>JAGSMP010000022.1:4565000-6013333 GCA_029286625.1 Parnassius orleans | reverse complement strand
TCGTAAAAAAATTATAGTTTCGATCTCCTGGACAAGAGTGGTTTTGTAACGTTCAAAATCGCATTCAGTTTTAATTCAATTTCGTGGCAAAGTTGATTTATCTTGTAGTCACATATATTCAGTTTTTACTATTAGGCCGGCCATTGGCATTGACAGTTTTTTTTTTTATAGAAGAGGTGGCAAACGAGCATGCGGCTCACCTGATAGTAAGTATCGACCGCCGCCCTTCAACAACTGCAACACCAGGGGAATAGCAGGTGCGTTGCCGGCCTTTTAAAAAGGATTAAGATCGTTTATTGAACTTTCCAGTAGTATCAATGTGGGAAAATTGCCGGTGGTAAACGATTCCACAAAATAGTCGCGCGAGGAAGAAAACTCTTAGTAAATCGTAGTGGACCGCCAATAATCCAGATGATGTAAGAGAATCCGTTAGTTTTATCGCGATATGCGTTGGTGAAATTTGGCGGTTGGGAATAATCTGAACAACTCCTCGGAGAACTTCCCGTGGTAAATGCGCTAGAAAATACAAAGGGATGCAACATTCCTTCGCAGCGCCAGTGAATCGAGCCAATCGGAGAGAACTCGGTCGTAAACGGTTCGAGCCGCTCTGCACTGGATGCGGTCAAGTAGAAGGATGACATGAGAACAGTATTCCATGTGAGGCCGAATCTGCGCCTTGTAAAGTTGCAAGCGGTGTGCCGGTGTGAAATACCTTCCCGCTCTGCTGAGCTAGCCATGCTTTAAGAAGCCAATTTAGCCTTCTCTTCCAAGTGACCACGAAATTGCTCGTCATTCGATATGTCGACGCCGAGGATTTCGATACTGGCCAAGGCAACAAGGGGAGTACTCTGAAACTGAGGAGATACGACAAAGGGGTTATTTTTAGAGGTAAGCGCGCAAACTTGTGTCTTCTCAGAACAATCAGGCGATGGCGATAGGCCTGTAGTTGAACGAGCGGTCACCTTTTTTAGGTATCGGGTGCACCAAAGCTGTCTTCCATGAGTTCGGGACTACGTCTAGTGAATAGGAGTTACGGAAACGAGCGTTAAAACCGGTGCCAACTCCGGCAAGCAAGCACACATCTTCAGCACACTATGAGGGACTCCTCCAGGTCAACTTGACTTGTTGACGTCCAGGGAGAGGAGTGCTTTGCATACCAACCGCTGTGTAAACAGCACGTTTGGTATGGAGCTCTCACACCGCGGGATGGTCAGCAGTGTGTTCCCCCCGTCATCGAGAGTCGAGTTGAACGCAAAGAGAGAGCCTAACAGATCGGCTTTCCCCTTTGCGGCATGAGCCAGTGAGTCGTCCTTCCTGTACATAGATGGGAGAGATAGCTGACAGAAGTTCACTTGGACAGCCTTCGACTTGACAGCAATTATAGAGAGAGACAAGAAGGCACGTGTTCCCGAAGGAAGACGAACTAGAATTAGTTTCTCGCCAATCCAGTGGCGAAGCTAGGGCTCCAAACTAGGGCAAGCCCAAGATATGGTTTTGTTGTTTTTAGCAGTTTTATAAAAATACACCAATCTTGATCTGTCTCCACTCTTCAGTTTCATATTCAGTGCTGTCGAGGACGTGTTTAACAAAGCACACAGAAGGCATACTACTGCTAGATAGATTGTATGACATATCAGCAATTGCATACCTTCAGTGGCTTTGAAAAAAGCCATTTGGGTTTGCTTGAGCGAAAGAAAAAGATATTTACATACAATACAATACATGAACAAAAGAAACGCATGAACAAAGTACAAACAAACTATGTACAAAATTAAAACAACAAATTATTTATATTCTAAATCGAATCGTCTCTCTTTCTTAAGGAAAGATTTAATTACGTCCGCGTAAAATGTTGGTGAACGTTTTAATTGTACCAATTTTTCAATTGCGATAATTGATAAGTCTGAAAGACGCTCTTGACCTTGTGTATTTCTCAAATAAGTATGGATGCGCTTCAGAGATGAGAAAGCACGTTCCGCGGAGGAACTTGTGGCTGGAATAGTTACGACAAGATAAGCTAACTTTAAAAGCTGGGGAAAGGCCTCTTCAAGACTATTTTCGTTTATAAAGTCAATGAGTTCGAAAACATTGCGTACTTTTAATTCAGGGGAGGAATACAATGAAATCCATTGGTTTTTCAATGTTTGTTTATCAAAATAGTTTGCGTAATTTTCAAATAATGAATCTAATGCCTCTAAAGGAAAATCTGAACGATATTTTTCGAATAGTTTGTTGTTGAACAATTGGAAAAATTTTAATTTGAAAATTTCAGAATATCGGCCATTAATTTCTGAAGATATATTATCAATTATTTCAACAAAAGTCGTTTGTATTCTGTCTGAGCACAGCGCACATTGCGTCTCAAACGAGGAGCAGAGTTATTTTGCAACATGTTTTCATAAATGTGATCAAAATCTGACTGAAATTCAGAACGTAACCATGTCTGAAACTCCTTTATTTTATTACCGCAATAACCGACATCAACTTGTGATTTTTGTAAAATATTGTACAAGCTGTCGGTTTTTTCAAACACCCGGTGGAAAATTGAAAGAAAAAAATTGAAATTAAATGAACGCAATGTGTTTTCAAAATTCTCGGCGGCCAAGATCGTATCGCCGTCCCAGTTCTGCGGATTGTCGCACATATCCAAAAACAAATTAATCAAATTATCTTTTTGTTCGAATACTGTATTCACAATTCGTGACGTATACGTCCAACGAGTTGCGGGGGCATTAGGCAATTTTTTGCTGCAATGTGCATCATAAAAAACGACCGTTTTGTGCTGTTATTAAAAAAATTAAATAAAGCCTGAAGGGCTGAAAAAAAAGTGCTGACTTCCCCAATCCTGTTACAAGATTTAGATAAAACTAAATCTTGTATCTGTGTTTGGCTTGGGGACAAACATCTTTAACTTTTTGTTGCACTCCATTTCTGACACTGGACATGACATTTGCACCGTCATAGCTTTGCGCAACTAGTTTTGTGGTGCAGTCATGTTTGTTTAATAATTCCAATATGATATTACAGAGTGTGTCTGCTGTGCGACTTTCAGACACATACCCCATAAAACGGTCATGAATATCGTTTCCATAATAATATCGGAGAATCAGACACAATTGCTCTCTGTGACTAACATCGGAAATTTCGTCAATAATAATTGAAACGAATTTTGACAATTTTACTTCGTACTCGATGCGAGTTTTCATTACATCAGCGACAGAATTAATAATGTCATTTTGGATTGTACTAGATAAATAACTCGGCCGTTTGTCGCTTTGTTGATGCTGTATATGTTTTTCTAACACTACTTCGAAAGAAGCGATACAAGTTCTAAAAAATTGCCTCTATTTAATGAAGTTTTCGTATCATCGTGACCTCTGAAAGGAAGTTCTTGTTGTGCTAAATGGCAAACAATATCGACTAATCTTTGAAAAACACTACGGTTGTGATCAACACGCATGTTGTGTTTTGTAATTTCCTCGGATAACTGACGCGACAAAGATGTTTCAATCCAATTTTTTCCAAAATTACTGAACGAAATTACCGCATTCATGTGTTTTTGAGAATTCATATGCCTTTTAATGGCTCCAGATAAGTTATTTAAATCATCATATCCAGTTTTTTTTCGTTGGCAAAAATATACAGCACCAGCAGTACAACTTATAGTGTGAGCAGCCAACAACCCAATGAGTTTTGTAAACAGATCTATTAATTTGCCGTTTGTGGGTTTTACTCGTTTGAGAAATACATAGATCAGGCTTTGGTTTCGGCGTGGATATGAGCTGTTTTTTCTCAACAAAGCTTAAAGATTTTACCTTTTCCTCGCCGATTAGCACTTTGACACACTTCAATTCATCACAAGGAACACTATTATTCTCCATGTTCACTAAAAATCTTTAAAAGA
Organism: Parnassius orleans; assembly: GCA_029286625.1. Taxonomy (NCBI): domain Eukaryota; kingdom Metazoa; phylum Arthropoda; class Insecta; order Lepidoptera; family Papilionidae; genus Parnassius; species Parnassius orleans. The sequence continues at coordinate 6,009,429 of JAGSMP010000022.1, read as the reverse complement.
GTATAAATTTTCAACTCAATATTGCGAGTTTCGTTCGCTCAAGTAAACACACACAGTAAACATTGAAATGTGAAGTGCACTGCAAAATGCAAATGTATCGCCTGACGCCCCCACTCTCGACTAACTTCACGCTAAAAGCCTGGCTTCGGCCTTCCATATTAATTGCAATATAAACAATCGTAGTTATATTTCATTATAGAACATTTTGCTATAGGTTAGAAAGGGAGCGATCGTCTTTTCGAAAGGCCGGTAAAAAGCCCACGCGTGCGAGAGAGACGACTAATCGACAGCAGTATCGCACAGTTTTGCCACGTGTTGACGTTCGAGGTCACGACCTGTGTATATTGTATAACAGAGGAGCGCGCGAAATTTGAAATAGTTTGAAACAGTTTACGAGTTATTTTATTAGTTGAAATTATTGATTGAGCAGTTTGATAGGGCAAGCCTGGCTTCTCGGCTTCTATGGAGGCTTCGCTACCGCGCCAATCCTGCCGATGTGCTCTGACTTTGCCTTGGCAATGACTCTTTTGAAGGACCTGGAGGCGGAATAATACTTATTTTTAAGAGCGCTGGTGTGTGCATCCCGAGACGTCGATTTTGCAGCCCAGGCCCGGTAGCACTCCTGTTTATGATATAATTAGATGCAATTTTACAGGAGTGACCGACCTATGGCTGGGATCTGCCTCCAGTGGGCACCACAAAAGATATAATAAAAAGTTACATTTCCTGAGGTACCACATCAGCGACATAATCAGCAACAACGCTGGGATCATCTGGCGAGAAGCAAACCCGCCCCTAAGGGTAGGATGCAAAAAAGACATCTTGTTCCAATCAGCCGACCTATAGTGCCAAACACGGCGACAACCTGCAGAACGCAACCGCAATGGGAGCGTGAGGGGCACCGTACTCCGGAAAATGGTCCGAAGAGCCAAGAGGGGCATCGACGGAGACCTGATATCCGTCCGTATGAGAGGTGAGCAGAAGATCCAACAGGGGAGGTGCAGGATCACTAGTAGTAGATAACATCCACATCTGGGATCCACGTAGGAGAAGTAACCAATTGTGTCATAAGCCAAGGCCAAGTCTTAAACAGATCTCCCCACATGATCGGTTGAACGGAAACCAAGCCAATCAGCGCCGTGGTTGTTAAAATCACCGAGGATCACGATCTCCGCGGATGGGACCTGTTGTAGCACGGAGTCTGAAGCCATTTGGACGTGGTCGATGAGTCGGTCTGAGTCGGCATTACCGCTATGGGACCTATAGAAGCGCCCATAGACTCGGGAGTGGTCGTCGCTGTCTACACTCAACCCAAAGATGGACAGATCATATCTTCATAGACATACCTTCAAGACTACCGAGGCGTCAAAAACACATGTCCTTTCTCACATATACGCAAACTCCAGCTCGAGGCAAAAAGGAGTGTTCTAATTTGTACCCCGGGTAGGAGAGATATGAAGTATCAGCTGGAGATGACACTTGCTTCTCGGTTAGAAAGAGCAAGGCCGGATTCGGCATCGTAGTGGACGGCGTTAAGATTCGAATGAAATTCACGGATAGCGTGGCAGGGGTCGTCTTTGTCTTATTGCTCTACTTGCCCCGAGCACGTATCTTCTATATACGAGTCAATGTGTGCGTGCTACCAAAAGCGTACATCACAGATCACAATTACACTCTAAGAGAGCTCGCAACTGATCGTATCATTCCGTCAGCTACGCACACTATCGCAATGTGCATGCAATGCATGTGTATACGTTCAACCACGAGTAAAGCTGAACGCACATTTGTCCGCGCCGTACGCGCCGAATTTTAGAATTCGTTGTATGAAATCATATGAAACCTCGCACATTACACTCGCACCGTACGCGCCAAATTTTATAAAATGCGGTAGGTATCTGAATATTGAAGGACGCATGCTGATGACGTCATATAACGCGGCGCGTTCGGCGCGTGCTGATACTTAGTGTTGTCTAATGTTGCCAACTTAGTGGAATTTTCACTAAAACTGGTGATTTCGACTTACGTGATAATTTTTGTATTTTTATAACTTTTAATTAATTCGTAATTAATTATACATAATTTGAAATTTTTTGCATCGATTATCAATATGAATACTTAGTGATAAATTATTTAAATACTGAACTAAAAAAAAATTGATAGTTAATTTTAATTCAAAAACCCAATTGTACCTGATTACTTAATTATCAATAAAAATACTTACCTCAAACATACAACAAGTCTTTTTTCTGGTTCAATTGGCCTTCTAAATCTTGAGTTTTCCATAGAAAGATATGGTTTTAATATAAGTAGCAATTCTTGAAATTTCTTGTATGTTAAATGCAAATATCTAAAAAATCGTTCATCATCATCTAATAAGTCTTTAAATAAAGTATTTCTCGTTCATTTTCTCCATACAATTGCCTTTTTAAATTAATATTATGAATCCAGAATCTACTTTTTCTTCGAATTTTATTTTCTTCTTCCTCTGCCAATAAGCAGGCCTATTACTATATTTCTTTCCATTGTGATTTCGAGCGATCAATTTCACTGTACCGTTTTACACCAGTGGTTGGAAAAAACTACAAAAGTTGTTGGTAATACAAAACATTTGCGTATGGGCAAATGTGCGAGGCCATCAGTAAAACTCGGCGCGTACGGCGCGTACGGTGCGGACAAATGTGCGTTCAGCTTAAAGCCCGCTTGACCTTGTGATCTTTGTGACGCTTGAATTGTAACTTTCTATAGTCATAATTAATTCATACCTCTTCAGGTTATTTGGGGTTATTGTATTATATTTATGTAAAATAAGTAAAGTTTTATAAGTATTTAAGTAAGACTGCTTTAAAATGGTTATTTGCCAATTTTTATTTCGATATCAAAATTGTGTCCGTCACTGCGATTCGGCTCGCCCCACTCGGTTTAGGTGGACGCGAAACATGATGAATGCATTGACATTCATGTAAAATGTATTTCTTAAAAAAAAAAAAAAGTCATGCGAAAATACACAAATAATTTTACCGGATTATTCTTTAGATCAAAAAAAGTGATAAAATTAGCCACATAATATTTTCTTATATATATTATAATATCAAGCTCATTTAACAAGATATCAATTAAAATCATTTTTCGTCCGAGCTCTCTAATGACTACCGTACTTCAGCTGTACCCTCAACTACGACTATCGCCTAAAATCCGATTACGTCTCGGCCCGCCTTGTTTATTAGACGCATACTCGTATGTGAGGACAGACAAGAGTATGTTGTGTTGTGTTATGCTCTTTGTGCATATCAGACGGTTTTATCGGAGTTTCGGTGTCAGGTAGCTCAGAGCCAGGTATAAGACCAATCTTTAAAATAGTACAACATTAAAGTTATGAAATGGGTATATAAATAAAACAAATTATGTTCACTGTTGGTGATATAATAACACTTTCAACAAAGCACAAAACTAACTTGGTACAGTGTTTAAAATTTCACACATTCGCTGCTAATACAGATACATTAATAAATAACATAAGTAAGTATGTAACTTAAAAAAATTAAGATAGCTATAGTGTGTTTACGACCACGAATCAATAATTGCACTTACAGGGAATCTACCATATTAAAATTTATACGAATCACATCATTTACTTGTGATAAATCATTTTTCCCAAAAAAAACGGGATCAGATTTTTTATATATATAATTGAAAACTATGTATACTAACTACGACTTAGTTTAAAAATTTGTACTGAAGTTGTAATACAAGTGATAATAGATGGTCCAGTTAATTAGTACATCTAGGGGTGGATAAATATATAATAATAAGTTGTAAAATTGAAATACAGCTTTAATGAAAGGTGAAAGCCGAAGTTCCTGTGTTGTTAGATTACGATTGTTTTAATATACCCAATTTCCTAGTTTTCTAAAACACTTTCGACCTTCACCATCATCATGAAAGCCTTTACAAACTCGCAGCTGGACAAAGGCTTTTAAAAATGACGCGTTTTTATTTGAAAGAAATACTTAATATAGTCACAAATAATCAATACAAAATATCTGTTTGCATCTCAAGCGATTTTCATCTATAACACACAATGTTACGTTGTGCTTTAGTTTACAAATATGCACTATCGTCAAAGCATGAGCAGAAATCTGCTGAAGGTATGTGATGTCTTCTATTCATTTATATTTTATAAGTAATTACATAATAAGACACATTCGCAGACTATGCTATAGATATAGAAAGCAAACCTTATTAATACCTTCATACGGCACATATAAATAAACCATAGGCAAATGCATACTTAAGTATGCACGTTTACTTTACTCCAATGTTACATAATAAAAAAAACATTGACTTTACTCCATTTAAAGATGCAAATGGCATTTATGTCACATAAGATCGAACAAAAATATGTTTCATAATAATTACTTTAGTAACAAATAAGTGATTGGGTATATCTTGTGGAATGTATATTCAAATCAGCAGAATTAAACCAGTCTACAGTCTAAACAGTAATATAATTACAAATCAATTAACGTAAAGTTTATAAAATTAACTAATTAAAAGTTATTTAATACAGAAGGGATTTGAATGAAGGCATAATATGTTAAATTAACACATTTTGGATTTGTTATATTAACATAACTATTATATTATCAAAACAAAAAGTAATTTTTAATGAAATTTCGCTATGAGTTAAGAGAATGAACATTTATTGTTGATGGGGCTCTGTGGTATTTTGTTTATTTCTTTTTCGTATGTGAAGAATTTTTTAAATTATAGTTTTGTTGCTGCGCACTGCGTGTGTTGACATCTGTGAAGCCCTAACGTTCAAATATAATAGTAGTGTCCTCACACAAACACACTGAACAAGAAAACATAACTAACACGGCAAGACGTCAAATAAAACTTTTTTTGTCTCGCAGTGGGGAATGTAACCACTGTAAAAAAAAAATAAACAACACTATCCTAATGAAGCTTTTGTTACATTATTAATTAGATTGTAAATTAACATCAACTATACTCTTAAAAATAATCAATATCAACGTTATTAAGTACTACCTAATTAAGTACTTTAAGTTTGGGAACAGTATAATACTAATGATGTTTATTAGGCCCCTTAACATACAAAATATTGTTAAAAGTAACTAATAAATAGGGTAACATAATTTAAATAAATAATTTACTATTTATTTAAGCATCATCAGATGTTACTGGTTAGAATAACATAATTGTTTTAATCCATAAAAATGTTAACAATTATAACAAGAGCTTTTGACAATATTAAGTTGAAAAGTAGTTGCTTGATATGACGTTCTCGAGCCATAGTCCACCCCTTTTTGCCACTTTAAACAAAACAATTGTAATTATAACCTACTTATAGTAAGAATCTCTTTGGCACCAATCCTTTGGCTCGTAATCTAATTACAGAGCTAATCTGCAACTACTATTTCTGTGCAAAAATTATAACTGATCTTAAATACCAGTGATATTGGTAATCGATTATAAACATTACTATTAAATTAAACTTTCAAAATCAGTTCCTAAACGAATAGATAAACCCAATACACGCCTATGTATTACCATAAAATAATTTATCAACTTCCCATTTGAAAGATGTTGTAATATTTCCGATACTTGGAAGTTCAAATTTTTACGCATTTCCTCGTTATAAGGGTATAGCTTCCGATTAAAAAGATATTTGACACATACAGTCTTTTAATAAACATATGTACTATTTCATCTCGCGTATTTCGGGAAAAAATGATAATATCTACTCTAAAATTTTAATCTATAATTCCATTCGATTCTTAATCGTATAATGAATACCTAATTAAGATGAATTTTCAATAAAATCGATTCTGTTATTTTTCAAGCATAAAAAAACGAACTTACAATTAGTCACCAAATGGGAAGTTGATAGGGAAAAGGGGTAGACGGAATCGCATACACATGTATTTTTTCGATGCTATTAATACAGACCGAGATAATTTACAAGAAAAATAATAGATACACTTACCTACTACTACACCTACTACTAAAATACTAAGAATATCGCAGACATTCGAACTAACTTACATGAAGTGGTCATATAGAAAGTATAAATTCAATACAACTAATAATACAACCAAAAGTAAAACGACTAGGGATTGAAAACCGGTCCCAAATTTACTTTACGGTTCTTTTTTATAGTCTACTCGACTACCCCAGAAGGAGAGTAATGGTTTTCAAGTGTATGTATGTTTGTAGGTATGCCTATTTCGTTGTTACGCTCTGTAGCTAAGACGGCTTGATGGATTTTAATATATCTGGTGTCGTTAGATTCGTCTTGATTGTTGAAGTCATTTCCGTAGGGTGTAAAATTTTTATCTTTTCAATAACCTTTAAAGCAGTCGGGTTTTTTTAATAACTGTTTTAACCATTGGACTTGTTTAAAATATAGGTTTGAATAACGGTGCCTCTTTTCAGTACGGCAGTGGAATTGTGTAACTCTGGAGAAAATTGTGGTGGACTTCGTTTTGACGCTTGGTTTCGTTGTGTTGTGCAAATGTCAATATAGATTTTTATCAACTTGCTTTCTTCTCTGTTTGTCAGTTCGGTAAAAGTTTTGCAATCGATTTTAAACTAACTTTAAGATGAGCTAGACACTTAGAACTTTGATAATCTAATCTAAATAAGATCGTCTAAAATTGCATGCGTAACAAAATAAATCTTAATATTTTACACATACATTAACTACTAATTATATGCATAGATAGAAATTTACGCTAGTAATAGATGTGCTTCGATTTTCGACACGTAATAAGACCATAGCTATTTGCTACTCAATGTTATAATAATATTATAAAGTGTGCAATGTTTTGAATTTGTCGATGTAATTTTTTTCAACTTACCCACATTTTTATTTTATGTTAGTTTGAATTTGAAATGTAATTGTCAATGTTCTTACGATAATGATTACACAATGATGAAATAATTTCGCTCCAGCACTTGTTCAGATGTAAACATACTTATCTATTTTAAGTCAATATTGTGTTTCTCAGACAAAATAATGTTTTATTTTTATGAGAAATAAATTTCTTAGACCAGAATATAGCTCAAAACTGAATGACGATGCAATATAAACTCACTTTATTGTCTGTCTGTCTGTTTGTTTGTCTGTTCGGCACAAAATATACAATCGATATTGAGCTAACTTCCTGATGAGTTTGAGACTAGAAGGTTTAAATATAGCTCAGAACTAAAAATGTGGTAAAATGGTCGCTATATTTCTTTTTTGAAACATAACACAACTGCCGAGTGATTCCTAACTGCAAACAGTTTCCACCAGAGTTATACAATCGCATTGCGGTTTCGGTTAAGATTTTTAAAGTTTTAGAATACCGTTTTCAAATACTGATGCCGCGATGTTTTAAAGGTTCCTAGTCAAGGGCGGAAGCCTTTATGGCTTTATAGTGTAGTTTTATTTTTATATTGTTACAGAAAATTGTGTAACTGTACGATACCTTCGCACAGATAATATTATTTTTGACTGTCATTCTATGAATACAAACATGTTTTTTTTATATTTTTAAGGGTGACAAACGGCTACCCAGTTTACCTGATGGAAAGGGGATGCTGCGGTCTACAGACGCCTTCATCTAATCATGAAGCACAAGAATGACAACGCCTGGTATCAGTAAAAAGGATCTCCGGTTGTCGTCACTCACCGTACGAAACCTAGAAGTATTTAGATGTTATTTAACGTTGGTATTTTGTGAGAACTTGGATACTTTACGTTAAAAACATTAGAACTTGTTTCGCTCACATACCGGTAAAATCGGGCAAAATACACATTTTCGGGTTGGCTTATGTTCGAGTTCAATCTTTCTTATAGTTATTATGGAACCCTTTCAATCCCTAGTTTGAACTACTAATTGAAAACAATAGCTTAATAAACGGAGGGCGGTTGCTATTTTATTTTTTATAGTATTTTTTGATGTGAACGGTAAATTGTATAGGACATATTAACATTAAAGCTAGATATAGTCTACAACATAAATAGGTTCCTATCCTAAAACTTCATCGTAATATCATTCAGTTTGCTAATCGTATTGCATATTATGAGCCTGTGTTTGACACAGCATCTATTCGTTATCACACTGGTATTGTCCTAATTCCCGCATGTTTCATAATTTTAATCTCAAGCTTGCTTTCAACTCCTTCCATAAATATAACTCTAAATATTAATATGTATTTAAAAATAGCTGGCATTGAAAAGCTAAAATAGAGTTTAATTTTTTTTTGTAGATATAATTATGATCTGAAGCAAGCATTTTGTAAATATGCGATCTGTTTTATTTGAATTAATATTTTGTTCTAAATAAAAACTTAATACAAAATAGTTTTAAGTTTCGATAGTTTTGATATACTCGTATACTCGTATATATTTAATGAAAAAATACTGAATAGTGAACGCTTTACAATTCTATGTGATATTCGGTTTAAACCTTATCCCAATACATACGTTTAAAAGTTAGACTCGTTTGAGTGATATAACTTTAATAATATATAACGAACAATTTGTAATACTAAAATTGTCTACGAGAAGTAGTATGGTGACACCGTTAAAATTTTTAGGTAAATAATAAAACGCTTTAACATTCGTTCCTTTCCTGGGGTATTTTCAGACTGATGTTAACATTTTCGCGTCATTCCTGCTGTTTTAAAAATAAATTTTACATAATTAGCGCGCACAGCACTAATGTAATATAACGTAGGTACGTAAGTGAATGTCTATCCCGGGAGCGGCGCTTCCTCGTAGAAGTCTGGCTCGTCATCCTTGTCAATGTCTTTCTGGGCGCCGTCCAACTGTGTGAGACAATAGAAGTGATTAATCACGTGATGTCCATATTTCAGTCAAGGTATTTTTTTTTAATAGAATTAGGTGACAAACGAGCACACAGTCCACCTGATGGTAAGTGGTTGCTGTGGCCCATAGACATCTACATCTATCGTCATTTGCGAATTTAAATGCAGATGCGTTGTCAGCCGTGAGGACTAAGATAGAATGCCTCTTTTCCAGTAAAAGGGTCTCCGGTTCTCTACACTCACCATACGAAACACAGCAGCATTGCTGCTATTTGACGCTGGTATTCTGTGAGAGCGTGGTCCTTCCCCGGTCGAGCCGATTCATTCGTGCTACAACTATATTATAAATATAGCTGCAGCATGGCTCTACCACGTAAAAACTTTTTACGTGGTATTTTTACGTGGTAATTATAGATTCATATGGTTCCTTTCGCGCCTCTTTTAATGGCCACATAATCACTAGGCAGGTGAATTTCTCTATTTTTAATTTTCTTTCAATAGAACTGTGAACGGAATCACACCCATTAGAGTGCCCAGGTTCTAGAAATTTTGGGTTATAGGTATTCCATATTTTATTGCCAAATTAAGTAGCGCATTGGAGAGAACCACGTTTCTGTTTTGATAGGTACAGCCATTTGAATAATAATAATATCCTTCTTTTAAATATAAAAAATAATTACGTAATTTTTAATATATTCAAACAAGTAGATTCGTATGCTATTTTTAAGATTTAAAATAGCAGATCCACGAAGTAGTTTTTTTAAGATTTTAAGCCAGCGCTTGACTACTATCCCACCTGATGGTAAGTGGTGATTCAGCCGAAGATGGTGAAGTTTTACTATTTTTTGTGAACTATAACTACTCCCAGGCCGTCGAAAACGTCATTACTAAAAGGGTTATAAGATTTTATTACATCGCTGGTGTGTTTTTAACCATTTATTCTTTTATATTATTCTTTATATTATTGATATTATTTTCTTTATATATTTTCATTTATTCTTTTATATTATATCTTTAATATGATTGTTAAGATTCGTCGGACAAATAGAAATATTACCTAATTTATTTCAGTATTTTACGAGTCCTCTAAACTAGTCTAGCTGTCTCGTATTTTAGTTATTTCCATAGCGTAATGTCTTATGGGATTTTGTTATGAAGAAATGTGGAACATAAACCGCAAGAGTCATTCAGAGAAAAATTTAAAGAAATAAAATTAACTTTGGCTTCTCAGTACATTTAGGAAAATTTAAAGATGTTCACAAAAATAAAAGCAGTTTAAATAAAAAAGTGAAATACACTCTGTAAACACCGGGGACAAACACAAGCTAGTGATACCAGTTACTCGACTCCACAGAGTCAGTAATTCATTCATGGGGCAATGTATACACTATTACGAGTACAAAAAAGTCCCAGAAAATATAGAAGGTCTTTCAAATTCCAAAGTTAAAATTTTTCATTAAAAAAATACTTTATAAAAAGGGTTATTTGATTACGTAGTTGATAATAATCCCTGGGAATGAGCTAATCGCTTCCAAGCTGTTTCTATGAGTGTTGTAAATAATTGTACAATCTATTTGATATTGTGTAATATTACCTACTGTGGAAAAAATCCCGGTGGCTTCCTTGCTGGTTCTTTTATATTGAATAAAATATATTTCTATAATATTCTTTTTAAATATGAGACTGCGTACACGTGTTCCACATATATTATTATTATTATGTAAAACATTGTAGACATTATGTTGTAACGGTCATATATAAAACGTGTTTGAATTTATTCGTTATAACAGGGTAGTAATCAAGGGTTAATATCAAAATGGCTAGTAACCGTATTCATTACCAGTGCAACGATTACGCTAAATTAAATCCTTATTATTATTAATAATCATTAGGGGAGGGATTTGCCATAATTGCCACATTTGGCAGGTGGGTCCGCAATCGCATTTTTTTTGTTATTATTAGTAAGACGCTGCCCATCTCCTGGTTTGTTTCCCTCTGTCGCCTTTTTTACATCGACATTACACTGTCGAAACTGCCGTATAATATAATTATAATAATTGAAAAATTAAATCATACCGCTCGTAGTTGCAGGGGCGTGAATATATATATTAAGGCCATTCGTAGCGGCACCATGAGCACCAGGAAGAATGGCAACGCGAGCGAGAAGCGGGAAGACTTCACCGCATACAATACGCAGATGCCCGCAAGTTGTATCAGTGTGAACAGGTGCATTTTCAAAGTCGGTACCTGTAAAAAATAAAATTTCCTTAATTTCTTTGTAACTGTGTACATAATAATTAAATAAAAGTCATGAAAGCCTGTTTTATACAATTTCAAGTGCAGGAAGTAAGATTATATAGCCTTGATCTTCTTCCGAATGAGATCAAATAAGGATCGGATTTTCATACCACAACTCCAAAGATTTCTTCCAACTATATAGTGAGCATAGTTTCTTAAAATGATATTAAAGTTGTACTAATTGCATCCGAAATGTGAAACTCAGCAAAGTTAAAGTCATAGTCAAAGATTACTAAGTTGAGATCCTGGAATCGAATCCCATTCGGAGGCATTAATTGTTCAATTATTGGTTTCGAATTCTGGTTTAGCGTGTCATCGCGTTCTTGACATGCTGTTTCGAACCTTAACTACGCTCTCTAAGAACTGATATAGTACGACAATGTATTTTAGCACTTCCCTAAGTAATTGTCGTCCTATTTTAGTGCATGAATGTTATTTTCTGATCATGTCAAGGAGCCGTGGTAGTTCAGGAGCTAAGCTCGCTCGCTGTAAATTTCACAGTACGCGAGCAACCCGGGTTCGATCACCGCCGGCACCAATGAAATTGTTAATTACAATTTTAAGTGCTAAGAAACATCGTAAGGAAACTTGCATGTCTGAAAAATAAGAAAAGAAAATTCGAAGGCATGTGAAGTTCGCCAACACGCGTTGGGGCAGCCCGGCTGACTTTTCCTTGCCCTAAAACCCTCTAAGAAATGAGAGGAGGCCTGTGCCCAGCAAATTTAACTTTAACTTAACTGTAACTTTATCTTTAATATGTCAAGGTGAGGTAAAAACCCTTTTCCATTGTTCTAGTACTTATGAAATAGTTTTATAATGTTTTTTTTTAAATAATATTAGTGCATAAAAGAAGCTAACGAAGTAAGCAGATACTGCCCATGAACACCTAGCAACCAACTTAAGACAAAGTAAGTGAGTTTTCACCCCTGAGTAATAAGATGTGTGACGGTTTTGTGCACTTTTAAATCGGCACGGCACGGTGAACGCTTGTTTCAAATAGGTATTGTAATCGAATAAAGACATTTCAGTTGACAAAAAAACTGCCTGTACATATGTTCACAGTATGAATTAAACAAATTCAATGCGCACGTTGGAACGAGACATTGCAATTCTACATATTCTTTCACTGCTGGATATGTACCTTTTCCTTTATAGAAAGGATTTGTCTCCATCGTCTCGTTTAGCAGGCGGATTGACAATCGCAGAAAGACTTTTCTAACCTTTGACGCTGCTCCGCTTAGCTAGTCTGGATATTTTACGTCTGGCCTAAATGCGATGGTTACCTATACCACAATCTGTCGGAAGCTTGTATTTATAAGCAAGCTAGCTAATAAATACTCTAAGGTCGGAAATAATTATATCGTTCCGGCCTTTCCTATAGTCGCTTCTTACAAATCCCGCGGAATTTACGCCGCCACACACGGTAGAACTTTACGTATTATGTGCGTAGATATCTAAAGCTATAGGCGAAGAGTATATTATGTCTGCGTTATAAACTTTCATTTATATTTACGAATATACGAGTACATATATTAACATCATTATAAATAATATGTAATCTATAATTGTAAGATTCATAGATACCTAATTGGTTTATAATAATTGTGTAGTCTATACTTCCGTTGAAATTTAAAATTTAATATATATGTACTGTACGTTCGTTACAAGTTCAAAAAAAGTTAAATATCTAACAATCAAATTGTACCTACTTATATACATTGTAACAGTTCTCAGGAGCTTTATTTTATCTTCCTTTTTCTATTCTGAACATTATATAATCACTGCGGTTTAGCTATAGGCCTAATGGATATAATATATATGAACCCTATGCTATAATGTTAATGGATATATTTAAGACGAAAACTTAACGAAAGTGTCTGGCGGTAACGAAGCCCCCATAGAAGCCGAGAAGCCGGGCTTTCGCTATCAAACTGCTCAATCAATAATATCAACTAATAAACTCGTAAACTGTTTCAAACTATTTCAAATTTCCCGCGCGCTTCGCTGTCGCTGTCGCTAACCTGTTCTACACAGGCCATAGATTACTGTATATACACAGGCATTATAACGTCAACACGCGGCAAAACTGCGCGATTAGGTTGTCATAAAAATTAGTCGTCTCTATCGCACGCGTGGGCTTTTACCGGGCTTTCGAGAAGACGATCGCTCCCTTTCTAACCTGTGGTAAAATGTTTTATAATGAAATATAACTACGATTGTTTATATAGCAATTTGTACGTAGCGAAAAGCCCGGCTTTTAGTGTGAAGTTAGTCATTAGTCAAGCGCGGGCGATACCTTTGCAAGTTCACTTCACATTTCAATGTTTACTCTGTGTGTTTACTTGAGGAATAAATATTGCGAGTTGAAAATTTATGCTTTTTTATAGATTTTTAGTGAAAATGGAGGATAATAGTGTTCCTTGTGATAAATTGAAGTGTGTAAAAGTGCTAATCGGCGAGGAAAAGATAAAATCGATAAAGAGAAAAGGTAAATTTTTATAAAACTGCTAAAAACAACAAAACCATATCTTGGGCTTGCCCTAGTTTGGAGCCCTAGCTTCGCCACTGGTGTCTGGCTCGTATTCGTAGCGTAGTATAACCACAAAATAAATAATAGTACAAGAAGTATAACCCACGGGTTTGGTTTCAGATCGCAATCAACGCCAATTGGTTATGTGACACTAATGAAGTAAAATCGTAGAGTAATTACATACATTGATATTACATGATTGAAATAGTTCTAACGAGTTAATAAAACCATAGAGTATATAATCACTACATTTTAGTCTAATAGAACATTGCATGTAGTGTATGACGTCATAGATTTATTTCGAAATTATCATCTAATTTGTATATTTCTAAGTATTAAAAATCTAATGATTTCTTATATTAACGCGAACACTACACATTGGATGAAACTAGTTTTTATGGATTTTATCGTGCTTAATAAGTTTATTTTTAAGTTCCCGACGTTTCGAGTATAGGTACCTACTTTGCAGCACCAATGATCACGGAATATAAAAATAAACTACATAATTAAAAGCGATAATATTCGTAAAAACTAGTACTTAAAGTTTTATTTAACTTCAAATGGAATATCGAATTTAAAACACTTCTAAAGTAGCGAATTTAAATTTTATGTTATGGTATTTTTAATGAGGTGTCAACTATTTAAATCAGCATTAAAATATTGCTGATTTTCGGATTCTGGTCATGCTTTGATTTAGATTTAGACAAAAATATCGTTACTATCGATAGTTACACAAAAATGAATAAATTATCAACTAATATGAATGAAAGTAAAAATTAGTCGTATTTTTACAAATATAGGGTAAAACACCCGGTAGTCAGCCCCGCACCAGTACTCAGCCTTTACAGACATTATTTCCATATAAATAGTGTTGAAATTTGTTTACACCTTTAAAATAACGTTTAATTGAATCTGTGTCTCCTTATTGACTAATAGGCACACCTACGAACCAATATCATGTCAGGTTGACGAGCTACACTCGTTAATTTGCACTGCTGCCAAAGACATGACTAGATGCGTCGCTGTTACAATTTTTTTCTTAAGGAAACGTGCTCGAGTTATCGGTAAATTTTTGTGTGTATTTGTTGTAATTTGTGGTGGATTGTTATACTGTGTTACAACAAAATGTTTATTTTGTGATTAAATAAACTATTACATGCATTTTATTTGTTTAATATGTTGTAATTTAGGTGGCCGACTAGTGGGTATCGAATTTTTAAGGTAGATTCAGTAGTCAGCCATAAGTGGCTGACTACTGGTTTTTTCGTGATTTTCTTATATGTAGTTGAAATTAACGGAACGAATAGTGCCAATTTTGCTCATTACTTTGAGTTCAACTCTTATAAGGCGAAAAGTGTATTTTACCAGTAGTCAGCCGCGTACAAATGTAATTGAATGTCAGGGGCCGACCAATGGGTCTACAAATTCAGTAGTCAGTCGTTAGTCCTGTTGCACAAAATAGTACCTTAATGCCTTTTTAATAAGGGTTAAATCTATGCACGGTTATTTTAGCATGAAAATCATTTGTTTTAGAATTCTATCATGTCAAAAATCCATCCATCAATACAAAGAAGAGCAATTAACACAAGCTATGGAGGCGATTAGAAATGGGATGAAAAGAATAGGCGCTATTTCTCCCAAAGTGTTGAAACAATTTCAGAAACAAAAAGAAGAAGTGATGCAACAGAAAAAGAATGTTATATTGATTAAAGAAAGAAGAAAACCAAAAAAAGAAAAAAGAATTACAAAAAAGGAAAGCGGAAAAGCGGTTGAATTCCAAAAATAGCAAAAGGAGGAAGAAAAATACTCTATGTACAATAAACAAAGTAAAATGCAAAAACTGTGAAGAGGAATTGACTAGCGACACAGAAATTATTGACTTAAAGAATATTGGATGTGACAATTGCCTTGCATGGTTCATTTGATATGTACTAAATTCGCTGGGGACATATATGAAAATTGGACTTACCTAGTCTTACTATTTGTCCCAGGTAAACATATTCGTCAACAACTTCGAGCTTAGTGCTCCCAACAAATACCGGGCATAGGTGTAGGTATGACATGGACGTTAAACACGATTTTTATTTTGTCCATGTTCATCTTAAGACCTATCCGATGGGAGACACTATTGAGGTCATTGAGCATAGTGCTTAGGTCGTCCAGCGATTCTGCCATAAGGACTATATCGTCGGCAAATCGAAGTCCAACTTCGACCGAGAGGTCAATCGACGGATTCAACTCTGCTGGGCAGCGTTCGGGAGATTACGACACATCTTCTCGTCAGACATACCACAATACCTCAAAATTAGATTGTACAACCAGTGCGTGTTGCCAGTGATGACCTTTGGATCTGAGACGTGGTCCTTCACTGCTGACCGTATGAGGAAGCTGAAAGTCGCTCAGCGAGCTATGGAGAGGGCTATGCTCGGCGTTTTTCTGCGTGATAGACTTAAAAACGAGGATATCCGCAGTAGAACCAGAGTAACCGACATAGCCCAAAGGATTAGTAAGCTGAAGTGGCAATGGGCCGGCCATATAGCTCGAAGAACCGACAATCGATGGGGAAGAATGGTTCTCGAGTGGCAGCCTCGTACCGGCAGGTGAAGTGTAGGGTCCCCTCACTAGATGGAGTGAGGACTTGGTAAGACATGCAGGAAGTCAATGGATGCAGGTGGCTCGGGATCGTGCTTTGTGGCATTCCTTGGGGGAGGCATATGTTCAGCTGTGGACTTGTGAAGGGCTGTAATGATGATGATGATGATGATATTTGGAAATATACATAATAAAGAATTTCTATGCCAAATATGCAAGAATAAGTGAGAGGTACAGGGTAAGACATGGCTTACTTGTGGAGAAATGAGGCTGACTACTTTTGAAAAGTGCCATAATTTATTTAATGTTGGAGCTTTTATATAATTCTACTATAAATATGATGTTTTGTTGATTTCTTTAGTAAATTTAATAAACAACCTTACTGGGAATAATGATTGTTTTTATTCATAATGTTTAATGTTTAAAATACAGTCGAATCAAATTTTAGTCCTCACTAAAAGGCTGACTACTGGGTGTTTTACCCTACATGCATACAAGCATGTTTGTAACTAGGTATAACGAATGTTAATATTTTTCACAAGTGCATATTATTACGTTTGATAATTCCTTAAAAACGAAAGATTAAGCTATCTCCGTGTTAATCACAAAAAATACTTAACACGGTAATAAACTGCTAGAGTGTATTGGTACTTGTAATATAATTTACTATCGCGTATTATTACTAAGCCTCATTTCAATTATCGATATCTTTCGGATTTGTCGTTTTGTTGCAATTCAAGAAACAAAACTATAAATATTTTCTTCTGCACAATAACACTGCTTATTTCACCTGTATAGATGGAGTTCAGATGTTTATACTAACCGGTAGTGTGATGGAATTCCTAACCCACTCAGTATTCAATTTATTGCAAGCAGAGCTGTTAAATTGTCTTGCGTCATAGGATAAGAACGATTTAAATGAATCTAAAAAATGTAGTGATCTTAGAACAGTTCCTTAAGCAAGATACAAATAAGAGCAGTAATGAGAGCAATTTTATTTAATAAATCGTTATAGTTTTAGCAATATGGCTTCTTGTTAATATTCAGTCATTGATGCAAAATCAGTATAATAAAAGAGAAAGTTACTCTATTGGTCGTAAACGCGATTGCTGATCATGAAGTCCCGGGTTCGAATCTCGGGCCCGGTCAAAATTAGTTATTGGGTTTTTCTATCAACAAGATCTCAGTAGCAGCTCGGAGTTAAAAAGTAGGCGGTGTTTCAGCCCTGTGCCTCGTAAAGCTGTTGGTCCTGCGCCTGATCTCTCTCCGGTCGTGTCGGATTACCTCTTTTCGAAATATGAGAGTGAGGAACAGAGAGTGCAACTGTGCTTGCGCATACAATTGAACAACTAAAATCTAAACTAAATAAAAATTAATATTAAAAAAAAATATTAAAAAAAAAAACTAAATAAAAATGCAGTGAACAAACAGGGAAAATAAAGCTACAATAGCCTATTGGCAGGCTGCGGACCGCAAACTCGAAAGGTCCTAGGTTCGAATCCGCCGTTCGACCACTGTCGTGAACCACTCCTAACACAAGCATTTTAAGCTTACCAGGAGTGGTTAAAGGGAATATTAGTAATGTTAATAGCATTATAAGTATTTAAAAAAAAATACGATTATTACTAAAACTGAATTGGCAAAAAATAGTCTTATCTCATGTAATTTTGTCCACTATTGTCCAATATTTTGTGACGTGAAAGAGTTACGGTGCAGCTGTATTATGGATGCGGCACGAATGGATTGGCTCGGTTGGGGAAGCACAAGCACAACGCTCGCCCAGAATACCAGCGTGAAATTAAACATAATGCCGCTGGGTTTCGTATGGTGAGAGACAAGAATTGTATAGACATTAATAGTAAATAAACCTGTTTTTTCATATTTTGTTTTCAAATGTTCAATACAAAACAGCAATTTCATACTTATGCTCCTAAAATAGAATGTATGACAATCTTAATGTTAAAACAGTAATTTTAAAAAATCCGACTGTGTTAAAAAGTTTACAGAGTAAAAACCTTCGCTTCTCTTTTTACAATTGCAGATGCAATGAAGATGTCACTCCCACAATTAAGACGAATCATCTCATATGTTAAGCAGGCCAAAGAAAAATACATACATACATAAATACTCTCGAAAAACATTACCCTCCTTCTGGGGCAATCGGGTAATTAATCGATTATATTTGATATCATTTTCTCCTCAATAAAGTTATAACTTCAATTAGTTATAATGATTTTATTTTAATATCGATTAGGATGGTAAACTATTCAATGAAGGTCAGAGGATCTTACTGCAAAGCCGCAGATGCCAGCCCAACGGATCTGATTGTGTTGTGGTTATCTCCATGCATGATACCCTGCATCCGCGGCATCCTAAGGCGGTATATTAAATCGTAGGTACAAGTCATTC
Source organism: Parnassius orleans (assembly GCA_029286625.1). Lineage (NCBI taxonomy): Eukaryota > Metazoa > Arthropoda > Insecta > Lepidoptera > Papilionidae > Parnassius > Parnassius orleans. The sequence continues at coordinate 5,990,762 of JAGSMP010000022.1, read as the reverse complement.
TCTTTGTCGTCATACGTATTTTTCGCTCGAGCTTGCACTAAACTTCTTAGTACGCGAGTAGCTAGAGTTCGCTTTTCTCCGGCAAAAGTGAAATTGTGAATTGTAGCATTAAGTACTAGTATACCCGGCGGTGTAGGAAAATATCGTGAGACTGAATGTCCAAATAAAAAAAACATTTCGAGGGCATGTGAAGTCTGATAACACATATTTCCTGCTTCAAAGCTCTTACCGAAATAAGAGAAGGTCTGTGTGCTATTATGTAGGTTGTAACTTTTACACCTTAGGACCTAAGCACACAGCGTTTGCTGCGCGAAAACAACGAACGAAGGAGCGTTTAATTAAAAAAACAGAATGATGCATTTTTATCAATACAAACGAGCTAGAAACTTTCCGTTTCGTAAATTGGTCTATTCAATAGAGTAGATTATTTTGCCGTATTTTCTGTTGTGCTGACCGACGCCATCGGTTTCTGTATCAATCTATCTATACAAGTGTGCAACCGAAGCGCGTGTGTATAGACGTTTTGACGTTTGACGACTGGATTGTATGGATGCTAATGCACGTTTGAATTTGTGAACATGTGCTACTGGCTTGAATCTCGTCCAAAGCCTGTGAATGCGTTGCCAGCACGTCGTCAACGCGATGAAAAAACGTCGTGTGCCAAAGCCCTTAGGACTTTTATACTTTCTTATCTTTATTCCAATCGACGACTAACGAATAACTAACATGTCACAAAAACACCAGCTATAAATTTTTTATTAAAACTATATTCATGTGATAGGTAAATTTGAATAAGAAATTTTATGTTGTTTAGTCTTGCATATATCAGATTATTTTTCACCATCTGTTCAACGCCGGATATTTTTGCTGTTTATCTTAATCAATTTTTCATTTTTTTAGGTATAACTACATTTTTTTTTATTTAACTTAATGTTAAACGCGATGACTGTTTATCTGTTGTAAGGTGGTTACTGCAACCTATGGCCACATGCGGTGTCACCTCGGAAGACTGTAATGTCTCACAAGGTGGATACACTACAATACAATATTTAATTTTTCGAATTAATTTAGAAGCAATTTTTTTTGAACTTGTCACTGGAGTTACCACAGAGAAAAAATACTGCGGATTAAGATGGAATAACACACATTTCATACCACACAGCCTATAATTGTACTGGTTCCATATCCTTTAGACTTAAACACAGTAGTAGGTGGTACTGGTACCTACCCAAATGGTTTCCTAGGCTGAAAAGGAGTCCATCTACCAATTAAATTAAGTATTTAGTTAAATTGTTCAAATTTTTTTTACCTGAATAAACAAGACTTAGTAATAAAGTTAGTGTAAAACTAGCACTTACCCGTCTGACGTAGGGCACTTGCGGATGATGTTTGACCGGTTTCAGCAACAATATGCATCTATCCCAGAACTGTATGCCGCCGAGAGCAGAGATGCCCATGTACAAGAAGACACCAAACAGCACGGCCATAGGTACCAATCGCAGCCAGCTCGCCGCCAGTACAGATATCCCCACCAGCACGGCGACTAGCAGCCCGGTGAGCCTTTGTTCTAGAAATGAATGTTAAGGCCGGTTGTACAAAGCCGTTGTGAACGTGACGCTCATGGAAAATTTTACACGACGTAATTTCGTTTTATGGCCACAGTTTAAGTCAATGTCGAAAGTACTAGTACATTCAAATTAAAGTGGAGACTGTAATTATTATTGAAATTTTACAACGTTGTACAATTGACAAGTAAATTATGTATTGAAAAACCGACTGCATTGATTTGTTCCTTTGTTTGTTCGAACTTTAAATTACAATAATTAAAAAAGAATTAAAAAAATATAAAATTACGAAACGTGTGTGGTATCACCATACCTACACGTTTGGTCAGTACTATTTTTAGGATTGCAAGATTTTGACAGCACATGTATGCCATATTTATTTTATACTGACATCGATTAGTTTACGATACTACCACAATTATTATGATGAATTGATGAATCGATTAAGACATAATTTCTAACCAATCAAAAATTTTAATTGTTCCGCTGCAGTCGGATAAAAATAATAAAAGGCAAAGTAATTTATAACAAAAATTAAAAAAATTCAATAATAAAGTTTTTCTATTATGAAAATCATATTGATAATACTGTATTTGCTTTTCTATTATAATGTAATAAATTATTTAATAAATCGCAAGCTTTTTTCAAATTTAAAAATTAACAAAATGTAGTCACAGTCACAAAGATTTTCGCGCAAATCGAAGCTCTTCTTCCGATTTTGTACGTTTATCAGAACAATAACTCTATTGGTCAGATCTTGATATATACGAGAACTTAATAATATGCAATACATTAAAAATAGTTTTCGAAGCAGAGGCGTAAAGTTTGGAAAAATACAGACAAAAAGTAAATTGCTTAAAATAAATAAGACTTAATATACGCCGAGTAATCGCTAACAGGATTTAATAGCAAGACAAGTTTTTGTCAGATATTTATAGCAGAGCTGACGTATATGTAGATATATTAATACAACAAAAAATATGATTCGCAATGACTGTGTTAGTAGTTTTTTATAAAAAATATCTATTAGTAGTCAATACCTTGGAGCAACAGAAGTCTTTTCTGTGTTCTATGAGTCAAAACTATGGGTGCAGAATAATAATGGGATAGGATTAGGTTTACTGGCACCTTACTGTCTAATCATCTAATTTCGTGATTTATTCTGACACTGTAGGAAATATCGGCTCAGATTATGAAGGAGTTAGGCAATAAAATTACGAACTTTACAGTTATAATATTAAGAGAGCATTTACAATTTTAAATGCTAGCGAACAAAATAGCGCAGCGTATTTTGAATAATATATTGTAAGTAAATAGATTTTAATCGTTTTTTATGTTGACATTGTATAGTATACTAGCTCGGCGGACGTTGATCTGCCCTTCCGGTAGGTGTCGATATTAATTTACTTCTAATTCATTTCAGACTTTTTAGTGCACATAAAAATATTAACAACTCGGCTACAGCGTCAACTATCGAATCCGGACATGGCTATAAACTCGACAAATATTCACGAAATATATTTTTTTGTCGACACGATAGTCGACAAAAAATATATATTGCGTGAATGTGACTTCAATCAATCAAATCGTTCAGAAGTTACCCGAACAGACGCGCCAACGATTTAATCGTTATCTTAAATAAGGATATTCTCCACGCAATTTAAAAAATCCATTGAGATATAATTCGTCATAATCCGACGATTAGATAAGGTGTTGCGGCCGGACATAGAAACAGAAACTTTTTTTTATTAATTCTTTTTTAATACTTTTTAAAAGAGTTTATCTGTACACTAGGATTTTCTCTGACTAACATCCAGAACCAGAGCAATTATTCGCAGGCCATAAAACTACTTGTTCCGTGATGGATTCGAACCCGCAGCTCACAGCGTCGTAACTTAACCACAGAGCCGTTAAAAAAAACTCTGAAATACTAGTGAAAAATTTTACCTTCTTTTGGGCCAACAGTGGGATAAAAAAGGAGAAGCAAAAGATATCTTTGACCAGCGGTGGTGAATTCGAATTAAAGAAACTTTATTGAAACAACCTTCATCAAAATCGCACAAGGCTCTATTTACTGCCCAGAATTACTTAGTAAACTCTGTTAAAAAGTCCCTCTAAAACACCTATGTACAAGACAATTTTATCTGTACCACTATCTCGTACTAATTATTGACAGTACACGTTTTTGATAAGGGATAATTACCTTACTAAATAGTTACTATGGTGATAATAATTTCGATCATTTTTGGAGCAGCGCCAGTTTGATGTAATTTTATAGCCGTCATAAGTACTCTTAAAAGAGGCATATCTGCATCTTTTCTAAAATTTGTTCAAAGTCAAAGACGCCATTGCTTCAGTAAGTCCCTGCTATGTAAGATCTTGTGAAACAAAATAGTAAGAAACTCGTTAAAAGTCCACGCCTGAACATATCCGTCTCCCATAGAATGCCTCGAAGGGGGAATTTTGGCCAACATTGAATTTGGCGCTTGGCAGGCGGGTTGGAACCGCGGTTTTATTTATTTTTAGTTGTTATTATAAAGTCGCTGCTGCTACAAAGTTGTGAGATGTCTAGTACTCCGCGACCGTACATTCCGCTTGACGAGCGTGAGGGTTAGGGCAAATCCTTTTATGGGCCGATTATAAAGAAGAAGTGTTACATGTACTTATAATTGACGGTTCGTAAGCAAGTGGCTAAGCATTTGGCTGTGGCGCTGCGAGGTCGCAGATTCGAATCCCGCACGAGATAAGTGCTTGTTTGACCTACAAATAAGTGTTCTGGATGTCTGTCCATGTGCAATTTATGTATGTGAAACGTCTTTACGGTACCTAATGCAGATAATCCCACAGGGGAGAGGGGGAAGGAAGTTCTTGAAGTGAAAACTTCTTTAAAATCCTTGTGATTTGAAAATCGATGCAACATATACACATATATATAGGATTTAGCATGCGAGAGAATGAGATAGAATATAGTACAAAGTGTTTCCATTACCTCTGTCTACCCTTTGTGCGGTGTTTCGTAGCCTCCCCACTCTTGTCTACTTTTCTGAAGGTTTCATTCCTACCGCGTGTGAACTGCACACATGTTTTATTTTTAAAGAGAAAGGCAAAGCGATAAAAAAAATACAAACCTTTGACTTGCACGATGAATGGCTTGTCACCGGGCGCGTGCGTGGTGGACATGACGGTGAGTGCGGACACGTGGCTCACGGAGCGCACGGTGGCAACGCACTGCCACGGCGCGCCGAACAAGCCGCACACCCCGTTCACCACCGACATGATCACGATGTCCATGTGGAACCCACTGCCTTTCTTCAGGCGCCGCTCCGGCTTGTCGATGATCAGCCTGTTCGGGGTTATTCGTTTCACTTGTTTTGCTTTTCGACCCGACTTTAAAAAAATAGGGTAGGGTAACGTTTTTAACTTCCAATTAGGTAGTTTTTATAACGAGAACGATTTTGATGGAGATTTGGAGGAGAATATTTATTAAATTTAACTATTTTTAAAAGTGCGTATGTGTGAGTGTGTCGATGTATATGTTTGTGCATTTTTCATCCAGTACACCTTTGAAAACATATTATGACGTTTGATATATAATTACATAATGAATATAATTATTATAGTTTTCATTAAATTTCATTCTGAAATTAAGTTTACGGCTACACACATACAACTTACGCACGCACACACATACACATACACACATACAGACACACATACGCACACGTAAGTCACAATGAAATGAAACGTAGTAACACCAATAGAACAGCAGCTTATTAAAAAAATTGTAAACTAAATATTAATTTTTATCGCAAACGGCCATTGGTTGTAATACGTACGAGTCGTCGTATCTCGTACTAATAATACATTTATTTAACGATTTTGCAATTATACATATTCGCGAAAGTGATTCGCTTTGCAAAAAATGCGTAACAAGTTTTTCGCTTTGCAAATATTAATATCTCTAATTAAGAGATCGCGACAGATCTTAAACTATTTAATTTATGAACCATAAGTACTCATGTAAACAAATATTTTTATAAACGCAAGGCACAAGATGCTTAATATTAAGTAAACAAATAAAAGAGAATGGATCATTTTTCATCGTAAAAAAAGCAGTTAAAAATAAAATGGCTTACTCAGCGATATGCGTCTCCATGAAGACAATAATGTAAACCATGAGCGCTGGCAGAGCCATAGCGAAGGTGGCCCACGTAGGAATCGTCTCGAGGCCAGAGTTGAGTGGTACGAGCCAGGATCGTGGCGCGGTGGGACTAAGTCCATCGGGAACCTGTAGCTTCTCCGTCCACACGGGCACCAGAACCGATACCCCAACCATAAGAACAATCGCGATGGGAACACCGAAATCTCCCAGCGCCCGTCGAGCCTATGGATTAAAGTGTTGTTTAATTTTTTTTAATCTAACGATGAAAAACTAGGGATAAGTAACAAAATTTATATTTTGTATAATTAAACTTTTCAATTTTGTAATAGTTGGATAATAAATTACTTTGCAAAAAATAACAATAACAAAACTGCTTAATATGTTAAATGAGACGTAAAATTAAACATTTCATTCGCAGCAACTATTTAAATAATGCGGAAAATATTATAAGTAAACAGAGACTGATTTAAAGACATGTCGGCGGTGAAAGAAAATGTCATGAGGGAACCGGTATGTCTGAAAAATAAAATGTAAGGCATATAAGTTAACATATTGGAACAGTGTGGCGGACTGACTGCTCCATAACCCTCTCAAAAATGAGAGGCCTGTGCCCAGCAATGGGACGTAGTATTTAAATAATATATAGACTTTATAACAAATATTATATTGACTTGACTTACACTGCGTCCGAGGAACTTTCCATTGCGGAAGATTCGAAGGTAGTAAGCTATGATGAAGGTTGCGAGGGTCAGCATCGTGCAGAAGAGAGCAGTATTTGGCTGCGGGGGCGTAACTATGTGCAGCGGTGGCGACGGCAATATTGTGGCAGTCTCGTTGCCTAAGGAAGTTATACTAACAGTTTAACATAAATGTTTATTATTTAAATAAGCTCAATATTACGACACATATTTTTATTGTTTACATTACAATACTATACTAAGTTTTAATAATTTTAACCTGGAGGTAGCCGTGGTTAACTATGACATTGGGACGTCAAACATCTCAGTCCCCCCCGACCATGGGTGATGTAAAGTGCTCGGAACGTCAGGAATATAAAATAAGAATATATAATATATAATAATTTTACGTGGTAGAGCCATGCTGCAGCTACATATATTAGTAGTATAGTTGTAGTACGAATGGGTCGGCTAGACCGGGGAAGGACCACGCTCTCACAGAATACCAGCGTAAAATAGCAGCTTAACGCTGCTGTGTTTCGTATGGTGAGTGTAGAGAACCGGAGACCCTTTTTACTGGAAATGAGGCATTCCATCTTAGTCCTCACGGGTGACAACGCATCTGCATTTTTATTTGTAATCGAGGATAGATGTAGATGTCTATGGGCCGCAGCAACCACTTACCATCAGGTGGACGGTGTGCTCGCTTGTCACCCTTATCATATAAAAAAAAGTTAATATACGCGATAAAATTCGTAAAAACTAGTTTTATTTAAATTATAGATTTTATTTAAATTACGGCTTTGTAAAAAAACGGCCAAGTACATGTTACATACAATTAGTGTATTTAAAAATCAAACATCAGATTTTAATCCTCACGTGTGGATTAGAGTTGCCTCGTTTTAATAACTAGGTAAAACAAATATCAAAATCTACGTAAAACACAGAGAATAACCTCAATGTCAGACAAACAGTCGGATACACAAACATCGATGTGATTCCATCAGCGTTTCGTTTAGATAAATTTGGTACGGAACAATAATATTAGTAAAAAAATTCTTTTTTACGAAACTATGTCTATGGACGTCTACAGCCAACTTCAAACAAAGAAGATTACGAAGGATGCGTTGTCACCTCCGAGGACTAAGATGGAATGTTATAACAATAATAAACTAAAACCAATAAACATGAAATTAATTTAATTAGGTACATAAAACGTAAAATTAAAGTATAAATAAAAAGTAAAAGCCTTTTTATTTTTTATTAAAAGTTAATTTTTAAACCGTTTTGAGTGGTTTGAGGAATATCCCAAGATCAAAGTTAAAATCTTCTTCCACTATTTTTCGACACTTTTTGAAGTTAAAACTTCTTTAGCATCGTTGTGATTTGAAACAAATGAAACGAAAAAGCGACCAAAAACGACGCTAAAAAGAGACAAATATATAAGTCTATAGGGGAGAATGTGATAGAATGTATACTAATATAATAAAGCGAAAGAGATTTTTTGTTTCTTTAAACACGCTTATGTCTGGAACTACTATTCCGATTTGATAAACTCTTTTTGTATATAATAGCCAGATTCACGAAGAATAGTATATGAGTATAGGCTATCTAGCAGTAGGCTACACCTCTCAGCTAGCCTTAAATATTGCTAAGTTAGCCTATAATTTGTAAGGATTAATATGCCATGCCTAATAATAACGCTCACAAATCACTTTTTAATTTTCAATATTTTTCAAGTGAAAACTTCTTTAGCATCGATGTGATTTGAAACAAATGAAACGAAAAAGCGACACTAAAAAGAGACAAATATACATATAAATCTATAGGAGAGAATGAGATAGAATCTATAATAATATAATAAAGCGAAAGAGGTTTTTTGTTTGTTTAAACACGCTAATGTCTGGAACTACCAGTCAGATTTGATAAATTATTTTTGTATATGATAGCCAGATTCACGAGGAATAGTATAGGCTATCTAGCATTAGGCTACAACTCTCAGCCAGCCTTAAATATTGAATTTTGTTAAGAAAGTCGGAAGAAAAAGCGCTCCAGAATTGCTTGATCCACGTGCGCTGGCGTAATGGTTAGTGTTACGTAAATACTATGTCCTATTCCATATAAAGTCCGCGATATCATAGTCCTATTTCTTATACAATAAGGTATATTGTGACAAAAAAATATTGAAAATTAAAAAGTGATTTATGAGCGTAACTACTAGGTATATCATACTCGTATTAATCCTTACGAACGAAAGTTACTTCATCATCAAGACAATTTTATGAAGATAAACTTTGCTCATTATAGCATGTTATTTGGAGTTTAAGAGATAGTGAAATATTAAAATAATTAAACACGGCTCGGCGCGCGAACGACGCCTAGCCACCCGATGAGAACCGAAAGAGAATAAGCGAGGTGTCATGTCGCGCGGCTCATAGCGTGATATACTCGGGTGATACCGCGGGGAACAGCTAGTTCAGTATAGTGTTTCCTATCATCTCGGGCTTCTCTGTGTGCGGTTCTTTAAAATGGATAATATAACTTTTAAATGTTAAAATAAAGGATTAAAAAATTACAAGTTTATTATTAAATAAATAAAATTAATTATATTGCATAAAATTATCATATCCAAACCATTCTTAACAATCCACGATTTCATATCTTACCGATTTATATTAAATTAGTCTATTTTACGGACCACCTTGAGAGTCAATAAATTTTTGTTTCCTTGTAGGTAAAATTATTTTTCTTAAAGAATTCATTGTATAGGTAAAATCATTTTATCGAACCATTGATTGACTTCAATAGACGTGGCTATTACAGAGCGATTTTAGTCGGAAGAAAATATTCTTTTGATTTAATACACTAAAATTTAGGCTCTACAGGTCTAAAAATAAGGATTATAATATTTATTTGCTATAAAATTAAATTTTTATCTAATATTTTATGCCGCACTTGTGGTTGAAAATTATCAAATTAAATAAATCATTCGCTGTGACATGTTTTTGTTTTATATTTCATTTCATGGGAAGGTTTCACTTCTACCGCGTGTGAACTGCACGCATGATTTTTTTAAACTTCTAACCAAATAACTTTAATTTGAAACAGCAGTAGATGGACAAAGTACGTTTAAAAAATGAAATTCCAGTTAATTATAATAAGCCTTGCAAGATTTCGAGATACAGTAAACTAATACCTCAAAGATAAGCCCTAAATTTAATAATTAAAAGCTGAAAGTAGCCCAAGTTAAATATAACGTTACTCATTACCATGGGTAATGTAAAGTTTTCGAAACGTTGGGTATTCAAAATAAGTTATTATTAAAAGAGATTTAATAAATAATTTACTATTTATATTCAAATTTGTAAGTTTTGTTAAATATAATACTAAAACATACAAAAACTAAAAAAAGGAAATTAGTATTTTATATATCTTAGGTATTGTTTTCTTAAATTTAAATAGCACCATTCCTGATGTAAAACCTATTTAATAAAAACGAATCATTACGGTTAAGCAGTATCTGAGAAATCAGTAAATACTCGTATAATATGTAAAAACAGCATACGGGTCGAACAGAGAACCTCCTCGGTTTCTGAATTCGGTTAAAAATTTAAATGTAATGAAATAGCTGATATCTACTAACTAGCTTACTAGCTAACTTTGAATTATAATTAACATTAAAACCTTATTACATAACTAGTCGGCATTTATAAGTAGGTATATTACTAACCTATAGGTGTGTCGTTTGAAATCATCGGAGCGTCTGTTGTATTAGATATCGCTTGGCGTTGACAGTAGTCATATCCGAGAGGATGCCCGGTATAGAGCTATAAGGTTGGTAACCGGCTCCGAGATAAAGATCAACGATATCAGGAACGCGAATATGTCTTCTGTAAACCTAAAAGGAGGAAACATAGTTATGACGACGCTTTATGAATTTGAATTTAGCCCGTAATAGTCCTCTGTTGGACCTAGGTTTAGCCATAAACGCCATGATTGCAAATTGCAGTAACATACATTTCGCACTTTTGTTTTTTTTTTTTAAATAAAAATGTGACCAACGAACTTACAGTAAACCTGACAGTAAGTGGCTATTGCAGTCCAACCAACCTTGTGCATGCAACCAGCTTGAAACAAAGAAAGTTCCAGTTGCATTGTCACTTCAGTGGATCAATATGCAATGCCCCACAGCCTGTAATTGTACTGGCTATTTATACACTGCAGGCATCGATCACTAATAAAAAACTAGATACACAATCAGTGACAAAAAATGCACTTACCGAATGAGCGCCCACTCGAACATTTGGGTGCGCTTTTAATTTGTACGTAGCTTTGTGAATAGAACTTTAGACAATGCATTTAAGGTTGAATTTACATTAATGTATATTTATTACAACTGGAATTACGTCAAAACAATTGGCGACAGTTTTTAGAGAACTTTTGCATGGGATTGTGTATCTGGTTTTTTATTAGTGATCGATGACTACAGGTCGGAAATCAGCAGCGCGGGCAGTGCTATTTGGCGGCAATAATAGGTAAGCTATATTGCTTCAACAGTGTAAACTTTTATTTATATCCCAGATTGCTCGCCTACTGTGAAACTTACGTCGAGCTCCTTGCATGTGTTAGAAAGACTATGCCCAGACGCGATATTCGATAGACGTACATAATTTTAAACTTTTTTATTTAAATCTCAGTAGCATTGCATGAGTTTCTGCAGCCCTCAGCCGCTATATCAAAAAAGCTACGTATACATAATATGCATGCAGCCCAATATCGATTCAAGGCTTACATTTGAATATTAACTGATACATCAGCGAAAGGAAGATATTGCAAATCTTAATTCGCACTGTTAAAATATTTGAATAATGTAAATTTTAAAACATTTTCGGAAGGAGATTTTTAGAGAAATGAAACTAAATTTTCATCCATACCATAGATTGCTTTATAGGGGGGATATTTGCCACAGTTGCCACGCTTGGCAAGCGGGTCAGCAACCGTAGAATTTTTATTTTTATTCAGCTGTTATCAGGAAGATGCTGCTGTCCATTTTCTGGCTTAGCTTCCCTCTATCGGGTCTTACGACATCCACGGGATGGTATGGAGTAGTATCCCACTCTCAAGAATGTTGTCAAATGTTGATTCTTGATTCATGCAAAAAAAACCTGAGCTTAAAAGGTGCCATTTATTTCTATATAACAGATAGACACTTTAATTTTATTTATATGTGTATAGTTGTATAGATTATATTAATTCCTTCTGTTTTCTATATATTTTTGTCTATTTTAATTTCATAAATGTCGCCAAATAACAATAGACCGAAATTGTAATACAATAACAAATGTAAACACTAACATTGTATTAATTTTAAACTGTGTAATTTTAAACAGAAAATCATCGTAATGATTTTACAACTAACTTTTCATCGGAAATCGGCATGGGGGTCTTGCTACACCACTGTTATATCCCATAAGAATAGTCTGTAATATGACATTAAGCACGAATGTTTTTAGGTATGCACAATGGGAAATACCTGGTTATCTTCTTAACCGCAACGCTGCCCTCTACGGAGGCCACGCAGAGCGCAATCACTATCATCCAGATACCACAATACATGCGCGCAGCCAAAAAGTCAAATCCATACATTCTGCAGAAGTTTGCGAGCGACTCGTCAAGAAGCAGCAAAGGCCCAGTGGCACCAGTTATCATCATGGGTTGACCGGCCAGCAACGCGAACACAACACCACCCACACATGTGAAAACCTACATTAAAATTATATTTTTATTATTTACAAAAACAAAAATAGTTTTATTAACAATAGCGATATACAATCTGTAAGTACTAGGTACAAACACAAGCTAGTAATACCACAGAATAAATAATAGTAGTAATACCATTTTCTCGACTCCAAAGAGTAATTCCTTCACAGTGCAGTGCATGCGTTTTTATGTCCCAGAAAATATACAAGGTCTATAAAAATTAATCCTTATAAAAATAGCTGTTAAAATATTAAATTATTTATAATACCCGAAAAAACCTCTAGAAATGAGGTGATCGCTACCAAGCGGTTTGTAAATGTTTTTATTTTATTATTATTAAAAATTTCCCATTGGTTTTCTTGCTGGTTCGGACCAGGACAAAGGTTTATTTTCAATAACCAGTGGTAAAAGCATAAATGACTTTCAGTAAGTTTAACATGAAGTCTATATTGAAAAAAATGTTCTATTCAATGATTATATAATTTGAAGGAAGTTTCAAGTGTTATTTTGTTAGTGTGAATGAAATGAAAATGGTTGGCTTCGTTTTGACGTTTGTTGTTTGGTTTTCCTGTATTGTGTAAATGTAAGTATCGGTTAAAAGAATGTATTTTTATATTAATATCTTATTTTGGGTAATAAAGCGTAGCGTAGTAGAGCTACCCTACAACTTCTTCTTTCTTCGATATGAAATCACCTAGCATTATGAAGTGATAGTAAGTGACTATTTTTAGACTACTTAAATAAATTAATTTTCGATTATAAAGTATTTGTCATGTAGTGGAGTTGTAAAAAGCGGCATAAGAAAACTGAAACAGGAGATGGGCAGCAGCGTCTTCCTGATAACAATGGAAAATAATTAAAAACTGCAGTTGCCAAACCGCCTGCCAAGCGGGGCAACTATGGCGGAATCCTCCCTGTGAGTCGAGAGAGAGAGAGTGAGTGGACTTTGCTGTGGGTAATAAATAAATGAATAAACATAAAATATTTCGTCTTGTTTTATTACGATTCTAAATCCAGTATTTTTCATTAGCCGTATCAGGTGCCGTTTAGGTGGTGGCCTAAGAGAATCTATAACCCTGGAATTTATGGGTGTGGTAATAGGCGACTCAGGAAAACCTCAAAAAGATCTCATGGCTTCCGACAGACAGCGGTATGACTACGAGTATTTCATTTTCGGTTGACTGGTGACGGGGAGCAGCGTCAACCCGCAGCCCATGGCAGTTGATATTTACAGGCCAATGCAAAATAATGAAGAAGTCACCTATAAAGGTTTCAAAATTAAAATGAAAAGCCATTACACGAGCTACTTTAGGCTTTTAAGAGCTCATATCTCGTTATATCTCGAATTTAATTGTTAGATTCTGACACAACGGTGTCATTGCATCAATTTAATGTTACAGATCCTAGCTTCTTTCTGCGCTTAAGTTGGAGCTTTTCGTCCAGTTGATTGCCAGCTAACTAACTGGTAACTCATGTATGTCACGGCCATTTGCGAAATAAAGGGGAGGAGCCTGAACGCTCACAAGTTGTATGACTCACGCAGTTTTGCACAAACATGTAAACGCGGCCAATAATTATTCAACTGATAAGATTATTCACGTTCGAAATGCTTTTTGACAGTATTTTCATCAGCCGTATCTCGAAATGTGAAGTTTATATAACAGAGAATGTTTTGAATTGGGATTGGAATTGTGAATAGCACTATGTTTATCATATCACTTAGACACAACGGAAGCTGTACAATCTAAAACAACGACAAGACCGTTTGGTTATTCTGTTACAATATTAAAGATAAATGTTTTTATATGTGAAAACATTTGTTTTCTGTTTGTTTTAGATTTTTGTAATAGGAATATGTATTTGATTGTAACAATAAATAATAAGGTAATTGGAACTAAAAAATATAAAAATATGACAATACAATATAGTTTGTGTAAATAAAAACGTATTTTAAAGCAACGTTTAGGTATTTTTTTTATAAACGTATTAAGTGTATAATTTTTGTAAAAAAAGAACTATCGATAATTAAAAACATACGATAAGACGAAAAAAACTTGACTACGGTTTAAAGTAAAATGACACAGTTTGATTAACATAATATAAAGTTAACTCATTCTTTCTTTCAAGTTTTTTTAACTATTTTATGCCATTGCTTGACTACTATCCCGGTAAGTTATTGCAGCCGAAGATGCGCACTAGCTTAGCTTAAAAAAAATACGTACACATAGTAATCGAATAAAAGAAAATGCTGTGAAATTACTATACCCCTTTTCCAATTCCTGAATAGAAATTTTGTCGCTGTATCAGCTTTTGGACGACCCAAGACGTTCATTTTATTGTGCATAACGAAAGTTTTATTTTTAAATTATAATTGTCTAGTAACAAAATATACTCACGAGTGTTTCCGAAATGCCGATATTTCCATAGGTTTTGTCGGCAAGTAGACCCCCAAATGTGATGGCAGATGAGAGGGCCGCGAAGTACATGAATATGGTTGCGGCTGCGCATTGCCCGTTTAGCGCATCTCCGAAGTCGGATAAGTAATGTGGATATCGCCTCTTAATGTCTCGTATTACACCTGCATACGAAAAATGTTATAGAGTGTAAAGGAACTGCTGCTTCAAAAGTTTCAATAGCGAGTGCTGTACTCACCCCCAAAGACACGACCAGTTTTAGTGAGGGGATCTTCAGGTTCTTTCACAGGTGGCCCGCCAGCTTCAGCTGCTAGTAGCGCTTTCTTCTCATCAGAGGGCGGTGCCGCCGCCTTAGCAGCAGCTCGCTTACGTTCCAGTGCATCACGTTTACGACGCCGAATCATTTCGCTTTTAGCGCGGAGTTCCTCAAAGGGTAATAGTGCTTGTCGCTCCCAGTCACCAGGCGGCAATACAATAGAATCATCCAGAAATTCATTGATAGCCGACAAAAGCTCCCGTCGATCGTCAGCCTTGTACGCAATAGAGTGGAACGAAGGGTTTGACATGAGAGTCGAAATAGATCGACCCACTTCATGATAGTCTAAATCGGCAGCTGTGGGTCCCAAGAGAATGAACATGAAGCGAACGGGCACAGGAACCTCGGTTATGGAAGGCATCAGAATTCCTTGTGCAAGTCGTACGAATGCGATGGTAGGTTGATCAAGGAAGCCCACGGCACCGACAAGTACAGTAGTGGCTTCGGCGCCGCCCGGAATCCGTTTCATGATGGAGTCGTTATGTCCACGTCGCAACTCGTCTTGAGAGCCGGCTGCGGCTCCAGATACGTACTCCACTTCACGCAGTTCGAGTCCCGGCGCTGATGTTTTCTTGCGTGCTTCCACGCGGTCATGAGGCAATGCATAAGAGCTTCGGCGCCGCTTTGGATCTGACAGGCTCTGTACACAAAATCCAATCAATTAAATATGTCACTAACATTGCAGAGCAGGGGTTGGATAAAACTAAACGTAAAGGAAATAAAAATCAATAGTCGTAGACAACTGGGAATACGAATCTAAATTGAATAAAACTACTTTTACGGATTATATCGCGTTTAATAACTTATTTTTTACATTCAAATCCACCTTCAAATATCTATTAAAAAATATTATCCATTTAAATGTATTCATTGTAATCCATTATATTCTTAATTATAATCTACATCTTGATCTGAATTAATTTGAAATAAAAATTTTAAAATATTATTTTTATTAAAAAATATTTTTTTAACAACGATATACAAAATAATAAATTAAGTAAATTTATTCGTGGATTATCAATTATTAAACAGATTCCTCTAAATGAACTAAAATACCGCCAAATTACTTAAGTTTCAATAAATAATTACCTACTATTTTAGTATTATACATTTAATTTTTAACAATGGGGTGTCTAATCCTAGTTTTTTATAAAATTTAATAAATCATAAAACCTATATAAATTTTATTTAAATTAAAATTTCACCTAATAATTTAATATTTAATTTAAATAATAATTTTTATTTATTATATACTGATAAAATTTAAATTATTTTTTGGATAACCGCAACTGCTGGCACAAAATTTGTTAATAAAATTAAATATTACCTTGACCTCAATCCTCCGTGACTATGGGTGCTGTAAAGCACCCGAAACGTCGGGAATTAATAAAAAATAAATTATTAAACGCGATATAATCAGTAAAAGTAGTTTTATTCAATGTGTAGTGTTCGCGTAAATATAAGAAATCATTACGAATCTAAATGTTATGTGGCATCAATAATTTAAGGCTACATACATATTCAATGAACTAATAAAGCTGTTGTAGTAGTGTAAGAATATCTACTACCCCATATCATCCCGTGGGTGTCGTAGGAGGCGACATAGGGGAAACAAATCAGGAGATGGGCAGCGGTGTTTTCCTAATAACGACTAAAAATAAAAAACTGCGGTTGACAACCTGCTTGCCAAGCGTGGCAACTGTAGCAAATATCCCCCCTATGAGGCAATCTATGGGGGAGGCCTATGTACAGGAATGGACTTTAACAGGCTGTAACGGTAATAAAACTGTTGAGTTAAATTATTTCAAGTTAAATAAAAAATATATAAAAAATAATTTATATGGATTTTATCACGATATAGGTAAAAAAACAGACGTTTCAAGTGCTGAGTGACCCATGCGCTAAGGACAAGGTCACATGAGTATGAGTACTACAAAGCATTTGAAACAGCGTGAATTTAAAATTAAACTAAACCGTAAAATGTTGTATATAATGAACATTTTTTACGGTTTAGTCAAGCACACTGTAATGAATTCTAAATGAGCGTTCCAACATATAATGGAAATATCATACAAAACATTTCTTGAAACAAATACTTAAAGTCCATTAAAAACCCCTTGGAAAATTCCCTTTAGAATACAACACTGGAATATGTCTAAAGTTATAACAAAAGAATAAAAGACAAGCGAGTATTGAAAAATAATCACTACATAATTCTACAATAGATGAGTTATGACAACGATTATTTACTATTTGCGACGACATGAGCCCGTGATATTAGGATATTAATGAATCTAGCAAATCTCAAAATACAAGCAGGCAACATACGTACTACCAAAGGTGGCAATATGAAAACGACGTTAGTATCTGCGATTTGATTTTTCAAATCACTGGGCTGTAACTCTCTACTCCGTTCAAAGTTTTAGATCTGTTCCGTGATCTGCGGAATCAAAACCTCTCTAGCCCTATACAGAGTTTAAACTCTTATAATTTTTTAACTATAACTACTGACACGATGAACATAATATTCTAAAATGATTCTACCACATGACATTGGAATACTTGTATGATTCGGTAAAACAGGTAAGTACGAATGGAGCACGCTGGTGCAACATCTACTACGTGCTAGGGTAAGGTTGGTGAGGGTCAAAAAGGCACACGCGCACAGCAGTGTTCCGTACGAGCAGGTGGGCGCTGTGCCGGCGACAGGCGCCGGCCGCGGAGCACAGGGAGCAGCGTGTGCGCGCACCGTTTGCCGCACCAGGGCCCGCGCCCGACTCTTCCATCCACAGCGACTGCACAATACTTTAGCTTAACCCTAATTATGACTTATTATAGCAACTGCAGTTATCAGACCGCATTTCTCCCATTTATATTGGACTGGATCATACATTGTTGTATTTTCAATTTGTTGCGGGTTTATTTATTTTTAACTTCCCAGTAGTAAGTTATTGTAATTGGTATGATTTTCCAAAGTCCAAATTTTGATATATCTCCACGCTTCAAGGTCTCTAAAGTGAAATGCTATGGTTTGAAGTAAGCTGTATGCGTGTATGTACGTATGTATTATCGTGGTTAACTTTCGCGTTGCATATTTCAAGAATAAATAATGTTATCGACGTCGGACTGGTTTCATTCGATGCACTATTATGTCATTAATTAAAACTTGAGTTTTTATCAAAATTGGTACAGCAGGTTTTACGATTAATAAATTAACTAAAGAAATGAAAGACTCTCTAAATTACTTAAATGATAATCAATTATCATACATTCATCATCGTCATCATCATCATTACAGCCCTTGACAAGTCCACTGCTCAACATAAGCTTCCCCCATGAAATATCACAACTAATATAGACTAATATAATAATATAGATCCTAAACTACTAGCATCCATAGACTGACTTCCTGCATCTCTCAGCAAGACGTCACTCCATCTTACAATTCGCTTACCGGTTAAAGGGTGCCAACCGAAGAAGAAGGTCTCGCCTTTCTATCTATCTCATCAGTTGTTGGTTCGTCGAGCTATATAGTCGACCTATTGCCACTTCAACTTAATGATCATTTAACATTATAGAAGTATTAGTCATATAAGCCAATTTCTCCTGTTTGTCCGCAAAATTAAAACACTCAAAACATTTTATCTGCTTATTTTATCTACTGCATTACCGTCGCAAAACTCACTTAAGCTTAGGCTTTAATTTTAAGACAAATTATCAGTAAATCTTTTATCTCGCTTAAAAACCTATAAACAATGAAACCAGGTCATTGTTAATTCGTCTGTAGGTAATTTGTATCATACTTATGCACAAAGTTGTTTTTCATAACAAACGTGGACAGTAGTAGAAAATAGAGTAGATTAGTGTATGGAAGATAAGGTAGAAACATTGTTTATGAAAGTGACTAGGGTTGTCGATATTATATTATTTTGGTATTTACGTATTTTGTATAAATATTATCATAATATAAAAATATCTCGATTTATATTTACATTTATTTTTTCTGATTTTTTTAGGGTTTTGGAACGATAGATTGTCTTCCAAAGTTGGTGTAGCATAAATATAACTTTATTTTATATAAGTAAGATATTTTACTAAGAAGTTCATTAGCATGCTTCACAAATGTACCTATTGTGTTTACTTTTGTTGAAGGTTCAATTTTTCTATCAAGACTTAGGTAAATAAGTATTGAACTGTTAGTTGGGTTTCCTATAAACTTTGACCTGTGTTGCACAAATATGGTAAAATATGGTAGGATAATAATCTGTGAGTTACATTGTGTGCGGTAAAAGGTAACAAAAAGGTCTTCGCGTTGATAGCACGTACACCTATATATTTACATCTACTGAATGGCTGAGAAAATAGGTTTTGTAATTGAAATTTGTCAACGTTCACAAAGTGATTGATTAATAAGATGTAATAATAAATCATAAATCGTGATAGAATCGTCCTATTTCTTAACATTGTTACACCAAAGTCGAACCGTGGCTATAGCCTATGAAGAACATAATATTCTAAGTATGAATATTATGAATAAAAGACGACTGTAAGTACGAAAAATATTTTAAGGCTCCCGATAGATGGGCGGGTGTAGAACCAACTTGTTTACGTCAGGTGTAAAATAACCAGACCGGTGACAGGAAGCAAGGTCAAAGGTGCGGAACAACTGGTACAGCGATTGTCAAATCCATCCACCAAACATGACGACAAAGGCAAATCTTCTCTATGATGGGAGTCTCACGTCTAGCAGTAAACTTTGACGGACTAATGAAGAAGATGATGTTTTGAAATTGTAACCAATATTTATACTTGATGTTTAAAATTGATATTTTAAATTTAAATAGTACAGCAAACATTTGTTATCACAGCCAAAGGTTGCTCCTTTCATTTCTTTTATTACAGACATAATTTAAATATCTATAACAGTGCTAATACATTTTAACGAGAGCATAGTAGTAGCAATGTGACTCGTATCACAACGACCTTGAATATTTTCACATTTTGCATTGCATGCCAAACGTGTCACCGTAATCTTCGATAAACGTGACTAGGTGACTGACGGCAATTGTCTTGGCTCATTTATCATTTTTTTTGTATCTTTTTTCGCACTTGTTATAGCTGTATCAATTTTAAAACTGGCATCGTTGTAACGGATGTATAAATTAGCGCGTTAGAAACGAGTCAGTTTTGACTCTGTATCAATTAACAGTTAAATAGGAGAGCATTTACTTTGTAAATATGATCAACACAAATAATTTAACTAGTTCAGTTTTATACATTTACATACATTTCTCTGTGACTGTACACTGATAGAAATTAAAGGCGAAAGTGAATCAAAGACAATTATCATATAGAATATTTTCAAGATTAAGCTCCATAACCACGCATAATTCATATAATTAAAAAAATTATAATCAGTTTTTAGTATCGTAATTGTACATTTCATTTAAGGAAGTACCTAAAACGTCGTTACGCATATGTACTGTAACAACCAATCTAGAATAAATTATGTTGTACACGTTTTAATTAAAACTCTCTAACTTGTGGAAGGGCCTAATTGCATAAAGTGTAAATATAAATAATTTTACGTTAGAGCCACTAAACTACATTGTTACTTGTTAAGAAGTTGGCATTTTCCATAACTATATAAAACCTTGGCCGGGAACCTCGCCAGATCACAATTGTCCAAGGCAGCCAAATATTTTCTCTTAAATGAACAGAGATTCTAGGTTCGAACGATCTACTTTTAGAACTTCAAACACCTCCAAATATTCAGACATTAACAGAATACAATTAACACTGAGAAACGCATTGTAGCTATAACAAATTCATCATCATTTATCTACATGTAGAATGTAATTAGTGATTATTGATCTCGAATTCATTTTTCGATATACAATATCTCGTTAACTGTATACGAATTACGAAATAGATAAACATTATTAAATTATACGAAGCGGACGTAAGCACATGATTATTAAAGGGAATGTGCCTGTGTGTTTTAGCATAAGCTATAGAATATAGAATAAGTGTTTTGTAAATCTTTGAACGTTTGTTAAAGCAATGTTACTTGTTAAGCTTGGATTATCTTAAATATGCTGTTTGTATTAGTCTTAAATATTTAAGTCAGTTATTATTTTTAAAGTTGTTAACCGTTCGAACAGACAGATAGTAATTTTCTAACTTATTGTTGAGTAAACTAAAGTGTGATATAAAAAAGTACTTATATCTATACTAACCTGAAGGCTAGTATAAGAGGATTGTTTACGCCCACCAATCGAGAATCTAAACCTTTCGTCGTGAACGTGCCTGTGTCGGAGCAGCAGAGATCTCATAACAACTGGTTTGTCATCTTCCTCTATCAGGCCTTCTGCAACCATGCTTTCAACTACCCTACGAACATAATATGATCACGTTTCATTGTTGTTACACATATCATATAATTCTTAGACATTAAGATTATGTTACATTTAACGTATGCATAAATTATTTGTGAAGACTTTAATTAATATTGCGCTTAGAATTTTCCTCACATTTTGCTGAATTAGTAGAAGTTTATATTGCAAACCGTTTCTGTACCTGTAGGCTACCCCAGGCAGGTCCTTTTCGTCTAGGTCGAGAAGCACTACACCGGTCTCGAGGCATCGCCGCAGGTTCAGCAGTGAGTGGAAAGAAAGCGAGGCAACATGAGGCCGACCCCATCGTGCCGATCCTTCTTCAACATCCTCCTCGTATTTGATCCAACGCGCTGTCTCTTTCCATTCTGCATCACCATCTTCTGTCGCCAGAAGCTCGTCGAGTTGTACAAAAACCTGCATTGAAGACATCCTGAATCAATCTGCTTAAAATTACTACAGTAACATAGAATAAAGGAAAAGAATTAGGGTTCCGCGCAAAAAAATTAAAACCCATGAAATCCAATCGCAATAAATTCCACGCGGGCGAAGTCGCGGGGAACAGCTAGTCATAAATATATCCCCAATTTGGTCGATAAACTTCCGCCTGGGGCGTCCGTTGCCAATCCTGCTTCTTACTTCTGTAGCATAAATTTGCTCTATCACTCTTTCCTCATTCATTCTTTCTACGTGTCCAAACTACCAAAGCATTCATTTCATCCTATTCACAACATCTTCTTGCAAAGCACACTTTTCTCTTATCACACAATTTCTACCCCTATCAATCAGAGTCAGTCCTAACATACTTCTTAATGACCGCATTTCTACAGCAACATTATTTTTCCTGCTTCTTTTGCCACACCAAAGTTTTACTACCATCAATGTAGTTCCTACCTAAAACAGCGTTGTGAATTGCCATACGTGTGCCGCATTTTGACTTTCCTCAATTGAGAGACTGTTTACTCTGTGTACCGTTCTATATTTTGCCATGTCTACCATCTCTGCTAAACACAACACAAAAGCAACCTTGTCCCCTCTGTCATGTGCTTTTTCCAAGTGTTTAGACTCAAAATTTTCTGGGTTTTTGCCCAACTACTTATTTGTGATCTATGATATGCATGATAAATACCTGCTCCTTGCACTCTATCCCCTTTCTAGATCCAGCTTGTATATCCTTAATTTTTCCATCAGATTCTTTAATAACTCTATCAATCAACATCTTAGCATACAGTTTTCTTAAAATACTAAGCCAGGATGATTCCAAGGTAGTTTTTACAGTCCTGCTGTGACCCTTTTTCTTTACAGTGGGAATATGTTGCCACCACTTCTTCACCAGCCCTCAGCATTTCTTATGATACTTTATCACACTCAGCTTCCTTACCTGCTTTCATGCTTTTCATTGCTCATACTTACCTTACTATCTTCTTCATTTTATTTCAGAGTTTCTGGTTCATTTATTTTAGATGCCTCCTCACATTTGAAAACACAAATTGCTTTCATTCCTTTAAACTCGACTTCGTCATTCAAAATACAGGCATTCTCGTCTCGTACGGCATTCATTCTGAACTGTTCTGATTTTCCCCTGACATGTGGCAGTTTCCGGAACATATTGATTTGCTTACAGTTTATCAGATAGTCTTTTATAATTCTTTTTCATTCTTTCTTAGACTCAAATAATATACAGTCGTAATCAGTAGGTATTAAAAATCGTACCTATAATAATTTGCACGACTCTGTACAGGAAATGCAATCGTATAGATATTAGTATTGTATTCTATTATAATGTAATCTTACCGCATGCGGCCTGTGGTCGTACATTTTTTTGTATGTAGCGTCGGGAAGTATGTGCGCAACCTTGTCACCGCCATCCTTACGCCCGACATGCACCGTTGAGCCCTGCTACCATAAACACATTTGTAAACTGAAACTTAATAAAACAATACAAAGAGCATTCCTTCAATTTTTAATAAAATAAATATAAAAAAGAAATAAATAGAAATTTTTAAACATCGTATTAGAAGCACGAGGTATGGGGCGATTCGATTAATTTTTATATTAAATTTTTCGCTCGATGCTTCTAGATTTTCAATGGATATTGATTTAATGCTTTGGAAGAAGTCAGAACAGAGATGTATACTGTACGCTAGCTTACCCTAGGCTGTATCTTATGTCGTCGTAGTGCCCTTGGATCGTCACTCCGGTGGCTGCGCAAGTCGTCACGGTCCAGCTCCGGTAGCGGCTCCTCGCCTGAGGCATCGGCCTGCGATTCATTTTCCACACCACCACTTCGTCCGTTATCTTGCAATGAATATTTACGCGATTTGTGTAGGTGTAGGTGCTTCCTGAATAAGTCAAACAAAAATACCTATGTGTTATGTAGTTTTCCCAGACAGTTATAAGTAACGTGTATTATAATCATACAGTAAACGCTTAAAACTTTTGTGAAAACATTTGTGCGAGTTTCTATTACAATTTCTGGTAGTTTGACTTAGAGATCTTTTATTAGTAAGCCCAGAACTGTAAAAATATTACTTTTAAAATATTAAAAAGTTGTTCAGTTAAATAAGAAACAATTCAGTTATGTAGGCCTATAATTAAAACTGTGAAAACTTAAAGATGATACCTTCAAAATAAATGGGGCGCGAAAAAAAAATGGAATATATATAACTCAGTTTCAATGTTTTGTCCTTAACAATACAGTTATAATTCAAATAACAATTATTTGAATTGTAACAAAGATTTGCCGTTTGTACCTTTAGTACAAAAAAGTTGTAAATAAAATAAATAAATAAATAAAAATTTCTATCAATGTATTTCATATTCATACTTTGTCATACCCTCGACAGAAATGTCATTATCATTCAGAATTATGAAGCGTATAACTTATACAACACTTACAATGTTAAGACATCCTTTGCAAAATAGATAATTCGGTTCAGAATTATCTATTTTTCCTAGTGATAGTTTAATTCAGCAAAGTTATGGAAGCCATATTAGCCTGTCACCCCGATTACGTACGATTACGTACCCGAGTAAGTCAACTTTTTATTAAAATAATTATTGGAGGCTACGATTTTTTTTTATTGATTACTTTAAGTGTTTCCTTGCAAATTCAGCGAAACGAAAAACTTGGTCACATCACCTCGGTGTATGTTTGTCAAAAAAATCTTTCTTTCTTTTACTTCTTATAAGCAAGTGCTTCAATACAATCCCACTTGTTGGTAAGTGGTAAAAAAGGATCCACTCTTGCCTTAAAGATAATTCACTGAATGTTTGACGTAGACAATTGGAATTATGTCATCTGTCTATATAATATATAAAAGATGATGTGCTGAGTGACTGACTCATCTATCAACGCACAGCCCAAAACGCTGGGCGTAGAAATCTAATATTTGGACAGTAGCTGCCTTTTATAACGTAGGCATCCACTAAGAAAGGATTTTGAAAATTCAACCCCTAAGGGAGTGAAATAGGGTGTTACAGTTTGTATGAAACTTTATATTTTACAGGGCGATTGACTCGAAACTTACTAAATGTACTCTGCTAATAAAATTAATATGGTTTAAGCAATTTTTTAAAACAACCCTTAAGAGGGGCCCCAGATGGTGTTCAAATTTGTATGGAAAAAAATAATGATTATTTTAATTTGAAAATTGGTGCATTTACGCTGAAATTAAAAATAATAAAATTCACATTTTATATTTCTTCAATCAAATCTATCCTTAGGGTTTTAAGACGAGGATGCATAGTTTGTATAAAAATATTGTATTAAGACGTACAGCCCGAAACCATTGGACGTAGAAGCGAAAAATTGGGACAATAGCTTCCTTATACCAAGGCATCCACTAAGAAAGAATTTTGTAAAATTCAACCCCTAAAAGGGTGAAATAGCATATTATAACAGTTTTTATGAAACTTTTTATTTTACGGGACGTTTAACTTGAAACTTGCTGAAAGTCTTCTGTAACTGAAATAAATAAAAACGTATTTTGAGGTTTAACAACCCCTTACGGAGGGGCCAAAGGCTATTCAATTTGTATGGAGAAAAATAATAAATGGTCTCTTTTAATTTATTACCCAGGGCAAATACTAAAGTAACTATTTTTTATTTTTCAAAAATTTACCCTTGAGGTTTTAAAACAAGTGTGCAAAGTTTGTATGAAAAATATTATATTAAGACACCCAGTCCAAAACCACTGGACGTAGAAGCGACAAATTGGGACAATAGCTTCTTTTTATTACTAAGGACTCCACCAAAAAAGTATTTTGGAAAATTCAACCAGTTACAATTTGTAGGAAACTTTTTATTTTACGGAGCGATTTGGCGGGGCTAGAAACTTACTCAAAGTAGTCTGTTAATAAAATAAATAAATACGTATTTTTCGGCTTTTTTTACTTATTAATACTTCTCCAGATAAATATGTTAGTTACCTTGGGCATTTAATGTTAATTAAAGTTATCCCTTGCATTAAATCATTTAAATGAATACAGACTAACGGACATCAATAGATTTTTATATATAGTGAATGAAAGTGAACGCAAGTAAGACGAAAGTTATGGTTTTTGAAAGAGAAGAAAGTAAAACGATATGTGAAATAAGAATAGAAGGGGAATTGGTCGAGCAAGTAGATGAGTTTGTGTATTTGGGATGTGTATTTAGCAGGGATGGTAGATATGACAAGGATATAGAACGACGAGTGAACGCAGGTAATAGAGTAAATGGGGCTCTACACTCTATTGTGGAAAGTCAGAATGTGTCCAAAAAGGCACGTATGGCAATTCACAATGCTGTGTTAGTCCCTACTTTAATGTATGGTAGTGAAAGTTGGGTCTGGCAGAAGAAGCACGAGAGTAGAATAAATGTTGTAGAAATGCGGTCATTAAGGAGTATGTTAGGGCTGAATCTAAATGACAGAGTGAGAAATTGTGTGATAAGAGAAGAGTGGTGGTTTGGTCATGTAGAAAGAATGAATGAGGAAAGAGTGACAAAGCAAATTTATGTGGCAGAGGTGAACTGCAGAATCTGGAAGGGATGCCCTAGGCGAAAATTTATCGACCAAATTGGCGATATATTGAAAATGGGCCAAATTAAGAGTACCCTTAACCGACGAGCGTGTATGCGTAGGTATATGGATGTGGAGGAGGCGAGAGAGGTGTGTCAGGATCGTGCCAAATGGAAGTCCATAGTCTCTGCCTACCCTTCTGGGTGACAGGCGTGAGTGTTTATGTTATATGTTATGTTATGATAATCTGACAGATCGCAACACAAATAAACCGGAAAAGCAAAAATTTTCGTTTCCGCATAAATGTTGGTCCCGGCTGGAAATATAACGAGGACCCACAGGTTGCAAAACCTTAGTAGTATTGATATTTGTTATTGCCTAACAAATATCAAAGCCATCATAATTATGGATATTATAAAGGTGAAAAGCTTCTTATAAATTCCGACATTATATAACATATTAATGTGATAATTATCAACGCAAAAATCGGTGTTACCGGTATTAGGAATACGTTTCCTAACTGAACTCCGAGTAGTGTAATCCAATCCAATCCAATAATAAAACACGTCCCAATCTTGTATATAATATATAATATGTAAGTATTATACTATAGGTGTATTATATTTGCAAAGTTAATACAGAACACTTTTTCGGTTTCGCCTTTTTAGGGCACCATTAATTTCTTTTTTTTTTTGAATAACGTTACTCCGTTACCGTTATTATCTTATGTATAGTGAAGGCGTTTTACATACATAGACTACAGTACCGGATCAAGCAAGCGCGGGGCCCGTAGCAAATTCTATCGAGGGGCCCTTGATCTGCCATGGGTTCTTATGTCTAAAGTGGTAAAATACATTTCAATACTTAATACAAGCCAAGAGGAACATCGACGGAGACCTGATAGCCGTCCGTATGAGAGGTCAGCAGAAGGTTCAACAGAGAAGGTGTATGATCCCCAAATCTGGAATCCGCGTGGACGAAGTGACCAGTTGTGTCAGATCATATGCCAAGGCGTAAATAGATCTTCCCGGTCGGATCGGTAGTACGAGAACCGAACCATTCGGCATGGTGGGCGATGAAACTTGTGCGTTTACCGTATGAAATTCTGTGCTTTATTTTCGCCAACGAAATAATCGGTTACCGATTGTCTGACGTGGATTAACTTAGCCGAAAAAGGTGTGACGTTTTAAGTTTTTGTGACAGCAAGAAAAATTAAATATACCATGTCTTAGTAAGTTATACGCGGGACCTACTTTTGCGCGGGGCCCGTAGCAATTGCTACTCTTGCTATGTGGTTAATCCGGCACTGATAGACTACACATAAACAGAACGAAACCCGGAACAAATATTTGTGGGTGAACCTTAGGCAATGCACTACGGTGCCGAAATTGTAAATTGAAACTAAGAAAAATCGTCATACTCGTATACGTACGCCTACCCGTGCTTAATATAACGATTTTTTTTTATAAAACAAGTGACTAATGAACTTACAGTCTACGTGACACAATAAGATCAGGAGTACTTGTAAGTCAAGATGGAGTTTTCGAGACAAGGGGCATTCACGACAGTTAAATGCTAAACTGCGAATTTGTGTTTTCATTTTCACAGTTGTCTTCGGTTAGGATCCGTGACATATCAGCAAGCAGGTACTCAGATCGCTAGATCGTGCGAATAAGATAATTATAATTATCATCTTCGTCATCATTTTTACAACCCATCACAAATATACATCCAACAACTTATTGCATGATTCATGAGGTGGTCACTCGCCACTCGTAAATCTTTCTTCATTGATTGTCAGTTTCAATAGGGTATTTTACACCATGTAAAAAAAATCAAAAAATATATATTTATGATAGATTTTGTAAAAAGTAAACGAGAAATATTGATTTCTATTTATAAAAATGCATTATAAATTTTATATTTCAATTTTAAGAATATTTTTTTTTATATGTGCCTCAAATCTGCAAAACGCTGTCCGCCATATTAGATACCTGCGTGACGTCACTGGTGAAGAGAACTAGCTAATGTGCTGTGTTATTTCAAATTTTTTCAAGTTATCATTACGATTGTTGAGTTTTCTTCCGAATTTTATTGAAAAGGCAACATGGAAGACGGATTCGTAAAAGCAGAAAGTACTAATCTTTATTCTATTAATTCGAATCCGTTTAACAGAACCCATAATCTTATATTGTGTGTAATTTTCCATGTCATTTTCCAGCTAAAACATGCAATAATCTTTATGAAATTTGAAATCAAAGCGAGTTTATTATTCCCTTTTAGCACTAATGTTATAGATATTATAATATAAGCTTAGGTGAGAAAAACTTTTTGTTATATTTTTTTGTACAAACCATGTCATTATTCCCATATAATAGAAGAAAACA
Source organism: Parnassius orleans (assembly GCA_029286625.1). Taxonomy (NCBI): domain Eukaryota; kingdom Metazoa; phylum Arthropoda; class Insecta; order Lepidoptera; family Papilionidae; genus Parnassius; species Parnassius orleans. The sequence continues at coordinate 5,962,083 of JAGSMP010000022.1, read as the reverse complement.
CGAATTAAGTAAAACACTGCACTGCACTTGCAAGGGCTGTCAAAATGGCCCATAAAGGGCGGGACAGACGAGCCATTAACCTAATCTATTACAAAATTTGACTTGCAATAGGTCATGCACCTATCATGTCATGATGTTTTGTTTTGTATGAACGATAGTTAAACATAAGTCATACTTACATCAAAGTGATCTTCACAGAAGTATAGTTTAGATTTTGTAGACAATGCCTGCGGGTCTCTTCTTGCCAGTTTTAACCAAATATTTCTCATATTTAAATCAGTTGGCACTTGAATCCATAACTTCCTGGCGTTCATATGCTCGTATTTTTGCATTCAGACATAATTCAACAATGATATAGATGATAACTCATTATTAAACATCCAAAAGTATCTTATTCCTTAGTAAAACATGCAAAATTCTAGGACAGTGACGTCACGAGTTGAACAGCATGGCGGCTATCGTTTTCACGCGAAAATTTAAAACGATAGATTAAAAGTAATTTTTATGGCACTATTCGGTTTTAAAAATTTTATATAAAAATTATAGTGGTTAATTATCACTCTAGGATTCATTTAAACACTTTTTGAAAATGGGTGTAATATATATATTCCACTTCAGCTTACTGATCCGTTGAGCTAAGACACTTTTTTAAATCTTGTTCTTCTGGAGATTTTATTACGCAGAGTAACTCCGAAAATAGGCAAGCAGTGAAATAGTTTCGTGAAACAGTCTTACGATTAAAGATCAACATAAATTATGCCTAATAGCAACTAGAATTAGAATTCAAGTTATTTATAATTAATTGTAACCCATCAGTAAACGTCTTCAAAACATAGATTGCCTTCTTATTTCGCTATAGATTTCCACAAAGTGAATTGAGAAGGTATGAAAATTACCTCGCAAACAGTATTACATTAAACCTTTAATATATTATGTAATGGATAAATTTTGAAATTAATTTCAATTTTCAATACACATACACCATGAATATATATATATATATATTCTATTTCCGGCAGAATTACAAATGTTTAGAGAGTGAATATTGTTAATTTATTTGTTAGCAAATAACATAGTAGAATAGGAATTTTACTTATATTCGACAGGGCGATATTCAATTTTGAATAATTCTTGCTCATATAGAACGTCCGTTCATGATAAAAAGCATGTGGCACACTGTATATTCCGTATATGGTTTGTATGTTTTGCTCACTTCATGCGTCCGTTCATGACGGAAATGATGTGGCACTCTGTATATTCGTATATAGGGTTTGTATGTTTTGCTCACTTCATGCGTCCGTTCATGACAGAAATGATGTGGCACTCTGTATATTGCATATATAGTTCGTATGTTTTGCTCACTTCATGCGTCCGTTCATGACGGAAATGATGTGGCACTCTGTATATTCTGTATATGGTTTAATTGTTTTGCTCACTTAATTCGTTGACCTTGAGACCGTCCCTATCCTGTTTGAATTCATAGCAGTTTTTGTAGTGCAACTGTTATACTTGATGTGCTGTCGGGAGTAAGATTCCTTGCGAAGAAATATTTGTTAATTTTTTATAGAAGAATGGGCAAACGAACATGCGGCTCACCTGATGGTAAATTTCGACTGCCGCCCGTGAACATCTGCAACACTAAGGGAATCGCAGGTGTGTTACCGGCCTTTTAATAAAAGAGTAGGCTCTTTTCTTGAAGGTCCCGAAGTCGTATCGGTCCGGAAAAATCGCTGGTGATAATCGACTCCACAAAGAAGTTGTGTGAGGAAGAAAAAAAATTCTTCTTGTAAATCGCACAGTGGTGGACCGCCAATCATCCAGATGGTATGGATGGTATCGCGAGTTTTGTCGCGATGTGCGATGGTGAATTGAGCGGCTGCAGTCCGAACAATTCCTCATATTACTCTCCGTGGTTGATGCAAAAAAATAGGCAAAGAGATGCAACATCTCTTCGAAGTGCCAGTGAGTCAAGACGATCAGAAAGAGCTCGGTCACCGACAATTCGAACCACTCTACGCTGGATACGATCAAATGGAAGGAGCTGGCACTGGGGAGCCCCGGCGCAGAGACGGGAACAGTATTCCATGTGAGGCTGCACCTGCGCCTTGTAAAGTTGCAGGCAGTGTGCCGGCATGAAATTCTGTCACGCTCTGATGAGCACGCCAAGCTTTTTGAAGAGAAGAAGAGAAGAAGAGAAGCCATATTGGCCTTCTCTTCCCTGCACGACATTCGATATGTTGACGCCGAGTATTCCGATACTGGCTGAGGTAATAAGGGGAGTGCCCTGAAACTGAGGAGATAAGACAAAGGGGTTCTTTTTGGCGGATTGAACTGGACTAAATTTAGTCGCTCCCAATCTGAGACTGTTCAACAAAGTCTCAACTTCAGACACAAGTTTGTTCAGTACTTGGCAATGTTTTCCTGAGAAATATTGGCACGGCTGGGATATACAGCATCACCAGTGCCGTTGTCCGCATAGCAATGAATGTTACCGGTTTGCAACATATCATTGATATGCAGAAGTAACGGCGTTGGTGATAGCACGCAGCTCAGGAAATACCAGCGTTAATACGCTTGTAATCGAAGCATGCACCGTCTACTACCTTTATGCTTCGATCTGCAAGAAAGCTGGTGATTCAATTGCACAATTTCTCGGAAGCCCATAGGAAGGAGCTTCGAAAGAAGCGCTTGTGCCAAACCCGATCGAAGGCCTTCGCAATGTCAAACTAACGGCTAATGCCTCCCTTGACTCTACTGCCTCCGCCCATCTATGAGTCAGGTAGACCAGAAGATCACCAGCTGAAGCCTCAAGATAGCTCATGAGATGGCAGTTTATAATGGATTCCATTATTTTGGAAAACAAGGAGATGATGGCGATAGGCCTGTAGTTAGACGGGTCTGAGCGGTCGCCTTTTAGAAATCAGGTGGACCAAAGTTATTCCATGAATTCAGGACTACGCCTAGGGAGTAGGAGTAACGGAGAAGACGCGTTAAAAGCGGTTCCAACTCCGGAGCACACGTCTTCAGCACAATAGGAGTGACTCATCAGGCCCACTCGACTTGTTAAGGTCCAGGATAGGAGTACTTGCACACCGAGCGCAGAGTAAACAGCACATCCTGCATGGAGCACTCAAACCGCGGGATGGTCGGAGTCGTTTTCCCGTCATCGAGAGTCGAGTTGACGCAAAGAGAAAGCTTAGCAGATTGGCTTTCCTTGCGGCATGGACCAGTGAGTCGTCCTCCTGTGCAGAGATGGTAGAGATGGCTGACAGAAGTTCTTGGACAGCCTTGGCGAGACCAGAATGCACGTGTTCCTGAAGGAAGTCGAACTAGTTTTCGCCAATTCTGCCGATGCGATACTTGTTTTAAGATGTAATTTTACAGGAGTGACCAAGCCATGGCCAAGTTCTGCCTCTGATAGGCACCACAGATGATGGAATAAAAGGTCCATTCTCTGAAGTACATCAACGACAGAATCAGCAACAACTTGGGATCATCCGGTGAGAAACAAGGGTAGGATCCAAAAAAGGACCGCATCCTGTCCCAATCGGATAACCTATAGTGTTAAACACGGTGGCAACCCGCAGAACGCAACCGCGAGGTAGTGTGGGTGGCACTATACTCCGGATCAGATAATGGTTCGAAAAGCCAAGAGGGTATCGACGGACACCTATATCCACATCTGGGATCCGCGTAGGCGAAGTAATCAGTTGTGTCAGACCATTTTTTACATGGGGAAATGCCTACGCATACCCGCCTCGCGGGGGAGGACGGATTATGTCGGACTCGCATACACAGCGCCGATATACGCCGAGAAGTAGCGACCTACAAATGTTGTGCGGCAAGAGGCTGAACTAAAATATTCGCCGAAATTCATTGCAATGATGAAATAACGTCCATGCCAATTTTTGCCCAGCTGGTTTACCGTTAGTATGAAGTCTGTTGGCTGATTATCAGGGTGGGTCAATCTTGCGTCCGTATACTGGACGCGACAAGTCGGTCGGACGCAACATCATCGGTAATTTCACCCATTAGGACGAAAGATTACTCATGGGATCTACACATGCATATATATATATATATATATATATATATGCCTGTGTATATATATATATATATATATGCATATGTATATAAAGGGCAAATTTTTAAAGAGTAGCCAAATTTTAAGCTTAAGTCCAAATATTATAAATAATGATATACCGTTATTGCAGTTTTTGAAAATACGAGAAAATAAGGCTTCTACTTTTATTTGAAATTATCTCAAATTGAATGTGATTTATGAGCAACAACCTTTTTGCCTACCCATCGACCCTTACGAATGTGTGCGTGCGAAGTAAAATCAGTTAAAATAATGCATTACAACACATTTTGAATTTAAAAGATTAAAAGGACAGAACGTTTGAGTTTTTTTTTTAAATTAATTTGTTGAACGATGACGAGTTGATGTTGATGGTTGTTTGCGCACACTGTGCAACAGCAGCGATGTTTTCGGTTGAGCGCACTGGACGAGTATACGTACACGGGTTGTTTTATCTAACAACGATCCAGTTTCACGAACTAGCTTCACAAATTGATCCACAAACTGCGTTTTTGGCATATCCTTTTTGTCAATTTTTTCGTAAATTTGTTAGGCTCAATTTACATTGCGGCGGAATGGAATGGAAGCGAATTATAATATAATTCGCTATGCTAAAAGCCCGATTTGGAAATCCTCGTGCTGCTTCCTGACTGGGTTGACTGCAGTCTTAACCAATTTTATGGTAAGGGCATCAGGGGGCAAGGAAGTGTACCAGGATGTTGGCCGTAAAAGTGACGTATGCTCGTAAATCGACTAACATTTGACCTTAGACTTTGTGATGATCACGACCGCTCTGTCAAAAGTGTTACTACAACGAAGAAGAAGAAGAAGATAGAGAAAAGCGTAGCAGGGCACTTTGACTAAGACAAAAATCGGTTAAGGGTGTGCTATATACGTGCACAATAATTAGTTTTCTCAGCGCCTAAATTATTAGTTAATTAATATTGTCTCATTCTACACTTAAGTATTTTCAATAATTCATAATTTTCAAGCATCGATAACAACTCTTTTGCGATAATAGTGGGAAGCAGCAATTTGCCTTTACGTATTTCAAATATTGCTTCAAAAAGTTTTCAATTTATACCAGAAACGAAATATTCCGACAAAATATTCCATAAATCCCTATTTTCTACCGACTTCAAAAAGGAGGAGGTACTCAATTCGACTGTATGTTTTTTTTAATGTGTGTTACCTCATAACTTTTTCTAGGCGAACTGATTTCGATGACATTTTTTATTTGAAAGCTGCTGCTTCTCATGTGGTCCCATATAAATTTGATCAAGGTCTGACCAACAGTTTTTGAATTATCCTTAATAATTTATATTGAAGTCGGTTGTACAAAATTGTTAATTTTAGCACTTGCACATCATCCAAAATCCCTTCAATCGAAAATTTGAATTTTGAATCTCACGTCTTTATTTATGTTTAATCATGTTAATGAATTTTAATTGTCAACGTCAAATAGCCTTCAAGAAAAACCTTTGTACATCTAGATTGTTTCTTTTGCGTTTCGTTAAAATTCAAAATGTTATGTAGGTATCTATTTTTTTCTATTTGTCAATACAGATTCGTCTTAAAAATCCTTGTCAAAAAACTTAAAGTTCATTCGAATTAAATAAATAAACATAATTTTATTACAATAAGGAGGTACTTAATAAACGTACAAATTAAATGCTATGAGTTAAAAACTGTATTAGGTACTGAGTAACCACTGATTTGTCCGAACACGACATCCATAATTTATCCGCAAAAACAGTCACATAGTTTTTTATTTTAGACAACGTTTTTTAGAACGTTAGTTTTATAGCTATTGTCATTTTTTACAAGTTGAAAAAGTAATATTATGATATAACATACAAACTGATTTGCGAGTAATTTGTAAATTTTCGTGTATCTTATAATTCTAATAATTCTTTGTCACTAAACTCCCTAAACGGCTGGACCGATAATGATGAATTTTTGTGTTTTGATGAATGGGTCCCTGGGTGGTTTAGATTCACAATTGGACCCGGTAGGTGGCGCTTTTGTATATCCAGAAATCATACGTACGAAGCCGGGGTGGATCGCTAGTACTTTATATTTAAGCTTGCTTCCGACGTTCGCATAATTAGCCTTATATTGGACACGGGTAGGATGCGGAAGTATTGCTATATTCGCTATTGTATGAAATCGTTTTTTTTATATAGAATAAGGGTGACAAACCAGCACACAGTCCATCTAATTGTCAGTGGATACTGTGGCCCATAGACATCTACATTTATCCTCGAATTAGAATCAAAATACAGATGCGTTTTCACCCCTGAGGACTAAGATAGAATGCCTCGTATCCAGTAAAAAGGGTCTCCGGTTCTTTACACTCACCATACGAAACACAGCAGCATTAAGCTGCTATTTTACACTGGCATTCTGTCGGGCCGACCCATTCGTGCTACAACCATAATATACTCGTAGCTGCAGCATGGCTCTACCGCGTTTCTCTTTTCTACATCGTTCATCTAATTACATTTACATACATTAATAAAATTAGAATATTATGTTCTTATGGTTAGTTAACTTGCCAGACAGGCAATAAATGGCACTTGTCTTATTAATTAATTTGTTTCAAATATTAATCAACATTAAATATACAGGGGTAAATGTTCATCAATATTTAAAATGAATATTCAATATCACTTAAATAATATTAAAGAATTGTCTGGATCGGCTCCGAATGTGGCGACCCTACTTGTTTTTCTGGTGTGGCGGCCGAAAGTATTCCAGTGTTCATTTTTGTGAACGGATTAATACCAGTTCGCCTCACGGCTGATCTGAGGCATTTGGAGGTAACGGACCGAAGGACCGCTCCAACCTCAAACCTACAAGGCGATGCTCCTCGATATCACCGGCATCGGGCATCGTCTGCCGGTGTCTTTCTTTTTCTCCCTAGGCTCGTCTACCGATAGCTGACGTCTGTAAGGATTTTCATTTTATTTTTGAAATATATTATACTAATTGCTTTAAGCCTTTTTACCAATTTTTATCCATATTTTAGTATGTTGTTTATAATATAAACACCAATAATTATTAATGTTTATTTATCTAACTTGCTGCAACTATGTTATAGCTGCAAAACGAATGGGTCAGCTTGATCGTGGAAGCATATCGTTCGCAAGGAATACCAGCGTAAAATAGCATCATTTTAGCTGCTGAGTTTCGTATGGTCATTCCATTTTACTAATAACGAGGCATTCCATCTTATGCTCAGGGATGACAGCGCATCTGCATTTTGATTCGGTAGTATGTGTCTATGGGCCACAGCATAATATTTTTTATGGTTCTCCTCCTTGTTTATATAAATAGCCTTATAATACCTCCAGCGCAGTGGATTCCTTTCGCAGGGCTTAAAAGTACCCAGCCCCGAATAATTTATTTAACAAGACAAAATAGTTTTATTTCAGACACATACTAATGAAGATATCGTGAATTATCGTTAAGTATGGGTATTATTACTTATTTAGCAAATTTTCCATAATCCAAGTCATATCTCAATTTTTAAGCTAAGGGGAAGGCTAAAAGGAAGGAGGAATTTGACGCCTTAAAATCACCGTCTATTTTAAATAATTATTTATGATTTAGATAATTTCAAGAAGGATGATATGACCAGGTTTAAGTAAGGAATGTTTCGGTGGCTTTGTCACGTAGGAAGAATGAAAAAGCAGAGAACAATGGTCATTTTGGAAAAAAGCAGAAATTGTTACTGACATGAGACTGCCACCAAGATGTAGCACAGTATTTAGCCCAAGAGGAATCGGCGCATGAGTACCGAAAACTATTCCACTTCAATTTTTATGCGATTCTCTTCGAATTGTCGTTCTGATCATATAAATGCATGTGGCAATGGGGCAACTCGGTGCCATATTGTTTATACCGATCTTTTTTCAATTGCAAGGAATTGTTATTTTCAAACGGGACACACTTTTTTTACGTTTTTTTTTTTGATGAAATAGGAATTAAAAAGGCCCTATGACTATGACTTTTACGATGAAGTTAATATTTTCGGAGTTAAGAATTTTTAAAGGTTTGAAAAATCCCAAATTCGGATACTTTTACCCATTAAAATACATATGTAAAGAAAAGGAATAAAATATAAAAGATATATTTTTTATATTCTTTGATAAAATACGAGTAAAACTGGCAACATGCATTTATATCATCAGTAGAACAACTTGAAAAGAATCGCATAAAAAATTGAGGTGTAATATGTAGTTTTCGGTACTCTTGCGCCGATTCTTCCTGGACTAATTAGTGTAATTACTGAATTTCATCAGTTTATTTTTAAAAGTAGGATAAGTATAAATAATTGTCTTTAAAAACGTTTTCTGAATCGAAATTAAATCGCAGACAATGTCAACCGTATTAATTCATGTTCATTATTGAACTAAGATACTAATATAATTTGATGTTTCTTTATGTTAAATAGTTTAAAAACTGATGATGCTACATCTAAAAATCGATACTGACGTAAATCGATCGATTACGTAGACTCTCCAATAAACCAAAGATTGACACTTTCCTGTGCAGACCGTGTTTTGTTGGCGATTTTGTGTTTTGTAAAAAATATACAATTTAATGTTTTTTTTTGTAAGTATTTTAAGTTAGTGATCTTGTAAGTTGCCTTGTAGCTGTTGCAGAGAATAGTAAAACGGGAGAATATAATAAAAACTGTGGTTGCCAACCCGAAGAAAAGTTCCGAAGTATGTACAAATATACACCTTACATAGCTGACAATTATTTATTAGTGCCGATTTCGGCACCGGCAGTCATATAGCGCGCCCAGAAAAAACTTTCGATTCAACATTTTTTTATAGAACAGGGGTGGAAAACGAGCACACAACCCTGACTGACCCTAAACCGGATGCTGTGGCCCATGGAATCATTTTGTTGCTATTCGAAGATAGATTTAGATGTTGACGCAGATGCGTTGTCACGCCTAAAGATTAAGATGGAATGCCTCGTTACCAGTAGAAAGGGTCTCCGGTTAACTACGAAACATAGTAGCCTTCATTTCTTTAGTAACATTCATTGTTCCATGAGCCACATATGGTACACTGCTATTGTCTTAATATTGTGTCTGGAAACCGGACAACAAAAGTGTTAAGCGGCTATTTTACGCTGGTATTCCATGAGAGCGTGCTACAGATTAATAATATACCACATAATCTCAGAAACATAGTTCATAATTAATTGGTTCTCCTTAGTTTTAAAAATATACTGAATGCCGTACTTTGTTATCTTTACATAGACAAGGGACACCCTAGACGGAAGTTTTTTACGAGACTACGGACCCTAGGCGTGGGAGTTCATCAAATAGAAATAGAAACTTCTTTATTCAAAATAGATTATAAATAATACTTATTGAAAGTCATTATTATGTTTAATTTACCACTGGTTCGGAAAATACCTCCGTCCCGGGAGGAACCAGCAAGACCAAGCGGAATATTTTTTTTTGAAAAATGAACTGTTTCCAATAATATATATGGTGTTATAATTAACTACGCAAAACAAAGATAGCTTGGTAGCGATCACCTCATTTCCAGGGATCATTATCATCCATAAATTCCTTAATATTATAATATAATAACCCTTTTATACAATCTTTGTTTAATCATGTAAGTATACATGTATTTAGATAATATTTAACATAATAAGATTGTATATTGATGACGTTAAATATAAAAGAAAAATACAATATATAGAATAGGATATAATATAAAGATTATTCAAAAGGGTCATCAACCCATTTGTGTAATAGGAAATCTAGCAGCTAGCACCCTGAGCTACCTTACGCCCACCACAGGCTAATATCATAATATTTGCACAGGATAGGTGCATTCGTATTAACCTTCACTTCAAGCGATCGCGAAAACAATACATGGCTTTGTTTTCTAATATTGTTATAATTTTAGTACTGTTTGCCTAATTTACTTTACCAATAAACGATCGATAACCAGAGTGACGAGTATATAAGAAAGTCGTAGTACCTACATGAAAATATTACTTAGTAAAATTAACAAACATTGTCATAGGCTTGGTTTCGAAATCGAACTCACGAAAGCAAAAGATTAGATTAAAAAAAAACCCTTTTTAAATTTATTGCCATCGCTATTAACTCGTTAATAACTCACACCAAGATGTAGACCTACCTCAATTCGGAATGATTTGACGCGATAACCAGAATTAGTAGGCAGTCAGCAGGTAGCTACGTCACGCATGTTTGGCAATGACAGTTTCCAATTATTGGATTATTCTTTCTCTTATTATTGAGAGAGGAATGTTTTTAAGAAAGGAGAGTCCGGCATGCTGCTCAAATAAATGAGGTCAGACTTCAAAAGTCCTTGAAACAGGCTTTAATTATCGGACATGAACGGAAATGTTGTCTGTTATTCAGAATCTAAAAATATTATTTGATTTTAGATATCAATAAAATAAATCACTTCCAACATTACAATATAAGTATTATAATGTTTATTTTGCATTTTCTAACTTATTGAAAGTAATCGCTTTGTGTTAGGTTTCCTAACTTTTAATCAACTATTTATAGTTTCTATTTATGTTATCAGGTAATAGAAAATCTTAGTGCATTTCGATTTCTTACGGTAAACTGTTAAGGTCTCATTTAAAAAAGTACTTTATAATTAGGTTTAAAATAGAGTCTGCTTCAATAAAGAAGTCCTGTGAAAAATTTCCGAACTAAAATCTGAAGTATGGAATTTGACAGCAAATGTCAAATTTTAACAGAATTTAGACCGACTTTCTTTACTCATGTGCCGACACTGTCACATTACAAAACGTGGATTATTGATATTCTCGGGTTTAAACTATTTTCTAAGAATAGTCCTTCTAAGTTCTAACTAAAGTAGTCCCTTAACCGCGGCTCCACAACAGTCTTCTAAATTTGAAATATAACTTAACTTAGTTCGTATATATATTTCTCGGATTTTTTTTTGTTAAAAGCATTTTTGTGATAAGACTGACAACGTTATAGGTGTACAGTATTATTAGAAAACAAAGGAACGGCACCGTACTGCTTGTAAAGATAGAAGCACATTTTCGAGAGCATGTCTAAATTGGGCGGTAAGTGACTCTTATAAATGCTACAGTCTCTCTCTTAGTAAGTCTACGTGACATGTTAGATAACTACAACATAAGATAAATATTGCACCTTTAAGCGAATAATATAACTTTTTTTTACTTATTGATATTTTTTACCACAGTCACAGTGTTGGCGAACTTCACATGTCTTCGAAAATATTTTTTTTTGTTTTGATTTCTCAGACATGCAGGTTTCCTCACGATGTTTTCCTTCACCGCCAAGCACGTGGTAAATCAGCACTTAAAATTGCAATTAACAATTTCATTGGTGCCGGCAGGGATCGATCCCGGGTTGCTCGCGTACTGTGAAACTTACAGCGAGCGCTAACCATCTGAGCTACCACGGCTCATCACGGCTATTGCAAAGTACAAACATATAATTCCTAAGTAAAATAAATATAACACGAGCGAACTGGCATTCATATACTCAGTTCGTAAAAATAATACAAAGGAACTATTCAAGTTTTACATTCACGTTAATAATACTATTTATTAAAAAAAATTAAGCTGTCCGTATTAGTTCTGCAGAGCAATTAGTACCTCAAATAAAAATAGTTACCTCAAAGCATTTTAGTGACGGCATTTGGCATGGCGAATATAAAACAATTTGATATCCTCGCTTGGATCCCGCACCGACAATAACAAAGCTGGACAAATTATTCCATTCACCTCGTTGATGTTTACCCGAATGTTTTATACATTTGTAACCCATTCGCTCGATTTAAAATTGCTGATAGGGTTTTATTGCCGGTATATAAATAAATATTTACAAAAAAATGTTTTGAAATATGAGGGCTATACAGAAACTAGAAGGTTTAACACGGAGAAATTCTGAACATAGACAACCGATAACCAAGCTCGCAAGAGTTTCCAGATGGCATACGGGAATTGTGAAGTCGCTTGTCGTCAGCCAGCAGCAATTATACACGGGAAGCTCGTGACCGCGGCAATGTCGCGCGATCATACTATTTTTGACGACAGCGCGGACTCAGGTGACGCTTCCGCACGGCGATCTGTTAGTGTCGAGCTATCTCCCGCAGAATACCGAATAACACGCCAAGTTTTCTAAATACATCTCAGGTATATACTTCTTATTCAATTATGTTTGTGTTTCTAACATAATAATACATCATTACATGCTCAAAAGTGTACAAAGAAAATTGTAATTATTAACGTTCTGACTAGTCGTAGCTATCTCTTATTAGTACAAATTTTAGACACCAACGTTCTCGTATCGTCACCTAAAATCGCATGGAAATATGAACAGCGCTCCTAGCAGACGTAAATGGACTATTTTTATTTATACAAAGTCTCTCGATTGCGTTATGAATTCGATACAATAGAAAATTCATAATCCTGGGGCGGACATGTACATGCATAATAATATCGCACACATACTGATACAAGCAGGGTATAGATATAAACTTGGCTCACGCATTTCTCTGTTTCCGTCGCTCGTTGTTAGCCTCGTCGAGTTGATCGTCGCTAGGATCGAGTCGTTCACCGTCGAACTGTACATGCCGATCTTCAGTATCCCGGGGACTTCCCGCCGATCCCGATCCCGACCACCCTCCTGACATCTGTGCAGGTACGGTAAGAACAAGAAATTAGAAATAAAGTTGCAAATTTATATGAATATTTTTTTATTAACAAACATTATCTTCACGACATATCGTTCGGTTCAGTGGAGTTCAACTGCTGACTAAAAGAAATGCTAAAATCCTTGAAAACTATGTTTGTTTGTGTATCGATCGGAGGGCATCGCATGATCGCATTAGAAATTATGTAGAAAGCACGAGCGTTGTCAATCGGCAACTTCTTTGACGATAACTATAACAGCAAATTGCCATCGTCCCATGGTACAGGGTAGCTCCTTACATAAGGCAACGTTCACAATTCATTTTTCGTCATTACCGCACGCCATCAATGAGGTTACGATGCGCTCCGTCGACTACACCGATCGAATTGGTGCATAAATAAAATGCAGAACGAGGACTTACGAAAAAGCTGCCGTGAATAAGTTACGTTTCACGGTCAACACAAAGGCATTGAGTGTTTGTAAAAACACCGTTCGCTTATAGAACGCTATTAAACTAATAGATTACATTTAATAGGCAATTGAGAATAACTACATTCAGAGCTGCGAGCTATCTCTTGAAACAACGTCCCGCATTCGTAATGGTTGGGCGAAGAGGGTGGCGACAGTCAGTCGTTGCATAGAACAGTATTTAAATCTTTATCCGAATTGTATTGAGACAGCCACAGGTGAAAGCGAATGTATTAATCAAACATATAGTAATATTTTTTATGGTTTTATTGCCTAAGTCTTTTAACAAATTTCATGAAATTAGACAAGAATCTTGATTATATTTTTATTCCCTATCAATTAAATAATTCGCAATTAGATAATTCCATTACCCTTAAAGCTAAAAAGAAAGAATAATAAACTGGTACTGAAACTAATAAGAAAACAGAGTGACTCTATATTTGGGCACTTGTTGCGATACGGCAATTTAATTAAGAATGTTTTCAAAGAAAGTAAAGATAGACAATAAGAGAGATATGTAAATATAGGCTTATCATTGGTGTATCTATTTTAAAAAGCGAACTAAACTGTTTTTTAGAAAGTAGAACTGGCGATTATCCAACGATATGGTTAAAGCCTTTAAATTAAGAGATCTTTGTCATGGTAATAACTCCATGACTGTATAAATATAGCGTAAGAGAATTCATAATAACTGACTATGAAAAATAACAGGAAGATCTTATGTCCGCCAACTCCTGATAATGGACAGTACAAATTTCCCATAGATGTGACGTGGAGAAGCATCAGGCACGTGATATTTGGCACTTCGATTACTAATCAGCTTGCATATTGTAACTATGGTAAATCGTCTCTCCTATGGGAAAAGAGGCTCAAGTACAGCAGTGGATTGTTATCGGATAGTTAGAACAACAGTTCCACTTCTTCACATTATTCTATATGTGGTAGAGCCTTGGTGCAGCTATAATATATGTAGTTGTAGCACGAATGTAGGGGACCGGAGACCCTTATTACTGGTAACGAGGCATTCCATCTTAATCCTCAGTGGTGACAACTCATAGGTGCATTTTGATTCTTAATCGAGAATGGATGTAGATTTGATAGTTGCATTTTTATTTAGATCCTTTACTTCTTGATAATAAGCAAAATGTTTCAAATAAAGTAACTTTTTGTCCACCGAATGTCGCACGCTTACTTTGTGCCGGACAAATATGCATGCAGCGTAGAAGGGAGCGTCACAAGCCTTTTAAAGTAGTAAATCCTCGCCTTAACCATTAGGCTTAAATATTATATTATTTCATATTTAAACATTAAAGCAATAATCACAAATCCATAAAGTACACTTTAAAAAAAACAAACACTCAAAACGAAATAAGGACCACCTGTTTAGATGCATCTTAAAAATATATTTTAGAATAATTTCAACGTAACCGTGTGTTCTTTTTTGTATATATGTGACACAATATCTTCGTCAGTTTTAAACCGATTTGAAAGATTCCTTTTTTTTTTTAAATAAGTCATATACTTCAGAGGTAGTCCCATATATACATTTGGAGAAAAAATTCCAAAAAGCCGGGGCTTTAATTCTTCTCTACACTATGTCTCGGCATCAAACAAAGTAAGTAGCAGCAATCTAGAGAATTAAACTTCTATAAAAAAATAATAAAAGTCGATCGATTTATAATTGTTAAACAATGGTTCATCTCTCACACTGGAAGGAGTTGTAAATACTTTTTTAAACCGCGTATAAGACGAGAACTGGACGCAGACGCAGTCACCAGGATTGTGACCTTGATTTGAGATCAAAGTCAACGCACCGTAGGTTTTAAGGCTGGCTATTCTCAGGGATTTTTTCAAAGATCTTGGAACCGATAGCAGAAGATGGAAAGTGTTGCCAGCTACAGTACGTTACTAGTTAATACATCCCAAGAATACCGGTAAATTAGTTTAACAGAACAGAGAGAAAGCTAGCAATACTCCAGAAGACACAAGCTCAGTTCAGACTACGCTATAATATACAGGGTTATTTTTCAAAGAGTAGCCAAATTTTAAGCTTAATAGCAAATATATGAATAATGATATACGGTTATTGCAGTTTTTGAAAATACGAGTAAATAAGGCTTCTTTCTACTTTTATTTGAAATTATCCCAAATTTAATGTGATTTATGGGCAACAACGTTTTTGCCTACCGATCGACCCTTATGAATGTGTGCGTGTGCTGTAAAATGAGTTAAAATAATGCATTACCACGCATTTTGAATTTATAAGATAAAAAGGACAGAATGTTTGAGAATTTTTTTTAATTAATATTTCTTCACCATATTATTTATTTTGGACCTTTTTTGCAAATTTGGCCGATTATTGTAAAATAGCCCTGTATAGAATATAGCAAATATTATATAGCACAACAAGATCGCTCAGCATTTATTTTTATAGCTACGTTCACACTACGCTATTAAGAAGCACTATGCTATACTATAAAGCAGAATAGTATAGCATAATATTCTGAGCTGAGATTAACGATTCGCTCGATTTAGTTAACTGCAATACATCGTACACACATTGGAAGTTAGCTGTGTAAAATAAAAGTGGGGGAATCAAAGCATTCGAAGAGAGGAGAGCGTGTTTCAGACCCCTGAAGGAGGCCTTTTTTGCAGCCTTAACGTGATGGTCTAGGCTGAAATAATTTAATGTCGCAAAATTGAGCTCCCAGTACTCTAGGCACGACGTTAGCACAGATTTACATTAAACATGTAGTCAGGTTCCATAACCCATTTGCTCAACAAAATAGTCCAGGTGGAACATTATTATGCAGGTATCACCTTAATATATACATGCATCAAGAGGCATTTTAATGCTCGAAACCATACACTGTGGCTTTATCTAAATCAATAACCGAAGGCGAGATTAATTTGTTACTGCTGTCAGCTCAGAATTTGTAGCTTTTAATTTAAATATTTGTGGGATCAGCATAGAGATAGATCTCGAAATATTCTGGAAACATATTGGGTGAGGATTCCAGAAGAATTTGTCGGGCGAGAACATACGAGAGTGAATTCTTAAAACACACTAAATATACTAATGGATAATCATTAATTTTTTTGAAGATATTGCAGTTAAATACGATGTTATTTTTTTAAATAAAACACTTAAAACCATTAAATCAACATGTATGCAAAATTATTTTTAAAACGTCATTAAAACTAACTGGTTCTTATTTCGTTTAAGGGCCGATTTTTCTATACTTACAACAGTTATTTATCGAATAAATAATAACTTGACTGATTATAAAAGTGAAACAATGGAATTACTTTATTCATAAAACTGTAATTTTCAATTTCTTTATGTTGCATTTTATC
Source organism: Parnassius orleans (assembly GCA_029286625.1). NCBI lineage: Eukaryota > Metazoa > Arthropoda > Insecta > Lepidoptera > Papilionidae > Parnassius > Parnassius orleans. The sequence continues at coordinate 5,945,467 of JAGSMP010000022.1, read as the reverse complement.
CTCTTTTAATAAATAAATCATTACAAAAAAGCTAAACTGTATCTCAATAAAAAATCATGCAAATGTTTGAAGTCATAAAGACAAATTATCTTAAACTTTATACTGACCTGTGGGTCTGATCCTAAGCTTAAGTGTGGTGCGCTCAATGGTGATATTTCTGATGTACTAGATAGACTTCCACCATCTAAAAAATAAAATATTTTTAGAAATATAAACAGAAAAGGTATTTTTCACAGTTTATAGAAAATAAGAAATTCGTAATATTTTAAGGCGGTTATAATCAATTATAACATTTTTTTTGCAATATTGTTTTGTTAGTTGGCCATATACAATAAATTAAAAATCATTAAATTTGATGTATGTCAAATATAAAAAAGCAACAAAAATAAAATACCAATTATTATTATATTTTATAGGTCCAAATAACAAACCAACATTGCAAAAAAAATATGTTTCAGTTTATTAGAATGGCGCCACTGAGTCGTCAAGCACGCCTCACTTGCTTTGAATATTGCATGCTTGTACCTTGCGTGGTGTGTTGTGCGTAGGGCGGCGGCGGGTGATGTGGTACCGGCGCGGCGGAGTCCCGAAGCGGTTCACCGGAGGCTTGCAACCGAGGCGGAGGCCCACCTTCGCCCCACACCACGCGATCCATCTCCTCGTCCAGCCGCAACTCGTCCTCGCCCTCGCCTTCGCCCTGCATACAAATAATTCTTTAAAACACCTTCGAATGTCACAAATAAGCATTATCGCATGTGCGGGAAATTTGAAACGACGCGTGACGCGCGACGGTATCGAGGACGCTCTTTTGCGTGTATGACGCTTAAATTAACAAAGGTGTGTACGTGACGAGAAGGTGTTTGTTGCAGGATAAATACAAGTACAGTTCGAAACATATATCATTGGCCCAGCTTTTCTAAATGTTTATAAAGTGAAAAGTATAAATCATAGGATTGTATTAGAATACGAATTAAAATTGTTGTCCTGTTCGTAAATCGAATTAAGTGCTGAGTCAGGTTTCTTTTACTTCTTTTGTTTATTTCCAAAAGCTCTATTTTTTCCCATTATTACAAAACAATATGTGACTACATCAAATCACGAATAGTAAAATACATTTTCGTAAGTATGAGCTCCACAAAATTATTATCGGTGAGATAATAATTTTGTGGAGCTCTTGCTCCTGTTGGAATAATCGTGGAAATTTAAGGATATGAAATAAGGGTGATAAGCATCGCGCAAAATTTAATTAAAATAAACCCAAAGTATTCATTCCCCGCTAACAAGAAGTTCTAAAAGAAAAAAAAAAAATTTGGAAATAACGGAATTATTTTTTACCATCATCAATGAAAGATATTAAATTTAATGTAACATGAAATAATTAAAAAATGTTTAAAATATGATATTTGATACAAAAATGCCCAAATTTATCTGCAACATATTATTAAAAACCAAACTCGTAACACGGGCCCCGAATAATTTATTAACTTTCTATTTCCTGTGACGAGTATGTTCGCGAAGCAAAGAACGGATGGGATGCTGTCTCTAACGATGCGACTGTGCATGTAAACATCAGTAAACTAAATTATTAAATACTACTTTTGATGTACTCTATAATTTTAATTTCCGCTATAATTTAAAAAGGGTGATTACCGCAATTATTCATTCATTCAATGCAACTTCAACCTCTTATACCGTTACAGACTCAAAAAGTCTACGGCTGATCATAGACCTCCCCCGTAGATTATCTTAACTGCCATAGTTGCCATGCTTGGCAGGCGAGTTGGATATCGCAGTATTTAATTATTTTATTCTTACACTGCCACCGTGTAGGTGACATGACCCTAAAAATAAATGGTAAGAATAACCCCCTCAGCTCAGTAAAAGGCAGTTATTTTGAAATTAAAGACAGACACTTTAATTCTATGTATGTGTATATCTAACATAGTTGGTGGTTGGCTTTATCTTTCTAGTAATTTATCTCAGTAGAAACAATATAAAAACCCCTGTCTTTAAATCAATACGTACACAATTCTTAGTCCTAGAGCGTCCAATGAACTATGAATGAACGGCTATTATGTATCTATAATTAACAGCGAGCAATCAAAGGAAGCGTTATAAAAAAATTATGACAAAGGTCGGTCATATAGTCAATTTTTTTTTCATTAATACGTTACTTAATCATACTCATAAAGCAATTAACGACTTAGATCGTTTATAAAATATCGGTATAACAGCGGAAGCAGTACATTTCGGTGGGGATGTAAAATCAAATTTACATACAGTACGTATGGTATCGCCATATTATAATCAAACCAAGGGAAGAAACTCAATCGTAAATCAAAAAGAATATTGGTCATGAAAGCAGAACGATATCAGAGTACGGCCTAGTAAGTAAGAGGGACGCCTGAGAAAGGATGGATGGACTGTGTCAAGGATATTATGCCTAAGAAAGGAGTCTTACTAAAATTATATTGAAGAAAAAGACCTGTTTTTAGCATATGGTACTCTCAAATGAGTCCTAGATCCACTCGTCCAACTCTTTTTTTTTATATAAAACTAAAGTGACCAAGGAACTTAGTCCACCTGATGGTAACACACAGAGACCACTTATGAAAAATTATTCCCAAGTCTAAGGATAAATGTAGAAAAACATATTTAATTACTTTGAATGCGATTATGACGTTACCTTCTCAGATGTACGAATAAAAGGATGTTTCCTCTCATTTTGGTGAGTTATTTGTATTAAAGCTGAGGAATTAAATTTCATTGAAAATGTCAAAGAGAAACGAAGATAGTGTTAGGTGCAAGGGAATCTGAAAAGGGATGAAGAACAGAAAAATAATCAAAATTTTTGGAACAAGAAGATTAACTTGCCTATTGTTACTCTTACCACAAAACTACATTAATTTTAGATGGTTGTTTTAACAATATCTTACCGTTACCGTTACAGCCTATTAAAGTCCACTGCTGAACTTGGGCCTTGTCTCATAGGGGGGATATTTGCCATAGTTGCTACGCTTGGCAAGCGGGTCGGCAGCTGCAGTTTTTATTTTTAGTCGTTATTAGGAAGACGCTGCTGCCCATCTCCTGATTTGTTTCCCTCTGTCGCCTCTTACGACACCCACGGGATGATATGGGGTAGTGGATATTCTTACACCGCCACTACAGGGGCAATAAATCGTAGTGTTTAAATAATGCTGGAAAATTACCCTAGCTTACGATAAATTAATTAACTTCACAGTGATTTTTCTACCATAAAAACAGAGATATGGTGTTGCGTAAATTTTTTGCGCCACCAATATCATTCATGACAGCATTAGCGCTATAGTAGTAAATTGATGACAATTTTTTTATTTAAATTCATTCAGATCCTAAAAAAGGGAGCTTCTAGTTGTGATCGTACAGTGAGAAAAACACAAGTTGTGGCACGAAATATTAATGAAACCGGACAAGTGCGAGTAGGACTCGCGCCCTGAGGGTTCTTATAAACTGAATTATGTATGTAGATCTATCTACAGCAGTTTAAAGCAATTGCTCTAACAAAGAGTCACTTCGGATTGAAAAGAAAAACTTAACTTTGCAGTAGATAGATAGACTTAGAAGTTTGAATTTTTTCAACTGCAAGGAACCATAAACCTTAGTATTTGATATTAATTTTAACTAAATACCTCTACCCATTACTGAGAAAAAGTTTCTTGAAAGACGGACGACAAAGTGATTCTATAAGGGCATTTGATTTTCCTTTTGAGGTACGAAAAGCAAAAGTTGAGTCGATAATAATTATCTACAAAAAAAAAAACGATTTCATGATCTTTGAACATCTATCCTCGATTATGAATTAAAATGCAGAGGCGTTGTCACCCGTGAGGACTAAGATGGAATGCCTCGTTTCCAATAAAAATGGTCTCCGGTTCTCTACATTCACCATACGAAACACAGCAGCGTTAAGCTGCTATTTTACGTTGGTATTCTGTGAGAGCGTGGTCCTTCCCTGGTCGAGTCGACCCATTCGTGCTACAACTATACTTTTTTTTAAATCTTTACACTACTAATATAACTGCAGCATAGCTCTACCACGTAAAACTTTTTATTCATTAAACTTATTTTTCTTCTTCTACTTCATCAGCCCGTAAAAATCGACATCTGAACATGGGGCTTACTACATTACTACATTTTACTTCTCAGTCATGTGGATTTACCTAGGATGTTTACCTTCATCATCGGACACGTTGTAAAGCCCGGGCTAAAATAGCAATTAACACAGTACCGGTGAAGATTAAATTCCGGTTGCTCGCGTACTATAAAATTTAGGGCGAGCGTTTAGCTCCTGACCTACCTCGGCACTCATCTCAACAGACTGGCGGTATGAAGCAGCGAGGCATTTGCGAGACCTTTAAGAAATATATCTTTATACTTTTCTTATTAGACCTTTAAAAATCATGTCGCAATTGTGAGACCTCTGATACTAATCGCTAATCCGCTTACCAAGCGTGGTAATTAGAGCAAATGCTATCTACAGTGGAAGGTTCACAATTAAAAGTTCTAAGTAGCAAAATGACTAACGGTGCGAAACGTCTAATCTATATAAATAAATAAAATTAAAATGCCTGTCTGTAATATGTAAATAACATCTTTCCATTAAGCTCAGGGGGTTATTTGCATGCTATTAAGTCCTAAATAAACATTTTTTTAATTTTTGTGTGTCTGTCCGGGCTTATTTTCCGAATTTTGCAATTGCGATGAAACAGATGAAGAGCACTACTACTGCCAGCAGTAATCCAGGCTATATTTTATCCATTCAATATTTTTTGTGAAATCAAAATACTGAAAATAAATGATACATAATAATGTTTTGATGATATTCTCATAAGCTTTATGAGATATAAAAACGTTTCAAACAAAACTTGTTTGGTTTGCGTTTTGACACGAAGAACGTCCTCACACTTAACTTAGGTACATCGCATAAAGTTTTGATGCAGAAACGATTTTTAACATTTTTTTTACTTGAACATCTTGCAACAAATTTATGAATTTTAAAGGATAAGGTGGAATGTCCTTTTTAAGTGAAATTAATAAATCTTTAATTTATGCTTTAGATATTTTTTAGATTGCACATTGTTTTCAAGATATTAGCACAAACATCTGAGTTTAAAGTGGTTTTTGATAGTTAAACTACTCGCACATTTTTGTTCAAGTTTCACATGGCGCCGGTATAAGCTATTAATTACGTTTTAGATATAATACTTATATCTAATTACTAAAACGGCCAAAAAATTAGGAAAACGGCCAAAAAATGTGTTAAAACTATTTTTTCGGAGCGATATTTTTTAACCTGATACTGAAAAATTGTCAGGGTATGTTCTATGCAAGAAATTTAAATACTACTTTACTTGTAACTAGGGCATCGAGAACCAGTCCCTTTCCAGGAACCGGTTCTTTCGTTTCTTTTCTTTCATTTAGGTTGGAGGCTACTTTTGTTCAATGTGAATAACGATGTTATAATCATATTCGTAAATAAAACAGCTTATTGCAAATCGTAGGTACTATTTATTATTTTTAAAGCCTTTTCAGTCTTTTAGTAACAATCATTTCTGAGTCATAATGGAATACTAAGTAAGTACTTAATCTATCTAAATATTATAAATGATCAGCTCTTTTTATTTGGTTAACATAAAGTATTTTTAAAAGTAATTATTCAAGTAATACTTGCAATAGTTTCTTTCCAATTAAATATAAAACAAATCAAACATCTCACTAACTAGGAACATTCATTTTACAATTGCAAGTAACAGTTATTTAATATTACTTAAAATTTAATATCATTCAACATAAAAATAATATAGAATGGAAATTGTATTCTATTATAACATTACAATATTCTATCATAGAATTTACTGTACGGATACTGAAATTATAAGAAAAAATAAATCAGCTCACTTATAAAAAAAAAATAGTTTTAATTAAACGTTACTTCTTGATTTTACTTAAATAAAAAGAACGCAAAAATATTAGGTCCTTACATATGAAATTAGCGTTTTGTCGTACTGACCACTTTGATCTGAAATATCTCCTCTTTGGTTAAGAATTCCAAATTCAAATACATTTGAGTTTTGAAAACAGTCATTCATTTCTTTTTTCCTCATTATTTTATTCTTTGGCGTCGCTTATTAACCCACAATGGAAAACATGAAATATCGGTATATTTACGAGTACGATTTCTACCGTGGCACCAGTGCAGCAGAAACAGCTCGAAGAATGGCGCTGGTGTCGCAAAAGAAAGCACGATACGTTGCTGGTTTCAACGTTTTCGTTCTGGAAATTTCGACCTTCAGCACCAACCCCGTGGACGGCCGGAGACCAAAGTGGAAAATGAATAATTCAAAGCTATTGTGGAAGCGGATCCATCACAAAGCACTTCAGAAATAGCTGCAGGCTTCGGGGTAAGTGATAAAACTGTATTAATCCACTTGTAGCAAATAGGGAAAGCAAAAAAACTTGAACGATGGGTACCTCAATAATTGAATGAATCAAACTTGCAAACACGCGTCGACTGCTGTGTTACTTTGCTCAACCGACACAATAATGAAGGTATTTTAAATCGAATCATTACTTGTGATGAAAAGTGGATACTGTACGGTAATCGGAAGCGCTCGTCGAAATGGCTGAACCCTGGAGACCCAGCCAAATCCTGCCCTAAACGAAAATTGACTCAGAAAAAGTTACTTGTGATTGTTTGGTGGACTAGCGCCGGTGTCGTTCACTACAGCTTTCTAAAATCTGGCCAAACGATTACGGCAGATATCTATTGTCAGCAACTACAAACCATGAAGGAAGAACTAGCTGCTAAACAACCGAGATTGGTCAATCGCTCTAGGCCACTGCTGCTTCACGACAACGCAAGACCACACACTGCACAACAAACAACCACTAAGTTAGATGAGCTACAATTGGAATGTCTGCGACATCCACCGTACTCCCCGGACCTTGCTCCAACAGATTACCATTTTTTCCGGAATTTGGACAACTTCACAAGGAAAAAAATTCAACTCCGATGCGGCAGTCCAAACCGCCTTCAAAGAGTTTATTGAATCTCGCCCCCATGGTTTTTTTTAGTAAAGGGATCAATGAACTACCTATGAGATGGCAAAAGTGCATAGATAACAACGGTGCATACTTTGATTAATTAAATATATTTTACAAAAAAAAAAATATTTTATATTCCTCCCGTACAAAACGCCAATTTCATATGTAAGGACCTAATATTAATGCATCCAAATTTTGTCACTCAAAGACGAGCACAGCCTATTGCAGACGAAGAAAATATATTACGCTCCGGCTCTACACTGGTGGGCGAAATAGTTTTTGTAAGCTAACGATAAGTAGTACCCTCGTTGTCTTTGCCCACCATTTTCAAATAGAGCCATTTCAACTCTCACAGTAGTAACTAAGTCATTTTCTTGATCTGTCGATTCAGTAACAGTATTAACAGCTTTAGACAACTCCCTGTTAAGTTCCTCTTCATTTGTTAGGGGGCATTCATTTAATTCAACTTCCTGCAGATCTTGGCGTTTCTTCAAGGGATACTTTTTGTTTATTTCAAGGGATACTTTTTGTCTAGCGTTTGTACGATGCAGTAGCTTTACAATTTCATGTAACATTTTATCAATTGTAGGCCGGGAAAAGATAGTTGCATGTTCGCAAAATAACTGTCAGGGTTGGTCAAGTATCGCAGTATCGATGCTTGGATTAGTCGTCGTTTTTTATATTGTTTTCACAATGCAGTGACCATTTTATTACTAAGATGAGTATTCATTTCAATTAATTGTCTTATAGCGAATTTTAAAGAAACATCGGCTGTAATCAATGTTGCATCGCGACGGGATATAGCTTCTACGATAGTTTTAATAACATCCAATATATTATTTAACTCTTCTATGTTTGTCCAGTATTCATCAGTAAATACAATATCAGATTTTAAATCAATCAATGCTTTTATGATAGACGTTATTAAGTTCAGAAAACAGCATAACATCGCGGCTATGCTGCTCCAGCGTGTCTTTACATCTAAAACCAGACAATATTCTTGTCCAAAATCAGCTTCGATATGCTTTTGAAGAATTACGTCACTTTTAGTGGGGGAAAACTTGAAAATTTTTACCAAATTAAATAAAATATCATTACTAATTATACTGTTTGCCATAAATAGCAGAAATGATTGAAAATCACGTTTTTTTATACCACTACATTGCAGTGATATACTTTTTAATATATTTTGTAAAGGAACCGAAGGAACCGGGTTTTAATTTTTCGGAACCGGTTCTTTTCGTGACCCCTGAAAACCGGCAATTCGGGGCATCGGAACCGGATTTTCCCGGTTCCGATTCCGATGCCCTACTTGTAACGTTAGAAGTATATAAATTCCTTATTTGTCGCTTTTTTAATTTTAAATAAATTTTATAACGTTTCCAAATGACTTAACTGAATTCTATAAATTGTACACTACTTAATTTGAAATTAAAATCTTGGTGAATAAAGTCTATTAGGCAAGTATTTAGGTACAAATAAGGAGAAATTGTGATAGCGGATTCTCTTATGGCTCAACTACACGGCAAATAAAAAAATGATTAAAATCATATAAAATGTTTGTGATGTTTAGATGTAACGTTTTGGAAAAGTTAGGAATAATTCCTTAATTCCCTATTTCACAAATGTAATCAATGATTATCATATTATATTTAAATACGTGGGTAAGATTTACATTATAGAATAACACAATATCACAGTCCAAGAAACTCTTCCCTATTACGCTGTGATAATATCCTATACTTAAAGTATGGGAGCAATTCTTATATATATATATATTTACATGTACTGGGTATCTCGGTAACAGCTCTATTTTGATAAAAAATTGCATTTAGAATTCAGACAAAGTTTTACTTTTCAATTTTTCATCTCTAGAATTTTTTTAATCTTTCTTCTAATGCCGAGCAAAGCTTAGTCACCCAGGTACTATGAAATAAAAGAGCTGTGAAGAACGCTCAAAGAGCACAAAAAGTCGGCACACAAAAGATGACGACAGCTGTGCATGCACAAAAGTAGAAGTAAAGGTCAAGGTCGTACGAAAATTCTACCAAACTAAGTTGACAAACATAAATGTTTTATATTATTATTTGGGGTATTTATAGAGTATTCTCATCTGATTGGGTGAATAAATGTATTAAAGGAAATAATAAATAAACATAAATATATATTTAATATACTAACACAAATAAATAAATAATACATAAATAAATAAAATCCCAACCAGATGGAAGCCCTCAGCAGGAAAGACCAAACGGCCGAGGGTTAGGGGGAAAGGGAAAGAAACCGGCGGACGATGCGGGCGGTATCAAGGAGCACCGCCTTCTGCATTTGAGCCCGGAGCGGTTCGTCACGGAGTCCCAGTCGCCTCAGATGACCTGAAAAGCTGACCGGGATTAACCCGTTCGCAGAGACGACTACGGGAATAATTTCGGCCCCACATGTCGGTCACCCCGTGAGCTAGGTCCAGATATTTTGTTTTCTTATCTGCTTCGGCTTTCACGAGATTCCCGTCATATAGAATGGTAATGTCGATTACATTATCCCAGTATATATTATTATTATTCATTGCTGTTAATTAATTGTAATAGAAACCTGACTCTGCCTGTACTACGAGTTCTAAAAGTACTTTACAATATAAAGATTTTGATTTTTAGTAATTGTATTATTAAATAGGAATTGTATTAATTACTAAAGATAATATCATGACTAAACAAAAAACAAAATCATACAGAGAATCTTTAAAAGTTTACCAGTTCAGTTAATTACAATAAACCCATATTTAAAAAAAGCAGAACCATCTTATCAAAAACACCTTCTTAATGTAGTCAAAGAATAAGGAGGCAAACGATGTCGGCAGCTGTGGACGCAGCGGGGAGAACACAGGGATGTAGTCTTAAGGTCAGGGTCGGCCCAAAACTTCCAGCGTTACAGACAAACTGGTAATCGTTTTGAATAATGCCCATCGGTAAAGTCGTTATTTCAAAATAAACGCAAACGCAAATATATCTGCGTTTTCTGGTTAATAATAAATATCTTATTATCAATTTAAGGCCTACGTTTGACCAAGTTTCCATCTGATGTTAACTTGGTGATAAGGTGCGTTAGCCTAAAAATATATTTGTTTTTGTTTATGCGTTTAAAAAGTCATCGTGACTCACTTAAAATATAATGAACACATTTTAATGTTTATCGTGCGAAATATAAAATAAAATTAAAGTTAAATTATAAAGTTACCACGTAAAACAATCCCAAAAAAATATCTTAAGATTTAAGTTAAAACCACAGTACTATACATAATAATACTGCGTTATCAATCAAATTTTCTCTCATAGTTTATTTTATGCCATTAATAACCAAATTTTATTCCATTAACATAATAATATGTAAATACGGAAAATATGAATATTTTATTTATTTTAGTTATAGTAGAATTCGTTTAAACACATATAAACCAAAAACAGGAAATTGTTGCGACGGATGTGACCTTGCATTAAAAAACAACGATAAGTATACAATACCGAGGGAGATTGCATCGGAAGTCGTAGAGTTGGTCGTGTACTACGAGTATGTATATCTCATAGGGTCGACATGGAGAGGACGAACCAGCGGAAAGGCGGAGGCGCGCGCGTCCGAACGCCTGTATGCCGCGCGCGCCTCGACACCACTGCCGTGCCGCTCATGAGGCTCATGACGTTGCTACGTGCTTGGCACACGCTGACGCTGACTTAAGCTACCAGTTACAAACTTACTTATCTAGTAGTACGTCTAAGTAGTAGAACGGATAACATCCATTCTTTAAAATTTCCAAAATTTTAAATATTCTAGGTACTCAATAAAGGAAGTATCAATAAATAAACATATACACGTATAATAATATATACAATATTAGTTACAATACAATACTAATTATAAACATTATATGCGTAAAGATGCGTCGATATGCTGACATCATAATAAATATATGACTGCTTGTTTGGGTTTAAATCCAATATTGAACTGTTTGAGGAAAGCTAATGATAACAAATTTCTAAACAGTTTTAAAAATTAATATTATCAAAAATATGCGATAAACTTTCAATCTAATTATCTACTAGCGACCCGTCCTGGCTCCGCCTTGGTAGGATCTATTAGTATGTTTTTATTTAGATTTAAAATTATCATAGCTCCTTTATGTGAACAATTTTTTTTATTCCAAAAAAAATCTTAAAAAGTTCTTAAAAAATTTCTAAGTGTTTTGGATAAAATATAACCTAGATTACTCCAGGCGTTGCTCTCTATTCGTTCATCAAGTTTCATTACAATCGGTTCAGCCATTGCGAAGATTAACCAAGACAGACAGATAGACAATACATTTTAAAATGGATAATCATGTAATCCTAATGGCATGAAAACTACCCCCTAAACTCAATATAAGGCAGTTATTTCGATATTACTGGCAGACAGTTGAATTTTATAAGTCTAGATACAGATGACGATGATCAACATTGCAAATCTTTTTCCAAGTTTAAACGTGGTCACACTAGTCCTACAGAATCATCTCCACCCGTCGACACCCCGCGACCACAAAATATCTACATATAGCCGCGACGTTATAGATAGCTGACGTCATGAGTAGCCCGCTAAAGTTGAAACTCGCGGGTTACTAAGTTTCGGGGACCTCTTTTAATTTGCCGGCTAGCACCGATAACCCCCCTCCCCCCTTACGTAAGTGATGATAAAATGTTTAATATTAAACATGAGACTTGAAGACATTCACTCCTACATTGAAAAGTTCCATGGTGTAGTGGCCTTTATACGCTGTTGGGAATTATTTTTTTATTGTAAAGCGGATTTAGTAATATCTTTTTTTTTTGGAGTTTATGGCCTGGTATCTAGACCTTTAGGCCAATAGTAATATCTTTCAAACATAAGGAATATAGCACACAAAAACAATGAAAAATCGATTATTTAACTGCGAAACATTATGGTAATTCTTTGCCGATTCCGTAGTCATTAGCATTGATTAAATTTTGTATTCATCACGGTTTTAATTATGCTACTGTTAATTAAAATAAAATATATTCGAAAAATAAATCTCTGGCTTTCTCTTCTTTTTCATTCACAAACAGAAGCAACAGAAATTCCTATAATCTATTAATAAAACATGCTCGCGGTTGTTATTTTTAATTTAAACTAGCTATAGGTTTTTTTTATTAGTAATGGGGGTGACCAACGAGCACACAGGTAACATTATTTAATCTGTAACACAGTCCACTTGATGGTAAGTGGATGCTGAGGCCCATAGACATCTAGGTGTCTAGATGTATAGATATCGCATAGCATTTTCTTCTTTTCTAAAATTTAATTATTTAATATGCCATAATGCTACTTGTTTAATCATGGGGGGTAAAAAGGTTCTCGAGTGGCGGCCTCGTACCGGCGGACGAAGTGTAGGGCGTCCCTCCACTAGATGGAGTGACGACCTGATAAGACATGCATGAAGTCGATGGATGCAGGTGGCTCAGGACCGTGCTTTGTGGCATTCCATTGGGGGAGGCCTATGTTCAGCAGTGGACTTGTGAAGGGCTGTAATGATGAATGCTACTTGTTTACAGTACATAATTCAAGTAAAAAGAATCAATTATTAACCACTTTTGATAAATGAATTTAGTAAGTATATCTTTAGCTATCACATGATATTCATTTTATTGATCCCCTAATTCTGGCATTCCTGTGTTTCTCAACCTATCATTACTGACCTAAGTTAACGTCAAAACACTGCACCGCATTTTATTTGTATAGTATAGATATACAAAACAGACGTTGTAGTAGGTTAAAATTCGTCACGCAAAATTCCTCTAATTAACAATAATATAAAAAAGTCTAGTTTAAAATTCCTGAATACGAAAAATATAGTCTTTAGTGTAGTTAAGTATAGTTTTTTGTAGAATTTCTATGACGCGCGGCGTGGCGTGGCCTCACCTTCGACGGCTTCTCGTATTACCAAATCTTATTAAAACACTTTGAAGGACCAGGGCCACATAAAAGACCAAATTTTGTTTATTATTGTTGTGATGTATGTCGGTAGATCGTACAATATAAGTATGTATGTGTTACGCAAGGACGTGTTTTATTTCTCAATAGTTAAATCATGCTGGTGAAGAGGCGCAGCTCTGATCTGATGAATTTATGCACGTGTACACTAATTTTATAAAATAATTTGTTAAAAGTTCGTAACTGCAACAAATCTAACCGTGTTTATCAATAGTTAAAAGAAAGTAATAGGATTTAAAGATCACGTTTTGCTTCCCAGGTTTAATACTGGCGAAAAGGACTGCTATAATATTAAAAGTGTCTCATACAGTGTCCTGTCACAGGTTAACGAATTAAATTATGGCAAACTTATGAATATAATGCGTAAAACTGGGTCACGTTGTTAAGAACCATTTAAAATAAAATATGACTGACATTTGATATTTATCGGATAGTTCTAACAGCCTCGTAACTACAGCATCAACAAGTGGCGGGAACCTGTTGCAAATGCCTATGGCAAGGTTTACTTACTATACTTTTACTTCGATTTCGTTTGCTTCGGTTTATATAAAACTGTAACAACTGTGTCTAATTTTTTTTATCGTTTCTAAAAATATTTTACTACTTACTAGTGAAACTAAGTATTGTAATTATTTACTTTGCCCGAGTTCCATCCCGAATAATTCGATAACATAGGTACCTTATATTAATGCTAAATTAAAGAGGTCCGTTTACTAAAAATCAATAAACAGAAAATTTTGTAATTATTGTAAGAGCATTTGTCCAAAATCAATTTTAAATAATTATTGCTTGTTTAAGCGTGTAAGATTTATCTCCTCTCGGGTGTCATGCTCGGAACGACATCTTTACCTTACCTTGCAAATACTTTAGCATCTCATCATACTGATAATAAATCTACCACAGAAAGCTTTCTCCCAGAGGTCTACGTCAGACTGTTATTGCTATAGAATTGGCCGACGTTATGCAATGAGTGAAACAACAAGCAAAAAAGTCTGAATCTGGTCATGGGTCCTTCTCATGTTTTGGTATCCAGATTGCAGATCACACACCTATATAATTATTCAAACATGCGTAAATTATGCAAGACATCTGCCCCCTGATCATGAGTTCGTATCGCCCATCGTACTGAATTCATATCGCCATCCCGTGACTTTGTATGACAGAACAGGGGCGCTGTTCTTCATATTTCCATACAATTTTAGTCAATGACTTTGATGAATGATGTTACGTGAGGCTATTGAAATTGAAAAGACATCCTAATTTCAATAGAGTAGGAGGCTAGGTACTACCAACTGCTTGGGATCAACTAAATAATAATAAACAGAACTAAACCCAAGCACACCACTTCAAGACACAGTAGGTACCTAAGTTCCTTTTGCGTAGATCGGACCAAAAGTAATAATTAAAAAGCTGAAGGTACTCCTTGATCTTGGGTGCTACAAAGCACCCGAAATGTCCTGAATTAAAAATAAGTTCAAAATAAGTAAAATTGAACTCGATAAAATCCGTAAAAATAGTTTTTTTCAATGTGTAGTGTTCGCATAAATATACGAAATCACAATGGCGATACGAAAACGTTAGTGTCAAAAACTTATATTGTGGCCACTAGTATCTACTATTGCGGTCGACATTCGTCTGCGAGGCGTCGCTAATCGTTTTTAAGGTAAATCCTACTAAGAGGTCTATTTTCAGCAGTCGGCTGTTACAGGCTGATGGCAAGAAGAGATTCTGCTACCAATAAGATGTTTGAGTTTTATTTAACTTACATCCATGTTATTTATAATGCTACCAGCGATAAAATTGTGAGATATTATATATATTTTTTATTTATTTATTTATATATCCACCCTATGAAGCAATCTATGAGGGGTATGTTTAGCCGTGAAATTTTGAAAGGCTGTAATGTTGAATGAATGTGTTTTTCTTGTATAAATTGTAAAAAATCTAAACCAACCCAGAAATTTCGCCGTCAAACGCATATCAGGCGTATGAGGAATATAGCATATGACGAGCGAGTTGATTGATATTAAGCGGTATTTTTTATTTGCGAGCAGATATCCAGATCTTACAAGGCCAATATTACCTACTCCGTTCAGTATTTAATTTTAGTATTTACTTTGGCTATAGTTAAGCCACTGCTAAGCCCTACAATTTCTTTATAATTATAGGATTTCATTGATTGTGGGGTATTTTACCTCCTTTGTGCTTATTCAATTTTCCAGATGGCTGCTACGTTTGAGCGTTAATGTTCGCATTTAATAAGAATGTACAAAGGTGTTTCGCCCGCTAAGGAACAGAATCTGCACATACTTGCCATAATAGCCATGCACCCTTTTTAGTATCAGTGTCCTCCACGCAGGGAATTTTGCTAAATTACGTAATTTGTTCTTACTCAATTGTAGGACTTAACAAGCACATTTCCAATCATACGCCCGGATTAAAATATTGAAATATTTTATTCCTTTAAAATTTCTCATGATAAATAAATAAAAAAGGGTCAATCGGGCGAGACGAGAGAATCTTTATCCTCACAACCGTCCACGGTGACTGTAGTTCCCACAAAAATTCTTGCCTTACCTGTCCATGGTGACTATAGTCACCAAACGACATCGTTCCGTTTAAACATGTACAGCGCTAAAGACAGCTGTTAATAATACAGTAGAAAATTAAAAGATGGTGCTATTTGAAATTTGTCATCTGTGAGAGTGAATTTTATCTGTGTAATAGCACAGAATAAATAATAGTAACAAAATATTTAGAAAAAAATGTGAAAATGACAGATCGCCATTTTTGTTTGTGGACTGTTAAAGTGTGCGGAACTCGATCAAACATGTGATAAGTTTTCTGTTTCTATACGTTATTTCTAATATTATTATATATAGATTACATAATATAGTTCAGGTCTCAATTACTTTCTTTTTGACCAATAGAGTGTGAGCTTGTCGGCCTGGTCATTGCCTACAATTTACGTATATATAAATCTATCTCAATAAGACCCATTTGTTGTACTTCGGGGCGTTTAGACGTTATGAGATAACAAAGTTGGAACTAAGCTCTAGTAATGATGCTTGATTATATGATTATATTTATTGTATAACATGATCGAACTTACTGTCCACTTGACGGTAAGAGGCTATTGCAGTTCATAGACACCTGCAGCCAACCTCAAATAAAGTAGGCTACAGATACCAACGTCGTAACCCTTGAGGTATAAGATGGTATGCCTCATAATCAGTAATTATACAAGCTTTCTATACCATTCGGATCGAAACGAAGTAGTGCGTGCACAGGAATAGGCGAGAAAGTTTTACCTAGCCAGATAGACCCCTAGGCAGGAAAGGAGTCCTAGTGACCTAGTGAAATGATTGACGTAGTTTTCATGCACATTTATTTCCACGCATTGTAGAATGGCGAGGGGATTATGCGGTGTAGGCAAAACTGAATTAAGCCTTTAGCGGCCTTAGACCAAAAAGAATGTAAGTTTGGTAGCACACTTTTCTCTCTTCTGTACTTTGCATCTGCGATAAGTCTCGTGATACGCCGTGTCGATCGCCTGTATCGTGTCAACGAGTTTTGTCAAGATGAAAGCGACAGATAGTAAGTTTATATTTTGTAAGTACCAGACCTACCAGAAATCAAAACAACAATTCTATATATCGACGATGAAGTACCAATACATCCTATCTTCGTTTTTAGTGATTTTTAGATTTTAATGCAGATTGACGTAAAATAATATCTTGCACGTACTAACAAAATCTCCTAAAACATTATTTAATTATTTATGCTTTAAAATACTAATAGAAATAACTGCTATTTTAAGTTGATAAAATTATTCTAAAATTTCGCTTCCTGTACAACTTTCATATTTAAGATATGAGATATTGGCACTTCGTCGACAATATGTAGATCTACTCTTTATCTGTCCATGAATTATTATTATTAAATTTAATTTATATTCCTTTGTGCTTAACATAAGGGCCATAGTAATGGAATATAATTCTTGAAGTCCTGATAAAAGGTATATCCATGCCTCCGGCTCAAATAATTTACTTATACTATTGCTTAATCAAGCCATTTGTTATAAATATCAGGAGATGTCCCACCGCAAAACAACGCTTGTGGTACGAAGCGTAAGCCAAGATAATAAATAATACACGAGTACGTTGACAGGCGAGAAAATAAATTAAAAAAAAACTTGAATAATATGTAAGTACATTCAATCGGAAGATGTTTCAATTGAATTTCAATTAATATTTCAGTTTTCTTAGTGTTTTGCTAGGTCCAAGTAATAACTTAGTACTAGAGATAACTTAGTAATAGAGAATAAAAAAAGTGTGAATGCTGTTCAATTTCTGTTTTATACCAGAAAAATTAAACTGACTTTAGTTTAAAAGAAGTCACTTGTTTTCGGTTTGTCATAGCGCACAGAACACAATTACTCTAGAGTCTAGAGTCATAGCGTGTTAAAAAAAAATAACTACGCATTACGCCCTATCATTAAGTATTCGTGCTTGAATTATTTAAATATGAAACATATCAATCGATTATCGGGATACATATTTGAGCTACACTTTATGCCGTATTTTACGATTACGAAGTGAAAGAACATCCATCAAATATAATCCTCACTTAGGATGTCTGACGACGGTAGTAACCGAAGTAAAGGTTAAAAAAAGCCAAAAAAATTTGCAGATTGTCATGTCCTTGTAAGCTCTATTGCTGAAGAAACAAATAATTCGATATATAGTGTACATACATAAGCTCTTATATTAAACTTTAGGGGAAGAGAAATAATTTGTGCGTTGGTAGCTACTTACCGATGCGCAGTAACAAATCATACTGAATATTTCCAGAGGCTTCTTGGAATTCTTGCAACAGGATCCTGATAGTTTTTGGCTATCAATAAAAATGGACAAAACTCATTTACGATCCCAAAACAAAACACAGTCTATATTAGTTGGAAAGACTTAAACTCCTAAGAAACTGTTAACAAAGCGAGTCCTGTCGTCTTGACAACACAAATAAAATGAGAATATGACCTCAATCGGTCAAGTCTCTCTTGCATCGAGAAGGCGTTTTGCATACATAAATTAGAAAGAATGAATAGCCACAACACAATACAGCACAAGACATACAAAACGAAAAGACAAAGAAAAAAATCTTATTTTACAATTAATATTGGGCTGCTATGACGAAACGGTCACCGACTCACTAAAAGCTACAGCAATATTGCTACTGCATTGTTATTCTTCCGGTACCTTGAGCAAACTCACAAACAACTATGAGGCTTACTTACCAACTTATATTTTAACACTGGCTTAAAAAAATGACTTATTTAACAGAAAATATAAAAAAGAATACAAAAACAAACGTACCTTTTTAAAAGTACAGAAAAACAATTAATTATAACATTTTAAACTTATTGTACACATACAAAGAAGGAAGGTAATGTAAAAGTAATATTTTACGTAAATACTGTAGTATATTGTGGGTGGATTATTATATATTACATATTTTATTTTATAACAAATACCTGCCTATATTTCTGCGTAAACAAAGAGAACTCATGACAAATTCCGTTCCAATATTTGTCTATACCCTAGAAATCTAAATATTGTCAGTGATATAATTAATACCACAAGCACGAATTGCCACGTCAAAATTTTACATATGAACAACCTACAGAACCAGAACGAATAATTGTAGGACATACAAGTATTTGTCCTGTATAGGAGTCAGAGCCTCGGCCTATAACGCAGCCTAACTATAATTATTTTTATTCTGTGCTATTAGCTACTGCGCTACCGTCCAGTCTATACGTCTAGGTTAGTGGGAAAGTATTTATATCGGGTTGGTTTTAATATAACTACAATGTCCGTTAGTGTCCGTGTTTGCTACAAAAGCTGGTCTGCCTTAATCTAGTTTCAGAGCACACCTGGTTAATTAAAGCCATATGTGGTAATTTATTTAGTAGCGCATGATTATATAACAAAATATGTATGTAGATAAATAATAAAGTTTATAATGATAAACTGCATTTATTTATGAACTCGATGACTACAATTTAATTTAAAGAATTATAAATCTTCTAAGTAGACATGGGATGAGTACTCGGTTTGGATTCGGTACTCGGCGGATTTGGCCTTTTTTAGGGTTCGGCCGAGCACCGAGTATTAACGGCCGAGTACTCGGCCTTAATTATATTCCAGAGAAAAATAAAGACAAAAAGCCAGTTTTTATCATTACTATTATATTAGACACATTAAAACATCAGGAACATGAGAAACGTACATAAGAATCTATAATAGAAATTATTATTACTAATATTTAAAATTTAAGAGAAGAAGATTTAGCTGCTCGTACTCGTACAAAAGTGACAAATGAGGTGATAAATTATGAAATAGGGGTTTTTCCCGCGCAAAGGGGATTCCCGTGCACAGATTCGTCGCCCTGCAATATCGCGCTGTTACTCTGTGTAGGGATGAAACGATACCATCAAAGTATCGATACTTTATACTATACCCTTAGATTATTTATTCTCTAGATAGAGTAACGGCGGCTCAAAAGCGTCGAAAAAATATCAGCTAACTGTTAGCCTTTAAAGCGCTCCCCGCTCCTCACTGTCAATTGTAACGCCAAGAGATACGGCTCATTTTTTGCGTTAGATTATTTTGGTGAAAATGACAAGTTGCGCGATCAAAATCGGCAGAAATTACAAAGGACGTTTACAAACAACTAACAAAATCTCTTACCATCGCTAAGTAACTCAAAATTAATAGTAATTTACGAAAACAAAACGAATAAATTGATAATTTTATTAACAAAATCAACGCGTCGTTTTTTGGTGTTGCCAGTCTTGGATTGCGAATTTCCCCGTATAGTTGTCTTAAAAGCTGATGTATGTTCATTATTCTATTAGCGCACGGGATGAAGGCGGATTGATTTATGCTTCAAGGGATGTATATTCTATATGTAAGACTTCGGAGACAGTAATCAGAAAGTTTCTTAGACAAAATTTTATAATGACTAGGCCAACTTGCACAAAAAATTTATCTTGTATATTAAAACAATTTATTGGTCATAAAAATACTTATGCCGCAGGTACGGCATAAATTATTTAACTATGACCAGGCGAAGCCGCCGGCCAACCTCTAGTATTTTTATAAGTCGACACCGTACATTAAATAATAAAACATATTTTGTAAATGCATAATTGATTTTTATTTGATTATATTTTTCTTTACAAAAACATTAGATTCTAACTCAACAGACAACTAAACATACATTTGAAAGCACCGTATTAAAATATTATAATTTATGATGTTATTAACATGACATAATTTTACATTTTTGCCCCTTTTTATCGGGATAGATTCATTAGCTGGTATCTCCCAGATACAAATGACGCTGGTGTAAGCCATAGTTATTTATACTGTGGCCATATCAACCGCTAAGCGTGTGTGCGTGCCTCACGCACACACGCTTGTAAAAACTGGCCAGTTTTTGTTGCATCGCTCATTGCGTGACGCGTTATCTAGAGAGTAAATAATCTAAGACTATACCGTATCCGTACCGTGAGAAGTGTTAGTTAATGAGGTATTCAATACATAAAATAAAAAAAAAAACTATGAAATAAGGCCATTTTTTAATGTGTTTTGTTTCCTAAGATCAATAATTTTTCTAGATGTTTTCCGATAAAACGATTTCTATAAGCAGTCATTTTCGCGCCAGATAACGAAAACAATCTCTCGAACATGAGTTATTTGACAAGTAATCAGTAATCACTCATCAACAGTGTCTGTGGGTGTGTGACTGATCGAGTACCAATACAAGTACTTTTTTTTCGATACTACTTGGCACTGAGTTTTAAAGTATCGGTACCAAAAGTACTTGGTGTTGAAATAAAAGTATACAGTAAGTACTTGTATTTACTCGTATCGTTTCATCCCTAACTCTGTGTAAGGGAAATAACCGCACGCCGCCCGCTACCGCGTTTTTTTTAAAGCCGAATATTCGGCCGAGTACTCGCCCCAATCTAGGCCGAGTACTCGGTGGCCGAGTACTCGGCAAATCACTACTCGTTCCATGTCTACTTCCAAGTTTAATAATAATAATAATGTCCTCCAGACCGAATTTCGATCACGGCGTCCAGCCTCAACGGAGACTAGCCATCGGCGCAGTTCAGGATTATAGTGCCCAAGTGTATGCGCAAGCACAGGTGCACTCTCTATTCCCTCACTCTCATAGTTCGATGAGACAGTAAACCGATACGACCGGAGAGAGATCAGGGTAGGGACCAAAGGCTTTACGTGCTTTTGGAGGCACGGGGGTGAGATTGCTATCACTAATTAATTTCATATATATAAAAATATATATCTATATATACATATATATTAATAAGCATGTATGTATTTATCTTATCTATGTACTTATATATCCATCCTATATTTCTATTTTATGGCTTTAATAAAAATAAGGTTATTTTTGTCGCCAAACCGCACACATGTTTTTATTGTTTTCTTGCAATCCTGTCCATTCAAAGGTTGTCTGGAAGAGATCGCTCTTAGCGATAAGACCGCCCATTGTACCACATTTCTATTTCTCCTTTTTTGTTAATATTTATGTTCTTTTTTGGCGTACAATAAAGTGTTATCTATCTATCTATCTAATTTCTAACTAAATGAGACACAAAGTATGAAACCAATAAATTGTGTCTTTTACATAAATTTTGACTTAGAATGATTTCGTGGGATGGTTACGTGTGCGTGGTCACCCGTAACTTAAAGCCCAGAAAGGTACTCCAACCGCACGCAACGCGGTTGTTAACGTTTCTACGATTCGTAAGCAGTTTTGCCTTAAGGCTCTGGGGCAACGATGAATTGAAGGCCTATATATTTTAAAAATGACGAAAATGTTCTTTTGCAGATTCTCTAAGATTTTTATTTTGCAAAAGTAAGAAAAAAAGTCTGTATTGTAGGACTTGATCGACACTATCTATTTTTAAATTTTCTTATAATTCTTTAGCCAATTTTACCATAAAAATTATATTTTGATGGGCTCTCGAGTAGAAACCCGGGGCTGCAGACCCTGTTGCCTTCATCAAAATCCGACCCTGTTATTATGCATCATAAGTATACTCATAGTCATAGTGACAGTTTAGCCGTTTCCCGTAAATTCCATTAATTTACTTAGAAATAATTTATTAAAAAATGCATAAATATTAATTGATACATAAAGTGACGAACATTGAGCTTGTACCATTTAAGTGTGGTAAACAGTACATCAATGACGAAATAATTTAAATTCATTGGCTTTTGTATCCGGAATCAATTCAGTGACTCGCATCGTAAACAAAACACACCACGTGCGCGTCTAAACCAAACGCGGCTATAAATAGTATACTTAATTGAAAAAGACCCGGTGAGATAACAGCGTGGTAGAGTTCGAGCGACGCCGGGCGCTTTTGCAAGGTCAGGGCCGTGCGCGGTCGATAGTGGCCTCCACCGCCCCCTTCCCCCTTATCCCCAGACGCCAAAGGCACATGAGTAGATAGCCAATAGTTCGCAACACGATTGCTTGCTGATCGACCCAATTACCGCCAGCAACTCTATTAAGCTGCAACCAGTGTTTTAACAGGCATGACTAATATCGTTATACCCCTATATTCCGTTCATGGTTCATATAGGCGATATATATGGCCGCTTTATGTCGAGCGCGGATGCGATGCTGCTCTTATAATAACATTGTTCATATTATTGCCAATGTTTTATGTTCGTTATAAGTAAATACGTTAACTTAGTTTGTTTATTCCACATTATTAATTATACATTAATGTTTATTGGGACAAAGTTTTGTTTAAAATATATTCAATGAATGGGCAGCAACAGGAAATCATAATAAAGGTTATTTGAATTTTACCATAAAAGCTTATATATTCCCTAAGTAGCTTGGAATTTCAAGAATATGTCAAAAATTATTTTAAATAATTTATTGCGAGTACCTTCACAATTAAAAAACAAACGTAAAAACAGTTTTATTCCAAAATACTATTTCTATTTCTACATGCAATATTTTCATAATACTTTATTATAGGAAGAGATTGAAAGATAATAATACCGCTATTTCAATTAACTAACATTAACAACAGAATAGACGAAACTAACATAAGACATACCGACAAACCAAAACAAACAGACTGTAGATGTTGTATTATGATCGTTGCTACTGCGAAGTTCATTGAACTCGAGTTATTTTAATTTAACTAATTCTTTTGGCTCACAACTATTGAAGTACATCAGTTGAATTAGCATCCATTAATATGATTATAAACGTAAAAGATTAATGAATATACCATTTGAAAGCGAAAAAGAGCAAGAGCGAAGTCCGCTTTAAGCCATCGTGTTTTACTGAGAAACATCTCATTTGCAAACACGCCGTATTGCAGTAACGCAAGCATCCTATTATGCTATACGCATTATTTATATTCAGTGTATTAAAAATGAAGACAAAAACTTAATTTACTTACTGAGATATTTAACGGAAAACTATTCCGCTTTATATACAGTGTAAACTCTATAATATAGCGAAATTGAAGGTACTGGGCATATTATTGCGTTATAAAGAGCTTTCGTTAAATGGAGAGTAAAAGAAAACAATTAAAAACAAATTAAGTGAAAAAAAATTACATAACAAAATTATAATCTGTTTGTCGTTTTTTTATGCCAGTATTTTAATTGTATATATTTTATTAATATCTTGGGATATAGTGGGATCATCTTCGTTGAATAAAAATATTTTTTCAATAAATATTGTTCAATGCTTGGTGGTAGCTCAAGATCATCCACGTCGTCTTCTTCATCGCCTTGTTCCTTCTCATTTTTCTTCACTAAATCAAGAATTTCTTCATCAGTGAGTGAAGCTGCTGTTCCTCAATTCTCGTCCACTTGTATGTAGGTTTCTAAATTTTCAGTAAAATCTTGTGGCATGTTGAACTGTTTCGTCCACTCAATCAATGGAAGGTCATCTTCACTTTCAAACTCAGGTTCATCAGCTTCAGAACTGGTACAAAGTCCTGCATGGCGATAAGAGTGCTGTATGGTCGTTGCTGTCACCTCTTCCCAGGCGCTGGATAAGAAGTTAACTTCATGCAGCATATTAATAGAAGTTTTACCTTCTGATTCGATTAGCTCCAACAGGTTCTTTTTATAGTGACCTTTGAGACTTCTAATCACGCTTTGATCAATTGGTTGTTAGATACTCGTAGTGTTAGCTGGGAAAAATGCCAATTCTATGTTTCGAACGTCAAATATAGGGGGGTGAGCGGGACAGTTATCGACAAGAAGCAAGATCTTTCCTCCTTTTAATTTTACATCCCATTTTCGCAATTCTTATTCAAAAGTTGACCTGTCATCCTGGCTGATTTGTTCGCTTTATAGGTGACTGGCAATTGTCTAATGTTCCTAAAACATTGTGGATTTTTCGATTTTGCTATTACCATCAGTTTTCTTTTTTCTGTGCCATTCATATTGCAGCGACAAGCAATGTGATACGCTCTTTGGAGTGTTTTCTTCCTACACACTTCTCTCCTTTAAATTTTAAAGTTCTATCCGGCGTCAACTTGTAGAAGATTCCGGCTTCGTTAGCATTAAAAATTTCATTTGGAGTATACTTTTTTAATTGTGGCCACACTCTTTTAATCCAGTCCTGAGTAACATTTGTATCGACATCTCGTGCTTCACTCATTCACTTTACCGTAATTGATACGATGACGTTGTTTAAACTTTCCAAGCCATCCTTCTGACGCTTTGAAATCAGTTATGCTAAGTTGTTCAGCAAATTTTTCTACGTTAGCTTTCATAATAGGTCCCGAGACAGGCATATTATTCTGACGCTGCTTACAAAACCATAACAACATTGCATTGTCCAAATCTTCAAATTTAGTCTTTTTTAATTTATTTAAAGTTTTTAAATTCATCTCCGCCTGTAGAAAATTTTCCTTGTTCTTCCAAATGGTAGACACAGTAGATGGACTGAATCCAAAACGTTTTGCAACATCACTTTTTCTTTCTCCCTTTTCTATCGCGCGAATTAATAACACTCTTTCGTCAATACACAAATTATTTCTTTTACTGGCCATGTTTACAGTTCAAAAATTTGAAAGCAACTAAGAATAAGATACACAACCCATAGCAATAACACGATAGTAGGAAGTAAATAAGTAAACACGTGCTAGGCAATTACGACAAACAAATGAACACATTTCTAAGAATTCCATTGTACGTACGAAATATTTACGACTCTATATCGGTATTGTGTTTAAAGGTAAGTAAAATTAATGTTTATTGGGGTCTAAATAATGATTATTGTTTCGCTATTGAGTGGTTGCCACGCTATAAAGAGTGTTCCAATATAAGGGTAACATAGTAAACCAAACAATCCTTAGCAATTTCTACGTTTTAAGGAGATTTTCGTTAAATAGAAGTTCGCTATATAGAGTTTACACTGTATTTGCATTTTTGTTAGTGTAACAGAAAAGGATGCATAATCGATTCTTGAATTAATTATTTTTAAAAGTTGTCTTTTTGATTTTCGTTGTAAAAATATAAGCTACACCTTTAATTGCTTTCCACGTGTTTCAGTTAAAATCGCAGGTCTCGCAAATGTGAATCTTATTTCTAGCGCTTTTGATTTTTAATTTTTTTATAGAATAGGTAAGGTTGACAAGCTGACAAGCAGGCACACAGTCAGCTTACGTTTTCATCAGGGAAATAATAATTCGATATTCGAGGATCGATATACTGTGTAGAAAAAATAAATAACTCCAAAGCAAAACTTGTATATAGAGTGAAAGTGTATTACATTATGTACATAATCATTACTAATAACTATAATATGAATTACTTAATTTTTTAGAAAATTTATATTTGATTTCAACCCTTGTTCTATGTTCTACGTATAGTTATGTCTACAGTACTGACAAAGGCTATTGAAGAAGATGAAGGGAAAATTAATATTTTTTTAAAACGAGCTTTTGTTTTTAAAATCTACGATCTACGATGCTTGAAAGATATCCCAAGTTGTCTTTTCTAAGTCTCTTAAAAATTTGTAAATTAATGCATTTATTTGTAAAAGTAAGGGTGACAAAGAGCGCATAGGCAACCTGATAGTAAGTGATGTGGTGCATAGACACCTATAATGATCCCCGATTAAGAATTTAAGTGCAGGTCACCCGTAACGACTAATATGTAGAAAAATTAAAAATCCTGTCATAGCAAAAAGCGAAAGTGTTTTGTGACTAATTAAATGGATGGGTATGACGTAATAATAATATATGTAATATATAACAATTAATATTTGTTTGTTCGTATTTTATGCGCTGCCATACCGTTCATCAGATTGCGGTAAAACTTTGTCAACTTATTGCTTGCACTCCCGCAAAGGTATAGTTGGTCCCGGTAGGTGGCAGTGTTGTAGAACCCAGATATCACCCGTACGAAGCTGGGGCAGATCGCTAGTTTTTCATATTATTTATTGCACACCTCGAACGCGAAGCGGAGAGGATGGGCTCTACTGTCAAATTTTTTAAATCACTCGTTTTACTCACATTAAGTCGTATTTATTATTATACATCGCACTAATACGTTATGCAAAGTACAAGATTAGAAAGAAGAAACACTAATGAACAAGCCTGATGCTTTTATTAAATTCAATAACACGTATTATTATTTTTTTAAATCCGATAATAAATTATATAGTGGATGTCCTTTAGTCTGTGGTTCATAAATTCTCTATGTACAAGATATCTCGAGAACTACTAAACAAAACGACCTAATTTTTTTTACTATCTTCAGAATCCTGTATAACTGGTTCCTTTCGATAATCACTTCTATAAAATAACTGACACAGGCCTCACACTTCTGAGGGGGTTTTAGGGCAAGGAAGAGTCCGCCGCGCTGCCCTAATGCGTATTGGCAGATATATTCAAACTTTAATTTTATTTCTAAGACATGCCGGTTTCCTCACGATGTTTTCCTTCACCGCCGAGCACGTGATAAATCAGCACTCAAAATTGCAATTAACAATTTCATTGGTGACGGCGGGTATAAAACCCGGATTGCTCGCGTACTGTGGAATTTACAGCGAGCGCTAAGCCCCTGAGCTACCACGGCTCTAGTCACTTCTGTAATCCATTTAAAATATTTCATGAGCGCTTGGGGTGTGCATTTTTGAATTTTCTAAAATAATTTATACTTCATCGTATTTTCTAATTGAAAAAAAATCCAATTTCAAAGAACCAATAAAATAAATTCACTACAGAACGTGAAATTATTTTATCTTTCTTAACCCCCGACGCAAAAAGAGGAGTGTAATAAGATTGACCACCATGTGTGTCTATCTGTCTGTGAGAGCGTCTCTCTGTGGCACCGTAGCTCTTACACGGGAGAACCGATTTGGGTGCGTTTTTTTCTTCTTTAAAAGCAAGTTTTCTAGCGGTGGTTCTTAGACATGTTTTATCAAAATTAGTTCAGCCGTTTCAAGGTCATCAACCGTTTTTTTCGTGGGTTTTTAAAGCTTTGAATTATAGTTCTTTGTAGTCGGCTTTTACTTTTTATTAAAAGTTTATTTATTTTCAACCTTTTAAGTAGACTAAGATCCACTCAAAAGGTTCATGTATCTCAATTTCGTCTAAATAGTTATATTAAAATTTCATTCGGGTCATTGGGTGGGTTTTTTTCCCCAAATCTAAATGGGACTACCCCTGAAGTATAAATTATCGCGTAATATACTTAAAAAAAAACATACATCATATTTTTATATTTTACTTCATATAAATGAGTAGATATGCGTATAATCACTTACAAAAATTAATAAATTATTTTAATTTTATGATTAAACTATCACTGAGAGCAAAAATACGCAACAATAGTGATAAAAGCCAAACGTTTATTTATGGTGCGATAGTGAAACTAAATATCCCATGAAAGTGAAGACTCAACGAAGTTCTAGCTATTCTAGTTCATTCCCTTTCCTCTTACTGTCACTGAAATTGTTTATTTTAATTTAAGTCCTTATTTACAATGTTGTGAAATAGGTGAAGAGAAACATCGTGAAAAATCCAGAATGTCTATAAATTAACTAAATTACAAAGATACGAGATGTCCACCAGCTCACACTGGGGCAAAGTGGCGGAATTTTTCCTAATATCAAAATAAAATACTGGTTTGCGTGAGAAATTGGCATAATAATATTACTTCGCGTGTTCAGGCAGGTTTTTTACAACTCGTGTTCAAGACATGAACGAATTAAAAGCACCGTACCACCAGTAGAACAATCTCATAATATATATTCTTACATAATGTATAATATATAGATAATATTGATCGATTTTCGAGAAACGCACTGCGCGTCTTTTAATGTGCTCCTCATTTGCTCCTGTTAATGGGCAATTATTCCATCATCGTATGAAACAACCACAACTGGGATCTACGTGTGCCTTAATATTTTCATCCGATGAGGAAACAGACTCACGTCGTAGCCATTCAAGTTAAACGTCACTAAATATTTTTAATAGCGTAAATGTTCTGCCAGGTGTTGCTCGGTGACGGCAGTAGATGGCTCCTGCTCTACAAGAAAGCGATGCATCGTAGCTACTGACCTGTACTTGTATATATAGAGGTCAGTGATCGTAGTCCTATACGCAAAACCTCCAACTTATCATATATGTATATATAATTACACATATATTATAAGTTGTTTGTTATTCCTTATATGAATGTCAAATATATGAAATAATTATAAAATTTAAAAATATTCTTAAAAATAATTATGATTCGGATTACTTATTTACTTATACGAGTATTAAGTTTGAAGCGTGGGCGGGCGATCCAATAGACCGTGGGTAGGTAGCTTTATTGGTAAATTAACTAATTTGTAGAAAATTCAAGTCTTTTGCTACAAAAATATAGCCATGAATCTTCAGCCAAAAGAACGGCTTTCTGAACCTACACAATTTACATAGCTGGCAGTTGGATAATCCTCTTATGATGCTTAAAGACAGATCTCAATATCAATTTAAAATAAACTTTTGGACAGAGCTGTGAGACGGCAAAATTATAAGTCCATTCGAATTACCATGGAACTTAGATAGACGAAACTATTACATACATTTATTGCAAAATGATCTTCCCGGTTTGTTAGAAGCGGTGCCCTTAACGACCGGACTAAGGTATGTGAATTCTGTATGATGAGTTGTCCAGCACAATACTCTGCACCTGTCAGAAGATATTTGGACGAAATATACCCATCAGGCGCATTATCCGTTTAGGCCTATTTTGTGGCCTCCGCGTTCGTCTACCTACCCTTTGAATTTTTTTATTGGGGTTGTCTTAAAGAAAAAGTTTACAAAAAAATCAATAACGACAATTGGAGAGCTACGTCGTCGCATTCATAAAGCGGTACAAGAAATTGATCGGAGCAGGTAAACGCCGCTGCTTGAAATATTTAAACGACAATGCAGGGCATGTAGAGTAGAGTAGCAGGGAGGCAGTTTTGTCACTAATAATTATTTACTACGCCCCGTAGATACAACCGCACACATTTATGAACAAATATTTATTTTTGTTACTTTTCTGTTTAAATTTTAAAAAACATTTGAGAAAACACCAAAAATAAATTTGAAACTGTATAAAGTAGGCATATTATTTCAGTTGTTGTCAGTCAGGCTGCTATACTTTTTTTGCTCAAACTTTGTTATTAAAAAACGAATACACCAATATATATACTATATTTTATTTTTTAGAAAATAAAATGCGACATTTGCTCATGTAATGCGTGTTAACAAGCCTCAATATTTGTGAATATTCTTCGAATAAAATCCATTGTTTATTCCCAAAATTGTACTCACTAATGTTTTCAGAGGTATCGGAATATTTTTTTTGTCACCTTTTTCCAATGCTTGGTTGGATATGTATTTTTATATTTTTTTCTGAAAGGCCTTGATGCCACCTGCAAAAGTACCTGTCGGTACACACACACACATTTATATATATATATATATATATATATATATATATATATATATATATATATATATATATATATGGGGCCTTTTGGTTGCCTTTCTCAGTCAGCACAAATATTGACTTTGGATTTTGAAGCTCATAGATATCGATAATTCATCCAATTTTTTTAAGAATATCTGGACTAATTATTATTCTTCATGTTACTTGTATGGGAAATGAAAATTGATTATTGTTACAAAATCCCCTATAGCCCTTATAACGTTACATTAGGTATTGAGAATAGCATCCAGTGGCACAATAAATTCAACCAAAAATCTAAGGAACCATGGCTCGCATTTGGTACCTTATAATGTAAAATACATCACGATATGAGTTTTTAAACATTTTAACATGGTTAAAAGATGATTAAATACAACAGCAAATTTGTTTAACTTAATTATCTTTTGTGAGACCGACATTATACCCCATCTAATCTAATCTCATGCCGAAAGCAACTATGTAACGGCGGGAATAAATAAACCAGTTTTTTTATTGCGGATTTTTACGAGTATGCTTGTGCCACCTACATGTAAACTAAAAAATCTATACAAATAAATAAAATTGAAGTGTCTGTTTGTAATGTCAAAATAACAGCTTTTTACTAAATGCATATGAAGGTATATTTGGTACTTATAACAAAAAAACAATTTTTAAACTTTTTGTCTCTCTGTCTGTCTCTCTGTTTGTTCCGGCTAATCTCCGAAACAGCTGGAACTATTTTGAAGGGACTTTCAATGGCGATGTTCAGTTACTTATTATAATATCAGATAGCTGATGTTATAAGAAGTAATTACTAATAAGTACTTAGGCTACTTTTATTTTAGAAAAATAATTAGTGTTCCGTGCAAAATAAAAAACCCATAAAATCCATTCTTAATAAATGCCATGCGGGCGAAGTCGCGGGAAGCAGCTAGTAAGAAAATATAACTTTGAGATATTAAAACAATACATTCGTATAATAAAAATTGTTCAAGCGTCTAATAACTTCTCGTGCTCATAACAGTATGAATACGATAAGATTTGGCATGGTGCACGAAACTGAGTTGTCATTTCGCTCGTAAACTAACGATTTATAGTAAAAACGTGTGCCCAACAATGACAGCGCCATAACATAACGAAGCGTCTCCGACCGAAGCTAACACAACGATGCCATATAACTCATAGACAATTAGACAATAGCTTATTTTGTTACTAATTTAAAGAATTTAAATCATAAGAGGACCAAATTACAAAACATTTTTGGAACGAAGTTCATTATCGCACGGTACGAATTTGACGAATGGGGGATAGGCGAGAAAAAGTGTAAGAGATGGAATAATATCCATCTCCCTCGCATTATTTCTTATCTTGCCATGAAAGAAATATTATTTTAGAGGACGCTTCATTTTAATAGACGCTAGTAATTTATTTATTTGTATTTGTTAAACAATAATGTAATACGTTTATCAATAATAATATACTACGAAAGGAACTTCGTATAGAACAATCTTAAAATAGAATTTTAAGATTGCTTTTTTGCTCTTGATTGTAACAAAATTGAAGA
The DNA here is from genome assembly GCA_029286625.1 of Parnassius orleans. Lineage (NCBI taxonomy): Eukaryota > Metazoa > Arthropoda > Insecta > Lepidoptera > Papilionidae > Parnassius > Parnassius orleans. The sequence continues at coordinate 5,913,748 of JAGSMP010000022.1, read as the reverse complement.
ATATTGAAGTCGCGCTATGTGTCAACGACCAAGCTAGGGAGGGAACCGATATAACTGCAGCTCAGATTAATAATAAATATGAAAAACTATTGGTAAATCCAATTGTGCATGGCCTAAGCGCATAAAAAATACGTATAACGTGATTATACGTAAATTTAAAGTAGTTTAAATACACACAAGTTTTCACTAATAACCTTATTATTATACTTCCAGTTTTCCAATAATTTTATATCTAGCTTCAATAAAAAAAAATGTTTGGAAAATCCAAAAGTGCACGACTCATAATGCTCATATGATCATCATATCATCATTCAGGTCACTCCATAAAGTCCAAGACGTATTTAAGTATAAATATACTTAAATATATACATCCTACTTACTTTTAGTACGTAGTACTATTATTTATTCTGTGCTTTTAAAATATTGTAATAAAAATCTGTGATTATTATAATAATCAAGTATGTATTAAATTAGGTTTTTCGAATATTTTGTATCCGTACAGTGATCTTTTTGAGCCGCTGCAAACAACCGACACAATATCCACCCACGACGGCAGCTGAGACCGAAGTGAGTGAGTGAGGCAGTCTATTTAGTAAAATAAATTATTACAAGGCTGCTCAAAACACCTAAAATTTCATGATTGCTACGTCGAAAAAAATAATTATAACTAAACAAAAGAAAATTAAACTGCCTTTACATTCCATGGCTTCCCACATTATAGATGAAGAGATTAAAAAATAGATTGATTTAAACAATTTATATTTTCAAAAGTTGTCGTGTTTACCACTCCATGCGGACTTGATAAATCTACACCATAAGCCACTAAAACCACTTTTGTATGTAAAAATCGCAATTTATCGATTAAAAAAAAATAATAACTTCAACAATCATTTATCTTTCTGACAATGTGTTTTTTATATCATTTATGTGTTCAATATGATTGTTAGATACGATTTTATGCGACAAAACGTTGGAATCTTGACTTTTAGGCGCTAGTAGAACATACCTACGCGCTTTGCGCTTAAAGCATGCAAAGGCCAGATTTATGAGAGTTTTAAAGTATCGGTACCAAAAGTACGAGAGAAAGTGGAGTCAATGTTTAAGCCGAGATCTTTGACAAAAGCGCATAATCCCAAAATAGAGTCATTGAAAACGATTAGGGGTAGAGCAGTAGTATCCAATTTTTTAATTATGCGATGGCTACTTAATATTCTTGTCTGACACTTGGGTGGATTAACAGCTAAATCAAACCTGTCAGACCAGCTCTTAATATCTTCTAGGTCCCTGTTGACCATATCCACCGCGGAGGACACACAAACAAATTAGCCTGTGCGTACAACTGTAGGCCATCAGCATATAGATGATACGCACACTGAAGACTGAACACAAAAACAATAAATTTATAGAAAAAAAAAAAAAGACAAAAAAGGCAGTGTATTGCAAAAGTAATTGCTCTCCAATCCAGGGAAAAATCAGAGGATTATCAGGGAAAAATCAGAGGATATCCAGGGAAAAACCAGAGGATATTATTTTTTTGCGTTCTAAAGCAGGATTTACATTAACAAATTATTGGCATAAAATAAGTTTAATGAATTTGTTTTATCAACAATTTCACGAATAAATTACTAATTTCATAATCCGTGTATTTTCGTGTAATTTCACGCAAGTAAGATACTTTCGCGATTTTTTGATAAAACTAATTTCGTGTGAAACTAATTTCGTGTGTAACTAATTTCATCGTGAGAAGAGTGGCTGAGTGACCAGCTATTTCATTTTCATCAAGCTTTTATTTTTGTTTGCATTTAAACACAACATGATTATCGGCAACACACAGCAATAAGGCGTCTATTGGCTCAATACTTCGTGAAGAAACTGTGATAAATCATAAAGCGGTGCATAAATCGATGCAAAGTCGAGAATGTTTGCAAACATGGTCAAATGATTGCAGATCGCCATGCTCGATCAAACTTACATATCAGGCATGTATCTTCGTGGAAATTCGCCATTACATCGCAAAAATAAAGGTACTGTCATGCAACAATATTGTAAACAATAACATTTGACTTCTCTTTTTTCAAAATCATGGTTGGTATTGTTAAGTTTGGACAGTTAAAAATCATTTCTAGCAATACAACAAAACCCATAATATAATAAATACAATACAAGAAAGCCGATGTTATTACTCCAATAATTTTCCTGAACTTTTTAACTAAAAGGTTCTTTGTCCACATTTCTTCCGCAGCAGACAATGGGTTTGAATTTTTTATAGTGTGGCTGTTTCAACGGCACGCGAAACTAAGCTTTTTTCGATCGCATTATTTATACCACTTTGAATCACATAATGTTCCGCAATACCTACGTAGCGTAGTAGAAATTTTATTGAAGTTACCAGAAATGTCTCCATGCGATATATAATAATTGAAAAAAAAATTGTAGATAACAATAATCAATCAGAAACATCATCCCAATGTTGATTAGGACTCATAAAATATAACTGCGAAAAGCCCTTTCATTTTTCTTTTACAACATTTTCCAACGTATATATTAAATGACAAAGTTTTTATAATTATGGGCAAATCGAAATACTTGCATTATCACATCTAATTATGACCCAATCCACATACCACAAATAATTTTTATCCTAAATAGCATGCTCTGTTAGCTAAGTATCTAAAATATATTTTTTATCTACTAAGAAAACTTAAATAAAGAAAGCAAAAGAGAAAGAGAAAGATATTGGCCGAAGACGAAAGCATTAACATTTACTTGAATGTAAACCACAAAAGGACTAATTGTATAGAAAACACTCGAATAAAATAAACTTCGAAAATCAGAAAAATCAAACGAATAACAATAAAATTCTTATGAATTTCGAGATCAATTTTATCGCCGAAACACTTTTACGTAAAGAAAAATAACGTCAGACCAAAATGCAGAGGCTGATAATCGCTTTAAATATCTTAACAACGATAAAATAATTGTGTGATGTTGTACGAGTACTGATAGCATTGGGATCCGACATCGCACAAAAATAATAAACTCAAATATTAAAAAAAATAGAATACAGTAATAGATTTTTTATGAATATTACTCTTTTCTTTTACTATTCTAAGCCAGCGCTTAACTACAATCCCACCTGATGGTAAGTGGTAATGTAGCGTAAAATGGTGAAGCGCACTGACTTAACAAAAGCCTATTCACTCTTGCCTTGAAGACACCCACATTGTAATCGGATAGAAAGACAAATGCTGGCAACTTATTCCACTCCTTCGCTGTACGCATGACCAACGATGTAGTAAATCGTTTGGTTCGAGTGCGTGGTAAGTCAACAACGAATGGGTGGAGACTGGGCGAACGTCTACTTGTCCGATGGTGGAAGGGAGAGGGAGCAAACTCTCCGAAATGCATCCTGTAGAAAACCAAAAGGATGGCAACTTTGCGTTTGTGTTCGGGGCTGGTAAGATTAGTTTTAACCAGATTCTTGTTACCCGGACTTGCGATTTATATGGTGTAAGCAGCTGTTCCGGCGTGATGTACCGCCGCACCTTTGCAAGGACTCCTAGCTTCCTTGCAGCTGCTTTGACCTTGAACACAATGAACCGCCCGAAGTTCAAGTTTGAGGATACCTCAATATTATATATAATTATATATATATATATATATATATATATATATAATTTGACGGCTCCGTGGCGCAGTGGCTTAGCAATGAGTTGCTGCGCTAAGGGCCGCGTGTTCGAATCCCGCACGGAACAATTATTTGTATGGCCTACAAATAATTGTTCCGGGTCTGGATGTTTGTCCTTGTCCAATTTATGTTTGTAAACTGCCCCCACGATACAGGAGAAAATCCTAGTGTGGAGGTAACGTTTTTTAAAATAAATTGAAGCATAAGTGAGCTGGCTCCTTTTTGCAGTAAAGAGACACGCTCGTGTTTTGGGAGGCGTTGAATTTCACAAGATTGGCATCGCCCTATTCGGAGACTGCATGTAGTGTGAGATTCAAACATAGCTTCTCTTTCAGACTGGATTTGATCCCGACTGGCCCGAGCACTTAGTTGTTATCTCTCCATAACTGTGTTGTCGTTTGCATACGCATAGATACCGGGCATAAGCAGATCATTAATATGCAGCAGGAAGAGAGTTGTGGAGAGAACGGACCCCTGAGGAACACCGGCGTTAGTCGCAACAGGATCGGATGAGCAGCCATCGACGACTCGGAGAGACCGTTCACTGAGAAAGTCCTTTACCCAGTCAGTGTAATTGCTTCCCCACTGTTCTCGAGTGCCCATTTATGCTCATTTTTGCACTAACAACATTAAAGATTTTGATGAATTATAGTCATCAAGTTAACAAAACAAAAAATGTTTTTCATATTTCTTGTCACGTGTCTATAAATAAGAACGAAAACAAAAAGTTATTCACTAAAATCAATAGTTTTGTAACTATGTAATTTAAAAAAAAGTAATATAATTTAGGATGTTGGTCAAAAGTCGGGCTATTTGTTAATTTTTGTTTAATGTTATAAAATCAAGATTTGTTCATATAAAAGTAAAGGTGACAAGTGAAATCAGCCTATTAGTTGGCAAATGGCTGCTGTGGCCCATAGACATCTACATTTCTCCTTGTTTAAGAACCAAAATGCACGAGTGCCTCTCCCCTGAGGACTGAGATGGAATCCAAATAATACTAATAACACATCGTTAACAGTAAAAATGTTTCTCGACGCTCAAACTTCTTAATTAATTACGAGCGTAAATAACAACTTCATGCGGCATGAAGTTGTTATTTACGCTCGTAATCAGAGTGGGCGTAGTCTTTCCCCGGTCGAGCCAACCCATTCGTGCTGCGTTGTAACGGAGATATCTGCAGTAGATTTTTGTCAAATGTTGGCCTATTAATGTTAAAATATTATGAAAATAACGAAAACTATCATTTTTGTGCACTCAGGATAGCTCTGGCAAGAATCAGACTCCAAGACCAATAGTAAGTAAGTATAGTTTTGATAATAAAAGTAGTGCATATTACTATTTTTCTATTCGTTCTAGGCCTTTTCGTTTGACAACTTGCCTCGCTTTAAAATGAAAGAATTTTCAGTAGCCGTAAGTTGTTAAGCTAGTTTATTGTTTTATAAATGTACTAGCTTTCCCCGCGAATTCTTCCGCGTGGAATTTATAACGATTTCATGTATTTAATTTTTTTTGTATTTTTTGTTTAATTTCTTTTTCTAAAAGAAAAGTAGCCTAAGTTACTGCCTATAACATCAGCTGTCTGGCAGTAAAATTACCGTCAAAATCGGTTTAGCTATTTTCGAGATTAGCCGGAACAAACAGACAGACAGACAGACAAACAATTTAAAAATAGTTTTTTTTGTTATAAGTACCGTCTATTACTTTCATATGCATTTACTAAATAGATTATATAGATTTGATAGATTGAATAGATTGCATAACTTGTATAGATTTTTTCGTGCATTTTCTGCAGTGTCGTTTTTTATTTATCATCATCATCATCATTACAGCCCTACACAAGTCCACTGTTAAACATAGGCCTCCCCCATGGAATGCCACAAAGCCCGGTCCTGAGCCACCTGCATCCATCGACTTCCTGCATGTCTTATCAGGTCGTCACTTCATCTAGTGGGGGGTCGCCCTACACTTCGCCTGCCGGTACGAGGCTGCCACTCGAGAACTTATTTTCCCCATCGATTTTCGGTTCTTCGAGCTATATTTTTATTTATTATCGTTAGGAAAAACGAACGACTACTATTACAGCCTATTAAAATATTACAGCTGAATATAGGCCTCCCCCATAGATTACCTCATAGGGTTGGAAACTGTAGTTTTTATTTTTATTCAGCTTTTATCAGACAGATGCTGCTGAACATCTCCTGTTTCAGTTCCTCACCCACGGGATGATATGGGGTAGTGGATATTCTTAAACCGCCACTACACAGTGGAAATTAACAGTAATATAGAAAACAAAACGTTTTTGAATGTATAAACCAGACATTTTATACATGTTTTATTTTGTACTGATGTATATAAAAGTGTCGCAAAGTGTTAAATATTATAGTAAATAAAAGACTCTCAATTCTAAAACAAATCGGTATCGGGAGCCAGACAGATTCAATCATGTAAGTATCTACTTTACATTATAAAATGTGGCCGACTTATATTGTCTGGAAACAGAAATTGAAATATAAAACAATACTAGATACGCAAGGTAATACAAAATATTCTGTAACTTCTAAAACAAAACAGTTTGACATAGATATTACACATTATTGTAAAAGGCACAGATCCTAAAATATAAGATACTGAAAAGGTATGTGTACCTCAAGACCCAATCTGATATATTGAATAGAACACGCTGTTTACAATAGAAATGATTTTCAGTCAGACGTGAAGAATGTTCTAAATTAGAATATCTCGAAGCTTTTATTATAAACGTTATTAAATTTACGCTTCAATAAAAAAGGAATATTATTTATTTCGTAACAGCAAATAACATGTAGAATATATCAGTTGAAAAAATCCAAGGCCGCATCCATATTTATCTGTATCTGTTTTTATTAAGGCTTTGAAAAGGATATTTAAATTGAAATCTGTTCTTGCAGTTCTCAATTTCTTAGTTTGACATTGCTACCGTTTAAAAAGTTGTTATCGTTACACGTTGTTAATAATAAATTAAATAACGTGTATTTGATATCAAGATCGATAAGATATAAAGCGAGACACACCTTATCGAGTTTTTCGATGCAAATATATTATATTTTACAGTTATTACTTACTCATAATAACCCTTAAAATTTATTTTTTATAACTCTAAATGCTCATTAGTAAGACGACTTATTTACAGATATACCTCATCTTCATCATCATCATTACAACCTCTCACAAGCCTGAACATATTCACCCCCAAAGAATGTCACAAAACTGTCCTGGGACGTTTGCATTCATAGACTTTCTCTTGATACGAGGTTGCAACTTTTTTTTTAAACGTTACCTCCTCACTAGGATTTTCTCCTGTATAGTGGGGGCAGTTTACATACATAAATGTAACAAGGACAAACATCCAGACCCGGAACAATTATTTGTAGGCCATACAAATACTTGCTACGTGCGGGATTCGAAACCGCGGCCCTTAGCGCTGCAACTCTTTGCTAAGCCACTGCGTCACGGTGCCGTTAACTCTAGAAACCTTTTTTCCCAATGGTTGTCTGTGTTGTTATATGGTCGGCCCTTTGCAACTTTAGATTACTGATTCATTCACATATTATACCAACTATATTTAAATATTTGCAAAGTTAAATAAAGTAAACTTTACATTGCAATTGTCTTTTAAATTTAAATGTCATTTCGCATGTTTTCACTCTACGCTGCGAAACCACCCTTAAACTTTGAAAGCTCGGCTATCACCAGAAATGTACATCTAGTTGTTGCGTACCAAAATAGTTTTTAAAAACTACTATTGGTCCAAGAGGTTTGGGCTATAGACACTTTTAATGTATATAAAATGCATGAGACGGTAGTTATGATTATTTTTAATTTGTATTCGTACTTGATTACACACATAAACTGAATTTTAATATGTGTATTTTTAAAGCTCTCTTTTTGTTATTGCAAGTTAATCTAAATAGATAAACAAACTTTGAGATGAACAATTCCACAATACCATATAACTTTATTGATTTACGCAGCGCACGCTAGGGAAGCTCTCAGGAGGCACGATTTTTCCGACTCAATCGACATGCATCGTCATAACATTAGCTGATTTTCATTAAGTATTCACAATTTATACACCTAAATATTCCTCGTAAATTATTCTGTTTGTTCATGAAACCGAATGAAAACCCTCACAATAGTTTCCGAAATTAGCGCTGTCATATACAAAAGGACAGACGCTCACCAGGGACTTCCTTTTATACTATGTAAAGAAAGATGACGAGACATGGATGACAATAGTTTTAGTTTAAGCCAAATTAGATTTTGCAGTTTGTATTAAATAATCATATAATTTATTGATGTCGATTCAATTCATCTCGATTGAAATTTTTCGTATTGCTTCCTATAGTTTGGTTTACACTTTGATATTGGATCAAATAAGATTGTAACTATGATCAAAGTTAAAGTCAAAATTATTTTATTAATTTCAGGCTCATTTTGAGTTCATATAATCGTCAAAGTTTACCACCGGTCCGAAAGGAGTGACCTCTACGGAGAAGAATAGGCAAGAAACTCACGAGTCATTGTTTTTACTTTTTTTACCATATAAAAAGTGATAAATACATTTGAAACGTTAATTGGAATGAATAATAAAATATTATGTAGGTAATATTATCAATTTTATCGCTATTGTTACTACGACTATTGAATACGGGTGTGATACCATGTATCTACGTAATTACGATATCTATGCATATAGGTTGGGGCAAATTATCGCAAATTGATAATTACGTATGGGAAATCCCATACAAAGTAAGCTCTACAGAAAAAACTATATCAAAACGTCTTGTATGTTCCTTTTTGCAACTACCCGCAACGCATCCAGCATTTGAATTTAGGACCGAGCAAACATTTCAAACAATTCAAACAATGGCGCTATCAAATATTAGGACACTATGTCAGTTATTCAAAGTGAACGTAAAAGTCAAAATAAGTTTTATTTGAAATTGGCTTGTACAAATAAATTCTGTAAAAGTCAAGAATGAAACGCCTTCATGCAGCTACAATTTTATTTTTTAAAATACTTATATTTTCCACTAGTCAAACATAACTACTATATTAAACATATTTTATACGTGGTAGAGCCATGCTGCAGCTATATGAGTAGTATAGTTGTAGCACGAATAGGTCGGCTCGACCGGGGAAGGGCCACGCTCTCACAGAATACCAGCGTAAAATAGCAGCTTAACGCTGCTGTTTTTCGTATGGTGAGTGTAGAGAACCGGAGATCCTTTTTATTGGAAAAGAGGCATTCCATCTTAGTCCTCACGGGTGACATGCATCTGCATTTTGATTTTTCATTGAGGTTAGATATAGATGTCTATGGGTCACAGCAACCACTTACCATCAGGTGAACTGTGTGCTCGTTTGTCAACTATCAAAAAAAATAAGTTCAATAGAAACTACTTTCATCCAAGCTTTATCATCTCTTACATAATTATCTAATTTGTAATATACTTTCTTCACGAGGCTTTTTACATGTGCCTTGAATACATGCAAAAGCAATTCGGTAATATGAGCCAAATCTTTCTTTGAATATTATTATACGCTGCCTAAAACCTTCTGTCGATTAATGTCTGATGATGATTTCATGAAGAAGTCCTCTACTCAAAATTGCTACTAAGAGTATCTTAATAGAAAAACCCAATAACTGATTTAGGCTCGACCCGGGATTCGATCCCGAGATCACATGATTTCGGAGATACACATGTTTTCTTGCGATGTTTGTGGTAAATAAGCACTTGAAATTTTATTGGTTCCGGCGGAATAGAGCCAGAGTGCTCGCATTCAGTAAAATTTACTGGTGCGCTTAACCCCTTATTTACCTCGGCTACCAGGTGTTTACTGTCACTAATCTCTTGTGTTCACAGAAAAAGATTTGACATCAGGATGTAAAATTCCTTAGTCCCCCCGTGACTTCTTGGGTGGTGCAAGACACCCGGTGCAGAGAAACCGTATAAATATAAAAAAACCCTAGAAGAGCTACTGGGCTAATTTAAAAAAAAAAAGCCAAGGTTCTAATGTGCATACATGTGCCTCTTTCCATACTCATACACGAAGCTCTAGTATAGTCTTAACTGAAAGCTGTAAGTAAACTCTAAAACTACTAAAGGGCTGTGGAGCGTAATGCTTCGCTTCGCTACTTAGTCTTGTCGATACTGATTGCGTTAAAACTCAAAATTGCGTTCTAAACTCCAGACCCAACATCCACTACGTTGCCACTTGAAATAAGATTGAATTAGTCACGTTGCTCTTACATATTATGTCAAAGAGCTTCGGTCTAATAAAGCTACTACCTAGGTACCAAAGGATGTAAAAAACAGAAGTCTAGATTCTTTTCCATTCCCTGACAAAGATCACCAATAGAACGGGACCAGTGAAAGAAATCAAAAATTAACATTTGCTCAGTAATGAGAATTGGGCTCTTAAAGTGATTAAATAAGTTTTTTTTTCCACTAATTTCATAATTATTTATATTACAATAAGTAGTATAAATGTAGTCAGTATTTAAGTATTGATTTATTATGTCTCGCTTTCATCGAATGAATCCCACTTTTTACTCAAAAGGTTTTAAAATACCGCTTTTCATAAAACAAATTGTACGTGTACATAACTGTAAGCGTGTTAAAAATATACTTTTGGGTTAAGTAGCTAATTATTAATTTACTTGAAAATTATTTTATTATATACCATTTTTCTATTTATCTTGTCTAACCACAACATTTATATGAATTTTCAAGGTATACCAGTAAAATTAAGGAGTTATAAGGAGCAGCATAATGTCATCTTCATGGCTACGACTGTCTCCTTTTAATGTGTAAACTTCAAGACGATACCAATAATCACTAAAGAATCCCATCTATAGGAGATGACGTCTATAGATTCAGCTCATCATTATGTTTAATTAAACTACGTTTTTCAACTTGTTATTTCAATGTGACACCAGTAACCATTAGAGAATTCTATAGAAAGATCAGTACATTTCGCGTTTATCATCAGTACAATTTTTGACCCAACGTTTTTGTATCATCATCTACAAAAATCAAAAATTGTATGTCGTAATACCTCTGTCGGTTGTTAATGGAACTATGTTTTGTCACACAAAACACTCGATGGCGATTCGAATTCGATAGGTTTATTTTATTGACTAGTCTTTACATACCTATCGCAATAAACGCAAATGAAACTATAATTACATTTTTACACAAATATGAATTGACATGACATTGAATGACACAGTTGAATGTCAAAATATGAGGGAAGATATGGAATAGAAAATTAATTTTAGTTACAAAAAAAGATTGAAATCGTGAGCTTAATCCCATGCATTTACTATGTCCGAATTTATCTCTGAGTGAAAGTAAAAAATCTAAATTCCTAATTTCAATTCTACTTGAAGCGAACTCTGTGAAGAATCAATCTACTACTACGAAAAATACTTAAAATGTGGCATTATGACTCCTTCATGACATAAAAGCTGAGACCTATTGTTACTGCTACTCCTGCTGTTGCCGCATGCTTCTGATCCTCGCCGACCTACTAAAACGGAAACTAGTCAGACCTTTACAGACTTTCGCCTATGGTTAAGTGACTATACTTCTGCTCTACGGACCGTAGTTAATTAAATATTCTTTGTTAAATAAGTTTGTTTTTCTAGAAGTGACATGTGACAATGCATTCAGAATTGTAACACTCTTAATGCAACACCAATGTATTAATTTTCTAACACAAACCTTATACACCAGAAAACTAATCGTTAAAATATTTAACAATAATACGTTAAAATATTTTACAATATGCAAGATGGTGTCTATGCCGTAGATCGAATAAGATCAAAATAACATTTTAATACTGTCGTAACTATTCGTATAAATAAAGAAAAAGTAAAGTTATAACCAATTTACATCGCACTGCTGGGCACAGGCCCCCTCTCATTTGCGAGAGGGTTTTAGGGCAAGTAAATATCCGCAGCGTTACCCTGATGCGTGTTTGCGGACTTCAAATGTCTTCTAAAGTTTTTTTTTAATTTCTTGGACGTGCTGTTTTCCTCACAATGTTTTTCTTCACCACCGAACACAAGGTACACTATCCATATATTAACATAATACAAATATTAGTAGGTAGTTAATATTAATAACAGTAATCATTAAAGAAGAATATTAGTCACACTAGTTAAGATTATCATGTTGTTACAAATTGTGACTATTGAAGTTAGACTCATCACATTCTCTTTGATGGCCAACTTCATACTGTCGAAAGTCCGTTTCACTTTGGGTGAGTGACTTCTGTTGCATTATCAAAATTTAAACACAGCTAAAGGAGTATAACTTCAAAAATCTGGTCACCACCGACATGCCTCCGTGCAACCAGTCGTGTGATATGATCTGTTTGCGTTGTCATTAACAAGTTTGAGTTCAAGGTTGTGTCCCAAGCTAGTCACCTTTACTTGTGTAAAATATATGTTTTTCTGAGCGTTGTATGAAATTTAACTTGCAGAACTTTGGCAGTATAAGAATATGTATATGGATATTCTCGTTCCTTCCGTAGGTATCGTAAGAGGCGACAAAAGGAAACTGAAATAGAAGATGAACAGCAGCACCTTCCTAACAACTCAAAACTATAACAAACTGCTATTGCAAACTCTCCTGCCAAGCGTGCCAACTATGGGAAAATCCATGGGGGAGGCAATCTATGGGGGAGGCCTGTGTTCAATTGTTCCGTTTCATTTTGTACATTTATGTAGATAACCGGTAAATAAACAAAAACTAAGCGTTACAGTGAAGTGGAGCGTCACATCGCAGACCTGCGATAGTTGATCTTGTGAATCGCAAGCCAACGATACAACTAAAGTTGAAGTAATGACATTTTAAAGTAGGCAGATATTGGTAGTGCGATAAAATTCCTTGAGCGATAAACTTACGATATGAAAATAATGGAAATCCTTGAAAATGATCGCACTGACGGCAGTAAAACACAAAAGCACAGGAATAAGAGACTCATTAAATTTCATTAAAATACTTCATTCATTTACCACAAATATTACAACTTAAGAGTAAGTTTCAGGAATCCATCTGTACGTCGATTATTTTTATAGGTCCTTATAATGCAATATTTTCCATACGGGCTTGCCTTGTTTATCAAATCATATCGAAGCAATAATGGTCAATTAACTAAAAAAATATTAACTGTATGCATCTGCATGCGGTACACTTTTTTGATCGACTAATGGTGGAACAACATACAGGGTTATTTTTCAAAGAATAGCCAAATTTTATACTTAATTTCAAATATAGAAATAATTAATGATATACCGTTATTGCAGTTTTTGAATATACGAGTAAATAAGGCTTCTACTTTTATTTAAAATTATCACAAATTAATGTGATTTATGGTCAACAACGTTTTTGCCTACCGATCGTTCCTTACGAATTTTATAAAATGAGGGTACTTCTTATGCGTGCTTGCTGATCCTGGAAAGTTCTATATGTGCAACAATAATCTCAAAAAGGTCGAGCGGTCAAGGCGATTATGGCAAATCCTCCTTAGTTGAGAGATCTATATCCTGCAAGGATTATTTACAGGCTGTTAAGGTAAGGTAAGGGTAAGGTAACATACTCTTTATTCTTTTCTATTCTAGTCTATTCTTTTCTATTCTAGTCTATTCTTTACTTTTCTATTCTAAATATTAACATTGAAATGTCTTCCTCATTATTTTTTTTATCATTGACTGTAAAACTCCCATTGAAAACATCGTCATCGATCACACATTATCAAATAGAGAATTTGACATTCGATAATGATTAGCCTATTATATCTAAAGCTGGTGATAAATAATTGAAAAGTCGCTACCGTTATTCGCGTCCATGTATACAACATTACTTTCTTAAAAATTTACAATTATTTGGTACTAGCGATCCGCCCCGGCTTCTCACGGGTTATTTCTGGATTTCGACAACAGCGCCACCTACCGCGTCCAATTGTGAATCTCAACTAAACCATCCAGCGACCAACTCTAACACACACTCATTAGAATCGGTCGGGCCAGTTTTGAGTTTTAGCGAGACTAACAGACAGCAATTGATTTTATATATAGAGATAGATAGAGCAGAGATTAGTAATAAACGCATGGCCAGCAGTAGTCTTTTATGGTCTAAATAACTAAATAAGAATAGTAATATGAGTATAGTTATTATATTTCACGATGAAGTTTTGACTTTGGTTGTTGTTAGCCGTGCACATACACATTGTGTTAGTTTGCGTAGGCCTCGGGAGCGCTCCCGCACACTAACACAATGTGTATGTGCACGGCTAACAACAACCAAAGTCAAACTTTCATCGTGAAATAGAATAACTATATAAGCGTGAATATTGCCGTGTAGTGGCGGCATAAGAGAATCTACTACAACAGCCACAATATTATATGAGGTAATGGGTTGTTTTCGTCACCATACATGGCTAATACTCTGTATACCTACAGCATTTTACTGAACTTGTGCTGAGCTGTAGGTTCGCGGAGTTGCTTATAATTTTAAACAAAGAATCCTAAAATGCGATGACCAATGCACGTGCGGTGCGTTTAGGTGTGCGTTCGCCTTAAGGAACTTTTACCAATGTTTTCACCAAACTTCACAGATAAGGCTGCATAATACCATCTGAAAAACGAGGCTTTGGCGCCTCTGCTTCCCAGGGTTAGAGTACCGGCAAATGTGTTCAGGTTGCCTGGCAATTGCTTTATTAAAAAGCATATAGAATTTATTTAATAAGTCATCATCATCATCATTACAGCCCTTCACAACTCCACTGCTGAACATAGCCCTCCCCCAAGGAATGCCACAAAGCACGGTCCTGGGCCACCTGCATCCATCGACTACCAACATGTCTTACCAGGTCGTCACTCCATCTAGTGGGGGGACGCCCTACACTTTGTCTACAGGTACCAGTCTGCCATTCAAGAACCTTTACTTATTAAAAACAAAGGTCATTTAATAAGTAATAAAACTTAATTTAAATATCCCTTTTAGCTCTTCTTTCTGTAGGCTCTTTAAGTAACTCTACGAGAGAATTTTGACGAAATCTAAATAATTTGTAATCTTTTATGACATTTATTCTCATACTGTCGCCCGGAGACGCTGGAACCATAAAGGCTGCACCCCTAAACACCCTCCCTCCAGTTTCAAGTATGTTAAAAAATTTAAAATTGGTAAAGTCTTCTATAGCCTTTCTATATTATTTGGTACTACAGTTCAGTCAGTAATAGAGATCTTCTCTATTTTTAGGTGGTCATTGCTAGAGTAGTATAGGTGTTCGTAGCATTTTAATGAAAAGAATTCAATCACACCTATTTTTGAGATTTTTACAGGCAAAATTGAAAAAGAAAAACAACACAGCGATTAACTTTTATTCCCAAAATATCGCCTCCTAAAATCTGCGGGCGTAGTGAAGCACAATTATTGATTAAGGACTCATTGATTAAATTGATTGAGGACGCTTTATTATAATGCCTACTAAACAAGTCACCTATTAATAAAACTACCTGGGAGCACTAACAACGCACAACAAAAGTTATACTAATGAAATATATGGAAAGACCACACCAAATGCAATATTACAACTGTATGGGAAACATCACAACCGCAAACCAATAAGAAGTACTAGATCACAAATTATTTCATGTCCTACAATTGCTCTGCAGTATACATACATTTTAGTAAAGAAAAAGAAATCATCCAAATTTTCCGTACAACGGGAGAGCAATATTTGCGTGAGTGGGTATTTTCCATAATATTATCTTGACATTTAAATAAAACTAGTTTTTACGGATTTTATCGCGTATATTTACTTATTTTATATTCCCGACGTTTCGAGCACTGACCATCTCCCATACTCAAGAAGGGAACTGTCCAGTTGAATATCCTTTATAGATACTTTGAAGAGAAATGTGTTTCTTATAGAGGTGCATAAAGAGTGAAGCTACATTCTGGTTCATCGATACCCACATTATTCATACCCGTATGTTATTTCTTAATTATCCAAACATTACCATAAACACTTACTAATAAAATTAATTATCGTTTTATCTTTAGAAGTATGAAGCAAAATTGCAAAATACTTCAAAGGAGAGCTTACGCCAGTTTTACAATAAATTAATTCTCTTTGTAGGAATATAAATATCCAACAAGACTCTTGTCTTGTTATTAGTTTTATTTTCATGCCCTCAACAAAATGTAAGGTTCTAGACTAAAACCCAAACTTATTTCATCACATAGTAATTATCTCAGAGTAAAATGTGACGTGTGACTAAGCCTACACGAAAAGTGCTTTTATTTTAATTATAGCAATAGTTAAGGATTATTATGGAATCGTTTCAAAATATTCCTAGTTAAAATAAATCGACGTAGTCTTGTTTATGTTTAATCTCATTTAGGTGGGCGTTCTATGACGTAGTTCTTTTTTACATATTGTATAATATGGTATGGTAAAAATATATATATTACACATAGAGTAGGACTTTAAATTAAAAATGTTTGGCGTTTGTGTATGTAAACTATATGTACCATATTATATACCATAAATAAGCCACCATGTCAGATTTTATATGACCCGCGAGGTAGCACATCGCTGATGAGTAAAAACATGACGAGAAGTTTGGAGATCTGAGGGAACTGTCTTTGCCATGGTAGGGTAAAATATTCACTTTATAAAACAAAGTTTAAACCTTTTACCTTTGAAATCTCTCTAAATTTAAGCATAGGATTAATACGTTATTATTCTTGTTTCATTCATTGCGGTTTTAGATACTGCACAGATAGTGAGCCGCTGGACGGATGTGATTAACAATAAAAGGTATATTATTTTTTACAATATAATACCCGACATATAACAAGAGCGACTCGTGGAAAAATACTTTCACTTGGCTGTCCTGTCCTCCACCCATCGATTAATTCTACATTATGCCCTTAGACTGCTATTTAGTTCTCTAGCTCATTCATTAAATCAAATCATCAAACATTTTATAATTAAAGGCCAACTTAAAAATTATCTAACCAACTTTTTTAGTCAAAAGCCTAAAAAATTTACAAGGATTGCACTGTGTCGCTGTCAGCACAGTAGCGACAGGATACAAAGCGTTGCATAAATGTTTGAGAAATGATTTGGTTTACTTAGTACATTTTAAAAATAAAGTAAATTATTTTATGTACAAAGGAGGCGGATTTTTTAATTGTCAACTTAATATTATAGGAATACAAAAATAAATTGACAATGTAATACTATACAGTAGACATTATATAGAGTCCTTGTTGTGGTTTCCTAAAAGCACACAATAATAATTACAAAACAGTGTACTACAATAATTACAATATATAACTTATCTGAATTGTCCTTTTTGGCTTCAAAACGTTAGCTTCAGCTAAACGTTCCGCTAACATGGCTAAAGATGGCCGAAAAGAGAGAGACAGACAGAGAGAGAGAGAGAGAGAGAGAGAGAGAAAGCTTCGGTTGGACAAGTTATATTTGTTCTAAATTTAAGTAAAAGTTCTAAACTCGCGGTCGTCATACTGCGACGATATTTGTGCGGCCCGCGATAATGCAAACAATTTTAGGAGATCATATCAAAATATCATCTACTAAACACATCTAGTAAACTAACTAAATAGAAGTACGCGGGTGGGTATAAACTTCCTCCTGCAATTTGCTCTAAGTGAGAGGGTTGCGGGAGGGGGAAGTCACGGCAAAGGTCACCGCCACGTCCCGCGCTCTCTGCCCCCACCATCACTCAAGCGCTCAGTGCGTGAGGCCAGAATTTCATTCAGTTGTTTCAACTTACTGCGTAGGACACTCGTCAATAAATTACGCGTGAAGTATTTTATTCTTTATTAACATTATAATGGCGGGAGTATCATCAAAAAGTGCTACTAAAAGGAAGTTAAGTGACGAAAAAAGGGTTTTTCAAGAAAAATGGGAGTAAGAATTTTGTTTTATAAGTGGACATACTGAAGGTACTGCAATTTGTTTAATATGCCGGGAAAGTGTTGTCGGAATAAAGCGATACTATTTATTTCGCCACTACACAAGTAAGCACAATTCATTCACTGAGGCCTTTCCTTTGGAATCGAATGAAAGGAAGAATAAAGTAGCTGCTTTAAAATCTGCAATTCGTCGTCAACAAAATATTATGACGACAGCAGTTGGACAAGATGAGGCTGTTACAAAAGCATCTTATCAAGTTTGTTACATGCTTGCAAAAAAGAAGGAAACCTTTCACTGATGCTGAATTAATAAAGGAGTGCATGTTAACTGTTTCTCAGACTTTGTTTCAAAAATTTTCAAATAATAAATAAATAATGGCGGAAGTAAATAAGCTTACGCTTTCTGAATCAACCTGTCGGCGCCGAGTTGAAGATTTGTCAAAAAACATGTTTGAGGCAGTAATTGACAGGTTGAAAAACTGCAAATATTTTAGTCTTGCGTGTGATTCTAGTACGGATATACCTTCTATGTCTCAGTGCTCACTTTTTGTGCGGTACTCCACTATGGACGGAATCATAGAGGAAGACTTCTAAGCCCTCATAACCATGAAGGGCCATACGAGAGGTTGTGATTTTATGGACGCTCTGAAAGAATTTGTCGAAAAGTACGGTATAACTGTGAGTAAATTGATATTAGTGTGTTGTTGGGTGCAAATAATGGTCTTATTGCCTTAATGAAGAGATAATGGAATCTACCTTATTTGCTACCCATTCACTGTTTGCTGCATCAAGAAACCTTGGCATGTCAAATTTCGAATAGTATATTGAATGATGTAATGAATACTGTCATAAACATAATCAATTTCATTCGCGCGCGTGAACTAAACCATCGAAAATTTAAAGATCTACTTGAGGAATTACAAGCTAATTATGGTGATGTAGTCCTTCACACTTCCGTCAGATGGTTGAGCAAAGGAAAATTCTAGAACGGTTTTTTCATTTAAATCCGAAATAATTCTATTCTTACAACAAAGTGGTAAAGAATATCCTCAACTTCTCAACGATGAATGGTGGGCATTGACGGCTTTTTTGGCTGATATTACCATGAAGTTTAATAATCTTAATTTAGAGTTGCAAGGGCCTAACAAGATAATCGGACAAATAACGAATAAAATATTTGCATTTGAAGCTAAACTTCAATTATATATAAATGAGGTCCAGGCTGGAGACTTTTCTAATTTTCCAACCGTTGCAGATATGCAATCAGAGGTGTCTATTTCCGATAGTATTTGTCAAGATATGGTTTCCTACTTAAAGGAATATTTGTCAGAAATTCAAAAAAGATTCAATGATGTGAGAAATATTAAGAACTGTTTTATTCTTGTAGAAAACCCTTGGCATTTTGAAGACAATGATGTGATTTTATTTAGTCAGTTTGGGTTTTCTAAAACTCAGTTGATGAATGAACTCATTGAACTAAAGTACGACACAGAACTCAAAGCTCATTTCATTGAACATCGTGAAAAGAAGGAACACATTGAATTTTGGAAAAATGTGCCTAATAACTATAAAAGTTTACGAGACTGCGCACAATTTATTTTGACAATATTTTCTTCGACATATCTTTGTGAAGCTTCATTTTCCAAAATGAACTTCTTAAAAAATAAATACCGCAATCGCCTTTCTACTCATTTAGTGGACACAATGAGAATTGCATGTAGCCCCAAAGATGCCAACATAGAAGAAATAATTGGAAAAACTATGATACTAGTAGTTAAAAATACCTAAATAATAATATTTTTGTGTACTTATGTTAGAATAAAAAATACTGATATACTTACTACCTATCTATTTTCACTACATGTAGGTACCTATATTATGTAAAGTCCATTCGCTTAGATACGGTCGCCTTTATATTGCGCCGCCTTGGCACGTGCCGCCTCTTGTCAAAGGATGCCGCAGAATTACGCATAACTATAAATATGACGGCACGTCTAGTCTACTGGTTGGTGGTCACCTCGCCATGTTTTTGGCCTATTTATGACCGTTTACTAATGATCCATTAATGACACTTTATTTATTAAGTAGTATGAAAAACAAGAAGTATTAGTAATTACTCTTTTGTGAACTACTGCTAATTAAGAGATTATTAATGACCTACAAAATCTCGTATCCATTGTGCCTAGAAGCTTTTGTTAGTTAATGGGTTCTAAAAAGATCTGATTACGATACATTAGTAGTACGAGCAAACACTAATAATTTTATTATTGGTTTTGTTTAGTTCTTAGAAGACCTCAATAGATTCAAAGATATTTTTATTACCATCGGATGGGGGTGGTTTGAAGTTGTAATAAACCTTTCTGCTGACATATTTTTAATCAAAAAAACCCGTATCAGTTATCTCTCTGCATTAAAGCAAGTTTAAAAATAAGGAAAAAAAATTTTTATTACGATAAAAAAAAAGTGCAGTATTTCCCGTAATATGAAGTATGTCAAAAATCATAAATAATTAGTGCTATAATCCCCTGTAAGGATATAACGCGCAATTATTCGATTCCATGGTTATACTGACATTTCATATCTGCTCCAAAAATTTATTTCATTTTTTTCGTAAAAAGAATCATAAGTCCTCAGTTTTAAAGCCAAATTACTTTGTGTGACATTTTTGACCATAGTAATACTTTACAGAAGCCATTTCAACCTTAAAAAACGACACTTAAAACTTAAAAGTTCTAAGTTTTCGATACGCGATTTTCAATCCAGTGTGCGCCGGGTGTTCGTGGGTTCGATTCCCATCCGACACAAATAGGTATTTGTGTGATCTACTAATGTTTGTTTCATGTGTTCTTTGTGTCTGTTCATTTTATGCTAGTTACTTCATTGAGTTGGCAAATAAAGACTTCACATGAGTCACAGGTAGCAATTGCCATAAAAAATCTAGCGGGCAATTGGGTTTTGACTGCTCATAAAAAATATGTCAATGGATTGGTGGTGTCAACTAAACAATCCAAGAATGTGCGGCCCGCAGTGATACCTCACATTGTCTTATGTGGCCCTTAACCAGATAAGTGTGACGACCACTGTTCTAAACGGACAACATATTTGGTACACTGTTGTAAAATAGATACAACTGAGGCATAAAAACCAAAAATGTGGTGTCTATTCCTCTTTTCTATTGATTTGAAAAATACAAATATATTGTTGTCTTTACATATTTGGATTATCAAAGTGTAAATCTAGGAAACAAAATATCCCACTGCTAATGATTTTTTTTATTTACGCAAACACTACACGTTGAATAAATACTTGGGATGTTAAATAGTTTTATTTAACATCCCACTGCTTATTAACTTAAAGCCGAGTTTATAATTAGTTAATACTCGATGGTTATAATAGACTCAAAATAAATTAATAAAAGACAAATGCATATAGATCTTATAAAAACGAAAGGAAAAATGGCGTCATAAAGTACAGATACCAAAACGAAATGTGTTCAAGATGCTTGTTGCACATATTCTCTCTCAGACATGAAACTAACCGGTTCGCGAAACAGATGTCGGTACACTCTATATGAAATCCCACGAGGTTACGACATGTATCGTTTTCGGCGAATGTCGCATATCCGTAAGCTATCATTGGCAGAAAAAAAACACAGAATCACTGTTCCGTATTTACTCTAAAATTAATAACGGTACGCTAATAAAATATCTTATTCGAAGCAAGTATTTGAATTTTATTCGAGAAAGTTATAAAATATATTTTTGTAAAGACTTTTATAATCCTATGTTACAGCTAAAAACCGGAGTATTTCACTTAGATTTATCCAGCTACAACTAGGTGTAAGCGATTGCGGTTAGTTAAACTATGTGTTCACCTAATGGGGTTTATTTATTCACGGCATACCTCTACTACGTGAGTGTGTATAATGGTCCGAGAGCTCAAGTGTTTGATGCATCATGAAACTTTGTTGAAAAGTATCAGTCCACTCAATAAGCAGGTATTTGACTGTTTGCCTGGCTTACCTGGGTACACCTGGTACTGCGCATACAGGTAAGTCGCAAAACAATTTGCCCAAAAAAAGTGTTTGATTCAAATAATAATAATGACTATTCGTCAGCTAAGTTGATAAAGAATTAAGAAAAAAAAATGGCAGACACTTCTGAAGGGGTTGACATAGGGGCAGACTACGCCAAAGTTGTATTTTCAAAAATTCCAAAAAAAGTGTTTGATTTAATCTGCCATTTTTACAGCGTGTTTATTATATATATAATAAAAAATTCTCACAAAAGGGCAGACAGTTTCTCCGGGGGTTAATAATTTAAAAATCTATATAAATAAATAAAATTGGAGTGTTTGTTTATAATGTCAAAATAACAGCTTTTTACTAAACGCATATGAAATTATATACGGTATTTATAACAAAAACACAATTTTTTAAATTTTTGTCTGACTGTCTGTCTGTTTGTTCCGGCTTATCTCCGAAATGGCTGGACCGATTTTGACGGGACTTTCACTGGCAGATAGCTGATGCTATAAGGAGTAACTTAGGCTACTTTTATTTTAGAAATTATAAAATTATTAGGGTTCCGCGCAAAAAAAACCCTCAATAGTGGCGAATGTGTTGGCCAATACCGATGGCCATCGTGTAGAGCGGGTGTTTGTGCATACGTTGGTATGTATTGGAATGATGGCCCACAAGTTGGCGCGAGATCCGTGTGGTGTCGGTTTTTTACAAAATATCAAAGGGTTGTGGCAGAGTATTGGCCGCCGCATCCACACGTTGGGCGCACGTTTAGTATGCTACGAGCTCTCAGAGTGATCGCACGCACCTGATTTAAATTTAATATTTACGCATCGTAACTAGTGTCTACAAAATGGCAGTAACAATGACCAATGAAGAAACTTTTCGCTTTATAGAGCTCTACCAAGCCGAAAATTATTTGTGGAACACAAAAAATAAAATTACTTTTTTTCCATTTCTTTTTGATCACCCTTTTCTTATATACATTCACGTAGTAGCGGTATGCTGTGAATAAATAAACCGCAGCAGCTGTTAGCGCCTCAACATCCATTTTAATAAATTCGTCCGCACATTGGCCTGAACCGAAGCAAACTGAACGACCTTCCAACGTGTGGACGCGATCACAAATTCTTGGCCAATATCTTTGCCAACACATTCGCCAGTATGTTGGCCAACGTGAAGAGCCGCCTTTAAACAAACACCAATAGAACACATAAAACTCAGATTTTACTTACTATAGAATGATGACGAAATCGCACAAAGCTATGAAACACTATTTCAAAAATAATTAAATGAAATAAATATTTAAACACATTCACACAATTTATAAAATTAAAATAATATATGTCCTATATATGGTGATAGCATAAGTCTCACACAAATTTACATTTGTGTGTGATTTTCACTAATCTAAGGGAATCTAAGTAAATATAATAGCATATATTCATACTGAAACATGTTTGACATCAAAATAAAACCTTTTGAATATTTCGTTAATCCTGCAATGTATAGGACGCTTAAAATAAATATGAATAGCCGCACATAAGTAGTACTTACAGATTCATTGATAAAGGGATATTATCTTATTTATCAAAGTAATACCATATCAAAACATAGTTAGGATATTTGCTTCCGGTTTCGCTATCTTGATTCCAATGTGACGTGACCGCTTAAATCCTTCAAGGCGTGCGACAAGAAAGTGATAATATTGGACAGAGCACGAGGAATGACATCGCATCCGACAAACGCACAAACATATTTATAATCGCAGCACAAACAGTCCTGAAGTGAGTTGCGCGCTGACAGCGTGCACAAAATATTAACTTATATTTGTACAGTAAACGGAATTTATTTATACAGGTTGAATCACTTTCGACATATTACTTTTTATGAAGTGATTCAAAAGGCACCTACAGCTTTTTAATTGTAAAATCTATGGTATTAACAAAATAGGGAATAAACAGGCCTTAAAGTAAATATTATCTTTGTGAAGAATATTAAATTTCCATTACTTCATCAACAATATTATTATTGTAGCCCATAATGAATCAGCTACTGAACATAATAAACATATGTTATTATTATAAGCCTCACCCAAAGATGGCGAGTAAGTACCGCCTCCATTCCTTTTGTTTTATGGGTAATTTCTTATTGCTTTATGGGATAAATTATAAAATATATTATGTATTAAAGTTAAACCTGGGTAAGGCTTAAGTCCAGTTGTAAATTTGATAACGTGGCTTCAAAGAAATTAAGTTGACGGGCAAACTAGATTTGATGTGCGTAAGAGATAGGTACCCAGTTTCTACTCATTCTGGATTATCAGCGTAGTAAGAATAGGCGATTAAGTAAGCAATGAACAATATCAATTACCACAAAGTAGTATACTGGGCCCAGCGCTGTTTCTTTGCTACACTAATGAAATTTGAAATCTAAACATCTAAAATTGTAAAATAATATCTTATGCCGATGATACTACACTTCCTTTTACGGGGTTACACAGGAAGAAGTCTTTAAAGTTGCACGAGGAGATTTTAATAGTTTGTCAGTAGCAAACGCACAAATACACATCCACTTATTGTTCATGAAAAAAAATTACATTCTCGATTCGCAACTTACCACAAATTAACAATTATAAAATATATATCCATTCTTGTCAGCAATTATCATATTCAAACTGTCCTAAGTTATGTATAATTGCAGCCCTTCACAAGTCCACTGCTGAAAATACGGCTCCCCCAAAGAATGCCACATGACTTCCTGCATATCTTAACAGGTCGTCACTCCATCTTGTGGGGGACGCCCTATTCTTCGTCTACCGATACAAGGCTGCCATCCGAGAACCTTTCTTCCCCATCGGTTGTCGGTTCTTCGAGCTATATAGCCGGCCCATTGCCACTTCAGCTTACTAATCCGTTGGGCTATATCGCTTACTCTGGTTCTACTGCGGATATCCTCATTTCTAAGTTTATCACGCATAGAAACCTCGAGAATAGCCCTCTCCATAGCTCGCTAAGCAACCTTGAGCTTTCCCATACGGCCGGCAGTTATTCATGACCTTTGTTTTGTCCACATTTGATGACCTTATTCGTTAGGAGTCACTATTGAGGTCATTGAGCTTAGTCCTGAGATCTCCCAGAATTGTGGCAAATCATCGGCAAATCAAAGGTGAGTGATGTACTCGCCATGATGTTAATATTATCCTTTCCAGCCTACCAGCTTCAAGACGTCTTCCAAAGCAGTGATGAAGGTTTTGGGGATATAACGTCACACTGTCTTACACATCTCTGCAGTTTTCGTACTGAACTTTGATAGCCAACGCCTACTGTAAAAAACCTTCATCACTTCTATATACTGACAGTTAACTTGACTCTGCTGAAGGGACTGTAGCACCGCTCAATGTCTATGGAATAAAAGGCTTTCTTATAGTCCATACGCAAGACGAAGTGGCAGATTGTACGCCTCGGTCTTAAGTACAATTTGTCGAAGGTATATATGTGGTGTATGGAACAAAAGTCTTTTCAGAAACCGGCTTGTTCAGAGGCTAGAAGTCATCAAATTTGCGTGCGAGTCGATTCATAATAACTCTGGAAAACAGCACATAGACATTGAAATAGTGTCGAATGCGACTTGCTCTTGGATCGTTACTCACACTTGTGGTAGTTTGTGGCTACCACACACCACAATGATGTATACAGCTGTCCGTAAAACTCTCAATCTCACTCAAAATCTCAGATGTCCTGGAAACGACGCTACTGCATTCGGTCTTCAACTTCGACAGTTGGTTCTTTGCGAGAGACTGATCTCTGGCTAAGATTTGGAGATGTGGTGCCGTTCAAACGCTTCTTCAATACAAGTTGTATAGAAATTGTGTAATAGAAAGTGTCTGTGCAGTTACCTGTACACTGTACACGATTTTGTAATTCGAGCTGAAAGTTTTCGGGGCTTTGAATTACAGCACAAGGAGGACGTAGCGTTACTTCATTAGATGTGACTCTCCAACTTAACGTTAAGGTGCAGTGTGACTCTTACCATTAGGTGATCGCTACTAGTTTTCACCCTCAGGATCACTAAATTCAATCTCATTTTTATCAGAGTTCATCACAAAGAGTCCCTTCTTCTCCATGAAGTTATCCAGTGTTGATCCCTTGGGTTCGGTTGGGTTGGGTTGAGTTCGTTGCCCTATTCCGAATTTTCCTATCTTCAGCTCACCGTTCTTTCTTGTGCCTAGTTTTGGGTTGAAGTCTCCCATTAACAACTTATAGTAGGTTTTAAAGGAATGCATGGCTCTAGAAATATCCTCATACATTTCCTTCACCTCTTCATTGGGATGTGCAGAGGTTGGTGCATAAATCTGTATGCCTCCAATGAATACAGTTCGATAATTTTGAATATAAGGTACGCAACCCTTGTCGACAAACTTTCTATCTTTACAACATTGTTAACGATATTAACGATAACAATATTCCATCGCAACTTGTCTATCTCTTCTTCCATCTCTAAGACATTCCCGTCAGTCCACACAGTACGTGCGTTAAATGTTGCCTAAATGCCTGTTGTTTAAATTATTATTAGCACCTTATGATCCGCTATTACTATCACCGTAGCCAAGAATAGCGGGCTCTCCCACTGAATGATAGTGGATTCTCTTACGCTGCCACCACACGTAAAGTTAAATACATCATGTTAAATAGATCAGAAATATAAATTTTTATTTGTATGTTTCCTTTTGAATTCGTTTGAAAGCAAAAGTTCAAAGTGCCAAACTTATGTAATCCAATGGATCGCTATATGGTATGGTATTAAATCGATTTTTGAATCAATTCTAAATGGTTTCGCTCTTCCAATTGATGGTGGATGTAAATGGAATATTATTTGTGTTGTCACGCTAATCGATATGTATTGATTGTCATTGATTAGAGAGAACCCGTGAACAGAGACAGGCCTGAGTGTTGTGTCCAGAACATTTAATACTTTTTATTCTTACATAATAGTGCTCAATTGTAAACTGTTTAGACACTTCGAAGAAACATCAATTTACAAATCACTAGATGATGCTATCCAACTGTCTTAATTTAAGTTCAAAAATAACCTTAATATTTCAAAATTTAAGCTCAGATTGCTCTGACAGTGATGTCCCGTCACCTTCAAAGCTTCGAGTGCGCCATTCACAAAATATTTCATTACGAAAGTAATAATTTAGCATTTCGTATTTAGCTAAACGTAAATTAGCTTTGTAAAGAAATTTGATTAATAGAAGATAGGATCCTTAATTATTAAAATACTTAATCAGAATATCTTATATAAATATAACTAGATGAGCCTATAAACAGATGCAGCTGAACAGGTCTGATAGCTCTAAGATTTAATCTCTCATGAATTATTTTTCACTCTATTTGCTAAATACTATCGTTATTGCGAACAATTATCCCTTATTTATTACCAGGTAGGTACGATAACAAAACTGACGACGATAGGTCAATTATTTCAAATATATTCGCGGCCAAAAAGACGACAGGTACGAACATGTCGACAGTAGCATTGTTTTCTTAACACTCAGAGAATCTTAGCATAATTACAGAATTATCAAAATTTTGGAAAAGTGATTTTTATGTATTTAAGCATATTCTCTGTGTTTTTAATAATAGCTAGTCTGAGTAATATCAAACACAGAGCAGTTAAAATAGGCATGTTAAAAATTTATCTGTTAAAGGTCATCAGGAGAGTAATAAGGAGTATGTCAAACTCCTAGAATAAATACATGGAAGTTATTCTCCGAGTGCAGTAAAGCTATAGGATAGGATGCCCTAAACCCGACCACGCCTCAAGTCGGCAGACTAAGATCTCCTCTCCTATACCCTTAAAACTCCCATAAATAATTTGTCATTGTATTTGTGACTCTAGTTTTATACAAAGTTATCCGTTATTCGCTCCCTATTACGAATAACAAGCTGACGGCGATAGGTCAATCTTGTTAAATATATTTGCGGACATGTCGATGATAGCGCCGATTCCTTAGTAAAATCACGGGCGGGGCAACCTGGCAAACAATCTTTGTGAGTTTTCCCGCCACTTTTGCGGATTTTGTTGCGTATTTTTAGTTATTTGTTCAAAGTACTCGTAAGAGTAACTCCATTTTCAAGATATTCGATCATTACTACTCACTACTTACTACTCTCTTTTCTAAATACTATCTACTCGATCTAGAAAAGGGAGCCCATGATCTTACCGGCGGAAGGACTCGCCACGAATTTCCTAGTAGTTGGAGATGATGGTCTTTTTTCAAGTCATAGTCCATTGTTACAAATGAAACCAAAAAAAAAAAAATACCAGGATATTGTTGCAACAGTTCTATAAAACCCAACGCGCGAATAATTTTTCGTCCCCAAGCGACATGTAGTAACATGTTATGCACACTACTACATGTCGAAATCATTGTTTTTTTCATTAATAAAACGAAACGTAGCACAACGATATGCTGAAATATTCATTTTAAACTTTTTGGAATATTTCTTCGGCCACTATTATCGTAGGGCGTCCCGCAAGGGTCATCTTTGGTGAATGTTCTCCCACGTTAAAATTCTGCTCGCCAACGTAATCTCGATTGATTTGTTCCTTAGAGAAATTTTTCAAGCACAGATACTTAATAACGGGCCGTAGTTCCATTTTTTCCATTTACAAAATGCTACAACAAACCACAAACAAAAATGCTTTTATTTTTAATAAAAACATAAGATAATCAGCTTAATTGTATTTTACTGAGAATTGCATGCTCTAACTCTGACCTCCCTACATTTTGTAAATTAATTTGCGTTAAATAAAAAATAAACACTAATTCAAGTTTTTTATTGTGAAAATTGACTACAACAAATATCAAATAACCTGAGAATATAACACATAAAAATCACTTTTCCTCAAAATTTGATTGCACCATTATTTTTGCCGTAATATTGTTAGGTAAAGGCGCTATTATCGTTGACATGTCCACAACTGTCGCCTCTTTGACCGCGAATATATTTGACAGGATTGACCTATCGCCGGCAGTTTTGTAATAGTATTCAGTATTCGTAACAGCGAGCGAATAACGGATAGTTTTGCGCAAAAACTATAGTATCTAATAGAATGACAATTTATGGGAGATTAAATCTTAGACTGCCGGCGAGTCTTAGAATGAGGCGGGTTTATGGCATCCTTTCTTTTTTCAAAGTCCACTGCTGAACATGCTGGGTTTATGGCATCCTATCATATAGCTTTACTGCAGTCCGTGTTTAAACTTCAGATAGGCATTCTAAAAGTTTACACTTAGGTACTTCTAATTTATTACCCTCCTAGCCAACTTTAACTGATAAATTTTAAATATATTTTAACTGCTCCATATTTTATACTACTCAGAGTCCCATTAATGTTTACACTTTACAAGCTCCATCTATTTAGTCTAATATTGGTTTTTCAATAGTTTATACAAATCTTATCCGAACTTTATGCTCCATCATCGAATATTCTTCACAGGTATGCTAAAATACAACATAACTAATCATTGCGAAATGTTTCACTGTATATATATATCTGACAAAAAATTTACGAAATTTGTCATTGAATCAACATAATTAATCTACTTAGGTACCTATATTATAAATGTGTCATTCCTCAGGTATCTGTCGAGTGTTGAATCTAAAAAAGATTTTCTTCTTTATAAGTTTGTATAACGATGGTATTAATACCAAAACTACTTCTACATACCTGCTTATGTTTTAAAACAATGAAATTTATATCAATGAACACTGTTATTATTAGCGATAATAAGTAATACATCCGCACAGGTGAATTTAAGCAATAATTATTATAACATGATACAAAAATTTTAATAAATGTTCCAATAACTGTTTTTGTATACATAAAAGAATCCCATTTTTGACTAATTTCTCTTATGAGATAGAACAAAATGTAACATACCTGGGGGGCGAAGCCCAAAAATGAGAGTTTTCTCTTTCCACTGCTCATGTCGCGTTCGCGATCGTTCGCGATGTTCCGTCTTATCGCACACGCGTGCCTCTAACTCAACGGCAGCGGACCAACTGAGCGAGATCGAGAATGCGGTGCGGTTACGCACAGCTGCCTTGCACTCGCCTGCGCAAGCGCATGTATCGCCCCTTGCACTCAACACTCACCTGCAACATAAACAACGTGCGTGTAACTAACATAGATCAATACTTATTTATACGTGTATTTTTTATATTTTCCATATATTATGTTGCTAGAAATATTATATCTTTATAATAAATTTAAAAAAATATTTTGGTAGTTTGTAAGCTGTAAGTCACACCTTCATCAACGCGTAAACGCTTACTACCCGGACATTGACCTCTCCCACTATTGGTAAAATTAACAATCATCGTCACGTTTTACGGGCAGAATGTGCCTTTGATGCTGTTACCTGTCACCGGATTGGATAAATTTTTATGTCTGCCGTAAACGAATATGTTATACCGTCATTAATCGATCCCATAAGATCATTCTAGAATTTCCCATACCTGCCTCATACGACACTCACGAGACGAATTATGACGAATACGGATAATAGACTTGCGCCGCACGAAAATAGTTGTTTAGTTTTTAGATACAAATAAAATTTCCATTTTCACTCCAGATTATTGACGTTCAATTATCTTCAAAGTTATCTTTGTAGATACATCGAAAATTCGAGTTCAAGTAATTCTTAAATATGTAATGACAAAGTAGGACAGACACGACACAGAAGTCGCTTAAGATCAATGCTGCTTTTATTTGGAGAAACTGTGAATAGTGAACGTACTCAATGATTTTGGTTTAGGCCTGTAAAAGCGGCGTAATAAAAATCAGTATGTTCCTGATAAATACATACATACAAAAACACTCACGCCTGTCACCCTAAAGGGTAGGCAGGTACTACGGACTCCCATTTGGCACGATCCTGACACACTGACACACACATTAATTTGGCCCATCTTCAGTATATCGCCAATTTGGTCGATAAACATCCGTACAGCTAGGGCGTCCCTTGTCGGCCCTGCCATTCACTTCTGCAACATAAATTATAGCTTTGTCAATCTATCCTAATTAATCCTTTTTACGTCACCAAACCATTGAAGCATTCCTTCCTTAATCCTGGTCACAACATCATCTTACCACAAGTTTCTCTTATCACACAAACCACACTTTTCTCTTATCACACATATTCTCACTCTGATGACAGCTGATAACAGATCAAAATAAAAAAATACGGTTGGCAATCCGCCAGCCAAGCAAGTCAACTTAGGTAAATTTGGGGATATTTGCCTAAGTAGGAGAGGATTAGGTAGGAGAGGCCTAGGAAGGAGAGGCCTAGGTACATAATGAAATAGAATAGAATAATTTTTATTTCATATAGATAACAAGAATACTTGTTGAAAGTCATTTATGCTTCGATATTAATTTACAAATCGTAGTCGTTGTGTCGCTTTCCGAAGTACAGTTCACTTTCGCGTTTCCGAAATAATGTTTTATACGATCTGATCGCCGGCGTACGTTTTTATATCCATTAAAGGTGGGTTTAGACCAAGTGAGCAAAGAGCTAGAGCTAGAACAAAACCATCCTTTCATAATCTTTTAGTGTAAATAATAATTCGTTCTTAGTGTTCACACCAAAATAATCCCAACGAGCAAAAATGAGAACAATAAGAACTAGAATTCTTGCACATGCTCTAGAAATATTTATATAAGATAAACGAGTGTTCGTTGCTCATTCGTCAAGTGTGGCAGGTAAAGATACGGCGGTATGATGCAAGAAGTGACTCCATCTTCTTTATAGCTTCCTTAACACTACATTTCACTGTAGTTGCAATTTCCTGCCTTGTTTGCGATAAAAAAAAAATTATAATTATCATCATTAGGGTCCCACAGGTTTCTCAAATTACTGTAGGTCTCGATCATGAGCAAACATTTTTCTTGATACCAATCTATGATAAGCTCGTTTCTTACCTCCGATTTGCTAGAACCACAGAATAATAATAGTTGCTAGAACTCAAGAACGCTTTGAAAAAACCGCTCCGAGCAGCGAGCATGTCCGAACACGAAAGAATGCTCTAGACTACTGTTCCCTCGCTCTTGCACCGTTTACATGAAGCACGCGAGCGTTCTTAGAATATTCCATAGAATTCCTGCAATCAGAGATAGAACAACGAAAGAATACTCTGTCTTTGTTTACACTAAAAGAATTTGATGGAGTGGGGATAGAATGAGCATTCGCTCGTTTGGTCTAAACCCACCTTTACATGACAATAACAATATGTTCAAAGAAGAAAAGGCTTTATAATCGTAGATATAAAGTTGCGTCTTGTTTGTATCAATAGTTTGAGCAGTCTTTATTTATGCCTACACATTTTATTACCTTGACAAAGGCCATTGACCCTTATCTTCGGGAATGTTCTCGTGCAAAGTGATGCAACAGGCAACTGGCTATTGTAACACTTCCCTTCTCTTAGATATGATCGTCACGATCAACGTTCGTACCGTGATATCGTGCTAGTCGATCTATGTGTACTTACTACCTTCGGTTTTCCTCTTTCTTGATGCGGTATGTGTCATCATCAATCTTTTTGACCACGTTGTAAGGTCCTTCCTGTGGAATTTGCGTCTTCAGTCATTTGCCATTTTTCCTGAGAGGATTATGTAATCATACAAGAGTTCCCACATCTAATCCATTAGAGTTTGCTCTCCAATCAAAACGAGCCTTTGTAGTCACTAGTCAGAAGTTCAATTCTGATAACATTTTCTTAAGACCCTTGTTTTTTATTGTTATTGTTTTTTATTATTGTCTTTTCAACATCTATGTTGCCCCTTGTTTTCAGTAGTGTTTCACGACCCCTTCTTAACTTTTGCTGACACTTTTGCCATTACAAGATTATCTGACCTAGCCAAGATTCTCAAGTACTAGCATAATCTTCTTTGAACAGTAATATTTACTAGAGCTGGGTTCTCACAGAAACTACTTCCTGATCAGATAATTTTAAACACCCCTTGACTTATGTAATCTACAACGCACTGCTGATTCTTTAAGAAATTAAGTCCTAAGATGAAGTCCTCGATTAATGCGTTCTTAGCGTAAAAAAGCCTATTCAATTTTGCCTTGAGAACACCCATGTCCCATATTGTAATCGGACGAAAAGAAATTTATTAACAAACTCTGTACTTATGGACTAAAATAACTCATATTTACAATATTATATAATGTTGATTTAGTGCCAAAACAGAAATTCAGCTCACTGAAAGTCCGGAGTAAATTCGGTGTGAAGCTAGTATTTTTATAAATTTAAATTTAAACAAGAATCTTTTAGAAGCAGTTAATGATCCTGAAGTGCCTAAATTTTATTTTTCATTCTATTGTTACGCCAAGCCAAATTAAATTGAATTCAATAATAGTAAGTTATATATTCTAGAAGATGATTTTCTAGAAAATACAACTTTTTCAACACGGCATATTATATACCTATTCCGATATCCGAAGCATCCTGCTAGGAGTTGTTCTTCGCTTATTCAAAGGGGAAACGTCAGTGAGTGGCCAGCACTCGTGGATGCATGAATATTCCGAAAACAATGCCAATATGTAGGTAATGAAGTTAGCACACCATAAGTTTTAAGTCAGTGCAAGCTACGACATGACCTTGTTCGCAAAGCGTATTTTAGATAAGAATGTTTCTCATAAAAAAACTTTTATTTCCTACACCTGCGTTCGAATTCAAGATTATCGGTCCAGTATTCGCGTACTCTGATCTAATCACTTATTTGCACAATTGACAAGATTAATCAAACTTGCCAAACGTAACTTAATTATACGTGGGTGGTCTGAAAAGTGTCCGACCTAATAAAGATACCAGACATTTTTTCTTAAAATTTATTTTTATTTTTCTTCATAGTCTCCTTGTAACTCTACATACTTCTCCCAGCGATGCTCTCATCTCTCTAACCCGTCTAAATAGTACTCGGCGATTTTCTCTGCAAAATAATTGTTCACGAAGGTGATTGCCACATCATTTCACGAAAATCTCTGTCCTCCGACTCCGAGCAGTTACTTTGGTGCACCCGATCCCTAAAAAAGGCGACCGCTCAGATCCGTCCAACTACAGGCCTATCGCTATCACCTCCTTGTTCTCCAAAGTAATGGAAACTATTATTAACTGCCAGCTCATGCGGTACCTTGAGGATCACCAGCTGATTAGTGATCGCCAGGACGGTTTCCGTCGAGGTCGCTCAGCTGGTGATCTTCTAGGTTACCTAACTCATAGATGGGCGGAGGCAGTAGAGTCCAAGGGGGAGGCGTTGGCCGTTAGTTTGGACATAGCGAAGGCCTTCGATCGGGTTTGGCACAAAGCGCTTCTTTCGAAGCCCCCTTCCTATGGGCTTCCCGAGAAATTGTGCAATTGGATCACCAGCTTTCTTGCAGATCGGAGTTTCTTCTGCATATCAATGATATGTTGCAAACCGGTAACATTCATTGCTATGCAGACGACAGCACTGGTGATGCTTTATACACCGGCCGTGCTAATATTTCTCGGGAAAACGTCGCCTAGTACCGGAACAAACTTGTGTCTGAAGTCGAGACTTTGTTGAACAAAGTCCCAGACTGGGGGCGACTAGATCTAGTCCAGTTCAATCCCCAGAAGACACAAGTTTGCGCGTTTACCGCTAAAAAGAACCCCTTTGTCGTATCTCCTCAGTTTCAAGGCACTCCCCTTGTTGCCTTAGCCAGTATCGGAATCCTCGGTGTTGACATATCGAGTGATGTGCAGTTTCGTGGTGACTTGGAAGAGAAGGCCAAATTGGCCTCTAAAAAGCTTGGCGTGCTCAGCAGAGTGGGACAGTATTTCATGCCGGCACACCGCCTGCAACTTTACAAGGCGCAGGTTCGGCCCCACATGGAATACTGTTCCTATCTCTGGGCAGGGGCTCACCAGTGCCAGCTCCTTCCACTTGACCGCATCCAGCGCAGAGCGGCCCGAATCGTCGACGACCGAGTTCTTTCCGATCGGTTGGACTCACTGGCACTGCGTAGAGATGTTGCATCTCTTTGCGTATTCTATCGCATCTATCACGGGGAGTGCTCTGAGTAATTGTTCGACTAATTTCAGCCGCTCAATTTCACCATCGCACATCGCGACAAAACTCGCGTTACCATCCATACCATCTGGATGATTAGCGGTCCACCATTGTACGATTTAGAAGAAGTTTTCTTCCTCGCACAACTTCCTTGCGGAATCGATTACCACCAGCGAGTTTTCAGGACCGATGCGACTGAGGGACCTTCAAGAAAAGAGCCTACTCCTTTTTAAATGGCCGGCAACGCATCTGCAATTCCCCTGATGTTGCAGTTGTTCATGGGCGGCGGTAGTCATTTACCATCAGGTGAGCCGTATGCTCGTTTGCCCCCTCTCCTATAAAAAAAAAACTTTTCAGACCACCTTGGTAGTTACATAAAGTCTAATGCAATATTATTTTTTGACAGAGACAAAAATGATGATTCGTTAATCAAAACAATGGTAAAGCCCAAATAATTAAGAATAAGGTTCAAAATACACTCGCATAATTTAATGTTAGTGATTAACGATTGCTATCCGAGTACAGAACCAGAGTACTAAACCTATCCAACTGCAGAGAGGTGTAAGACAGGGTGACGTCATATCCCTAAAACTCTTCGCCGCAGCATTGGAAGATGTTTTCAACGTTTACTGGACTGGAAGGGATACGGATACGTCAATGAGGAGTACATCACTCACCTTCGATTTGCCGACGAAATAGTCCTTATGGCAGTATCCCTGGAGGACCTAAGCACTATGCTCAATGACCTTTATGGTGTCTCCTAACGGATAGGTCTTAAAATGAATATGGAGAAAAAAAATCTTGCGTAACGTCCATGTCACACCTTTCAACTTCGACCGGAAGGTCAATCGACGGATTCAACTAGTCTGGGCAGCGTGCGGGAGATTACGACACATCTTCTCGTCAGATATACCTCAAAACTTGAAAACAAGATGGTACAACCAGTGCGTGATCACATATACATACTGCGTACAGATGTGATGACAGACAACTGCTCTGTGGAACTCCTGCTTCGATGGCTCTACATGTAGAGTCGGTAACTTCTACCGAGAAGAAGAATTTCCGCCCCTCGAGAAATGACGTCACTAGCCGTATTAACGCTGGTAGGATGGTTGATTGAGTGATTAGCTTGTACAGGAGGCCCGTGTGCCACACTCTATCAAAGGCCTTCTCCATGTCCAATAATACACCTAGACAGATGCGGCCGTGGTTGTTCTCAGTCGCAAACTAGTGCAGCACACGGGTAAACTGAGATATTGTATGTAGTGACCTCTTTTAAATCCAAATTGCTCGTCCCGCAGTTCGATACGCGGGACGATTCTTCTTAGTAGCAGTCTCTCAAACAACTTCGCTACGTACGGTAGTAGCGTAATTGGCCTGTAGATTCCGGGATGTCTTCGGTCCTTCCCCGGTTTGGGTAGGACGATGATTTTCTCCGTCTTTCACACGTTGGAATAGTGTCTGGTGCACAGAATCACGTTGTAAAGACAGGATAGCGCAACGAACACTTTTATGCGCCTTGCGCATGGGTAGTCTGAGCGCAGCTTGTTTGCTGCAAATTATTTTTCCGTTTGACACGCGCCTTTTTTCAGTGTATTTTCTACCAAATCAAAATCGTTACTCATGAATTGCTTATTCCATTGTTCACTCATGCTTACTGATTGCATTCTCTTTGTAATCCAGAATAAAGCCACCGATGACTTTCCGCCGCATTTTTTTTTAAATAATGAAGTGTAAAACTTCCTGCAAATGACCTGTTCTAGGTATGAAATCGGACATTTTCAATACAAAAAAAAAATCTATGCTTAAATTTTCTTGCTTGAGCCAAACGACACATATTGCGTATTAATGTTATAAAAATACCTTCCAATACGTAGGTTACCCATATCATATGTCCGTCAGACATCCGTAAAGTCGTACTTGTTCTAGTACATAAATATAAACAGTTACCCTGGCCGCCGTCATATAGCGTATTAAAAAATTGTGATAATTAACTTTAAAACCGTTTGTAATTTTAGTTATTACTAGCTGTCCCCCGCGACTTCGCTCGCTTGGAATTTACTACGATTTCATGTGTTTTAATTTTTTTTACGCGGAACCCTAATTCTTTTTCTAAAATAAAAGTATCCTAAGTTACTTCTTATAACATCAGCTATCTGCCAGTGAAAGTCCCGTCAAAATGGGTTCAGCCGTTTCGGAGATTAGCCGGAACAAACAGACAGACAGCCAGACAAAACTTTTAAAAATTGTTTTCTTGTTATTAGTACCGTATATACTTTCATATGCATTTAGTAAAAAACTGTTATTTTAACATTACAAACAGACACTTCAATTTTATTTATTTGTATAGAAGATGTCAAGGTTCGCAATGTTCTCAAAGTAATAAATAGATTACATAACAAAACAACCAATATATAGTATATAAAAAAATACAATGCATTGGAAAATTTATTGGTAAATTCTACGTGGTGGAGCTATGCTGCAGCTATATTACTGGTATAGTTGTAGCACGAATGGGTCGACTTGACCGGGGAAGGACCGCGCCCTCACAGAATACCAACGTAAAATAGCTTAACGCTGCTGTGTTTCGTATGGTGAGTGTAGAGAACCGGAGACCCTTTTTACTGGAAACGAGGCATTCCATCTTAGTCCTCACGGGTGACAACGCATCTGGATTTTACTTCCACTTACCATCAGGTGGACAGTGTGCTCGTTTGCCACCCCATCGTATAAAATATATATATTATATATCTGCGTGGTTATAATATAATTTTTAAAGCTCCAGGTTAGGCTACCATATGTCAGACGGGGATAAAAGAATCCATGATAATCTTTTTAAGATCTTTGAAAAGCATATAGATGTAAGTAAACGAAATGTAGCTCCTAGAAATAAACATAAGCTCTGTTTACCTCAATGTAGGCTCGAATTGTATAAAAGGAATTCTTATGCCAAAATTGCCCAACTTTTTAAAGAGTTACCTTTAACCAAGTTTTAAAAAAAGTTGACACAATGGTTAAAGGAAAAATGTTTTTACAACTTCAAGAAATTTATATCTTATTGCGAAAAATAAATCTGACATCAGTAATATTGATATATAGGTAACTAATAATTATTTTATGCTGAATAACCATGGAAGTATATACATTAACAATTAAGTACGTTTATTACATAATCTAACATTTTAAAATTTAACACTTGTATTGACATTATAATTTTGACATCAATTAATTAATTTGTTTTTTAATAAACATAAATGTACATAATTGAGTTCCTATTTGTTGTTTAATAAAAATTACATGTATACCTATAAAATATTTGCACACCATATGTAGTGGTAGAATGTAAATGGGCCATTAGATATAATTTAAGATCATACTTTATTGTACACCTACATTCTGCCAAATAAATGAATTTGAATTTGAATTATTTATATAATATACTAGGTGGTACCCGGCGCGTTGCTGTCGCAGAAGAAATAATTGTGGATATAGTTTTAAATTTGTTTAATTAAGAATGATAATACATTCATTAAAATCGAATGATATGTTATAACTTTCAAATACATTTGTCATTACGATACCCGCGCCACCTACTTAAGTTAATTGTACTATGCCTATAACCTTCGCAAAAGTGCAAGCAATAAGTAGACAAAGTTTCAGCGCAATCTGATGAATGGTATGGCAGCTCATAAAATACGAACAAAAAAATATTAATTTTTATATATTAGATTAGATTAAAACCAGTATTTCTTCCAACTTATCCGTCTCTCTAGACGAACTAGGCTGTTCATTGATTTGAAATATATTAATTTTGCTAGATATAATATGTAACTGTCTACATACTCTAATTTATTGTTTTGTGTATATTACTTTATTCTTTGTCATTCCCTTCATTTTTGTTAAGTTCTTCTCTAGTCCTATCTGTTGACTTGTTGTTTGTGATGAGTTGAAATGAGTTGAGCTTAGATCAATTCGGTAAAACATAAATGAGTCAACAGTCCAGGTCTATAAACACCTACTGGAATTATGAACAGAGTCAGTTATAAGGGACCTCCTCGGGTACTCTCTCTATTTTTAGCCAGTTGTAGCCTGGCTCTACTTTTGCAGTTGTTATATAAACTCCTATTTTTGAGTATCTCTATAAGCCTCCTCTGGACTCTTGTTTCAAAAAGGGATTTCCAAATAGTTGAGTATTCAACAGGTCAAAAGCTTGGCTTTTTGGACTCTGTAAACTTTTTCACAACTTGCTCAAAGACTTAAATGTGATCTGTGGTGCTGAATTCTTTTCTTAATCCCGCTTGCTCTACGTGCTAAAATGACTCTATAACTGGTATATTTTTTTTGTTGTCTGTCTACGGAAAACTATCTTTATATATATATATATATATGTGTGTGTGTGTGTGTGTGTGTGTGTGTGTGTGTGTGTGTGTGTGTGTGTGTGTGTGTGTGTGTGTGTGTGTGTGTGTGTGTATGTACATTAAACTGGTAGGGTTATAGTTTGTATTATCTCCAGCATGGGTGCTAGAGAAAGTATCAGTTCATTAGTTTACTCCTGGGGCAGAGAGAATAGCGTGGTTAAGCAGCCTAAATCATATCATTACTGGAGTAAGGAAAACATACTTTAACTAACGAGATGTTTATTCTGATTTACGAAATATTTACCCGATACCGTCACCGTTACAGCCTATAAAAATTCTACTGCCTATAGGCCTCCCCATATATTGCCTCACAAGGGGGATATTTGCAATAACAGCCACGCTTGGAAGGCGGGTTAGCAACCGGCAATAATTTTTAACACGCTTTTATTAGCTTGGTATGTATCTATGTAACGGAATTTTTGAATGTGATTTTCATCCCCTTCAAAACGTCGGATTGATTTGAAACATTTGACGCACACTTATCAAGGACCGATGACAATGCAATAATTTAAATAGTTTGTTCCATTATCCTTGCCAGGATCCTCAGGATTTGCGAATAATTCATAAAACAACTACGATTTCTGCCAGTTCAATCTACAGTAAGCCGCGTAACAGAACATCGTTCCAAAAAAAACGTTATTGTAGTTAGCCGCACTAAAAACTAGAAAATAAATAATAGTTTCAAAAACTAAAAAAAAACACGCTTTTGTAGATAACCGAACTAAAAAGTTGAAAACAATTTTTAAAAGTTTAAAATAAGAAAATAGTGATTAAAATAAAAAAATATAAATTATTGTAAAAAAGCGTGGGGTGCTTGATGTCATTTGTTGTAAATATTTTTGTGGATATTTGTAAAATTAGCGTCATCATAAAAATATCTGAAAAAGCACCCCACGCTTTTTTACAATAAAATATTTTTTTATGTTAATCACTATTTTCTTATTTTAAATTTATTAAAAATTATTTATTTTTTAGTTGTTATTAGGAAAACGCTGCTGCTCATCTCCCCTTACGACACCCACGGGACGATATGCCGTGTCCGTTAACATATTTTAATAGATACAAGTGTATTATATTATCATAACCAGATCAGCCTTTAAATAGGCTGTATTTTTGTAAGCAGTTTTAAAAAAATAATAATTTATCTCTCATACAAGAATCTCTACGGAAAAAACATCGGCTTAAAATGCAGGTCAGGACAGCCACATCAACAAAAAATGTATGGCTGCCTTTTTGGGCTCTGGTTCACATAACAATGGCCAGTTTGATAAATAAGCCAGGCGACAAGAATTTTTTATCATAAAAGTAAGGATAGCAAGCAAGTATACAGTCCACCTGATGGTAAGTAAATACGGTAGCCGATAGACTCTTTTATTTATCCACGATTAAAAATCAAAATGCAGGTGCGTTGTCATCCCTGTGGACTAAATGGAACGCCTCGTAATACAACAGTATTATACTGCTATTTCACGCTATTATTCTGTGTTAAAGTTAAAGTAAAGTCAAAGCGTATATACTTCTCACAACTGGGCACAGGCCTCCTCTCTTTCCTGATACGGTTTTAGGGCAGTGAGTTTAGTTTTAGGGAAATGTCCGCCATGCTGCCCCAATGTGTGTTGGAGGACTTCACATGTCTTTGAAATATTTTTTTTATTTCTCAGACATGCAGGTATCCCCAAGATGTTATCCTTCACCCCGAGCACGTGTAAATCAACTTAACATTGCAATTAACAATTTTCTTGGTGCCAACGGGGATCGAACCCAGGTTTCTTGCGTACTGTGGAATTTATGGCAAACGCTTATCCCCTAAACTTTTATGGCTTGTTCTGTGTGATCGTGGGCAATTTCTAGTCGAGCCGCTCATTCGTGTTGCAGCCATAATAAGCAACAGGGTGGGTCTTTCATATCCGAAGCACTTGTTTTGGCCCTGTTATATTATCTTTCAGATCTTTCAGAAATATTACATAAAGAACATTCATTACCAGTATTTATAGTAGTAGTTTTAATTAAACTTGAAAACAATATAAAAGTACGATTCCGAACGTTCTTATCAGTAATGATTTAGAATAAATAACAACTTAAAAACAGACAGACCACCTCCAGGAAATATAATCTATTAATTACGTAGAAATAAAATTGTAGTGTCTATCTTTAGTATTAAAATAACTAATACGAAATACGAGTAGCTAACACTGACGCGCGCTACATACTGATGTGATGCCGATTGTCATTTGTGTGAGGCCGATTGTCAATTGCGTGAACCTCGTGTGTGATAAACAAAATTTTAGAAACTAGTTTTAGTTTAAACCCTAGGGTGCTTACCCATTAATTGTAGCTTTTTTCCGTTTTGTTTTACGTCCTTGTTGTAAATAATTATTTTTTAATTAGCGAACCGCCCCGGTTTCGCTTGTGGTTAGGATTTAGATTTAAGATCAAAGACCATTTATTTTATTAATTTTTCGATATCTCG
Organism: Parnassius orleans; assembly: GCA_029286625.1. NCBI lineage: Eukaryota > Metazoa > Arthropoda > Insecta > Lepidoptera > Papilionidae > Parnassius > Parnassius orleans. The sequence continues at coordinate 5,872,035 of JAGSMP010000022.1, read as the reverse complement.
AAAAAATCTCCAAATTTTTTGGATAAAATACCTGTTCTTCAATTTTCATTACAATCGATTCAGCCATTCCGAAGATTAACTCGGACTCACAGACAGACGGACAGAATAAAAAAAAAGGTTTTTCAAGTCATATAGCTTAGAGTGTCTACTTGCATTTATCTACGTCTATTTTATTTACATGTGTGTATGTATGTTCGAGATGAGATGCATATATGAGTTATTTGGAAATTTTTATTATCATAGATTTTATATTGAATAACTAGCGAACCGCCCCGGTTTCGCACGGGTGATTTCTGGGTCTTGACAACTGCGCCACCTACCAAATGTGAATCTAAGCCACCTAGGGACCCATTCAATAAGTCACACAAAAAATCCATAAAAATCGGTGGAGCCGTTTTTGAGTTTTAGCGAGACTACGGGACAGCAATTGATTTTTATATATAAAGATAATCTTGTCTTTGTTCGAATGCAATAATTTTTACTTTAAATAGCGTAGGGCCCAAGACGATTCCCTGCGGTACTCCATAATTCACATTTATGTAACTACTAGTGTATTGACCTATTTTTATCGTCTGCGCCCTGTCAGAGAGGTAGTCCTTTAAGAGTTTTAGAGGTATACCTCTGATTCCAATAGGGATTGATACAGTATCAAAGGCTTTTTTAAATCCAGGAAGACAGCAAGACATTTTCTACCGTTATCTAAGGTATTAACAATTTGAGAACTTAACGCAGCAACTGCATCTTCCGTAGAGCATCCCTTTCTAAAGCCAAATTGAGAGTCTGCTAATATGTCAAATTTAAAGAGATACTGTATAAGTCTGTTGTTAATTAACTTTTCCAAAATCTTTGAGAACACAGGTAGCAAGGAGATTGGCCGATAATTACTAACTTCTTTCTTATCTCCACTTTTGTAAATCGGAATTACAATAGATCGCTTCAGCAGCTTCGGAAAGACAACCTTTTCAAAACAGATATTAGCAAAATGGCAGAGGATGGGGACAAGTAGTTGTTTAGCCATCTTGAGAAAACCCATTGTAATATTGTCCCATCCAGGGGTGGAATCTGATTTGAGACCTGAAATAATACTATTTATCTTTTCCGGATAGGTTTCCATCAATACAAAAGAAGAATGTGCCTTTACAGATACAGTTTCATGTACTTGATCAATATGGCAATATGATGAACAAATATTAGGGTTGTTAGTATTTATGTTCTCGGCAAGATTTTTACCCACACTAGCAAAGTACTCGTTTACTTTATCAATCGAATCACCCGGTGAGGATTTCGAACTTAATAAGTCTAAACTATTAACACGAAATTGTTATGTGCTTTATGTGCTTCCAGAGAGATTTAGTTGATTTAGTTGATATTGCTAGAAGTTTCCTTTCATATTACCGTTTAAGTTTCTTAATTAATTTAGTAACATAGTTGCGATACCTTTTATATGTAATTTTTAACACTTCATTATAAGGATCCAATCTTAGCTTTTTTTGCATACAATTCCTATTTCGTATACATTTTAAAATACCTGTAGTTATCCATGTTTTAATTTTTCGCTTCTTACTAGGAATATTTACTATTTTTGTGTTTTCTTCAATTGATTCTCTTATTTTATAAATTAATTGATCTATGATATAGTCTGGATTATCACTAAAAAGAAGGTTAGATAGGTTTTTTTGAGCTAGAGTGGCAAGTGCTTTATGAAAAGTGTTATATTTAACTTTAACATTAATTGCGTGTTATTTAATATTACTTAATTTGAGTAATATCATAGCATGATCTGTGATAGTAGTGTTCAATACAGCAATCTGAGCAAAAATAGTTTGTTGATTTAATTTTAATATAAAATGATCCAAGCAGCTGTTTTCTCTTGTAGGGATATGATGTCCCGGTAAAAGCCCATACGTAGAAAGCATATTTAAGTAGTTCGGCCTATTCGTTATTTCGTAAGTTTGTTCTGTAAGTCTAGGTGTAGTATTTATATTAATATCTCCCGTTATTACAATATTTGAATGTTTTTTTAACGAGTCGAGATGTTCACTAAGAGAACTGATGAATTGCTCTGCATTGGTATTCGATGGTGACCTATATATGCCCAGTATTACTAAGTTTTGTAGTTGGATTTGTATGCAAGATGCATGTACCAAATTTATTTGTTTAACATGAGAAGAAATATTTTTTGTAATGTAAACCACTACTCCATCATTTTGATTCACATGATGATAAGTATTATAGACATAGTAGTTATCTGGACGTGGAATAGGTTTGATAGATTGAATCCTACATTCTGTTAATATTAATATGTCTGCATTAACTTGTAGAGAAGTTAACGTAATTTGAAGATCGTCATAATTGGAATAAATACTTCTTATATTCTGGGATACAATTGTGAAGTCTGTATTTCTAAATTTTAAATATCTATTTACATCTTCTACATCACATTGATATGCACAAGCTATCTCTATATTGTCCAATTCTTGTAAATTATTGACAATATTTTTATCCATAGACAAAGTATAACAAAGGAGTTGACCCACTACTAGTATTTATTACATATATTATGACAGTACAGTGAAGAGAAGAAGAATACAGCGGTGTTTCTGTTATTATGCATGTGATCTACGAGCAGTAAGAGACGAGCCATTTGTTGATTAGAATGTAATATAATGTAATATGTATTTAAGTACTGACGATGATGAAATTGTAGTACTGTAATATTAGTATATTATGATAAATAACCCCTACAATTATCCTACTCCTGATACTCAGGCATTCGCCCCATACTCTCGAAGTTTAGTTTTTTGAAGGTTTCACTTCTACCGCGTGTGAACTGCACACGTGTTCCTTTTTATATTCAGCTAATTTACGAGTACATCCCTAAAATATTTTATTGCAATGCCCGTAAAAGGTAACTAAACGATAAGTACCAACTACGAGACCATATTACGTTACCTACATTTCGTAAGCAAATAAATACTAGAAAAATAATCTGGTAAGTCAGGTGTTCTTAGTAATGTAACCAGTATCTGGCTACATTACTAAGAACATCTGATCTGACTCAGCTTTGGTCAGGCCTCGGCTCTGCAAGATTACACGAATCTCTTAGCTAGTGATGCGAAGCTTCGATATTATAGGTAATATAGGTATTGAAGTAATAATGATAACGAGCTTTTTCTGCACATTCATTAAAGATAAACCTAAATAAATGTTAAATAATACAATTATTATAAAAACATTGATTCTATAAATAAATAATGACTAAATTAATGCAAATGTTGGAAATAAAGTCATATAGGCGTCAGTCTTGTTGTAGTTTTGCAGTAAAAAATGGATACCAAAAATAAACGTGTTTGCGAAATGTCAGAGTAGACTAACGTGTTATACTAAACTTGTGTACGGACAATCCACAAAAAATACATTTACAAATGGCTACAGCATTTTAAACTAGATTGTACGAGTATGACGGCACCAAGAATCGAATTTATGACTTGTTTTCGTTCTACCGTGTTCATTTAAACTAAACTTCATTTAGATAAACTATGATTAAGAATCATTGCAATACAAGAGTATGGAAAAAGGAAAAACCCTTATTTTACAAGCTTTTATTTAACTTGCAATGTTTGTATGTTTGTTCGGGTCAAATCTTGCAACTGAATGTTAAAGCAGTTATTCTCAACCGATTGAGCTGAAATTTTGCATAGGTACACGTTTAACAATACATGCTTAGTTAAGTGACGTCATTCTAAATCTAAAATGGCGGACCGCCCAAGATAGCGGACTAGTAATTTTTAATACACTCCCATGATATGGGTATCAAAATGAAAGGGTTTGCTGAGAAGAATACGAAAATAAAATGACGTCACTCTAATGGATTTAATTTGAAGTCTATTTTCTTATTTTTAGAGCATTTAAATAAAAACTTGTCTATATAAATGTTTTTATTATTAAAATTAACCCTTTTTTACACAAGAAATAATGCCTTTATACGTCAAATACTCACACATATATATCAATATTATATTTTATTAAATATTATAAGCCAGGTCAATTGGTAAATGGTGATGTATCTAAAGATATTAAAGCCTGGTTTGCTTAAAATAATATACACTCATCTCTTGGTGACATCAACATTGTAATCAGATGGAAAGACAAACGCTGGCAAATTATTCCATTCCTTTGCTATGCGCATTTCGAACGATAAAGAAAACCGTTTAGTTCGAATGTGTGGTATGCCAACAACAAAAGTGTGGAGATCCGCCGAGCATGTAGTTTTCCGATACTTAAGCTCTGGTGGTCTAATATTACGATGCTGCTAAATAGCGGCCGTAACACAGCGAACGCAAAAAGACGACCGTCTTTACGGCGACGACAAGTGAAAAGTTCCATCACCGCTACGCTTACTCTTTTTTTTAATAAAATATCAGAAGCGTACCTATCGTGTTACTAAACATGGACATCTTCAACATTCACTTCGCTCGTAGTTCATGGAAATGTGTACTTGGGCTTGGGACAAACATTAAACAGACAAAATACTCAAAAATAGGAAATGGCAAAGTTAACCTCACTTTGTGGCAAATTTGCCATCAGGGTTTATAATGAAAATATTAGGATTTGACTTCAAGGTTGAAGGTAAGTTTACCTCATAATATAATACACAACACTTAGATTTATGATTTGCTCCTTTAATTGTGTTGCAAATAGCAAAGTTTACTTTTGTGGTAAAGTTGCTCCCCCATTTTTCAATATTTCATACAAACTTAATATGTTTTTTTCAAGGATTTTAGACAACCCTGACGGTTGTCTAAAATCCTTGATTACGTACTTAAGCTAATTTTTTTATTTAAATCTTGTTACAATAATTTCTTAAGCAAAAATCTAAAATATATCAAACAAAAATATTCTCGTCTTAAATTAAAAATCAAATTGGTGCATTATTAAGCTTAAATCAATTATAGTATAAATACAAAAAAGCTTGTCACTTCATTATCACTACACACATTATTTTTAACAAATATTCGTTTTTTTTCATTAGTCATCATCATGCTAGATAGAGTAACGGCGGCTCAAAAGCGTCGATAAAAATATCAGCTAACTGTAAGACTAAAGCGATACCCGATCCTCAATTGTAACGCCAAGAGATACGCACGCACGGCTCATTTTTTGCGTTAGATTATTTTGGTGAAAATGAAAAGTTGCGCGATCAAAATCTGCACGAATTACAAAGGACGTTTACAAACAACTAACAAAATCTCCTATAACTCAAAACTAATAGTATTTACGAAAACAAAACTAATAAATATTATATAGCTAATATTTTTCACAAAATCAACGCGTCGTTTTTGGTGTTGCCAGTCTTGGATTGCGAATTTCCCCGTATAGTTGTCTTAAAAGCTGATGTATGTTCATTTTTACCCGACTGCACCAGAAGGAGGAAATACATCAAGGAAGGTGTGTGTATGTATGTGTATATGAGTATGTGGGTATGTTTCAAAAATTTTTTGGCTGAGCCTACAGCCTAAACGGATGGATCTATTGTTTTTGTTTTGCAAGCTTCCGCGCAATCGGGTGTTTTTTATTTAGTCTTAAATATTTCTTTCTTTATTTTTTCTCTTTGTTATAGTATTACTAAATAGTATTGTATAATAATTGTCAAAATCGAATGTAACCATTTGGATACATGGTTTTTAGGATACCTTACGATAATTTATTTAACTAACACGCAGGCGAAGCAACCTCTAGTTTTTTTATAATTCGATACCATACATTTAATAATAAAACATATTTTGTAAATGCGTAATTGGTTTTTATTTCATAATATTTTTCTATAAAAAAATTCAGATTCTAACTCAACAGACAACTAAACACGTGATTGAAAGCACCATATTAAAATATTATAATTTATGATTTTATTAAATGACATAATTTTACAGTTTTTCCCCATTTTATCGGGACAGATTCATTAGCTGGTGACTCCCAGATACAAATGACGCTGGTGTAAGACATAGCAACCGTTAAGTGTGTGTACGTGCCTCACGCACACACACTTGTAAACACTGGCCAGTTTTTGTTGCATCGCTAATTGCGTGAGGCGTTATCTAGAGAGTAAATAATCTAAATCATCATGATGTCAGGTCATGATTATTATAACTAGTTTTATTTATATATAAATATTTAAATAAAACTAGTTTTACGGATTTTATCGCGTATATTAACTTATTTTATATTCCCGACGTTTCGAGTACTTTACATCACCCATGGTCACGGGGGACTGAAGTGTTTGACGTCCCAATGTCATAGTTAACCACGGCTACTTCCAGATTAAACCACATTCACAATCAAGCTTGTACACTCCTGCATCTTGCAGAGGGACATTACACTTGACTGATGGTAAAAACTGACTAATCTTCTTCGGCGGCTTGAAGTATGTTTTAATGGAAGCACGCTTCAAGATGTAGCCAATCTTGTTAGTGACACCTCTGACATATGGCAATACAGCAGGCAATCGCTCGACTGTGGCAGGCTTTACTCGTTCACTGTGACGTAGGCGCGGGACCCGAAGCTTGTCGTCGTGCAAAACTTGCTTGACGTGTTGGAGCTCGGCGGCCAGGTGTTTACTGTCACAAATCCCTCGTGCTCTCTGAAACAAAGATTTACCCACGGTAGCTAACTGTGAAGGATGGTGATGAGAATCACCGTTTAAATATCTATCTGTATGGGTCTTTTTTCTATACACTGTGTGGCTCAAGGTGTTATCAAGATTCCGAATTACTAAAACATCTAGAAAAGCTACAGAATTGTTTGCCTCTAACTCATTTGTGAACTGAATTTTAGAATTTGTGGAGTTAAGATGGTCTAAAAATGCAGTTACTATATCTAAACGTAGAATTGTGAAAGTGTCGTCTACGTACCGCTTGTAGAATCTCGGATTTACGGGAGAAGTAAGCAGGGCTTTCTCCTCAAAGTCTTCCATGAATATATCGGCGACAATGGGAGATATAGGTGAGCCCATCGCCACACCATCTACTTGCTTGTAGAACTCTTCCTTCCACAATAGGTAGCCAGATGTAAGGCAGTGTCTGAGTAATACTGCATATTCTACGGGCATGTTGTTTTCCTCCAGCCTTCTAGTTACAATTGAGATGCAGTCTTCAAAAAGTAAGCATGTGAACAGAGACTGCACATCAGAACTGACCATAGTTTCATTGTCTGCCAGATGTAGGTCTTTAATCTCGCTGACAAAATGTTAGGAATCCTTTGTGTGTGCTCTTGTGTGTGTCCTGAGCGGTGAGAGTATTTTCGCTAAGTTTTGGGCCAATCTGTAAGTTGGTGAATCGATTTGGCTCACTATGGGACGTAGTGGAGCATTGGGCTTGTGTATTTTTGGTAACCCATACACCTTCGGTAGTTTGGCACGCGTAGATATTATCGATTTTACGTCCAGTTTTATTTTTCTGGAGTGTTTCTTTATGAGGTCACTAGTTGTTTTAAGTGTGTTATTTGTTGGGTCGTTTTTAACCTTTTTATAAGTGCTTTCATCCGACAAAAGTTCTTGTATTTTAAAATTATAATCTGACGTATCCATGACTACCGTGGCATTGCGTGGAATATAAAATAAGTTAATGTACACGATAAAATCCGTAAAAGTAGGTTTATTTAAATGTGTAGTGTTCGCGTAAATATAAGAAATCATTATGTAAACCAGTACGGACTGGTAATTGCAAATAAAATTCGCCGATTAGAAGATCTCATGACCAAGCGCGCAAGATATCTAACAGCCTTAAATTTCTTAAAGAGATGCCGAGACCATAATCTCATTCCTACGTGTGTCAAAATATCAACCAAAAAGGACATTCGAGGAAGCGCTAAGATCTTAAATCAGGCAAGTAAAAAGTTGTTACGAACGGTAATCCAACAGAAACGCTCCGATCTACATGACATAAACAAATCCATAGACACATCATCCAGTGAGTTAAAGGCAGTTTTAACGACATTTGATTATAATGTTTGCATCAAAATGTTAAATAAACGAGAAGTTAATAAATATAACGAATGCAAAAACAAACAATAGTAAAATATCAAAAATTAACGACCAAATTAAATGTCAAACATCTGTGTCAACGTCAGAACGAAACGCAACCGTTGACCACAAACACGGATCATAGATTAAACGCGGTCTATAATCTGTCAAAACAAACACTAGATGATGCAACAATTAGAGTATTATCGAAGGGCTTTAATTAACTTTTGTTAAAAATGAATTGATTGACGACTTATTTGGTAAAATCTATCTAATGGGTTGCTACGGTGAAACATCGATACAAACATACATACGTAGAATGTCAAGTACAGAACACTTTGTTTAAATAGTTGTAATCGGTTAAAATATAGGTTGAAAGTGACAACCCTTGGTTGTAGCAAAACATGGCAAAGTAACCGTCATGTCGTGGCATCACTAGTATGGTAACTTTGCCAAGTTAGTTTTATACATAAATATAATAAGACCAACATGTTAAAAGCGATATACTACATTTGATAACCATTAATATTACGTTACTACAAAGCACCTACCTACCTACATTCAGTATTTCAAACAAAATTAACAAAAGTTCTGGAGCACTAAACAAAGAGGTTCACCGGCACAATTCTGCGTTAAAATAAAATGCCAAAATTAACTCTCATGTTGCCATACCGAAAGCAATGCCAATTAGTTTTGTATTTTCATCCATAAAATGATATGCCATTTTATGGAAAAACTCGAAAAACGTTACTTTTTCCGTATTAATCGTAATTATGTACCAGTACACCCCTGATAGCAAAGTTAACTTCCATTGGTAAAGTTGCCAGACTTGACTGTAATCAAAATTGGAGATCTAGATCATAACATAACGTTAAAAAAATAACATTATGAAGTTGGAGTCTAAACAGTAGATTGTTCTCTAAATGTCGGCCATAGAACACGAAAACGAATTTGATAAAGTTGTTTGGGATGTACTTAGTCTTTCTAAAGTTAGAACAGAAGATACGTTGGAAAGAACTAATTTCATATTATTTTATACAAACAGGCAAGGAAGTCATTGCAGTGTTGAAGTTTTTGTAGCTATAAATGGCGGCATAAAATCAAAGAATTTAAACACTCACAATCTCAATTTTCCATTTGGTGTAAAAAATCATTCAATGTCGTAAGAGTCTATTGTGGTATATGCCAGAAAAGTTTCATGACTTCCGATAGATGGCGCTATAAACATCCAGTTTGCAACCTAAAATATGCAGACCCGCGACGGGCAGCAGCGTCAAAGGTGACTCATGGATGTGTGATCGCCAAACCAGCCTGTCTAGCGTGGCGATTAAGACAAATTCCCTTTAAAACAGCAGAGGCAGTAAACTTTTAGGGACTGGTGAAGAAGAAGGAGTTAAAAACCCAATATCTCGCATAAATTTCAATTTATACATTCACAACATAACATGAAATATGCTAATTGATGAAATAGAGAATTTTAAGATGCACTCAGCAGTACTTCCGGAAACTGTAAGGGAACCTGGTCTCTAGTTCGTAGTGCACAATGCTGAAATATACGAAAAATTATACAAAAAGCCAGCCTGAAAATGAAACCTTCAAAATAAAAATTAAATAAACTTAGCATTCATTCAAAGAAACTCAGACAAATCGAGGAACTAATACTACAGAAACTAACATAATTATGTCGCTCCGGACCGCATTTCCGTAATGACGGCCATTGTCAACGGAGACCTGCCTCAAGCAATATGTGCACTATACATACATAGACGGTGCTTGGTGCATGGTGCTACAACGGGCACGGGGGTGAAATGCCACTATCTTTCAGACACCAAGCTGCTACTGAGAACTTCTTGATAGAAATAACCAATAACTGGTCTTTAGCTCTAACCAGGAATTCAAACCAGGGACCACATGATTAATTGATGCACTTACTAGACCAACGTGGCACTCAAAAACTGATATAGAATACATAGATAAAATGGTGAAAAGAAGTATCAGGAAAGACCTTAGATACTATAATCACAGACAAATGCCCACAAGCGGCACTAGAAAGTAACAGGTCACTCAAGGAGTGGAGTAATGATGGAGGCAAGGGATGGAGTAGGGTTGACCGCTAATTACGTATCTTAAAGGCGAGAACAGCAAAAAGCAAAGCAATCTAGAAGAAGTACTAAAACTGGCTATTAGCCTTTTTAAGCGCTATATACAAGCAAATCAGATCCCTGAACAACCAACACAAAGAAATATTAATGTCACAAAATCATTACACTGATCACAGGTTACGAAGTACATTGTACATATACAATACAGCTTCAATGGGCCCCCCATATATCTAAATTAGCAAGCAGACTTAATTCTGCAGTATATGCTGTAAGAAAGATTAGAAGTCTCACAGATGTTGAGACACCTAGATTAGTTTATTTTAGTTACTTTCATAGGGTCTTATGGAATTTTGCTATGGGGTAATGCGACTGACATCGAAGCTATATTTGTTTTGCAAAAGAGAGCCGTACGGGCGATTTATAACTTAAATTGTAATGAGTCCCTTAGAGAAAAATTTAAAGAAATAAACATATTAACTTTGGCATCGCAATATATTTATGAAAATGTAATGTATGTACATAAAAACATAAATAGTTTTGATAAGAATAAAGATGTTCTTACTTTAAACACTAGGAACAAACTTAAGCTTGTAATACGAGTTACTAGACTCCACAGAATTAGTAATTCAATGATGGGGCAATATATACGCTTTTACAACAAAATCCTAGAAAATGTACAAAATTTGGCAATAAAAAGTTTAAATGTTTTATTAAAGAAAAATTGTTCAATAAGGGTTATTATAATATCAAAGAATACATAAGTGAAAAAAAAACCCTGGGATTGAGGTGATCGCCAGCATGCTGGTTCTATTAAAACTCATTTAAAATTTGTACAAACAAAAAAAACAAAAATTATTGTAAAGTGAAATATGTTAAAAAAAAGTCCCGCTGGGTTTCTTGCTGTGGTTCTTCCCAGGACAGAGGTATTTCCGAACCAGTGGTAAATAAAAAAATGACTTTCAATAAGTATTATGTAATAATCTATATTGAATAAAAATTATTCTATTCTATTCCATTCTGTTATAGCCCCGGCGAAGAAGGTTTCACCACCGCACCGGAACATTTTTTTTAAATTCAATAACGGATAATAACTCTGTCCTGGGATGGGCATGGAAGACATTTAGCGGGGAATATTTTTTTTGGAAAATTATCGGTTCACAGTCATGTATTACGTTACGAGTACATAATTAACTACACAAAACATATTACAAATAGCTTGGTAAGCGATCACCTCATTCCCAGGGGTTATTATCACCCATTAATTCCACAATATTAAAATAACCCTTAAAATTAAATCCCCTTACAATCTAAAGTTTTTGAACATGGCGGTGGACAAATTTTTAAAATCGGAAAACCTTTAAAATCGGGATCCCACAATTCTTCCTTAACTACGTACCTTTTTAACGCAATTATTTTAATTAACTCCCTACGTAATCACTTTTATCAATATCCGTAACAGAATTGATATCGATAATGTGTACTACGTAGTAACTTTCTCATATTTCGTAATAATATCTATGACGCGATGATAGATGGCAAATTTTAAGTTACACTTAGGCGTTTCAAAAAGTTAAAACCGCTATAAAAATCTTCGTTTCGTGTCAGTACATTCATTCACCTTCTTCAATAAGTCCCTTCCTGTTACAATGGTGCGCTTGTGGAACTGTTTATCATAAAAGCACGTTTAGGTTATAGGCACGAGCAACTCGCCGAATAACTCGCCGAGTAACTCGCCGAGTTATTCGTGGACGAGTACGATGCGTTTACATATTCGTCTGTATTCATTTCATTCAATGTAGATCTTTTAAACATGGATGACGTGTGACTCGTTGCCACAACTTTATGTCTACTTGGTATTTATAGAATCACAAACATTTATTTGGGGTTGTGGGGCGGCCCCCCACTAGATGGAGTGACGACCTGGCAAGACATGCAGGAAGTCGATGGATGCGTTACTCCAATCCATCACAGTAGGTAGGTATTCAAAAATAAAGTTTAAAAGTTCACGGAGCAAGCGAATAATGACGAGTACATAGACACCGACACTAACACATACGAGTATTCCTTTTACTCGTGCCAATATACCGATATCGAGTGGAGAACAGGCGAATATTTGGGCCGAGTAGCGAGAGTACCCCAACAAGGCGTTTCGTAACTCGCGCCTACTCATCTGTGCTCGGCGTGTATCTAAACGTGGCATTGCATATTTTGATGATTCTTTTTTTATTTGAAAGCTGGTGCTTCTCATGTGATTCCATATAAATTTGATCAAACTCAAACCAGTAGTGTTTGAATTATCCTTAATAACGCGTATTTAATTGACTCCGACTACATTGATGATGTTCTCATTTTACTAACCGACTTCAAAAAGGAGGAGGTACTCAATTCAACTGTATTTTTTATGTACGTTACTTCATAACTTTTTTCCAGGTGAACCGATTTTTATGATTATTTTTTTTTTGAAAGCTGGTGCTTTTATTGTGGTCCGATGTAAATTTGATCAAGGTCCGACTAGTAGTTTTTGAGTTATCCTTAAAAATTTATATTGAAGTCGGTTGTACATTTTTTTTTAATTTTACCAATTCTTTATATTGAAGTCGGTTGTACAAAATTTTTAATTTTACCAAATTTTAATAAGCTTTGAGTAGATTTTCATTCAAAAATCTACTCAAAGCTTATTACCTACTTTGAATTCTAATAATTCCCATCATACTTTTCGTCCTTTCTTGATACTTTCATGAACTGTCACCATCTTGGGTATTTTTTTTATATTGTTAACTTAATTGTATAATTTATATACACTTCCCGTTGTAAACAATTCTTTGCGTAGTTATCTGAAAGAAATTGCTTTCAAAAAGAAAGACAGCCTATCGTACTGTACCTTTTTATTTATTTCATTTTGTATAATAAAGAATATATTGATTGTTTAAAAAACCGCATCAAAATAGTATACAATTTTATAATTTCATCCCCTATTCCTTTCTTCCCCATTTCCCTTAGGGGTGGATTATACAAAAATCCTTAAACACGTGTTACTTAGTTTCTAATCGAAAACTTATAATAGTGTAATCAAAGATATAATTAAAACATTTCAAAGATATAATTAACAGAATTTCAAACAATCTTCCAACTTTAATTTTGCCACCTTAAGAGTGGAATTGTCAAAAATAATGAAACACGCGTCTCTTTGTTTTTAAACTACATCCTAAATAGAAATTTTAATTTAATTCAATTAAAAAAAAATTGTTTTCATCAGCTATACCCTCTTTCAGGTACAATTTCTAAATCAGATATTTCTTCGTTTTCAACCTACATCACAAATACCAATTTTTATCGATCATAGTTATCCTAATTTCGTTTTATGGGTATAACCTTACATGTAAAAAAGCCATTTATTCCACGCAAACTGTTTTCTTTTAAGCAAACTTACTTTTTATGCTGAGATTTTTGATAATTTAAAAAATACGTATATCGTTATTTTAATCCATATCATTAAAGAAATTATTCCATAAATCGTAGGTGCAAAGTATTTCTACCTACGATTTATGGAATAATTTTTATAACATATTCGTACAATTTTTTTAAGGTACAAAACTCATTTAATAATTTTTCTCCATTAAAATGTCAAATCGCTCAATAAAATAAAGTCACGTACTCGTAAAGTAAACTGTAAAAACCTTTTCCACCTTCTAAGGTCTTGAATTTTCGGGGGAAGCTATTGTTTCAATTACTCGCTTCTACGTTCAGCGGTTTGGACTAGATATGTCAGCCAGCGTCTACTTACATTATTTTTATACTAACTTTGTACCCACGTTTTAAAACCTATGGGTAAATTATTGAAAAAATTAAAAATGTTATTTTATTATATTATTTGAATCAAGAGCATTTTTCAATTTGCACCTGTTTTCAATATGTAAATAAATGCAAATGAAGAAAAATGAAGCACCATTAGCAAGTAAGGTTCGAATTAATTATCAATAATTTACATATCGATAAAAATATAGTTTACACTTTAAAAAGCTAAATTAGCAGTTTATTACATAATTAAAAATAATGCTGTTAAAATTTGAATAATTAAACATACAGCTAATAATGATCCAAAATTTCATCCCGTAAGGGAGTTTTTTGAAAAATCGTTACACATATGTTCGTTTATTTTACTTACAGAGTATTTTCAGTAAGTTTCAAGTCAATCGTCAAAGTTTCATACAAGCTGCACCGCCTTATTTCATACTCTTGGGGGTTAAATTTTCAAAAGTCCTTTCTTAATGGACACCTACGTCATAAAAGGCAGCTACTGTCCAAACTTCAGATTTCTGCGTCAAGCGGTTTAGGCTCTGCGTTGATAGATAAGTCAGTTAATCAGGACATCCTCTTTTATATTATACCGAATATATATTATAATAAATATATGTAAATAAAATGTTAAGTACATCATAAAACACATTAAAAGATATTCTTTATATTACTAAATGATGATACATTTCGGAAACATAAATTAAAAGGTTATTTAAAAAAAAACTTTTAACTAGCTCTTTTTGTTTTCAACCCTCTATCTCCAACATGTCATAATTAAAACGAAATAATTTTATCTGGTCTGTTGGTTAATTACGTTGCGCGCAAATTTTTTGTGTGTTTGAACATTATTTTTGCATGCCTTAAGCGCAAAGCCCATAGGTATGTTCTACTAGCGCCTAATAATCAAGATTCCAACGTTTTGTTGCATGAAATCGTATCTAACAATCTTATTGAACATATAAATGATATAAAAAGCACATTGTCAGAAAGATAAATGATTACTGATCTTATGTTTTTTTTTAAATCGATTATTGCTATTTTTACATTAAAAAAGTGGTTTTAGTGGCTTAAGGTGTAGATTTATCAAGTCCGCATGGAGGGGCAAACACGATAACTTTTGAACATATCATTTGTTTAACTCAATCTATTTTTTAATCTCTTCATCTATCATGTGGGAAGCCATGGGATGTAAATGGCAGTTTAATTTTGTTTTGTTTAGTTATAATTAATTTTTTTCGGCTGTGAAATCTAGAAATTTTCGGTGTTTTGAGCAGCCTTGTAATAATTTATTTTACTAAATACACTTTGCTTTGCCTCACTCACTCCGCGTTATTACTTATACTCATTATTTATTATAATAAAACCGCCGCTATTAGGCAGCAAAAATATCGATCGCTGTAGAAATACAAAATATTCCAAAAACCCAAATTTGATACATACTTGACCAAGGTTATTATTTTTATAATCACAGATTTTTATAACAATATTTTGTTTCGCTAAAAGTATGTAGGATTTATATATAAATATACTTATACGTACCGGCAGGCGAAGTGTAGGGCGTCCCCCCACTAGATGGAGTGACGACCTGGTATGACATGCAGGAAGTCAATGGATGCAGGTGGCTCGTGGTGGCTTTGTGGAGTTCCTTGTGGGCCTATGTTCAGCAGTGGACTTGTGAAGGGCTGTAATAATGATGATGATGATGATACGTCTTGGACTTTATGGAGTGATCTGAAGGTATACTTCGGTATCTGCTACTGGAACTCCTTGACGAAAAGAACTAGATGTGCCGCGTTTGGCCTCGTTTTGTTTGTTATGAGGAGACCTTACCTCCGGACTTGATAGAGTGGCCTGAAGGTGTACTTTGATGACTGCTACTGGAACTCTTTGACGAATAGAACTACAATTTACAATATTTTTTCACGGTCATATGTGCATTATGAGTCGTGCACTTTTTGATTTTCCAAGCT
This sequence comes from Parnassius orleans, assembly GCA_029286625.1. Lineage (NCBI taxonomy): Eukaryota > Metazoa > Arthropoda > Insecta > Lepidoptera > Papilionidae > Parnassius > Parnassius orleans. The sequence continues at coordinate 5,856,148 of JAGSMP010000022.1, read as the reverse complement.
TTTTTTAAATTGAAATTTGACATAAAATTATCGGAAAATTGGAAGTATAGTAATAATTATAAGGTTTTTAGTGAAAACTTGTGTGTAATTAAACTACTTTAAAAATTTACGTATAATCATGTTATACGTAATTTTTTAATGCGCTTAAGGCATGCAATTGGATTAACCAATATTTATTTTTTTATTTTATGTTGTATGTAAATTTAACATTTAGCCTTGTTTACTGACGAATACATACTTAAGAGTTAATTTTGTATTATTTTATTTTAAAAAACAGAATAACGAGGCATATTGTATCCATAATATTTTGTCAATAATAAAACTTCAGCTTGTAACTCTGATGTAAAAAAAATTATAGTACATTTTGTCTGTTTAAATTGGTCGGAGCAATTATTTGTAAATACCATTTATATATATTTTTTATCTTCGTATTAAGGCCTTAAGAGCGGGGGAAATGCCTAAATTCTTGGATATTTAAGTTAAAACATCACAATAACTGTTCATTTAATCCGCAAAGAAAAAATTACAGGGTGACAGAAGAGGATTTAACAAATGTTTTTAATGGAATAAAATTGTATTTTTGTCAACCCCTTATTAGAAAAAAAAATCCCCAAAGAGTCTTTGTCATATTTTGCAAAATTTCTCCAAAACGGCATAAGCTCTTTAAATAGTTTTTACACTAAAGAAAAAGGTCTTAAAAATATTAATATTTTGAATTGAGAGTTTTCGTTTTATTCCCCGTTTTCCTCGAGAAAATATCATTTTTCTCTAAAATTGAATATATTCGCGCGAGAGTGCCTGCTCCATCGCCCTGTAATCCCCGCGAGCTCTGTCGCAGTCTGTTTTCGGACATCGTCGAGGGTGGACCGCACGTCGGTGTTGGAGCGATTCCGTTCAAATATATTTTAGTTTTTTAAGAGTTTATACTCAATTATAATTATTTTTATGAATAGAAATTTTATGAAAAGCTATATTAATAGTATAGTTGTAGCACGAATGGGTCGGCTCGACCGGGGAAGGACCACGCTCTCACAGAATACCAGCGTAAAATAGAAGCTTAATGCTGCTGTGTTTCGTATGGTGAGTGTAGAGAACCGGAGACCCTTTTTACTGGAAAAGAGGCATTCTATCTTAGTCCTCACGGCTGACAACGCATCTGCATTTAAATTCGCAAACGAAGATAGATGTAGATGTCTATGGGCCACAGCAACCACTTACCATCAGGTGGACTGTGTGCTCGTTTGTCACCCTAATTCTATAAAAAAAAAAAAAAAAAAAAAAAAGTTGATATCTGTACAATAGTTTCTGGAAATATTGTTTCTAAATAAAGTAATTTTTAAAGTGCCCAAAGAAGAAGAAATTTTCGCGGCGACGTAGATTAGTGAAATTGAAAAATGCATTTTTATATAATTTAGATGTGGAACGACCAACATGCTCTCGTTACTTAGATTTCGATAGTTTTTAATACCTATGTAATTTTATTGTTGCATATTTTTATTAAGTAGGTGATACTGAATTTTATAATTATGTATTACAATAAAACGCTGTTTTTATGAGTATGACTTTAATAGAACATTATTGGGGAAGGAAATCTAGATACAGATACTTATATCTAGGTACACTATTATAAAATAAATCAAACAATTTAAATTAAAAAAAATGGTGCTTCCCTAGGTGCTGTATAAAGACATTCTTGGGTTTGTGTTTTCTTTAAATGTTAGACAAACCATCATCTGAAAAATGTAAAAATTTTAAATTGGAGAGGGGTTTCTCTGCGTGATAAAGTTAGAAATGAGATTATCCACAGTAGAACCAGAGTAACTGACATAGCCCAATGGATTATTAAAGTGAAATGGCAATGGGCTGGCCATATAACTTGGAAAACCGATAAACTATAGAAAGAAAGGTTCTCGAGTGGCAACCTCGTACCGGTAAGCGATGTGCAGGCCAGCCTCCCACTATATGGAGTGATGACATGGTAAGATATGCAGGAAGTCGATAGATGCAGGTGGCTTAGGACCATGCTTTGTGGAATTTCTTGGGAAAGCCTATATCTATATCTATATATATAGGCCTTGTGAAGGGCTGTAATGATGATGATAATGAAGCCAAATGTACTTACTACGAATAATCAATCTTTATTTCTCTTCACGTATTCTCATACACTTTTCTTCACACACACACAAATAGGTCGCAAATAATTCTTACCTACTACTATTAGGCAAGAGTGAATAGGCTTCTGTTAAGTCAGTGCGCTTCGCCATCTTAGGCTACATAATCACTTACCGTCAGGTGGGATTGTAGTTGCTTAACTACTGCCTGTGTATAAAATAGTAAAAAAATAGAAATTTACCCTGTGAAAGTTTGCATGTAGAAATCATTTTTCTAACCAACCATAATAACGTATGGGAATATATATATATATATATATATATATATATATATATATATATATATATATATATATATATATATATATATATATATATATATATATATGTATAAGGATAAAGGTTGTCTTACACGGGACAGTAATAATATAATAATATCTTGCAATATCTGCGCATGAAAACTTTTAAAATCTCTGAATCCCGAAGTATGTCCATATTAAGAGACTGAATACAGGATGAAACACAAAACAATGATTGTTTTGTGATTTCACCTCGTTATTGAAAAAAATGTACTTACGATTGAGCGTATTTTAGGTGGTGGTTTGCAAAACACGATTCCACAAAATTCACTCAATAGAAAATAATTGCAAAGTAGCTTCTGAAAATACTTAAATTTTCAACTTTCTCAGATTTCCATAAAATAATGTTGAGTATAATAAGTACAATTATGTGTCACATGTTAATAAAGTTATTGGATTATTTTGATTTTTAATAAAGTGATTTACTTTAATTTAAATAATTTATTTTGCCCTTCTGTATCAAGTAGCGTTTTTTCTGTCACTCCTACTGGATTTGACAGTGCTCGCTGAAATTTAGCGTCTCTAGACGGATCTGAATCGCGCGCTGCTCCGGCCACATAGTAAAGACTAAGGACCAAAGGGGAACTTTCTAACAACGTCGAAAATTTATACCTATTTTGATAGGGTCATGCATCACGTGATGCATGTTAAAATTATAAGAATAAAAATATTAAAAAAATAAAAATATTATATAGTATAAAATAAGATGTGTATTCATTGTAACTCAAGTTAATATAATAACATGTCTATTATTTGTAACTAAAATTGAAACTGCAAAAATTGTATATTTTGCTTATTTTCACGCATAGCTTCACATTATATCTATATTTCTATCAATATATTTTTCGTAAGACTACGTATTCATGAGTACAAAAAATCAAGTGGCGGTAGTAATGACTGTGATGATGGTAGTGGGCAGTGGCGGTGGTGGTGGTTCAGAAATCATGTTCAGAAAACACTGGTACGAAGGCAGCCGTCGCTGTTCAGTGGGGGGTCTACCATCGATAAATCGTTGCCGATACAGTTCGCGAGCACAATTTAAATTGCTATCTTTATGGCCTACGCATAACATCATATCGTAATATTCGGAGTTAGAAAGCATCGTTATTTTGAAAAAAATGTTGGAAAAATAACTCGAAACAGTTGTAGGATATCGATTAGAAGATTTGAAATTGACAACATTTTTTTTTCAACTTGACATTTTTTGAGGCCAGTACTTGAGTATAATGACATCCTTGTAGTCCTAACTATTGGAAGTCCTTGACATCCAATAGTTTTTCTATTTTTCATTCATAAATGTTTGCTACCTCAATAGCAAACATTTATGAATGAAAAATAGAAAAACTATTAAAGTAGACAATTATTAGGTAAAATAGGTACGTAGGCCTTTTTGTTAAATAATCTGGTTCCCAGACATGACAGCTTACTAGGGTTGACAAAATTTTTGGCTTTGATAATTAATTATATTTTTTACGGGGTATTTTGTAACACGTTGTATATACATATTTGTTTTTTTTTACCAGTGGAGCTTCAACACAATCTTAAAAATGTTCAATGAATTTAAAAAAAATAACTACCTATAATTATTTGATTTTCAGTCGGTGTTTTACATTTTAAAGATCACTTATAAAGAGCCATTAATGGGACATTTTGCAAAAGCGAAATCTATCTAATTTTTACGACGTTTCATCAGCAACATTCTTAGTTTTGGATAAAACAAACCTTGTCAATTTCAAAAAACACGACTTAGTTCATATTGAAAGAAATGCACGTCATTACAAGATTTCTATGTAAAACGAAGGCCACCGATGGGACTTATTAAAAAGTTCAAATTTTTATTTCGATTAATTTAATTCGCGACTAAAATAAATGTGAAAGGCCTTTTATCTGCAATAATAATTTTCACCAAAAATAGCATAGACTTATAAAAGTCCTACACACGGTTAATCATACTGAAGATGATCAATTGTACTATAAAATGTTTAATAGACTATTTCCAGTATAATGACCCAAATATCATCATTAATGTATGACTGGCACACTTAAAAGTTTTATCAGATTGCTAAATGATTAACTATCATATTATGATAAGGTGCTTTTCTATAAAAAAAACTACAAGAAATTTTAAATCACGAACCTCTTGGTTTGTTTTACTATTCCCTTAATAGGGTATTTTACACCATGTAAAAAAATCAAAAAATATATATTTATGATAGATTTTGTAAAAAGTAAACGAGAAATATTGATTTCTATTTATAAAAATGCATTATAAATTTTATATTTCAATTTTAAGAATATTTTTTACTTGTGCCTTAAATCTGCAAAACGCTGTCCGCTATATTAGATACCGTCGTGACGTCACTGGTTAAGAGAACTAGCTAATGTGCTGTGTTATTTCGAAAATTTACAAGTTATCATTAAGATTGTTGAGTTTTATTCCGAATTTTATTGAAAAGGCGTCATGAAAGACGGATCCGTAAAAGCAGAAAGTACTAATATTTATTCTATTAATTCGAATTCGTTTAACAGAACACATAATCTTATATTGTGTGTAATTTTCCATGTAATTTTCCAGCTAAAACATGGAATAATCTTTATGACATTTGAAATTAAAGCAAGTTTATTACTTCGCTTTTAGCACTAATGTTATAGATATTATAATATAAGCTTAGGTGAGAAAAGTTTTTGTTATATTTTTTTGTACAAACCATGACATTATTCCCATATATTAAAAGAAAACACGAATTAATTAAAACACTGCACTGCACTTGCAAGGGCTGTCAAAATGGCTCACAAAGGACGGGACAGACGAGCGATTAACATAATCTATTACAAAATTTGACTTGCAATAGGTCATGCCCCTATCATGTCATGATGTTTTCTTTTGTATAAACGATAGTTAAATATAAGTCATACTTACATCAAAGTGACCTTCACAGAAGTATAATTTAGATTTTGTAGACAATGCCTTCGGGTCTCTGCTTGCCAGTTTTAACCAAGTATTTCTCATATTTAAATCAGTTGGCACTTGAATCCATAACTTTCCTGGAGTTCATATGCTCGTATGTTTGCATTCAGGCACAACACAACAATGATATAGATGATAACTCATTATTAAACATCCAAAAGTATCTTATTCCTTTGCAAAATCGTCAAAATTCTAGGGTAGTGACATCACGAGTTAAACAGCATGGTGGCTAGCGTTTTCACGCGAAAACTTAAAACGATGGATTAAAAGTAATTTTTATGGCACTATTCGATTTTAAAAAATTTATATAAAAATCATTGTGGTTCATTATCACTCTAGGATTCATTTAAAACTTTTTGAAGACGCGTATAATACCCTATTACCAAAAAAACAAGATGGACTGATCTCAAAGCTTACTTTCTTTTGTAAAAAGTGCTATTTAGAATTTTATGAAGATGATAATTAAAGTTTCTATGTAAATAAGTGTAACATAGCAGGTATTATATATTATAGCGGCCATCCATATTTGGAACAATTTTCTGAAGCACTACGCCTACGAATTATTTCAAATAAGAAATACCAAAGCCAGCATTATTTTCTGTACAGAAACCGACAAAGTGTTGCTCAAGGCACTATGAATAAAGCAGCTGATAAAAATGTTACACTCATAACTGTTAACAAAAATTGTTACTGCAAATGGTCTTATAGAAAAAACTATTCCGCCGTGTCAGGTGCGGGAGCTATTATTAGAAGGAGAAAAGGTAAAATTTTGTTTTAGAGATGCGCAATCTCAATTGTTTTGCCTGCAATTGTGCATAAAATAAAAAATAACTTCAGATAAAGATCACAACTGGCATTATACTCAGGCCCATCAATTGGTATGGAAAAAATAATTTTACCACGTTTTGAAAAAATCAAAAATAATAAAAACAAAAAATGTATATCTGTATGTCTATACATACATATAATGATTTATGGCCGCTTAGTAACTGACGGTAACTCAGTAATTTGACATCCTACAGTCACGCAGAAACTAAGAGGAGAGTATCACTGTAGAAAACGTAATAATTAATTGAGAAAATTTTGTGATAAAATTTAAAAAAAAATTACAAACTTATCCACGATACCCGAAAAAAATATAAAAAACAATAAACTAATGAGTTTGCGTCAGTTTTTAAAAAGGTTACAAGATATAACAAAAAGAAACAAAAATAAATGTCAAAAAAGTTCAGGATCTAATTGACGATATACAGCTGACACTTAATCACGCTTTTGGAAACCATGCCAATTGTAAACAATACTTCTGTGAAAAATGGTGTACATACAAGATAATTAAGAACAGACAAAATCTTTCTTTTCAAATTTCCGCCGAATTGTAAGTAGAAGGCCTAATAGTCCATGTGCCAATTTAATTAAATATCCATACTAATATTATAAATGCGAAAGTGTGTTTGTTTGTTTGTTTGTTTGTCCTTCTTTCACGTCGCAACAGAGCGTCGGCATGGCATGATTTTTGTATGGGGATAGTTCGGTGGATGTAGAGTGACATAGGCTACTTTTTTCCGCGGAAAAACATCTCATTCCCGTGGGAAAAACGAATATGTTGCACAAGTTTGTCCTTCTTTCACGTCGCAACAGAGCGTCGGCATGGCATGATTATTTGTATGGGGATAGTTCGGTGGCTGTAGAGTGACATAGGCTACTTTTTTCAGCGGAAAAACATATCATTCCCATGGGAAAATCGAATATGTTGCAAAATTAAATTCAGCTAGGTGGCGCCACCATGATTCTACAAGACGGACGACGGTACGATGGACGAACACAGAAGGTCAGAATATCTGGATTATTATGTCTTTTTACCAAAATTAAGATAAAAAATGTATGGATCTGTATTTTTCCACGCAAGACCGGGAAGAGAGCGATAAAAAACATAAAATTCACCGCCTGATTTTCTTCAAACGTTTTGGTGCATCGTAATTCACAGAATAGGCGATAACCTCGCAGACGATATTAAGTAATCCGTTGATGCTCTGCCTACCCCACAAGGGTTACAGGCGTGATTATAAGTATGGATCAGAAATACTATCACCACCTGTCACGCTTTCACCCTTAACTATTACTTAACAATGGTAGAAACAGTTCTTAGTAAGCCTTATTAATAAGCCTTAGTAATATTTATTGAACGGAAATGAATACAGTTCTTATATGTGGTTATGAATGAATCGGTATTACAATAAGAAAAATTGTGCAAAATTATAAGAAAAATATTTTTTGAGAGTTATTAACTAACGTATACATAGTTTAAATTGATTCCGCTAGATGTCGTTACTAGGTTTTTAAAACGCGGTAACGAAATGTTTCCTGACATGTACTTAACTCCCGCCGTTGAGCCGCGCGTCAACTTATAGTGCATACGGTACCTATACGCTTAAATTGTTTCTATTTCGTAGCTTATTCGATTTCGGTTGTTTGTTATTTGCTTTGTGATTTGGTTAAGGTTGAATGGATTTATATTGGCTTTCATTTTCGGATTTGTGTATTTTCTTGGATCGGTTTTGTTGATTTGGTTGGTATTCCTTTATACATATTTAGACTCTGGCTTTGATTTTGGATTTTGTTTATTTAGAATCGTGAATTGGTTTTCGTTGTTTTAGGTTGTTTAACAATATTTCAAAGGAATATTAATAGTATAGATAGTGTATACGGTACCTATACACTTACTTCTTTTTTCGTTGGTTATATTTATATTGACTACTGCTTTCGATTTCGGTTTTCTGCGATTTGTTTTGTGATTTGGTTTAAGTTGATTCGATTTTTTTGGCTATCGTTTTCGGATTCGTGTTGTGTCTTGAATTGGTTTTGTTGTTTTGATTTTAAAAAATATTTAAAAGGAATATTTATTCCTTTTAGATATTTTGGATTTGCTTTTAAAAAAAATATTTAAAAGGAAATTTAATTCCTTTTAGGTATTTTAACGTTTTTTTATAAATAGGTTTTTTCTTACTTCATAATGCCTCGCAAACGTAAGTCCAGCCTTTCAAGAGTATCTTCTCAAAGATAAGCGAAAAGATTAGCTCGATCGCTAGAATCTTTAGAAGATGCTGAACTGAGAAGGCAAGAACAAGCAGAGCGTCAGGCTGCTTTTAGAGCATCTGAGATACCTTCTCAACTTCAGCAAAGGCGTCTTGAACAGACAGAGCGTCAGGCTGCTTTAAGAGCTTCCGAAACACCTTCTTAAAGTCAGGAAAGGCGTCTTGAACAGGCAGAGCGTCAAGCTACTTTAAGAGCTACTGAACCACCTGCACAAAGTCAGCAAAGGCGTCTTGAACAGGCAGAGCGTCAATCTACTTTAAGAGCTACTGAAACACCTGCTCAAAGTCAGCAAAGGCTATTCGAACAAGCGGAACGTCAAGCGGCCTTAAGAGCCGCGGAAACACCTGATGAAACTCAACACAGACTCATTGAGCAAGCTGAACGTCAATCTACTATAAGGGCATCTGAAACACCAGAACAGATACAGGCGCGAAGAGATGCAAATGCACAGCTCCAAGCTGAACGTCGACAAAATTTTCAAAGAAACAATTGGTCGGCGCTTTTTAAACAGGATCCGGAAATATAACTCATGCTTTCAAATGACGTCCTTCGGAGTTGACCGGGAAATAATAATGCCGGGATTTTCGCCTACATTTACGGTGCAAGGGCAAATTTATCATAGAATAGGTTCACTTTTTCAAGCTGAAAACGAACAGCATAAATTTTTACAAGTATATTTTATGGGTGACGAAGAAATTGAGGTAGACCGTCGCTGCCAATTTATCCAGGGAGTTGAGAGAGACACAGTGTTCAAAATTCAAAGATTCTTACATGAACGTAACATTTTAGTCAAAACATTTAAAACTGCTTTAGAAAACTTACCTGAAGAGGATTATAAAGTCGTCATTCATGCAAATCGGACCCCTCGAGGAGAGCATGAAAGGCGCTACAATGCACCTTATTATATACGAAATAGCAGCCGTAATTAGTGGTGATCAATTTTCTTCACGAGACATTGTCTTGCGAGCACGTGATGATACGTTGCAACGGGTAGCCGATACACACAAGTTTTATGACGCTCTGCAATACCCATTGATTTATTGCAAAGGACAAGAGGTTATCATTTTCAAATTCCACTCATTAACCCGGTCACAAAGGAGCCTACTCGAACAAAAAGTATCATGTATGGATTTTATGCGTATCATATGATGTTGCGAGAAAATGATTTTAACCTCTTAGCCCGGAGTAGACAATTATTTCATCAATTTTGGTAGACATGTATGTGAAGGTAGAAAGTGAACGTCTCCGTTATATATCTTTAAATCAAAAAAGCTGCGCGTTGAGAATTATATATATTTACAAGATGCAGTTTCTAGCGACGCCAATGTAAACCCCAGAGATTTAGGTAAAATGGTAATTCTGCCCTCATCATTCGTTAACAGTCTCCGCTACCTACATGAGTACACACAAGACGCATTCGCCTATGTACGAACTTACGGAAGACGTGATCTTTTTGTTACTTTTACTTGCAATCCCACATGGAAAGAAATAACCGAGGAGCTAATGCCGGGCCAAAAAAGTACTGACAGACACGATTTAGTTGCTAGAGTATTTAGATTAAAAGTACAAAAATTAATGTATGTAATTAACAAAGGGAAAATTTTCGGAGAGGTGCAGTGCTTCATGTATTCAATTGAATGGCAAAAAAGAGGATTACCGTATGCCCACATTCTAATATGGCTTAAAGAGAAGTTGCGGCCCAGACAAATAGACGACATAATAAGCGCCGAGATTCCGTATCCTGAGCAAGATAAAGAATTGTATGATACCATCGTCTGAAATGTGATTCACGGTCCATGTGGAGCACGAAATTCAATATCGCCATGTATGAAAGAAGGAAATATACAAAGAAATTCCCTAAACAGCTATTAAAAGAAACAGTGCACAATGACAATGGCTACCCTTTATACAGACGCAGAGCTCCCCGAAGATGGTGGCAGGAAAGTTACAATCAAATCTCGCTCTGGAGCGTTCGAAACCTTAGATAACAGTTGGATTGTCCCGTATTCGCCCATTCTATGTAAAATGTTTAATGCCCACATTAATGTAGAAGCATGTAGCTCTGTCCGCGCAATCAAGTATATCTGTAAGTACATAAATAAAGGAAGCGACCAAGCAATATTTAATCTCAGGAGTGAAGGTGAGGCAAATCACGTTAATGAAGTACAGACCTTTCAAGCAGGGCGTTATGTCAGCAGTAACGAGGCAGCGTGGCGTCTCCTTGGCTTCCCTTTACACGAAAGGCACCCAACAGTTACTCACCTTGCTGTGCACTTAGAAAATGGAGAGCGTGTATATTTCACCGAAAGAAATTTCCAAGAAAGAATTGCATCACCGCCAAAAACTACACTAACAGCTTTCTTTCAACTTTGTCAAACCGACCCCTTTGCAAAAACGTTGTTATATTCTGAAGTCCCCCGCTATTATACTTGGAACACATCTAGGAAGGAGTGGAAACGCCATATTCAAGGCGCGCCTGTTGCAAATTGGCCCGCTGTAAAGTCATCAGATGCCCTTGGTCGTGTGTATACCGTCCATGTAACTAATTTTGAATGTTTCTGTTTACGATTGCTGCTGCACCATGTTCGGGGTCCTACAGGATATAAAGACCTTAAAACTGTCAACTGTCAGGAATGCGCAACTTATAGAGAAGCATGTGAAGCTCTTTCTTATTTCAATTTTTTTTTTCTTATTCCTCAGACATGCAGGTTTCTTCACGATGTTTTCCTACACCACCAAGCACGCGCTAGATCAGCACTTAAAATTGCAATTAAAAATTTCATTGGTGCTGCCAGGGATCAAACCCGGGCGAAATTTACAGCGAGCGCTTAGACCCAGAGCTACTAATACGACACAAATAAATACGATTCAACAAATATAATAAAAACCTTACGTACTTAAAACTTAAACACTTGATAGCTCGTGATGCCTACCGGACGAAGCTACAGCACCACACCGTGGAATGTAATTGAAGATGCTTAACCGCGACATAACTCTCAGTGATGCAAGCATATAGACAGTATATCACTTATATACTTGTCACCTCTACAGTCTATTAATCTTTACACTTTTCTAAGTAATACAGAAAGTAGTCGCTAGACGGTGTTGACGTCGGCTAAAATCTCTGCGGTCGCTGTTTCTGTCATTCAGGCTTCTTAAAGCCTAAAATATTATTATATATAGAATATATCGATGGTCTAGAAGACAAATGTATTAATTACAGAGATTGTAATTTTTCAGGAGTACAGTTTATATAAATTTTAAAGTTTGACCCGTTAGTGTGTAAAGCTGAGTAGTGTAACGTATCTTATACTTCTGCTATTAGTTAGGGTATTTATCTGTTATACAATTAATTTTAAAGAATTGTTCTCAACTATAAAAAGTACTGGGAAATATTCAGTAACATGAAAAATTACATTCACTTAATACTTTGATCATTATTTTGTTAGGTATTCTTTTTTTAAATACTAGTAATGCTATTAAACACATGAATATTCCCTTTAACCACTTCTGGTGTTTAAATGCTTATGTTAGAAGTTGTTCACTTAATGCGTTTGTGTATAGCATATGATTTTCAATTATTATGTAATTATTAGAAATAAAAATAAAATTTATTAAATTATTATATTTATTTTTATAACATCCACCTAAATTGTCATGTAAATTAGGTACTACCAATTTTAGGTTTTAGGTGTCAATTGCCTATCATTATAAAACACTTAAAGTTTGTGTGAATTTCAATATACTCATAGATAAAGTGGTTTAAAGGTACTTAATACATTTTGTAATTTCTATCATGGGTATGAATCTATATGGCTTTCCGATAAGTGCAAAAGATGTGGCCTATTCATTTAGAATGTTTAACATTAAAAGTGTAAACCACACAATTTTGCATTTACCACGTTTGTCTTCTAGACCATCGATATATAGAATAATACCTATATCATTTACAAAAATTACTGAAAATACACACTTAATTTTAAAAAGGGTAAGAATGTTCAATGAATCAATCAAGTATTCAATCCTTACACAATTCCATAATTTTCAGAATTAACACAAAGCTTCATTCACTTGTACTTGTGTTCTACATTGAGCGCGGAAAGTGTTTTACGAATGTTTACGTAACTAAAGAACGTCAATGATACCTTGTCTGATGAATATTATTTTTACGGTATCTTTGTGTTAGATATTCGCCAAACTTTACCTGTCATTCAAAAGGCACACCTGCAGATGAAATTAAAGCATGCCTCAAGTCGTCTATTTTATGGAACAAGGTGACAAAATTCAGTTTAACTACGAATATGAGAGTGCATTTGTATAATGATATCAATGCTGGAAACTATGCTGACACACTATTAAAAATTGGCGATGGGCGGTTGAAACGGATGCTGAGGGCTGCGTTAAATTGACGAGAGATTTTTGTAATTTAGTACAGTGTCATTCCGAATTAATTGCGAGCGTTTATTCAGATTTAACGAACAACATGCATGAAGACAAATGGTTATGTGAAAGGGCGATTCTTGCACCAAAAAAAGAGAGCGTTAACAAAATAAATTCAGATATATTAAGCGAAGTAGCAGGAGAAATAACAGAGTATTTGTCAGTAGACACAGTTATGGACACAGAACAGAGCACTTCATATCCCGTAGAGTTTCTAAATTATCTAGAGTTGTCAGGTGTGCCCTCACATAAGCTTCAATTAAAATTAGGCGTCCCAGTCATGCTAATGCGAAATTTAAATGCTCCTCGGTTATGTAACGGGACAAGGCTGCGTGTGACACATCTTGGACGGAACATAATCGGTGCTACAATTTTGACAGGCGTAGGAAAGGTGAAAATGTTATTATACCACGGATCCCTATAATTCCCACAGATCTTCCTTTTCAATTCAAAAGGTTGCAGTTCCCTATTAAGCTCAGTTTTGCAATGACAATTAATAAAGCGCAAGGGCAAACGTTACAGGTAGCGGGGAAACTTAGAAAACCGTGCTTCTCTCATGGTCAGCTGTATGTAGCATGTTCGCGTGTGTCAAATGCCCAGAATCTCCACATTCTTTCCCCGAATGGAAAAACATATAACATTGTGTACAGTAGCGTCTTAAAATAGTGTTCAGTTAGTTTTTTTTCCAAAATTCCCACAATCAATTAATCAGAATTCTCACAGATCTTCCCTTTCAATTCAAAATTTCCTATTTAGCTCAGTTTCTTTTCAATTCCAAATGCTGCACCTCTGACGGACCTATTAAGCTCAGTTTCCTTTAAACTCAAAAGGCTGCATCTCTGACGGATCTTTTATTTGGCTCAGTTTCCTTTCAATTCAGAAAACTGCATCTCTGACGAATCAATTTAGCTCAGTTTCTTTTCAAAAGTCTGCATCCCTGACGGATAATTATGCTCAGTTTCCTTTAATTAAAAAAATATCCCATTTCCATTTGGAATAAACAGGCTATTTTCATGCTTTCCTATACTGACTGACTGACTGACTGACTGGCTGACGAATCAATTTTGCTTAGTTTCCTTTTAATGGCTGCATCTCTGACAAATCTATAAAACTCAGTTTTCTTTCAATTCAAAAAGCAATGGATAGTTAATTTCCCAGTGACCATGCGGGCGAAGCCGCGGGTAACAGCTAGTATTTTATATGAAGTGATCTTGACTACGTTTCATCAATTAACTATTGATAAAAATGAGAACAGCAATTTTACACTTGTATTTACAAGAAACCCTATCAGTTGTAACTTGCAGCTTGTTCATTATTTTTATTATAAATACCTATAAATGTATATATTATTAAAAAATCATTACCGTAATATTTTGTATTATTTTTTATTTTGCCCTATCTGAAACGTTGTAAACTCTATAAAAAATGTGGCGTATGAAATGACTGACAATCACTAGAACATTTTATCTAGGTACAAAGATATTTTACGATTTCGAAGCCTCCACATGATATTTCTCAGCATTAGGTACCTCTCTGTATCTGAAACGAATATGAATATTGCATATGTATACGATACAAAAGTAAAGTAACAGGCTATATAAGTTCCTCTGCTGGGCACAGGACTCTACTTATTTCTGAAAGGGGTTTAGGGCTAGGAAATGTCCACTGTGCTGCCCCAATGCGTGTTGGCGAACTTCACATATCTTCAATTTTTTTTTTTCTTATTCCTCAGACATGCAGGTTTCTTCACGATGTTTTCCTACACCACCAAGCACGCGCTAGATCAGCACTTAAAATTGCAATTAAAATTTCATTGGTGCTGCCAGGGATCAAACCCGGGCGAAATTTACAGCGAGCGCTTAGACCCAGAGCTACTAATACGACACAAATAAATACGATTCAACAAATATAATAAAAACTCTTACGTACTTAAAACTTAAACACTTGATAGCTCGTGATGCCTACCGGACGAAGCTACAGCACCACACCGTGGAATGTAATTGAAGATGCTTAACCGCGACATAACTCTCAGTGATGCGCAAGCATAATAGACAGTATATCACTTATATACTTGTCACCTCTACAGTCTATTAATCTTTACACTTTTCTAAGTAATACAGAAAGTAGTCGCTAGACGGTGTTGACGTCGGCTAAAATCTCTGCGGTCGCCGTTTCGTCAAGGTCATTCAGGCTTCTTAAAGCCTAAAATATTATTATATATAGAATATATCGATGGTCTAGAAGACAAATGTATTAATTACAGAGATTGTAATTTTTCAGGGGAGCAGTTTATATAAATTTTAAAGTTTGACCCGTTAGTATGTAAAGCTGAATAGTGTAACGAATCTTATACTTCTGCTATCAGTTAGGGTATTTATCTGTTATACAATTAATTTTAAAGAATTGTTCTCAACTATAAAAAGTACTGGGAAATACTCCGTAACATGAAAAATTACATTCACTTAATACTTTGATCATTATTTTGTTAGGTATTCTTTTTTTAAATACTAGTAATGCTATTAAACATTACGAATATTCCCTTTAACCACTTCTGGTAAGCTTAAAATGCTTATGTTAGAAGTTGTTCACTTAGTGCATTTGTGTATAGCGTATGATTTTCAATTATTATGTAATTATTAGAAATAAAAATAAAATTTATTAAATTAATATATTTATTTTTATAACATTCCACCTAAATTGTCATGTAAATTAGGTACTTACCAATTTTAGGTTTTAGGTGTCAATTGCCTATCATTATAAAACACTTAAAGTTTGTGTGAATTTCAATATACTCATAGATAAAGTGGTTTAAAGGTACTTAATACATTTTGTAATTTCTATCATGGGTATGAATCTATATGGCTTTCCGATAAGTGCAAAAGATGTGGCCTATTCATTTAGAATGTTTAACATTAAAAAGTGTAAACCACACAATTTTGCATTTACCACGTTTGTCTTCTAGACCATCGATATATAGAATAATACCTATATCATTTACAAAAATTACTGAAAAATACACACTTAATTTCTTTAAAAAAGGGTAAGAATGTTCAATGAATCAATCAAGTATTCAATCCCCTTACACAATTCCATAATTTTCAGAATTAACACAAAGCTTCATTCACTTGTACTTGTGTTCTACATTGGAGCG
Source organism: Parnassius orleans (assembly GCA_029286625.1). NCBI lineage: Eukaryota > Metazoa > Arthropoda > Insecta > Lepidoptera > Papilionidae > Parnassius > Parnassius orleans. The sequence goes on along the minus strand of JAGSMP010000022.1, from coordinate 5,840,026 downwards.
CGGAAAGTGTTGCATTTTACGAATGTTTACGTAACTAAAGAACGTCAATGATACCTTGTCTGATGAATATTATTTTTACGGTATCTTTGTGTTAGATATTCGCGATAACATCTCAATGTTAAAATCAAAGTCAAATCCAAAGCAAAAATAGCCGGCAAGTAAGCAATGTCGATTTTAATGCAATATAACCAACTCTCCATTTTCTATTCTCTACTCTTACTATCCTCAATTAATTTTAACGCGCCCTTTGAACAAATGTCAAAAAATCAGAAAAAAAGCCCTGGCTTTAGAAAATACGCAAGCAAACCCCCATACACTTAGTTTTAATAGCAGCTTTAAGTACTGAGACGTGTAGTGCGTAAAAACATGCTCAGAGATGAAAGAAAATATTGTGTCGAAACCTGCATGTCTGAGAATTAAAACATTTTGAGGACATGTGAAGACTGCTTTCACACAAAGACTGTTCCCTGCTTCAAAACTTTCTCAAAATTAAGAGGAAACCTTTGTGCAGCAATAGGTCGTTCGTAGAAATGTAAAATAAACTAAGTAATAAGAATTTAGTAAACCTTCAAAGTAACTTGTATAAAAAAAAAAAATTAAAATTACAGGGGCTATTTCTATTTTATTATTTCATAATAATGGAAAATAAATATTGGTTGGCGGGGTTTTATTTTCGATCATGTCACCGCTATACTTACTGAAGACTTGAAAACAAGATAGAACAATAGGTAAAAGCTATTTCTTATCACATGAATGGTTATCAAGTGACTAGACTATATTGAGCGTATGTTTGATGGGCATCTTACGTTATATTGTGTTTAATATTAGCTTTTACCTGCGGCTTCATCCGCGTAGAATCAGCAGATCTATAATAATAATAATTTTGACGGCTCCGTGGCGTTGTGACTTAGCAATGAGTTACGGCGCTGAGGGCCGCGTGTTCAAATCCCGCACGGAACAACTATTTGTATGACCTACAAGTAATTGTCCCGGGTCTGGATGTTTGTCCTTGTGCAATTTATGTATGTAAACTGCCACCACGATACAGGAGAAAATCCTAACGTTAAAAAAAGCATTCAAAAACAAACATAAAAACTATCATTATCATTATCATCATTACAGCTCATCACAAGTCCACTGCTGAGCATAGGCTTTCCCCAAGGAATGCCACAAAGCACGGTCCTGAGCCACCTGCATTCATTGACATGCATGCTTTAAAAACCATTGTCACCATTAAATGCGAGCCGTTATAACTGACGGCTGCTAACTCGACTAAATCAGGGTGCTAACAATTTATTATGGATTCTTAAGAATAAACATTGTTTATAATAATTTAAATTGTTATAAACAAATAAAAATGGTTTTCATGCATAAAACACAACTTTTAAAACTGACGAATGCTAACCCGACTAAATGGAGTTACAAATAGTAAATTACTGCCTTTAAAATGCACCTTCTTAATGAGAATTAAATTTGTTTTAAACAGTTAGAATTATTATTTGCCTCTTAGTGAAACGGATGTCGGCTGACAGATATAATCTCAGTGAATGGGCATATTTCAGAAGTTTTTGAGAGCAATTTACAATACCTGGAATAATTGTAAATTACTCTTAAATAATTGGAATAGTGAACGGTAGTAATAGTCGAAAAACACTTTAAATCATTGATTTAAAAAGTAAAGCATTCCGAATAAGCCATTTTCCGAAAAGGACTTTAGTACCATAGACCATATACACACCCTGCGAATTGTACAGAATACCTAAAAGTACAGTCTACGACTTTGTCTTGCGTATATGGACTATGATTGTGCCTTAAATTCCTTCGAAATTTAACGGTGCTACATTCCCATGCGCGGTGTCAGATTGCTGTCGGTATATCGTAGTGTTAGTGTTTGTATATTAAGGCTGCGATTGCTATCCGAGTACAGAACTAGAGTACGAAACTTATGCAAATGCTACGAGGTGAAAGACGGGTAAAAGGATTATTCGCAAAACTCTTCATCGCAGCATAGTAAGACGTTTCCAAGCTACTGCACTGGAAAGGATAAACTATCAACATCAATGTGGCCATAGCGAATACACACTCACCTTCGATTTGCCGACGATAAATTCATTACGGCAGAATCCCTGAAGGACCTTAGCACTATGTTCAACGACCTCAATAGTATCTCCCAACGGGTCTTAGGATGAAAATGGACATAATAAAAATCATGTCTTATGTTCTACAACGGAAGTTGTTGGGAACACTACGCTCGAAGATGTTGCACGAGTATGTTAACCTAGGACAAAATCTACGATTAGGTAACCTTAATTTCGACTAAAAGGTCAACCGAAAAAAACAACAAAAAAATGGTTCTCAAGTGTTCCCCCTAGAGGGAATGACGACCAGTAAGAGAAGCAGGAAATCTATGGATGTAGGTGGCGCAGGACCGTGTTTTTTATAGAATAGGGTGACAAACGAGCACACAGTCCACCTGATGGTAAGTGGATGCTGTGGCTCATAGACATCTACATTTATGCTTAATTAAGAATCAAAATGCAGATGCATTTTCACCCTGATGACTAAGATAGAATGCCTCATTTACAGTAAAAAGGGTCTCCGGTTCTCTACACTCACCATACGAAACACAGCAGCATAAAGCTACTATTTTACGCTGGTATACTGTGAGAGCGTAGTCCTACCCCGGTCGAGCCGACCCATTCGTGCTGGAACCATAATATAGCTGCAGCGTGGCTCTACCATGTATGAAAATATGTGCATGTTTTGTAGCATTTTATTTATTTAAACTTTATTGAACTTTACACATTAAGTACAGGAACAAAAGGCGGACTTAATGCTCAAAGCATTCTCTGCCAGTCAACCTTTGGGCAGTGATAGAACTACGAATGCGGTTACAAAGAAATATAGCATTCCCTTAGGGGAGGGCAATGTTCAGCAGTGGACCTGAGAATGAATGTAATAATGATGATAATGAATACCAGTGATGACGTATGCTACCGAGACGTTCTGCTTCGCTGCTGGCCATTTGAGAAAGCTCTAATTCACTCAGCGAGCGATGGACAGGGCAACGCTCGAAGTTACTCTGCAGTACTACATGCAGGGTAACTTCGAGCGTATAGGTATGTTTATAGGTAGTAACTGAACTAGCCCAGCTAATCAGTAGGCTGGCCATAAAACCTGAAGCATCGAAAACTGGTAGGGAAGAAAGGTTTTCAAATTGCAGCCAAGTACTGGCAAGCGCGATTTTGGGCAACCCCGCCCCCCACTAGGTGGAGTATCAATCTAAACTATCTAGCCGATGAATGTAGATGACTCAGGACCATACTTTTGGCGATCTATGGGGAGGTCAATGTTTAACTTTGAACTTGTGATGAGCTGTAACTAAGATATCATGGACGTAAATTCAAAAAATTCTTTGATCTAATGATTGTTAAAAATATTTAAGCTTTATGATTAAAGACATTTTTTTAATTGTCGAATAACAAGCTTCTCATTGAGTAGACGATAATATAATTGGTAAACACGTATGTTAATTCTGAAAGAATCGCGTTGTTTATACAAATATTATCAGTTATGCTGAAAGCGTTGAAATCTTACACCTTAAGTATCCTCTCAGATAAAGTTGACATTGAATATTACAGATCACACTTTTAACTAGTTTTACTGTTTACGCTATGATATTTTCCAAAGCTGATTAACCGTGTAGTGGCAGTGTAGGAATATCAACAAACCCACATCGTCCCTTGGGTGTCGTAAGAGGCGACATAGGGAAACTGAAAAGGAAATGCACAGCAGCGTCTTCAACTCAATATTATAAAAACTACGGTTGCCAACCCACCTGCCAAGTGTGGCAACTACGACAAATTCTCCTATGAGCCAATACATGGAGCCTCTTCCATACATTGGCTTGTGTTCAGCAGTGCATTTTTCTTGCTTGTAATAGATGGATGAATGGATTATCTAAAAGCATCTGTAGGTAAAATAAGCACCGAATAGAAAATCATTTAATTTAAACGAAGCTATCTTGTTAAGCACATATTATAGTCAGTAGAAAAACTTTAGAAAAATCGTAACACTTGAAATAATAAATGAGTAATTATATTATTTTCCAAGGAAGTTAGTAGTAGTAGTTGTTTAAAAAGTTTATTTTAGGTGAACGAGTCGATTAAAAAAGTATAGACAATTCCTATTTTATTTATTTAAAATAACCTAAGCTTTAAACTTAATCATTTTGAGATAAATTAAAATATTTTACTGTAAAATTCAAAATAATGGTTTTAAATTATATTTTTGGTAATAATAATATTTTAAATTATGTACACTGTTGCAATATTAGTACATTTAAAATAGTCAACATGGATACCTTAATGACGAAGTGAATTGCCCAGGACCGGCAGCCGCACTTGTGGCCAGAAGCCAGCTGTCGGCAGCCGCCGGCACGACCGCATCCAGAACCGATTAGAGCAAACTGAAGGCTTAAATACTAACTCCGAACGGCAATAAAGTACGGGCACATTCTGAAGCCGTCTGGCGCGAAGGAAACGGATAGCGCGCGACTAACGTGGCAAGTAGAGACACACTGGTGTTATGAACAATTCGTACAATAACATAAGAGTGCTGTGTATGTCATTTAATAATGCAGAAGCGTTAATAAGTACATTGTTGACTGTGCGAGGCTTGTGTGTGCGCAGGTGTGGGTGTAACAGCGTGCGACGCTGTCCCAAGTCGAACAGCAATTGACTCATTAAATCAATACGCTTATATTTTTAATAAATAAAACTTTACACTAAAATATAGCTTTTTTTCTTAAGCTACTCTAAATACAACGAAAACTATAATTTTTAAGCCCACACTGGGCACTATTCTTAGCGAATGTACAAATTACACAGAAAAATGTTTTTTTTATTAACTGGGCCATGCGGGAGCTGTTGTGGTTGTAACACGAATGGGTCGGCTCGACCCGGGAGGGCCGACGATCTCACAGAATACCAGCTCGAAATTAGCAGCTTAATATTTCGTTTGCTGAGTGTAGAGAACCGGAGACTCTTTTTGCTGGAAACGGAGAGTTCCATCTTGGTTCCATGGCGTTGACAACGCATTTCCAATTTGATTCTTGATCAAAGATAGATATGGACATATATAAGCCGCGGCATCCTTAGAATATATGCACGTTTGTCACGCTTATTCCATTAAAAAATTGCCACCGAGTATTAATTTCAATACTTACATTTATAATTACCAACAGTTCCAAGTCTCGATGCCGTCCAATATGATGATGTAATCACTCTCTTACTTATCTTGAAAATACTCATTACATACAACGTACCACTACTTCTAGTCATAACGCCACTGTACCAGCTATTTAAATCTTGGATTAATTTTTGTCACAATACTTAATTTATTATACAATCAAAAAATAATCGTGTCATTTCTAAACAAAGGCAATACCGTCACGGTTACGACATTTCAACTGACAGTTGTAGAAAAATGATCATTTTATTTGTAATCGCATTCAAATTTTAACAAAAATCACTGACACACTGATTCTGAAACTCACATCACTTTATAAAAATTATGTTAAATGCTTAATTCATTGTTTCTTAGATCTTTAAAAAAAAATGATTCCAATACACATATTGCTTATACACTTGGACATATCAAGCATAGCTCCGATAACATAGCGCTCTACTTCCCATCCAATGTGTAGGATATTATGAGTTCGGAATTTTGAACCGTTATACCGTTATTTTTCAGTCGCCAGAGCCTCGTTCGTTATTTGGTAAGGTGTCCCACGTGAAAATCAGGTAATCAATTTAATAAAAAGTTGTCACATGCACTAATTCTACAAGAAATTAGTTATTTAATATTAACCATAAATAAATTTAAATCTCTTCGGTACGAATACTTAGAACAAGTTATTTTATATCAAACTTTGTTGGTCTGTTTCCTTTTTTATACACCCAGCTTTTCGTTGAGTCGTATTTGTTCTTCTTTGACCAAAATCTTTCTGGTTGTTCAGAATGTTTTCAATATTTTGGGCAGAGTCGTTTACACGTGATTTCTGTAAGTCTCTGTAAAATTACTTTTCGTATGTTGCAGACTAGATTGTTTATTTTTCGTACTTGTGCTTTTTTATATAGTTTTTATTCGTTTTATATCGTTTTATCTGTGAAACTTTCAGTGCGAGATTTATTCTAACCAAAAATTCCTCTGCATTCCTGTTATTATGTTTATGTATAGCAATCTTGGTCTGGGCGATAACGCCCCCTTGTGGGCGTTGGAGACCTAGATGGGCCCAGAAAAAAATGGGGGACGTTGGCGTGAATTAGGGGGGCGATGGTTGATATGTAATTTCATTTAGATAAGGTGCTTTGGGGGTAAATCCGACATATTTTCTGATTAGTTGATACGATGCATATTTAATAGTTATTTTTAAAAAATCTATCAAAGTTTACAACCAACTCATGTCACTTTTATTTATTGAAATACATATCCTAATTATTTTGTTATTCATCTTAATAAAATGTCTTTGCGTTGCGTAAATACGATCATTTCAAATTTGACATATTTTTCTTCTGGAAAAGGTATAATTGCGATATAACGCGGGGTAAAATCGAAAATTCGGTAAAGTGTTCCTTTTTGACTTTCGATGGAAGATTTGGATTTACTTTTCGTTCGTTCGGGGTATAGCTCTACAAAAAGCATTGATAAATACTTTATGTTTCCAATTAAACTATATTTTGCTCACTTGAATTTTCGGAATTACCCCACAATAAGTCCAGCGGTTCTAAACATTTAGGGCACCACCACGGCAGCGCACCTTGCGTTTCCGTGGTTGGACAGTTATCAGGCTAGTTAAAGAGGTTTCTTCAAACTTTTATAACAGGTAAGTGAGAATAATTTTTTTTATACATCTCTTTATATATTTTAATGGGTCAGAAGTATCCGAAATTGGGATTTTTCAAGCCTTTAACAATTCATAACTTCGAAGATATTAACTTTATCGTAATTTTATTAAAGAATATAAAAAAAAATGTCCCGTTTGAAAATAACAATTCCTTGCAATTGAAAAAAAAATCGGTTTAAACAATATGGCACTGAGTTGCCTCATGTCAACATGCATTTATATCATCAGTAGGACAATTTAAAGAGAATCGCATAAAAAAATTGAGGTGGAATAGTTTTTGGTACTCATGCGCCGATTCCTCCTGCAGGGCTAGCATGGGCAGGAGACAATTTTATCCCCGGGGAAAGGAGAAAATGTTTATCCCATCGCTTAGTTTTATCCGTTGGTTAAATTCTCGAAGGTGTTAAACTTATCCAAAATAACAATTTATGCTGACGAAAGATTGACAGCCACTGGAAACTACTATGGAAAAGTAGTTCGATAGTCCATTAATTCGTAATTAACCCTGTGGGGTATTTCCGAAAAAAAAAACACAAAAACAATAGCTGGCTAATCCTAACCTATAAAATAAAGCTTTAAAAACGATTATCTATCATAAAATCAAACAATCATTAAGATTACTTAGCAAGTTCCTAAGATAATGAACGCGGGGTAATTCCGAAAAACCGAAAAGAGATGAAAAAAGCTGTTTCCACCGAAAAGTTAACTTTGCACGCGCACTATTGAGACTAGCTACCTGACACGACTGAAGCCAGGGAGACAAATAAAATGTTGTCTAGAATAATGTTACCAGAGCAAAAAATATTGCCTAGTTAAGTCGTAATTTGTAAATATCAGAATTCTCGCATTTTCGTAATAACCCCAAAGCACCATACTTTATATTTTAAAATTTACTAAAATTAAAACCTACCTACTACTCAATATCGAATAATTAGTTTATATTTCTGCCCTTTATGATGGTATATAAACGAAGAAATACTTAACATAGATTTCGTAGGATAGCTCGTACGCCGTACGCAATCAAGTTGTAAAAAGTTTTTGTTAAATAACGCTATTGGTGCAATCCGGTAGCAATCGGCTGGTTCATCGATACTTGTCTTAACTTGCTCAGTATGATTGAGCGTCGAAAGAGATAAACGAGTTTGTGCGTGTTTGTCTTATTCCTGTGCGTGCTGTATTTAAATCCTATATAAAAGCTCGTTATATTTTTTATATTTTCATTAGTGGTTTCGCGTGCAATCTTTAAACAAGTGTTTATATTCAACACTTTATTTACATATTTGTAAAAACAAAGCCATATCGGAAGCAAAAAAGAAGAGACGGCAATATAGTGCAGAATATATTAAATTTGGATTCATAGAAAATTCGACAAATCCATCTTTGCCTTTGTGCTTTCTTTGTTCAAAAACATTTTCAAACGAAGCGATGAAGCCTTCAAGACTTCAAGATCATTTGAATAAAATGCATCCAGATAAGAAGGACAAAAATGTAGCCTATTTTCAAGACCTGGAAAAGAAACATAATGCTCAGCCAAGTGTATCAAAACTTTGTTCAGTGGCTGCTAAGCAAGATGATGACGGACTTTGGGTTTTATACAATATCTCTTTGTTAATTGCTCAAACAGGTAAACCCCACACCATCGGAGAAACGTTAATTTTGCCGGCAATAAAAGAAGTTATAACTACTGTGCTCCATAAACCGGCGGCAGACATAATTCGAAAAATTCCTTTGAGCAATAGTTCTGTGCAAAAACGAATTAATGAAATGGCTAAAAACATTGAAGAGTCATTGTGCAATCATCTGAAGACTAGTCAATTTTCAATTCAATTGGATGAGTCCACTTTACCAACTAATGAAGCATTGTTGCTGTCTTACGTGAGGTCTATTAAAGATGAAAAAATATGTCAAGAACCATTATTTGCTAGAAATTTAGAGACAGACAAAAAAGGAGAAACTATATTTAAAACACTGGAAAAGTTTTGTGATGAAAAAGGAATTCCCTTGAAGAATATTATATCAGCTGCTACAGATGGTGCTCCAGCTATGACGAGGTGTCAAAAAGGCTTCATAGCGTACTTAAAAAACAAAATTCCATATGTGCTTGCTGTACATTGCGTTACACATCGACAACATTTGGTTGCTAGAAATGTAAGTGAATGACTATTTCAATCATTGCAACATGTTATCAGATCAGTCAATAAAATCCGAAACAACTCTCTAAATGACAGATTATATAATCAGCTTTGTGTTACTAATGATGAAGATTTCAACCGATTGATCTTTCCCACAGAAGTTAACTCTGTCGTAGAGTTCTTGGAAAACAAAGACACAGAATTGCGCGACAACCTCATCACATCAAAGAATGGTATCGCATATCTGACAGACCTTTATAATTTGCTTAATGATATGAATCTCCAACTTCAAGGCGATGACTTGAACTCAATAAAAACAAAAAATATCGTCGCTGCTTTCGTAGCCAAGCTGCTCTTACACAAGAAGAATATCGGCAGACGTGAGTTCCATAATTTGCCCAATTTATCAGTATCCTGCAACAATGACGACTTGCTTGTCTACTGCCAACATTTGGAAAATCTCCACAGTGATTTCATTGAAAGATTACCTATTAGATTAGATACCAGACTGGGTGTTAGATCCTTTTTCAAATTTCAACATAGCATTATCACCCTAACTAGAAGAAGAACTTATAGAACTGACAACGAACGGGGAAATAAAAATCAAATTCAAAAATGGCTACCATGAATTTTGGCTACAAAAGTCAATCCCGCAGTTGTACCCTGGATTGTGGTCGATCGTTCAACGATTTTTGATAGCATTTCCATCTCACATTTGTGTGAACGTCGATTTAGCGCTGTGACAACGCTGCTTACTAAAAAAAGAAATCGTTTGCATGTTACCGAACGCGGCGACTTACGACTGTTTTTGAGCAAAATCGAACCTTATATCAAAGAACTTGTTAAAGATCATCAAATTCATCCATCTCATTACATTAGTTTTAAAACTAAAATTGATTACCTATTTATATTGTTTCTTTTAATTTGATTAAAATATATTCTTAATATTATAAAGTTGCGTTTCAATTGCTCTCACCGGTAATAATGTCTAGTTTAGAATATAAGTTTAAACACCAGAACCGACTAATATAGCACATCATAACTAAATTAATTAAAGTAATGAAATTGTGGTTTTTAAGTTTTAGGAGTGTATAAAAATTGGGGCCGCTGAAAAATAATTGATTTTCAAAGGGGGCGGTAAAAGAAATAAGTTTGATAATCTCTGATGTATAGTATGAATGGTTCTCTTCTTAAAATTTCCTCACCTTTTTCGACGACTTTCTTGGATGTATTAAATATTGCTTACTGTGATTGTGTATAAGTAGCAGCTAGTCTGCTCTTAGTTTATCTATGTCCTTTTGAAAACGATTTTGCCTAAGAAGTTTATAAGTTGTGTTTTGATTTTCTAAATTTTATGGTGTCTTCTGTTATTTTAAATCCTAACTCTTCAGATGTTAACATATCTACAGTCGTGACATATATCGATTAATTTTGTATCTACAATTAAAAAGAGGTTTAATATTTTTTCTTTGCGAGAATAATTCATGCAGCAGTTTTATGTACATCGTCATATCGGACTCTAATTTAGTTATGTAACAAGCATTCATGGTTAAAATAATAATTAAGAAAAACCCGACTGCGTTAAAGTTTACAGAAAAAAAACTTCCCCCTCCCTTTTTTGTATTTGCAGATGCAATATATAAATATTATTTAGCCTATGTCACTTCTACAATTAAGACGAATCTAACGACACCATCATATGTTAAAATCAATCAAGCCGTTCATGCTATAGGGCGTGCCAATTAAATAGACATACATAGATACATACTCTCGAAAAACATTACCTTTCTTCTGAGGCAGTCAGGTAAAAATACGCATGTAAAAGTATATATGATAAATACATTGACATCTTTACTGCATGATTTGGGTGTGCTATATTTACCAACTTAAGTGGACGCAATTTATTGCCCTTCCACAGGACTGACACATCTAAGACTGGTATGGCAGGATATCTAAAGTTATCTGTTGATGAAGAAGTAAATATTGGAGATGATGCTGCATTTGACCAGCAGTTTTTCAGTCTGTCAAGGTGGCTATTTTCGGCTGTAGCATTTTCGGGTGACTGGTTTCGTAACAAAAACAGCTTTAAGGAGTGTTTTCTTATTTTATTAACAATTATTTATGATAAGAAAAATAAACTTCCACTGTTTCAACAATAAACAAAGTCGGGGATAATTAGGAAAATTAACAAGGAAAATTAGTAGGAAAATACGAATATTATTATACAGTACAGTAAATAACTTATCTATTCGCATACCTATTATTTATAACATTTAAGTATATCTTATATTGTCATGTTGTTTTTTTTTGGTATATTATATATAATATGTGCCTATGTAAAAGCATTGATTTATATACATACATTTATATTCACACACACACACACACACACGCACGCAGGCACGCAGGCACGCACGCACGCACGCACGCACGCACGCACGCACGCACGCACGCACGCACACACACACACATACACACACACACACTTTGAGCTCTGTAAACCGATTTTGCTGTTTTGGTGATTCTGTTATCGAAAGAGTATATAAGTATACTTTCATGATGTTTCTATATAAATTTCAACGATAATAAAGTCTTCTTTTAATATTTCACTATCACGTAGCATAGGGAATGGCCTATGTGGATCATCGATTAAATCACATCCATTAATAAAGCCAAATGAAGTCCTTGATCTCTAATGCTAAGTTCAACATCTGTAGGCCTAACCTAACATAAACTATGTAGACATGTACACGGTACACCGATTCGACTGATACTATTATCGAAAGCGTATTTACATTTTCACAATGATTCCATATTAATTTCGACAATCGTATTATAGTATTTTTTTGAATATTTCGTGATAGCGAAGCATACGAAATGGCCTATATGGATCATGGATTAAATCACATGCAGTAATAAAACCATAATATGAAGTCCTAGTCCTAGATATCTAATGCTCAATACAAATGCTGTAAGCCTAACATGAACTCTGTAGCTAATAATTGCTGTAGAAATTCGAAAAGAAACGCACTTACTACTATTTAAACTCGTATTTATTTTTGCTTTACATTTTTCTTTTGTTGTATGCATAAATTTAAATCTTAGTATTATTATAAAGATAGGTCATTCTAATTGTTAACCGTCATGCCGGTTCTTCTTTCTGTACAAACTCTATATGGCTGGAACCCATTTGTCAAATGTTGCACCTGAAAAAGTGGGTTGCTTTAGTAGCAGAACATTTTATTTGGAGCTGATTAAAATATCTTATATCTAATAATTTTTCGTCGACCCCTGCTATTTATTTTACTTCTACTATTTTATACGTAGGACACTCAATAAGTTTTAAGATATACAAAAAGTATTCTAGATACTATTAATATTTATTTTACATCTTTTCAAAATATTCTCCATCATGCTCTATACAAAGTTCCATTCGCCTAAACCAACTCTGAAAACACTTTTGCCAGTCTTGATTTGACAGGTCGGAAATCGCTTCTTCGTAGGCAGCCACGGCTTCTTCGGCGCTTGAAAAAACTTGCCTTTTATTTTTTCTTTGACTCTTGGGAACAAAAAGAAATCACAAGGAGCTAAGTCAGGGCTGTAGGGTGGGTGACTTAGAGTTTCAATACCAGATTCCTCAATAAATGCTTTTGTTCTAAGGGAGGTATGTGAAGAGGCGTTATCGTGATGCAGCATGATTCCCCGTAGCCCGATCTTTGGTCTTCTCTCCCGCACAGCTTGAAAAGCTTTGGGTAATGCAACTGTAGTATACCATTCAGAGTTGACTGACCTACAATTTTCCAGCATTGACGTCGACAAATGTCCGCTCCGCGAAAAAAACCAGCCACCATTTTTTGCCGACGTTGCGAGGTCTTTGCAGTTTTGTCGGTAACTGTCCTTCTGAGTAGACCCATACCGATGATTGCCTTTATTTTCCGGATCATATTGATAGATCCATGTCTCGTCACTAGTAACGATTTCTGAAACACGCCTAGATGCCCCGTTTTCAAAACGTAGACGCATTTCATGGCACCAATCCACACGAGTCTGTTTTTCGCTTTCGGAGGGCAAACGAGGGATACATCGACAACAAAGCTTCCTCACTCCAAAATGTTAATGTAGGATGTTATGAATGCTCCCCGAACTAATGCCTACAATATTTTCGATGTCTGTATATCTGATTCGTGGGTCTTCTCGCACCAACATTTCAGTAATCCATACATTTTCTGCCGTTACTGCTGTTTGCGGGGCCCCGGTTCTTTGTTCATCTTTAAGATTAATTTTACCCCTTTTGAATTCAGCAAACCACCTAATAATTGTTGCGCGTGATGGAGCTGAGTCCCCTAATGCTGATTGTAACCGTTGTAAAGTTAATTGTTCGGTTAAACCAAATTTAAAATCATAATATACCATAGGCCGCAAATGTTCACGGTTAAGATCCATCGTTTTAAATGAAAAGCGCGGGAAGCGTTGCAGCAAAATTAATAGAACTTTGTTTTTTTTTTTAATATTGAACAATTGGCTTATGGAATTCTATTTTTAAATAAATTTGCCTTTTAGAAACATATAACACGGGTGCGTTCCATTTTTAACTTTCGAGCATCTCAAAACTTATTGAGTGACCTACGTACTTTAATTGAATAACTTATCAGCTCCGCATCTGACTACAGCTCTCTATGCTGAACCTCACCCGTGTATAAGCTTATGTTGCTGTTAACACTTATCGGTCCGATATCCCTCCTTCTGCTAATGCTACGCTATATCCCTTCATCACTTGTCATTATCTCAGAAAAGGAGTCAATCGTTTTTGGGCCCACTAGAAATTTTCGCGACCCTTAATGGTATTATATACAAAAAAAATATAACAATTTATTATTGTAAATAGCATAAAGATTTTATGAAAATCTAAATGGAATTAAGAAATCTGAAAAAAAGAGTTGTTTTGATATTTGTGTTCTTGTCATTGGTTCAGATAATGTAATATTAAAAAAAATTGTAGTAGAGATGTGCCAACTCGGAAGAAACTCGACTCGAGTTAACTTGAGTTGAAATTACGTAACTCGAATAGTACTCGAGTTACGCAACTCGAATTATGGAACGAAGTTGTGTCAGTTTGTTACAAATTATTTTTATATTTGTTCCTCCATCCAAGATAATTATTATTACTTTACTTAATAGGTAGTTATATTTTATTGGTTTGCGTATAGGCAGTTTTCATAAAATAATATCACTCTTACTTTATGACGTAGCGTATAGTTAATGTTATTAATAATTTAACTCTCACGTATCATAATTAATCAGCTTATTGATATTACATAATATAGCAATAAATTGTTCGAATTAGTAAGTCGAGTTCATCACTAAATTGTAGACAGACACTGCATTGAACGTAAGATAAAGATGCGACTCGAGTAGAATTTTGTGACTCGAGTCACTCGGGTTTTATCATGTCACTGTAGTTGTACTCGAGTTTTTGAGTTATGCGAATTAACTATTTACAGTCCCTGCATCGATTGAAGTTTATCACTGGAGTTGATAATAGCGATTACCTTAGTTAAAGCATTTTTAAATAATAATAATAATAATATGTACTGTTTGATAATTAAATTACTAGTTTAAGTTTTATTTTTGTTATAGTTTTTAATACAATATAACGTGGAATTTCTATATTAATATAGTTTTTAAACAGGTACCTTTATTAAATAAGTAATATGTGACAATATGAAATAAAATACAAATATTTATTATTTATTTATTTGTAGTATTTCCATGTTTTTTATTTACTACACACATGTGTAGCATTTCAAAATCTATAAACTGCTTTTCGCATATCTTACAAATCGCTTCCATTTTTCAAAATAAGCCACACTGACGATTTTTGTTTTGTTGTTTCATTGTTATCATTCGTACTTTAAACAAACAAGTACATTTAAATCACCTTTTATGTTATGCACTACTTATACGAAGTAAAAAAAATAACAATGATAGCACAATCACGATATTATAAATCAAACTAAGTTCATATTTGACTACAACATGCCAGATGCAAGTTTCACGCCCGCGGCGCCTTATACTATGTGAATTAGTTGATTAGATGATAGAATTAATGAATTAGTGAACTGACATCTATCTAGCGCTCTCGAATCCACGGTGCGTCGAGTTGACTTGGTAACTCGAGTGCAAGCGGACTCGAGTAAAATTTATTTTCACTCGAGTACCGAGTTATACAGATTCACTCGATTGAATCGAGTGAAAACAGAGTTCGAGTTGCATCACTACTTTAAGAATAAAGTCTGTAGTTAATTGTTATACACTTTAAAATAATTTTTAGTAGCAAACTAGCAAAATTTATTAATGGCTAAAAAGTTTATACGTGTTTGTTTACAAGACAATAAAATAAATATCGTCTCATCGATGCGCAAGTGTTTAACATATAATGGATAATATCTATTTTTCCTTTTTATTTTTTTGTGGTCGCATGGTAAAATTGCCAATGACATTCAAAATTAAAAAATGAAAACTAATGAGTTTAGTTAATTAATATAAGAGTACGTATCACAGAACACAATTACTCTCTAAGGTATGTATGTAATACAAGAGTTTACTTTTACACCAAGAATTTTGGAAAATCTAAATAAGATCCAATTTATGATGAATTACCTAAAAAAAATGACAAACACAGGTCTTAGAACCTTATTAGTATGTTAAAAGTGACAAAGTATTAAAGTTTTATTTTATTAGTAAAATCTAAATTAAATAATAGATAGATTAAATACATAAATGAAGTTTTTCTGTATGTTATAAGAAAATTAGAATCTATGGGTCGAGGGATTTAAAGATTTCTATTTGATGTAGCTTCATCGGCTTTGAAGAGCGATTCATTTAACTGCATTTAGGTATAAATACCTTATGTATTCAGCAAGTTGCTCCATAAACTTGAAAATACCAAATGGCATCAAACATGGATCCTGAATTTATGCCAGCCATAGTAGATAGACAGTATAGATAGTACATATATTTACATGTAAATAAGTACTTATTACTTGTACTAGAAGCAAATATACAGTTTGCATAAGTATTGTAACTTAGTTAAGCCATTTTTACTTGTGTAATGGTTATATCCTTGTTGATCAGATGCTTCTATTATCCTTAGACTGATGTGTTGTTAACTCTGCAGAAAGGAATATTATTTTGTCATCTACTATCAGATAATTAATATAAAAATAATATCCTTTTCCCCTACATGAAACTAGTGAAAATAAGAAATCAGACAACTTTTACACAGTCAAATATTGTTGATGTAAATCCATAACTACTATTTGTGTATTTGATCATATGGAGCTGATTAATGGTGTATATTTTATAATAATTTCTTATTTATTTATCATACAGGCAGAGACAACAAAATACTGACATAAATATGGAAATGTAGTTTATTGACACTGAAGTATAGTATACATATAATCTTATACAATATTCATTAAATTTTTTCAGGTGGATCGCTTAGAATAAATGTGTATGTCTTGTAGGCTGAAATCTTGCAGAGCTGCTCGTAGGCAGAGACAAAAGTATATGGATATTGAATACAACAGTCTTATATCATATTTCACAACATTGATGATATCCTTCTGATTCATGTTATTATCAAGTTATTTGAAAATATATTTTGAAATGATAATGACTGACAATAATAAATACAATTAAATTATACATGTGTTTTTATTATCCTTACACAACCAGTTTAAAACATCTTACTTCAAATATGAATATATAAATATATCAGTGTGTAATAACATAGATAAACATGATATTACCTAGTCATTTTGGCTTTAATGGTGTTTGGGGTATGATAACTAATCAGTTAATATATTTTAAAACAAAGTTTACACACTGCACCTTTACTAATCAATCAAAACATATTAAAACAAAGTCTTGACACCGCATCTGTCCGTCTGTCTGTTCCAGATCCTATTAGATTACACTATAGACTGCTTTGGAAATAATTACAACAATATATGCAGTGGCATTTTACTTTGTGTTTTATCCTTATACAACCAGTTCAAAACAGCTTTCTTACTATATAGCATTTAAAGGTAATATTATAAATAGATATATTATCCGTTATTCATCTTGGCTTTAATCATATTTATTTAATTACTGTAATGGTGTGTGTGATGTACTAATCAATTAATACCTGTAAAAAATAGTCTCCACACCACGTTTGTTTGTCTGTGCACTGTTTTGCTGGAACTGCTAAAAGGATTTTCCATACATAATACATATACATACATAAACACTCACGCCTGTCACCCAGAGGGGTAGGCAGAGGCTACGGACTTCCACTTGGTACGATCCTGGCACACCTCTCTCGCCTCTTTTACATCCATATATCTACGCATACACGCTCGTCGGTTAAGGGTACTCCTAATCTGGCCCGTTTTCAATATATCGCCAATTTGGTCGATAAACCTTCGTCTAGGGCGTCCCTTTCCGACTCTGCCGTTCACTTCTGCAGCATAAATTTGCTTTGTCACTCTTTCTTCGTTCATTCTTTCTACATGACCAAACCACCGAAGCATTCCTTTCTTAATCCTGGTCACAACGCCATCTTGCAAACCACACTTTTCTCTTATCACACTATTTCTCACCCTGTCATTCAGATTCAGCCCTAACATACTCCTTAAAGACCGCATTTCTACAGCATTTATTCTACTCTCATGCTTCTTCTGGCAGACCCAACTTTCACTACCATACATTAAAGTAGGGACTAACACAGCATTGTGAATTGCCAAACGTGTCTTTTTTGACACATTCTGACTCTTCACAATAGCGTGTAGAGCCCCATTCACTCTATTTCCTGCGTTCACTCGTCGTTCTATATCCTTATCATATCTACCATCCCTACTAAATAAACATCCCAAATATACAAACTCATCCACTTGCTCAATCAACTCCCCTTCTATTCTTATTTCACATAACGTTTTACTTTCTTCTCTTTCAAAAACGTCGCTTTCGTCTTACTTGCGTTCACTTTCATACCTCTTTCTTTTAATGATCGGTTCATTAAAGTAACCATCATTTGCAACTCGGCCGCCGACGATGCAAATATGACTTGATCATCGGCGTACAAAAGGCATTTGACGGTTAACTTACCCATTCTCAACCCACATTCTTCAACTTTCAAAGTTTGCAAACAACTGTCCATAAATAGGTTAAACAGCCACGGGGAAGCTACACAGCCCTGTCTGACACCTTTTTGGATGCCAAACCAGTCTGAGTAGACCCCGTTGATCCTGACACAAGCACTAGAGTCCCTATAAAGAGACTTCAATGCCTGTATCAAGCCAGCGCTCAAACCAAATGAGTTAAGTGTTTGCATAACACATTCCTGTCCACTCTGTCATAAGCCTTTTCCAAGTCCATGAAAGCACAAAAACTTTCTGGTTTTTGGCCAAAACTTCTCCGCATCATGTGCATGGAAAATACTTGATCCGTACACCCCATTCCTTTCGAAATCCAGCTTGCACATCCCAAATTTTTCCATCAGTTTCTTCCATAACTCTTTCAATTAACACCTTAGCATACAGTTTACCCACAATGCTAAGCAAGCTGATACTGCGTAGTTTTACAGTCCTGCTGTAACCCTTTTCCTTATATACTGGGACTATAACGGCTTTGCACCAGTCTTCCGGTACCCGCTTCAGTTCCCAACATAAATTAAACAAGGTGTACAGCAGGCCTGCCACCACTCCCTCTCCAGCCCTTAGCATTTCGAGTGATACTCTATCATATCCGGCTGCCTTACCTGCTTTCATGCCTTTCATTGCTTTTATTATTTCATCTACACTTATCTCCTACCTCTCCACTTCTTTCGGAATTTCTTTTTCACTTAATTCAGACGACCCTTCACTCATAAACACGCTTTCAAAGTATTCCTTCCATCTTTAAATTGAAACTTCATCATTCAGCATACAGCCATTCTCGTCTCGTATAGCATTCATTCTAGGCTGTTTGAATTTCCTAGCAGTTCTTACGAGTTTCCAGAACATTTTAATATTTGCCTGGAAGTTATCAGATATCCTTCTATCATTCTTATCCGTTCTTTCTTGCTTTTCCTTTCAACAACTTCTTTTACTCTTATTTATAAGTCTAAAGTCTGCCTTTTTTTTCAATCTCATCATTCATACCGCCAGAATTACCAGCTTTGGTTGCCAGTAAATCTAGCCATGCTCTCTTCTTTGCTTCAACTTCCATCCGAATCTCATCATCCCACCACCACGTATTATTTTTCCTTTCATTCGTTCTCTTACTTACACCATACTTCGGTGGCTGCATCCACCAAAACTTTCTTAACATTATTCCATACAGTCTTCAGGTCTAAATCATTCATACATATTTCATTCAAACCATTTATATTCTCCTCAGTCTACATTTATACTTCTTTTCACACCTTCATCTTGTAACCTCTCTGTTCTTATATGCTGTAACGCAGTGGTAGACACAGATGTCCGATGCCGCCAACGCCTGAATAGACCATTAATTGGCATAAGACCAAGTAATGATCCGTCCCTACGTTGGATCCCCGGTAAACTCTTGTATCTACTACTGCTCCGCATTCTTTCATCCACAATTATGAAATCTATCATGCTTCTATCATTACCTCTTTCCCATGTATACATGTGAATCCTCTTATGGCGAAAGAAAGTATTCGTCACAAAGATTCTTTTCCTCACATACGGCGAGGAGGTCTTCACCATTCTCATTTACACTTTCATCGCCAAACATTCCTAATATCCTTTCATAACCAGACCTCTTCACCCCAACCCTTCCATTAAAATCTCCTAACATAATGATATTTTCATTTCCTTACATTTCATCAACACCATCCTTACCATGTCCCAAAACTGCTCGGATATAAGTGGGCTTAGACATGTCTGGGGCGTACACCCTAGCACAAACAACTTCTTTAAGCCCACTTTCATTCGTATCCACAGCAGCCTTGGCTTACACATTCATACTCTTTCACACATTGACCCATTCTTTCTGAAAGGATGACACCGACTCTGGCATGCCCGCTCGGTCTCGTCTACACCAGACCAGTAAGCGGTATACATGCCATGTGCAGTGGCATCCTTTCCTTTCGTTTCGTCTCATTTACACATAACACATCTATTCCTCTATCATTCATCATTTCGCATATTTCATCCATCTTATCATTCATTGCTCCACATACATTCAGCGTAGCCAGACGGACCTCCGCAATCCACTTTTCGCCCCTCCGGGAGACAGAACGTGACGGGTGGCGAACCTCGTCGCCGGTTCTACTCCCGGAGATTCTTCGCACCCCTGCCCCATTAAAGGGGCGCCGGGAACTCGGGGCCATTTCTTTACTGTGTTGGCTCATGGTGCGATCTAAGGGGGTGGTAGATTTTACGCCGCTACCATACGGCGAGGAGCCGAGTCTATCCTTTCGGCTTTGTCGCTCGTTTAGCACCACCCGGATTTTCCATCTATCTTAAAATATCTATAATTGCTGAATGTACCTACAACTTTGTTTAATACTATTAATTATTAAGCTATTCTATTCTATATACACTATTCTAACTCATAATATCGGTGAAAACTACTAGAAAATCGCTTTTAGTTTGTTTTAAGGTTATTGCGATATTCATATTTTAATTGTTAATTTCTCAGAATTCCCGTTATTTGCGATAAAACTAAAATTAATTTTGTAATCTATAGATTATAAGGAATAAATCAACATACATTTCATTGAGGTTCACTAAAATTCGTGGTGGGCCCATTCTCCATACAAAAGGAAACTGTCTCCTTTATCTTCTTCATCATCATCTCAGGTCGTTACTAATCATTTTAATGATTCAAGTCTGAAAGTCTCTTAAGAAAATGTTATCTCCAAGGTTAGGTGCACCCAAATTTTCTTATATTAGCTGTGTAAGCTTCATCGATTGCTGGCGAGTATGGACCAGTGCGTCTAGAGACTCCCGACATCTAATCACAAATCGTATCTGACATGCGACATATTATGGAAACAAACTGTAAGAGTTTATCGACTTTTATGATTATTTGAAGTGCTCCGTGGATTTTCATACATGATAGAAACGGCTATATTATGATATAATAGAGGAGATTACAATGTAATAGTTATAACAAAAGTTCATTAATGTAACTTAAATATTAGAGGGTACAACTCTTCGAGACATGTGTGACTAAATGTGTAAGGAGAATTAATTATATTGTGTTTTAAATTTTTCAAAAAAAGGTTTTTTTTATAGAAAAGGAGACTAACGAACATGCGGCTCAACTGACGTTAAGTGACAGAACACATTTACTCTCTACCAAGAGGTGACTACCGTCGTCGATGAAGAACTGTAACGCCAAGAAAATTGCAGTTGCGTTACCCGTCTTTTAAAAAGGAGTAAGCCGATTCTGCAAAGAAGTCGTAACAGGACAGGCAGCGATGGCTTATGTGGGACGCGCATCGACTAAAATCCCTTCACCTTCGGCAGGTTTCGGCCGCGGAGGGTAGGGACAGTGGCGCCTCGCAATACCGACCCAGAAATATTAGCGGGTGTATAAAGTATTGCCAGTATATAGCAATGAATGTTACATATTATGCAACATATTATTGATATGCAGAAGGAACAAAACAAAGTAGGCAATAGCAGCAGCCAGACGAGCATACATTGTCGACTACGACTTTAATACTTCGATCTGCGAGAAAAATTGAAGGCCTTCGCTTTGTCCAAACTAAGCGCCAAAGCCTCCCCTTAGACTTTTTCTATTCTATTCTATTCGTTCCTTGGAAAATATTACTAGAATTAAAAAAACATCATCAACACCATCATCACAGCCCATCACAAGTTCACGGTTGAACATAGGCTTTACTCACGGAATGCCACAAAGTAATAATTACCATGACTATAGGTAATAAAATAAAGATTGAAGAATTTGATCAGAATTTTGTATGTTAACTTTGTTAAGGTGTTGTTTTTATATTTTGCGTACGGCATAGTTATTAGGGAAATTCATTTCTTTTCAAGGAATTATAAAATAAAATTAGAAAATAAAAACGAAAGTCATTATTTTTTATTTATCTAAATATAAATATGTTCCGCGGCGAGATTCGAACGTAATCACAGGGCAGTTCAGTGTTATTCAAGTCCTAGCTACAGTTTGCTACACTAACGGTATCAACTATCAGTTGGTTAGTGAGTCATTTATCCAAATAGCCAAATAGCTGAATAGCTGGTTATCTAGCTGGTTATTCCACCAAAAATAACCGGCTAACTAGGTTATTGCAATTTTGAATAGTTACCCATCGCTACCATTTGATGTAATTCTGAAGCTAATAAAAAAAACCGTCTCGATACGTCAATTTTTTCGGGAGTTATTGTGACCACATACAAAACGAATATCCGGACGTCCACGTAAATTTTTTTAAACCGTTTATTTTTCAAAGTAGCAATATAAAATGATTTTTCAGAAAATTTCACTCATATTATCATATAAGCACAGAATAAATAATAGTACAACAATAATATGGTTATGATAGAGGCATTTTAAGAACACAAAATTGCTTGAAATTGACGTGTCGAGAGTAAGGCACTACCTAATAACGCTTCGCGTTATGAGGCGTACAATAAAAACTCATTAATTGACGTAATAAACTGATTAATTGATTTACGATTTAACTAGCTAAAAACGAATATTTGGTGATGAATTTGATCACATTGCCGATTAGTAAGAGAAAAAAGGTTGAGTAAAATAATTGTAAAAAAGATTATATTGAAGCGTCCGTATATAGCGTAAATAACTGAGGATTAGTTGACGTTGACGGAGTAACCACGCACAAACTGTTTGATAACAAACTTTAGGAAGACAGTTCCTCTTAACATAGCAATAGTTATTGTGAATCAACGTAATTATAAAAAGATTTTTTACATTTTTGGTATAAAATTTTTATTTTGCTGTCTCTCATTATGTTTGACACTTATTATCCAAAATAATTATAAACATTGAGAATAAGGTATACTTATATATAATATCCTAAAATTATTAGTTCTGATAATATGTATATCTCTATCAGTTGGTAAATCACTGCTAGTGGCCAAGAGGAGCTAGTAATATTACTTTTTACTGATTGTGCAAGCATACGTTGAACTTGATTTTATTCTTGATTTATACCATATGGTTATACCACAGAGTAAATAATAGTACTAGAAGTTATACTCAAAAACTCAATCCTGTCAAAAACTCAGTCGTCTTGGGTTAATATTGATTTATTAATAGGTCGGGGGAAAAGTTTCTTCGTGTTTTATATACAAATTTAAGACATTTTTTTTCAAAGTTTAATTACATTTAATTAAAATATATATGTGCCATTTTCTTCGATAACTTGTTGCCATCTTGTAGGTAGTGACATAATCCCGTTAATGTAGAAATCTTGGGTTTTTTGATCAAAAAAAATGCGACAAGTAGTTTTTACAGTCCTCGCTTGATGTTACCCAAAGAATTCTGAAAAGACCGAAACATGTGAAAATCTGAGGGTGCAAGGTCAGTACTATGGTCAGGTATATCGTGGATGCATTAACACTTCCCAATCAAGCTCTCTCAATTTTTGCTGAGTGGCCAAAAATGTGTGTGGTCTGGCGTTATCATGATGAAAGACCACTCCTTTTCTGTTGATCAATTCCGGCCGTTTTTCTCAATTTCTTGCTTGAGTCTCATTAGTTATTGGCAGTAGAGATCCGAATCGATGGTTTTGCCCGGCGGTAAAAGCTCATAATTAACGATGCCCTTCCAATCCCACCATAGAAACAGCATCGCCTTATTGAGTTTAATCCGGGTTTCGCTACAGTCTGTGGAGTTTGACTACCCTTTGACTATGATCTTTTTCGCACGTTCTTGTCGTAGGTCATCCACTTTTCATCACCAGTGATCAACATTTTTCAACAAAAATGGTTCGGTTTCATTACGTTTTAATAGAGAATCGCAAATGAGTACAGGATTAATTAGGTTTCGTTCAGTAAGCTCGTGTGGTACCCAAATATCGAGCTTTTTTGTATAGCCAGACATTTTTAAATGGATCAAAACTGTTTTGTGATCAATCCTCAATTCCTCGGCTATGTCGTAACTACTAATATGCCGATCTAGCTCTACTTTTTCAAAAAAATGCATCGACGTTATTCGTATGAGGGCGACCAGAGCGAGCTGCATCTTTGACATCGAAATTCCCGGACTGAAAACGCTTGAACCAACTTTGTGCTACTTTTACTGTCACTGCATTAGGTCTATAAACGTCACAAATTTTTTTTGCGGCTTGAGTCGCATTTTTCCCTTTTTTGTAATAAAACTTCAGAATGCATCGAATTTCTTTGTTTGACACTCATTTTGGCGGACAATTGAAAAATGGCGAGAAAGTGTTTTTTGAAGGTGTACTTCTTTTGGGGCGTTTGGGAAAAATGATGAGAGTGATTTTTTACGATCCGCGCGCACACCGAAACCTAAAAGCGACTACTTCAGTGGGTAATTGCCTCTCAAGGTTTTGTTTTGTTACACACACTTTTTTTTACTTTTTAATTTTGTATTTTTCTTAATGTCCTATATGTATTGATATAAAACCAGCCAGATACAAACAGTACAACCAAAGAGATTTTTCTTCAATTTTACCCTATTACCTATTATTTTATTTTCATCGCCAGCATCTCTTGGTAGAGAGTAATTGTGTTCTGTGGCCAGCATCAACTCCTCTAGACAGGAAGGAACATTATTACTTTCTACCGAGAGGACAGGTTTTCTATAATATCTAATAATAGGTGCGAAGATAGCAATAATTAATGTTAATTACACAGATAAAATTCTTGTTATATTTTTTATGTCTTAAACAACACTGTTTTATTTTCTCAACATAATTTCTACAATATTGTTATTCTATTCTTAACGAATTTGCCGGATAAGAATTCGTAATCACGCAGTTTTCAATAAGTCCTACATTCATAACATAGATAAATTTATTTCATAAATCTTCAAATGCAATTTGAGAACGATCTTTAGATTAATTTTAGAACGGATGTGTATAGTTTTATTTTTAACAGACAATGTTATCAGTCTGTTGAATGATTTTTTTATATACCCGAAGTCACAGACACGTTTTGAATTTTAAAATGTTTTTGCCACTTTTAACTCAGACTTAATAGTGTACAATCGGAGCAGTAAGACTATCAAGTCTCCTAATATATTAAAAGGATATTCGGTCGGCAGGAAATTTGAAGAACAGGTTTTTAACGATCTATTGCGGTCGAGCTGTTCCCGAGCTAGGCAACCAAAAACAAGTGTATTTCAATGAATACATCTATGAAATTTTTTAATCATTCCGTATTCCCTAGTTTCCCCCACCAAAACTGGACCGATCTAAAAATTTTCAAACATTATATTAGAAAAATGGCGGTTATGTCTGTATGTTTTTCTTTTGTTTTTTTATTCGTAAATTTTGTTTTCTTAATATCTAATAACGGTGGTAGGAGTAGGACTGACCAGCTTTAGTAGTTTTTGAATTACTAGTTTTTAAAATAATTAATTTATGTAAATTTCGGTTGATAATGATAATGATCGCAGATTTTAAGGTAATTTTGAATAGTGAAAACCGCTCTAACAATCTGCCTCTTCGTACTCCCGTACATTCATCCTCCTTATTCAATGAATTAGTTTCTCCTTCCCTCTACATCTACATATTCGCCGTACATACATTAATTAATTTTTCTCCATACAAATTTGAACACCTTGTAGCCCTTCCGTAAGAGATTATTTTGAAAAATCTCAAAATACGTTTTTATTTATTTAATTTACCGAGTACTTTCAGTCTCGAGTCAATCGCGCTGTAAAATAAAAAGTTTCAAGAAAATTGTAACATGCTATTTTCCTTTATTAAGAGTTGAATTTCACAAAATTATTTTTTAGTAAATGCCTAGGTCATAAAAGGCAGCTACTGTCCAAATTACAGATTTCTACGTCTAGCTTTTTGGGCTGTACGACTTAATAAAATATTTTTCATACAAACTTTGCACCCTCGTTTTAAGACACTAAGGGTAGATTTTTGAAGAAACTAAAAGTGTTGAGTGTATGCGCGAGTCAATCGCCCCGTAAAAGAAAAAGTTTTATACAAACTGTAAAACCCTACTGCACCCCTTAGGTGTTGAACTTTCCAAAATCCTTTCTTAGTTGATGCCTACGTTATAAAAGGCAGCTTTGCTGTCCTCGTTTCTACGTCAAGCGAATAGGGCTGAGCGTTGATAGATGAGTCAGTCACTCAGGGCATGCTCTTTTATACGTATAGATTATCGCCTACACGACGAACTCTTATGTGTACAAAGGACTTCGTCAGATTTTCATATCGTTATCTATACATTTGATGTACATCATAAAAATGTATGCATTTTCACTGCTCATGAACTAGCAGACTTATTTAAAATTTCTAAACAGATCGAAATCACTTGACTGAACTCCATTGTTGCGAGTGAATTTCTATGAGATTCTCTCATAACTATTTATATTGTATAATAAAAATAAAATATTTGCATTAATAATTGATTCGTCTTCAAATTTAACAGTTAATACCCAGCCTTTACGATGATCTATAATTTGCAAAAGTCAAACGAAGAAAGAGTACCTGTCTGAGCCCTTACATAAGTAGCTTTATTAGTATTTGTTAAAATGAGAAAATTGTGAAGAGGCGCACACTTAAGAGTTAGATGTTTGAAAATTTAACGCTGATTGGGTGCTTATTTAGTACTATAAAAAGAACTTTGACGCTCTAGTTTTTACCGAAAATTTGTTACAATTCTGGCTTTATATTAACTATAGTATTCATGAAAAACACAATTGTATAAATTCAAAATGTAATGCTAACTGAGCACTAATTTAGAAATATAAAAATTTGATGCTGTCGTGTAGCTTGGCTGCAGCTCATTAACTTAAATCCATGGAACGATTGGAATATTTATGTGAGCTGCGAGAGTGAAATAATATATTCAATAATAAATCACATCAATAAACATGGCATATTATCATAATATATTCATGCATAATTTGTCGCAATAATCTAAGATTTAGCACAAATAGTGTGATGCCCAACGTCATAATACACGTCTTTTAAGGTTTATATTTTACAGGGGTTATTTCAAGGGATAAATTGGAACGTGAAAAACATTTTATTTGATTAGACTATGTATCAACTTTTTTCATGATCGTTACAGCCCTTCACAATTCCACTACTGAACATAGAACAAGGAATACCACACAAAATGATTATCAGCCACCTGTATCCATCTCTTAACAGGTTGATACTGCACCTAGTGGGGGGCCACCCTACACTACGCTTTTCGGTACGAGGCTGCCACTCGATCCTCGATCCTTTCGTACCCATCGGTTGTCAGTTCTTCGAGCTACGGACTGCCTATAGCCACTTCAGTTTACTAATCTTTTCGGCTATGTCTTTTGGGTTATGTATGGGATGTCATTACGAATTCTATCACACAAAGAAACTTCCCCTAACCCTCTCCATAACTCGCTGAGCGATCACGTTTCATGATCTCACACATTCTGCTTTTTAAATTTTGAGGAAGAAGATATGTTGTAATCTCCCAAACGCTGCCCAACCGAGTTGGAGCCGACGATTGAACTCTTGGCCGAAGTTGGACATACCTATATATTATCATTATCATCAACATCATTACAGCCCTTCACAAGTCCACTGCTGAAAATAGGCCTCCTCCAAGGAATACCACAAAGCACGTTCCTGGGCCACCTACATCCATTTACTCCCTGCATGTCTTACCAGGTCGTCACTCCATCTAGTGGGAGGCTGCCCTACACTTCACTTATTGTTACGAGGCTGCCACTCGAGTACCTTCCTTCCCCATTGGTTATCGGTTCTTCAAGCTATATGATCGGCCCATTACCACTTCAGCTTACTAATCTACTGCGGATATCCTCATTTTTAAGTCTACGCAGTCACGCAGAGAAAATCCGAGCATAGCCCTACCCATAGCTCGCGAAGGGACCTTGAGCTTTCTCATACAGCCAGCAGTTAGGTCCTTAACGTCTCAGATCCATAAAGTCATCACTAATAACACGCACTGGTTCTACAATATCGTTTTCAAGTTTTCAGGTAGGTAT
The DNA here is from genome assembly GCA_029286625.1 of Parnassius orleans. NCBI lineage: Eukaryota > Metazoa > Arthropoda > Insecta > Lepidoptera > Papilionidae > Parnassius > Parnassius orleans. The sequence goes on along the minus strand of JAGSMP010000022.1, from coordinate 5,811,793 downwards.
ACCTGACGAGAAGATGTGTTGTAATCTCCTGAACGCTGCCCAGCCGAATCGAATCCATCTATTGACCTCTCGGTCGAAGTTGGACTTACCGAGTCGGAATGTTTGTTCTAGGTAAACATACTCGTCGACAACTTTGAGTGTAGTGCTCCTAACAACTACCGGCATAAGTGTGACATTAACGTTACACATGACCTTTGTTATGTCCATGTTCATCTAATCCTATCCGCCGGCAGAGTCGTTGCACTCAATAGCTCGTAAGTCCTCGCTTACGAGTCTATTTCGATGAAGCTGTAAAGGCCGTAGGGCCAACAGCACACACTTTTCAAACAAAAAAGGGAGTGTTATAAGTTTTAACTGATTTTGATTAAGTTTTTTTTTCGTTTGAAGGTTGAAGGTGTTTTAATCGAGAGTGTTCTTAGCTATGTTTAAAGAAAATCTGTTCATCCGTTTGAAGATCATCAGCTCTTTTTGTTTCGGGGCTTTTTAAAAATGTTAATTTAAGTTATTTAAAATATTTTTTGTTTGTTCTCTCTCTGTGTGTATAATACTATTCACTGATTACGATAAAAAGGGTTATAGATACGGGGACAGTTGATTTGAAAAGCTTCGTGGCAAGCCTCCTTTTTTAAAATTCGTTTGGGTTGATACCATCCTCTTACGTAATTCTCTAAGCAGTAATGTAAAAACTATTGGTTAATCGAATTGTGCTAGCCTTAAGCGCATTAAAAAAATTAATTTATATAAATATAAATATATAAATTAAAAATTACGCCCAAACTCGGGACCTAGTTCTCCTCGTCGAGGAGTTCCAGTAGTAGTCATCAAAGTACACCTTTAGGTCACTCTATCAATTCCAGAGGCAAGGTCTCCTCATAACTAACAAAACGAGCCCAAACTCGGCACACCTATTACTACTCGTCGAGGAGTTCCAGTCGCAGTCATCGAAGTACATCTTCAGTTCATTCTATGATGTCTGGAGATAAGGTCTCATCATAACTAACAAAACGAGACCAAACTCGGCACACCTAGTTCTACTCTTCGAGGAGTTCCAGTAGCATTCACCGAAGTACACCTTCAGATCACTCCATAAAGTCCAAGACGTATCATCATCATCATCATTACAGCTCTTTACAAGCCCACTGCTGAACATAAGCCTCCCCCAAGGAATGCCACAAAGCACGGTTACAAGCCACCTGCATCCATTGAATTCCTGCATGTCTTACCAGGTCGTCACTCCATCTAGTGGGGGGACGCCCTACACTTCGCCTGCCGGTACGTATAAGTATATTTATATATAAATCCTACGTACTTTTAGCGAAACTAAATATTGTAATAAAAATCTGTGATTAAAAAATAATAACCTTGGTCAAGTATGTATCAAATTTGGTTTTTGGAATATTTTTTATTTCTACAGCGATCATCGATCACTAAGATTGATGACAGCGATCGATATGTTTGCTGCCTATAAGCAAACGATACAGTAGATAGAAAAGCGCGGGAAGTGTTGAAGTAGGCGGGCGTCCTTTTTTTTGGCTAAACTTTTGAAAATTAAATTAATTTGATATTACAGGATCAGTTAAGTTGTAAAGTGTATATATTAGTAGTTATTGTTGATTATTTATAGTTTTAGTTTGTTTTCTTCGCCTGGTAAGTCATTTCATTGCATTATATGTAAATAGGATTTTTCTCTTGGCGTCCATGTTGGAGCCCGAAGACCCTGGAGGGACATCCCTCCAGGTGTCTCATGTAGTCACAATCGATGCGTCGGGAATGGAAACGGAAGGTTCAATTATAGATACAGACTGTTCGGAAAGCACGAAATCGGTTAAAAGAAAGAGAATCTCAGCTAGAAACCAAAAGAAGAGAAGGAATCACAGACATACGGGTCCATCAGATTGCCAACTTTCCCCTAATGATTTAAAGGATAATTTTATTCCTAAAGTGCTTGAGTATGATGTTAAAAACACTGAAATCCACCATAATGAGGCTCCTCACTCTAACAATATTACAAGTAACCCTCGCGTTGTTAGTTCGCTTTACCAGGCGTCAGACCCTGCGTCTTATGTTGTCCATGTTCAAAAAATCTTACAACCAAATCAAACCGGATCTATTCACCCAGTACAATTTGGATTTTTCCTTAAAAAAAGTTTAATAAAAAACATTGTAGAGGGAAGCATCAAAAAAATTGGAAGGAACAGGTTGTCTTTACAATTTGAAACATTTCGGGATGCTAACACATTTCTAAATCACAAATCTCTTGATGTTAATAAATACAAAGCATTTATTCCGGCCTTCACTATCACCCGCATGGGAATAGTGAGAGGTGTTCCATGTGACTGGGACGAGAAAGATATTATGGAAAATATTGAGCTTCCGCAGAACTGTGGAAGCATTTTGAAAGTTCGGAGATTAAACAGAAAGGTATATGACGGCGAGACGCCAAAGTTCATTCCAACTGAGACCGTAGTTTTAACCTTTGATGGGAAGGTGTTACCTCCCAGGGTCTTTATATGTTTCAACTCCCTATCTGTAGAACTTTATATTTACCCCACGCTGCAATGCTTTAATTGCTGCCGTTTTGGTCACACCAAAATGCAATGCAGAGGCACTCCAAGGTGTTACAAATGTGGTGACAACCATTCAGGTATAAGCTGCGAGACTGAAAGAGATGACGCTGTGTGTATCTTATGTTCTAGTTCCCATTTCGCAATAGACAAAAAGTGTCCAGAGTACGCTAGGCAAAAAGCTATAAAAGAAACAATGGCTAGAAACTCTATATCTTATTCAGAAGCCAGTAAAGTCCATCCTCCAGTTTCGAAATCTTATGCTGACGTTGTTGTTTCTGCTTCATCGGTCCCTTCTGGTCCAACTATTACTTATTCCAGCCCCTATAATTTAACAAGCCCACACAGTCATATAGGAAAACAATATTCTTGAAACCCAAAGATCGTCCCAGAAATGCTAGTAAGGGATATGATCAAAAAGCGCATGCAGAGCTTATCCAAGATTACAACAACATTCCTTCCTTTTCTACAGGTTGTCTCAAAAATTACAATGATTTGTCAGAAATAATAACAAAGAATCTCATCATTTCTATAATTCAGTACCTTTCACAATCTAACATAATTAAAATACCGTCCAACGATGCCGCTTCTTCAAAAAGTTTTTTAACTCATGGACAGTCAGAACCATCCACGAAACCAGTCTCTGGTGATTCAATGGAATTGCCGGAGTATTAATAGTAAAAAAAGTGACCAATTTTTTTTATTGAATAGTTACAAACCATTTGCAGTCTCTCTTCAAGAGACTTGGCTTCGTCCCGGATTCAATTCTAGAATTCCAGGACATATCTGTCTTAGAGAAGACAGAACAGATAGGTATGGTGGAGTTGCACTAATTCTTAGGGGAGGTGTGCCCTTTGTCCACATACCTATCCCTAATCACAGTGATAAATTTTCCATTATTACTGCTAGTGTAAATAATATTTGTTTTGTAAATATGTATATACCTCACCCTTCCACTGAAGTCTTTGATGATATTCGTAGCATTCTATCTTCCCTCCCGCGCCCTATTTTGGTCATGGGAGATTTCAATGCACAACATTCAATGTGGGGAAGTTCTAAGTCTGATCATTATGGGGCTAGAATCTTAGACATCTTAGATGATAATAATGTATGCCTTCTAAACTCTGGTTGTCCTATTAGAAGGACACAGCCCCATGAGGGTATTAGTGCACCAGACCTTACCCTGTGTAGTCCCTCCCTTGCTCCTACATTAAACTGGTGGCCTCTATCGTCTTCATATGGAAGCGATCACTTTCCGCTAATTGTATCATTTCCTCAAAAATTGGCGAAAAGACGTCAAGGGCTCCTCGCCGGCTAAAATATAGACATAAGGATGCCAACTGGTCATTATTTAGAGATAAAGTTCAACAAAATTTATCAACTATACCTCCACTAAATGATAGCAACAATCATCTTTGTGCTGAAGCTTTTACACGGGCCCTACTACAGGCTGCTGAGGAAGTTTTTCCTGTAAAAAATAATAGTGGCAATGGGTATATTCCAACCTTGGTGGGACAGTGAGTGTTCTGCTGCGATAGCTGAGAGAAAGATAGCTGAAGAAAATTACAGAGAAAATTCTACAACACAAAATTTTAATATTCTTTGTAATCCTATAACTAAAACAGGTAAATTATTAAAACAAAAAAGATTCAATGGCTAGAAATCTTTATGTGCCTCAATTTCACCAGACATTTCTCCATCTGAAGTTTGGCAAAATATTCGTAGGTTCAGATCCGCTTTTAAACCTCCAAGGTCTCCTTTTACAGTTGATTTGTTTCTTGACAAATTAGCTCCACCATTTGTCCCATCTATAGATAATATTTCTTCTGACTCACAGCCTTCTCTCCTCTCCCAGCATAATAGTAGCGATTCATTCATTTCCTTTAGTCTTTAGCCAGAACTCAAAGGGGTTCTTTCAAAACTTAGGGATTCAGCCCCAGGTTGTGATGGAATCCCATGCTCTTCAAAACCTGAACGAATCCTGCCTTTCTTATTTTTTCAGTTTAATTAATTCAATCTTAACATCAGGTAATATTCCTTCATCATGGAAAATCCATGAAGTTATTCCAATACATAAGCGATTAATGATCCATCATCATACAGACCATTGCATTAGCTTCAGTTATTTCCAAAATTTCCGAACATTTAGTTAAAAATAGACTACAATGGTTCATTGAGAGTAAGGGGTTATTATCTCCAAACCAGTTTGGATTTAGGAAAGGCAGGAGTACGATGGATAGTCTCAGCATCTTTATGACAGACTTAAGATTGACATTTTCGTACAATAAATCTGTGTTAGCAGCATTCTAAGATGTGTCTGCAGCCTATGATAATGTCAACCTTTCAATTCTGAAACAAAAAATGATTAATTTGGATGTCCCACAAATTTTTATAAGCTTCACAATTAATCTTCTCTCTGGTAGAATGCTTAAAGTAATATCAGAAGACTCCTACCAATCCCGTATTGCCTGGAAAGGTTTACCCCAGGGCTCAGTTTTAAGTCCCTTACTTTACAATATATATTCTCATGATCTGGAAACCTCCCTTAAGGGTAAAGTTAACACACTCCAATATGCAGATGATTTACTCCTCTATGTCTCTGGTGATTCTGTTGACAACATGTCTGATACTATAACATATTCCCTTAAGTTGCTAAAAATCTGGCTTGACAATAACTCTCTAAGCCTTTCGGTCCCTAAAAGTATTATAGTCTTATTTTCACGTATGAGGCTTCCTCCATCAGTGTCTGTATTTTATAATAACATTAAAGTTCCAGTTAAAAGTGAAGCAACATTTCTAGGGGTAATTTTAGACTCGAGACTTAACAGGAAGCCCTCATTGCTACTATACAAGTGCCAAATGTGAGAAGATCCTAAATATACTGCGTTGCCTCTCTGGAGTTTGGTGGGGAACCCACCCTTTCTCTCTAAAGCTTCTATACATATAATGCCCTGATAAGGAGTATTTTAGACTATGGAACATTTATACTTGAACCCTGTAATGCAGTAGCTCTCCATAAGCTAGACATTATCCAGGTTATTAAGGTTCTGAGAATAATTGCTGGGGCTATGACGATATTCGAGCCCTATTAACGCTTTGCAGGTCGAATGTTCTGAAGCCCCCCTGCACCTCAGACGACAATTTCTTTGTGACAGGTTCCTGTTTAGAGCATTCCAAGTCTATAATCATCCTCTTTACTCTAAGTTACGGTCTTTGTTGGAATGTATGGATTATCCGTACTGGGCTCATAAATCGCCGCCATGCCTTGTTGTTAGTTTCCAAAAATACTTAGCTCTCCAAGCTCCAACACATAGATCACAATTCCTTCCTATATTTTGTGTTAACTATGATGCCTTAACTTTAAATCCATCTATTTCGGTGTATGTAAACAAGATCCTTCTGCCAACGCCAAATTTATTGATATTATTGACAATGACAGCCGATGGAAACATAGCCATTTAGTTTTTAGTGATTCTTCCAAACCCAGTCCCGAGGAGTGTGTGGGAGTTGACGTTTTCCATCAACAGTTTGGCATTGTACAGAAAATAAAATTGCCTCCAGAGACTTCAGTATTTACTGGAGAATGTTTTGGTCTGCTGAAGTCTCTGGAGTACATTTTAATCATGAAGTTAAAAAACTCAATAATTTTAACCGACGCTAAAAGTGCCCTCCAAGCCTTGGAAAGATTTCCTTTTAGCAGTAACAGAAATAATCATCCAGTCATTATTACATGTCGTGAACACAAACCGTGCAGGCCAAGAAATTGGAAAAAAAAACGATACAGTAATCCACTTACGACGGCGGCCGAGCGCGGAGTGAGCGAGTGAGGCAGAGCAAAGTGTATTTAGTAAAATAAATTTTTACAAGGCTGCTCAAAACACCGAAAATTTCGAGATTTCACAGCCGAAAAGAATTAATCATAACTAAACAAAACAAAGTTAAACTGCCATTTACATTCCATGGCTTCCCACATGATAGATGAAGAAATTAAAAAATAGATTGAGTTAAACAATTGATATTTTCAAAAGTTTTCGTGTTTACCACTCCATGCGGACTTGATAAATCTACACCATAAGCCACTAAAACCACTTTTTTTATGTAAAAATAGCAATTAATCGATTTGACTGTGGTATTAACTGATTTTATTTAGTGTATTTAACTGATTTTAACTGTGGTAGAGCCACGCGGCAGCTTGTGCTGTCGCATGGATGGGCCGGCTCGAACCGGGTTGGTACCACGACCTCACAGAATACCAGCGTGAAGTAGAGGTTTACCTCAGTTGGTGAGTGCAGGTGGCCGGAGGCCCAATTCCCCCCCCCCCCTCCCATCAACATGGTAGCGGAATTAAACGAAAAACTACCCCAGGAGGGTACCAGCACCTCTGGAGAATCCCTCGCTGAGCATCCACGGCCAAGCTACTCCACTCCTGAGCGTGGGTTCTCAGGCTGCCCCGCGTATTCTGGGGGAGGGGGAGGGGCAAAATTCCGCTCGCGACTAATACTGCTCGGGGCAAGCGGAGCAATAAGACCTAGGAGACCCCTGTCACGCTATCCGTGAATTTTTGCAACATCAGGGGACTTCATTCCATCCTTAACGCTGTCCACTTCCATCTAGAGACGGCGAAGTCGGCCTGGCTCTTTTTAACCGAGACTCATATGTCCTCTCCGGCTGATACTTTATATCTCTCCTACCCGGGGTACAAATTAGAACACTCCTTTGTGCCCTGGGCTGGAGTTTGCGTATACGTCAGAGAGGACATCTGTTTTCGACGCCTCGGTAGTCTTGAAGGTACAGACCTGTCCATCCTATGGCTGCGCGTAGACAGCGACGACCATCCCCGCGTCTACGGGTGCCTCTATAGGTCCCATAGCGGTAATGCCGAAACAGACCGATCCATGGACCACGTCCAAATGAGAGTCGCAGAGATCGTGATCCTTGGCGATTTTAACGCCCACCACGCCGAATGGCTCGGTTCACGTTTAACCGATCATGCGGGGAGATCTGTTTATGACTTTGCTTTGGCATATGGTCTTACACAGCTGGTTACCGCCACGCAGATTCCAGATGGAAGATCATTAACCTTCCTCTTGGACCTTCTGTTACCTCTATCCGGACGGATATCAGATTTCCGTGACGCTCCTTTAGGCTCGTTGGACCATTGTCTTGTCCGGAGTGTGGTGCCACTCACACTAACGTCGCGGTTGCATTCTGCAGGCTACCGCGGTGTTTGGCACTATAGGTCGGCCACCGTGCATTCTGGTCTCTCGCCAAGGCTGTCCAAGGGAACTTCTGTCAGCCATCTCTACCATCTCTGCACAGAGAGGACGACTCACTGGCCCATACCGCAAAGGAGAATGCCGATCTGTTAGGCTCTCTCTTTGCATCCAACTCGACTCTGAATGACGGGGGGAACACACCGCCGACTATCCCGCGGTGTGAGTGCTCCATGCCGGACGTGCGGTTTACACAGCGGTCGGTTCGCAAAGCACTCCTCTCCCTGGACGTCAGCAAGTCGAGTGGGCCTGATGGAGTCCCTCCCATTGTGCTGAAGACGTGTGCTCCGGAGTTGGCCCCGGTTTTAACGCGTCTTTTCCGATACTCCTACTCCCAAGGCGTAGTCCCGAATTCATGGAAGACAGCTTTGGTCCCTAAAAAAGGCGACCGCTCAGACCCGTCCAACTACAGGCCTATCGCCATCACCTCTTTGTTCTCCAAAATAATGGAGTCTATTATAAACTGCCAGCTCATGAGGTACCTTGAGGATCACCAGCTGATTAGTGACCGCCAATACGGTTTTCGTCGTGGTCGATCAGCTGGTGATCTTCTGGTCTACCTGACTCATAGATGGGCGGAGGCAGTAGAGTCCAAGGGGGAGGTATTGGCCGTTAGTTTGGACATAGCGAAGGCCTTCGATCGGGTCTGGCACAAAGTGCTTCTTTCGAAGCTCCCTTCCTATGGGCTTCCCGAGAAATTGTGCAATTGGATCACCAGTTTCCTTGCTGACCGGAGCATCAAAGTCGTAGTTGACGGCTGATTACAAGCCTATCAACGCTGGTGTTCCACAAGGGTGCGTGCTATCGTCAACGCTGTTTCTCCTGCATATCAATGATATGTTGCAAACTGGTAACATTCATTGCTATGCGGACGACAGCACTGGTGATGCCTTATATACCGGCCGTACAAATATTTTTCGGGAAAACGTCGCCGAGTACCGGGACAAACTTGTGTCTAAAGTCGAGTCTTTGCTGAACAAAGTCTCGGATTGGGGGCGACTAAATCTAGTCCAGTTCAATCCCTAGAAGACACAAGTTTGCGCGTTTACCGCTAAAAAGAACCCCATTGTCGTATCTCCTCAGTTTCAAGGCACTCCCCTTGTTGCTTCAGCCAGTACTGGAATCCTCGGTGTCGACATATCGAGTGATGTGCAGTTTCGTGGTCATTTGGTAGAGAAGCCCAAATTGGCCTCTAAGAAGCTTGGCGTGCTCAGCAGAGCGGGACAGTATTTCATGCCGGTACACCGCTTGCAACTTTACAAGGCGCAGGTTCGGCCCCACATGGAATACTATTCCCATCTCTGGGCAGGGGCTCCCCAGTGCCAGCTCCTTCCACTTGACCGCATCCAGCTCAGAGCTGTTCGAATCGTCAACGACCGAGTTCTTTCCGATCGGCTTGACTCACTGCCACTGTGTAGAGATATTGCATCTCTTTGCGTATTTTATCGCATGTACCACGGGGAGTGCTCTGAGGAATTGTTCGGACTAATTCCAGCCGCTCAATTTCACCATCGCACATTGCGACAAAACTCGCGATACCATCCATACCAAATGGATGATTGGCGGTCCACCACTGTGCGATTTAGAAGAAGTTTTCTACCTCGCACAACTTCCTTGTGGAATCGATTACCACCAGCGATTTCTCCGGACCGATACGACTTAGGGACCTTCAAGAAAAGAGCCTACTCCTTTCTAAAAGGCCGGCAACGCATCCGCAATTCCCCTGGTGTTGCGGTTGTTCATGGGCGGCGGTAGTCACTTACCATCAGGTGAGCAGCATACTCATTTGCACCCTCTTCTATAAAAAAAATTAAAAAAAAATAAGTTCAACAATCATTTATCTTTCTGACAATGTGCTTTTTATATCATTTATATGTTCAATATGATTGTTTATGCGACAAAACGTTGGAATCTTGATTTTTAGGCGCTAGTAGAACATACCTACGCGCTTTGCGCTTAAGGCATGTAATAGTAAGACACTCAGTGTAGCAACAGGCTCTGAAGTATTTCATCTTAGTCCTTTAGCAGGCCTCTGTCACTCTTGCTACCTGCGTGAAATAATTACCTACAATCGCGAGGAGCCCCCGGGATAGAACGCAGTCGGGGCTAGCGCGTTCTAGGCCATTGAATGTTAAAGTTTTTTAACGCTGTTTCCGTAAATAGTTTTTTGTAAATACTTGTTGAAATACTCGTTGAAATAGTTTTTGTTTAGTGTTTAGTATATTTAATTGTAGGATAAAATAGTTGAAATAGTTTTAATGCAATTTAAGAATAATATATTTGTATAATTCCTATTTGATAAATTATAATGGCAAAACTTCGTTTCTACATACCTATACTTGTCTTTTGTAATTAAAATATTTTAAGTTATAATAACACAAAATACTGAACTTAAAACTTTTCTTAGAAGAATACGATCACATTTCTGTTAGGAATCGTATTTCGGGTTTATTTGTTGTTTACAATGTCTACCTATTTCTTCCGAGCCAAACTTCGCGATTTCCAACGAATGGCCTTGCAAGTTGTATGCGTTGGGCATTACAGAACTCACATAGTAGCGGAAATATGGTCGATCATAGTTAGAATAGGTACTTTACGTAAGTAACTTACTTACCATTTCAAAATGTATTTTTTTACTCTTTATTAACAGACTATACTATATACAAATTATACATTTTATGTCTTAATTCAGCATAACTTTTGATGTTGCGTATTTTATCATTCATATCATTTACGTGATAAGGCCTCGCTGCATTTGCATTTTGACAGCTCACACAGAACACCCACATAAAATGCTAGCATAATGCTATTGAATTTCGTATGGTTGGTAGCGAGGACCAGAGACATAAATATATATATATATATATATTAATATATATATATATATATATATATATATATATATATATATATATATATATATATATATATTAAGTCCTTACATATGAAATTAGCGTTTTGTCGTACTGACCACTTTGATCTGAAATATCTCCTCTTTGGTTAAGAATTCCAATTTCAAATTAATAAATTCATTTAGCTGGTACATTTGTTTTTTCCTCATTATTTTTTTCTTTGGCGTCACTTATTACCGCACAATGGAAGACATGAAATACCGGTATATTTACGAGTACGAGTTCTACCGTGGCAATAGTGCTGCAGAAACAGCTCGAAGGATTAATTATGTGTACAGCGCTGGTATCGCAAAAGAAAGCACGGTACGTTTTTGGTTTCAACGTTTTCGTTCTGGAAATTTCGACCTTCAGAACCAACCCCATGGAGGGCCGGAGACCAAAGTGGAAAATGAAGAATGAAAGGCTATTGTGGAAGCGGATCCATCACAAAGCACTTCAGAGATAGCTGCAGGCTTCGGGGTAAGTGATAAAACTGTATTAATCCACTTGAAGCAAATCGGGAAAGCAAAAAAACTTGAACGATGGGTACCTCATGAATTGAGTGAATCGAACTTGCAAACACGCGTCGACTGCTGTGTTACTTTGCTCAACCGACACAATAATGAAGGGATTTTAAATCGAATCATTACTTGTGATGAAAAGTGGATACTGTACGATAATCGGAAGCGCTCGTCGCAATGGCTGAACCCTGGAGACCCAGCCAAATCCTGCCCTAAACGAAAATTGACTCAGAAAAAGTTACTTGTGAGTGTTTGGTGGACTAGCGCCGGTATCGTTCACTACAGCTTTCTAAAATCTGGCCAAACGATTACGCTAAATATCTATTGTCAGCAACTGCAAACCATGAAGGAAGAACTAGCTGCTAAACAACCGAGATTGGTCAATCGCTCTAGGCCACTGCTGCTTCACGACAACGCAAGACCACACACTGCACAACAAACAACCACTAAGTTAGATGAGCTACAATTGGAATGTCTGCCACATCCAACGTACGTCCCGGACCTTGCTCCAACAGATTACCATCTTTTCCGGAATTTGGACAACTTCTTACAAGGAAAAAATTCAACTCCGATGCGGCAGTCCAAATCGCCTTCAAAGAGTTTATTGATTCTCGCCCCCATGTTTTTTTTAGTAAAGGGATCAATGAACTACCTATGAGATGGCAAAAGTGCATAGATAACAACGGTGCATACTTTGATTAATTAAATATATTTGAAAAAAAAATTGACTTTATTTTCCTCCCGTACAAAACGCTAATTTCATATGTAAGGAACTAATATTATATATGACCACAACCTACACTTAGCATCTGGTAGACTGTTAGCTTGTTAGTCATCCTTGATAGCATAAAAAACGTTTGGCCGCCACTACAATGCAATGTGATGCAAATAAAGCAAATAATAACAACACTTTAAGTTTGTATTATATATACATATATGTATTTCCAAAAATAAATAAATTCCACAGGTGGAACAACTACTTGAAACTTATTAATGCAGAGGTTCTGGTTCTTCCTGCCAAAAATTGCTGATATCATTATAAGGAGACTGGAGTTCTGCTATTTCATCCGTATTTCCCATTGTACCCTGAAAAAAACATTAAAAATGTTGTTTCACGCATTTTCAATTACATAAGTTCTTTATAAATTAACATTCATTAAACTAAATATAAGAGATAAAATTGCTTATAGATATAAATTTGGGTAAATTAAATAGTTCATATAATGAAATAAATTGAAATTCAAATAAATCAATACTTGGTGATCGTGCACTATCACTAAAAATCGTTTTAAACAAGGGGTAAAATTAAAAAATTTGTACAACCGACTTCAATATAAATAAAATGAGAACATCATCATTGAAGTCGATGTTAATTAAATACGCATTATTAAAGACTAGCTGGCCCGGCAGACGTTATTCTGTCCTTACTGGTTGGTGGAGCGATGAGTTTCATTTTCACACACACCCTTTTCTATAGATTTATTATACGTATAGCTAAATCCTCTTTAGAACTAATAGAACCATCAGCAGCCATAATGACGATAAACTTTTAAAAAAAATGGAAAAACATAACCCTTTTTTACTCTTCTAGAAGCAGATAAATAGTTGCCTATATGTTATACACGGTCATTTACTGCCTATATACAGAATTTCATGGACATTCGTTCGATAGTTTTTGCGTGAATCGTGAACACACAATTTTTGTACAGATTTATTAAATGTATGGAAGATAACTCAAAACTACTGATCAGATTCAGGTCAGGTCAATTTATATAGGACCACATTATAAGCACCAGCTTTCAAATAAAAAAAGAATCATCAAAATCGGTTCACCTAGAAAAAAGTTCTGAGGTAACACACAACAATAATACAGTCGAATTGAGTACCTCCTCCTTTTTGAAGTCGTTTAGAAAATATCATAAACAATATTTTATATTAACAATAATATTTCAGTTAACCCCCTCACTGCCTAGACCCTTTATCTATATTTCGAATTAGTGACTGTCTACTGTAATAGAATTATAATATCGTAATAAATTCTCATGAATTTGTTCACTTTATCTCAAAATTTTATAGGTACCTTATAATGAGTCCGCGGTATAAATCCATTTTTCCTAAAGGCGACAAGAGTGACTGGTCTTTGTCGTCTTTCAAACGGTTCGAAAAAACCCTGAAAAAAGACGGGAAAGTTTATGTATCAACTATATCTTCCATATTTTCTTATACGGCAACAAGTACAATAAATAGGTATTAGTTTCTTTTAATTAAATTAATGGTGATAAACAAGTACATACTCCTCCTGCTAACAATTGAATACTGTGATCCATAAACTTTGTCTGATAACTAATAAGGTGGAATGTCGGATTTCCATTCTCTAAACTCGATACAAAACATGGCAGCATTATGGAGTTGTTTTATGGTATTCTGTTAGAGCGTGGTCTTTTCCCGGTCGAATCGACCTTTGCTGCAGCCATAGCACATAAATAATTTAATTATAAAATAATAAGATTATACAGCTGTTTATTTCCACTGATTTTCACTAAACAATAAGATTTTATTTAAATATATTATAAGCAATAATTAATATAATAAATATAAAAATGTATACCGGGTGGTTACGGCATAAGAGCAACCATCCCTATCAACCCCATTTCCTGCCATAGGTTTCACGTTAGTAATTATGGTCATTGAACTACCTGAAGAATGTTGTCTTTTTAATGCATAACTTTGTATCTTTTTTATTTTTATTTTAATGCACTCTACCCGTTGTTCCTTTTCTTATTTTTTATTTATTTCTTCTTCTGGGTTGTCTGGAAGAGATTGCTATGTAGCAATAAGACCGCCCTTTGTATTTCCCTCAATAGTTGTTTATTTTTTTATTTTTTGTTATTTTTATCTTTTCTTGGTGTACAATAAAGAGTATTGTATTGTATTGTATTGTATAGGAGAAGACTATGGGATGTGCCAAAAAGATATTGTGGCTTTCAGTAGATGGCGGATAATCATCTTGTTTACAGTTTACACATAGCATAAAATACCCAGGCTGGCGACGATAACAGGAAGCAGCGTCGAAGATGCGAAACGTCGCGGCACGTAAGTCTAGCGCTGAACGGAACGTGGAGGGGACGCGCACGAATGCGACTGGAGAGCCAATCAGCACGTGCGAACGATACGCACGAGCCAATCAGCGCGACTTATGCGCAATAACGGTCACCGCTAGACTTTCGTGCTGCTACTTATACTATCGTCAATTCGACTGCCAAGTGTGACTATTAAGGTAAATCATCTCTACAATAAGATAGGCTTATGTACGGCAGTGGTAAAAGTCGGCCTGATTCGGATGATATAACTAAGTTAACAACAGTAACTTGATAATGCTAATTCTGAACACAAAATTTAAAATCCATCGAGACGTAATAATGAAATAATCTATATTAAAGAGCCGTGGTAGCTAAAGAGCCGTGGTAGCTAAAGAGCCGTGGTAGCTCAGATGGTTAGCGCTCGCTGTAAGTTTCACAGTACGCGAGCAACGGTTCGATCTGATCAATGAAATTGTTAATTGCAATTAAGTGCTGATTACGTGCTCGGCGTGAAACATCGTGAGAAACCTGCATGTCTGAGAAATCAAAAAAAATTTTGAACATGTGAAGTTCAACACGCATTGGGGCAGCGCGGCGGACATTTCCTTGCCTAAAACCTCTCAGAAATGAGAGAGGTAATGCCAGCAGTGACGTATATAGGCTGTAACTTTACTTAACTATATCAATAGAAATAAATAAAATTGAAGTGTCTGTTTGTAATGGCAAAATATCAGCTTTTTACTAACTGCATATAAAAGTACATACGGTACTTATAACAAAAAAACAATTTTAAATTTTTTTGTCTGTATGTCTGTCTAAATCTAAATATTTTTAAATGTTGATTGTAGATGTTCCTGTGCTGTAGCCATATATGACGGCGCAGTGGCGCAGTGGCTTAGCAATGAGTTGATGCGCTGGGGGCCGCGGGTTCGAATCCCGCACGGAACAAGTATTTGTATGGCCTACAAATAATTGTTCCGGGTCTGGATGTTTGTCCTCGTGCTATTTATGTTTGTAAACTGCCTCCACGATACAGGAGAAAATCCTAGTGTGGGGGTAACGTTTTATAAAAAGACAAAAGACAAAATATATTGTTTGTGGGCCTTAGCTCGTTTATCGCTTTCCATATTCCTCTGTTTTTTCCTACAATAATAACAAATCAAATATGTTTTTAAGATACAATCTATATTTACCAATGTTCATTTTTTTATGTAACACTTCAAAATTACTAAAATTTCTCGTTATACCGACGTTATTATGGACTTAAAAATTAAAAGAATCTTTCTTATATTGATCAAAACTGTTATGTAAAAATAAAACAAATATGTTGTAAGAAACGGGGGAATATGGGTGATGATTTCGTGAATGACAATTGGGATATATATATATATATATATATATATATATATATATATATATATATATATATATATATATATATATATATATATATATATATACATGGCATAGTAGTAACAAAGTTGTACCTTGTCAAAATAGGGATCATATCCCAGTGTTAGTGATTTGGCAAGTCTTGTTAGTGAATGAGGAGATCTCACCAACACCGTACGAGCCATTTGATCATCGGGTTGTTGCAACTGCTGTAAAAAAAGACTTTTATTAATTTATATGTACGTGAACTATAAAAGACGATCGGATAATTAGAAGTTGCCAGAATTAATAATGGAAAAGCCCTGGTATCACATAATGGAAAAGTCTCGAATCAACGAACGTAGTTTAGGAAGGTTCCCTACTAAATACGTGGTAGAGCCATGTAGCAGCTACAAGTATATTATGGTTGTAACACGAATGGATCGGCTCAACCGGGGAAGGACCACGCTCTCACAGAATACTAGCGTAAAATAGCAGCTCCATACTGCTGTGTTTCGTATGGTGAGTGTAAAGAACCAGAGATCCTTTTAACTGGATACGAGGCATTCCATCTTAGTCCTCAGGGGCGACAACGCATCTGCATTTTGATACTTAATCGAGGATAGATGTAGATGTCCATGGATCACAGCATACACTTACCATCAGTGTGGTATGTGGTGGGCTGTGTGCTTGCTAGTCACCCTTATTCTATAAACAAAACGACCTGATGATGTTTAGCAACTTTTTGAATATTTAGTCATATGTAAAGCTGTAATGATGATGATGGCCTTGGCGTTAACTGATAAGATGCGTTTGGTCGCCTTTATTAGCCGTAGAGTAGTTTTATATTATTAGAACTGGCTGCAGTTTTAACGATTCACTGACTAACCAAAGTAATCGGCTTATCTATATTTTCTTGCTTGAAATCCGAAGATACCGTGATATTGGCAAATAGCTGTGCAAAGGCCTTTCCCATTGCAAAAGTATTTGCATTTATCTAATTCCACAGTTACCAACGGCACTAAAATAATTTCATCATATTATATACTCTACACAAAAGAAATATCAGGTACTTAATTTCAAAAATATGAAACGTAAATTATGCCAAATCCATATTTAATAATTATTTATCATAAAACGGACTAATCCACAATGAATGCGTTTAAAAATCAGCAGTATTGTTAGAAAACAAAAATCAAATTATAGAAACTACTCCCTCTGCATTTCATCACCATCATCATTACAGCCCCTCACAAGTCCACTGTTAAACCTGAATGGATCTCCCCTGAGTAATGCCACAAAGCATGGTCCTGAGCCGCCTGCATCCATCGTCTTCCTGCATGTCTTAGAAGGTCGTCACTTCATCTATCGTGGGAAACCCCACAAAATAGTCCCCGGTATTTGTTTACTTCTAATATTTTATAATGGTTATTTTTGTTACTTAAATTTCAATTAATAATTATAGGAAATAGCAAATTTTATTTAATTTATAAATATTTATTATAATTATCTCAAATGACTGGAATCGAAAAATAAAATCAAATAAAATCTTCTAAACATAAATTAAAAACTTATATCAATATTACTTACAGCAGGAGCTGGACGGTAAGCCCACATTGAATTTAAATTGGGATTCATTTCCCATGTGCTCGGAGTTGAAGGATAGTCTTTTGAGGGCATCTTGAACTTTTGTACTGATTGAATTTCCTCCACGGGTTCTTTGGTACCTAAAAGAGATATTAAAATTATATAAAAAATAAACGCAAAACTCCATCATTACTACTTGCTATATATTGTCTAGAAAAAGAAATTAATTGAAATTACTTTCGGTAATAACAAAATCTGTTACAAAAGAAAACACAGTCAGCGTTACAAATAAATATGAATACATCTCGAAAATAGCAAAATTTTAATGATTAATGTACTAGGTGCGTTAAACGCTACGACGACAGTGATATTGAATTTGATTTTGCGCTTAAGTGAATATGAAAAGGAGTTCTAAGAAAATATTGTTTACCTTCACAAGTAGTAACGGACAGACGAGTCAGGTGTAGGTTTTCATTTAACACGATTCTTAGAAGCAGACAAAGCTCTACAATCATTTTCTCTGGTTCGGTGTCGACAAGAGCCGGAGAAAGAATATCGAATTTAAAATAGAATGGTTCTAATAAAGGCTCTGTCCTCTATTATTATTATGAGTATAAGTATTGTTCTCTATATCAAAACATGAGTTCATATAATAACGTAAATGATGTAACTATTTTAACGTGAGATGAGAAAATTTGATCATCGGAGAATTTACGTTACTATAATATTCCGTGGAAAAACTATAATCTATACTCTATAGGGACTATGAGAGGAGATTAGAGACTAAACTTGCCGTATTCGATCCCCGCCGCCACCAATGAAATTGTTGATTGCAATTTTAAGTACTGATTTATACCACGTGCCCGTGGTAAGGAAACCATGTAAATGAATTAAAATAAAAATATTTCGAAGGAATGTGAAGTCCGCCAACAGGCGTTGGTAAGATATGGTAAGAGTTGTTTCACGCAGCATGCTGGAATGGAAGGGTGCATCCATACCTTAAATTTCGTGGTACATGAGCAACATAAGCTCGATCCCTTGGGACTACTGAATTTGTTAATTACTATTTTAAGTACTCATAAATAACTTACTCGGTAATAAAATAAAATATTGTGAAGTAACCTGCATATCTGAAATATGAAAAATATTTTAAGAAACTCCGCCAATTCGCGTTAAAGCAGTGTGTCGGCTCTTCTCTGCTCCATTACTCCTCGTTTAGTCCATATAAACTGACCATATTCCCGTTTTTAGCCGACCACAAAAAAAGTAGGGGGATCTCAATTCGAGTATATGTTATTTTTTTGTATATGTTACTCAATATCTTTGTCAGTCGTTGACCCATTTTAATGATTATTTTTTTCTCCATGGACAATGATACTCGGCAAATATTTTTTTACGATACAATCTATATAATCAATCACCGTCATATTAGTGTTTTTTTTTAATTAAATTAATTATTATAAAACTTGAATAAAGTGTTCAATATCTGTCGAAATTCATCGCTATCAGCGCATACGCATTTTTTTTTAAATTGTTGTTTAAAATTTTTTTTGCGTTTGGTTAGGGTTACTTCCTCGTTTTCTTAAAGTATTTAATTAAGTTAAATATTTAAACATAGTTTCTCAAAAACCATCTAAGCCATACTTTGATCAAAATATACCGTCGACTCGGTAGTGCAGTGGTTAAGTATCGCTGGGTCCTGCGACGCTCCGAGGCCGCAGGTTCAAATCCCACACAACAAATATAGTACTTGAGGGTAATATGGTCAACCGGTTAATATGGTCACTTTCTTATAACTCAAAAATTACAGTCTTCTTTGCATACATGGCTCTGTGATACGATAGCTCTTCTATATAGAATCTAATAATAAAGGTTCAAAAGGGGGCTGCCTTATCGACTCCATTTTGACAGTTGACATTATAGTAAATATTTTAGTCGATTTTAGTATTGTGTAGTGTAGTTAGTTATTTTTAGAGATAGGCCGAATATGGATTTCACCGAATACGATAATTCGGCCGAACATTATTCGGCAGGATTACCTCGGTACCTGACCAATTCATGTCGAAACTTGTTTACGTAAAGCGCGCGGGATTAGCACCGGACCCTGCCCCTCGCTCCCCCGCTACACCTGACATGTCATTGCATCATCTAGTACTGAGCTAATTGCCGGCACGTGCATTCGCCATTTGGAAATAATTTAAAATTTAAAAATTTGTACAATCGACTTCAAAATAAATTATTAAGGATAACTCAAAAACTATTGGTCAGACCTTGATCAAATTTATATGGGACCACATGAGAAGCACCAGCTTTCAAATAAAAAAAGAATCATCGAAATCGATTCACCTAGAAAAAAGTTATGAGGTAACACACATAAAAAAAGAACATACAGTCGAATTGAATACCTCCTCCTTTTTAAAGTCGGTAGATAAATTATTTTTTATAGAAAGTATTTTTTCGCAAATCGTACATTTCACTTTACTTTGGTCGTCACTTTCATTCCTGCCACTCATTTTTATCATATAATTATCAATTTTCACTAAGAATAACACAACGAAACACTTTTTTGTCACAAAAACAGTCGTCGCGTTTAAATTATTTCCAAATGGCGAATAGACGACCCCAGATCACTTCCAATTACGAATTCAATTGCTGAAACGATAGCAATAGATAACCAGGCAACTTCTATAGTCGAAGATAAAGGTTTTAATCGGCTCATGCAGTTGGCAAAGCCCAAATACCAAATACTGAGCCGAAAATGTATAGGTGAAACAGTGATTCCACAACTGTATGAAAAATTTAAACGCACTATTCAAGGTGAACTATCTAAGGCCAAATGTCTATCGGCTACATCTGACATGTCGACAAACATGTTCGTACATTTCAATACAGTGGACACTTTGAGTACCACTTTAACGAATGTTCGGTGATTTAGCCGAATATTCGGCCGAATACGAATATTCGGTAAAGCTGCCGAATATGCCGAATACCAAATATAAAACGAATATTCGGCCCATCTCTAGTTATTTTGAACTTGATTTTCGAAGTGTTCCTAATTAATGCCAAAGCTAGTTTGCTATTTCTTTTTTATTATATACAAGGGCAAACATCCAGACCCGGAGCAATTATTTGTAGGCCATACAAGTCAAATAAATATTTTCATATAGTAAAAACAATATCAGCAAAAGGCGCAGCCGATAAGAAGCAGAGAAGCTTAGAAGATTAGAACAAGCGTAGCAGTAGTAGTCTCCGCACTCACAGAATCACTGAACGCTGATCCAAATCCAAACTTCAAACGTCTATTGACGATTTTGAGAGATTTATCAAAATTAGCATTTTTACGTTGAATCCTTTGCTGTCCTGTACCATGCATATTATGCATATACCATGAAGCAATTGCATACGTAATAATAATAATAATGCCCTTCAGACAGAATTTCGTTTATGGCGGCCAGTCTCAACGGAGACTAGCCATCTGCGGAGGACAGGATTGTAGTACCCAAGTGTATGCGCAAGCACAGACATTTAAAAATTTAAAAAAAATTAAAATTACAGTTAAAATTGTAAAATAGGTTGAAGAGCGAGGCATCCCCAATACGAGTATGCAAATTACTCTCTGGGGCGTCTGAAAAACAAGTATGAATAATTTTTGAGAAATGAAAGTATTTATTATTATTAGGTTTCTCTATTCCCTCACTTTCATAGTACGATGGGACGATAATTCGACACGACCGGAATGAGATCAGGCGCAGGGCCAAAGGATTTACGTGCTTTCCGAGGCACGGGGGTGAAACACCGGCAACTTCCTATCTCCGGGCTGCTACTGAGAATTTCTTGACAGAAAAACCCAATAACTGATTTGGCCCCACCCGGGATTCGAATCAGATTCGATAAGCAATCGCGTTTACGACCACTAGACCAACGAGGCAGTATTTATGAATGATACTATCTCAATAATTTTTTTAACTGCAAATATTTTAACAGATGGGCAACAATGTTACAAATGTTTACGAGAATAATGATATCACTGTGTACATTTATTATACAAGTGTTGTCATAGCCTTTCATGATTAAATAATAATATTTCATTCATTTTTCCGTTCATTACAGCCCATCAAAATTCATACACATAGAGCCTCCACCATAGATTGCCTCATATGGGGGATATTTGCCATAGTTGCCACGCTTGGCAGGTGGGATAGCAATCACGGTTTTTTATTAATTTGAGCTGTCAGCAAGATTCTGCAGCTCATCTCCTGTTTCAGTTTCCCTCTGTCGCCTCTTACGACACCCACAGGTTCTTATGGGGTAGGGGATCGCCGTGTAGTGCAATGTATGAGAATGATAATATATAAATAATATACACAAATTAATTTTACTAAAACCGGATAGGTTGGCGCAGTGGCTGAGCAAAGAGATGCCTGTAGGTCGCGAGTTAGAATCTCGCACGCAACAGGCATTTGTGTGATCTACAAATAATTATTCCGGGTTCGGATGTTTCTCCTTGTGAAATTTGTTTGTAAATTGCCTACACGATACAGAAGAAAATCCTAGCCTGGGAGTAACATTAAAAAAAAATAGATTACAAAGAAAAAAATTTGTAAATACCATTATCCAAAAAAATCACGCACAAACTACTTTGCATTTAAGGGCTTAAGTGCGGTTGAAATGCCTAAATTCTTGGATATTTAAGTAAAAAAATCACAATAACTGTTCTTATAATCTGCAAAGAAAAATACAGGGTTACAGAAGAGGATATATAATAAATGTTTTTAATTGAACAAAATTGGATTTTTGTCAACCTCTTATTAGAAAAAAAATCCCCAAAGAGTACCTATCTTAGTCATATTTTGCAAAATTTCCCCCAAACGGCACAAGCTCTTTAAATAGTTTTTACACTAAAAAAAAAGTCTTAAAAATATTAATATTTTTAATTGATAGTTTTATTTTTATTCCCCGTTTTACTCGAGAAAATATCATTTTTCCCCGAAATTGAATATATTAGCGCGAGCGTGCCTGCTCCGTCGCCCTGTAATCACCCGCGAGCTCAGTCGCAGTCCGTTTTCGGACTTCGTCAAGGGTGGACTGCGCGTCGGTGTTGGAGCGTCTTCGTTCAAATATATTTTAGTTTTTTAAGAGTTTATACTCAATTATAAATATTTTTACGAATAGAAATACTTAATTTAGATAATATCTGTGGTAACTGTAAATATTGTTTTCTAAATAAATTAATTTTTAAAGTGTCCAAAGAAGAAATTTACGCGGCGACCTTGATTAAGCCGGCTACTCACTTGCCTGCCGCAGGGGCAATCTAGGGTGTAGAAGTGGGGATGACCCTTAATTGCCTCCTTGATTGTGATGTGTGTATGCAAGCAGGGGCAATTTTCTAAGTCGGCCCTACGGCAGGGCGGCAGGGGCGCAAGACCTTCCTTGCTCCCTAGATCGGCCCTGCCGCTGTCGCGTGTGTAGCGCAATTGGGGCAATTTCAATCAGTTCGTTGCGACTTTCGCGCGGAGCACACGTGTGAGTACAAGTCACAACGGATACAATAAAGAATATGAAGTTTGGACACTGGTGATAGAAGTGTATAAAGAGCGGCTTCTTCACGCAGTATCTCCTTTTTGTCTTTTTTTTGCGGTAGTACCGCAGAAAGAACGTTATTTGAACGTTGTAGTTTACAAGTAACATTACTGGGATTTGTTACCGAGTAGATATCTACCTAACTTATCATAAGGGCCAGTATGGGAAAGAAAATATTCCAATAGTAGGAGTACAAAATAGAAGGAATTTTTCATCACTACACCGATACCAACTCTTAGTTTAGTTTATTTTTGTCGAAATTATGAATTTCATGTGAGAACGTTTGCTTTCTTTATGATTACAAGGAATAAACTATCTGGCTATCAAATTGCTATACATAACAAACATAACAAAAGTTACGCAAATCTGCTGATGCAGTATTACAATTGCTGAAATATAAATAAAATGTCATTAACTAAACAATTAAATAATAATAAAAAAATAGTAATTAAATTTATTAAAAGTCATCATTAGAAAACTATCCTGGCTATTTGTAACACTAGTTAAATTATAGTTACCTACTAAGCACTAGTTAGTTAAGTTATATCACAAAATAAATTGGTTATATTAAATTATGACGAGTGAAGTTAGTCACATTTAATTATCTTTGATAGCCTAAAAATAACGTGGCAGAGCTATGCTGCAGCTTATTAGCACTATATTATGATTGTAATTATTAATTAATTAGTTGTTTTATTGATAAATGTGGGTGTCTATGGGCCACAGTGTCCACTTACCATCAGGTGGACTGTGCTCATTTGTCACCCTTATTCTATATAAAAAAGAGCCAAGGCTATATATACCGATTCATTGATATTTCCATAAAACTGGCGCCATTCCCAACGCGTGTGTCCAGCGAGACGTACACTCTCATACTGAACGGCAGGCGTTTGTGTAGAGACAGCTCCGATATTGCCCCGATCGCTGTACACCCTAGATTGCCCCTGCGGTAGGCATGTGAGTAGCCGCCTTTAGTGAAATTGAAAAATGCATTTTTATATAATTTGGATGTGGAACGACCAACATGCTCTCGTTAGATTTCGATAGTTTTTAATACCTATGTAATTTTATTGTTGCATATTTTTATTAATAAGGTGATACTGAATTTTATAATTATGTATAACAATAAAACGCTGTTTTTATGAGTATGACTTTAAGAAAACTTTATTGGGGAGGGAAATCTAGATACAGATAATTATATTTAGGTACACTATTATAAAATTATATCAAACAAATAAAATAAAAGTGGTGCTTCCCTAAGTGCATAAAGAAAAATAAAGAAATTCTTGTGTTTATTTTTTCTTTAAATGTTAGACAAACCATCATCTGACAAACTTTTACATTGGAGAGAAGTTTCTCTGCGTGATAAAGTTAGAAATGAGGATATCCGCAATAGAACCAGAGTAACTGACATATCCCAACGGATTATTAAAGTGAAATGCAATGGGCTGGCCATGTAGCTTAGAAAACCGATAAACAATAGGAAGAAAGGTTCTCGAGTGGCAACCTCACCTCGTACCGGTAAGCGAAGTGCAGGGCAGCGTCCCACTATATGGAGGGAAGACATGGTAATATATGCAGGAAGTCGATAGATGCAGGTGGCTTAGGACCATGCTTTGTGGCATTCATTGGGAAGGCCATCAGGTTTAATTGTAGTTAGCGCTAGCTAAGAGAAAAAAAAAATTTACCCTGTGAAAGTTTTCACGTAGATATTATTTTTCTAACTAGCCATAAAAATCGTGTGATGGGAAAATGTATATAATAATAAAGGTTGTCTCACACGGGACAGTGATAATATAATATTATATTTTTCAGTATCTAAGCATAAAAACTTTTAAAATCTCTGAATCCCAAGGTATGTCCATATTAAGAGGCTGAATAGAGCTAAATTGATCTGCATGGGGATCGTTTTGTGAATTCACATCGTTATCGAAAAAACTTGTACTTACAATTGAGCGTATTCCAGGTGACGGTTTTCAAAACACGATTCCACAAAATTCACTCAATAGAATAATTGCAAAGTAGCTTCTGAAAATACTTACATTTTCAACTTTCTCAGATTTCCATAAAATAATAATAAGTACAATTATATGTCACATGTTAATAAAGCTATTGGGCTATTTTTATTTTTAATAAAGTGATTTTACTTTAATTTAAATAATTTATTTTGCCCTTCTATACCAAGTACCGTTTTTTCTGTCACTTCTATTGAATTTGACAGTGCTCGCTAAAATTTAGCGTCTCGGATGGCGAAACGGATCTGAATCGCGCGCTAACCCGGCTGTTAAGGTATTGCAAAAATAATCGAAAATATTTATTTTTACTTTCATGCCGAAGACTATCTTGTTCTATTTTATTACGGTTAAATGTTGTAAAGCAAGTATTTACAAAGGTCTCCATTATTTTGTTATTCAATTGTTTACAGTTATTTTCACAGTTTAGCTTACATTAAAAATTCTTGGTGGGATGTGATGTATAAATAGGTACCTTATTTTCGTCACCAACTATAATATATATATATATATATTTGGGTTTTTTTACCAGGGGAGCTTCAACAGAATCATAAAAATGTTCAATGAATTAAAATAAGGTTTTTAAGATAAGGTCTTTTCTATAAAAAACTGCAAGAAATTTTAAATCACGGACCTCTTGGTTTGTTTCACTATTCACTTAATTAGCGTTAATTAGCGTCAAAGTTTACTTTCTTGTGTAAAAAGTGCTATTTAGAATTTAATATAATAAGATAATTAAAGTTTCTATGTAAATAGGTGTAACATAGCAGGTATTATATTCATCGGTAGTGGCCATCCATATTTGGGACAGTTTTCTGCAGCACTACGCCTACGAATTATTTCAAATAAGAAATACCAAAGCCAGCATCATTCTTAACTCGCTTTTATTAGCTTGATATGTAACGGAATTTTTTAATGTGATTTTCATCCCCTTCCAAACGTCACATTGATTTAAAACTTCGCACACTTATCAAGGACCGATGAAAATGCAATAATTTAAATAGTTTGTCCCATTATCCTTGCCAGGATCTTTAGGATTTGCGATTAATTCAAACACTGTAACACAAAAACTACTGTAAGCCGCATAAAAGAACTTCGGCCCAAAATAGAACACGGTTTTGTAGTTTGCCGCACTAAAAAATAGAAAATAAATAATGGTTTAAAAAACCTAAATAAACGCGCTTTTGTAGATAACCGAACTAAAAAGTAGAAAATAATTTTCAATAAGTTTAAAATAAGAAAATAGTGATTAACATAAAAAATCATTTTATTGTAATAAATTGGGGTGCTTGATGTCATTTGTTGTAAATATTTTGTGGATATTTATAAAATTAGCGTCATCATAAAAATATCTGAAAAAGCACCCCACGCGGTTATCTACAAACGCCTGTTTTTTAAAAGTTTTTTTTAAACTATTACTTTCTGTACAGAAACCAAAGAAAGTGTTGCTCAAGGCACTATGAATACAGCAGCTGATAAAAATGTTACACTCATAACTGTTAACAAAAATTGTTATTATAAATGGTCTTATAGAAAAAATTATTCCGCCGTGTCAGGTGCAGGAGCTATTATTAGAAGAAGAGGTAAAATTTTGTTTTAGAGATTGTTTTGTCTGCAATTATGCATAAAATAAAAAATAACTTCAGCCAAAGAGCAGAACTGGCATTATACTCAGGCCCATCAAATGGTATGGGAAAAAAAATTAACCAGTTTTCAAAAAAATTATTGCAAAACTTTTGTGATAAAATAAAAAATAATAACAAACTTATCCAAGATACCTAATACGTTATAGAAAAAAATATGACAAATAATAAACTAATGAGTTTATGTCAGTTTTTAAAAAGGTTACAAGATATAACAAAAAGACTCAATCAAATAATAAATGTCAAAAAATTTCAGGATCTGATCATAGACGATTTGATTACGATATAGAGCTGACACTTAATCATGATTTTGGAAACCACGCCAGTTGTAAACAATACTTCTGTGAAAAGTGGTGTACACAAGAAAATTAAGAATAGACAAAAATCTTTCTTTTCAAATTTCCGCCGAGTTTTAAGTAGAAGGCCAAATATAGCCATGTGCCAATTTAATTAAATATATTTTATAAAAAGTGATCTTGACTACGTTTCATCAATTCACTATTGTTAAAATTGAGAACAGCAATTTTACAATTGTTTTTACAAGAAACAATATCATTAGAACCTTGCAGCTATATATATATATATATATATATATATATATATATATATATATATAATACCTATAAATGTATATATTGTTAATAAATAATTCCCATAATAATTTGTATTATTTTTGCGCTATCTGAAACGTTCTAAGCTCTATAGAAAATGTGGCGTATGAAATGACTGACAATCACTAGAACATTTTATCTAGGTACAAAGATGTTTTACGTTTTCGTGGCTTGTCAGCATTAGAATACCCTTCTGTATCTGAAACGAATATGAATATTGCATATGTATACGATACAAAAGTAAAGTAACAGGCTATGTAAGTCGCTATGCTGGGCACAGGCCTCCTCTTACTTCTGAGAGGGTTTTACGGCAAGGAAATATCCGCCGCGTTGCCCCAATGCGTGTTGGCGAACTTTACAAGTTGTCTTCGAATTTTTTTTCTTATTCCTCAGACATATGCAGGTTTTCTCACGATGTTTTCCTTCACCGCCGAGGATGTGCTAAATCAGCACTTAAAATTGCAATTAAAAATTTCATTGGTGCTGCCGGGAATCAAACCCGGGCGAAATTTACAGCGAGGGCGTAGACCCAGAGCTACTAATACGACACAAATAAATACGATTCAACGAATATAATAAAAACTCATACGTACTTAAATCTTAAACACTTGATAGCTCGTGATGCCTACCGGACGAAGCTCCAGCACCACATCGTGCAATGTAATTGAAGATGTTTAACCGCGACATAACTCTCAGTGACGCGCAGGCATAATAGGCAGTATATCACTTATATACTTGTCACCTCTGCAGTCTATTAATCTTTGCACTTTTCTAAGTAATACAGAAAGTAGTCGCTAGACGATGTTGACGTCGGCTAAAATCTCTGCGGTCACCGTTTCATCATGCGAATTATCAAAAATAGGTATATTATCAGTTACGACACGAAATGCAAACATTCAATAAATATCCTAAACTTCAAACATAATTATTTTAACATATTAAACATAATGTAATCCTTGATACGGAGCTATGCCACATCTGTATGAACGCTTGTTTCGTGTTACTTTGCGATAGCTATAAAAATAAAATAAAAATAAAAGGAGAAACTGAAACAAGAGATGGGTAGTGGCATTTTCAGCAGCAGATTCTCTTACGTTGCCTCTACACGGCTTTGTACGACGATTGCCAATCCGTCTGCTCCTGATAATAAGATAGGCTGACATCAATCTGCAGCATAAATAAATAAACGAATTCACGTGCACACGTGGTAGAGCCACGCTGCAGCTATATTAGTTGTAGCACGAATGGGTCGGCTCGACCGGGGAAGGACCACGCTCTCACAGAATACCAGCGTAAAATAGCAGCTTAATGCTGCTGTGTTTCGTATGGTGAATGTAGAGAACCGGAGACCCTTTTTACTGGAAACGAGGCATTCCATCTTGGTCCTCAGGGATGACAACGCATCTGCATTTTGATTCTTAATCGAGGATAAATGTAGATGTCAATGGACCACAGCATCTACTTACCATCAGGTGGACTGTGTGCTCGTTTGTCACCCTTATGATATAAAAATAATCAACATTCCGATATTTCATCAATAAACAAATAAATAAAATTTGAAGTGTCTGTATGTAATGTCAAAATAACAGCTTTTTACCAAATACATATGAAAGTTTTTACGATACAAACAATTTTTAAAATTTTTGCCTGTTTGTCTGTCTGTCTGTTTGTTTCGGCTAATCTCTGCTGTTCCGATTTTGACGGGACTTTCACTGGCAGATAGCTGATGTTATAAGGAATAACTTAGGCTATTTTTATTTTAAAAAAAGAATTAGGGTTCCGCACAAAAAAAAAACATTAAATCCAATCGTAATGAATGCCACGCGGATAAAGTCACGGGGAACAGCTGGTTTAAAATAAAATATTAAATGGTTTATTTAGCTATGCATTCGTTTCAAATGTACAATTTTCAAAATTTATTCATTTTCACGCAGATCATCAGAAGCAATAACGTCGGCAGACGGAGAACAAGGCGCTTTAGCACAAGGTCTTCGCTGCTCTTCAAACTCTCCAGGAGCACACCTCCCAGCAACACAAAGTCTACGACGGATTATAGAGCCTCCTCCACACGAAGCGGAGCAGTCACTCCATTTGCCCCAACGGCTCCAAACCTTACGCGCGCGTAATCGCTCCTCATCACCGCTACTATTCTCTAAATTTAACAAATTATCAAATTACAAACATAAAAAGTATAGTATATTAAAAAGAAAATTGTTTATTTCTGCGTTTCGTTATTTAAATACCAAATATCTCTAACACACCAACAGCCCCCACTCACTACACTGGGCAGGTTGATGAGTGCATAGCCGATTCCCTCGCTTCTACCAATCACTAGTCTGTGGTATTTGGTATAAAGCATTTTCGATGAACTTTCCGCCGTTAGTCTATAAAAAAATCCACGTTACGTCAATTACCTTGCAGATTGAAGTAACACTACGAGCAGATGAGGTTGTTATTTGGAAAGAAAGTTAGCATATACAATATACACCTTTCACCCCTCATTACCCTAATAAGAATAGGTTGCTTCTGTCCTAAACGACAACAGCGAGAGAAAAAAACTCATTTGTTATTAGTTATATAAGTAGTAGACGATATCGTGCACGTCAACAATTTCCGAACACGAATGAAGTTGTAAGAGTAATACCATCGGAAATTATTATATTTTTGCCTTCATGCATTTGTTAATGGTAATACAATCTTAAAAACCTTTTTCGTCAATACAAATTACATGTATAAACGATTGTATGTAATCTAACAAGTCAACCACAGACTTGTTAAATTCTAAGCCACAATATGATGCCTCCCTTTTTTTAGGGATATAAAGTGGGAATTTTAACAAAATTTGTTTCACTTTGTCATATAAGTAAATCGCGCACGTTTTTTTCGTATTAGTAAATCAATAAAGCAAATAGTTTTATATAAAAGTTTTAAATATGACTAACTGCAATTGGACGCCCAACTGTTCTTTGTGGCTTTTCGCAATTAAAATTATGAGTTCGTAAACTTTTTAAAGCGTGCAATGCGAATATTCAAAGTAAATACATTAAAGTCAAAAGTCAAATACAAACAGATTTAGACTTCAGAGTCTTAAAAAACATGACATACATAATATATTTTTTTACGCGATTTTTATTTTATTTATTTAACAAAATCAAGTCTTTACAAATTTTAAAGCAAATTACATATTATTATGTATAATATCTTATATGTATAATATTTTTGTGTGCTTGCGAGCGTGCACGTGTGTGTGTGTGTGTGTGTGTGTGTGTGTGTGTGTGTGTGTGTGTGTGTGTGTGTGTGTGTGTGTGTGTGTGTGTGTGTGTGTGTGTGTGTGTGTGTGTGTGTGTGAGTGAGTGTGTGGGTGTGGGTGAGAGTGTGTGCGTGCGTGCGTGCGTGCATGCGTGCGTGCGTGCATGCGTGCGTGCATGCGTGCGTGCGTGCGTGCGTGCATGCGTGCGTGCGTGCGTGCGTTTATGCAAAAAATTAACTATTGATTAATAAACTATTTTGAGCAAATGTTTCAGTGGCTCAGCGTGCCTATTGCACGCTTAGCCACTCTATGCATTTGCCTGCATACTCTAACTCTTAGGTTAAGAGTACATACACATATAACAAGTATTTATACGGGTCAGGGTATTTGTCCATGTGCGATATATGGTCAAGTGTAGGCGTCTGATAATGGATAAATCTCTAGTTTCGGGGTAACATTTTTTAATAAATTAAGGCCATGTTGGACAAAATATCGTAGACACGATTTTGACGCGCGAGAATCCGCATTGCACATTTTGTATAATGCTTTAGGCTACGGCGTTGCCAGCACCTCATCATACACTTTACCTTTAACATCCAAGGGATAACATAGGTAGAATTCTTTTACTGTGCCACCATACATCACAAAGCTATGTTACCTTATGACAAAATAAAGTTTTAAATACTATATCATAATATTCGTCAATTTACGTAATGTTTGTACCTGTCCATCTGCCTATTTCACTAGACTCCGTATTAGTTGACTTTACGTTTTCCTTGAAACGACGTCGAATGGCGGGCACATTTTTTCTCATCTGTTCCTGAATTACAAGATCAATTAGTTCTACGGGCTGTAGAATTAGTTTATCGCCATCTTTTTCCACCTCGAAAGAATTTTCAATCAAGCAAACAAAAGTAATTAGTGACACTAATAAATAAAACATTGATGAATCATATATTTTATTTCAGTTTATAAAGTACATTTCGTGTCATTTTATTGACACTTAAAAATGTTGACTTTTACAAACTATGAACATAGATAGAGAGTAGATTCAAGAAGTCAATACCAATAAAAAGAATGAAAATGATTGCGAAAAAAGATTGTCTTTGCTAATTCTCTGCTCATTGTAATCTTCATGATCATCACGCTTAGCATCTAATTTGAAATTCCACGTGCCTCATGTATAGTGGCGGTGTAAGAATATCCACTAACATAGGCTGATGATTTTTATAGGCTATAATGAATGGATGGATGAATAGTTAAAATAAAAATGCTAAAATGTAACACAATAGAAAGATTAGACATATTGAAACCTTAAGATTAAGATTTTACGATACGGTAAAAAAATCTATCAAAAAAAGCAATGCCGCCCTTGCTTTTTATTAGACAATCTCTACCAAACATCTCACACACACTTCTAGAATAACAGAGGGAGTAGGTATCTTTCCGACATTTGGCATTTAA
This sequence comes from Parnassius orleans, assembly GCA_029286625.1. NCBI lineage: Eukaryota > Metazoa > Arthropoda > Insecta > Lepidoptera > Papilionidae > Parnassius > Parnassius orleans. The sequence goes on along the minus strand of JAGSMP010000022.1, from coordinate 5,779,946 downwards.
GATGGGTATTCTGACGTTTTTATCTGAGACTTTTACATAATTATATGATATCGCAGACATCAGTACCATCAGTATGGTATAATCAGATTAGTCCTTCAGATCATCTCCGTCCTTCACGGGTGGGAATATAACAAAGGTATCGGAGGGCGTAAGTATCTCTCCGACATTTCGTAGACTAAGATCCCGTGATCGCCAGGACCTTCCTTATTTTATAAAAGCTAAAAGTTTCTAAGCGCATGCTCCCCAACATAGGATAACGATGGGCTACTATGAAGTTTGGATCATGGTGGCTTTGGCAGGTAACAGGTAGCAAAGGTGTATAAAATAGCAACTTAAATTTGTCAAAGTATAAAACGTAATTTTCTCATATTTTCTTCGGAATAATATTAGAAATCACGTCATCCGTTCTCAGACACTTAGTATCGTGGCAACACCTTGCCAGACCCACTTAAAGTTTAATAAATTATAACTGTACTTACGTTATAGTATAAAGGCTGAATTTTATATATGTGTACTTTGGTAACTACTAGAAGATGTTTCCTCAGTAGCCAGATAGTTTCGACAATTCTAACACCTGGCCAGACAAAGATAGTATAGGGTAGCTGTAGGTGCGGGCGCGAGACAATAATAATATACATCCGAGTAAGGTAGTTACTTGGATTTATCGGATAATTTTAATATGTTTATTACTATAAAATCAATGTTTGAAAACTATTGACTCTAATTTAATTCTGATAATTGATTAAAATATTAACCCAATAAATTAGTAAATAATGTTTTTGAATTTCATGAACTTTATATTTTAAATTCAATTTTATACAAAACTCTACCTTTTATTAAAATTTGAATGTTTATTTATTTATGTATATATTATTTAAAAAAAGGAAATATATTTATAAGATTATTACTCGATTCTAAGACATGCAAAAGGATTTTATTCATTTGCATCATTATTGTTCGCGCCACTTTGCACTACCGCCTAATGCTTATGAGATTCGTTAATTACGAGTATTATCCATTATGAGTATTGCAAAGCCCATTTCCGCTGGGGTCAGGAAGGCTAGTGCTTCTGAGTGCTCGTTTTTCCTGGCACAATGGCCTTCGCGCATCGGACACGGGGGCGTCCTTTGCGTATGTGAAGTTGGAGGCCGCGGAGTAGGGCGCGCCATGTGTTTTGGTGCGTTTTACCTGAGAAGTAGATGGGGGAGGAGTAGTCCTTACCCGAGGAGGGGCCGCCATGGGACGGCCAGCGCTGGTGGGGCCGCGAATGTGTGCCAAGGCGTTCCCGTGGCCTTGCCAATATGTTACGAAGGTGGAACACCATGGGGTTTTAGTCGGTGCGAGTCCGACATAACCCGTTCTTGCCCCCGTTATGTGGGTATGCGTAGGCATTTCCCCATATAAAAGAAAAAAAGGCGTAGTCCTGAATTCATGGAAGATAGCTTTGGTCCACCTGATCCCTAAAAAAGGCAACCGCTCAGACCCGTCTAACTACAGGCCTATCGCCACCATCACCTTGTTCTTCAAAATAATGGAATCCATTATAAGCTGCCAGCTCATGAGGTACCTTGAGGCTGCAGCTGGTGATCTTCTGGTCTACCTGACTCATAGACGGGCGGAGGCAGTAGAGTCCAAGGGGGAGGTATTGATCGTTAGTTTGGACATTGCGAAGGCCTTCGATCGGGTTTTGCACACAGCGCTTCTTTAGAAGGCTATATCCTATGGGCTTCCCGAGAAATTGTGCAATTGGATCACCAGCTTTCTTGAGATCGGAGCATCAAGGAGATTACAAGCGTATTAACGCTGGTGTTCCACAAGGTTGCGTGCTATCACCAACGCCGTTACTTCTGCATATTAATGATATGTTACAAACTGGTAACATTCATTGCTATGCGGATCTCTCATCTCTCAGGAAAACGTCTCCAAGTACCGGAATAAACTTGTGTCTGAAGTTGAGACTTTGTTGAACAAAGTCTCAGATTTGGGGCGACTAAATTTAGTCCAGTTCAATCCGCAGAAGACACAAGTTTGCGCGTTTACCGCTAAAAAGAACACCTTTGTCGTATCTCCTCAGTTTCAGGGCGCTCCCACTCTTGTTACCTCAGCCAATATCGGAATCCTCGGCGTCGACATATTGAATGATGTACAGGGTAGAGAAGACCAATATGGCCTCTCTTCTTCTCTTCAAAAAGCTTGGCATGCTCAGCAGACCATGACAGTATTTCATGCCGGCACACCGCCTGCAATTTTACAAGGCGCAGGTTTGGCCTCACATGGAATACTGTTCCCATCTCTTGGCCGGGGTCCCAGGTGCCAGCTCCGTCCATTTGATCGTATCCAGTGCAGAGTGTTCGAATTGTCGGTGACCGAGCTCTTTCTGATCACCTTGACTCACTGGCACAGCGAAGAGATGTTGCATCTCTTTGCCTATTTTTTCGCATCTACCACGGAGAGTGTTATGAGGAATTGTTGGGACAGGTTGGGACAAAACTCGCGAAACCATCCACACCAACTGTATGAGTGACGGTCCACCACTGTGCGATTTATAAGCAGAATTTTTTTCTTCCTCGCACTACTTCCTTATGGAATCCACTACCACCAGCGATTTTTCCGGACCGATACGAATTCGGAATATTTTAGAATTAAGATTATATATAATATATTATATTATATATAATATAGATAATTAATTAGAATAAATTTATTAATTAATTAATTAATTTAAAAAAAAGCCTACTCTTTTATTAAAAGGCCGGTAACGCATCTGTAAATACCTTAGTGTTGCAGATGTTCATGGGCGGCAGTCGAAATTTACCATCAGGTGAGCCGCATGTTCGTTTGCCCACTCTTCTATAAAAAAAATAACAAAGATTTCTTTGCAAGGAATCTTACTCCCGACAGCTCATCAAGTATAAGAGTTGTACTACGAAAACTGCTATGGTTTCATACGGGATAGGGATGGTCTCAAGCTCAATACATTAATTGAGCAAAACAATTAAACCATATACGGAATATACAGAGTGCCACATCATTTCCGTTAGGAATGGACGCATCGCGTTAACAAATAACCTAGTAGAATAGGAATTACATTTATATTCGACAGGACGATATTCAGTTTTGAATAATTCTTGCTCATTTAGGACGTCCATTCATGATAAAAAGCATGTGGAAAGTATATACGGAATATACAATGTGGCACATTGTATATTCCGTATATACTTCGTATGTTTTGCTCACTTCATGCGTTCGTTCATGACGAAAATGATGTGGCACTCTGTATATTCCGTATATGATTTGTATGTTTGCTCACTTAATGCGTTGACCTTGAGACTGTCCCTATCCTGTATGAAACCATAGCAGTTTTCGTAGTGCAACTGTTATACTTGATGAGCCGTCGGGAGATTCCTTGCGAAGAAATCTTTGTTATTTTTTTATAGAAGAGTGGGCAAATGAGCATGCGGCTCATCTGACCGTAAGTTTTGACTGCCGCACGTGAACACCTGCAACACAAAGGGAATCGCAGTTGCGTTTCTGGCCTTTTAATAAAAGAGTAGGCTCTTTTCTTGAAGGTCCCTAAGTCGTATCGGTCCGGAAAAATCGCTGGTGGTAGTCGATTCCACAAGGAAGTTGTGCGAGGAAAAAAAATTCTTCTTTGAAAATCGCACTATGGTGGACTGCCAATCATTCAAATGGTATGGAAGGTATCGCGAGTTTTGTCGCGATGTGCGATGGTGGTATAAGTCAGAACAATTCCTCATAACACTCTCCGTGGTAAATGTGAAAAATTAGGCAAAGAAATGCAACATCTCTTCGCAGTGCCAGTGAGTCAAGGTCATCAGAAAGAGCTCGGTCATCGACAATTCGAACCACTCTGTGCTGGATACGATCAAATGGAAGGAGCTGGCACTGGGGAGCCCCGGTCCAGAAATGGGAACAGTATTCCTTGTGAGGCCGAACCTGCGCCTTGTAAAGTTGCAGGCGATGCGCCGGCATGAAATACGCTAATGAGCAACAAAAAAAAAGTTTAACACAGAATTAACATTTCTTCCGATATAATATGTATTTTTGTCAAACTCTCGCAATTCAAACTGCCGGTTGAGTTTTAACAACAAATTAACGGAATCAGATCAGGATGTTGCAATGGTTTTTGAGAAGTATTTTACGGATATTCCGATCTTAACCACTATGTCACTGAATTTTTCTCCTGCCGTCGCCGAATCATTGCTTAAACAAAATGTAAATGCGTGTACAAAGAATTTTACATTTCATAAAATATCATCAAAAGATATTGTAAAATATTTTAAAACTATTGATGTTAAGAAAACTGCGGATCTGTGGGGCATTTCCGTTAAAGTTATTGCGTCTATAATCGATATAATCGCGCCTCAACTAGCTATTATTTTTAATACTAGTATCGAATATGGTGTGTTTCCTGATTTGATGAAGCATAGTAAAGTAATACCTTTATTTAAATCTGGTAGTACATTAGACCCCGCCAATTTTAGACCCATTTCTGTACTGCCAACACTAAGTAAAATTTTTTGAAAAAATTATTTTTTGATCAAATGTTAATTTTTTTAAATGTTAATAATTTACTTCATAAAAATCAATTCGGTTTCACAAGGGGTCACTCGACAACTGGTCGAGCTGGTGTTGAGCTGATTAAATATATTTTCAATGCATGGGATAATTCACAGGATGCTTTGGGTATATTCTGTGACCTATCCAAAGCCTTCGATTGTGTTCACCATGAAACATTAATCAGGAAACTACAGCACTACGGTGTAAGAAGTAATGCTCTTAAATTAATTGTTTCATATTTAAGTAACAGAACTCAAAAAGTTGTCATTAATAGTATGAGCTCTTCCGGGTCGATAGTACAAATGGGCGTGCCTCAAGGCTCAATTCTCGGCCCCTTTCTGTTTCTTGTATATATTAATGACTTACCTTACATAGTAGGATAACCATAATATAGTATTATTTGCTGATGACACTTCATTAATTTTCAAATTAAAACGACAATTATTAAAATATGACGAAGTAAATAATGCTATATTTAAATTAGTAAATTGGTTTAATGTTAATAACTTGCATTTAAATAGCACTAAAACGAAATGTATGAAGTTGATGACTCCAAATGTCAGACAATTAAATACTAATGTAATTTTAAATGGAGAGGAACTGAGTCTTGTCGATACCACCATTTTCTTGAATAACACTAGACGCGAAGCTTCAATGGAGCCCCATATATCAAAGTTAGCAAGCAGACTTAGTTCTGCAGCATATGCTGTAAAAGATTAGAAATCTTACCAGTGTGGAAACAGCTAGACTTGTTTACTTTAGCTATTTCCATAGCATAATGTCGTATGGTATTTTGCTATGGGGACACGCAACTGACACTGAAATTATATTTGTTTTACAGAAGGGCCATAAGAGCAATCTATGATTTAAAACCTAAAGAGTCGCTCAGACAAAAATTTAAGGAAATTAATATATTAACTTTGGCCTCTCAATACATTTATGAAAATGTAATGTACGTACACAAAAATAAAAGTAGTTATACAAAAATAAGTGATATTCATTCTGTAAATACTAGGAACAAACACAAGCTAGTAGTACCAGTTACTCGACTCCACCGAGTCAGTAATTCATTCTTGGGGCGATGTATACGCTTTTACAACAAAATCCCAGAAAACATACAAAATTCGACCTGCTCAAAATTCAAAACTTTATTAAACATAGTTTGTATAAAAGGGTTATTATAATGTTAAGGAATTTATGGATGATAATAACCCTTGGGAATGAGGTGTTCGCTGCCAGGCTGTTTCTAATTTGTTTTGTGTGGTTAATTGTGTAATATACATGGTTGTAAGCTGTTATTTAAAAAAAAAGTCCCGCTGGGTTTCTTGCTGGTTCTTCCCAGGACAGAGGTTTTTTTTCGAACCAGTGGTAATTAGACAAACTGACTTTCAATAAGTATTATTTATAATCTATATTGAATAAAAAAGTTTCTGTTTCTGTTTCTGTATCCAATTTTTAAAATGGCAATCTGAAACAACGCGAAAGAAAGAAACAGCGATATCTTTTTCTCGCTTTAATTTTATACGCCCAACCCACACATAGAGAAAATTATGATTATGTGCAAATTTCTTGGAGTTCATACAAAGTTGGATCAAATGTTTATAATAAATAATAATAAGAATAAAGTAATATAATAAAGGATTTTTATACAAAATGTACAATGAATCGATAGACTTGCCCATAGAACAAGAAGAGGAATGAAAATAAATACACGGTTTGCGTTTCAAAAATGTAATTTTATTTTGCCGTTTGTCAAACAGATTCCTTCCGGATTCTATAATCAGAAAAAAAAACGTTTAAGGTTAATTCGGCGGGTTGGTTGGAATCCAAAGAAGTACTTAACAATTCGCAGTAAACATTTTCTTGAGAAGTATAAAACAAAAAGTAGAATAAAAACAATTTTACTAAAAGGAGCCATTTCTCTTCAAAAATTTAACTTCAAAATCTTTATATAACAATAGAAATAGATTTTTATACATTATAAAACTGTAGTACATTAAAGATAAATATCTTGATATTATCCTATTTAAGCCATATGAATCCAATTAAGTATCTCTTTATCAACCAAAAAAATGTATAGCCTTACTTAACCACCAGCACCTCACAGTCACACTAGTACAATATTCATAGTACCACGCTGTTTTCCCCAAGGGGTTGAGCGGAGCTTCTTATATTCCCCAGTCACAATAATAAAACTTTTAGCGTAGTTAAGTATAGATATTTAGTAGTGCTCTGAAAGGTTCAGTGTGCCAGGATAGTATAAATTCCATAGTATTTGTTACTCACAACGCTCGATGCCCGATTCATATGCTTGATGGCCGACGACAGTGTGCCGAGGGCTTGATAGCGTGGTTCATCGCCTACAGCGTTAGTCGTAGAGAAGAAGAACTCGTAGTAAACTAATAGCTGCGCGGATCAATAGATCTGCGAGATTAAGCTGCACTTACCGCGGTCAGTCCATGGATCGGTGACCGTTTTCTTAACATACCGAGATTGAGAGAATAGAGTGTGCATATTATGTATCCTCAGACATTTGGTGCACTTTAATATCTCCTGCATAATTGGCTAGTCTCTATTAAGATCATTATGTTTTTAAAATTAATGCAGCTAAAATAATAATAAGTTTATTATTTTTGGAACGAAGCTCCTTATCGGACTGTACGAATTTGGCGGATGGGGGCTAGGCGAGAAAAAGTGTAAGATTTTTCCGTCACGACCCCTTCTGACGTAGTGTAGACGGCCTTGGCGGCTATAAGGAAGCGAGATGGATTAATATCCATCTCCCTCGCACTTTTTCTTATCTTGCCTTGAAAGAAATATTATTTTATTTTAAATGACGCTTCATTTTAATAGGCACTAGTAATTCATTTATTTGTATTTGTTAATCAATAATATAATACGTTTATCCATAATAATATACTACGAAAGGAACTTCGTTCCAACCGAGTGTTACACGACACTCACGCATGTTATTATTTTTAATTATTTTTTTATATTTTTCAGAGACATGAAAGAGACAGTAGCCTCACAAACATATTGGCCTTTAAACAGAGCAATCTTATTTTACTGATTCCTGCAAGTTTCTTTACTTAAATTATTAAGTTTACATTCATATTTAAGTCGAATGTTAAAACAAACTTCTATAATGTATTTAATTATTAGATGTTTGTAATTATTAAAAGTTATAATTAAAATATGAAAAATGAAGCAGCCATTATGTACTTCATGTCCCCGTTTTTTATTTCACCAGCAAAGCATTTTATAAAATATATAAAGTATTAATAGGTATTTACTTAATTAAGTATCTAGCTATTTATATTTGATTTACTTTATGTTAAAAAAGAAATTCCGGGGAAATTGTCCATTTCAGAAAATATTTTTTTGCTCGAAAATACAACTTTCTGATCTGATTCTTGGGAGAAATTGTTAAAATTTATTCGTTAGACTCACCTCTTCAGAGATTATTGGGAATTTGTACATTTTAAATTAAAATTCAACAAAAGACAGGTAGGTGCAGCTTATTCCCGGGAACATGTAATATGAATATATTTTAATTATTTTAGAATATCATGTTAAAAATTCAATTAATTTTTGAACTTATTCAGTTTTGTGCACTAAACTATTTTTTTTAAATCTTTTTACCGCTTTCTTAACAATCATTTTTTGATAGTCTTTGTAAGTAAAATGTACATCACTAGCTAACGCACACAATGACAAATCAAAATTTTTCACGCGTTTTCAGGCTGTCAGCAGGCCGGTGCCACTTCCATAGTAAAAATTATATGTACGAAACGGGAGCAAATTTTAATGGCGGTTATCTCTTCTTTCTACCAAAGAGAATATAATCACTACGTTTAAGAGGCGGGACTTCCTTAGTAAAAATAAATGTATGAAAAGGGCGCCAAGCTACCTTACCAACATCAATACATGACATTTAATTTTTGACAAACAATGCTGACAACATAGGTGAATTATAATAGTGCTGTAAATATCTTACTTCGAATAATTTTATCGATAAAGTGTTTATCGATATATTGTTTATCGATATTTTAAGAATTATTGGATAAGTTAGATTTCTATACTGAATGATTTATGCAAAATAAAAACATTATGAAAGTAATAATTATTACGTGGGGATTAAGTAAAAATGCCGATCAAGATAAGAAATCAATATATTTACACAGCAATTTGTTATTATATATACAATTATTAAGTAAAAATGTGAATAAACAAGTGGTAAAATTAAAAATTTTGTTCAAACGACTTCAATATAAATAAAATGGGAAACATCATCAATGTAGTAGAAGTCAATTAAATACTAATTATTAAGGATAATTCAAAAACTACAGATCATATTTTGATAAATTTTATATGGGACGACACGAGAAGCACCAGCTTTCAAATAAAAAAAGAATCATCAAAATCGGTGCACCTATAAAATAAGTTCTAAGGTAATACACAAAAAAAGTCGAATTGAGAACCTCCTCCTTGTTTAGAAGTCGGTTGAAAAATAATGCACTACTAAATTAGTAGTTTTAGTGGCTTTTGTTATATAGGAATGGGCAAACGAGCATATATTTTAGTTTGATATCCGTATTGTGTAATCGTTCCCAAAGCATTCACGATCCCGATTTTCATGTTTCTTTTCGCGTAAACGTGATTCAACACTTTATTGAATAAAACTATTTTTTACGGATTTTATTGTGTTTAATTTCCTATTTTAACTCCCGACGTTTCGGGTGCTTTACAGCAATCCATGGTCACGGGGGGGACTGAGATGTTTGACGTCCCGATGTCACAGTTAGCCCGGCTACCTTCAGTTTTTTAATATTAATTTTTGGTTCGATCTACGCGGAATGAGCTTACAGTATCTTGAAGTCTTGCAGTGGTATGCTTGGGTTTGGATTTAATTTTGTTAATTATAGGATCCCAAGCAGATGGCAGCACCCATCCATCTTCTCCATTGAAATTAGAATGTTTTTTAATTTCAAAAGCCTCGCGTATCATCCTTGGTAGGAATCGGTGTTCTTTTGCGAGGATTTGTGGTCTATCAAATCTGATGTAATGGCGGGGACGATCTTAAACATGTTCACAGACTGCAGACTGACAAACATCGGGACGTCAAACATCTCAGTCCCCGTGACCATGGGTTGCTGTAAAGCACCCGAAACGTCGGGAATTAAAATAGTAAATTAGACTAACATTAAGGTTTTCACAAAAGTGCATAAATCTTGTATATACAAACACGGTAACACTTCCTCTTGAAAAACATTTGTCGCCAAATCAAGTTTTCGAGAGCGTCTTGATTTAGCTGTCTTAAATTCAGATATTTAAAACCTTTTGAAGCAACGTACTCCCATATACATTCCAGAGATTTTATTGTTATTATGTAGCCTGTATATCATTCAGTATAGATCTAACTTATCCAATAATTCTTAAAATACTACTGAGTACGCCAAGCTTTTTAGAAGCCAAGCTTTCTCTTCCAAGTGACCATGCTACTGCAGATCATTCGATATGTCAACGCCGGAGATTCCGCTTTTGGTTGCGGCAACAAAGGAAGTGCTCTGAAATTGAGGAGATTCGACAAAGGTGTTCTTTTTAGCGATAAACGCGCAAGCTTGTGAATTTGTGAAATAATTTATCGTGTAACGACTTTGAAGTTTAGTGCTTTCCTAAAATATGTTAGATTTAAAGTGTATTTTTGTAAAAGAAACGAATTTGAAATACATGATGGCGCTCTCTTATTAGATTTGACGTTTCGCGATGTGCCTTCGACGCCGACCGACCAATCATAATATTATTATAGCGTCTAATGGACTTAGTGACGTCATCCAAGATGCCACCAATGTGACTGCTGTTTGAATTGATTCTTAGTTATTGGAAATTAAATATTTTATTTCATGACGTTTCATTACATTCATGACGTTATATGACTTAAAAAGTTTATATAATTTTTTTGGTGTGATGGGAGTCATAATAAATAGATTTATACAATAAAAAAGCATGCATATTCCCTATTATTATATCGTAAAACATTACAAAGTAACCTTCAACAACATTATCGATCTTTGATGTCGAAACGGTAACATGCCTAAAACGGGTTTTTACGTTACATTTATTAGCGTCACCTACTGGGGAATAGCTGAAATGTTTTCCTAATAAATATTCAGCGTAGTTTTGCTATGTTTAGCTAGAAGGCTTCACACGTGCGAACTCAAAATTTTTGTATGCAAATGTTCATTATGTCCGCTCTATATATAGTATACCTATATATTTAAATCTCTTTGGTTGTACTCAAAGACATTTAAGTAGTTAGTATACCTATATATTTAAATCTCTTTGGTTGTACTATTCTTCTGTGTTCTTCGACGCTGGTGCGACGTGGGCGTCGTGTCGTTACGTGATTTTGGAGATGCCTTTGCATTTACAGTATTTCTCTAAAAACAAAATTATCATTAGAATTAAACCTGTGTAACAGAAATCTAAAAAGCATGGTGAACAAAAGTCAAATTACGGATATGCCCAGTTCATTGGATATATCTGTTACAGAGATGCCTTCTTCTTTCAGGTGAACAATTCTATATTTCATTTAATGGTTAGTACGAAATGAATTCATATTGTTTTAATAATGAGCAATAAATTAAGAGAATTAGAAAAATTCGAATATTATAACTACGATTAATCAAAGAACTTTGAAATGTAATGACTTTGACTTACTTCAATTATGACAATGCGTTTGAGATAAAAATTAAAATATTGTTATTACTAGTGATAAAATGAGTTTGGTTTCAAATATTAAATTTATATAAATATTTATAACTAGCTAAATGTCCCAGTTTCGTCTGGATAGGATCTATTAATGTGTTGTATGTCGTACTTATGAATTTTTCTTCTTTGTCGGATAAAATATAGCCTAGGTCTCTCTCGGTATTACTCTCTATCTGTTCGTAAAGTTTTATCACAATCAGTTAAGATTAGCCCTGACAGATAGATAGTCAGACAGACAGGTAAACATACAGACAAGCGGACAGACAGACAAAAAAATTTAAAATGGTTGTTTTTTTAAAATCGTATGTAAATAATTCCCTGTGCTTAATAGAAGCCATTTAATTTTAATATTGCCGACAGACATCAATTTTATTTATATATATATAGGTAATTCCTCTTCGATTTCATGAAGATTGCATAATATTTAAGATTTAGAATTCAAATCTTATAAAGGTAATTCGTAATCTAGTGTAATATGTTGTATTTACAAGAGTCAATATATTTTTTTATGATATGTTTTTTGGTTTAAAAACGTTATCCCACAGTAGATTGTCTCCTGTATCGAGAAGGCGATTTTCATACATGAATTCGCAAATGGATAAATATCCAGACTCGGAACAATTATTTGTATGCCATAGAAACCCTTGTTTCGTTCGAGATTCGAACCCACGGTCCTGAAGCGCTACAACCTAACGCTTAGCCACTGCGCTACGGAGTCGTCAGACAATGGCGTGACTTAGTGATCACGGTACTTGACTACTAAGTCGAGGGTCTAAAATTCAACTACCAACTGAGGCTAATAAAATAAATAAATAAACTTTTAAATCTAACCAAAAAGAAACAGTAAAAGTAAAAATAAAATTAAAATAAGAGTGTAGTTATAAAATTTATGTATTTTTAATTGTTAATCAATTAATAACTTAATATAATCATTCGAATCTGATAATGTGTATCTGTAGTGATCACTCAAGCCCTGGTTACATTTGTGGCAGTAATTACGAGGCAATCGACATCTTCCAATCTGCCGTCCGAACTTTATAACGCTGATCGATTTTTACATAAGACTATAGTGCCATTAGTCAATACAAATACGAAGCTATTTCCAGATTGGCATGTATAATAGAGATTAAATGGGTGAAATACACAACTTTGGTATACAAAAAAAATCCTTAAATCTAATATTAATACTATATTTTTATTTTTAATAATATTTTCTACTTGGAGAGCCACATAAGGACGAAGAAGGCTAAGTTTGACTCTGCATAAAGGATTGAAAATTATTTAATTTCTTTGATCTTTCTTTTCGACTTATAGAAAATTAAACTTATTTTCCTTGTCTTGTCGTCTTTTGTATGGGTATCGATAGTTGTTCCAAGAAAAACCCAAATCAATTATCGTCACAAAATGTTTAGAATTTTTACAATAACAGAATAATATATGATTTTTTATTTTATAATAGTACACGTGAATGAAGCCACGGGAAAGCTAGCAATTACAACACTGAGATCCAATAATTTTATTTACATTAATATCATAAATAGTTTTATAAAAATATGAACTGAACAAAACATGTCAATGGCGTTATGCATAAAATAAGAGTAAGCGAAATAATAATACTGAGATACATTATGTAAAAGGAACATTGATAATTTAATATGAAGTATATTGTACATTTTTTATAATAAAACTTAGCGCAAAATAAATTGCACCCTATCGTATTAAGATAAAGTTATTTTTCCTGTTGTGTCCCGCATTTTTAAGTACTTTAAATGCTTCGCTACCATTGACGTTTTGTTTGTTACTGTATTATGGTCGGTTTGACAGAAACCATATATTTGATGTTGTATATATTCCGATATATTTGAGCAAGATTGGTGATGACAAGAATTTGCCTACTTTGGATGGTTAAATATTATTGATCACTTTGGATGTTCCAAAATATTTGATCACCTTGACTGCTACCTTTCTTTTGACGCTGACTGTACTGTGAAGAATAACTCTCTGACAATATCTTATATTATGTATCAATAACATGCGTGGAAGTGCAAATGCAACAAAAACATCAATAATAATGTATAGTTTATAAAACAATTAGTCTTCCAGAAAATAAAATTACATAACTATACCTATTTATAGTTTTATTTTATCCCACATGCTCCTCTAAAGTGAATTCAAGTAATTTTGTGCAACCTCTCAACTGTATGGGAAATCACATAATAGGTTTGTGGCGCTTGAACCAAAATTACTCGGATTTGTCTTAAATAAACAAAAAGTTTAAAAGTTACAGAATACAAAGGTTTTAATACAAAGGGTTCGCGAAAAAAGTTACATATGGGGCGCACACTGTGGCGCTAGTAGTATACACTCATACATAGACTTAGAATATACTGGCGTAATTCCTACATAATAACATACATATAATACGAGTATATATAGATATATAATAATAAACATGTATATGTATCTATTTTAATTAAAAGTACTTAATTACCTCGTTATATAGTATTTCTAACGACAAACTCACAAAGGGTTAAGATAAATTACATGTTGGGTATATTTGATTTACGTTTTAAGTCTATGCACTCATAGACGCGTGTTACATTTTTTAGTTTGAAGATACAAGATAGCATTCTTCTCTTGGTAGAGAGTAATTGTGTTCTGTGATATAGAGCGAGAGCCTATGATCGCCAGACCTTCCTTTATTTTATAAAAGCTGAAAATTTATCAGCGCATGCTCCCAACATATGTAGGTAGGAACGATGTGCTACTATGAAGTTTGGATCATGGTGTCTTTGGCAGGTAACTGATAGCAAAGGTGTATAAAATAGCAACTTAGATTTATCATAGTATAAAGCGTAATTTTCTCTTATTTTCTTTGCTGTAAAATTAGAAACCAAATCATCTTTTGCTAGACACTTAGTATCGTGGCAACCCCTTGCCAGACACGCTTAAACTTTAATAAACTGCAATTTAATAAACTGTACGTTATAGTATAAAAGCTAAATTTTATATATGTTACTTAGGTAACTATTAGAAGATGTTTCCTCAGTAGCCAGCCAGTTTCGACAGTTGTAACACCTGGCCAGACAAACATATTATAGAGTGGAGCTGTAGGTGCGAGCGCAAGATAATATATATCTGAGTGGATGCAAGTGAGATAGTGAGTTAGGTTTTTTGCGACGCTTCGCTGCGCATCTTCGTAGCCCTGTCTCGCCAACAACGCAAAGTTAGGAATTTGCATTTAGAAAAAGACAAAATTAGGGACTTTTTAGGTGCTTATTAGGTGCAAAGTTTAAAAATTAGGTGCTCAAAAATTTTCATCGCAACGAACTGTTGAAATTTGCGTTGCTGGCAAAACGTTTCGCTAGCAACGCAGTGACGATAATAGATATACGATAAATATTAATAGCAAGGAATTAAGTGCTTATTAACTGCTGAAAGATTATTGTGGTTGAATGTAGATGACGGTAATATTCTGGGCATTATCGGGTCCAGGACCACCATTACCTTACTACAAGGTATGAACGACATTTTTTGTTCTTTATCAGTTATATATTATAGATAAGATAGGTCGAATCTGTACTAAAACCGAATCAGAACGCCCCGACTCCACGTAGTCCTGTCTGCCCTACTCCTAGAGTGTTTTCGTAAAGCCATGGGCGCGGAGGGAGAGCAGCCCCCGCCCGCTGCTCACACAGATACCTGCAATTTGCTACGCAAGGTCGAAAGAGCTACATTTCCCGCAGCGTCGAAGCCGTTGCAGAAGTAACTGTGTCCATATTCCTGTGTAAAAAAGTGAGGTTATGATATTTTTTTTAAAAATTACTCATAAACTATACATTTCCGCAAGGGGGGAAGGGTAGGGGGGCTCCCCAGAACCCACCCCCTCCCCCTCCTACAACCCGTACGCAAGTACTTGATGTCTATAGTTTTACATTGGAATCAACTATACCAAAATGCCATAAACTACAAAAAAAATTCAGTCCGGTTTCGCTAATTTGATTCCGATCTTGACTACAAAGTCACTCAATTCCTCCCCTGCTGTCGCCGAGTCGTTACTCAAACAAAATGTAAACGACTGTAAAAAAGAATTTGCATTTCATAGAATATTATCAGGTGATATTGTAAAATATTTTAAAACTATTGATATTAAGAAAACAGCAGATCTATGGGGGATTTCTGTTAAAGTTATTGCGTCTATAATAGATGCGATCGCACCCCAACTTGCCATTATTTTTAATGCTAGTATCGAATCTGGTGTGTTTTCTGATTTAATGCAAGTACAGTAAAGTTTAATTTTATTTAAATCTGCCAGTACATTGGACCCCACTAATTTTGACCTATTTCTGTACTGCCAACGCTCAGTAAAATTTTTGAAAAATTATTCTAGATCAAAAGTTAAGTTTTTTTAATGTAAATAAATTACTCCATAACAATCAGTTTGCATTTACAAGGGGTCGCTTGACAACGGATGCCGGTGTTGTGCTAATCACACATATTTTCTGTGCATGGGAACATTCAGAAGACGCTTTGGGTATATTTTGTGATCTTTCCAAGGCTTTCGACTGTGTTCACTATGAGACATTAATCAGGAAGCTACATCATTATGGTGTAAAAAACATAGCGCTTATACTTATTATGTCATATCTAAATAATAGAACGCAAACAGTTGTTATTAATGGATGCAGTTTTTCCGGATCGGTAGTATCTATGGGTGTTCCTCAGGGCTCAGTTCTTGGTCCCTTTCTGTTCTTAGTTTATATTAATGACTTACCTTACTTGGTAGGGAATAATCATGCTTAAGTATTATTCATTGATGATACTTCGTTGAGTTTCCGACTAAAAAGGCAATTATTGAAATATAACGAAGTGAATAATGCTATATCAAAAGTAGTACACAGGTTTAACGTCAATAATTTGCCTTTGAACGGTAATAAAACGAAATGTATTAAATTCACTACACTTAATGTTAAAAAGGTGAATACCGGTGTGCTTTTAAATGGAGAGGAGCTGGGCCTTGTTGAATCCACTGTTTTTCTCGGTATTACAGTTGACGCGAAGCTTCAATGGGGCCCTCATATATCTAAACTAGCTAGCAAACTTAGTTCTGCAGCATATGCTGTAAAAAATATTAGATGCCTTACATGTGTCGAAACAGCAAGATTAGTTTACTTTAGTTATTTCCATAGCATAATGTCGTATGGAATCTTGCTTTGGGGTAATGCGACTGACATTGAAACTATCTTTGTCTCGCAAAAGAGAGCCATAAGAGCAATTTAAAACCTAGGTCCGAAGGAGTCCCTTAGAGAAAAAATTAAAGAAATAAATATATTAATTTTGGCCGCTCAATATATTTACGAAAATTTAATGTATGTACACTAAAACAAAAATAGTGATGTACATTCTGTAAATACTAGGAACAAGCACAAGTTAGTTATACCAGTTACTCGATTCCAAAGAGTCAGTAATTCGCTTTTACAACAAATAAGTCTAAATAAGTCCACATTAATAAATTCCACCCAGGCGAAGTCAGAGCGGGTGGTTAGTTATAAATATTATTTTAAATTAACGTAGCTACTTACGTATACAATTCTATTCCAATATTTTCCCATTCATAGAAAATTTCCAATTAACTGAATAATATAACTTTATAACTATAAACCGTTATTAGCGAGTTTTTACTATGGGTACTGTGCATGTTGACGGTACGGGCTCAATGAGCCGCCATTTTTAATCCCATTCTTTGTCCGCACGGCTGTAATTAATTAAGTAAAAAATAAATGACAACTCCGTAGCGCAGTGGGTAAGCGTTTCGCTACGTCACTGCAAGACCGAGGGTTCGTTCCCGCACTGAACAAATGTTTCTATGCTGTAAAATAAAAAGTCTGCGTCTGGATGCTTGTTTTTAACATTAGTTTTTTTTTAAAGGCTTTTAAGTGCAACAAATACTATGTACAAATTGCTAGGCTTCTTCACAGAGGTACATACTACGGGCAGAGATCGTTTATTAATAGTCGCTTTCAAAATTAGTGCTCATTATATCTAATGTTTGTAGATGAATCATTAAAAAAAACAGTATATATTTATAATTAGGTAAAACTAATAACTTCGAGTTTAGATATATGTACGAGTATAATCGAATTCTTACCAAAATGTGACTTTTGAGGGATATTATCTTTTGCTACATGTAAAGGAAATCTAATTAACATACACATAATCCCGGAAGCTTTAAGTCCACTGATGGAATAACAGTTCATTTTAGTTGGGTTTAAATCCTAGGATTTGCAATGTTTGCCACAAATATGTTTTAACATGTGAAGCTTTTCAATTGGTACATCTGCCAGGTCTTCATTCCCAACTAATTTCACCCATTGCTTACATCTGAAAAAATAATATAAATAAAATCACATTTTTATTGAACAAATAAAATGTTGCTTACATATGGTCACAATTAATAATATAGTTTCTAAGTATAGCTCGTTTCGGATTGTCATCCCATCGAACTATCAGGGATAGGAAATAGAGTGTTTGTGCAAACAATCGTACACTATAAAAGCCTGTCCTACGTAAATGGCTAGTCTCCGGTGATATCCGGTCCGTGATCGAAGTTCAGTTTGGAGGATATTACTACAAATAAAGGTCCGAAAACGTATTCGCGTTAAATATCTTACAATTGAAGTTGAAATC
Organism: Parnassius orleans; assembly: GCA_029286625.1. NCBI lineage: Eukaryota > Metazoa > Arthropoda > Insecta > Lepidoptera > Papilionidae > Parnassius > Parnassius orleans. The sequence continues at coordinate 5,761,907 of JAGSMP010000022.1, read as the reverse complement.
ACCACGTAACTTTCATCATCTAAGGGAAATATTGCTGATTGCTATGAAAAGCGTTTTCTTGTTATTATTTTTTTCGCTTCTTACACCATCTAATTGGCAAGTTTTATAATGCATATTTGATTTCTTACAATTGGACGTAGTTATACAAAAACGTTCCAACCCACAAGTCATGCAAAAATGAGTTAAATATACAGATCTACTTATTTTGACATCTTCTATCTGTTTCATTAATCTGTTTCAGTCCTCAAGTGACAGTTTTTGATATTTTATTTTGACATTACGTTCCAACCCACTCGTTGTCCAATTAAATGCAAAATGTATGTAATAAAACGTATTTATCCGTGTGAAACGTTTTAATAAAACAATATTACACTATTTTTCTTGGAAAAGAATGTTCCAAGGTTTTTAGAACGTTTTAAAAAAAATATAAAATGATCCTTTTCATTGGAAACAATGTTCCAATGCTTTTGGAACGTTTTAACAAAATTACAAAATAATCCTTTTTCCTTAAAAAGAATGTTCCAATGCTTTTGGAACGTTTTAACACTATTTATATTTATATATTTGTACACTATTTATTTTCCTTGAAAAGAATGTTCCAATGTTTTAAGAATGTCTTAAAAATATTATAAAATTTTCATTGTTTTGATAAAGAATGTTTCAAAAATTGAAACTGCTTTAAAAAAATCAACAGCGGGTAAATACAGCTAAAGAGCACATAGATATTTTTAAAAATGCCAAAAAATAAAAAGAAACTGTTGCAAGTATGTAGAATGGAGAAAACAGATTTTTTATAGTATAGAAAAGATTGAAAAGAATATAATGAATAGAAAAAAAGTTTATAGACAAAAGTAAAGTAAGCTGGCTAAATGCCAAAGAAATCAAAATAGAAAAAAATAAATTAAAATTTTTTTTTATTTTTTTTTTATTATTTTATATTTTTTTTTTTACGAAAACTTCTTTTGAGGAAGCGTTTAAGGAGTTGCTTAGTGACAAAAGAACAGAGAAATAAAAAGAACTGATTTCACTCATTTGTGGCCCAACGGAAAACCGATCGCACTAACTAAGTTAGCAGATGTAGAATCCATGTATATGTTTATACCCGAGGACTGTCTTTAATTTTATAAAAATTTAAGAAGTTCCGATGAGATCATCGATAATTTTGATGGGTTTGGTGGAGAGCCTGACTTCGAGATAGTTGATGAATAAAACAATTTTTTCCTTTTTTTAAATTTTTATGATGAATTTCTTGTTTTTTAGGGTTCAATTAAAAAAATGTTAGTGTGTCTTAAGTTTATTTTCTAATAAATCCGTTTTATTTTGTAACAAGTTGTATTTATTTTAATTAAAAAGTGGAACGTTTTACAAAATTGATTGAATGCTACTTCATACAAAAATTAATTTTTCAAAACGTTCCAAAGCAATTTTTTCAAAATTCCTATGTTTTAATTACTAAATTCGAAAAATACTACATGATAAAACAATATTAATAAAATACTTCAATAAAACCTACAGTATTCAATTATCCTAGTTAAAACAAAAAAGAGCCGGGGTAAAACACAAAATTGCATTTATCTCAGTTTCAACTTATTGTGGGTTGGAACGTTTTTATATAACTACGTCCAATTCTGTAAATGAACAACGCATCCTATAGAAAAATGTCTGGATATTTATGCATTTGCGAATTCATGTATGAAAATCGCAAATGCATAAATATCGGGGGACAATCTACTGTGGAATAATGTTTTTTTAAACCAAAAAACATATCATGAAAAAATATCTTTACTTTTGTAAAAACAACATATTATATTAGATTACGAATTACCTTTATAAGATTTTGAATTCGAAATCTTAAATATTATGCAATCTTCATGAAATCGAAGAGGAATTACCTATACATATATAAATAAAATTGATGTCTGTCGGCAATATTAAAATAAATGGCTTCTATTAAGCAAAGGGAATTATTTACATACGATTAAAAAAAACAACCATTTTAATTTTTTTGTCTGTCTGTCCGCTTATCTGTCTGTTTACCTGTCTGTCTGACTATCTGTCTGTCAGGGCTAATCTTTAGTATGGCTTAACTGATTGTGATAAAACTTTACGAACAGATAGAGAGTAATACCAAGAGAGACCTAGGCTATATTTTATCCGACAAATTTGAAGAAAATTCTTAAGTACAACATACAACACATTAATAGATCCTATCCAGACGAAACCGGGACATTTAGCTAGTTATAAATATTTATATAAATTTAATATTTGAAACCAAACTCAATTTATCACTAGTAATAACAATATTTTAATTTTTATCTCAAATGCATTCTGTTATATTTGAAGTAAGTCAAAGTCATTACATTTCAATGTTCTTTGATTAATCGTAGTTATAATATTCGAATTTTTCTAATTCTCTTAATTTATTGCTCATTATTAAAACAATATGAATTCATTTCGTACTAACCATGAAATGAAATATAGAATTGTTCACCTGAAAGAAAAAGGCATCTCTGTAGCAGATATATCCAATGAACTAGGCATATCCGTAAGTTGACTTTTGTTCCCCCATGCTTTTTAGATTTCTGTTACACAGGTTTAATTCTAATGATAATTTTGTTTTTAGAGAAATACTGTATATCGTTGGATTGAGCGAAGGCATCTCCAAAATCACGTAACGACACGACACCCACGTCGCACCAGCGTCGAAGAAGACAGAAGAATAGTACAACCAAAGAGATTTAAATATATAGGTATACTAACTACTTAAATGTCTTTGAGTACAACCAAAGATATTTAAATATATAGGTATACTATATATAGAGCGGACATAATGAACATTTGCATACAAAAATTTTGAGTTCGCACGTGTGAAGCCTTCTAGCTAAACATAGCAAAACTACGCTGAATATTTATTAGGAAAACATTTCAGCTATTCCCCAGTAGGTGACGCTAATAAATGTAACGTAAAAACCCGTTTTAGGCATGTTACCGTTTCGACATCAAAGTATCGATAATGTTGTTGAAGGTTACTTTGTAATGTTTTACGATATAATAATAGGGAATATGCATGCTTTTTTATTGTATAAATCTATTTATTATGACTCCCATCACACCAAAAAAATTATATAAACTTTTTAAGTCATATAACGTCATGAATGTAATGAAACGTCATGAAATAAAATATTTAATTTCCAATAACTAAGAATCAATTCAAACAGCAGTCACATTGGTGGCATCTTGGATGACGTCACTAAGTCCATTAGACGCTATAATAATATTATGATTGGTCGGTCGGCGTCGAAGGCACATCGCGAAACGTCAAATCTAATAAGAGAGCGCCATCATGTATTTCAAATTCGTTTCTTTTACAAAAATACACTTTAAATCTAACATATTTTAGGAAAGCACTGAACTTAAAAGTCGTTACACGATAAATTATTTCACAAATTCACAAGCTTGCGCGTTTACCGCTAAAAAGAACACCTTTGTCGAATCTCCTCAATTTCAGAGCACTTCCTTTGTTGCCGCAGCCAAAAGTGGAATCTTCGGCGTCTACATATCTAATGATCTGCAGTAGCATGGTCACTTGGAAGGGAAAGCTAAATTGGCTTCTAAAAAGCTTGGCGTACTCAGTAGAGCGGGATAGTATTTCACGCCTGCACACCGTTTGCAACTTTACAAGCGCAAGTTCGGCCTCACATGGAATACAAGTGTACAGGCTCTCTCTATTACCAAGTTTAAATGTTTTGTTAAGCTGAAACTGTATAAAAAGGGTTATTATAGTCTAAATGAATACATGATTGATAATAACCCCTGGGAATGAGGTGGTCGCTACCAAGCAGTTTCTAAAATAAATTTTGTACTTAAATAGTTTGTACAATGTAAAATTTACTTTTAAAAAAAAAGTCCCGCTGGGTTTCTTGCTGGTTCTTCCCAGGACAGAGGTTTTTTATTTTTCGAACCAGTGGTAAAGTAAAAAATGACTTTCAATAAGAATTACACATGTAATCTATATTTAATAAAAAATTATTCTATTCTATTCTATTCTATTCTAATACTGTTTTCATCTCTGGACCGGGGCTCCCCAGGGCGAGCTCCTTCCACTTGACCGCATAGAGAGCAGAGCGGCTTGACGTCGACGACCGAGTTGTGTTTGATTGGCTCGATTCACTGGCGCTGCGTAGAGATGTTGCATCCCTTTGCATTTTCTATCGTATTTACCACGGGTAGTGCTCTGAGGAATTGTTCGGATCAATTCCAGCCACCAAATTTCTCCAATACACATCGCGACAAAACTTACGTTACCATCCACATCATTTGGATGCTTGGCGGTCCACTACCGTGCGATTTAATAGGAGTTTTCTTAGGAATCTTTTACCATCGGCGATTTTTTGGACCGATACGACTTAGGGACCTTCAAGAAATGAGCTTACTCCTTTTCAAAAGGCTGGCAACGCATCTGCAATTCTCCGAGTGTTTTAGAATTATATTAATATTTTAGAAAGAAGGCTATCTTGTTGACTGGTTGTACTGGTTGTACTGGCTGACATAGACGTTTCACGTTAAAACCAACGGCCGTGTGCCTCGACATAGGCCCACCCGATTTCTTTATTGGTATGGATACAGTATCGTTTACTGTTTTACCTCCTTAAATATTGTAGATGATTAAATCTGCACCCTGTATAATATTTTTTATCGATAACAACAAGAGATAAACGTTGTCAGTCATTTGGTGACGTTACTAGATAACAGAGGGCGCTTATTACAATGATGATAAATGTTATAGAACAATCTACCAGAAATAATAAAAATTAAAAATTATGGGGTAAATATACATTATGCTTGCGATAATAAACCGAAATCACATTCAGTTTTTGCTACATATCGGGACTTAAAATACCTTAATGCACTATCGGGCATTTTTCTTTAAAAATATTTTTTAAATTTAGGAAAGGAATATGTTTTGAGCTTTTGACGATATCACTAAGACTAAATGACACAAATCCGAAATATATCCTATAGGACATAAGTAAGAGGTGACAATTTTGTTCCTGACGTCCGATCTATTATTACCACTACTTAAATATCTTTGAGTACAACGAGCTATAAACAATCGCTTTGTTAATTCACGCAATTTATCAATTGAATTCAGTTTATCGCAGAGTACAATAAGGCAAAGGTTTCATGAGCAAGGTGTTCATCACAGAATACCTGCAAAAAAGCTTAAACTTACATCAAGGCACAAAGCACAACGCTTACAATTTGCACAAAACTATATAAATTACAACTTCGAAAATGTCATTTTTGTAGATGAAAAAGTATTTTGCTCATCCGCTTGTGGTAAACGCTAAACGACCACGTTTATCTTTAGGCAGAATTAATAACACCAGATATGACGAGAGAAATATAATAACTAATAACAGAAGTGGCCGAATCACATTGGGTTTTTGGGAGTGGATGTACCAAAATGGTCCGGGAGAACTGATCGAGGTTGGTGGAAGATTAGATGGGCAACAATATAAGGAAATCATTGAGGAAGTGCTACTGCCAACAGCCAGAGTATTTTATCCGAATGAGTATGAAAAAATTGTATTAATTCAAGATAATAGCTCTGTCCACAACTGCAGGATAGTACCAAATTATTTAAGCGAAAATAGGAACTTCGAGCGAATCACTTTCCTGCTCACAGTCCGGACTTAAATCCAATAGAAAACTTGTGGGGAAAAATGATACAACTTTGGGATAATACTGAACAGGCGACATGCTCTAAAAACATGGGAATCCATGAGAGGAAGTAATTTTTGTTACAAAACGGTGCGATCACTGCGTCAACGGCTTAGTGACGTAATTGATGCCGAAGGAGGATAATCGTTTTTGATTTTACTTTATTTATATATTGTGTTATAATTTACTTTAAATATATCTCAAATAAAATAAATATAAAATGTCTTCAGGGATGGTAACGCATTTGCATTGTGGTTTTTAATTTGACGGCTCCGTGGCGCAGTGGCTTAGCAATTGAGTTGCATCGCTAAGGACTGCGGGTTCGAATCCCGCACGGAACAAGTATTGGTATGGGTTACAAATAATTGTTCCTGGTCTGAATGTTTGTCCTTGTGCAATTTATGTTTGTAAACTGCCCCTCGATTCAGGAGAAAATCCTAGTGTGGTTACGTTTAAAAAAATTATGGATAAACGTAGATGTCTATAGGCTACAGCATCCACTTACCATCAGGCGGACTGTGTGTTTGTTTGTCACCCTTATTCTATAAAAAAAGCCCTACAAACTTGTTGTCACAGTTTCTATTTGAATTCCAACTGAGGATCCGCAACTTGCTAGTTAGGCATTTTAAGCCCTTGGCTTTGAGGCACACACTATATCCGAATACTTATGTTCATATCCGGTTACCTTTCCATACCCATGCCCGATACCCGTTAGGTATAGTACAGTGTACTTTTTATAAGGGGTGTAGATAGGTAAAGATTGATACTAATATCTTTTGCTCATTTGATATTTTTCGAAATATTTGGAAGTCTGTCTTGAAGCTTGGTCAAATTAGGTCGGTAGGATATTATTTTAGCTTAAAGATGATAAATTTTGATGATCACAAACTCCTATGAAAAAAATTTATATCGTAGATTACTATTTAAATTTCAGATTTAATATTTAAGAGTTCATAGAGAGGTCATTTTTTTAACTTTTAGTTTCAAATTTTAATACCTACGGTACTGTTTTTTTTATATAAATGACAGAGCAATGCAAAGGCGTATCGTCTTTTTGTCCTTATAAACGGTGTAACTCCGCTCTTACTTCGATTTCATCAGCATCGAAGTCAAAATTTTATATTAAAACAATTTTATGGAAATAAAAATAATGATATAATTTTTATCTAGTTTCATTTTATGTATCAATGTTATTATTTTAATCAAAGAAAATTTCTTTATTTTCTTGCTGTTGTGTTAAATGCATGGATTTAATTTTAAAATTATTCAAAATTCAATCTTGTATCATCAAGATAAATTTTCTTTTCCTTAAGTGTTCCAAATTTTTGAATACTTTGGCTGCTTGGATACCATTGGCGTTCTGTTTGTTACTATAGTTTTGAACGGTTTAAATGATCGAATATATTTGATGTTGTACGTGTTCCGATATATTTGAGCAAGATTAATGTTCTCAATAATTTGACCACTATGGATGGTTGAATGTTTATTTTCACTTTGACGCCACTGGTGTTGGAATCTGCCCTGCCGTGAAGCATGTGGATTCACGCGAGCCCAAACGTGATCGTTATGCATATTTGAAAGTCCTGACCTCGTGAATGTTGCCTCGTCCGTCCAAAGAACACAGTTTACGTAATTAGGGTTTTCCTCTAACTCTAACTGCCTGAGGTACCACTCGCAGAAGTTCCTCCTGGGTGCAAAATCGGAGGGTATCAGCTCCTGTGAACGGCGATAGTGATAAGGGTGACGATTGTCGTCACGAAGAATTCGCCAAACTGCAACATGGTTTATACCGAATCTTGTTCCGGCTCGCCTCGTACTTGTGGTCGGCTCTTCTTCAAAATGCTCTAACACTAATTCAGCCTGCCTGGCGTCGACTATGCTTGAACGTCCACTTCCAGTAGACCGATGAGAAGAGCCGGTGGAATGTAGTCGTCTTGACATGTTCAGAAAACACTGGTAGGAAGGCAACCGTCGCTGTTCAGTGGGGGAGTCTACCATCGATAAATCGTTGCCGATACAGTTCGCGAGCACGATTTAAATTGCTATCTTCATGGCCTACGCATAACATCATATCGTAATATTCCGAGTTAGAAAGCATCGTTATTTTGCAAAAAAATGTTGGAAAAAAAAACTCGAAACAGTTATAGGATATCTATTAGAAGATTTGAAATTGACAACATATTATTTTTTTCCAACTTGACATTTTTTGAAGCCAGTACTTGAGTATAATGACATCCTTATATTGAGGTAGCAAACATTTATGAATGAAAAATAGAAAAACTATTAAAGTAGACAATTATTAGGTAAAATAGGTACGTAGGCCTTTCTGTTAAATTATCTGGTTCCCTGACATGACAGCTTACTAGTGTTGACAACATTTTTGGCTTTGATAATTAATTATATTTTTTACGGGGTATTTTGTAACACGTTGTATATCCTTATCATATCTACCATCCCTGCTAAATACACATGATTTATTATAAAATAAAAACTTTAACTTTTTGAGATTTTTATAGGATAAATGTGACAAACAAGCACACTGTCAACCTGATGGTAAGTGGTTGCCCTGGTCATTGAAATTTACATCTATCCTCGATTGCGAATCAAAATGCGGATTCTACGGGCAGCTGTACATGTCATCGTTTAAGTGCGAGTAACGATCCACAAACAAGTCTTATCCGAGACTATTCCGATGATATCCCGGATGTCAATCTCAGGGAGATTAGAATGGCTCTTTAGCACCTTAAAAACGGCAAGGCCCCGGGCGGGGATGGAAGCACAGCGGAGGTTCTGAAAGCGGTTGGAAAGCCAGTACTTGAAGTCCTTCAGAAGCTCTTTAATTCCGTCCTGCATGGTGGCATTACTCCGGAGACATGGAGCAGAAGTGCGGTGGTCTTGCTTCTTAGGAAAGGCAACAACGCTCTGTTGAACAACTATCGACCGAATCCTTGGGGGTTCAGCAGTGGACTTTTTTGGTTGTATTAGCGTTAACGCTTGTAGAATATGAACTTGTCTAACTCTACAGACAGATATGGATTTATAATAAGGCACACTAGGCACTGGCCGAAAACTGAAGAAAAATTTATAATTTTTTAATTTAGTGATCCGTAAATTTGTTTATGATATATTATATTGGCAGTGTTTTTTTTTCATATTTCATATTATACTTAGTATAATTTATAACAATGCAAATTTATAGTCAAAAGGAAATAGTACCTGAGGTTTTGTTATTAATTTAAAAATATTAAAATACATGGATATAATAGGATTCCCTATTTAAAAGTCAAGGAAACCGTATTTCAGCTACTAAAGTATACCTTAAAAATTGTAACTATTATACTTCAAATAAAAAACCAATATAAAATGAAAAACTAGAACAACATTTGCTATAAAAATCTAGAGCACCAAAAAGTTAAATCTAGCGGTGCTCGCACATCTTTCAAAATGATACAACCAGTGCGTGTTGCATTAGCTCTAAGAACGATGAACTTTGGGAAATTTGTTCAAGACACAATAAATTAGGGTTCCAAAATCATTTATTTAACAGCTTAATACAATCGGTTGACACAATATAGCGTGTGATATTGAAAAAAATCATTAAGCTAAAGCCAAAGTCACAAAGTCATTGCTACTAAATGTATGGGCAGATTTCGTTTGCCCCGTTCACTTTTTAAAAGTTTATCGATTTCAAATACAGACATCAACATCGTCTAGGGATATTTCGGATTTTCTCAATTTACTGAAAATTTGTTATAAATAATTCACAACATGTAAGTATATATTTTTATAAAGCCCATTTATCAGATTAGACTTCAGAATAAACAATTTTTTTTTTACGTAAATAAAATTTTATTTAAATAAAGACGAAAAGTGAAATAATAATAAAACTAACGATGAATGTGTTTTCAAAAAAAGTGAAAAATAAGGCGAAATTATTCTGTTTTTTTTTGCAACTATGCGAAAAATCAGAAGTCAGTAAAACCACCCATGACGTTAACAACGGTCCTGAAACGGTTTTTCATGCTTTGAATCAAGTTATCAAAGCCAAAAAAGTTGCCCTTCAGTTGCAGTGTTTGCAGGAAAATTCTTCAAAGACCTTTGCAGTATATCCCACGCTTGCTCTATGGGGTTTAGGTCCGGTGATTGAGCGGGCTAGTGTAAGACTGATACGCCGTGCTCCTGCAGCCAGCTGGTCACTACTCGCGCTACGTGCGGACGGGGTTATCGTGCATGAGTGTGAATTATTGACCCATTTGTAGTCGATGCTGGTAGACTATTGGTACTAGCACCTGGTTACGGTATTTTCCAGCAGTCATGGTGTTTCTGATCCAAACGAGGTCTGTTCTTCCACCAACACGAACTCCCGCCCAAATCATAATCGTCACGCCGTGGTGTGGATGGACTTCCTGAGGGAGTTGCAGACGGCTCTCACGACCAGCAACTCGCCATACGCGTACTCTTCGCAAATCGGGATAGAAACCGAATCGGGATTCGTCAGTAAACAGTAACACTACAGACCACTGGTTTTTCACGAGCCCACTGTAATCTTCGTCCACGATTTCCTCAGCGTAGTGATGGAGTACGAAGCGGTCTATGAGCATGAAGGTTAGCTTCATGCAGTCTTCTCCTCACAGTTCGGTCACTCACAAGCAACTGGTGATCTGACTGGAGCCTTTGAACCAACTGCATGGCCGTAACATTTGGTTGTCTTCTCACGGCAACTTGCAAAAATCGGTATTGTCGTTGGGTGGTTATGCGCTTGTCTCCTGGGTGTCTTTCAGCCACTTCACCAGTAGCACGGCAACGTTGATATCACGTTTTGTTTTGTTCCAATCTCCTCAGCAATAATCCGTCGAGTAGCCCTATTGATTAGCCCCCAGCTTGGAGTATGCCTACTGCCCTTAACATTTTCTCCCTCATTAAATACGAAATTAACTTTAATTTGACACCAAAAATTATCAAAAACTATGATAGGTAAATTGAAACCTTCGAACTTCGCTAAAGTTATGCCGCGCAAATCTTTTGTTTTTTAGTATATTTTTCAAATTCAAATTTAGAATCATCCAAAAAGGCCTACAAAATAAGCTTTCTTCAAAAGACTTAAAAACCGGCCAGTATTTTTTGAGTATAAGAACTTTATATAAAATATCCCTAGACGGTGTTGATTTGTATAAATAAATATAAATATAAATATTTATACACTTGAAATTTTATAACATTTAATGGTTTCATAACTTCTGCTTTAAAATATATAAAGGATTTAAATTCTGTAAATATGTTTATGAAATATTTCTAGAGGTATATTTTATCACTAGTTAATAATACGCAAAAAATTACTCTTTGGTTATATTATTGCAATTGATTACTAATATTTATTAAAATATTATATTCTAGCTATGGGTCGCTGCTACTGGTGACAATATTATAAGAAAAGTCACCGATTTAGGAAGCATGTATCTGTTAGAAATCATTTGCAAAGTTTAATTAATAACAGATATTATTTTTGGTTGATTTTCTTTATAATTTGCGCCTAATTTGCAAGATAAATGACTGCTTAGAATTAGACGTAAAAAGGTTATGGATTTGATAATTTCTCTAACCTTCAGCCGTCTAATAATACGCAGCTAGTATTACATTTTACAACAAAGGTTAAATTTTGTATGACCAAACACTATTTCATTTAATAAGTAATTTTATTCATGTATATATTAGGCCCAATATCGATTGCTTATAAAATCAATAGGCGTGCCACCAGTAACACGAATGTAACAGCACTTACACCCAGTGAATCCACTTTTAAACTAGCTAAATGTTACCAAGTCTAAATATGTCAGTGCAATACATGTTCCAAATATTAAACATACTCTTGCCAAAGATACCAACTTAAATGCCACCGCATTAAATGCTTCGGAATATGCACAACACAATTGTAGCATTAATTTAACTCCAACCTAATCATACAAATTTTTAAACGTCTATTCACTCTGTAAATTCAGACTTTTAAATAATGCGTTTCATTTGGACTATTAAAAACTAACAATATTTTATGTTTACGCTATTTTAACTAACCTTTCATATCAGAGATCATTGTATATTTTCGAAATTACCCAAAACTTTCGGCAACTGTATTACAACCGTCAAAGCCCCAGCCCCTGGACAGCTGTAAAAATCGGCTCTATTTATTAATACAAATAACATTCCAAACAAAATTCAAATATTCATGACAATTTGCAATTTTATTGCTTATATTTTATTGCTTGTTCAGTCGAAAAAGCAATAAAATATATGTAATAGATAAATATAAGCGAAAATATGCTATTTCATTCACAAGAAGGTAGACTATGCGGATTTAAGTAACAACGTCTTGCTCACGACAAAAGAGGAATGTTATTTCTTTCTAATATCTTAACCAGTAACCATGCCACATTAAAGTACGTCTTAATTCTAATGTCAATATTACATTATTGTGCCTTTGCAAAGGTAGGAATTTTCATCGCTGCTTTTTAGTAATCATATTACTACAGAGTCACAAAACACTGACCGGTATCCAGAGACAATCTGGAGTTTGAACTCTAACTCCACAATATTAAAATTTTAGTTTAGTCCATAGGTACTATATTCCACAAATAGAAATAGTCTCTGAATATCGCCCTAAGGGGTTGGATTTACAATCGCTTGGCAGGAGTTTGGGGAAGTAAGGTGTTGTATTTGGTAGAGGTTTGGTCCTCGATTATAACAATACCACTCGCGTCAAAATGTAACGCACTGTTTTCGAGAAAATAAAAAAGCTATTATAACCTATATATGGGTAAAACATGGAAAAACGAATGCAATATTACTGTGAAAGCTGGATAGCATACATAATTTTGTGTAAGTAAGACAAGCACGTAAGACTACGTCAAAGACTAGTGTCACATTATTATACTTATATGGTATTTTTATTCTTCTGTGGTCTATACTCTCTTAATAAATTATGTTTACAAACAATAAAGAAATTAATTATTATATACTTTACACTCAGAAATCCTTTCAGTTGAATTAGGTTAGAAGGCAACGAACCACGAAGGCTGTGGCAGGACAGCCTTCGTGGTTATTTTCTTTTTACCGCCCAGAAATACTTGAACACTCAGAAATCCTTTCAGTTGAGTTAGGTTTAGAAGGCTGTGGCGGGAGCTGCGATGCGCTTCGCTCTCGCCACAGCCTTCGTTTATAATTTTTTTCCGTCCAGAAATACATGAGCACCCAGAAATCGTTAGTTGTGATAGTGGACCCCCGCTCCCCCACCCCTTCCCCCTTCTGCCGGAGAGAGATAAATTTTATCACTTTGAGGTTAGGTCTATGGGATTTTCTTTTAAATTTTTCTCAAGAACGGTGTATTACCTTTTCATGGGAGTGGTGTCGGAGTGTAGGGGACAATCGCCTCTCCCTCCACTCTACCTCCCCCCTCCTGCCAAACGATTCTAAATTTTTACCGCCTTAAGTCCTTAAAAATATCAAAACAAATTACATACGGAAGAAAACACTTAATATATTTTGAACTACATAGATAAATAGGAAAAAACTGGCTGGCATGCTAAAATATGGGATTGGAAGTAAAATTTAATAATAACATGGAATATAACATCAGGTATTATTACTAAGAGGCACAATAAACGTATTTTCACTTAAGGTATTCAAAAACTTCAAAAAAAGATTACGATGAACACATTGCAAGCCCCACTGGAAGAGGGCAGGGATGAAATATTGTATCATTAGAATGTAAAATTTAATCTTTTTCATTAGACAATCCGCATTTCCCCCTTATCTATAATTTTATAACCAAGGACGTTAAAAACAGAAAAGTATTTTTTAAATTTTCGTATTTTTGCACATACTAATATTTGTCTGATTCTTGGCGAAAACATCTTCTTGAACTTTGGAATAAAATTAAGTAGATCACACAACAACAACAACAACAACAACACAACTTCCGATAGTAAACATTTGTACCATACAGTCTTTACTTTCAAATAATTGTTATATCATGCTTGTTCGTCATCAGCTTTATTACAGCCTATCAAAAGCCCACTGGTGAACATAGGCTTCCCTCATATATTGTCCCATAGGACATAGGATTTTTTTTTAAATACATGCGTGTTTAACAAAGGATTTTTGGTTTATCTTAATATGAGGGTAATGCAGGTTGACTGAGTCTATGACCTAATATTTACAACACTGCAAATAAGGAGATTTATTGTCAGCCGTAACACAATTTAGTACAACTATCGGTCTCCTAAAGTATATTATTAAGTTAGACGCCCCTACAAAATTTAGTTCTCTTTAATAGCTTTACCCATAAAATTTATTAAATAACTTAGAAATACATCAACAATAAAATATTACGAATAACGGGTAACAATCAATCAATGTGTAACATTACAGAATTTTGACTAGAATTTTTTACCTTGGAATGAGTTTCGAGTGAACCACCGATTGTTATTTTTTTCTTTTAAATTACAAAGGGCACCTTAAATTAATACATTGACACTAACTAAAATGACACTAAGTTTTTTGACAGATAGCATAATGGTGATGTTTACTGGACCCATGAGGCTGGCACCCAGAGTGGTTCAGACTGAACCTTCCAGGAGGCTTTCAAAAGTTGTGTGAGTGCACTGGTTAAATCATCGTTCACAATCTCTTCGTCGAACATGTAGCCGTAGAGGAAATTTATACGGTTCGACGAACGTACAATATCGTTAAACTCTTCTTCCTGCAAATGCCACGATATATTTATAAACAAATGTCAACAACAGTGATAGCGGCTCGGTAGAGCTGTAAATAAGCATTTGGCCGCGGCGCTGCGGGGACACGGTTCGAATCCCGCACACAACAAAACTGTTCTTTGTTTTTCAATTATTCCGACTGGACGTTTATACAATTAAAGAATTTAATTCGCCATCACGATACAGAAGAAAATCTTAGTATGGAGGTAAAAAAATTAACAAACCAAAACTCATAGGTTGTTGAGTAGTATAGTAATCATACATTTACTGATTGAAAGTGACAGCAACTAATACTTAATTTGAATAATGAAAACTGATTGTAAGTAAATTCGAGTATGGAGATTCTTATTCCGAGAGTAAAGTAGTCTATTATAATTTTACATCCAGATATAAACTTAAACTGTATTTCATACTATTTGGGACGTTATTGTGTTTCTCCATATCTATAGCAGAACATGGGTAACTGACAACAAAAATGATCGGTTAGCTGGAGTGGCAATGGAAGACCATATAGCTGGAAACCTGACCACCGATCGAAAGAACAGTTGTCAGTAGCAGCAGCCTACTAGAGTAGGACTGGAGAGCATAGCATTGAGCACCAACGTACTAAATATATAACGACATAATGAGACGTGCAAGGAGTCGAAGGATGCTAGTCGACCTGTATTTTAGGGCAATCTGTGGTGGACGCCAATGTTCAGCAATGGACTTTTGAAAAATAATTAATATATATATATATATATATACGTCTCAATGCTGGGCACAAGCCTTCCTATTATCACAGAATAAAGATACTCTCATTTCTAAGACCGTTATAGAACAGACACTCCGCCACATAACTCAAGCACGTATTGGCTTATTTAACATTATCCTCGAAATATTATTCAGATATACATGTTTCCTCACGTTTTCCTTCACCGCCGAGCACGTAGTAAATCAGCACTTTTAATTGTAATTAACAATGTCTTTGGTACCAGGTTGTCAGATTGATCAATTTACGACGAGTACTTAAGCTACCAGAACATTCTTTGGTATTCATTATTCTTAAACTATACTTACTTATATTTTGGTTTTCTTGCTTTTATGATAAAAGCGTGAATATTTTTAAATCAAATACATATGATATATATATATATAGTTTATTACGGATCAGTAAGCTGGATTAGCAATGGGCTGGCCATATAGCTCCAAGGACCGACAAACGATAGGGTTGACAGGTTCTCGAGCGGCAGATTCGTACCGGTAAGCGAGATGAAGACGATACCCTAAACGGATTGAAGAGCTGGTAAAAGTTGCAGGAAGTCGACGGACGAAGGTGGCCCAATAGCGTCTTTTTTGGCATTCCTTGGAGGAGGCGCATGTTCAGTAGTGGTATATTAAATTAGAACTATCGTTTAAAAAGGCTAAGTGTAACATTCTTTACTATTTCAAAAAGTACTTACAGTAAACGCTCGCGAGCAGTCCTTGTCGAAAGTTGAGCGAGCATTTGCAGCCGTTCGTGTCTCTATGAGTCTCTCAAGTGGTGGTGGTCGTATGAACACAATGTACGGACGCAGTCTAGGAGTGCGGAGCATCTTGAGTGCCTGCCAGTGAGGGCTTAGCACACAGACACGACCTATCAAATTGTTTAATTTATTTAATAAAACGATTCATTAATGTTCAATTAAATATTTTTAACCTTAACAACTTTTCTTAATCCACATTGTATATAGACCTACTCAAGAATGTGCCAATTGGTCGGTGGTGGCGTCGTGGCACAGAACCGATACCATCGAACTAGTAATACTGTTATTCCCCATCAACGGTCTGTACGATTTGGATTCGAAATTTTCGAATGGATATACTGCTTTTACTTGGACACTAGTGCCTCGTTCATTCATGTGTAAGGTGCATCACGTATAGCAGAGGTTATTATCAGTTTTTTTTGGAACAAAGTTCCTTATCGGACGGTACGAATTTGGAGTATGGGGGCTAGGCGAGAAAAAGTGTAAAAATTTTCCGTCATGACCCCATCTGACGTAGTGTAGACGGCCTTGGCGGCTATAAGGAAGCGAGATGGAATAATATTCATCTCCCTCGCACTTTTTCTTACCTTGCCATGAAAGAAATATATATTTTTTTATTATCTTAAATGACGCTTCATTTTAATAGACGTTAGTAATTCATTTATTTGTATTTGTTAATCAATAATATAATATGTTTATCAATAATAATATACTACGAAAGGAACTTCGTTCCAACCGAGTGTTCCACGACACTCACGCGTGATTTTTTTTGTTGTCATTCGATTGTAACATCTTACATTCTATTTCCACAATTTGTAACCTTATATGTTACTCGTTTATCTTTAAACATAAGTCGAGCTCAGCAACACACGCATAGCGTAGAGTATATATGGAAATAGCAATTATAATTACAGTATGTATATCTTTATTTTTAATTATATATATTAATAGTTCATTAACATGTTAATCTTCCATTCACGGCAAGTGTTCTTAGTAAAGCAACAGTGAACTTTATCGATGTGATCGGTAAATTTTTTCCAACCTATTTTCGTGGTTGTGATGTTGCATAAATACGCATTCAAACTGTTTGGAAATATGATTATAGTATAGTTTGATAACTACAGTTTGCATATTATGAAGACTGTAATCATATCTCCATATTATGCATTCGTTCATGTCCATTCATCCTATCTACCATCACATAACAACGTTCACAACATATTCATCACACGATATTTCATAACAGCGAGCGAACTACCTTCTTAATCTTAATATTTAAAAAAAATATTACGTTCGATGGACGGCGACTTGCAGTGTGGAGAAATATTTAATATAAGTTTATATTGCACTGTACTTAAAATTAATTAAAGATTGAGATTTTATTAATTAATTTAAATGAATTTAAATAAAATCTCGAATATTCTGTCCTTTTCATCTTTTTTAAATTCAAAATGCGTGGTAATTCATTATTTTAACTGATTTTACTGCGCACGCACACATTCGTAAGGGTCGACCGGTAGACGAAAATGTTGTTGCTCATAAATTACATTCAATTTGGGATAATTTCAAATAAAAGTAGAAGCCTTATTTACTCGTATTTTCAAAAACTGCAATAACGATATTATCATTATTTATAAATTTGAACTTAACTTTAAAATTAGGCTACTCTTTGAAAACTAACCCTGTTATTATAAATAATACTAATAATTTTAAAATAATATATATTTTACAGATAGCCAACGAGGCAATATTACATGACATAATATATATTTTAAACTTAGTCTGAATACTAATTTCAGCTCGCATGAATAAAGTTAAATTCGTAATAATTTTTTTTAGTTTTTTAGCATGACAAGTATAATCGATATTTTTACAAATCGCGATGCGTAGTACACGGTGCAGGGCAGCGCGGCTTTTAAATAGCCCAATTGTCAGTTGGATCAATTGTATACTATAATAACATATAGTCATATAGTCAATAGTATATTATAATATATTAACCCCAATTGTCAGGTGGATTCCGGTCTTCGAAAACTTCGATCCCGATATAACAGATATATTTAATAGTATCAGTAGCATAATGAAATGTCTAATTAGGTCAAGCTTTGTTGTGTGTGACACTATGTATCTTTCAGGCGAATTTAATAACCTTTATAGATATTTACGACATATCCATAAAACGAATAATTTAAGAAGGTAATACCTATAGAAAAACAGTAAATTACAAAACTAACAAAGAGACCAGTAATAGAGTTTATTTAACAATTTAGTCGGTCAACAGTTTATATTTTTGGGATTTACCCCAAATATTCGAATGTCATAATAAAAACAATAACATACACGCAGGTAAATGGTAGCTCAGCAGCACAGAAAATATACGCAAAGCATGAAATGACACAAATCACAAACTTATAACTAAAATTCATAGACATAGACACTAAACAAACATGTACCTGAATTAATAATGGTTTCCACACTCTCCGCTGACGTACCGTAAAGGTTCCCTTTGTATTCTCCATGCTCTATAAACTTTCCATCCGATATATCCTGCTCCATTTTTTCACGCGTTACAAAAACATACTCCTTTCCGCTTTGCTCGCTCGATTTTTGAGGGCGCGATGTATCTATTAAACGATAACAGTATGTTTTATAATAATCACAGATTACCAGGATAAAAAGCAAGATAAAGCCGCTGTTCCGTATGGTAGGTATGGAGGTAAAGAAACCTTGACAAAATTAATGGGTACTGTTGTAAAAACACTGTTGCCTTAAGAAGTATGTACAGTACACAAAAAACAGCACAAGCTTAGACATACTACAAAAAATACCATCTAATTGTTATAAATGTATTCTGCGAAACCATTTTCTGACACAAGCTAACGCTGCAGAGTTATAGTAATCGAAAAAACAATATACAAACCGACTAAGAATTATGATCGGATTTGGTTAAATATTTGTGGGGCTTTGTACTTTGATAATACATACCATTTTAAAAAAGCAGCAAAAAATTTAACTAACATCCATGTTTTTGCTGAGGACCTTTTTTTAAACTGCTACCTATAACTACCTTAGTCTAAGCGATAAATACAATTCTTTATTCTATTTGAGTTATTTTATTACACTGTGGCTCATATGCAGTTTCAATAACAAAGAAGGGATCATACTACGCCATTACTACACCATTATTACAACAATCTGAGGTGTTTGGGTTATTTGGATGGATTTTTCGCCATTTTGTTTAGTTTTACAAAGCCCAAAAATACAATTAAAAATTAAAGATCAGTCGTCAATTGTATGCCATATATGACAACAATACTAGAAGTAAATGAAATTAACAGTCTATAAACGTCCGTCAGCTGGGTACAAAGCTACAAAGTTCCCGTAATTATTGTTAGAGTAAAAGCCTAAAAATAAAAATTTCATTTTTATATTTTTCCTTGTACATACAAGACTATTTATGATGTTTCATTACGTTTTTAATATTACAAATGAGCAAGCAAAATTGCAGTTAATAATTTCCATTGATGATGGCGGGAATCAAGCCCTAAATATAACATTTCTATAAAACTAAAAATGCTGATCAAACAAGCCAATTATATTCTGAGCATAAGCAAGTGGTACTTACATGGCACTGGTGTCACAAACTTCTCTGGATCAGTCGCAATAAGTCTTCTGCGAAGCTCATTCCTGCCCACCCCCGGCGCTCCAACTAGTACTATGGGCCTAACCATTCCAGGACGAGGATATAGGCGGGCGACTTCCTCATATGTTGGTATCATTTCACGATCAAAATCATCGTTCTCCTTAATATCATATATAATTTTTTTAACTTTGGGCGTAGATTTACAGGGCAATAACGCAGTAGCAGTGGTGTTAGGCGAACAAGGTGTTTTAGGCCCACAGTCTGAACTGGCTGTTGTTGGACTGCAAAGTGCTGATTTACCTGGTAAATGTATAACATAAGATGAAACCAAAGCATAACAAAAAATACAAATGCTTTTTAGTAAAATTCAACTTTTCTGATCTTTAGAAATTAAAAGATGAACCAACCATCCACAGTTTGGGGATCAGTTTGTCTTTCATGAATAATACGCCCTTCTTGCAAGGCTCGCGATGGAATCAATCCAGCTCTCATAACTCTATCTCCTTCACGACGTGCTTGCCACCTGTAAGACAAAACTGCATAAAAAATCATCGAAATACATTTTTGTATGTTACGCTTGGAAAAATAACTTACCAATAAGCATCATCCTGAGAGACTATGTGCAGTATATCACCTTTTTTAAAATCCAGCCCAGCTTCTTTGCATGGAATGTATGGATCCTCAGACGAGTTGTAATTGAATAGAGCTCTGACCCTCACTTTGCTCTCCCTAGAGCCCCCTTTACCAAATGACGGTACTAACTTAAAGGTTATTGTTCCTTCTGAGTTTTGCTACAATAGTAAATTAAGGCAATATAAGTGATAAATATAATTGAACGGATAAAACGGACAATTTCTTTTTGTATTGAGAATGGGCCCACCACCGTAACCAGGCGTAACTTAATTAAACACATGTCGATTTATTCCTTATAACCAATAGATTACAATAGAAATATTAGTTTTACCGTATCTAACGGGAATACTGAGAAATTAACAATTAAAATATGAATATCACAATAACCTAAAAACAAACTAAAAGCGATTGTTTAGTAGTTTTCACCGGTATTATAAGTTAAAATAGTGCTCTGGTCAATAATTAATAGTATAAAAGAAAGTTGTAGGTACATTCAGCATTTATAGGTACTTTAAGGTTGATGGAAAGTTCTTTTAGTAGTTCGTTCTCCTTTATAAGCATTTTTTTGATAATACATACCATTTTAAAAGCAGCAAAAATTTAACTAATATCCATGTTTTTGCTGAGGACCTTTTTTTAAACTGCTACCTATAACTACCTTAGTCTAAGCGATAAATACAATTCTTTATTCTATTTGAGTTATTTTATTACACTGTGGCTCATATGCAGTTTCAATAACAAAGAAGGGATCATACTACACCATTACTACACCATTATTACAACATCTGAGGTGTTTGGGTTATTTGGATGGATTTTTCGCCATTTTGTTTAGTTTTACAAAGCCCAAAAATACAATTAAAAATTAAAGATCAGTCGTCAATTTATGCCATATATGACAACAATACTAGAAGTAAATGAAATTAACAGTCTATAAACGTCCGTCAGCTGGGTACAAAGCTACAAAGTTCCCGTAATTATTGTTAGAGTAAAAGCCACCACACTAGTTTTGATTTCGTTTGCCTTCGATTTTTATATTTTTCCTTGTACATACAAGACTATTCACGATGTTTCATTACGTTTTTAATATTACAAATGAGCAAGCAAAATTGCAGTTAAAAATTTTCATTGATGATGGCGGGAATCAAGCCCTAAATATAACATTTCTATAAAACTAAAAATGCTGATCAAACAAGCCAATTATATTCTGAGCATAAGCAAGTGGTACTTACATGGCACTGGTGTCACAAACTTCTCTGGATCAGTCGCAATAAGTCTTCTGCGAAGCTCATTTCTGCCCACCCCCGGCGCTCCAACTAGTACTATGGGCCTGACCATTCCAGGACGAGGATATAGGCGGGCGACTTCCTCATATGTTGGTATCATTTCACGATCAAAATCATCGTTCTCCTTAATATCATATATAATTTTTTTAACTTTAGGCGTAGATTTACAGGGCAATAACGCAGTAGCAGTGGTGTTAGGCGAACAAGGTGTTTTAGGCCCACAGTCTGAACTGGCTGTTGTTGGACTGCAAAGTGCTGATTTACCTGGTAAATGTATAACATAAGATGAAACCAAAGCATAACAAAAAATACAAATGCTTTTTAGTAAAATTCAACTTTTCTGATCTTTAGAAATTAAAAGATGAACCAACCATCCACAGTTTGGGGATCAGTTTGTCTTTCATGAATAATACGCCCTTCTTGCAAGGCTCGCGATGGAATCAATCCAGCTCTCATAACTCTATCTCCTTCACGACGTGCTTGCCACCTGTAAGACAAAACTGCATGAAAAATCATTGAGATACATTTTTGTATGTTACGCTTGGAAAAATAACTTACCAATAAGCATCATCCTGAGAGACAATGTACAAAAAATACCCACAAGATTTATTTATTTTAGGAAAAGAGTAAATATAATTAAAAATTTTGTACTACCGACTTCATTAGAAAAAACAGGTAATCTACTGTAAAATCAGGAGATCTGGCACTTTCTGCGCCATAGATTTAGTATATACTTACGTTAGATTGGCAATATAAAAGAGAAAGGGCATAGCATATGCTTACGTTAGAACGAGATAGAATTGCTAGACCATACACGTACACGCTATAGGCCTATATCGGGCTGACGTCAATCGTTAACGAAACAAATCCCGCTTATTTTCGCGATATCTTTGATTTTGAAGTATTAATAACTGTTTAAAAGGTATGATTTAAATATGCTGACGTGTGCAGTACCTGAATGCAGTTCATCAAGAAAGGAAAATTCACAAAATTATACATTTCACACGTAAGTACAATTAAAATATTTAGCACTCTAAATGCAATATTTTAGAACTGGTACAAATGTTTTATACACAAATGGATAGGGAAAAATATCGCATTTTATTACGATAATACTCTAAATGCGTAAGAATTATATTAAAAATAATAACAAATACGTGAATTCCGCTATTTCTGATCTAATTTTGTAGAGATTGACACTATCAATATCATCTTATCGATAATATGTTTTAACAGGCAAAGACATATCTTTGGATGCAGCCTCTTGTAACTTCGTAATTTTTTTAAGTTTCTATTATTAATTTTTAGGGTTTCGTAGCCAAATGACATTATAGTAAATACTTTAATGAGCTAATTTAAATTCTTATAATGTCTCAGATTTCCAAAAACTATTGAAGTTAAACAAAAATGGTTAAAAATGATAAATACAGAATACTGGGTTCCCAAAAAATATTAAAAATTATTTGTTTCATAGAAGTGCACAAAGAGATATTTCATATTATCCTCAGAGGTGAAAGCGAATTTGTAGCCTTTTTTGTTCAAAGTTGGCTGCAAGTCCTCCATTCTCCAAGTATTCCATGGACTGCAGTAACCACTTACCATCAATCGCATTGTAGGTTTGTTTGTCAAAACAGTTTTATATTATAACAAGCTTAGAGGTTAAAAACGTAATTTAAAAAAAACCCATCCATAGTCAGCTTCAAACAAAGAAAGCTACAGATGTGTTTTCACCACTGAGGACTAAGACAAAATGCCTTAAATAATTATAAAGGCTCTCTATACACAATGGGCCGGAACGCGGCAGTGTAAGCACTGCTGTTTATTTCTGTTTATCCCTCTCAAGACGTTTATGAGATAGGTATTCATTCTGAACGAGTTTTCCGAAAACATATGAAAGGAAAAATTGTAAACGAAAATATGTTTCGAAAATAAGTAAACGAATGCCTTGCGTCCTGCAAATATTTTTTTACATACTTGACATACATATGTATGATTCGCCAGCAATATCGAACCATAAACACTTAATTATTAAATTAATAATCGAAACTTATTTGATTATTAGATTGAAGTATGAAGCAAAATTGCAAAATACCTCTAAAGAGAGCTTACGACATTTTTACTATAAATTAATTATTTTTGGTGGAAAATAAATATCACAAACTTTTCGTTTGTAGGTTTATTTTTATGCCCTCAAACAAAAATATTAATTTTATGACACGGACACAGCGCTCTATATCGATAATTGAAGTTGATGCATGGCGCAGCACTATTCGTCTCGCACACATGCACATTTCACTCACACCGGTACATTTCGTTTTTGGTCTCACCCTAATCACTCTATCGCCAATCTAATGTATACTATATCTATGTTCTGCGCTATGTACAAGCCCGTGTGGAGAAAGTAGTAGAGAAAGAGTGGAGAATATTATTTTTTCTTATATGACTAAAATAAACATGGTAATAAGTAAGTCAACTTTTGACTCAAACATTCGATTTGATGCTTGCATAATAAAAAATTTTGTACAACCGACTTCAATATAAATTATTAAGAATAACTCAAAAACAATTGGTTAGACCTTGACCAAAATTTGTATGGGACCACATGAGAAGCATCAGCTTTCAAATAAAAAAAGAATCATCGAAATCGGTTCACCCAGAAAAAGTTATGAGGTAACACGCATAAAAAAAAACATACAGTCAAATTAAATACCTCCTCCTTTTTGAAGTCGGTAGAAAAACTAGTTACATACGCCATTGCTTAATGTAGTTTAGAAATGTTTTATGTAGCAATTTGCTGCTTCCCATTATATTTATTACAAAATGCATATTATTAAATATTAATGACTGTACCACAACAATCAAACTAAGCAATGTGTATTGTGTGTGATTTGTGTAGAAGAATTGCAAAAAATTAAAACAATTTAAAAATGACAAAATGGCAACGAAACACAATACATATTGCATTGACATCTAGAGATAGCAGCTAATGCACAAAACTGAGTAGTCTGGGTAAGAATGAATGATGTGAGCGGAATTTATAATGCTGTGATGAAACATATTAAGTATAAGAAAAAAAAAGTAAGGTGTAAAAAGATATATAAAGAACATAAGCATTTACTTAAGTAGGCAGTTGTAAATATGTATATGGGACTTACCACTATAGGCTCTGCACTCTGAGCTCCACCCTTTTAATTAAAAAATTAATTCTTAAATACCCCTATTGAAATATTTTTGTCAAATTTATGTACATGTAAATTACATAATATATAATACATACAATTATTTAAATGTTGTATAACTTAATAAGAATAACACTACATTATATTAATTATAAATTCAACATAATATATTTAAATTATATTTGGCTGATAATCATAGAAAATACACCGTAGCTGCTATTTCTAAATGAGGTACTTCGAGAATAAAAATATAAATATTAAAGGAAATAAGGAAATTAGAAACTTTTACATACCAACGGTTCATCACTCTTAACTAATTGAACAATTTTAACTGTCTCTTCCTCTTCGTCAGCATCAGGTGGTATATCCGGAAGGTGAGGATAATAATCCTTTTGAGCAACAGCGTCATGAGTGCAGAGTATAGCCTGACATGCAAACCATAACTTAATATCATAATTTAAGAAATTATTATATTTAAAGAAAAAATTAAGTGTGAACAGTCCCCTTGATGGTAAGTGGCTACTTATAGTTCATGGACACCTGCAAAGAACTTAAAATAATAAAGGCTAATGATGCATTGCCAGCTCTAAGGAATAAGATGGAAAACCTCATAGCCTGTAATTATACTGGCTCTCTATACCTTGAACACAGCAGGCATGCACTGCTTTTCAGTAGCAGAAATAGGTAACATTATAGTATCTAGACAGACTTCCAGGCAAGAAGGAGTCCTACCATTTTACTTAGTATTCCTTTAATTATTGGAATGAAGTTCCTTATCAGACGGTACGAATTTGGCGGATGGGGGCTAGGCGAGAAAAAGTGTAAGATTTTTCCGTCACAACCCCTCCTGACATAGTGTAGATGGCCTCGACGGCTATATCGCGGCTATATCACACTTTTTCTTATCTTGTCATGAAAGAAATATTATTTTAAATGATGCTTCATTTTAATAGACGCTAGTAATTCATTTATTTGTATTTATTAATCAATAATATAATATGTTTATCAATAATAATATACTACGAAAGGAACTTCGTTCCAACCGAGTGTTTCACGACACTCATGCATGTTTTTTTATTTATGAATTAAATTAATTATTGTTTAGACAACCGCACATAAACTTACACTATTTCTCACATAAACTTACACTATTTTTTTTTTCTTTATTAAATGAATAAACTCTGCAAATACAAGCTATAAGCAGATAGTGTGAAAAATTCTATAGATAATAATTAATAGAATCATCATTAATAGAATTCTATAGATGATTAGTTCAACTTTTCAGATTTTATACATGTATTTTAAGTCTGCTTTAGAATCTTGCTTTGGATGACTTTGTTATTTGCTGTATTTATCACTCCTTAATGATAGATATTTTAATGAGCATTGGTGATGAACCAAGTACACAAAAATAGAGTGTGGTATGATGATCTGCATTATTGGTTATTTTAATATTGCAGTAGATAGTAAATGTGAAGTATACCGCTCAAGAAGTCAAGACCCCATGATACCAGCAGCTTGTGTTTTTCATCAATTCAATAACTAAAAGCTAGATCAATTATGACATAGAATGTTCAACATCTTGTTCATCAAATGATTATGGATGTTACAAAGCACTTGGACAATACAAATATAAGTTTAAATCATGCAATAAAACTCATAAAATATGACTAATAATAAAAAAAATGATCCATTTTTTCATGATTTTTTTAAATTCAAACCTTTAACTGCGGTGTTTGAGTTATTTGGATGGGTTTTTCGCCATTTTGTTTAGGTTTAATTGCAGTCGCATAACACTTCAACAAAGCCCAAAAATGCAATTAAAAATTAAAGATCTCTATCTTTGGGTAACCAATGTTTATAATAATGTCAAAATTTGATTTCATCCACTTAAAACACTCTTGGTATAAAATCTCTGTGACAAACAGACATGCAGACACCAAACTGATTCTATTAGTGTTCCATTTTTATAAATTTGGCACTAACCACTTAAATCTTAAAGAACATCAGTCACGGCCCATACATGCTGTGACCTGGCTATAAAATATCACGAACATGAGTAGTGTATGGATTAATCCATACCCCCTGGGCACAATCTCAATCCTAAATTGAAAATATATTATTTAAAAGCCGAGTATCATAGAATGTTACACTTATGTATTTTGTCACTTTTGAAGTTATGATGTAATAAGTCTGCAGCCATGACTACAACCTCAGCTAAAACCATTGATATGAAAACTATACAGTAATATATACTTAACTATATAAGTCAATGGCTAAAACCACATAAATGAATAAACAGCCTTTCTAATCTTTCCATTGTTATATGTATCTAAGACACAGGTGCTTTGACTTTTGCTCACGCTATGACACACAGACTAATATGATGCTTATTGCTTACGTATCTTTGACAGCCCTCATGTCATAATACCACAGACTACATAGAGATACTCATAATACGTTCCGTTCTAAGTATTAGTGAATTCTATATTTACTGTCAACCTATCATTTGCAACTCGTTTCGGAATACTTAATACATATCCCCATCCCCATGATGTTATTGTTAATACACTACAAAAATAAATAAAAAATCTTCAATAAAATCTAGTTATTTAAAAAAAGTAAACGCATTATGGTAGTCTTACTTTAGTGTTATGATGAAACGTGTACCACAGATAAAAACGGGATGGGTTTAGATGCGTTCAAAACCTATAAAAGTAGTAAGGAAATGAGGTTTTTATTACAAAACTAAATTACTTTACCGGCTCCAATAAAATAAGCTGGACCCCGTAATTTAATATACAGCTAAGTCACTATTTTTGACTTATCAATCATTGGTGGTCGTTTCATATTTTTGTCAGGTCGTATTTAACCAATGTTCTTTTATTGTTTTTATTTGCATCAAATATTTTAAAAACCCAACATAACATAATATGTATCAATATAATAAGCTCAAAGTTGTTGACGAATATGTTTACCTGGGACAACTAGTCCGACTAGCTAAGTCCAATTTTGAGTGAGAGGTCAATCGACGGATTCAACTCGGCTGGGCAGCATTCGGGAGATTACGACACATCTTCTCGTCAGACAAACCTCAAAACCTTAAAACTAGATTATACAACCAGTGCGTGTTGCCAGTGATGACCTATGGATCTGAGACGTGGTCCTTCACTGCTGGCCGTATGAGGAAGCTCAAAGTCACTCAGCAAGCTATGGAGAGGGCTATGCTCGGCGTTTCTCTGCGTGATAGACTTAAAAACGAGGATATCCGCAATAGAACCAGAGTAACCGACATAGCCCTACGGATTAGTATGCTGAAGCGGCAATGGGTCGGCCATATAACTCGAAGAATCGACAACCGATGGGGAAGAAAGGTTCCCCATCGGTTGGCAGCCTCGGCATCGATGGCAGCCTCATACCGGCAGGCGAAGTGTAGGGCGTCCCCCCACTAGATGGAGTGACGACCTGGTAAGACATGCAGGAAGTCAATGGATGCAGGTGGCTCGGGACCGTGCTTTGTGGCATTCCTTAGGGGGAGGCCTATGTTCAGCAGTGGACTTGTGAAGGGCTGTAATGATGATGAAAATGATATTTGTACTTTAAAACTAAATTGTCAAAATATGATTGATCACAAACCTGAAAATGTGGTTTCTGCAAAACCCTCAGTAATTCCTCATATTCATTAGAAACAGCAGCAACATCAACAAGCATTTCCAGCACCTCTAAAGTCACTTGCATAGCATTTGAAAGCAAGGGAAAAAATTTATCATCTTTGCCCTTTGCAACAATTTTATTATGCACTTGAACCAAAGCATTTAGCTGTTTGGACTGCAAAAGTTCACTCAAGAAGGCAACATCTTCTCCATCAGATTGCACTTCTTTTAATGATGCTAATAACTTAGTAAGTGCTAAAAAATATTCACAGAAAACATATAAGTTTCAGAAATTACATAAAAGCATACTTTTTGTGAGCAATACATACCAGGATCCCAATTTTCTGTAACACAATCCATTTTCATATAATCTCCCACTCATGAATACATTGTAATGAAAATGTGAAAAATCACAGAATACATCATTGTATCACCAAAGACATATATGCAAAGCAATCATTTGCATAGCAGATATTATATTGTTAACAGTTTGATGAAATTTCTTTATCATTGTAGAACATGTTTTTGACCTCATTCATGGTCTTTAACTATAAAACTTTATCTTGCTGTAATAATATAAACACATTTTTTCTATAATAACTGAAGGAATGCAAATACTGTGTTGTGTAAAATCTACATAGTGGTGAATAGCAATTTTTAATGTCAGCAAAGTGCTTTCAATAAGTAAATTTATTCAAAAATATTGTTATCGATTAGTAATAGATACATATAATTTGTCTGTTACTAAATAAACTATCGTCGATTGTAATAGAAAAACATGAAACATTACAGGTAGTTTTTATTTATAGAAAAATAAATAATATTTATTACTTATCAATGATACTTAAACAAATATTACATTATACATATTTCAGTTATATTATAGGGTATTTCTAGTTCGCAATACTAAACTATTATATAACTATTATATCAATAAATAAATTTACTTACGTTAACATATCATTGCGGACACAAAACAAAAACATAAAATTAAGGTTGTGAACCTAGATGGTATTTTTTAAGAATTTTTAAAAATTAAATTCATTTTAGTGCTTGACACTAAAACACTATTAAGGCAAGTAAAAATGAAAAACACAGGAGAATTAAAATCAGTAATCACTAAGTGAACATCACCAACAGAAATCAATACCACTAAACGACATTGAAACGTTACGTTGCATGCAGTTTTGTTTTATTATGGAAACGAGCAAAAAAATAATTATACAATACTTACTTAATTTTTATTATAGAAATTCTTTTTTTAACGCGTCCTAACTTATTAAGTCTTAAGACTAAGAAGTTTTATAACATTGTCCCTTGTTTATGTGGGTCATAAAACAAAAAGAATATGGCAACTGTGTAAAGGCTGTACGACAAAATTGGACAAATGAACCGACCGTGTATAGGCATAGGCGGCTCTTCACGTTGGCCAGCATAGTGGCAAATGTGTTGGCAAAAATAAAGTGATACGCGATGAAACTTGGAGAAATGATCATATCATACCGATGAACGATAAAAACTTGACATTGTTACGTCAATAATTATTATTAATTGTTTATGGACATACGGTACATATGGACAGTGTGTACTATGTAAAGCCTTTTACTTTCCTAGCATGTCGTCAACTAATTATTTTTTTTCTGAATATGTACGCTGTTGGCCCTGCGGCCTTTACAACTTCATCGAATTAGGCTCGTAAGCGAGGACTTACGAGCTATTGATTGCAACGACTGCAGTCCCGATGCACCCCGGCCCCTGCTTTCGGAGTGAAGCTCCTCTAGCTAGGGGGGCTCGATGTGGTTCAGAAGGAGGTACGAACCTCGGCTTGAACCACTGTCGCAATGAGGGTCGTCAACTAATGGGTTATATAATAAATTACTCTGTTTGGGTTATTGGCTTATTGGGTTTTTGGTTTGTGCTTGTATAGGCGATGCGATGGTCTGGCCACATATCAATTCTTTAACAAGTTTCCATTCAAGCCCATTATTTAGATAAACGTGATATACGAGTATCTCGCTGCTTTTTAGACTCTGCCTTCCTTCTCGAGCATTACGTGAGACTACTATGCATGTAAGCAAATTTTTAATATTGGAACGAAGTTCCTTATCGGACGGTACGAATTTGGCGGATGGGGGCTAGGCGAGAAAAAGTGTAAGAATTTTCTGTCACGACCCCTTCTGACGTAGTGTAGACGGCGTTTGCGGCTATAAGGAAGCGAGATGAAAAAATATCCATCTCCCTCGCACTTTTTCTTATCTTGCCATGAAAGAAATGTTATTTTCTTTTAATGAATTAATAGCGTTTATTAAAATGAAGCGTCATTTTAATAGACGCTATTAATTCATTTATTTGTTTTTGTTAATCAATAATATAATACGTTTATCAATAATAAATAATATACTACGAAAGGAACTTCGTTCTAACCGAGTGTTTCACGACACTCACGCATGTTTTTTTATTTATTTATCTAACACTGACGACAATTAAACGCAAACAGACAATAATATATTATATAATATATCAATATTATATTTTGATTTTAAAATACAGGTACATAGTACGTTAAAGTCTTTTTCATGAAAACATACCTATTTTCCGTGGGAGTTCTTTCGTGAAATAGACTCTAGTCTGTACGTTTACTTATAGAACGCGACAGTTCGACATGGCAATTTCCTAGTAATGTGGCATCACGTGCCAGATAATTTATATCGATATTTTTTAAACGCAACAATATAAAATGAAAAAATATTTTATAATAATATTTTATTCATCACAATCAATATCAAATGAACTTAGTGACTCTTCGTCACTAGTTTCTCTGACTTCTATGATAAAATCTTCCATTACAGTTTCCATTCCTATATTCTTTTACCAGTATTCATTCTCCAGTTTCTAAACATGTTTTTCGAAATTAGCCCAGTTTCCTGCCGTAACTGTCGAAATTGCATTCGTTGTTACCTCTTTCAGTTTTGTCAAATTTTTAGCGTCCTTATCGCCCCGTACCCGCTTGACATTAAGTTTCGGGATATCCTGTATACTGCATACTTGTATAACAGAGGTCAGTGTTCAGGCCGCCAGCAGCATCTAAACTTCACCAAATCTAAGAAATACCTTTTGAGAGCTGTCATATTTATTGGATTAGGCATTCTAATAAACACCGGAACCTACAATATTCGATTCTTAAAGGATATTGATATCGATTCTTTAGAGTTGGTGATCATTTACAGTTTTATCTAGATTAATACAGAATAAAGTCGAAACAGATAACTCAAAACACAAAATTTATCAGCTTTTTCTTATCTATATAATATATAAAAGGCAAACCTGACTGACTCATCTATCAACGCACAGCCGAAACTACTGAACGGATTTCGCTGAAATTTGGCATACAGACAATTGTAATGACGTAAGCATCCGCTAAGAAAGGATTTTTGAAAATTTGCCCCCAAAGGGGGTGAAAAAGGGGTTAATAGTTTGTATCAAAGTCCGTTATTTTTAGAGCTAGAAGCCTGAAACTTTGTTTTTTGGTTAACGATTAGAAATAAACAATTACGTATCCTAGGGATTTGAAAATTCAACACCTAAGGGGGTGGAAAAGGGGTTGAAAGTTTGTATGGGGAAACAAGATTAGTTAAACTATTTTATTCGAAACTTCACAGGAGTACTCCTATCAATAAATGAGTAAACAAGTGTTTCAGGCTCTTTCAAAATTCAACCCCTAAAAAGTGGAAAAGGGGTGACAAATTCTGAAAATCAACATGGGTGTCGTTTTTATGGTTTATCGGGTCGCTGATTACGAAAACAACAACTATTTCAAAATCCAACGTAGCAAACGGGAAATACCTACCATCATCCCCTGTGGGGGTGCGATGTGGTTGAAATGTCAATATGGGTGTCGTTTTATGGTTTATTTTTTTGGGACGTTAATTACGAAAATGGCATCGATTACGGTTTGAAACCAACATGTATGGATGGATGGATAGATGTATGTTTGTATGTAAAACTCATCATGGGTTGGGTGACTTGGGTGTCATTTTTAAGGTTTTTGGGTCGCAAATATCGTAAATGATATTGATAAATATTTTAAACTTAATTTATTAGAATAGAATAGAATATACTTTTATTGCACAAAAATATAAAACAAAATAGACAAGAAGATTTGTACAAAAAATTTGCACAAAATTACACCTGAACAAAAAAATACTAATTAAAAATTAAAAAACAATGAAAATAACCAACCAATCCAAATATATTTTTTTACAAATTAATAAAATGGCAAAACCAAAAGAAATACTTAGGTACCTACCTATTTTGTATTGATCTTCAAGTTCGAATCCGTTATAAATATCGTTTTAGAACGCGGTAACGTTGTGTTTTTTCGAACTAATATAAAGTGAATGGTGAATGAGCGCTTCAACCTGTACCACATACGGTACCTATTCACTGTTAACGGATATTTGACTAGACTTCGACTTTGTTTTCTTGCTTACGGTTTAAGATTTGCTTCGTGTTTCGGATTAGTTGCTTGATTTTTTCTTTCTTACAACCACTGTTCAAACTTAGAATTCGATTTACTTTGTGATTAGGTGTTGTTGATAGAAGTATTTTTCTCACTGAAAAAATGACTATAGAAACACTTAATATTAAAGGAAAAATGGAAGAACATACTGTCGTCCCCATTAAAGGTGACGGCGCCTGTTTGTTTCGTGCTCTTTCATTTTTAATGTACGGAACCCAATAAAATGCGATGGTGGTGCATTCACAAATTGTTAGATTTGTGGTAAATGATTGGCCTAGGTTTTCAGTTATGACCCACGACAGAAATGGCGATAATTATGCAATGAATATTCAGCCGATATGTTAAAAAATGAAACTTACGGTGGACTTTGTGAATTGGTAGCTGCAGGATTAATATTTCCGTTTCGATTTGAAGTATATCGAAACGGTCTGCTATACACAGAGTCCGGAACAGATCCAGTAAGGCAATTACGATTTAGTCATGATTTATCTAATGGACATTTTGACGCCTATCTGCCTATTGTTGCGAAGAAAATTACACAGCGTCGCATGGAGGTAGCTGTCGAAAAGCGTGATCCTTTTTCAGAGCATGACCATATAACTGTTACATCTTTTGTAAACAGTGAAATATCATCTCCAACCAGCGGAACAGATCAATCTGTATCGTCGACATTAAAATATGAAAAAAAGAAAAATAAACGAAGGTCGAGATTTACTAATTACACATGAAAAAGTCAAATAAAAAGTACACAAGAAAGATATAGGCAGAACAAGCCAGATTCAAATCGTAAAGCTGTGTCCTCTTATCAGAAAAAAAAATCCCGATGTACACAGGCAAGCTGTTGCAAATTACCAAACTGCGAATCCACAAGTGCATAGAACAATTCAGTCACGGTATGAGGAAAACATTACACTGCGTTTATGGAAGAACAAGGTGCATTCCGCTATGGAGTATGACCCTGATATTGCTTATAGAACTGACAGCAATGTGCAATGCGTTGAAATGGAAGGATGAGACACCTGGTATGTGTTGCAGCGCTGTAAAAGTGCAACTTGATCGGTTGAAACAACTGCCTGAACCGAGTGGTTTAGAGTTTTAGTTTAATTAATGATCTACATTCAGAATCATACAAAGTTGTCATATATGCTGATAAAAAAACATCAGAAACACCTGGACACCTGAGATTTTGAGTGAGATTGAGAGGTTCTATTGGCAACTGTACACATCATCGTTGGAGCCACACGCAAGTGTGAGTAACGAACCAAGAGCAAGTCTTATCCGACATTATTCCGATTATATTCCGGACGTCAGTCTGAGCGAGATTAGAATGGCTCTCCAGCACCTTAAAAACGGCAAAGCCCCAGGCGAGGATGGAATTACAGCGGAGCTTCTGAAAGCGGGTGGAAAACTGGTACTTGAAGTCCTTCAAAAGCTCTTTAATTCCGTCCTCCATGGTGGCACCACACCGGAGGCGTGGAGCAGAAGTGCGGTGGTTTTGTTCTTCAAGAAAGGCGACAACGCTCTCTTGAAGAACTACAGACCGATTTCCCTTCTGAGCCGCGTCTACGTGCTGTTTTCGAGAGTCATTACGAATCGTCTCGCATGCAGACTCGACGACTTTCAGCCTCCCGAACAAGCCGGTTTCCAAAAAGGCTGTAGCACCATAGACCACACACATACCCTTCGGCAAATTGTACAGAAGTCCGAGGTGTACAATTTGTCACTATGTCTGGCGTATGTGGACTATGAGAAAGCCTTTGATTCTGTCGAAATTTGGGCGGTGCTGCAGTCCCTTCAGAGGTGCCAAGTTGACTGTCGGTATATCGAAGTGCTGAAGTGTTTGTACAGTAGAGCTACGAACTACGATGTCTATCCGAGTACAGAACTAGAGTACGAAACCTATCTAACTGCAGAGAGGTGTAAGACAGGGTGACGTTATATCCCCGAAACTCATCAACGCTGCATTGGACGACGTTTTCAAGCTTCTGGACTGGAAAGGATTCGGTATTAACATCAATGGCGAGTACATCACCACCTTCGATTTACCGACGATATAGTCCTTATGGCAGAATCGCTGGAGGACCTAAGCTCTATGCTCAATGATCTCATTTGTGCCTCCCAACGGATAGGTCTTAAGATAAACATGGACAAAACAAAGATCATGTATGACGTCCATGTCACACCTATGTAGTTGTTGCGAGCACTAAGCTCGAAGTTGTTGACGAGTATGTTTACCTGGGACAAATAGTCCGTCTAGGTAAGTCCAATTTCGACCGAGAGGTCAATTGACGGATTCAACTCAGCTGGGCAGCGTTCGGGAAATTACGGCACATCTCGTCAGGCATACCTCAAAACTTATATCCGCAGTAGAACCAGAATTACCGACATAGCCCAACGGATTATTAAGCTGAAGTGGCAATAGGCCGGCCATATAGCTCGAAGAACCGACAACCGATGGGGAAGAAAGGTTTTCGAGTGGCAGCCTCGTACCGGCAGGCAAAGTGTAGGGCGTCCTCCCACTAGATGGAGTGACGACCTGGTAAGACGTGCAGTGTCGTGAAGAGTGAAGTCAATGGATGCAGGTGGCTCGAGACCGTGCTTTGTGGTGTTCCTTGAGTGAGGCGTATGTTCAGCAGTGGATTTGTGAAGGGTTGTAATGATGATGATGATCCCAAATTGAATGTGATTTATGGGCATTAACTACATTTTTCAAACAAGTTTTCTTCACCATTTGCCTATATTACTTATTCTGAACCTTCTCTGTAAATTTGAAAACAATGCTGTACACATCCTACTACTGAGCACAGGCCTCCACTCATTTCTGAGAGGGTTTTAGGGCAAGGAAATGTCCGCCGCGCTGCCCGAAAGCGTGTTAGTGAATTTCACATATCTTCGAAAATGTTTATTCTTATTTCTCAGAAATGTAGGTTTCCTCACGATGTTTCTCTATACCACCGAGCATGTGGTAAATCAGCACTGAAAATGGCAATTAACAATTTAATTGGTGTCGGCGGGGATCGAACCCGGGTTGGTCGCGTACTGTGAAATTTACAGCGAGTGCTTAGCCTCTGAGCTACTAAGCTCCTGCCCCTATCTCAATTCATTTGGGATCGGCCCAAATGAATTGGGATAGGGGCAGGAGCTGTAGTAAATTATAAATAATAGTAAAAAATTCATTTGTCGTCCTCTCAGCATTTACCCTCTTTCTAGTCATAATATCTTTCACACAATTCATCCCATGTCCATGTTGCTCAAGGTTTTTCGGTAAGTTAACGAATGGCCGCCCGGCTGACATTAAACCCGCTTGGGAATGCTTTTGTTTAGCGGTATGTTTGTTTAATATTAAGAAAGCGCTGCAGCCTCTCCATCGGGTGAATCCCTTAGTCGCCATTTACGACACCCACGAGAATAGATGGGGTGGTGCTATTCCTCGCATTCAGCACCACACGCACGCACGATAGCTATATTATGATGACTTCATATCAGAATGTAATTAGTAATTACAAATATTACGCTATCGCAATGTCTGAAGATCCGGGTGAATTGCAAATGGGGTGGGGGTTGCAAGGTATAGTACAGTCTCCATAAAGCACACAAATAAACTTAGGTGAAACTAAACTTAATATTATACCGAGGGGAAAAGTAATAGAACAACATTTTCAGAGCAAAGCAATAAAGATTTGGAATTTTATTGTATATTTTACATATATAAAAGAAAAATTATTTGGTACCCCTGATTTTGAATGTATGTTAGTCTTACCCCTTATTTATATTTAGAGAAATAACTCAAAAAGTAAACCTTTAACGCAATACATAAGATTAAAATTTACGATTTTTCTTCAGAAACTGCATAAAGTACGTACGTTAAAAAAACATTATTGTTGTCTTACCCCAGGTGGCGGGGTAAGACTAACAGTTTTTCCTTTTTTACATTTTCTTCAGCATGATAATCATATAAAAGTTTATTTTATCGTTATAGCAGTATAATTTATACCTCAAAAGTAGGACAAACAACTTCTTCATAAAAATTGTTTTTTTTTTCTGTCTGGTACTAACTATGTTAGTCTTGCCCCAACTCACTCTATACAATTTTTATTTCTGTATAGAATCGCATCATATTTCTATAATGTATATTTTATATAGATCATTATGGCACGTCCTCTCTTATTCTTGGGTCATCGGTTTACGAAATACAAAATCACAGACATAAAGATTTTTGAAGTTATACTTCTTTTGGGGCGTTTGGGAAAAATTATGAGAGTGAATTTTTTACGATGCGCGCGCACACCGATAGCTAAAAACGACACCATGAAGTTGTTACGATGCGCGCGCACACTGACACCTCAAAGCGACAACTTCACTGGGTAACTGTCTCTCAAGTTTTCGTGAGAACTGATAACTATATTTAAAGTAGTAATTTTTAGTTATTTTTGTTTTGTTACGCTAAAGAAGTATAACTTCCTACGTGCATACGTACACAGACACGTTTTGTTGTCTGTCTACAAGTGATTTACAGATAAAGAATGGGATTAGAAATGGTGGCTCATCGAGCTCGTACCGTCAACATGCTCGGTACCAATAGCGAAAACCCGCTAATAACGGTATTTTTATAACGTTATATTATTCGGTTAATTGGAAATTTTATATTAATAGGAAAATATTTGAAAAGAATTGTATACGGAAGTAGGTACATTTATTTTAAAATAACATTTATAACTAGCGATCCGCTCTGGCTTTGCCTGGGTGAGATCTGTTAATATTAATAATGGGCCGTTATTTAGACTTAAGATAATCATTAAAACCATTTATTTCTTCTTATCAAAATTTCTATTTTAATAAAATCTTTCAATTTTTCGGTTTAAATTTAGTCTAGATCACTCCTGGTATTACTTTCTATTTGTTCGTGAAGTTTTATTACAATCGGTTCAACCATTCCAAAGATTAGCACGGACAGACAGACAGACAGACAGACAAAAGAAAATTTTAAAAATGTTTACTAATGTCTCAATGGCAAATTACGTAGTTTCACTACACGAAAATCGCCTAGCATGTAAAACCTACTTATGTACTGTATTAGTATTCGTCGTGTGCACCTTTATAGGTGCACACGACGGAGCCGCGTGTCACGAGGCGCCGAGTCAGCAGGCGCCGACCATCCGACGCCCGCAAGTTAGCATCGGATTTCGTCATTCTTCGGTCACACTTCGACCAAGCTAATCATTTTAGTTTAGTTATAGAAGTATTGTAATCTTTCTTTAATAAATTTATATTTTAAGAATTGGTTTTTTTTAAGTCCTGCGGCTGCAGCAAACGTAATTGGCGCAGTCGGTAGGATATTAGAGTCAGTACGCGGCGTTAAAATCTCCAAAAATCGGTAGATTTCGGTTGGCGCTGAAAGACGCTGATTTGGCTCTCAAGCCTTAATCTAGTATCCGAACCACGTGGCAGCAGCACCAGGGACAAGTATCTGAAAATCGATACGCGGAGGAAGCCAGAATGATATTGTAAGTACGCAAAACTTTCTTTTTGTGTTGCTTTCCTTTTATCCTTTAAGTTTTATCCTTATTGTCCAAAATTTTTCACCCAAAGAATAGGGGGCCTAGCGAGGCTGGTTTTCGACAGTCTCGCCGAAATATAGATTTAGATAATTTAAGGAATATTGAGGAAGAATTAAATTTAAGTTCACTAAATTCCAAAATGTCTCATGATCCCGATGTAATATATAAGGCCTTGCGCCCAGTGCCAGATTTCGATGGTAATCCAAATATTCTTACTAGATTTATTAAAATATGCGATCAGGTTGTATTAACTTACATGAGCTCTGAAGCCGGTAGTGAATTATCTAATTTATGTTTACTAAACGGAATTTTGAACAAAATCACCGGACCTGCGGCTTCAATCATAAATTCTAATGGCATCCCTGATAATTGGCTAGGGATTCGCGAATCTCTTATAAATAACTTCGCAGATCAAAGAGACGAAACTGCGCTATACAATGACCTTTCCTTAGCTTCGCAAGGCCACAAAAGTCCTCAGGAGTTTTACGATCACTGTCAGACTCTTTTTAGTACCATCATGACATATATATCGTTGCACGAAACTATCCCGACCACTATCGAGTCTAAGAGGGCATTGTATAAAAAGCTCACTATGCAGGCTTTCGTTCGTGGCTTACATGAGCCCTTAGGGTCTAGAATAAGGTGTATGCGCCCTTCTACAATAGAGCAGGCATTGAAATTTGTTCAGGAGGAATTAAATATTTTATATTTGCAACAGCGTAATAATGATGTACACCCTAAAACTCTCCAGCCGCCTCCAAGAGCACAAATACCAGTTCCAATGCCTTCTCAATCTAAGCAAAATTTCCAGCCTTCACCTATGATGTTAGCACCCGCTACTCAGAGACCGATGTGGATGCCACCTCAACCTCAACCATTTAAATTTACTCCACCGCAAAATCAATTTAAGTCCAATGCGGGCCCTCAACATCAGCCTCAGTACCGCATGCCAACACGTACTCAACAAATGTTCAGTGCACCACCACCGAATTATAACCCACGTAGTAACGTATTCCGTATTCAGCCTCGTTATCAGCAGCCTCAGAATTTTGGCCCTAAGCCTATGAGCGGTGTTCAACATTTCACGCCTAAAGCCTTACCTCCTACAGGACGATTAACTGGCCATGATTGGAACCAGCACGGTAACCCACCACCTACAAATTACTTTAAAAGCCGTGAAATGAATTTTAACGAGTGTGACGGCTATGCTAACTATTACTATGAGCCTGACTACAACAACTATTACGCGGATTACTACGAATGTCCATCTTACGCGAGTAGCTATAATGATTATATAAGCCACGAGAATTACGGTCCCGAGTTCGTTCCGATAAACGATCATGCAAGCGTCAATGATACAGAAAACGATCCTCAGCCCTCCACTAACCAACAGGAAAATTTTCACGAGGATTCCCCTTCAAACAAGCCAAGATAGAAATTAATTTGCAGACCCAGCGTCAGCTACCATTTATTCGGATCTTAGACCCTCCGTTAAACCTTCTCATCGATACCGGAGCGAATCAATCATTTTTGAGTCCGGATGCTGTAGAAAGATTTTTCCCTCATTATCAACTTGACTATGATCCTTTCGAAGTTACTAATGTTCACGCTGTTAGTCGAAATGATTATTCCATTACGGTGCCCTGTTTTCCGGAAATTAACGATAGCGAACCGATAAAGTTTTTCGTGTATAAATTTCACAACCATTTCGACGGGTTAATTGGGCTCGATCTGTTAACTAAGAGTGGGAAGCAAAGATCGATTTAAAAGCATTACATTTAACTACTCGGTCTGCAGTGAACCCAATATTGTTATATAATTCACGAAACGCGAACCTGTACGAGGATATAATTCCTGCGAATACTTCAAAGTTAGTTAGAATTCCTGTTGACAGTAGTGATGGTGAAGTCTATATTCCCAAACAAATTTTATGTAATTGTGTCGTTCACGAATGCATAACCAGCGTTTCCCAAAATAGAGTTATTTTAGAGATCGAGAATACTAGCGATATTGATGTTGTTTTTTCCCTAGACCGCCCCGCTCACGCACAGCTGTTTAACGTTGAGTGCACGCGCACCCAGCCTATAACCGAACGCGCTAAAGACGTTTTATCGCGACTCCGCACTGACCATCTTAACGAAGAAGAAAAGGCTAATTTGATGACTCTTTGTGCCAAATATCATGACATATTTTATATCGAAGGTGAAAACTTAACATTTACGAATCAAATAAAACACCGCATCCGTACGACCGATGAAATTCCTATATACACAAAGAGCTATCGATATCCTTTTGTTCATCGACAAGAGGTACGGGATCAAATAAATAAAATGTTAACTCAAGGCATTATACGTCCCTCCGAGTCCGCGTGGTCCTCACCGATTTGGATTGTCCCAAAAAAGGCAGACGCCTCGGGGAAAAAGAAATGGCGTCTAGTGGTAGATTTTCGTAAACTTAATGAAAAAACTATTAATGACAAATACCCTATCCCGAATATCTCAGACGTTCTGGACAAACTGGGTAAATGCCAATATTTTACTACCCTAGATCTCGCCAGTGGTTTTCACCAAGTAGAAATGGACCCCGCTGACATTTCAAAGACGGCATTCAATGTCGAACACGGCCACTACGAATTTCTTTGGATGCCCATGGGCCTGAAGAACTCGCCCTCCACATTCCAAAGAGTGATGGATAACATCCTCCAAGGTCTCCAGAACCAGATCTGTTTGGTGTACCTAGACGATATAATAGTATTCAGCACCTCCCTGCAAGAACATATGGTCAACTTAGAACAAGTCTTCCAGAGACTTAGGAACTCCAATTTCAAAGTGCAAATGGACAAATCAGAGTTCCTTAAGTTAGAAACGGCTTATTTAGGCCATATCATCAGCAGCGAGGGCATGAAGCCTAACCCAGACAAAATAGCAGCGATAGAAAAATACCCTATGCCTAAATCTCCTAAAGAAATAAAGCAGTTCTTAGGACTATTAGGATATTACCGGAAATTCATCCCAGATTTTGCAAAAATAACAAAACCCCTAACACAATGCCTAAAAAAGGGTAAAAAGATCACTTTTGACCCCGATTATGTTAACAGTTTTGAGAAGTGTAAAACCCTTTTGACGAATGATCCAATCCTTAAATACCCGGACTTTAGTAAGGAATTTATCCTTACTACCGACGCGTCGAACTATGCCATCGGTGCTGTTTTGTCTCAAGGGCCGATAGGCTCGGATAAACCCATCTCATATGCTTCGCGGACACTCAATGATAGCGAACAAAATTACAGTAGCATTGAGAAAGAGCTCCTGGCAATAGTATGGGCCACTAAATATTTTAGGCCCTACCTATTCGGCAGGACATTTAAAATACTTACCGACCACAAACTTCTACAGTGGATTATGAGTTTAAAAGAACCGAACACTCGCCTTACTCGATGGCGCTTAAAGCTCAGCGAATACGACTTCACTGTAATTTACAAGAAAGCGAAATCAAATACGAACGCAGATGCCCTCAGTCGCATTGAGATTCATAACGAAGAGACTAATTCTCTTCTAGCGAATCCCTCGGAACAACCAGAGCGCAGTCATGGTTCTACAACCGCTACTATTCATACGAGTCACGAAAATCCCATATTGGAAGTTCCAATAACCGATGAACCACTAAACAAATATCATCGCCAATTGGTTATCACTATCGTAGGCGACGTAAAAAGGCGTCCCGCGGTTTCGAAGCCCTTCGACACACACACCCGCATTTCGGTGCAAGTAACGGAATCAAATTTAGAAACCGATATTATCAACGTAATAAAGGAGTTCGTGAACCCAAAAATTAAAACCGGACTTCTAATCAACCCCCATTAGGACTTTACTCAATTATACCTGTCATACAGAATAACTTTAAAAGCTCCTCAATGAATCTCGTGCTTGCCAAAAGTGAACTTGAAAATGTTAAACCTTATCTTAGGCAACAAGAAATTATAAAACACTATCACGAGGGTAAAACGAACCATAGAGGCATTAATGAGTGTTATTTGTTTCTTTCGAAAAAATACTACTGGCCAAAAATGAAAGAACAAATAACAAAATTCATTAATGAATGTATTGTGTGTGGCCAAGGTAAATACGACCGTAATCCTATCCAACAAAGATTCAACGTTGTTCCGCCTCCGAGCAAGCCACTAGAAATAGTTCATATGGACTTGTTCACGGTAGATAGCGAAAAATACATTACGTTCGTCGACGTATTCTCCAAGTACGGACAAGCCTATCACCTACACGACGGTACAGCCATCAGCGTTTTACGGGCCTTACTAAAATATTGCACGCACCATGGTTTACCTTTAACGATAGTAACTGATAACGGCACTGATTTCACCAACCAACTATTTTCCGAATTTTTAAGAATGCACAATATTAACCACCATAAAATACTTCCCCATTCATCAAACGACAATGGAAATGTAGAACGTTTCCATTCAACCTTCTCGAACATCTTAGATTACTAAAACTTCAGCGTAAGGATGAGCCAGCTGTAAACCTAGTACCATACGCGATTATCGCTTACAATAGTTCGGTGCACAGCTTCACGAAATGCAGGCCCTTCGATATAATAACAGGTCACTTTGACCCCAGAGACCCAGTAGGTGTAGACCTTACCCAGCATCTACTCCAACAGTACACTCAAAATCATAGAGAACAAATGAAGTTAGTTTATGAAATTATAAATCAGTCCACCTTACATGATCGCACAGTTTTAATTGAGAATAGAAATAGGGATAGAGAACCCGAAATTCAGTATGAACCACAACAGCAGATTTTCATAAAAAACCCGCTTGCTAGCCGACAGAAATTAGCACCCAGATACACTAACGATATTGTTCTGGCTAACCTACCCATACATATTTATACTTCACGGAAACGTGGTCCCGTTGCCAAAGCTCGCATTAAGCGAGTCCCTAATAGCGCTAAATTGTTACAGAATCCCGTTGGTGATGATGGCACATCTCGCTCAAACACAGGAGATAAGACTTGAAAGTCTCAACGATGGTCCTGGCCTCCTCCTTATAAATTAGGTCGAACTCGTCTAGTGTCACATTATCATAGCTTTTTACAGTATATTCGCATCAACAATATAGAAGAGAAAACTATTGCAGTGAGACAGCAGTTAT
This sequence comes from Parnassius orleans, assembly GCA_029286625.1. Taxonomy (NCBI): domain Eukaryota; kingdom Metazoa; phylum Arthropoda; class Insecta; order Lepidoptera; family Papilionidae; genus Parnassius; species Parnassius orleans. The sequence goes on along the minus strand of JAGSMP010000022.1, from coordinate 5,718,275 downwards.
CCGATTTTGAATTAAGATTAAATAATGATACGTTTTCCCTATATTCTCTTCAAATCAATTATTTATCTCATAAAATTAATAGAGTTTTAAATCATTTAAAAGGACTAGAACCTAGTCGAGCGAAGAGAGGTTTGATTAATGGCTTAGGATCTGTTATTAAAAGTTTAACCGGGAACTTAGATTATCAGGATGCTATCAAATTTGATAACGCAATAAAAAATCTCGAAAATAACCAAGTTAAAATTATATCGGAGTTTAACTCGCACATAAGCCTCAACAGGAATGGATGACGCAACATAATGGCGTCATAGATCAGTTAGTTAGAAATCAGCAATCAATTAATGCTACGTTAGAACTTTTGTTGAATAGCACTGCTTATAAAGAAAATAGTTTAATAAAATATGCTCATTTCGCTCAGCTCTTGACCATCATAACGGAAAACGTCGATGATTTGATGGGAGAATTAGTTAGAATAGAAAACGTGCTAGCTCTTGTGCGCGCCTTAAGCACGCATCATTCAATGATAGATATCGGTACTTTAAGGGTAATGATAGAAAGAGTAAGAATGATATATGGGGACGATAGAATATTAAATTTAGACTTACGCGACTATTATAGTATTATAAAACCAGGTTCATATTACGTCGAAAAACAGATAGTTATAGTTTTTAAAGTTCCCATAGTTAGTGCGAACATATTCGATCTGTATAAACTTTCAATAGCCCCGAATAGGTATAACAAGATCCTTATTCACCCCTTCCTTTCCTAGCAACCAACAGGGAAGCGTATGGGTATATGGAGGCTGAATGCCCGAAGGTAGACCACCAGTACCTCTGCGAAGACGATACCATAAATAGAGTCAAGAATCATCATGACTGCACACGAGAGCTCGTCACAAACCACGCCCTAGGAGATGACTGCAACCTGACCACTATAACACTGGAAAAGGAAGCCATGGAGCAACTGGACGCTGGAAACTATGTTGTCACGTTCCCTCGCACTACAAGAATCCATCTAAGATGCGGAAGAGAAGAATACAAGCAGCTTCAAGGAAGCTATTTGGTAACAATACCCTTAAATTGCACAATGATGACGTCAGAATTTACAATAGTCAACGAGAATAACCAAGTATCCGGACAGCCACTAATAATTACCGATGTCCCACGCAACTTCAAAGAGGAAACCACATCTCAACACCGAATCTCGCTGCAATCCATCGACCTGAGAAAACTAGATGAAGCCTACAATCAAGTCATGAGAGAGCCGATAATGGTACAAGACACCATAGCTAGCAACACTCTGTACCACACTACTATTCCCATTTATGTAATGATAATAACGAGATGTGCCATCATCACCAACGGGATTACAACACCAATTGTAATAATCTGTCGACGTTACAATCTGTGGAGATGCAGTAAGCCGCAACAGCAGAGCACCCAGCCGCCAGCACCTGGAAAGCATTCCTATGAAAATCCCAAAAACGCAAAAGCATATCCAGCAACATTTTCCCTCAAAGTCGGAAAATAGTCGCTGAACTGTGGGGGGAGGAATTACGTAGTTTCACTACACGAAAATCGCCTAGGATGTAAAACCTACATAAAGGTGCACACGACGGAGCCGCGTGTCACGAGGCGCCGAGTCAGCAGGCGCCGACCATCCGACGCCCGTGCAAGTTAGCATCGGATTTCGTCATTCTTCGGTCACACTTCGACCAAGCTAATCATTTTAGTTTAGTTATAGAAGTATTGTAATCTTTCTTTAATAAATTTATATTTTAAGAATTGGTTTTTTTTAAGTCCTGCGGCTGCAGCAAACGTAATTGGCATGTAAATATTTTATACAAAAATATTAACAAACAAAATCAACAATAATTATGAAGAAAACTCTTAGCGAAACCGGACTGAATTTATTTTGTAGTTTATGGCATTTTGTTATCATCAATTCCAATAACAAGTTGGACTGAAGTTATAGAACGTACAAAAAATGCATATCGCAACGTATTTTTTTTACTTTACTGGCGTGTGTGAGTATAGATAGCGACAGTGTGCGAGCGAGAGGTGAATAGAGGCGACACCATTTTCAATCCCATTCTTAAACCGCACGGGTAGTACAAAATATTATCGAGTTTTGGCGGGAACTTGACCGGCGGTCGATTGCTGCTCCTGTATTATTGTTTAAATAATGATTTGAAGTGAATTTTGATATGTAAAAGTGGTGCGATTTTGTGTATTAAATGTCTGCGTACGTGAAATATTAGTGGAAACGGTGAAACAAGTGCTCCGATGGTGATGTGAAACTCAAGTTAAGGAGTTGCCTAAGCAGACAAGCGCCTTGAGATACTACCGCCAACTGTCTGCTGGCTCAAGTTGCCGTCAAAATCTCCCAAGGGCTGCACAATGTGACGCATCAACATATTGTGAAGAAGTGTACTATGAAGGATAATTATACATTGTAACTTTAGGCTCAGAAGGCCTAGAACCCAGAGCCGTAAAGCCAGTTATAAAAAAAACAGTACCCACAGAGTACTTTTTATAACCATTAACAACAAAAGTGGACTACGGCCATAGAGTAGGGTAATATATACGCGGTGTATCTGTAACCGGATAAGCGATCGATCGGTAAGTGTACCTACCTACCAAGATTTAGTACTTGCAGAATATATGAAATGCTATCTAATCAATAGCATAAGTAAATGTTATATACTTTTGTTGATTACTATCTTTCTAGTGCCCATTTTTTACGTGTTTGTAGATTTTTGGCTTCATTGAATGTAATAGTAATATTTCGGAAGAAATTGCGCTTATTGGAATCTTCGTAGGTATGTTTTTCTTATTTTATTTTTGTGTAACTTTAGAATAAGTGCTAATGATTGTTATTAGAAAACGTTCCTCAATGTTTTTATTTAAATTTTAAATGATTTCATCTTAATTTACGGTTAAACCTGCTATAAATTGCGGTGTTTTAAAACCTACAAGAAATGTATGAAACCATATACTAAATGCTACATAATATGTAGCATTTAGTATATGGTCGAGTAATTGTGTTGTATTGTATATTTGCATATTGTTATATTAATCCATAATATTCAAAAATATAACATATCACTTAATAAAAAGAGACATTCTAGTTCTCTTTTTATTAAGTGATAGCTATATTATACTATTTTTCGATAATATGAGACATTTTTTTGATTTAGATTCTTAATTGGCTACATCAGCTACATTTTTATTTAGATCCTTTATTTTCTGATAATAAGCAAAACTTAGCAACTTTGTAGTATATAAAATCAGTGTTGAACCAGCTTGCGTTTATTTTATTATATGGTGGCAGCGGGGTGATACAAACCTATGCAACCGAAGAGACTGGTGCCTCAAATCAAACTAACTATCAACTGACTCATTTAATAGAAAATCACTAATTGGTAGTTTCGTACTCCTATAGTATATTGTGGGTAGATTAGTATTGTGTGTCAATACTGTACCTTCATAAATTAATAAAATCAGTATTGAACCAGCTAACGTTTATTTTATTATATGGTGGCAGCGGGGTGATACAAACCTATGCATCCGAAGAGACTGGTGCGTCAAATCAAACTAACTATCAACTGACTCATTTAATAGAAAATCACTAATTGTTAGTTTCATACTCCTATAGTATTAGGTCCTTACATATGAAATTGGCGTTTTGTACGGGAGGAATATAAAGTCAATTTTTTTTGTAAAATATATTTATTTAATCAAAGTATGCACCGTTGTTATCTATGCACTTTTGCCATCTCATAGGTAGTTCATTGATCCCTTTACTAAAAAAACATGGGGCCAAGAATCAATAAACTTTTGAAGGCGGTTTGGACTGCCGCATCGGAGTTGAATTTTTTCCTTGTGAGAAGTTGTCCAAATTGGGAAAAGAAATGGTAATCTGTTGGAGCAAGGTCCGGGGAGTACGGTGGATGTCGCAGACATTCCAATTGTAGCTCATCTAACTTAGTGGTTGTTTGTAGTGCAGTGTGTGGTCTTGCGTTGTTGTGAAGCAGCAGTGGCCTAGAGCGATTGACCAATCTCGGTTGGTTAGCAGCTAGTTCTTCCTTCATGGTTTGCAGTTGCTGACAATAGATATCTGCCGTAATCGTTTGGCCAGATTTTAGAAAGCTGTAGTGAACGACACTGGCGCTAGTCCACCAAACACTCACAAGTAACTTTTTCTGAGTCAATTTCCTTTTAGGGCAAGATTTGGCTGGGTCTCTAGGGTTCAGCCATTGCGACGAGCGCTTCCGATTATCGTACAGTATCCACTTTTCATCACTTCATCACAAGTAATGATTCGATTTAAAATCCCTTCATTATTGTGTCGGTTGAGCAAAGTAACACAGCAGTCAACCCATGTTTGCAAGTTCGATTCACTCAATTCATGAGGTACCCATCTTTCAAATTTTGCTTCAAGTGGATTAATACAGTTTTATCACTTACTCCGAAGCCTGCAGTTATCTCTGAAGTGCTTTGTGATGGATCCGCTTCCACAATAGCCTTTAATTCTTCGTTTTCCACTTTGGTCTCCGGCCGTCCACGGGGTTGGTTCTGAAGGTCGAAATTTCCAGAACGAAAACGTTGAAACCAAAAACGTACCGTGCTTTCTTTTGCGACACCAGCGCCGTACACATCATTAATCCTTCGAGCTGTTTCTGCAGCACTGGTGCCACGGTAGAACTCGTACTCGTAAATATACCGATATTTCATGTTTTCCATTGTGCAGTAATAAGCGACGCCAAAGAATAAAATAATGAGAAAAAAACAAATGAATGACTGTTTTCAAAACTCAAATGTACCAGCTAAATGAATTTATAAATTTGAATTTGGAATTCTTAACCAAAGAGGAGATATTTCAGATCAAAGTGGTCAGTACGACAAAACGCTAATTTTATATGTAAGGACCTAATATATTGTGGATAGATTAGTATTGTGTGTCAATACTGTTCCTTCTTAAATTAATAAAATCAGTGTTGAACGAGCTAGCGTTTATTTTATTATATGGAGGCAACGGGGTGATACAAACCTATGCATCCGAAGAAACTGGTGCCTCAAATCAAACTAACTATCAACTGACTCATTTAATAGAAAATCACTAATTGGTAGTTTCGTACTCCTATAGTATATTGTGGGTAGATTAGTATTGTGTGTTGATACTGTACCTTCTTAAATTAATAAAATCAGTGTTGAACCAGCTAGCGTTTATTTTATCATATCGTGGCAGCGGGGTGATACAAACCTATGCATCCGAAGAGACTGGTGCCTCAAATCAAACTAACTATCAACCGACTCATGTAATAGAAAATCACTAATTGGTAGTTTCATACTCCTATAGTTCAATAAGCTTATATAGAAATCATCCCCAGAATTGGTGCATGTTTTGAGTAGTTTTTATAGTTTGCACTGTCCCATTTGATTGAGGGTAATGCGGTGATGAAGTCGCCAGTCACATGCATAACAAATTTTTGTACACCAATTGTCACATGCTTACTTTGTGGAAAGAAGGGACAGCTAAAAGCCTTTTAACATAGGAAATACTAACTAAGTTTGCGATGTAATAGGCTTAGATGAGACTAAGGTTGACTATAGACGTCCAATACTTTATTTTAATTATAAGGAGGCTTCTCAGGGTTAAGCTTGAACTTTTCTCTCTGAATTTGGATGTCGGAAATACGTTTTAAATTAATTACGATAAAATTCACTAAAAATTGCATATAACGAAATGCAAATATGTCAATTTGGTCTAGTATTATGAAGTAGACGTCCGGTACTTGATTTTAATTATGTTTTCAGTTTAGGAGTTTTGTCAGGGTTAAACTTGAACCTTATAAACTGTTTTTGGATTTCGGAAATGCTTTTTTTTAATTAATTAGGATAAAAAAATCACTAAAAATTGCATATAACGAAACACAATTATGTTAATTTGTTTTTTTTTTAACATGGGTACACCCATAAAAATTTTAATAACTCGGACCCAGGCAATCCATTTGCGGCTGAAGATGGGATTCATACACAACTATTGAGGCGCAGTGAAGAGCAGTCAAGAGGTTTTTCAGAAAACAAAATTATAACAATTTACATTGTTTCATTTACCACTATCATAGCAGAGTTTAGGGCAACCTGACTTTATAGATTTGAATTGAATTGAATAAACGGGCTGTTTTCCGCTACTCCACGTCTAAGCGCGTATTTTGCGTGTGGGCAGGAATAATGTATTTATTCGAGCCATGAAATCTCCTCGAAGAAGTTTAACAGTCCTTTGATGTTGCAAGCAACTTCGGGGAGTGATCCCAGCGTGCCGAGATGTTTAGTCCTGTATGCAGCGACTTCCGGACATGTCAACAACACGTGGGCCGCCGTTTCTTCCTCCCCCATACATGCCCTACACAGGGGACTGTCTGTAACAACTATGGTAAATAAAGGTTTGTTAAAGGTGCCGTGTCCTGTGATAGCACTTGTTACTATCCTTGTTCATTCTCATTAGAACCTTGGTTAAACAACTGTTTAATTCAGGCAGGGTCTCCCTAGCTGGTCTACAGTCTACTAGATTTATCCAAAGTTGAGCGTGTTGATTAGTGAAGTGTCTACGTACCAGTCAACGAACGTTACCAAAGGGGATTCATATGATTGGTTCCGGCCCTATAGTGGCCAGAGCCGATCCTCTTCTGGCCAGTTTGTCTGCTGCATTGTTGCCTCTGGATCCAATGTGTCCCTTTATCCATTGCAGAGTCACATTGCTGTGTTTACATACCTCATTTAATTGTTGATGGCATTCATATATTAGTCCCGAGTTCACCACATTGCAACTCAGGGCTTATAGTACCGCCCTATTGTTGGTCAGTATTTGATGGAGAAGTCATTAACCTTCCTAGCATCTATTACTATGGCTGCTTGAATGATACCCATACATTCCGCTTGAAAGACTGTGTTGTAGGTACCCAGCGGTGTGCAAATGTGGATATTGAGATCTTCAGAGAAAGTTCCAGATCCTACACCTTCATTTGTTTTAGAACCATCGGTGAAAACTAAGCTCTTTTGGGCTTAATCCCTCCGGCTGGCTGGTTTCACTTAATTGTGTCTTATACTTCTTATCGAATACAAATTGTTTGGGGATCTTATCGTACTTGGCTTGTAAGATAGGAATTTTTGAGTGAATTCTATCAATTATACCTGTATGAGGGACTCTATTCTTACTCCAAAGATTTAGGGTCTTGGGTCTAATGGCAGCTAAAGTCGCTTCTTGTTGTATGTGTAGATGAAGCGGGGTTAGCTCCAGCATCGCCTCTAAGGCTGCTGTTGGCGTAGTTTTTATGCAGCCTGTGGCAGCCATACATGCCAGTCTCTGGTAACGCTGAAGCTTGTTTATAGTGGTGGCTTCATTTGTTTTGGTCCAACATACCAGAGCGCCGTATGTGATCATGGGCCGAAATATAGTTTTGTACAGCCACAGTATGATTTTTGGCATCAGACCCCATCTTTTGCCAATCATGTTTCTGCATTGCCAGAAAGTTATACTAGCTTTGTTGATTTTGTTTTCTATGTGTTTATTCCAGTTGAGTTTACTGTCCAAGGTAAGACCTATATATATAAATATTTTACCTCAGAGGATAGCAGGAGTTTTGTGGTAAAGAGACTTGGGAGATGATAGTTATTCAGCATTCGTTTTTGTGTGAACATTACTAGGACCATTTTATTTGGATTGACGGTTAAGTCGTATTCCCTGCACCATCTCTCCACTATACGGAGAGCCGCTTGGGTCAGGTTGCACACCATGCTTGCTGTCTTTCCAGAGACCAGTATTGTCAGGTGATCAGGATAACCTACTGTGTAGAAGTGATGGGTATTTAATTTGTTGATGAGTTCATTAATTACCATATTCCATAGGAGAGGTGAAAGACCCCACCTTGCGGGCAGCCCTTCTTTATCTGGATTGTTTGAGATTCACCAGCAATCTTTATTGTTCGTGTACTGAGCATGTTTACTATCCAGTCAATCAGTGCCGGTTCAACTTTATGTCTACTGAGTGCACTTTTTATGCTGGAGAAGTTCGTTCTGTCAAAAGCACCTTCTATATCTATGAAGGAACCTAGACATATTACTTAGTCTTGGATGGCCTCTAAAATCTTTGTTATTACCTGGTGAAGTGCCGATTATGTCGATTTACCTAGGCTGTAGGCGTGTTGTTAGTCGTGCAGCGGTAAATTCATTAGCGCCGACCCCCTTAATTCCCTTTACTTTATCTGCTCTTAGTCTGCTTCCTCTGTTAAAGGTTAAGGTTTGGAATCAAGTCGCCTTAATAGGAGTTTGGGGGGCGGGGGAAAGGGGTGGGGGTGTAGATTCGCCCCCCACATTTTTTCCCCGCCGGAAGTGCCTATTTTTTTAATTAAATGTTGAAGATTAAAATTTTTATTGAATGATTTCTAAGAAAAATCGCTTTAATAGGGGGGGGGGGCGTCCCCCCTCCGCCGAAGTTATATCAAAGTGTAGTCGACGGAGCCCCGCTAAGTTGGGCTCCTATTTCTGGATGGTTTAAAAGAATAACCACGAAGGGGATGGAGTGGTCTGTCGACTCGCTCACTCGACCCCGCCATCCCCTTCAAACCTAACCTGTCCAAGTCGGTGTGCCCCAAGTTCCGAGATCGCTTCGCTCGCTCTTGCACCAAATAACACACCAAAATGTTAACTTTTATAATTATTTTAATAAGTAAACATATTTTATTACTTCCACCATTTCTCCACAAGTACTCCACCATACTCCACTATCGCATCACCAAAATTCTCTGGATTATTGTAATTATCTTTTTTTAAAACGGAATGACGCTTATGACGCGAGTCGCGAAGTCGAGTATAACTGTCACTGTCAATGTCAACTTAAGAAACTAAAAATAGTAAGAATTTAGAGTAATTTAAGTTCCGTTTCAGGTATTAATTAGTGATTTATGAATATTTTTAGAAAATAATTTTAAATATTTCGACGCAGCTCCGGCAGCTAAAATTGCATGGGGGCGCTTGAGATAAACCTCCTTGACCCCCACAGTAACAGACTCCTCAAATTCAGGCGACTTGATTCTAAACCCAACCCCTGTTAAATGCTGATAATCTTCTTATGACAATGAGGATGCTATGCTAGCTATGATCTTACAACATAAGTTTTTCTTTTTGTAATCTGTTTAGGACAAATGAGTGAATTTTTTTATACAAGCACTTGTGACGGCTTTTGATTTATTTAGAAGTGGGTATCTGTAAATGTGCCAGGAGGATATAATTTTTGTTTCTTATGATAGATATTATTAAAATATCAACACAAGAATAAGAAAATTACACTTAAATGTTATTGTATTTTAGTTTCATTATAATTATCAATTATTTATGGAACTTCCAAGGCATAATATATTAGGTCCTTACATATGAAATTGGCGTTTTGTACGGGAGGAATATAAAGTAATTTTTTTTTTGTAAAATATATTTAATTAATCAAAGTATGCACCGTTGTTATCTATACACTTTTGCCATCTCATAGGTAGTTCATTGATCCCTTTACTAAAAAAACCATGGGGGCGAGATTCAATAAACTCTTTGAAGGCGGTTTGGACTGCCGCATCGGATTTGAATTTTTTTCCTTGTAAGAAGTTGTCCAAATTCCGGAAAAAATGGTAATCTGTTGGAGCAAGGTCCGGGAAGTACGGTGGATGTCGCAGACATTCCAATTGTAGCTCATCTAACTTAGTGGTTGTTTGTTGTGCAGTGTGTGGTCTTGCGTTGTCGTGAAGCAGCAGTGGCCTAGAGCGATTGACCAATCTCGGTTGTTTAGCAGCTACCGGTAGATACCGGCGCTAGTCCACCAAATACTCACAAGTAACTTTTTCTGAGTCGATTTTCGTTTAGAGCAGGATTTGGCTGGGTCTCCAGGGTTCAGCCATTGCGACGAGCGCTTCCGATTATCGTACAGTATCCACTTTTCATCACAAGTAATGATTCGATTTAAAATCCCTTCATTATTGTGTCGGTTGAGCAAAGTAACAAAGCAGTCGACGCGTGTTTGCAAGTTCGATTCACTCAATTCATGAGGTACCCATCGTTCAAGTTTTTTTACTTTCCCGAATTGCTTCAAGTGGATTAATACAGTTTTATCGCTTACCCCGAAGCCTGCAGTTATCTCTGAAGTGCTTTGTGATGGATCCGCTTCCACAATAGCCTTTAATTCTTCGTTATCCACTTTGGTCTCCGGCCGTCCACGGGGTTGGTTCTGAAGGTCGAAATTTCCAGAACGAAAACGTTGAAACCAAAAACGTACCGTGCTTTCATTTGCGACACCAGCGCCGTACACATCATTAATGCTTCGAGCTGTTTCTGCAGCACTGGTGCCACGGTAGAATAAACCGATATTTCATGTTTTCCATTGTGCGGTAATAAGCGACGCCAAAGAATAAAATGATGAGGGAAAAACAAATGAATGACTGTTTTCAAAACTCAAATGTACCAGCTAAATGAATTTATAAATTTGAATTTGGAATTCTTAACCAAAGAGGAGATATTTCAGATCAAAGTGGTCAGTACGACAAAACGCTAATTTCATATGTAAGGACCTAATATTATAGCTAAATTTCAGCATTACATATACTTTTTTTTCTTCAGAATATTTTGCACAAGGCGGTTGGCAGCAGCTATTATGCCTTATGCCTGAAAAACAAAAGAAAAAAACGCACAATAATCTTGTTTTTACATTTCGTCATCATTATTATAGCCCTTCACAAGTACATTGCTGAACATAGGCCAGGTGGCATTCCATCTAGTGTGAGTAGGGGCACCCTATACTTTGCTTACCCATACGAGCAGCCACTCGAAACTTTTCGTCACCATGGGTTGTCAGATCTTCCAGCTATATATGGTAGAGCCATGCTGCAGCTATATTAATTGTATAGTTGTAGCACGAATGGGTCGGCTCGACGCTCTCACAGAATACCGGCGTAAAATAGCAGCTTAATGCTGCTGTGTTTCGTATGGTGAGTGTAGAGAACCGGAGACCCTTTTTACTGGAAAAGAGGCATTCCATCTTAGTCCTCACGGCTGACAACGCATCTGCATTTTAATTAACAAACAAAGATAGATGTAGATGTCTATGGGCCACAGCAACCACTTATCATTAGGTGGACTGTGTGCTCGTTTGTCACCCTTATTCTATAAAAAAAATATAGATGTTAGATCGCCCAGTTCCACTTTATTACTGGTCCATTGGGCTGTCATTACCTCGGGACTACTGTGAATATCCTCATTACGAAGTCTATCACGCAGATAAACTCCTAACATAACCATCTACATAGCTTGTTGAGCGAATTTGAGCTTACTCATACTATCAGCAGTAGAGACCACTTCTCCGATCCATATGTCATCACTAGCAACACGCAGTGTTTGTACACTGTTTTCATGTATTGAGGTATACTATACATGACGAGAAGATATGTCGTAATTTCCCAAACGAAACGCTAATACCGTATCCAATCCAGTATAGCAGCTTGAAAACTTTTTACATTTAATAGTAATAATGACGTTTTTTAAAATAATATGCTACTAACGCTAGACTTAGATGGTAAAATACACTGGTTTTTTAGTACTCAAAAAGAAAAATTAATGCTGGCAATTTATTGTAATCCTTTGCTGTATGCAATAGGCAAAATTTGTCGAATGACAAATGGAGAGTATATCCACTGAGAAAAGGGAGACAGACAAATACCCCCATGAGTCTTGTTGTCCACTGATGGAATGGGGAAAGAGGAATATAATTGTGTAATTCCTGTGCACTCTTCAAATAGTAATCAGTTTTTAGCTATTTGCCACGACTTCGTCCGCGTGAAATTTATTACGGTTGGATATCATAGGTTTTGATTTTTTTTACAAGGAACCCTAATTTTTTTTTTTCTAAAATAAAAGTAGCCTTTTTTTTTTTTTTTGCGGATGGAAAATCATCTAATGACGCCTTTCGCTGTGGGTGGAGCGGAAGGGAGTGTCAGACTTTTACTGACTAAAAACCATCCGTGTTCCTTCAGTGCCCTTACGTTCCGGAGCCGCGGTATCTCTTTCGAACAGCCCGCAGCCCCGGCAGAAAATATAAAAGTAGCCTAAGTTATTCCTTATAACATCAGCTATCTGCCAGTGAAAGTTCCGTCAAAATCGGTGCAGCCCTTTCGGAGATTACCCGGAACAAACAGACAGACACACATACCAAAATTTAAAAAATTGCTTTTTGTTATAAGTATTGTAGGTATATACTTTCATATGCATTTAGTTAAAAGCTGTTATTTTGACATTACAAACAGTCACTCCAATTTTATTTATTTGTATAGATTACTGAAGGACTACTATGAGCAGTTTGATTAAATAGTTGATGCCAGTGTGGCAACTATGATGTCATCAGTGTAAATATATATATGCAAACAATAGGGACATGGTTTGCATATAAATGTGTCAAAATAAGATTTCGATTTCTTTTGCGTCCTTCAAGGCAGAATCCTCCCCAACGATATCCTGAATTATATTACCTATGTCAAAATTTAGTGAGGAATTGATGACAACTAGTGACTTAAGAAAAAAAAAAATTATTGACGCAATACTTTAGGAGAGTTAGCCCTTTTTTTGGGAGTATTCTAGCCCTCCCCTCGAAAACCCCACATCGTCTGGATCAGATATGTGATTCCTGTTTCAAGATTTAGTGACTAATGGGCGTCTTATAACTAGTTTTAACTAGCTCCAACGGAACCATAGTTTTCGTATGCCTTAGGGAGGACTAAGGACGCTTTCTTTTGCATAATTTTATTTATACTATCTCTTTTTATTTTGGATGTTTCTAATGAATATCTTGAAAATTGAAAAAAAATAATAATTTGAAATGATTAAATGAATTTTAGAGAATAGACAGGAAGCTCGCCTTTTTATAGTACGCAAGAAACTTTAGTTCGAGTTTGGATATAATCTTAGTTAACGAAATATAATGCTTATCAACCACACATTGTGCGAAAACTAATATAAGCCAGAATTTGACTATTACGCCACCTGATCCTGTTGTTATATAACTGAAGATGGTAAGGCGAGCTGACTTATCTTTACAAAAACCGGATCTCTGTTACCTTAAAGAGAAACGCATTTTAATCTAATAGGAAGACATATACTGGCGAACTATTCCACTGCCTTGCTGTACGCATTACAAATGGTTGATCGTTTAGTTCGAATATGTGGCAATGTCTACAATAAAAGTTTGAACACCCGTCGAGCATCTTGTTGTCCAATGGTATAAAGGGGAGGGGAGGTTTTGCGCACTCTCTTGGAAATGCATCCTATAAACTACCGAGGCTGGCTACTCTCCTCTCTTTGATTGCCATGTTGGTCTAATGTTCGTAAGCGTGACCGCTGATCATGGGATTATGGGTTCATTAACGGACGGGTTGTTGGTTTTTTTTTGTCAAGAAATTCTCAGTAACAGCCCAGAGCAGAGTCAAGATGTTGGCGGTGTTTTACCCCCCTTGCTTCGGAAAGCGCATAAATTCGATGGCCCCGCGCGGTATCTCCTTTCGGTCGTGACGGATTGCCGTCCTATCGGACCATGAGAAATGAATAGAGTGCACCTGTGCGCATACACTTGGGCAATTAAATCCGGTCCTACGCAGATGACTAGTAGTAGAGGCTGGTGTCGGTTTGCCTGATTAGTGTACCTTAACCTACTGTCGAAAAAGGAACATGAACAACAACACAACAGGAACGTCAATGTTGCGAAATTTGTTCCTCCTGTACATTCAGTTTACAATTATAATTATTTCACTAGATTAGTCTAGTGAGATAGTTATGAACCGCTTTCATATAACTATATTACGGTATGTAGCTATATCCCTAGGGAAATAACTATATCACGGCTTTAACTATCTTACTGCGACATATATAAAAGTAAGAGCCAGGGCGAGATGACTCCTTTCTGTTGAAAAATGTTACATCTCACAAGATTGGCATCGCCCCATCCGGGAACTGCCTGTAATGTAAATATGCGGTGGGAAGATAATTGCGGAGAGAACAGACCCTAAAAACTGCGGAATTAGTCGTCATGGCCGCTGACGAGTAGTTATATACGATGACTAGAACTCCTAGGTAGAAAAGCAATTCCACCGCCTGTACTACACCACATCGTTCCGTTGATGTCGTAAGAGTCGACAGAGGGAAATGTAACAGGAGATGGGCAGCAGCATCTTCCTGATAAAAACTCAAAATAATAAAAAAAACTGCGACTGCCAACCCGCCAAGCGTTGCAGCAATGACAAGTATCCATGATGAAATCTACGTTTAGCGGCAGACTATGACTGATAGGCTCTAATGATGAATCATCTCATTTAAGCCAGACGTAAAACATCATGAAATAATGGTATTTAATGGGCTGATGTAGAAAAAGAAAAGTGTTAATAAATGTTTACAGGCCATACGGCTATCCTAATCTTTCCTATCCTTATTGTGTTTTGCATGTAACTTATATGGAAAAATAATAATTATATAACTACGGGAAATGTTAGGTAACAATTGCGTCGCTTATCGTATCAGATGTATGTTACGAAATGATGTACATATTATCATTCATGTAAATACGTTGTTTTTATGATGCAACGGAGCGACGCGACGCCAAAATAAACGTCGCTTAATGTCAAGGGTCACAATTCACTAAATAAAAATACTTAGTCACACTTAACGCAGCTTCTATACCGTCGTAGGTATTTTGTTTTGACTAATGACTTTGAATACATTTTTGAAATTATTGTGAGATACGATGTATTTTCAAATTATATACCTATGTAAAATGTGTAATACATCGAAATAAATTAATCCTATAAATTGAATATTGGCATAGCAATCTTCACTTAGTTGTATCATAATTTGGTAAGTATGGATATATATTTGTTTTTACGAATGTTTACCAATAACATGGCGATATGGAAGATCATGTAGAAGCATTGTATTAGTGCGTAATGATGACTCATTATAGCACCGCTACAATAAGTAAAAGCAGCGTCATCACTCATAACCAATGTAACGGTTACGCGATAGTTTGTGTAAATTATGTCAACGGAAATCAGAAGTTCGTATATTATATGACCTGATTTCCGGAGGTACCGATTTCTGTTTCTAGAATCCCAGCCGTAACCAAAACCAATGGTAAAAGCACAAAACATTGCTTTAGATGTAAGTATTGATATCTAATTACATCAATTTATATCGGAAACGGGTACACTCACTTCTTACGTCAAATCGTCCTGCGCTTTTGACAACTTATTAATTGAATTGGCGTTACTTTGCGGAAATCCATGAAATTAAAGATCTGAAAATAAATTAATAGCTAAGTTAAGCGGTTAATCATCCAAGAATCTATTTTTATATTTTATGCCTATTCTTATTTTTTGATTTAATAATCAAAATCGGCCAGGACAACAGCGCCACAAAAGTGATTTATTGCAGTATTCACTGACTGAAATATTGACAAGACCAAAGATTTTTGTTATGTGATTGTTATAAACCTAGAGAAAATTCCAAGAAAAATTGTGTTTTTATTTATTTCCTACCTTGAAAAATGGCTGAGATAATGAAGACGATGAATTTCTCGCGCGATGTTATCGTCAAAATTCGGCGGCCGAACCACATGAGTAAAGAAACCGTACCGTAGCCGGACAATGCGCGGTGACGTCTTCTCTCGTGTCATGCCGCGCCCTATAAGCACATGAGTAAAGAAATCGTACCGTACTATAAGAGAACTTACTATTTCGCTCGCAATTTCGAGCGGGTCACTCACCGCTGTGATTATTATTTTTGACTAAAATTGTCATATAAGTATTGTGTAATAATTTTTTAATAATTGTCATATAAAAATTGCAATAAGAATGTTGTATAGGACAGGCAAGACTACCAGGCTTGAGACCTGCATTCAAAGAATTGTGAAATATTTCTAGCTATGCTTAGAACCTGAATAACTATTTTGAATGAACATGGCTCTAAAAATATAAAAATATCATTCATGCAATAACAAATCTACCCAGAATCGTTTCCGCTCGGTAATCAAACCCGGAGTCCCTAATAGTAAGCTGCACCACACAAGTCGTCATATACGCAGTTAAATGAAAACCTGTACGGTCTGTTGTAGAAAAACGTAAAAAAGCAGAAATTATTAAGAATATTCTGAGTGAAGGTGTAAGTGGAAATGTTGCGCCTGCTTCACACAAGTTTAGTTCTTACTAAAATTTTCGCCTAATGCGGCCGTTAGCTTTGTTGCAACAGCCCTGATTTAGGTACGACATGACCGCAATATTCCTAACTAACCTTCTACTATTTCATAGGTAAGTTAATCTTGCTCTCAGTCACTATTTTATAAGAAATATTAAGCTACCATAAAAACATTCACTTTAGGTAAATTGCCAGATTGCCCTTTTTCATAGCCGTCTCCATGTTAAATTGTTAAAATTAACCCCCCTACAACAACTCTTATATAGATAGGAAAAAAATTGCGAAAGAACAACCGTTGCATACGTATGTGAACCACACTACCGTGATGTGGCAATAATTGTGGTCATAATTGAAGAAAACGACACCTAGGTGTAGCCACGATATATGACCATGATTTTACAATGTCAATCAATATGGCATATGGCGGTAGGCAATCGCTCCGGTGGCGGTCTTTTTCGTACATCAAAGACGATTACCGCGATAATTTTTGCGTCAAGTGACCACACTACAGTTTGTTCAGTGTGCGACATGAGCTCAACGGAAAAAAAAGACTAACCTATTACGTTTTCTGTGCATTTTTATCATCCACCATCTTCTTTTAAGTCTTGGTTTAGCTTTGTTAAAATGTAAAAGATTCATATAATAGTAACTGACACTCATTAAGAACAACATCCCCACAGCTTCAACCTTCATCTTGAAATATGACATTTTTTCCGCCTAGTTCATTGTCATATCTAGGTAAACTTTTGTAACCACACTACTTCACGCGATAATTTAGGCAGTAATTGAATGCCATAAGTATTGCGGTAAACGGGCGGTTGACGGTGTCACACCACGAGCGCGCGAAATCACAGGAATTTGAAAAACCCCTCCGAACTTCTCGTAGTAATAACCGTGAAACAAAAACTAGTGTGATGTACGCAAAATAAGCTTTCATAATAGATATATTTGAATGCCAAATTTTTACCTACTTGTCAGGCTCATTATATTATTATGCTTTCAAATTAGCATAGTAAAACACAATGACGAGTCTTAATTTATTAAATTTTATGTTCATAGATCCATCCCTGACCTCTGAAATGCTTAATGCCGGACACGAGGGCTAAGCCTGTCCCGGCAAGCGAGTTGTCAGCCTCAGAAGAAGCGACTCTACTCGAGGAGTTCCTTCAGAGGCAACTGGAAGATGATGTTGCGAGGTAGGTTTTATATTTCAGTTGATGACAATTCTGTTATAATTTAACATGATACAATCAAACCCTGCATTAGTTAGCTAAAAATAACATAAAAAAGGTTAGTAGTCACTAATCTCTTTAATTTTTGACGACACCGACATTTTAAAAATTAACAATGTAACGTACTAACTGCATACTAACGCCTAATTATTATTTTATCCTCAAATTCTTGTTTTCAGAATATTTGACGAGTCAATATATTCAGATCTTGAGGTGGCATGTGGGAAATTAAAAATACTTACGCATTCTTGTATACTAAAAGCACGTACTAATAAATTTTATCATAAACTTGAAACTTTCTTGCATGTCAATGTTGGACGCAGTATCTTTGACGAAATATATTCTTTTATAAGGTAAAGAAATATTAAGTGCTTCTTAAAAAATGTCTTCGTGCAAAATATTATTATTTTTCTGTATATATTTACAAATAATTCAATCAAGTTTCCTTTACAGTGATGCATACACTGAATGTAACATAAAGAATCAAGAAAAGGAAATTATTGAATATTTAAATGAAAAACTTAAACAAGAAAAAATTGATTCTACAGAGCCTAAAAAACAAATCGAGTTTGTTACCACTGATGAACAAGAAGTTTTTTTGACACCTAAGTGTCTAAGTCCATATACTAATAAAGATTTTAAAAATAGTTGTCTTAGCCCAAGCACAGAATTGACGAAGGAGTACTATGCTTTGGTACCAATAGACGGAAATTTACTTGAACAAGAGCTTAACGAACAAGATGCTTTATCAAATTCGTTTCAATCTATTATAAATACTCAACCTAAAGAGATTAATAAATCCCTGATTTCACCTCGGGCTAAACCTACTACTCTGTCCCTTACTTCTAGTCACACATCAAAAATAGTAAAGCATTCCAACAGTTGTGATAATTTAGTTAGCTATCATTGCGAAGATACTTCCCTTCAAAACGAAAAAGTAATAGACAAGAAAATCATTTTTACTAGTCATAAATCTAAAATATTTCAAGGTTTCGAATCTATTAAAACTTTCGATAATACTTATAAGTCTTTAAGTAACGGCGAATCAGTTGTTGGTAAAATAATCGATCCAACTTATTCACCAGACAGTTTAATTACTGACGATCCTAGTTCGTCATCAGATTACTTATCTGCAGCTTATAACTGTTCCCCTGGAATAAGCTCTTCTGTTTGTCTACCGCAATTAAATGTTGGGGATACCATTACGAAAATGGATAACATATTCACCTCGTCAGATTCAGGATTGGAGAACACTGGTTTATTGGAAAGTCTAAGTAGCCATAAAGATATCACAATAACTGATACATCCTTGACAGAAAGCACACTTCACGAACTGACAGATGATTTAAATCATCCACAAGATACTCCGACTAGTTCAACAGGAGAAAATCGGTTTCAAAAATGGAAATACATTTCCTCGCGTGGTGATAAAGCATCATTAAGTGGTACGTCTACTGATACTAGTAATGGACAAAAGTGCATTTCACCACCTATAATAAAAGATTCAATGACAAGCAACTCATCAAAGGAAGAAAAACAGCGACAAAATGAAGAAATAGTAATTTTGGAATCTTCTTCTGTGTCTTCCGAAACAGGGTCGTGGGAGTCGGTATTTCCTCCAAAGTTAGCTGAAAAAGAAATTTGTGAGAAATTTATCAAAAATGAAAGACAATTTACTAACGATCATGTTACAATTACAAAGGAATGTCTTACTAATTTTCCGGAAAATTTATCTCCAAGTTTAGTCCAAAAGTCACCTTTTAAATCTACTTCTTGTTTCATTGATGCTGCAAGTTTAGTAGACGAAGAAGACGATACACAAGGTATGCCAAAATCTTATAATGTACAAGAAGAGCAATCAGAAAAGAAGAAATCTGATACTCTACCTGCTCCAAGTCAACCAGTGCCGTGTGCCACTGTTAATAAACAGGATATTAGTCCAAATGATTGGTCCGAAAGCAATGAAATCGAAGATTCTTTAGAACAAGGAGATAACAGGGATCCAGATTCTATACAAAAAGATTTATCACCAACAATTTTTGAAATGACACCTATTACGGAAGATTCATTCAGCACAAATGTTTTTGAAAATGCAACACATCTTGATGCTGATCTAAAAGAAGAAGCTAATAACAGAATAAGGAACCCTGAATCAGATTCTACTACAACTGTTTTCATGTCGGATACACCACATAATTCCATTTTGTCACTGAAAGACTCCACAATAAACAACAAACTGTTTAATTTAGAAGAAAGAGAAACTAATGTGGCAACTATGGAAAGAGATTTAAAAAAGAATCTAAACGTAAAGTATAATGAATCATCACCTATCATTTCAGGAGGAGCTTCAATAGAAGACCATTTGCCCCAAAACCGCAAAATTTTAGAGTACTCATCTGAAACATCTGATGGATCAGTTAATAAATTTGATGTCTGTAATTGCAAAAAATCTCCAAAAACTTGTGTCTCTGCTTGGGTAGTTGACATGTCAGGTATAAAGTCTGATGATAGAAGTTCTAATGTGAATATCAGTAACAATAAACCTGGAGACCGAACATGTGAAAATTTAAAAAATGAATCTAAATTTTCCAACTATACTGAAAATTGTAACAAAAGTGGTTCCGTGGATTCCGATAGTAGTGAAAAATCGAGTCATAAATTCTATATTGACCTATCAAGCTTACCTGATCCTCTACCACCAGAGAATAATAAAGATAACGAAATTCTGGCTGAGAAAAAGAACATGTTTTCGATGTACATTGATTTAGGTGAGAAATCAACCTTAAAAGAAATGCCTGCTAGATTTTCATCTTCGCTTAACACAAAAAAGCATATTTTAAATGATACAAAAAGTATAACGAAGACTTCAAAGACTGGAAAATATGTATCTAATATCAATGAAACACAGCCTAATGAAATACTGGAGCAAAACAGTGGCGTAGACATTTTTGAAAGATATGAATCATTATGCAATGATCCAAATGTGAGTATATCTGAAATTATTGCTATTCCCGAGGAACAGTCTAAAACGAAAGATATTGATTCGGGTTCAACAAAGAAAATCGAGCATTCGCGTGGTGTTAATGGGGATAAAATACATCACACAATTGCAACAACTATAATTCAAGAGGAACCAGTAATTCAACAGTCTTCCGATCTTTTTGTTAAGTTGTCTGATTTAGATAAACCCATTAATAAAACTGATATCGAAATGCCCTTTTTAAAACAACATAATGGTACAGATAGATTAGATGTAAGGATGACAAGATCGATTCCTGAAAATAATTGGAGAGAAAATCATGCGTCAACTTCGAGGTCTACGGAAATAATGAGCTCATTTCATTCTGAAAACGCGTTGAGTTTAAACAGGTTATTTCCTCACTTGAAAAATGAATTTAGTAAAAGTATGCCTGGATTTCTGTCTGGTAGAACTCAGTCAGGAGCTTCTTCGAGTCATGGAGAACTGGATGAGCAAACATCAGACATCTCGGAACTAAGTAGTGTCCAAAGTAGTATCTGTCGCTCGGTTGTTGGTGAGTTTTCTTCTCTTTCTTACAACGATAGCTATAATTATTTTCATGATTACAAAGAAGTCCATAGACCTTGAATTTTTATTTATTACAAAAATGAAAGATTTACCTTTTCTTATTCATTTACGCTTATCGAGCAACATAACAATGTAGTTAGAGTAACTACGTCTATGCCCATTAATTATTTTACTTTATTATTACTTATGAAAGTGGCTTAGGACTGTGTTCTATGGCATTCCTTGTGGTAGGCCTATGTTAATAAACTAAGAAAAAGTTTGCGCATCAAATAATATTTTATAATACACTAGCTGGTAACCGGCGCGTTTCTGCCGCAGAAAAAATAAATATGGAAATATCGTTTTAAATTTGGAAGAGTTATATTGGGTATGATAATACATTCATTGTAATTGAATGATATATAACTTTCAAATAATTTGTCGGTACGATACGCGCGCCATCTACTGTAAGTTAATTGTACTATAGCTATAACCTTCGCGCTAGAGCAAGCAATAAGTCGACAAAGTTTTAGCGTAATCTGATGAACGGTATGGCAGTGCATAAAATACGAACAAACAAACACTATTTTTTATATATTAGAAGATTATTACGTAAACCAACTAAAAGAAACAACAAAAGTAAAATACTAATTACCTCCGACTATAGGTGTAATCAATCTCTTGAAACCGAATTATTTTTATTAGCAGCTGTATCTGCTATTGAATTAATTTTTATTTTACAGATAACAGTACTACTGAAGACACAAGTCAGACATCTAGTTTAATAGCCAGCTGCCAATCTCGTCTGGGTAAAGACTTGTTACGGATGTTTTTAGAGGAAATAGCACCTGATGTCATAGTTGAAGTCTCTGGGAAACGTATAAAGGCGCACAAGTGCATTTTGTCATCAAGGTACCTGCTGTTTAATACTTATGATCTCATCGTTGCAGACTAAAAACTAATAATGACCTTGACATACTTTTCATATTTGTGTACGCTCCTATCGACTTTTTGAATAAAATTGAGTGTAATGTTAAATTTACTAAATTTCATTTTAATATTACGAAATATTACTAAATTACCGTCTAGTGGCGGAGTAAGAATATCCACTACCCCATATCATCCCGTGGGTGTCGTAAGAGGCGACAGAGGGAAACAAATTAGGAGATGGGCAGCAGCGGATTCCTAATAACGACTAAAAATAAAATCCTGCGGTTGCCAACCCCCTTGCCAAGCGTGGCAACTATGACAAATATCTCCAATCTATGGGGAGGCCTATGTTCAGCAGTGGACTTCAATTGACTGTAACGGTAACGACAAAATGTATTTATATAATGGTAATATGGGTACGTTTACTTGTAAAAAAAAATTTCGGGCTGTTATTTTACACACGAACGAGTAACGCCACTAAATGCATGAAAATACAATATTTGTGATTATTTCTAGCAAAGTATATTAGCAATCCAATGTGTCGCTTGAATTATGTAATAGAAGATTTTTTTCTAGGTAGCTCGTAAGTGTTGATCAATAACGATTACTCTTATGACTATGCGTTGAAACGTTGATTTGTCTGCGTAAGATATATCCTCATAGACCTTTAAACTACGCATAAATTGTGTACTATTAACTTCATAAGTGGTAGAGCCATGCTTCAGCTATACTTAGTCGGGTCATAAGTTCTGTCAAAACTTCATTATTTAGAAATTTTGAATACTGGCTAGATGAACTTCCCTAATTTTATAAATATATCGTTTGCGCTTGCCGAAAATAAAAAAGACATTAATTTTCATTCATTTTCTAATATGAAGTGGTCGAAGAAAGAAGATAGAGTAGCGGTTATCGCGTTGCGCCGCTGTGGTTACGCGCCAAAAGGGATTTTCAATATTTTACAAAAATTGAAAATAACCCTACGATTTGTTTATCGCACTATCAAACGATTCACTGAAGATTCAAGCTTCGAAGATCGTAAGAGGACCGGCCGACCTCGTACAGTAAGGACACCCGCGATCATCAAAGCAGTGAAGGCGCGAATCCAACGAAATCCTGTTCGTAAACAAAAATCTTAGCTCTTCAGATGGGCCTAAGCAGAACCACGGTCAAAAGATTGATCAATGAAGACCTAGGACTACGAGCCTATCGTAAGAAGACCGGACATTTTTTGAACGAGCGTTTGAAAAAAATTAGGCTGGATAGATCCCGCGCTTTGTTACGGCCGTACGCGGGAAAAATACCGCGAAATTTTGTTTTCGGATGAAAAATTTTTTTACATCGATGAAAGTTATAATAAAAAAAATGATAAGGTGTATGCCCACAGCAGTGAAGAAGCCAGCACGCGTATTCCGAGGGTTCAACGAGCAAATTATCCTTCTTCACTCATGGTTTGGTTTGGAGTCTCATATTCAGGCTTAACTGAGGTGTTTTTCTGTGAAAAAGGTGTAAAAACCAGTGCCGAGGTGTATCAAAATACCATCCTAACAAACATAGTGTAACCTCTTTCTCAAAAAATTTTCAAAAACAGACATTGGATATTCCAACAGGACTCGCACGCATAAACTGGTTGACCGCCCATGGATTTGACTTTATCGGACATGAAGACTGGCCCTCTTCTAGCCCAGATTTAAGCCCACTGCATTATAAGATATGGCAACATTTGGAAAAGAAAGTCTGCGCTAAACCTCACCAGAATTTGGAATCTCTCCGAGCATCTTTGACTAAAGCAGCGGCAGAAATAGATATGAGTGTGGTGCGTGCTGCGATTGATGATTGGCCGCGTTGATTAAGGGCATGTATTCAAAATAGGGGAGGGCATTTTGAATAATGTAAATAAAATTGTATTCTAAATTAAATTACCTTTCATTTCATATATAATTTCTATATAATTATCAAAAAGTGGATCATTAATTTTATAAAAAGTTTTTGACAGAACTTATGACCTGACTAAGTATTATGGTTGTAGCACGAGTGGGTCGGCTCAACCGGGAAGGACCACACTCTCACAGAATACCAGCGGAAAATAGCAGTTCTATGATGCTTTGTTTTGTATGGTGAGTGTAGACAACCGGAGACCCTTTGTACTGGAAACGAGGCATTCCATCGTAGTTCTCAGGGGTGGCAACGCATCTGCATTTTGATACTATATTGAAGATAGATGTAGATGTCTATGGGTCACAGCAACCACTTACCATCAGGTGGACTGTGTGCTCGTTTGTCACCCTATCCTATAAAAAAAAAACGAGATGATAATGACGAATCTTGAGAATGGTAATCTATTGAAAGTCGTAAGATCTTTTTGGCATATTCCATCTTCGCTAAGCGCAACAGGCAGCGTCCTGTTTCCCCATTTTATTGCATCGCGGGCAGCGAGTCTTTAACATTAGTATAGACGCCCAGCCGTGCGACATTCGCGGCCTTAAAACGTGAAAACGGTAACGATGATATGGTGCTCTTGCTTGCATTGCACTTACTGGTTTTAAAAAAATTCATCCCTCTAAAATGTTATGTAATTTTTTTTCTCCGAATTGAAATCGTATTAGTATTAATAACCACTCGGGTCTGCTTATTCACTTCACATGCAACACTTGTAATAATATTCTTCAGAAACCCGTCTAAACTGCATGCAAATACTACGCCAAATGACAATAAATACCACCTGCGGCAGACTTTTCTTTGATAGGTTATTGAGGGTGACGCAGTGTCTCAAATAGTAAACAAATGACTCATAGTGTGCAGGTCGCGCGTGGTGAATGATTGATTAGATACAATAATTATATATTATTATGCAGGGTTATTTTGCAATATACGCCCAAATTTGCAGAGAAGGTTCAGAATAAGTAATATCTAATAATAACATTCTGCCCTTTTTATCTTTTAAATTCAGAATGCGCGGTAATCCATTACTTTATCTGATTGTAATTAATAAATATCTAATACGTCTACTATTTTCGCTTGGTCGGCAAAAACGTTTTGAATTTAATCGCTCACAGAGGAGCGCGCGTACGTGTAAGTGTTGTCCATAAAATTATCCCAATTGGGATAATTTTAAATAAAAGTAGAAACCGAGCGAATAAACTCGTATTTTCAAAAACTGCAATAACGGTATATCATTATTTATATATAGCTTGAACATTATCCATTATGAATGAGTCTTATTTATTTATAAACTTTATTGTACTAAAGGTACAAACGGCGGACTTAATGCCATATGGCATTTTCTACCAGCCAACCGGAAAGTTAGTGGGAGATGTGTGTAGTGCAGTGGGCTAGGGTGAAAACCTAAAAACACACACACACACACACACACACACATGTAGATCAAAGTTATTTAAATATATATTATAGGGATATAATAGATTTTCGATGATTAAAGATTATATATTTATGTGTCAGATGAGCCCAAGTAATGTTCCTTTACTTTTGTTTTAAAAATCCACTTGTTAGGGGATTTTCTTATTGCTAAGGGAAGCGCATTCCAGAGTCGTACAGCTGTAACAGCGAAAGAGTTTGAGAGGAAACCAGTACGGTGAGAGGGAATTTGCAGTACGAGATTATTATGATTCTTATTGGACAATGATTTATGATTTTTTTTAAACAAATGATAAAAAATTAACCTAGAAATTCATTTCTCAGAGCAGAAAAATCATTTGTATCGACAATGCGTAAGTACTGCACGTGCATAACTGAAGCGCTTAATCTTTTTATAGTCGAAACTGCCATGCGCGTTTCTATCTACTATAACCATATTATTAATTTGATAGATATATTTATTTTTTATATTTAATTAAAAGCACTTAAAAGGAAGTCGGCGGCTGGAAAACAATTCTCGGCAGTTGAATGTGTTGTCTTTTTCAATATTTTATAAAACTGGAGCATGTGCACCTTCTTTCATCGCACAATCGCATCACGGGTAGCTGCTATGCTGCGCCCTCTATTACACAGAATATATAATATGCGCAATCTTTCTTTGTCACACATTTTTGATTGCTCCAATTTTCAAATTTCAAAGCCTG
Organism: Parnassius orleans; assembly: GCA_029286625.1. Classification (NCBI taxonomy): domain Eukaryota; kingdom Metazoa; phylum Arthropoda; class Insecta; order Lepidoptera; family Papilionidae; genus Parnassius; species Parnassius orleans. The sequence continues at coordinate 5,692,243 of JAGSMP010000022.1, read as the reverse complement.
GCAACCGTGATTCATGAACAATTATTCGCAAGCAACCTTATACCACTGGTCGCAATAAAATTAATTTAATTTTAGTTAAGGATAGCCATGAACAATGATCATATTATTGCACTAGACAACCGTAATATAATTGTTACATAATATTATACTTGATAAAAATACCTTTAAGTATATTTTTCTAAGAGATAAGTGATTAGATCTTAGACTATACAGCTTGAACTTTGGTTATTGTAACTAATATTACAGTTTGAACACGAGCGAAGCCGTGGATATTTATATTGTTTATATTGATTTCATAAAATTGTTCCAGATGTCAATATTTTGCGGGTATTCTAAGCGGTGGTTGGGTGGAAAGTGCTGGCAATGTTATTATTTTGCCACCGTGAGTAATATTATATGTTTGGTAATATTTTGAAACTGCTGATTTGAAGAAAAATTATATATATTAGTAATATTACACGTAAACTTCACTGGAGCAGTGTGTTGAACTCATTTACACTAAATAGTTCTGGTCTCCACTTGAATTTCATTTTGAAAGTTTAGCCAAACATTACGTTGCTAACATATCGTTGTTGTAATTAATTAAAATAAGAAAAAGAATTTAAAATGCAAATCCATTGACTCCCCGATATTACAATTAAACCATACAATGTAAGTGGTACAAATGTTTTATATTGGGTAGGTTTTAAAGTAGTTATTTAATTAACTTAAACTTAGATATAGCTCTCTTGCATTGTAAAAACTAACTTTCGAATTACTTATTATTAATAATATCGACCAGTGTGATTCCATTTTATTAGGCTATGATAATCACTTAAATCCTAATTTTCTTTTCAAAAAAGTTTTCTTTGTCTTATATGAAATGAAAACTATTTTCGACGTATGTTATTTAAATAAAGCTTTTCAAGCGTCAATATATTTTTAATCTACATAACGAAAGATAACAAAAAATCTGTTGTATCAAGTAATGGATGTGGTAAAAATCAATTAATTTTCAATCGCAACAGACCCGCAGTACAGAATGGTAAACTCCACTTCTAATGCATTATATTTCGTTTGCAGATTTTCACATAACGTAGTACTATTTGTTTTATGCCATATATATTCGGGCATATCAGTGATCCCTGATACAATAAGCATCGTGGAGCTCGCTACGATTGCCGACATGTTGGGCTTAGAAGGGCTCAAGGAAGCCATCATGTTCACGCTAAAGACTAAATATTGTCACCATTTTCACAGGGTACTGATTTTTTTTCTTTCTGATTACTAAATTCTATATAATTATCATAATTTTTTAACCTTGAAGCTACATAGCTCTATGTGCTAGAAGATCTGTGCCTTGCAATGGGACTATAAAATACGTAAGTTACCGGTAAGTTATTACGCGCTTTTGTAACTACGTGAAAGCGCTGCTGAATACTTTTAGGTTCATCTTTGTTTTAAATAAACACAACATCAATGAGTACGAATGAAAAAAAAGCCCGGCGTTTTAACCTTCGGATATAATCTATGATAAGCTGTAATCGTTTATAAATTAATTTCTGTCCATCAAAGGCGTAGCATTTTTCTTAAATTCTTGTAAATTAATGCAAGAGAAATGATAAAGCTTAAAGAAAATAGACGATTTATTTTATTTTTATTTGTAATATCTTTTTAGCCTTGTCAGGTGTGCATAGCGGGTGTTCTGGAATGCTTCCCACTGACGTCTGTGTACGGTCTGGACGATTTGTATCGCAAATGCTTAAGGTGGATAACAAAATATTTCACTAAAGTATGGCCTACCAAAGCGTTCGCTACACTGCCCAAAGAGCTTTTGGAGAAATGCTACCGGGAGCAAATTGTAAATTTCTCGTCGGAGACATTTATTGATTTGGTGTATGGTTGCGGTATAACCGGTAAGTTATTTTCGGCAATATTCTATATATAGAGATAGTACACACACACACACACACACACACACACACACACACACACACACACACACACACACACACACACACACACACACACACACACACACACACACACACACACATATTAATGTATAAGTGTCCTCAACAGCTCGGCATACATTGTTCACTGATGATTTTTTTGTAATATCAGAATGTCAAGCAAGCTAACAGTCCACCTGATGGTAAGTGGCTACAACGAAGGTATAAATGCGTCATCAGTTGTCACCCCTAAGACCCCAATTAGAAATATCATCCTTGCTATGGGAATTTTCCATGTCCAGTACAGTAGATTGCTACGGTCTAATGAATTATATTTAAGCGAAAGCCAGGCTGCAACTCAAGAACCCTTCTTCCCCATTGATTGTCGGTTTTGCCCATTGTCACTTCAGCTTACTGATCGTTGGGCTATCTACCGGTAAGCGAAGAGTAGGCCGGCCCCTCATTAGATAGAGTGACGATCTGGGAAGAGATGCATGAGGTCGATGGATGCAGGTGGCTCAAGACCGTGCTTTGTAGCCTTCCTTGGGGGAGGCCTATGTTCAGCAGTGAACTTGTGATGGGTTGCAATGATGATGAAAACCCCGGCAAATTTTTTCGGAAAAATTTGTTTCTATTCTTTGGTGTTACAAGACAAAAAAAAACACGTTGTGGAAGAAGAGAAGAGCACTATTTATTAAATGATAGATTTTAGAATGTAAGTTTTATCTGCACAGAAGACATAATTCCATTTTTGGAGAAGATTTTTATAGCCATCATAGGTAATGATATTTTTTTATTTGGAAATGTCATCAACTCCCTACGATTTCGTTTTATTTTCAGTCGCATCGTTACAAAACAGCAGATGGGCAGAAAGCGTGGCGCGACTTTGCAAGCGTTTAATGAACGCGGCTGCTTACTTCGCCGCTGGGCGTCTTGTGGAGATTTTTAAAGCGATATCATCGATGCCAGCCGAAGCCCCGCGGCCCGCGAAACATGCTCTCGAAGAGTGCCTTGCTACCGCCATCGAATGGGCTCCCTCAGAAGAAACGTGCCGTGCCTATGCCTTCCTTTCCACCAATCACAACCAATTCTCGAAGCCTGATCTCATTACCAACGGCAATCAAGCGTCCAAAACTACAGGACAGAAAAACCTTCTTTACACCCACGGCAGTTGCTGGCGATTGCAGTGTGAGGGCGCTTTAGTACGTGCCGCACCTCGAGTTGTGGGTACACAAGCTTTTAAGGATCTTCCCTCCGACTTACGGAAGAGATTACGCGAACTCGGCTGCATCATGTATGGTGCCCAAGCTATTCCCGTCACTCCTTCCCCCCTCCAAGACAGGAAAAATAAATCAAATCATCACAATAAGACGTCCAAATCGAACAACTCTAGTAACTCTCGCAACTTGGATATGGAACACGTGCGCGCTCTGTTCGTTCCATATGCATCAAAACCTGTTACTCAGATCAATCCACGAGATATCATTAAGAGCAACAACGAACTCAAGGACTTAAGGAAACCGGCGCGTACGATCCCACCGAAGGTCAGAACGACCAAAGCCCAAGAGGAACGCGCCAAATACAATCTGAGCAAAACAAATAAGTCACAAGAGAGAATTAACACGAAAACCCAAGGCGGACGACTGAACGCATTTCAAAATACCAAACCTAGATATTTAGAGCCCAGAACATGTAAAGATAACGAGAAGAAAATTCCACCCAAAACCCATATACACAAAATGGTTTCGTCCAGTGAATCGTCAAGGAACTCTAGCCCAGTGCAAAGGAACCTAAGGGCGAGTCGCGCAAAGATGAAGCAAGCCTGTGAAGCTAAAGCGCAAGCTTTGTCACAAGACAGCTTAGCGACGTCATCACGTCCAAGAACGGCAGAGCCTTCTACAGATTCTCTTAGCGAGTCTCAAGCGAGTAATAAATACGCAACCTACACCAAAATAAGACATGCTAAAAACAAAGGATCCATTGAATGTAAGTAACTTTAGAATGTTTCTCAGTTTTTGTCATATAAATATTTACTCAATTAATGTCTTTTACAGCCATTAAAGTCGCCAAATGTCAATCTGCTCAAACAGTTTTGAATTCCGCCGGGAAAACAAAGATACCAGTGCATGTGAGTCAAACATCAAACTCGGAGAACCACAATTCCCAAAGGCAAGACAATTTTAACAGAACATTTTCAATAACCAATTCAATGCCGTCGACTTCGCACAGAGAGACTACAAGAAAAGTGACCACATCACTAATGAACGCAACCAAAGCTAGTCAAGCAAAAATGGTGCCGAAAATTACGAAAGAGTGCAAAGGCGTGAGCTTGAAACAATCCAAACATGCAACGAAACACATGAGCAGGCAAACACAGGAACGCGTACCTGACATACCGGTGATGGAACGTTCCGGAACATTCCTCAAGGATGAACCAACATTTGGCGATAAAACTACAAATCTAGACGTAGGCCAGTAAATAAATATTACTTACTGGCCAACGTCTTATACTTACTTTATTTTTGCACTTTCTTGTACTTAATGTTTGGCTAGGCTATACAGTATCCCACACAGCTGGCTGTGGCTTATATCTACATATTTAAACATTTAATTGCAATTACTTAGTTATACATCTTGTGAAAAATTAACTAAAAATGATATTGTATTTATGATAGATACGTAATCTAAATTTTATAATTATTTTTACATACAATTTTTATAAAGTTATTTGTATCATTTTCTACTTTACCTATTTTATTTAGCAATTGCAAAATCATCCATTAATTTATATTTGTATAAAATGGACTTACTTTCACTTCACCTGCTTTCTTTATTCCTTGATATTTTCGATAAATCTTTCTTTTCAGTATTACTTCTTGTACTATTATTTATTCGGTGGTGTTACTAAATAGTGCTATTATCGAAAATTAGCTCGCAATGAAAAGTTATATCCAATTTCTATAGCTTTAAATAATAGATGAATGGCTATAAAACCACAAATGCATTTAAAGTTATTATAGCAATTAGTGTGATGAAGTTTTATGTGGTTGTAGTCTCCATCCACACGGGTAGTATCTACATACCCGTGATTATTATTACTATAGTAAAAGTACATTTTCACACATCTCACTTACTCCATATCACATAGATGTATAAAAATTCAGAATCTCTAATATTATCGTAATTACATAAATAGTAGCTAAATCATACATAATATAAATGTCTAGACTCGTTTTTCATGTTATTCAGAGATAATTTCGAGTTTGTACTCAAACTTCACAATGTCAAAATTTGTGTAAATAGGATTGGCCTATACTCAAATATTGACATTGTAGTTTCTGTTTAAACACAATATTGTCCCTGAATACCGGCCTAAGTGTTGTAGATAATTCTAAATAGAATAAGGGATTGTTTCATAATTTGACTAGCTATTTATTTTAGATTTTTATGTTGCATGTATGTTATTTAGGATAATATGAGTATTTGTTTTAACGTACTGGCTCATTTATGCCTAATTTGGATTGAAAATCATATAATTCCATTACAAAAATATAGTGTTTGTTACATAATAAATATGGAAAATATTAAGTTAGACGTTTATGAAATATGTAATCTTTATGTATGCATAGTAATTAAAACTTTCAATTTGATCTCATTGATGCACAGTATTCAATATTTATATTTCCGGGTTTGCATCAGCCATTGTTATAAGGTGAAATATTAGGCCATGTTTTATTTTTGTATATAGCAACAAAATTTTATTAAAGCATGAAATGTTGTTTATTTAGAAATTGATTTAAAACTATTATTAAAATGTGACGTAAATAACTACCTTTATTGATTGTTATTCTCTAAGACTAAAATGTGCCAGTTTATTGTACGATTTATGTTATTATTTTAATATGCATGTCTATATTTTAATTTCTAGTCTTAGTGTAATATTATAATAAATAGGATGGCGAAAGATATTGTAATAAGTAGCAACTTCCATTTAAATAAAGAAGATTATATCAGCATTTATCAATTATTTCATTCTATTCTTTAAAGTCTGCCTTTTTTCTTTCAATCTCATCATTCATACCGCCAGAATTACCAGCTTTGGTTGCCAGTAAATCTAGCCATGCTCTCTTCTTTGCTTCAACTTCCATCCGTACCTCATCATCCCACCACAACGTATTATTTTTCCTTTCATTCGTTCTCTTACTTACACCACATACTTCGGTGGCTGCATCCACCAAAACTTTCTTAACATTATTCCATAGTCTTAAGGTCTAAATCATTCATACATATTTCATTCAAAACACTTATATTATCCCTCAGTCTACATTTATACTTCTCTTTCATACCTTCATCTTTTAACCTCTCTATTCTTATACGCTGTAACGCAGTGGTAGACACAGATGTCCGATGCCGCCAACGCCTGAATAGACCATTAATTCGGCATAAGAGCAAGTAATGATCCGTCCCTACGTTGGACCCCCGGTAAACCCTTGTATCTACCACTGCGCTCCTCATTCTTTCATCCACAATTATGAAATCTATCATGCTTCTATCATCACCTCTTGCCCATGTATACATGTGAACCCTCTTATGGCGAAAGAAAGTGTTCGTCACAAAAAGATTCTTTTCCACACATACGGCGAGGAGGTCTTCACCATTCTGATTTACACTTTCATCGCCAAACGTTCCTAATATCCTTTCATAACCAGACCTCTTCACCCCAACCCTTCCATTTAAATCTCCTAACATAATAATATTTTCATTTCCCTCACATTTCATCAACACCATCCTTACCATGGCCATGGCCTCCGCAATCCACTTTTCGCCCCTCCGGGGGACTTTAAATTAAAGGGGCGCCGGGAATTCGGGGCCATTTCTTTGATTTGTTGGCTCATGGTGCGAACTAAGGTGTGGTAGATTTTACGCCGCTACCATACGGCGAGGAGCCGAGTCTATCCTTTCGGCTTTGTCGCTCGTTTAGCACCACCTGGGGGACACGTGTAGGGTGGGCCTAGGGTTAGGTTGGTCGAAGCCTACGGACGCGAGTGACTCATCCCCCCGGATATGATAGAGTATCACTCGAAATGCTAAGGACTGGGGAGGGAGTGGTGGCAGGCTTGCTGTACACCTTGTTTAATTTATGTCGGGAACTGAAGCGGGTCTCGGAAGACTGGTGCAAAGCCGTTATAGTCCCAATATATAAAGGAAAAGGGTAAAAACTACCGTGGTATCAGCTTGCTTAGCATTGTGGGTAAACTGTATGCTAAGGTGTTAATTGAAAGAGTTATGGAAGAAACTAATGGAAAAATTTGGGATGTGCAAGCTGGATTTAGAAAGGGAATGGGGTGTACGGATCAAGTCTTTTCCATGCGCATGATTGCGGAGAAGTTTTTGGCCAAAAACCAGAAAGTTTTTTGTGCGTTCATAGACTTGGAAAAGGCTTATGACAGAGTGGACAGCAATGTGTTATGGCGAACACTGAACTCATTTGGTTTGAGCGCTGGTTTGATACAGGCATTAAGGTCTCTTTATAGGGACTCTAGTGCTTATGCCAGGATCAACGGGGTCTACTCGGACTGATTTGGCATCCAAAACGGTGTCAGAAAGGGCTGTGTAGCTTCCCCGTGGCTGTTTAACCTATTTATGGACAGTTGTTTGCAAACTTAGAAAGTTGAAGAATGTGGGTTGAGAATGGCTGAGTTAACCGTCAAATGCCTTTTGTACGCCGATGATCAAGTCATATTTACATCGTCGGCGGTCGAATTGCAAATGATGGTTACTTTAATGAACTGGTCATTAAAAGAAAGGGGTATGAAAGTGAACGCAAGTAAGAAGAAAGTCATGGTTTTTGAAAGAGAAAAAAGTAAAACGTTATGTGAAATAAGAATAGAAGGGGAGTTGATTGAAAAGTGGATGAGTTTGTATATTTGGGATGTTTATTTAGCAGGGATGGTAGATATGATAAGGATATAGAACGACGAGTGAACGCAGGGAATAGAGTGAATGGAGCTCTACACGCTATTATGAAGAGTCAGAATGTGTCAAAAAAGGCACGTTTGGCAATTCATAATGCTGTGTTAGTCCCTACTTTAATGTATGGTAGTGAAAGTTGGGTCTGACAGAAGAAGCATGAGAGTAGAATAAATGCTGTAGAAATGCGGTCATTGAGGAGTATGCTAGGGCTGAATCTGAATGACAGGGTGAGAAATAGTGTGATAAGAGAAAACTGTGGTTTGCAAGATGACGTTGTGACCAGGATTAAGAAAGGAATGCTTCGGTGGTTTGGTCATGTAGAAAGAATCAACGAAGAAAGAGTGACAAAGCAAATTTATGCTGCAGAAGTGAACGGCAGAGTCGGAAAGGGCCGCCCTAGACGAAGGTTTATCGACCAAATTGACGATATATTGAAAATGGGCCAGATTAGGAGTACCCTTAAACCGACGAGCGTGTATGCGTAGATATATGGATGTAAAGGAGGCGAGAGAGGTGTGCCAGGATCGTGCCAAATAGAAGTCCGTAGTCTCTGCCTACCCCTCTGGGTGACAGGCGTGAGTGTTTATGATATTTAACGCGAGTACATTTACGGACTAGCCATCTATGTAGGGCAGGTTTTTATAGTGTGCGATTGTGTGCACAAATACAAACACACTATTTCCTAAATCTGATAGTTCGATGGGATGGCAATCCGAAACGAACTATACTTAGAAACTACATTATCAATTGTGACTGCTAACATTCTATTTGTTCAATAAAAATGTGATTTTATTTATATTATTTTTTCAGATGCAAGCAATAGCTGGCACATGCACCAATTGAAAAGATTCACATGTTAAAACATATTTGTGGCAAACATTGCAAATCCGAGGATTGTGAACCCAACTAAAACGAACTGTTATTTCATCAGTGGACTTAATTTAAACTTCCACTATTATGTGTATGTTAATTAGGTTTCATTTACATGTAGCAAAAGATAATATCCCTCTAAAGTCAAATTTTGGTAAGAATTTGATTATATAACTAAACTCAAAGTTATTCGTAATTACCTGGTTATAAATAATTTTTTTATAGATTCATCTACAAACATTAGCTATAATGAGCACTCATTTTGAAAGCGACAATTAGTAAACAATATCTGCGAGTAGTATGTACATAGGTACCTCTGTGAAGAAGCCTAGCGATTTGTACATAGTATTTGTTACACTTAAAAGGAATTTAATCCAATCAATGTTAAAAAAAAGTGTTCTCTTTGATGTTAATTTCAAAAATCCTCTAAACAACAACGGTTGCCATGTTACCACTGATACGAGGCTTCGATCTGGCCAGTATTTTATAGTCGTACCTACACGGCCAATCCTCATATACGACCGTCCTCGGGCGTGTATCTTCATGAATTCCTGTAACAAACACTATTAATGACCACTTCTTCCGCTCTCTATCCTGAAATGAATAGGTTTACTGTCCCTATATTTGGACATTCACACACACATTCGCAAGGCGATTACGTTTGAATGTGGGCAAACTAACACTAGTTAAGGCGTCCTTTTGACCAGCCATCATCTCATATGACAACATGGACCGGACAACTGACTCTTTCCACTATTGCACGGCACTATTAGCATCGATAGATGATATACACTTTAACAACACATACCCTCTTGTAAATATACTAACATCCTCAATCACACAATACTCTAAAGCGTGCGTCCATTGCGAGCGGTTGAAAGGACACATTCGTCCGGTCCAGGCTTATGAATGTTTAATGTTGATGGTTGGATTTGTGTGAAGCTGGTCGAAGGGACAATGTCGTACCGGACAAGCAGCGCGCGGTTGGTTGAAAGGACACATTCGTCCGGTCCAGGCTTATGAATTGTGGAGTTACACTGGTCGAAGGGACAGTGCCGTCCGGTCCATGCATGGTCGAAGGTACGCACCCGTCCGGTCCAGTCAGGTTGGTTGAACAGAGTACAGATAACAGTATCGTCCGGGCCAGACCCGAGCGGTTGGTCGTAGGGACATACTAGTTTACAGCTGTATGTGGTGGCTTGAGAGAAAGGTGCCGTCCGGTCCATGCGCGGTCGAATGGGCGCACGCTTTAGATTATTGTATGATTGAGGATGTTAGTATATTTACAAGAGGGTATGTGTTGTTAAAGTGTATATCATCTATCGATGTGTCTGTTGTCCGGTTCATGTTGTCATATGAGATGATGGCTGGTCAAAAGGACGCCTTAGCTAGTGTTAGTTTGCCCACATACAAACGTAATCGCCTTGCATATGTGTGTGTGTGAATGTCCAAATATAGGGACAGTAAACCTATTCATGTCCGAATAGAGAACGGAAGAAGTGGTCATTAATAGTGTTTGTTACAGGAATTCATGAAGATACACGCCCGAGGACAGCCGTATGTCAGGATTGGCCGTGTAGGCACGACTATAAAATACTGGCCAGATCGAAGCCTCGTATCAGTGGTAACATGGCAACCGTTGTTGTTTAGAGGATTTTTGAAATTAACATCAAAGAGAACACTTTTTTTTAACATTGATTGGATTAAATTCCTTTTAAGTGTAACAAATACTTTGTACAAATCGCTAGGCTTCTTCACAGAGGTACCTATGTACATACTACTCGCAGAGATTGTTTACTAATTGTCGCTTTCAAAAATGCTAATGTTTGTAGATGAATCTATAAAAAAAAAATATTTATAACCAGGTAATTACGATTAACTTTGAGTTTAGTTATATAATCGAATTCTTACCAAAATTTGACTTTAGAGGGATATTATCTTTTGCTACATGTAAATGAAACCTAATTAACATACACATAATAGTGGAAGTTTAAATTAAGTCCACTGATGAAATAACAGTTTTCTTATCACACTATTTCTCACCCTGTCATTCAGATTCAGCCCTAGCATACTCCTCAATGACCGCATTTCTACAGCATTTATTCTACTCTCATGCTTCTTCTGTCAGACCCAACTTTCACTACCATACATTAAAGTAGGGACTAACACAGCATTATGAATTGCCAAACGTGCCTTTTTTGACACATTCTGACTCTTCATAATAGCGTGTAGAGCTCCATTCACTCTATTCCCTGCGTTCACTCGTCGTTCTATATCCTTATCATATCTACCATCCCTGCTAAATAAACATCCCAAATATACAAACTCATCCACTTGCTCAACTCTAAACCAGCGCTCAAACCAAATGAGTTCAGTGTTTGCCATAACACATTGCTGTCCACTCTGTCATAAGCCTTTTCCAAGTCCATGAACGCACAAAAACTTTCTGGTTTTTGGCCAAAAACTTCTCCGCAATCATGCCCATGGAAAAGACTTGATCCGTACACCCCATTCCCTTTCTAAATCCAGCTTGCACATCCCAAATTTTTCCATTAGTTTCTTCCATAGCTCTTTCAATTAACACCTTAGCATACAGTTTACCCACAATGCTAAGCAAGCTGATACCACGGTAGTTTTTACAGTCCTACCTTTTTCCTTTATATATTGGAACTATAACGGCTTTGCACCAGTCTTCCGGGACCCACTTCAGTTCCCAACATAAATTAAACAAGGTGTACAGCAAGCCTGCCACCACTCCCTCCACAGTCCTTAGCATTTCGAGTGATACTCTATCATATCCGGGGGGATGAGTCACTCGCGTCCGTAGGCTTCGACCAACCTAACCCTAGGCCCACCCTACACGTGTCCCCCAGGTGGTGCTAAACGAGCGACAAAGCCGAAAGGATAGACTCGGCTCCTCCCCGTATGGTATCGGCGTAAAATCTATCACACCTTAGTTCGCACCATGAGCCAACAAATCAAAGAAATGGCCCCGAGTTCCCGGTGCCCCTTTAATGGTTCAGGGGTGCGAAGAATCTCCGGGAGAAAAACCGGTGACGAGGTTCGCCACCCATCACGTTCTGTCTCCCGGAGAGACGAAAAGTGGATTGCGGAGGCCCGTCTGGCTACGCTGAATGTATGTGGAGCAATGAATGATAAGATGGATGAAGTATGCGAAATGATGAATGATAGAGGAATAAATGTGTTATGTGTAAATGAGACGAAACGAAAGGGAAAGGATGATCTGCACATGGCATGTATACCGCTTACTGGTCTGGTGTAGACGAGACCGAGCGGGCATGCCAGGGAGTCGGTGTCATCCTTTCAGAAAGAATGGGTCAATGTGTGAAAGAGTATGAATGTGTAAGCCCAAGGCTGCTATGGATACAAATGAAAGTGGGCTTAAAGAAGTTGTTTGTGCTAGGGGTGTACGCTCCAGACATGTCTAAGCCCACTTATATCCGAGAGCAGTTTTGGGACATAGTAAGGATGGTGTTGATGAAATGTAAGGGAAATGAAAATATTATTATGTTAGGAGATTTTAATGGAAGGGTTGGGGTGAAGAGGTCTGGTTATGAAAGGATATTAGGAACGTTTGGCGATGTAAGTGTAAATCAGAATGGTGAAGACCTCCTCGACGTATGTGTGGAAAAGAATCTTTTTGTGACGAACACTTTCTTTCGCCATAAGAGGATTCATGGGCAAGAGGTGATGATAGAAGCCTAATAGATTTCATAATTGTGGATGAAATAATGAGGAGCGCAGTGGTAGATACAAGGGTTTACCGGGGGTCCAACGTAGGGACGGATCATTACTTGCTCTTATGCCGAATTAATGGTCTATTCAGGCGTTGGCGGCATCGGACATCTGTGTCTACCCTGCGTAACAGCGTATAAGAATAGAGAGGTTACAAGATGAAGGTGTGAAAGAGAAGTATAAATGTAGACTGAGGGAGAATATAAGTGGTTTGAATGAAATATGTATGAATGATTTAGACCTGAAGACTGTATGGAATAATGTTAAGAAAGTTTTGGTGGATGCAGCCACCGAAGTATGTGGTGTAAGTCTCATATCCATGTCCATGTCACACCTATGCCGGTAGTTGTTGGAAGCACTAAGCTCGAAGTTGTTGACGAGTATGTTTACCTGGGACAAATAGTCCGACTAGGTAAGTCCAACTTCGACCGAGAGGTCAATCGACGGATTCAACTCGGCTGGGCAGCGTTCGGGAAATTGCGGCACATCTTCTCGTCAGATATACCTCAAAACTTGAAAACTAGACTGTACAACCAGTGCGTGTTGCCAGTGATGACCTATGGAACTGAGACGTGGTCCTTCACTGCTGGCCGTATGAGGAAGCTCAAGGTCGCTCAGCGAGCTATGGAGAGGGCTATGTTCGGGGATTCTCTGCGTGATAAACTTAGAAATGAGGATATCCGCAGTAGAACCAGAGTGACCGACATAGCCCAACGGATTAGTAAGCTGAAGTGGCAATGGGCCGGCCATATAGCTCGAAGAACCGATAACCGATGGGGAAAAAAGGTTCTCGAGTGGCGGCCTTGTACCGGCGGATGAAGTGTAGGGCCGTCCCCCCACTAGATGGAGTGACGACCTGGTAAGACATGCAGGAAGTCGATGGATGCAGGTGGCTCAGGACCGTGCTTTGTGGCATTCCTTGGGGAGGCGGCCTATGTTCAGCAGTGGACTTGTGATGGACTGTAATGATGATGATGATGACTTAATTATACATCTTGTGAAAAATTAACTAAAAATGATATTGTATTTATGATAGATGATTCGCCAAACTGCAACATGGTTTATACCGAATCTTGTTCCGGCTCGCCTCGTACTTGTGGTCGGCTCTTCTTCAAAATGCTCTAACACTAATTCAGCCTGCCTGGCGTCGACTGTGCTTGGACGTCCACTTCAAGTAGACCGATGAGAAGAGCCGGTGGAATGTTCATGTACATGTTCAGAAAACACTGGTACGAAGGCAGCCGTCGCTGTTCAGTGGGGGGTCTACCATCGATAAGTCGTTGCCGATACAGTTTGCGAGCACGATTTAAATTGCTATATTCATGGCCTACGCATAACATCATATCGTAATATTCCGAGTTAGAAAGCATCGTTATTTTACAAAAAATGTTGGAAAAAAAAAACTCGAAACAGTTGTAGGATATCGATTAGAAGATTTGAAATTGACAACATTTTTTTTTCCAAATTGACATTTTTTGAAGCCAGTACTTGAGTATAATGACATCCTTGTATTGAGGTAGCAAACATTTATGAATGAAAAATAGAAACACTATTAAAGTAGACAATTATTAGGTAAATTAGGTACGTAGGCCTTTCTGTTAAATAATCTGGTTCCCTGACATTGACAGCTTACTAGGGTCGACAAAATTTTTGGCTTTGATAATTAATTATATTTTTACGGGGTATTTTGTAACACGTTGTATAAACAATTAATAGCTAAAAATCTAGCAAGATTTGTCAATCTAGGAACTGAGTAATTGTAGATCATGTAAAAGTGAGATTATGTATTACCTACACTGTAACAGGTGATTTTTCACTGTTATTACTTAAAGATATAAAAGCAGGATCAGTATAAAATCACTAAAAAAGCTGTGATCAATAATGAAACGAAATGTTGAAACGATTAACGAAAGTTAAGACCAGGGCTCGGAAACCGGTTCAAATTCTAAACCGGTTTCGGTCATTTACCCCAAGACCGGTTTTTGCTTTAAAACCAAGCTTTGTAATGTCCCCGCCCTCTCCCTTACCCCGCTTGTATCCAACTTTGTACGGCTGCTCTCTGTCTAATTCACGAAGTTTTTAGACGCACGTACGATATATTCATTGCATCAACGCGACTTCCCAAAAACGACATCCCTCATATTTTTTCATCTTTCAGCAATGACCGTATTATAAATAACAGAGATAAGTTTTGTTTCAATTAATTATGCGTCTCAATTATGATTATCTCCACTTTAAAATTAAGTTTCGATATCATGTTTAATTTCACCTTATACACAGTCAGGTCATAAGTATTGTCACACAGTAAAAACTTTTCTTTTAGAATGCTGGCCACAAAAAAGTTTATTGAATTCGAATTTCGAGTTGTTCATGAAAATAAAACTGTATACTTTTTAGAATTTTACTCATTTTTAAATATGGAGTGGACGCTTAAAGAAGACCGTGTTGCAGTTATTGCGTTGCATCGTTGCGGTTAGGCGCCAATTCAAATTTTTGACATACTGAAAAATTTGAATATAACCAAAAGATTCGTTTATCGTACCATCAAACGATACAATGAAGACTCTAGTGTAGATGACAGGTCAAGAAGTGGTCGCCCTCGGTCTGTTAGGACTCCAGCAGTGATAAAAGCTGTGAAGGCGCGAATTCAAAGAAATCCCAAACCCTTAGCCATAGCCCTTCAGATGGGGTTAAGCAGAACCACGGTGAAAAGAGTGTTAAATGAAGACTTAGTGCTTCGGACATATCAAAGAAAAACAGGACATCGTTTTAATTCTCGTCTAATGGACCTGAGACTGAAGAGATGCCGCGCTTTGTTGACGCGGTACGCGGGAAAAAAATATCGGGAAATTCTTTTTTCGGATGAAAAAATTTTTACCGTAGAAGAGAGCTACAACAAACAAAATGATAAGGTGTACGCACACAGTAGTGAAGAAGCGAGCAACCGTATTCCGCGTGTCCAACGAGGTCATTTTCCATCCTCGCTCATGGTATGGTTGGGAGTTTCTTATTGGGGCTTAACAGAGGTACATTTTTGTGAGAAAGGTGTAAAAACGAATGCAGTTGTGTATCAAAATACAGTCCTGACGAACCTTGTGGAACCTGTTTCTCATACCATGTTCAATAACTGACACTGGGTATTCCAACAAGATTCGGCGCCAACTCATAGAGCGAAGAGCACACAAAACTGGCTGGTGGCGCGTGAAATCGACTTCATCCGGCACGAAGACTGGCCCTCCTCCAGTCCAGATTTGAATCCGTTAGATTACAAGATATGGCAACACTTGGAGGAAATGGCGTGCTCAAAGCCTCATCCTAATTTGGAGTCACTCAAGACATCCTTGATTAAGGCAGCCGCCGATATTGACATGGACCTCGTTCGTGCTGCGATAGACGACTGGCCGCGCAGATTGAAGGCCTGTATTCAAAATCAAGGAGGTCATTTTGAATAAACTTTAGTGTCATAAGAATCTATGTTTTGTTAAGTTCATTTTGGTATATAAATGGTTACATAATGAATAAACTTGTTTCAATTATTTTATATTAAACATGTGACAGAATTTATGACCTGACTAGGTATATTTATATTGACTTAAATTATATTGAAAGTTTTCTACTAAAATTACGCTTTGCATTTTTAATTCAATGGCTTTAGTTTTAGTAATAATATATCGCAATAAATGATGAACTTTCTTAACAGAAAACACGATTTTTTTAAAGTTGATGAAATTATATGTATTTGTTCTTTTTAGGACTGAAGTGAGACAGATCACCAGATTTTTTAGATTTAGAAGCTCATGATTAGAACCAACCTCTATCTCAGTCTTTGCAAAAACTATGAATTACCACTTCTGAGGTAAATAAAGTTTAATTAGAAGTCGTGTCTTTACACGATAAAAAATTTATTTGTCATGTTCAGAAAATTCTAAAGTCGAACAGGATAAAAGAAATTACCATTTTTCACATCTCATTAATGAGGAACTGAAGCATATCTTACCATATTGTATACGTACAAGATGCTACTAAAAATATTAGTTTTTTTTTTAAATAGAGTAGAAGGTAACCAAATAGAAGAAATTGACTTTACTGATACAGAAGTTAATAAAGAAAGATAATAATTTGAATCTAACAAATCATTATGATTAAAATCGGCTATATTTTGCTGTCGACTGTCACCAAATACATATACTGAAAATTCCTGTCATTTACTTACAGTAATTATTCATCATCTTCATCATCACAGGTCCACTGCTGAACATAGGCCTCCCCTAAGGAATGCCACAAAGCACGGTCCTGAGCCACCTGCATCCATCGACTTCCTGCATGTCTTATCAGGTCGTCACTCCATCTAGTGGGGGGACGCCCTACACTTCGTCCGCCGGTACAAGGCCGCCACTCGCGCACCTTTTTTCCCCATCTGTTGTCGGTTCTTCGAGCTATATGGCCGGCCCATTGCCACTTCAGCTTACTAATCCTTTGGGCTATGTCGGTCACTCTTCTACTGCGGATATCCTCATTTCTAAGTTTATCACGCAGTGAGACTCCGAGCATAGCCATAGACCTTGAGCTTCCTCATCCGGCCAGCAGTGAAGGACCACGTCTCAGTTCCGTAGGTCATCACTGGCAACACGCACTGGTTGTACAGCCTCGTTTTCAAGTTTTGAGGTATACCTGACGAGAAGATGTACCGTAATTTCCCAAACGCTGCCCAGCCGAGTTGAATCCGTCGATTGACCTCTCGGTCGAAGTTGGACTTACCTAGTCGGACTATTTGTCCCAGGTAAACATACTCGTCAACAACTTCGAGCTTAGTGCTCCCAACAACTACCGGCATAGGTGTGACATGGACATTAAACATGATCTTTGTTTTGTCCATGTTCATCTTAAGACCTATCCGTTGGGAGGCACTATTGAGGTCATTGAGCATAGTGCTTAGGTCCTCAGCCTTAATAGGCTTATAATCGGAGCATGCACCGTCTACTACAACCTTGATGCTCCGATCAGCAAGGAAACTGTTGATCCAATTGCACAATTTCTCGGAAAGCCCATAGGAATAGAGCTTCGAAAGAAGCGCTTTGTGCCAGAACCGATCGAAGGCCTTCACTATATCCAAACTAACGGCCAATGCCTTCCCTTTAGACTCTACTACCTACGCCCATCTATGAGTTAGGTAGACCAGAAGATCACCAGCTGATCGACCCCGACAAAAACCGTTTACGATAGATTCCATTATTTTTGAGAAGGAGGAGGAGCGGACGGCTTTTTAGGGATTGGGTGGACCAAAGCTGTCTTCCATGAATTCGGAACTACACCTTAGGAGTAGGAGTACCGGAAAAGACGCGTTAAAACCGGTGCCAACTTCGGAGCACACGTGTTCAGCACAATGGGTGGAACTCCATAAGTCCCATTCGTCTTGTTGACGTCCAGGGAGAGGATTGTTTTGTGAACCGTGCGCTGTGTAAACCACACATCCGGCATGGAGCAATCACACCGCGGGATGGTCGACGGTGTGTTCCCCCCGTCATCGAGAGTCGAGTTGGACGCAAAGAGGAAGATTAACAGATCGGCTTTCTCCTTTGCGGCATGGGCCAGTGAGTCCCTCTCTGTGCTGAGATGGAAGAGATGGCTGATAGAAGTTCCGTTAGGCAGCCTTGGCTAGAGACTAGAATGCACGGGTTCCCGAAGGAAGGCGAACTAGCTTCTCGCCAATTCTGCCGATGTGCTCTGACCTTGCATTGACAATGACTTTTTTGAAAGACCTGGAGGCGGAATTATACTTCTTTTTAAGAGCGCTGGTGTTTACATCCGGAGATGTTGATGCGTCAGTATATGCCCGGTAGCACTCGTGCTTATAGTGTGATGCTATTTTACAGAAGCGACCAAACCATGAAAATGGAATAAAAAGTTCCATATCCTGAAGTACCACATCAGCAACAGAATCAGCAACAACCCTCGGAGTGTCCAGCGAGAAGCAAACCCGCACCCAAGGGTAGGATGCAAAGAAAGACCGCATTCCGTCCCAATCCGCCAACCTGTAATGCCAAACACGGCGGCAGCCTGCAGAACGCAACTGCAAGGGGAGCGTGAGTGGCACCACACTCCGGACAAGACAATGATCCTAGGAGTCAAGAGGGGCGTCTTCAGAAACCTGATATCCGTCCGGATGAAAGGTCAGTAGAAGGTCCAACAGGGAAGGTGCATAATCCTCCACATCTGGAATCCGAGTAGGGGAAGTAACCAGCTGTGTAAAACCATATGCCAAGGCAAAGTCATAAACAGATCTCCCCGCATGATCGGTTAAACGTGAACCGAGCCATTCGACGTGGTAGGCGTTAAAATCGCCAAGGATAACGATCTCTGCTGTAAGAATCTGTAGCCATTTGGACGTGTTCAATGAGTCGGTCTGTTTCGGCATTACCGCTATGGGACCTATAGAGGCACTCGTAGACACGGGGATGGTCGTCGCTGTCTACGCGCAGCCATAGGATGGACAGGGCCGTACCTTCAAGACTGCCGAGGAGTTGAAAACAGATGTCTTCTCTGACGCATACTCAAACTCTCCAGCCCGGGACCCAAAGGAGTGTTCTAATTTGTACCCCGGGTAGGTCTATGAGAGATATGAAGTATCAGCCTTTAAGCGACACTTAAGGACACCTGAGTCTCAGTTAAAAAGAGAAAGGTCGGCTTCGTCCCCTCCCTCCCCTTCGAATTCTGCGAGGTTGCGGTAACACCCTGGTTCGGGCCGGCCCATCCGTGCGACATCAAAAGCTGCCGCGTGGCTCTACTACTGTTAAAACGTAAACATGGAACAAATTTATTTTTATTAGGGGCGCCTTGTCATTGCCTATACTTGCAGCACCTTAAGCACTTAATTCCTTGCTATTAATATTTATTCGATATCTAAAAACTTCATTGCGTTGCTAGCGATACGTTTTGCCAGCAACGCAAATGTTAACAGTTCATTGCATTAGAGCACCTAATTTTTAAACTTGGCACCTAATTAGCACCTATAAAGCCCCTAATTTTGAGTTTTTCTAAATGCAAATTCCTGACTTTGCGTTGCTGGCGAGACAGCTCAATATAAGCGCGAGTGGCTGGCCACATACTCGTGCAAACGCAATCCGAATCGAGCGCTCGTTACGGAAGCGTCCTTTTAATGCGATAAATAGATGTCATCCACCATCTCTGTTGGTGAGGATGACGACGTATATTTCTTTCTATGATATTGATATAATTAGCTATAGTAAATATGCATATAGCGCGCACGCTGTCGCAGTTTCAACATCCATTGTGTTGCAAACGCGAACGAGCTAGTGCGGAGCATAGCATTTAATTGCGCGAGTAGAGCAGTGAGTCGGCAGAGAGTGCAACATCGCAAGGAGCACAGTGTGGCTGAGTCATAAAAGATAGACTTTTTCCTTTGCGGCATGGGCCAGTGAGTTGTTCCCCCTGTGCAGAGATGGAACAGATAGCTGGCAGAAGTTCTCTGGGGCAGCCTTGGCAAAACACTTTTATAAAATTAGAGGTAGAGAGCAGTCAGTCAACGAAAGACACCAAATAATAAAGTCTTATTTTTACAATATATTTATTTGTTTTGCACCAAAAGTAAAGAAAGAGCAACAAGTAAAATACTTGCGGCTCTTACTCTATTATTTATTGAGAAAATTATACCAAATTTAATTCTGTACTTAAGTGGTGCTTGCAAAGGCAAGCTCAGCGCCCCCTCGAACCTTGCGCTCTAGGCTCCAGCCTAGTTAGCCTGTGGGTAGATCAGGCCTTGGGGCCACCCTACACTTCGTGTTTACGTTCGCTTTTTACCTGGTAGAGCCATGCTGCAGCTATATTAGGGGTATAGTTGTAGCACGAATGTGTCGGCTCGACCGGGGATGAACCATGCTCTCACAGAATACCAGCTTAAAATAGCAGCAAACCTGTGTTTCGTATGGTGAGTGTAGAGAACCGGAGAATTGTAGATGTCTATAGGCCACAGCAACCACTTGCCATCAGGTGGACTGTGTGCTCGTTTGTCACGCTTATAAATAAAACTTCACCAACCAGTACGAGGTTGCCACTCGAGAACCTTTTTTTAACCATCGATTGTTGCTTCTTCAGCTATATAGCCCGCCAATTACCACTTCAGCTTATTCATTCGTATATGTCGGTTATTCTGGTTCTACTGCGGGTATCATCACGTTACAGATACTATCACGCGAAGAAACGCCGAACGTAGTGTAAAATAAACTGTTACTTTATGCTTCAATACATTTAATCACTCACATTTTCAATATTAACTTAATATTAATGAGACAAGTTACACGCGCTGGCGCTCGATACGAAGTTAAGTGATCGTGATGCCCCGCCACAACCGGGCGGCGCCGGCGCGCTCTGCATTACTCGGGTGTTTCTGGCAGCAACTCGTAACATCGGCCATCCTGCAAAGTGAATACCATAAGGTATTCACGAAGAGGCATTAGATAACGTTCAGAATATTTGCTACAGCTGAAACAACTAATGTACATCGATTACCAACAGTTTATGACGGATTAACTTTCTAACAGATCAAATCAAATCTTGCGTATCCACCACTTCTTTATCACTATCAGCAGAATCTGTTTCATAACTGACAGAACTTTTGTAAGGCAGTAATGACTCAGCTACGAAACTCTTTGATCTCCTTTAGACTACGCATCTTGTAACGATCGTCGAGACCGTATCGTTACAGCCTATCAAAGTCCATCGCTGAACTTAGGTCTCCCCCACAGACTGCCTCATAGAGGGTATATTGAACATAGTTGTCTTGTATTAATTTTGCAGCCTTGAATCTTAGAAAGACAGGCCTTTGTGGAAGCACATAAGCAAAATCTATTAAAGCCATTATGTACCAATGTGCATAATAATGAAAATAAAAATACTTATAAGTTCCGCTGCTCATTCTAAGCACACAACTCTTAGTCAGTCATTTACGAAGAAAGCTAACTACGTAAGATGAGCGGCAAACAAAAGAGAACATCGACAATTAGGTAGGTAGAGATTGCAGCCGCCGAAACTTAGTAACTAGAAAACTGTGACTGACAGTTTTATCTTTACCTGTATGGGCGATATATTCTGTGTGCCTTATATAAGTTATATTGCAGTCACTGAACCAGGTGAAAGAAGCGAAACAGCACAGACAGTAGCACTGCAGGAGCGGTCAGAATTGTGTTGTATTTTATTAATTACAGCATAAATAAGGCCACAGCTCACACGCCCCACCGCCGACACAAGCCTTCTTTTATCAACGACCACATAGTAAATCAGCATATGAGATTGCAGATTGATTGAGCCGCTCATGCACCGTGAATTTTACGGCGAGTGTTCAGCCCTGGAGCTACCACGGCATGATTACAGTGTCAGTAAGAAGGAATAATATGTTATAGCCAAGCTAATAAATATAAACTCGCATAGAAATCATGTCGTTTATGAAAGTAAGGTAATAATACACTCGAGCATACACTCAAAAGGCAGAAACAGGTGTGGAACAGACAGAAACTGGTGCAGAACAGACCTATACAGAAAAGACCTGCACAGCACAGATCTGCACAGAACAGACTTATACAGAACAGACAGAATTTGTAATACAGACAGAAGGCTCGAAGCCAGAGACATATTAAATATATAATAACAATTACGCACCTTCATTTTATTTGCCTGTAGTCTCGCATTGTCGCAATCTTCCACCCGCTACTCCGCCTAAGCGTATTACATAGGTTCACACGACATTCCTCGTGTAATTAAGTCACCCTTTGTCCAAATTTTAAGGTATGACTCGGATATCAGCGTCCAAGTGATCAGGATAGACTATGGAACATAAGTCAAGCCGGAAGTTATAAAGCCCGCTTTTCACTATGGGATATAATATAATATATATTACATCTCGAGATATAAATTAATATCGCTCACCATACTTTTAAATGGAACCGTTTACACTGAGCTATAATATATATTACATCTCAAACTATAAATATTTTTTCGATCGACCGAGCGACATTTTCATATTATATTTCGCCCCTGTACCCCGCACACCGTTCCGCACCGCCACAGAACCGTGTGCGGGGTACAGGGGGTAATCCAATGACGAACACACGCTGGTTAAAAGATATATCTCACATTGTGAAAGCCAATCGCGGGATATAATTTATATTTCGGGATATAATATATATTATATCCCATAGTGAAAAGCCAGCCTAACTGTTTGTTACATAACCGAGGAGCATCTAAATTTCGCATTAGCATGACTGGGACGCCTAATTTTAATTGAAGCTTATGTGAGGGCACACCTGACAACTCTAGCGAATATAGAAACTCTACGGGATATGAAGTGCTCTGTTCTGTGTCCATAACTGTGTCTACTGACAAATACTCTGTTATTTCTCCTGCTACTTCGCTTAATATATCTGAATTTATTTTGTTAACGCTCTCATTTTTTGGTGCAAGAATCGCCCTTTCACATAACCATTTGTCTTCATGCATGTTGTTCGTTAAATCTGAATAAACGCTCGCAATTAATTCGGAATGACTCTGTACTAAATTACAAAAATCTCTCTTCAATTTAACGCAGCCCTCAACATCCGTTTCCAACCGCCCATCGCCAATTTTTAATAATGTGTCAGCATAGTTTCCAGCATTGATATCATTATACAAATGCACTCTCATATTCGTAGTTAAACTGAATTTTGTCACCTTGTTCCATAAAATAGACGATTATTAGACTATAGATAATTACGAATTAAAGCATGCCTCATGCTTTAATTTCATCTGCAGGTGTGCCCTTTTGAATGACAGGTAAAGTTTGGCGAAAGTCACCAGCCAGTAAAACCACCATTCCTCCCATTACATCGGTATTGCTGCGCAAATCCTGGAGCGTTCGATTTAGTGCTTCTACAGCTTTTTTATGCGACATTGTACTTTCGTCCAACACTAAAAGTTTGCATTGTCGTAGCATTATACCTCGTGCACTATTTTTGCTAAAGTTGCAGATCGGCGAAAGCTGGTATATAAAGCTGGTATATCGTAGTTTGTTTCACGTATAATTTCATCACTTAGTTCATTTTCGGTTATTCGCTGAGGGCTTATCATTCCAAAGTCGCTTAATTTTTTGCCTACCATTGCCATTACTTTATCTTCAATTTTTCCAAGTGCTTCATTATAAATGTGTTCATTGTATGTCATGTTCGGGTGTGTCTGCTGTAACCTTCGCAAAATATCTTCCGCCATGTACTCTTTATATTTGTCCCACAATTTATGTGCATTAGATAGCCCGCAAGATGATATGAGAGTTGCATAAAGATCCCTAATTTTGGCTGGTGACTGGCACTGCATAGCTTCCTCCATGGTTTCATCCCAGTGATTATCGTTTTCTAAAAGATGCAGAGCTTCACATGCTTCTCTATAAGTTGCGCATTCCTGACCGTTGACAGTTTTAAGGTCTTTATATCCTGTAGGACCCCGAACATGGTGCAGCAGCAATCGTAAACAGAAACATTCAAAATTAGTTACATGGACGGTATACACACGACCAAGGGCATCTGATGACTTTACACCGGGCCAATTTGCAACAGGCGCGCCTTGAATACAGCGTTTCCTCGTTCCTAGATGTGTTCCAAGTATAATAGCGGGGACTTCAGAATATAACAACGTTTTGCAAAGGGTCGGTTTGACAAAGTTGAAAGAAGGCTGTTAGTGTAGTTTTTGGCGGTGATGCAATTCTTTCTTGGAAATTTCTTTCGGTGAAATATACACGCTCTCCATTTTCTAAGTGCACAGCAAGGTGAGTAACTGTTGGGTGCCTTTCATGTAAAGGGAAGCCAAGGAGACGCCATGCTGCCTCGTTACTGCTGACATAACGCCCTGCTTGAAAGGTCTGTACTTCATTAACGGGATTTTCCTCACCTTCACTCCTGAGATTAAATATTGCTTGGTCGCTTCCTTTATTTATGTACTTACAGATATACTTGATTGCGCGGACAGAGCTACATGCTTCTACATTAATGTGGGCATTAAACATTTTACATAGAATGGGCGAATACGGGACAATCCAGCTGTTATCTAAGGTTTCGAACGCTCCAGAGCGAGATTTGATTGTAACTTTCCTGCCACCATCTTCGGGAGCTCTGCGTCTGTATAAAGGGTAGCCATTGTCATTGTGCACTGTTTCTTTTAATAGCTGTTTAGGGAATTTCTTTGTACATTTTCCTTCTTTCATACATGGCGATATTGAATTTCGTGCTCCACATGGACCGTGAATCATATTTCGGACGATGGTATCATACAATTCTTTATCTTGCTCAGGATCCGGAATCTCGGCGCTTATTATGTCGTCTATTTGGCTGGGCCGCAACTTCTCTTTAAGCCGTATTAGAATGTGGGCATGCGGTAATCCTCTTTTTTGCCATTCAATTGAATACATGAAGCACTGCACCTCTCCGAAAATTTTCCCTTTGTTAATTACATACATTAATTTTTGTACTTTTAATCTAAATACTCTAGCAACTAAATCGTGTCTGTCAGTACTTTTTTGGCCCGGCATTAGCTCCTCGGTTATTTCTTTCCATGTGGGATTGCAAGTAAAAGTAACAAAAAGATCAGGTCTTCCGTAAGTTCGTACATAGGCGATTCCGTAAGTGCGTCTTGTGTGTACTCATGTAGGTAGCGGGGACTGTTAACGAATGATGAGGGCAGAATTACCATTTTACCTAAATCTCTGGGGCTTACATTGGCGTCGCTAGAAACTGCATCTTGTAAATGTATATAATTCTCAACGCGCAGCTTTTTTTGATTTAAAGATATATAACGGAGACGTTCACTTTCTACCTTCACATACATGTCTACCAAAAATTGATGAAATAATTGTCTACACCGGGCTAAGAGGTTAAAATCATTTTCTCGCAACATCATATGATACGCATAAAAATCCATACATGATACTTTTTTGTTCGGAGTAGGCTCCTTTGTGACCGGGTTAATGAGTGGAATTTGAAAATGATAACCCTCTTGTCCTTTGCAATAAATCAATGGTTATTGCAGAGCGTCATAAAACTTGTGTGTATCGGCTACCCGTTGCAACGTATCATCACGTGCTCGCAAGACAATGTCTCGTGAAGAAAATTGATCACCACTAATTACGGCTGCTATTTCGTTTATCAAAGGTGCATTGTAGCGCCTTTCATGCTCTCCTCGAGGGGTCCGATCTGCGTGAATGACGACTTTATAATCCTCTTCAGGTAGGTTTTCTAAAGCAGTTTTAAATGTTTTGACTAAAATGTTACGTTCATGCAAGAATCTTTGAATTTTGAACACTGTGTCTCTCTCAACTCCCTGGATAAATTGGCAGCGACGGTCTACCTCAATTTCTTCGTCACCCATAAAATATACTTGTAAAAATTTATGCTGTTCGTTTTCAGCTGGAAAAAGTGAACGTATTCTATGATAAATTTGCCCTTGCACCGTAAATGTAGGCGAAAATCCCGGCATTATTATTTCCCGGTCAACTCCGAAGGACGTCATTTGAAAGCATGAGTTATATTTCCGGATCCTGTTTAAAAAGCGCCGTGACTCATTAGCATCATATGAAAAGAGAGTTTTCAAAGGTTCTTCTGGTTCCCCAAGTAACGGAAGAGATACTTTGCCATTGGAACAGCACATGCCTGCGGTCTCATCTTTCCATTTTAAGCGCTGCAAAATCGACACGCCTTGTCCATTAGTCCGATAACAACTAACCTGTGATTTTTATAATCAATCAACGGATCATAATTGAATGCTGCGTCATTAAAAACCGACCAATTGTTTCTTTGAAAATTTTGTCGACGTTCAGCTTGGAGCTGTGCATTTGCATCTCTTCGCGCCTGTGTCTGTTCTGGTGTTTCAGATGCCCTTATAGTAGATTGACGTTCAGCTTGCTCAATGAGTCTGTGTTGAGTTTCATCAGGTGTTTCCGCAGCTCTTAAGACGGCCTGACGTTCCGCTTGTTCGAATAGCCTTTGCTGATTTTGAGCAGGTGTTTCAGTAGCTCTTAAAGTAACTTGACGCTCTGCCTGTTCAAGACGCCTTTGCTGACTTTGATCAGGTGTTTCAGTAGCTCTTAAAGTAGCTTGACGCTCTGCCTGTTCAAGACGCCTTTGCTGACTTTGAGCAGGTGTTTCAGTAGCTCTTAAAGTAGCTTGACGCTCTGCCTGTTCAAGACGCCTTCGCTGACTTTGAGAAGGTGTTTCAGAAGCTCTTAAAGTAGCTTGACGCTCTGCCCGTTCAAGACGCCTTTCCTGACTTTGAGAAGGTGTTTCGGAAGCTCTTAAAGCAGCCTGACGCTCTGTCTGTTCAAGACGCCTTTGCTGACGTTGAGAAGGTGTCTCAGATGCTCTAAAAGCAGCCTGACGCTCTACTTGTTCTTGCCTTCTCAGTTCAGCATCTTCTAAAGATTCTAGCGATCAAGCTAATCTTTTCGCTTGTCTTTGAGAAGATACTCTTGAAAGGCTGGACTTACGTTTGCGAGGCATTATGAAGTAAGAAAAACCTATTTATAAAAAACGTTAAAATACCTAAAGGAATTAAATTTCCTTTTAAATATTTTTTTAAAAGCAAATCCAAAATGTCTAAAAGGAATAAATATTCCTTTTAAATATTTTTTAAAATCAAAACAACAAAACCAATTCAAGACACAACACGAATCCGAAAACGATAGCCAAAAAAATCGAATCAACTTAAACCAAATCACAAAACAAATCGCAGAAAACCGAAATCGAAAGCAGTAGTGAATATAAATATAACCAACGAAAAAAGAAGTAAGTGTATAGGTACCGTATACACTATCTATACTATTAATATTCCTTTGAAATATTGTTAAACAACCTAAAACAACGAAAACCAATTCACGATTCTAAATAAACAAAATCCAAAATCAAAGCCAGAGTCTAAATATGTATAAAGGAATACCAACCAAATCAACAAAACTGATCCAAGAAAATACACAAATCCGCAAATGAAAGCCAATATAAATCCATTCAACCTTAACCAAATCACAAAGCAAATAACATACAACCGAAATCGAAAGCAGGTAGTCGAATAAGCTACGAAATAGAAACAATTTAAGCGTATAGGTACCGTATGCACTATAAGTTGACGCGCGGCTCAACGGCGGGAGTTAAGTACATGTCAGGAAACATTTCGTTACCGCGTTTTAAAAACCTAGTAACGACATCTAGCGGAATCAATTTAAACTATGTATACGTTAGTTAATAAGAACTCTCAAAAAATATTTTTCTTATAATTTTGCACAATTTTTCTTATTGTAATACATAACCACATATCATTCATAACCACACATAAGAACTGTATTCATTTCCGTTCAATAAATATTACTAAGGCTTATTAATAAGGCTTACTAAGAACTGTTTCTACCATTGTTAAGTAATAGTTAAGGGTGAAAGCGTGACAGGTGGTGATAGTATTTCTGATCCATACTTATAATCACGCCTGTAACCCTTGCGGGGTAGGCAGAGCATCAACGGATTACTTAATATCGTCTGCGAGGTTATCGCCTATTCTGTGAATTACGATGCACCAAATTTTTTATCGCTCTCTTCCCGGTCCTGCGTGGAAAATACAAATCCATACATTTTTTATCTTAATTTTGGTAAAAAGACATAATAATCCAGATATTCTGACCTTCTGTGTTCGTCCATCGTACCGTCGTCCGTCTTGTAGAATCACGGTGGCGCCACCTAGCTGAATTTAATTTTGCAACATATTCGATTTTCCCACGGGAATGATATGTTTTTCCGCTGAAAAAAGTAGCCACTCTACAGCCACCGAACTATCCCCATACAAATAATCATGCCATGCCGACGCTCTGTTGCGACGTGAAAGAAGGACAAACTTGTGCAACATATTCGATTTTCCCACGGGAATGAGATGTTTTTCCGCGGAAAAAAGTAGCCTATGTCACTCTACAGCCACCGAACTATCCCCATACATAATCAAATCATACAAATCATGCCATGCCGACGCTCTGTTGCGACGTGAAAGAAGGACAAACAAACAAACAAACACATTTTCGCATTTATAATATTAGTATGGATATGGATTTACGAGTTTTATTTGTAAGCATATCTATGTGACTATTAAAGCTTAGATTATTATCTAAGTAAATTCCTAAATATTTAAAATAGTGTTAACGGACTGCAATTTTGGACAGTTATTGTTTTATTTCTTGCTTAGGAAAGAACAGTTATGTGAAGTAATTGAAAGAGGAAGAGTTGGCATATTTCCTTTCTTATTAAATATTACATACTTCGTTTTGTCAACATTTAATGTTAGAACATTATCATGTAACCATTGAGTAACTAAGTTAAATCCATTTTGTCCATAGTGAAAAAGATCTCCATAACTGTCAGCGCTAAAAACTAGAGCAGTGTCATCTGCGAATGATGTAATTTGACCATTTGGTATCTGTAATTTACATAGGTCATTTATGTAGACAAGAAAGAGGGTAGAACCCACAATACTTCCCTGCGGTACACCATAGGTAACAGGTAGATCCTTACTTATAATATTTCCTATCTTTATACGTTGAGTGCAGTTTGTTAAATAGTCAGTAAAGAGTTTTAGTTGTGTACCCCTAACTCCAACCTTTTCAAGTTTCTTAACCATAATTGGGATAGAGACCGTGTCGAATGCCTTGGCTATATCTAGGAAAATTGCCATACACTTTTTGTTATTGTCAAGTTCTTTGAAAATATAGTTTGTAAGATCAGGGACCGCATCTGTTGTTGATAAACCAGATCTAAATCCGAACTGTGTCTTGGAGAAAAGTAAATTCTTTTCAAGAAAACTGGTTAATCGGTTATTCATGATCTTTTCAAGAATCTTAGACATTGATGGTAAAATAGATACTGGTCTATAATTATTTACATGGTCTCTAGCTCTATTCTTATAAATAGGAAGGATAACAGATTTCTTGAAAGCAGAAGGAAATATGCCATTTGTTAGAGCTAAATTACAGACATGTGTTAAAGGAGGTGCTATTATATGTTTATATAATTTTAATATGTTAGCACTAATATTATCCCACCCAATAGCATCGCTTTTTAGTGACATAATTAACATTTCGACTTCTTTTATTTCAGTAGGCATTATTACCAAAGATCAGAGATTATTTACCATTTTGCTAGACCACAAATCCTCATCTTTTGACCTTGGCGTTTCTTTAAGTATATTCTCGGCAAGATTTTTTCCCACGTTTGCAAAATATTCATTTATGTGTTCAATAGTATTATTTGGAACTGTACAGTTGGATATAAGTTCAGTTGCAGGTGTTTCTACTTTTTGTCTATTTGTTATATCATTAATGGTTTTCCATAATAATTTAGGATTACTTTTGGCCTTAATTAACTCTTGTTCTTCGTATTCTCTCTTAATTTTTCTCAATAAGTTATTGCAGAAGTTTCGATAACGGGTGTATGTTAATTTTAGAATTTCGTTAGTAGGATTATTTTTTAGCTTTTTGTGAAGTTTATCTCTATTTCGCATACATCGTAATAAACCTGGAGTGATCCACGGCTTTTTAATTCGGTTACGTTTAGAAAGAGTGATAACATTAGAATTAGATTCTATCGCCTGAGAGATGGATTCAATAAAATAGTTTGTAGCATAATTTACATCACTGGACTCAAATAGTGGTTTGAAGTTAATATTACTTAAACTTAACGCAAGACCTTTGTGATTAATACGCTTAACGGAACTTTTAAGATTTTCAGTTTTTCTTTGTAGTTTAAGGTAAAATATTACAGTTTCATGGTCAGTTAAGGTTGTTTGAGCTACATAAGTAAATGCATGTAATTTGGTTTTTAATAAAATGTGGTCGAGGCATTTTTCATGACGCGTAGATAAGGAATGTGCTGGAAGTAAGCCATGGTAAGCTGCTAGTTCTACTACACTATTTCTCACCCTGTCATTCAGATTCAGCCCTAGTATACTCCTTAATGACCGCATTTCTACAGCATTTATTCTACTCTCATGCTTCTTCTGCCAGACCCAACTTTCACTACCATACATTAAAGTAGGGACTAACACAGCATTATGAATTGCCAAACGTGTCTTTTTTGACACATTCTGACTCTTCATAATAGCGTGTAGAGCCCCATTCACTCTATTTCCTGCGTTCACTCGTCATTCTATATCCTTATCATATCTACCATCCCTGCTAAATAAACATCCCAAATATACAAACTCATCCACTTGCTCAATCATCTCCCCTTCTATTCTTATTTCACATAACGTTTTACTTACTTCTCTTTCAAAAACCATCACTTTCGTCTTACTTGCGTTCACTTTCATATCCCTTTCTTTTAATGACCAGTTCATTAAACTAACTATCATTTGCAACTCGGCCGCCGACGATGCAAATATGACTTGATCATCGGCGTACAAAAGGCATTTGACGGTTAACTCACCCATTCTCAACCCACATTCTTCAACTTTCAAAGTTTGCAAACAACTGTCCATAAATAGGTTAAACAACCACGGGGAAGCTACACAGCCCTGTCTGACACCTTTTTGAATGCCAAACCAGTCCGAGTAGACCCCGTTGATCCTGGCATAAGCACTAGAGTCCCTATAAAGAGACCTTAATGCCTGTATCAAACCAGCGCTCAAACCAAATGAGTTCAGTGTTTGCCATAACACATTGCTGTCCACTCTGTCATAAGCCTTTTCCAAGTCCATGAACGCACAAAAACTTTCTGGTTTTTGGCCAAAAACTTCTCCGCAATCATGCGCATGGAAAAAACTTGATCCGTACACCCCATCCCCTTTCTAAATCCAGCTTGCACATCCCAAATTCATAAATTTTTCCATCAGTTCTTCCATAACTCTTTCAATTAACACCTTAGCATACAGTTTACCACAATGCTAAGCAAGCTAATGCCACGGTAGTTTTTACAGTCCTGCTGTAACCCTTTTCCCTTATATATTGGGACTATAACGGCTTTGCACCAGTCTTCCGGTACCTGTTTCAGTTCCTAACATAAATTAAACAAGGTGTACAGCAGGCCTGCCACCACTCCCTCTCCAGCCCTTAGCATTTCGAGTGATACTCTATCATATCCGGCTGCCTTACCTGCTTTCATGCTTTTCATTGCTTTCATTATTTTATCTACACTTATCTCCCTACCTCTCTCCACTTCTTTCGGAATTTCTATTTCACTTAATTCAGACGACTCTTCACTCATTAACACGCTTTCAAAATATTCCTTCCATCTCTTTGAATTAGAAACTTCATCATTCAGCATACAGCCATTCTCGTCTCGTATAGCATTCATTCTAGGCTGTATTTAATTTCCCCTGGCAGTTCTTACGAGTTTCAAGAACATTTTAATGTTTGCCTGGAAGTTATCAGATATCCTTCTATCATTCTTATCCGTTCTTTCTTGCTTTTTCCTTTCAACAACTTCTTTTACTCTCTTATTTATAGGTCTAAAGTCTGCCTTTTTTCTTTCAATCTTATCAATCATACCGTTACAATTACCAGCTTTGGTTGCTAGTAAATCTAGCCTTGCTCTATTCTTTGCTTCAACTTCCATCCGTACCTCATCATCCCACCACAACGTATTATTTTTCCTTTCATTCGTTCTCTTACTTACACCACATACTTCGGTGGCTGCATCCACCAAACCTTTCTTGACATTATGCCACACAGTCTCCAAGCCTAAATCATTCATACACAATTCATCCATACCACTTATATTTTCTCTCAGTCTACATTTGAAGTTCTCTTTCACACCTATACACAGATGTCCGATGCCGCCAACGCTTGAATAGACCATTAATTCGGCATAAGACCAAGTAATGATCCGTCCCTACGTTGGACCCCCGGTAAACCCTTGTATCTACCACTGCGCTCCTCATTCTTTCATCCACAATTATGAAATCTATCATGCTTCTATCATCACCTCTTTCCCATGTATACATGTGAATCCTCTTATGGCGAAAGAAAGTGTTCGTCACAAAAAGATTCTTTTCCACACATACGGTGAGGAGGTCTTCACCATTCTCATTTATACTTTCATCGCCAAACGTTCCTAATATCCTTTCATAACCAGACCTCTTCACCCCAACCCTTCCATTAAAATCTAACATAATAATATTTTCATTTTCCTTATATTTCATCAACACCATCCTTACCATGTCCCAAAACTGCTCTCGGATATAAGTGGGCTTAGACATATCTGGGGCGTACACCCCTAGCACAAACAACTTCTTTAAGCCCACTTTCATTCGTATCCATAGCAGCCTTAGGCTTACACATTCATACTCTTTCACACATTGACCCATTCTTTCTGAAAGGATGACACCGACTCCCATGGCGGCATGCCCGCTCGGTCTCGTCTACACCAGACCAGTAAGCGGTATACATGCCATGTGCAGTGGCATCCTTTCCCTTTCGTTTCGTCTCATTTACACATAACACATTTATTCCTCTATCATTCATCGTTTCGCATACTTCATCCATCTTATCGTTCATTGCTCCACATACATTCAGCGTAGCCAGACGGGCCTCCGCAATCCACTTTTCGCCCCTCCGGGAGACAGAACGTGACGGGTGGCGAACCTAGTCGCCTCATTTTCCTCCCGGAGATTCTTTGCACCCCTCCCCCATTAAAGGCGGGCCATTTCTTTTACGTGCTGGCTCATGGTGCGAACTAAGGGTTGGTAGCTTTTACGCCGCTACCATACGGCGAGGAGCGGAGTCTATACTTTCGGCTTTGTCGCTCGTTTAGCACCACCCGGGGGACACGTGTAGGGTGGGCCTAGGGTTAGGTGGTCAAAGCCTATTATTTGCACTGAATTATTTATGCAGAAATTAAGTTTTAATTAGTTTATAGTTTAGGATATAAGTATCAGACGTCTGAGTCTCGTGACCGTCCGGGGGGGAAGATTATAAAAACTATAAAAATAATATTTTGGCGATTAAAAATTCTTTAGGACTGAATGAAAAACAAATTTCAACACCTTCGTATGATTATTTTACCAATACTGAGCTCTACGTACCTTTATATTTTTAGTTCCCATGACACAGTGTCGCCATCTAGTGTCGAATATATTTAATTGCATTTGAAAGCCGACGCAGAGATTTTTCTAGAACCTTTTTAATAAATTAGGTATAAAATTACTTACAAATGAAATATGATGCAATCCATAGTATCAGAGCGTCTGTCTGAGTAGTTTTTACACAATAAAACACAACACTTCATCATTTTCTTCTTAATACTACGAAAATACACCGATTTGCGATTTTCGATACATAAGCGGACAGGACGAAAGCTGACAGTATACTAAGTAAAGCCCCGCCCACTGTGATGACGTCAGGACCTAGTTAGAATCACAGTGCACAGTTGCTTATGCCATCTCCTCTTTGTATTTGCTTCGTGTCTCAGATCAACATGTATTGATTACTCTTTTTTTAAGGTGTGACGAATACGTAACCAGATGTGTCGTAATCTCCCAAACGCTACCCAGACGAATTGGATCCGTCGATTGACCACTTGGTCAAATTTGCAACCAACAGTCTGACAAATCGATAACAAGATCTATTCATTGAGACAATATTATAGTTATTGACCATAGTGCTATGGTCCTCCAGCGATTCTATGGTCCATAATGACAATATCATCGGCAAATCTGTGATATACTCGGCATTAATACGGTACCCTATCCTTTCCAGTCTTCCAAAGAAGCGGAGAGGAGTTTAGGGGATATAAAGTCACCCATAAGTATTCTTTTAATCTATAATAAACAAAAAAATATTTTATTCTATCCTGTCTTACACCTCTTTGCAGTTAGATAGGTTTCGTACTCTGCCTTATTGCATATAAACATTTCAGCACTTTGATATACCGAGAGAAAATCCGACAAAATTCCACTTAATATTAGGTGGACTATAAGTTATTTTGTCAATTCAGTTTTATAAAAAAAAAATCTGACACCGCTCATGGGACTGTAGCACCGACAGAATTTCGACGGAATGAAAGGCTTTCTCATACGCAAGACAAAGTGGCAGATTGTACAATTCAGTGTTTTGTCTTTTAAATTCAATTTCAATTAGACATACCTTATGCCATTTTTAGAAAAATTATTAAACCACTTCAAAAAATTGTTCTAAAAGATCGCCAAGAAATCTCCATATTTAAGATGAAGAAGAAGAAGAATGGAACAGACACGCTCCCCCCACCCCTCACTAGATGTAGTGACCTAGTCAGATGTATTAAACATATAGAGATAATGGCTGGCTTTTTATATTGTTATATGGATACTGTATTGGATATTGATGTAAAATTCAATATCAATGGGAATTAATGCTGACTGTACAAAATAAATAGTTTTAAGGTTATCGCTACATTCTAGCAAAATCTTCAGAAATTCATAAATTAAGTCTTTTATTTCAGAAAACGATACAATACAGCGTAATAGTTTAATATAACAACAATACCATACAGAATTTTTTTAAATTTAAATGTTTCATTGTTACAAAATAAAACTACAAATTGATGCACAAATGGCCTTATTATCCCAACGTATCATCATCAATAATAAAATTAAAATGACAAGGCCAAAAGCCAAATGTGGGCTATAATTACATTCATATAATAATAACACAAATATAATCAATAAGACATGTCCCGTTGCTGCTACATTCCCAAAGTTTGGTTGACAAGATACATCACATTCAGTTATAGATTTATTATAAAAATTACATTTAAATACAAAGTTAGTAACAGCATTGACAATTTTACTAACTATAAAGAGTTCATAGTGGTGAAGTTACTACAAAATCAACAATTTTATACATATACCTTTTACAGTAACGTGCGCTCTGCTTATGACGAACCCAATAAGAAATAATTAACTACCGGAAACAAATCTTTAAGGGACACCAAAAGATCGAAACGTTCAATGTATGGCAAAAATAAATGGTTTCACATCTGTTTCCCCCCGCGGCCACGTCCCCGCGCTAAGCTTTTGATATGGCGCTATACAATATATTTTTTGTCTCTGGCTCACTCAGCTAGTCTTTGGACGGCAGCGAGCGACAGGCTCTGTGCAAACAATTGGCGTTATATCCAAGCACTAGCAACCAGAACATACATACTCCGTTATACCAAAATATTTGTTACGTCAAGATGTATTCGAGTTGGCAGTTTCGTTAGGTCTGCAATGTCCCAATCAATGTCAATTTAAAAGTTCAGTCTATCGGCGTTAGCATAATAAAATATGATTTCGTCAATGTTACACTGAAAAATTTAAAATGCAGGAAGTAAGTCCGCAAAGTTCACCCTAAATATGCCGACACAAAATCTATTAGTGCTATAAGTCATGACGGGGTTAAAAGTCTAAAAGAATTATTACAGTTTACTCGTGGAGCCTCTGGGCATCTCCCGGAAACACAAATAGGTAAATTATTAGCATGCGCTTACATCGACAATAATGACACGTTGGTCATTATAGTCATAGTCCTCATAAATACATATAGTATGTCCTTTCCATCAGTTTCACACTGGTCATAAAACAATTGCGTTCTTAAAAATGTAGTAAAGTTGTAAGCTCAACTAAATTTCAGACCAGCCGCGTTAATCTCGAACCCTATTTTTTTTTAAAGCGAATGTTCTCACAGCTGTTCATCACACCCCACTGTATAGCCACTACTAGCTGTATACAATAATAATAATACTACTTATATTTTTCCTGTCAAGGCAATAATCATTATTATGTATTAATTATGCGCATTCAGTTATTATGTGGTAGTCACGAAACAATGCCGCTTATCATACAAATGTCATCAACGAAATATTCAGATGGGATTACATTAACACATTGAATTTTCCCTCAACTCATTAAAAAAAAATTATACAAAATAGCTTCTTTACACCGAATATTATGTCTTTTTTACCATTTTTAAAAAACCTACATAGAAACAAAGCAAAAATAATTTTATATACAAGTGAGAGGTATTTTATTTTCGTTAAAAGTTAAAAGAATCGCTATCATATAATATTAATGTACCAATTTATATACTAAATCTATAAGGAGTGGAAGGTTGCGATTGGGCTAGTATTAAAAAATCTATAACAGATTAGAAGTAAATATTAAGTGATTAATTAATATATCTGTAATGTATCTCACATAATTTTGAATTTTCGATCGTCACATTATGAGTGTAACATTTCGTTGTATACCGTGCGTAATAATAAGATAGTCATTAGCGGATAATACACTTTCCCGCATATTTGTCAGATGATTTCGAGTTAGATGGCAAGGATTATTAACTAACAACCAACCGAGTGACATTTGAGTAATTCTACACGAGATTTTGAAATAGGTCATTGGTGTCATATTACAAAGCCTAAAATAATTACACTTTAAACTACCCACTAAAATTCTACACGTATATTTTTCCATTGTGCAAATTCTTGGTATTTTAGATGTGAAGTGGGGTGTTTTGCTTCTGTAATTTTATATTAGTTGTGAGATATCTTGCAGTATTTAATAAAAGATTTCGCGCTATTTAGATACAATGTGAAAGTTCACCCCAAACCACACATTTTATACATAATTACATAAAATCACTCCAGTACACCAATGAGATTCGTAAAAAGAATTCTTCATTTGTACCAAATGTGTAAAATACAATAATAACGCAAAAAAGTACATATTATTATGTTGCTTAATTAAGTCCGTTGTTTTTATTTACTAATGGCCAAATACTCAAACGCTACTCAATTTTAAGATGTTAAGTCACTGAGTTAAAGTGATAGTGACAGTACGAGACTTAACGGCATCTTAAAATTGAGCAGCGTTTGAGTATTTGGGCATCAGAATAGCAAATATTGCAAGAACATTACCATTACCATTTAACCTTACTGATAGAATAAATTTGTTGGTCTACTTCCTAAAGCTATTTCAAGCTAACATACCATTAATTATTGCGTTATGGGCAAGATTTTATGAATATTATGGAAGACGGCATAAAAAATTTCCAACAAACTTTTCAACACTATCTTCATAGAGATAGTGTGGATATTTAAAAATTGCAATAATGTAACTGCACAAAATGTGCTATTGGCATGTTTTAACAAAACACCAAAAATACATGGGACAGATCTGAAGACCAGTCCTTGACTACGTACTGCAGTCATTTTTTAGGTCGAGTGCAGTCGCGCACAAAATACTTCGTTGTATTATGACGCGCATTATTTGTTTGTGACTTGCAGGTAAATAAAAAATGAAGCAAAGCGTTAACTAGACAAGCAAGGCCAATGGTGTACGATAAATATTGTTGCAATAAAACGGAGACTGGAAATACTAAGAAATTAAAAAAAAGTTCAAACATCAAGGAACGGACCGATATTATTCATAAACACTTAAATCGTGCGTGCCATTATTGAAACAAATCATAAAAGAACCAAATAATATATTTATATCGAGTCAAAAATGTAATAATTTGGAGCAAATTCTTCTTACCTTCACAAGATTATTATGAATAATTTGAAGAATGTATTATTCACGTCGTCATAATATATTCCGTATTACAATACTATTCATAATAACCGACCCACTAATTTATAATTTTTCCTTTAACTATAATCAAATCTAGATTACGGAGATCAAACCATTCATATGATAAGTTAATTAATTATCTAAAGGAGTTTTATTATGAAAATGTTAATTCGCACTGTATTATATCTGGCGGCTGTTTTGTTTTGCGTCCTTTATGCGATTCCTTATTATTAATAATTATGTTTCCTTTCAAACTGTATTGTGTGTATATTTACTTCATAAAAACACAACACATAATTACAAAGTATTAAAATTAGTGTACATTTTTATCTAGTATCATTTATTATCGTGATGTAATACATCCACCAAGCAAATGTTTGTGGATGTCACTATTAGTTGTGTCGGCCAACAGCCGCCAAATTCTGTTACAAATTAAATGAAATAAAAAAAAATTGTTATTAGAAGCGATATTTAATCGCGTCGAATCTTAACTCGTGCTAAAGTATGCGGGAAGTGTGCTAATGATCTAATTACAATGCTTAAGCAATGGTCCTTGCGGTAAACTTAAGCTAAAACAAATTGAATATATTATTATATCGCGAAAGTGTCTTGGTTAATCCCTTTAGGGACTCCTTTATACTCCAAGATGAAATATCCAATAAGGAAGAAACCCTTAATATTATAATATTTACGGACAAACTCGAAAGATATGTCCCACGACTAAAGACATCTATATACTCAAAGATGTTCCTCATATTATAAATTTGCTAATCCCTAAAAAGTTTTCCAACTAAACCACAGGCAAACGAATTCAGAATTTAATAAAAAGAACACTTTGTCTATATCAAGACACAAAATTGGTAACAAACAAAATATTTTAATCAAATAAGATCTCTAAATGGTATAATTATTGGTAGCTGAGCTAATCTGTTCCATACAATTACAAGCAGCTAATATTGATTGTTATTAAGTAGATTTTTTACCGACAAATCAAGTATATCAATATTAACACTACATCGGTAAATACAATTTTAATAAATAACATGACACGCAAAGTTGCGAACAAGTAACATACATATTAGACACTAGCAATGAGGCTAAGAATACGCTTGATTGATACAAAGACCGTAAAAAGTAACTACAAAAATAGCGGTCTGTGGTCACGTAAATTCACATTCGATTGTAAACACAGCCCTTAATTTTGGGTAGAACACGAGTGCGGCGCTAAAAAAGCTTTTATGATTAAATGAAATGAAGCTGCCTTGCGCGAGAGGGTTGCTTTGGGGGTGATTGTACAGCGTTTGGTGAGATTTGCGTCGGGTCGCCGCGGGGCTGTTGGGGGCGTTCACATGAGGAACTTGCCAATAATTATGCCAAGGAATGCCATGCCAACGGCTATAGCGATCCACGGCATCATCGCGGCCTGCGCGTTTTTCTCGGGCCCATAAGAATGACGACGAGCGGTGCGCCCTTCGCCCATCGACTGATGCAAACGTAACAACTCCTCCTGCAATCAAAATTATATTGTTTGCCAACTTTGCCAGAATTCATTCTTAGAACGATCAGCTGAAGAATAAATGGCGTCAATTTTAATTATTATATTGAATTACAATAATTTGGCTTTGGGAATATATATAAAAAAAAAACAGCGAGCGAGCATAAAATAATTTGGCATCATTTACAAACGCAAAGCAATTAATGCAAGTAAATAGATAATCCATCATTTCATTTGGTGGGTGTCGTAAGAGATCACTTAGTGAAACGATCGGAAATTCTGTTGGTACCCGACAGATGTCGATATATCCATTTCAAATCATCGCCTTTGCCAGACGTGAAATACCCAGGCATCATACGAGCAGCACCAGTGGCGGGCGTGCTGAACCCAGTGCCGTCTAGTGGCGGCATAAAATAATCCACCAACCCGTATCGTCCCGTAGTTGTCGTAAGAGGCGGCAGACGGAAACTGAAATAGGAGATGGACAGCAGCAACATCTTGATAACAACTCAGTAATATAAATAGAGATACTGCGGCTGCCACCTCGCCTGCCAAGCGCAGGCAAACTATGACAAACATATGAGAAAATTTAAGAGACAGACCTATGTTCAGCAGTTTACTTTTGATGGGTTGTAATGATGAATGATGATGAAACTACTCTGATTTGTGAAGGAAGTGGCATCAAAGAAGTAAATAGTCTTTTACTGCACACATATATACAAATACTCTCCACCTTTCCTAGTAAGAAGCCTATACGGTGCAACCGTACATATCACAATCATCAACTTTAGCTACAGCATAAATTTAACAGTTTAAAGTTTTCTAGATCTATTTTGGCATCGCGCGCCGCATACGTGTATTCATAGCAATCATGATCATATTGTCATATCATTAATTAGCATAGCAATTATTATTGAAAATGTATTTTAATTTTATCCAGAAATCTGTTGTATTTTTATCATCATCTCACGTGTACGAACCGTACATATTTTTGGTCCTTCGAGCCGGATTCACCCAGCTGTGGTGTATGGCGTGATGATTGATAATATTTTTACTTTAAACAACCACGATCTTACTATCGTTTTCTTTTTCAATTAGTAAAGAGAGAGAGAGAGAGAGAGAGAGAGAGAGCGCAACTTTAATCATTACTTAATTGTTATGAGTAAGGAAGGCAATGTTTATGTTATTATTACGTCGTATAATATGAATTTATATTAATATTCTACAGGAACATAAAATCCCGCAGTTTTTAGTAGAAAATAAAAAAAAATACATCAAACATAAAATAAACAAAAATAAAGTAAAAAAGGACTGACAATATGAGGTAACTTACTTAATTATGACAATTGCTAGCAGGATAAACTACAAGTAAGCCAAATTGACAGCAATGCTTTCATAATAACATAAAATAAAATCAAGTAGTCTTAGTTTACGGCTCAAAATAAATACTTATGGGTGATGTTGATTTCTTTATCGGCTACATCCACTGTATGTTTTAAAGCAGTGCCCCAAATGCATAAAGTTACAGCCTATACACATCCCACAGCTGGACATACGCTTCCTCTTATATCTGCTCACTAAGAGATGGAACAATTATACCGCCACGCTGCTACAGTGCATGTTAGCGGTCTATAAATTTATGAGCAAATTCATTTGCATCGTCTTTATCTACACGTAACGGTGGTAACTAGTAACTCGAACGGAGGGTAGTAAGGATACATGTTAGAAACACGGAGAACAACTCAAACGCCCAAAAGATTTGTATTTAACTTTTGTTTGTAATATATATACAGATTAAATGAAACTAATTTTTACGGATTTTATCGCGTTTAATTTAACTTTTTAATTGCCGACGTTTCGGGTGCTTTACAGCACCAATGGTCACGGGGGTACTGAGGCTACCTTCAGTTTTTGAATATTAATTTAATTATAATTATATTATTAATTAAACTGAAGGTAGCCGGGCTAACTATGACATCGGGACGTCAAACACCTGGATCCCCCCCGTGACCATGGGTGCTGTAAAGCACCCGAAACGTCAGGAATTAAAAAGTTAAATTAAACGCGATAAAATCCGTAAAACTTAGTTTCATTTAATGTGTAGTCTTCGCGTAAATATAAGAAATCATTATATATACAGATAATAAAAAAAACATGTATCCTGAAACAATACGGAAATACTTTTTGTCAATACTTTCCGTCCTAGCCTTCTAGGCGTATACTTCAAAGCGGATTACATACAGGTCTACAACATTAAAAGTCGAACAGTAAAATTATAATTATCAAGTACACACAAATTATTTACTGCCTGCTCACAAAATGTAATTAATGAGTAATTATTACTTACATTATCTATAAAGTAATTGGTGATATAATGAGAGAGTGTCATTGTGTTTGCAATTTTATGCGTGAGGATGAACGTTGGTATAGATTTTATAGTTTATAGAACTATTTTTAAAGCTTACGAAAATCACTTCAATCATACACTTGGATAGAAGTATACCCTTTTCCGTATAAAGTTGGTTAAGAAAAAATTACCGTTCGAAAGTCAAATATATAAGGAAATAATTTAAATAACAACGACCACAATCTTTTAAATAAAATCCTGTTCAAATAACAACTAGTCCATCAAAGAAAAGTACTTGAAAATCAGGTCAGAGATTCTCGAGTGTCCACTAATAAATAGACAGACAGGGGTTTGCATATAATAAAGTAGGCCAAGCAGTAGTGCTTTGGAATTACTATTGGGGTTTTGAAATATACATTTATTATCCAAGAAAATATACCTATGTATTTTTAAAAGGTTTCAGATGGCTAGATGGACAGGACAATTATGATATAGGTCTTTATATGATTTTTTAAACGTTTTTAAATGTTGCCTGCGGCAGTCCAGCGCTGGACATAGGCCTCTCCCAAAGCGCGCTACTTAGCCCGTTAGTATTATTTTAATGATTATTAATTACTGAAAATTTGGAAAGGAAATGAGATATTTTTTTATAAATATTAAAGCCTTGATAAAATTACTATAAAATATTAATGGTTATTTTAGGTCATAATAATATAAAAACTGCGCAAAGGCATATAAGATTTTCATCGCACCTAGCAACATTATCAATAACATTTAATATAATAATGATGTTTAGTCCATTTCCCCCCTTCTTCTAATTTAATAAAGGAAAGTATTTATATACCTAAATGCAGGAAATGTATTAAATATTATAAAATTCGCTAAGCTATAAAAGTAATACAGTGTAAAATAATAAAGAGATATATAAAAAAAATCCAAAGTATTATACATAAAAAAGACTGATCTGAACATCATTATTATTATTTTAAATTATGGAATCAGAAGTCATCGATATTCCGTAAACAGTCGAATAAGGATAGCAAAAAAAAATGTAGCAAAAAATTATTCGCACATATCGCAAGCATTATACTACATTATATAGTTTTAACTTTACCAGGCCATAGAAAATTTTGTAATTCATATTTGATGATGATTAGTTTTGTTCATCTAACAATCGAGTGTTCAAAAAAAGAACAATCTTTATAAACAGAATGACGATATACGCTGGCACGAATATTTGGAAAGTACTGAGATAACTATCACTTGGTCTGTCATACTATGACATTCACGAAGTCCAAAGTACGGCTACTTATATATTTATTTAACCTATATATAGCCACGTGGTATCGACGAAAGACAATTCGTCATTCAATTTCGTATCGAAAGTGTCGTAAGAGGCGACTATAGGAAATACCAGAAAGATCTAATGGCCTCTTATAAATGGCATTATAATCACTTGGTATACGACATAAAATAGCCAGACAGATGACGAGGAGCAGCAGCAGCAGCCAAGCGTGCAGATTTCTGGTATGCCGATCAAGCGAGGCGATTGCAGCAAATCTTCCCTATAAAGCAGGCGGTTTTCCATGTGTGTCGTAAAACCAACCGAAATATTAATGAATACGCGGTATGAAACAGATGGCAGAACACAGTATGGCTTCACTACTCTATCATATTCTCAGTGGCTTGCATGGACAGGTGAGCAATAAAACGTCTTTGTATCATCGAACAGACCAACAAAAATAGTTTACTTTCGCCAGTCTGTCAATCGCACTGATAAAGAGATAAATATTATAATTGTTTTAGAAATATATCCATATGTAAATAATATATATGACCCACGCCACTCACACTACACGTTTGTAACACGACAAACTTGTTGTCCCCATACCACGGTTTGCTGCATCGTTCATAACGCGTACAGCAAAGGTGTGCAATAGTTTGCTAGCATCTCTTTCCATCCAATTATAATTTAAGTGTCTTCAAGGCAAGAGTGAATAGCCTTTTGTTAAGCTAAGTCTGTGCGCTATATCGTCTTCGGCTACATCAAAACTAAGCATCGGGTGGCATAGTGGTTAAGCACTGGCTCATAAGGTATTCTTGTTTAATAGACATATATGTCAAAGTATTTAAACTCACTTTAAGTTGTAGATTTTCATGTCTTAACTTGCTCTCTTCCTCTCTCAGAAGAATGACCTCAGATGTCGCCTTTTGCAAATCACTTTCCACATTGTCGGTCTTCGGGAAAGGCAATGTCTGAAATAATAGATTATATTATATTAATAATGAAATATGCGAATCAGTTATTGAATAATGTATTACAAAACATTGAGTGCACAGTTACAAATGCAAATAAAAAATAAAAATGCCTCTATCTTCAAAATCATAAAACATAAGGTACAGTACTAAC
This sequence comes from Parnassius orleans, assembly GCA_029286625.1. Taxonomy (NCBI): domain Eukaryota; kingdom Metazoa; phylum Arthropoda; class Insecta; order Lepidoptera; family Papilionidae; genus Parnassius; species Parnassius orleans. The sequence continues at coordinate 5,647,880 of JAGSMP010000022.1, read as the reverse complement.
GCCAAACTAAGTGTGACAACACTGCGCAAATGCTACTACTATGAACCATATTTTATTGTTATAACAATTTTTGCTTAATAAAAGCTTTACTCCTTACGCAATCGCAAAATACCCGTATACCCTTCATTAAACCACCCCATACTAAAAGTATATTTGCCTACTGCGCATCGTCTGTACGCAATGAGGTAGGCTCAGGCGCCAGTTAATTATTTTAGCCAGTGTTTTCGTAAACTAAACGCTTATCCGTGGCTGCTTATCAAACACACACTCCACACTAGGCAGAGACAAGTAATCAACTACGTTTCGACTCTGGCACATGTATAGAAGTACGATATAACTTTAAATCTGTTTTGCACACACTATTCAAATTTACAAAGAAAAAACATTTTAGTTATTCTCAAAAAATGTGATGCATTCAAAATTAAAAAAGGCTAAATAATATTAAATTGTGCTGTGTCAAAGATATACTTCTCATAATATATCACTACCTTTAAGTGCAATAATAAGCAATGTTATTCAATAAATTCAAATTCAAATAATCAATAAATTTATATTTTTATGTAATAATTTAAAAAAATATATTGTCCATTAACATCTGTTATTGATATTTTATATTAGAAAATAGAAAACTAACGAGGCAAAATCGCAGCATCAATAAAAATAATTTGAGAACAATGTGTTTCACCAATTTTTCACAATTTAATCTTTTATTGATAATAAATTCTCTAAGGCTAAGTTCATATGAAGTTAGCCTTATTTGTTAAAATATGATGTAATAATTATCAAGCAATGACTATGTGTTTACGTCATTAAAACTATCGCACAAAGTCCAATTCAAGGCAGCCGCACGCTGAATCGCCAACACTAAATAAAGGAAAAAAAATACCGTTTGCGCGCTTAAAGTTCCGGCCGCGTGGTCATCATCCTTCCTCTTTCCTTCGTTCTGGATGAGACCTTCTACTGCATCCTGCAAGATAATTTCACAACATGCCAATGCCAAGCCTGGACTGATTTCAACCCACTCATCACCACTGATTTTGTTAAAGCGACAATAAGGTACTATTTCAGTATTTCAAATAGTACAATGAGTTATTGCACAAACATGATTCTCAGACACATAGCTAACGTAAATATTTGGGGGAAGCTCAAAAAGATTAAACACTACAACTTTATGAAACTAATAAGACCTACTATCTCCATACTCATAAAATAAATATTTAATACTTTGCGATAATTAACGGCTAGCAAAGTTTTCAAATAAAATCATACAAATAAGATTACAAAAATAAATTTAACATTAAAACAAAATGCCTTTCAATTTGGTATCATTCTTTTCAATTATTGATTGACACACTTTTGACGATTGCAATGCGGCGTTACGTTTATACTTTATACAACGCCTAGACCACTGTTTACTGAAACCCCCAGCTACATGTCCGAACGTAACAATGAATAGTATACTAATGTTATGTTGGATGATATTAATTAATGACCGAGGATAATGGGCAAAATAAAACTCGAAAAAGCTCACACAAAGTACATAAAAAAAAAGTCTAACTGTGCTGTAATTCCATACAGTGCATTTTTTTTACTAATTGGTTGCTTTTTTAAACCGCTTTATTGTTTATGCAACTTAATATATACTGCACAGTAGGGAACCTTTCACACAGGAACACCAATATCAATTTATACCATAAAGGAAATTGCGTTACCTTTGTTGAGGACTTGGCGTCATCCGCAGCCACAATTCGCTTCTTGGTTACTTCATTCTGCGCGGCATTATCTCCTGCGTCCTGGAACAATTTAATTGGCCATTATTGTTCGTAGGTCGTTATAATTTTTTTTTTTTTACTTCATGTTTGTACATTTTTTGATTACATTTAGTATTGCATCCGAGATTAACTTACATTTAGATTAGACACCCGTGGAGTTTCGAAGACACACTTTAGTTTGTAGTCCATAAGTTGGTCAGGACTGATCTCCTTCCACTGGAAAAGAAAGATGAAAAGCGGTATAAAATAGTCTACTTAATATAAGTTGAAATACATAACATTAATTATCATATCATTATTATATTATCATTATTAATTATTAATTATCATAACTTACTACTTGATCAATATTGGTCTTCCCATCCCATCCTTCTGGTGCAACGACACTCTGCACCATAAACTTATGTTTATGTTTTTCATTTGGGTCGACATAAACAGGCTGAGGGGTGACTGAAAAAAAAAAGAAAGTGATATTTGATATTTATTTAAAATCTTATTTTTTTATTTATTAATGTATTGCGAAAACTTACTTGCAATATCAACTTTAGAGTTTGGCTCCAGAACTCCTGAGTTGGGGCGCACGCAATACTTCTTCGGTGCAGTTGTTTTAATTTTAAACAGCACTGTATCCGTACTGGGGTTCGTCAGCCGCATATATGTAGTGAATCCCTGCTCGAAAAGCCCTGAGAAATCAACTAAATATATCAATAATAATGACTATATCACCCAGCATACCTCCTAATGGCAAACATACTTAAAATCATCATCTTTTAAGACACTTCATGAGATAAAATATCCATACAGTAGAATTAATAATAAGTTTTTTCCAGATTTAAGCATATTCATCTAGGTTACAATAATTATGAAACATAAGTTTATGCCATTCACCATTAGTACTAGTTATAAGTTGAAAGCTAAACAGAAAATTAAATATTTTTTTCCAAAGACAGAAGAAATCAGAGGTCAGTTAATAAATATGTAAACATACAGTAAAGCCTCTCTTTGAAAGAGCAACAATATTGTAGTATTATAGCTAGTGGGTGGTGGGCTATTTCTGCCTAAGATGATATATTTAGGTAGATTTACCAGTTTATTTTTATTTGAAATTGATATTAATTTCAGATACCTATGGGATAGAGCAGAGTACTGTTAGCTAGCTTCGTCACTTCATTATTATAAAAACAAAGTATTTTTGCTTTTTATTAAAGTTTAGTATTTTTTAGCCTTTTTAGAGTAGGCTAAAGGATATCAATTATATACAATTCGTAAGAATGTTTTTTTCTCTCTGTATGTATGTTATGAGATATCTTCATCAATTGTGGGCCGATTTTAATTATTTCTTTATTAAATAGGTTACACTTTGGGGCTTGTCCCATAAAAAATAAAAAAAAATCTCTTATTTTATTATTTTATTTTAAGTAGCCTTTTAGAATTGAATAAAACTATTTTTACGGATTTTATCGCGTTTAATTTTACTATTTTGATTCCCGACGTTTTAGAATTAAAAAAAAAGTGTAACTTTAAGCAAGGTCTGGACTGGTGTTTTCCCGGTCGATTTCGACTAGGTATTATACACTCGTGAGCAAAAAAATCGACTCAGGCGACACACCTGCAGTCGCAAGTCACTGGCAAAAAAACTGAACGCGAAAATATTTTTTTCTTAGTAAAATGTTAAAGCTGATAGTATTAGCTTCAAAATGATTAATAAAATATTGTAATGTTTCTTGCTCACACAACCCAACAATATGTTGTGATCGGTAACCACCCCTTTTACGCTTGTTTACAATAGTGCTAATGAAGGGTTACTGACCCATATAAAAGGTTATCTACCTGACCCACCCTTATCAGTTAGCCGTCAAACGTCAACCGATAGACATCTCCGTATTAACAAACAAGAATTCTACCTGAAAATGGACACAACAAGTGATGAAGCTGCTCAAGCAGTCACCCTATTGCGACAAGGCCAGACTCAGCGTGAAGTGGCACATGCGCTAAACATGAGCCAGTCTGCTGTTTCCAGAGTTTACCGTCGTTACCAAGAGACTGGTCACTTTAATCGAAGACGTGGTTCCGGAAGAAAAAGGTGCACATCGGATAGAGATGACAGATTCATTGTCAGCACATCGCTGAGAAATCGGGCCCTCACTGGCGTTCAAGTCCAACAAGAGCTCAGAGAAACGCGAGGAGTGGCTGGACAGTCAGAAGACGACCTAAGGCAGCTAACCTTGAGCCAAAAAGGCCAGCTACTGACCCCAAATTAACCCCAGCCCACCGAGCAGCCCGCCTACGATTTTCCAGAGGACACGTTGTTAAAGTTCCTTCTTTTGTGAGAAAAACTATTATTGGGAGCCCTTTATCAACGCATCTAATTCGTATCTAAGTATAATTTATTAAAAAAAAATGAACGAGCTTTAAAAAAAAGGATACGGTAGGTAAGATCGAAAAATAATATTCATATTTCATCAGTATGTAATTCGTATCTAAATATAATTTAAAAAAAACACGATTAAAAATCCGGTCATCCGGTGATGGTTATGATAACAAAAAGTTTTATTTTATAAAGAGCCCAATTCAAACTCACACGGCTCACAATACATTTAAGTATTACACACGCAAATTTTTTTCGTAGTACTACAATATTTTCAAGTATTTCGGGGCGAAGATAATACGTACTTTTTCCCTCACCTGACCCAACTAACCAATAATAATCTATATAATGCTTATGACATAAATGTCGGAGGTAGTGTAGAATGCAGTATAAGAAAAACATGGGGGCGTTTATATCCGATTAAGGCTCAAAAACTACAGTCAGAATTTTTGTGCAACCTTATTTCGAATTTCATAACTATATTGACGGGTACGACGCGAGACGCTAAGCGCAACGCTCTTGATGCCTAAGTATTGATTAAATTTCAAAAAAATGTTACAAAGAACTGTTTTTAGAAAGCATAAAAAGAAATTAAGCTATATTATATTGATAATATCTGATAGAAAATTTTAGGCCAAGCATTACACAAGTCTTTAATTAAATGAAGCCATCTAAAAACCAATAAGACATTACAGTAGAGTTCTCAGAAACGGCTAACGATTTAAATGGAATTTCGATGTTTTACTTTATAATTTTATCTACTTAAGTGGCATCATTGGGAAAATTATTTCTTTTTTCTAATGCCGAGTAAAGATCGTTCGCCCAGGACTAAAGCAATATTTCTGAATATAATATTGCACACTATGATTGTATTTGTTTAAAAAAAAAAAGAAAGAAATGGGTTATAAGATTTTAATAACTGTAAACTGTATAACTGTAAATATAATGTCTTAGATTTCTTATAGAAAAAATCAGTAAGGTATTCTTAAATTTCATTTTTATATCCCAATATTAATATTTTTCTGCAAAAACATAATTCTTAATATTCAGGTTATGCCCTTCGTATCATAGACTACATGTCTGACTTTCGATCTAAAAAATTACATCATACTGCTGAACTCGCTCCTCCTCTCTCGTTTCTGAGATATCTCTCAGAAACGAGAGTTACAATGCTTGTTGACAAATTTCACACGTCCTCGAGTTTTTTATTTTTCTTTCATGCAAGTTGCAGCAAGGTCTCTGGTTCTATTTTTAAACAACAATGGCCAGTTGGGGCTCTTAAAGGCGAAATTTGTCCTTACTTAATCCTAGGGCTTCAGAAGCTAATTTACGATCATACGCCCGTAATGAAGTTCAGGAATTATATAAGCCTATTTAATTCCTACTTATTTCATATATTAGACCTTTTTGCTAGCGAGGTGTTGTATCTTAGTCTTCAGGGTCGACGACGCATTAACATTTTGAGTTTAATTAAGGATAGACTTAGGCGTCTATGGGCCACAGTATCCACTTACCATCAGGTAGACTTTGTGCTCATTTACCACAGCAGGACTAGCATTTGCTGTTTTGGTTGCATTGTTATGTGAAGTTGGAAATTTGCATCTTTTTGTTTATTAGTATGTAACTACTTCTGAGCATGACTCTGCTGTTGTAACAAAGGTTTGCCGTATTGATCATACTTAGCAGGTGGATTAGCAGTACCAGTAGCAGTAGGAGTAGCAGTACCAGATGTTTCATACTTTTGACATTAGCCCCCATGGCCAGTCTGGTATTTTACCTTTGGTCACCTATATAACCCCCAGAAGGGTTTTCTGGTGTTAACCATATTCACCTGTAACATCACCCACAGGATGAAATTGAGTGATAGATTCTCTTATGCTAACACATGGTCTCGTTCCATGTTTATAATGTTTTCTTAAAATCCAGATGCGTAATAATCTCTTAAAATATTTGACAATATTGTCCCCCATGCTTTTTCTTGTTCTTCCATGTCATATCATAACAGTTTTCTTATTTTCGGTAATCTGTTTAATTAAAAACATATCACAGAAAATACAAGAATAATTATTATCTGTTCTCATCCAACGTTAGTGTAATTATTATGAATCTCCTTTTCCATTCTAAAGAACGAACTAATGTATTTATAAGCATTGTGATTAAAGTTTATATCCAACTCTAATACAGGATTTAATTGAAATTTTTAACACAATCTGACGTAACCTATTGGTTACAGTGTATTTACCTTCTTTAAGAATGAGACAGTAGAAATAACCTTAATATTTTACTTTTAATGATTTGACCATATATGTTTTATGGTGAAATAGACTACAGATACATGTAACTACTGGTCGTAGTTAACTGTGTAACGGTGATTTATTACTCATAACTTTACTTGACAGTGGCAAAATAGTTACTAATTGTGTAGTTAGAATAATTTACATTAAATGTAAAAAACTAATGTGCGTACATTAAATTAAAGGTACATTGAAGTAATTTTTGATTGTAATTTTAAGATTGAAGCATTTTACACAGTAAGTTTTTTGTATAAAATTTTATATGAAAGTGCAATAAGCATGTACATTTTAAAAAAGAATTAATTTGAAATTTTAAGCATCTTGTACAATAATAGTAATTGGTTGTCGCTAAAATTTGTAGTAGCTCAAATTTATTAACAATATTTATAATAAAATTTAAGTAATATTAAATGATCAATGTCGGCTTTATTTTATCTAAACTTTTTATTTTAAAGTCCAATTATTAACTCGGCTTTTATAATAAATATCAAATTTTAAAATAATTTCATAATAAAAATACAAATATTTTCAATGCGGTTGATACAAAATTTAGTTACATAACATTTGACAAACGTACATTTATAAAAATATAAAAAATATATGAAACTAAAAATCAAAATTAAAAATTAAAGATAAGTACAGTCCTACTTCCCGGAATGTAATGCCAAGAATGCAGGCTGTGTCTCATCGCTAAAGGGCTACACTTAGCCTTTGAGTGAGAAAAGAAACAGCCCTCTTGTCACCAGCGGTGACCACAAGTCTCGGATACAGTTCCTTTAGGAACAATATCCACAACCAAATGGCACAAATTTTTAGTCATTTCCCTAAGACTCATAGTTACATCATTTGCTCAGCACAGCCACCTCTGATACTAACTCGGCTCTAAACAAGTTACCCCTGAGATGAGGTTGCCAAAATCGTTGTGGCACGCAGCATCCCACACTAGGGTTTTGCCTCTCAACCAAGGGACCAAAGTTATACTGTTACTCTAAATATTCCACAAGGCTCTTAATTCAAGAGAAAAAAAAGAGACAATAGCCCTTCAAATAACATTGTTAAAAGAACTGTGACAGGACAACTTACCAGCACATTTTTGAAACTCATCAATTTTTATTACATAATATAATAAAATAAATATCTTGTTCAAAACAGTAGAATTATCCTATTATGTTAATTAAAATAACAATATACAAAACAAAAGATCAAATCACAATTTGAATATAATTTAACATATCAATAAAATTGAAGTGCCTGTCTGTAATATTAAAATAAGTGTCATCTATTAAGCTCAAGGGGTTATTAGTATGCTCTTAAAAAATAAAAAATCAATTTTAAAATTTTTGTCTGTCTGTCTGTCTGTTCAGGCTAATCTTCAGAATGGCTGAACCAATTGTGATGAACTTACGAACAGACGTGATGACTTTACGAACAGACAAAAAGCAATGTCAGGAGGGATCTAGGCTATATTTTATCCGAAAAAATTAAGTTTTTTTTTGAATAAACAAATAATTTATAAAATAAATGGCCTTCGATTATCTTAAATCTAAATAACACTATATTATAAATCTTACCCAAGTAAAGCCAGGGCGGGCCACTAGGATATAATATGATCCCAAAGAACTAAATTTATTCACTGTCTATTTAACATTTTCTTTTGAAATTGTTAAATGTTTACCGAATGTGAAAGACAAACTTTTGATTGGCATAATCCATACTAACTTATAAGCCAAGCTAGCCTGTCAAAACTTGTCTGTTACTTAGAAACTTTTGTTAAATTTGAAAACTGAAATAAGTGGTATTCATTTCAAATAAAATTGAGGAGAAATAATTTATTTCCAAGAAACAGTTTTAGTCTTGTATGTGAAATCTTTCAAATCATACAACAAAAGTAAGTTAATGCTTGCCCTCACAATACAACTGGAAAATATTTGTGTCACCAATAAACACCTCAAAAAGAATTACTAACATACTTAATCAATTTTTCACCATTGGTTATGTAAAAAACGACAATGCATGTTTAATCAGAGCCTACTAAAACATGCATCCCGCACTACTTGCACACAACACAAAATAGTGTTCATGTTACTAAAGCTGAAGAGGAAGCGCGAGGAATCAGTCTCATTGTATTGGCACTGGATCACATCTGCACTTCTTTCAGGATCCAATGATTGTTAGAGGAGGACCATATGAGGGATAGCAAAGACCCAGCTAGTCCGTGAACTATCTTTTTATATGAGGTTACAGAAGCGGGAACATTCTTTATCAGACATTAGAATTCGATATTTATTCATTATCAACCACCAGGTACCATCCTCTTACGTATTTCTGCCGCCAAGTAGCAGTGCATGTGCACTGTTGTGTTCTGGTCTGAAAGGTATAGAGCACCAGTATAGTTACAGGCATTCTATCTTAGTCTTCAGAGTTGACAACGCATTTGTAGCATTCTTTGTTTGAAGTAAGTTGCAGGTGCCCATAGCCTGCAGTAGCCACTTACACCATCAAACTTTACTCACCCCATGCTTTTTTACAAAAAAAAAATGGATTTTTTATGTTAATCACTATTTTCTTATTTTAAACTTGTTGAAAATTATTTTCTACTTTTTAGTTTGGTTATCTACAGAAGCATATTTTTTAGTTTTTTTAAACTATTATTTATTTTCTATTTTTTAGTGCGGCTAACTACAAAAACATGTTTTTTTTTTGGAACGAAGTTATTTTACTCTGCTTACAGTAGATTGAACTGGCAGAAATCGTAGATGTTTTATGAATTATTCGCAAATCCTGAGGATCCTGGCAAGGATAATGGGACAAACTATTTAAATTATTGCATTGTCATCAGTCCTTGATAAGTGTGCGTCAAATGTTTCAAATCAATTTGACGTTTTGAAGGGGATGAAAATCACATTCAAAAATTCCAGTACATAGATACATACCAAGCTAATAAAAGCGTGTTAAAAAGTACTCCATGAGCATCTTCTTATTAAGGCAGGCATATGGCATATGGAATTAATGGAACACTACTAAAATGAATAGAGAGCTATCTGACAGGCAGAACATTTCAAGTATGTGTAGGTAACTCTCTAACATAGCCAAAACAAGTAATGAGTGGTGTACCCCAGGGATCAGTGCTCGCTTGCCAAAATTTTTCTAATTTATCTAACAGATCTGATTGAATTTATACTCTCAATCGCCGTTTATGCTGATGATTGAAGTATTTTTGTTAATCTACTCATAAGCTCTGGACTACAAAAACATTTAAATTATATATAAAACTGGATCAAAGACTTGGTTACTTAAGAGATTTAGGAGTCAATTTAGCATTTAATTTGATGTAGGAAAAGCACATCGCTACCATATACAGTCCAGAAAGCCAATTCATTTATATATGTTATACAAAGATCCTTTCAAGTATTGAGAATAAGAAGTTTTCTTGAAGAATAAAACATATATCACACCTTTATTTATTTTTTTGGTTATCTTTTGGATAACCAAATCTCTACTTCTGAACGATATAAACCTCAAGTGTGCAAAGCCAAGAAACTAATTCAACACTATGTCACAAGTTCTTCAAAGGAGATTCTGACTGTGAATTAGTCTAGTGTTTCATATGCAGGATCACAAGCTTAATGCCTGCATAAGCCCAGAGCTCAACTCAAATGTGGACTGTGTTTGCCATAAAGCCCCTTGTCCACTCCGTATAAGCCTTTTCCAAGTCTTAAAAGCAAAGAAAACATTTTTATTTTTGACCAAAAGCTCTCTGTAATCATGCACATAGAAAAGACATGATTTGTTCAACCCATCCCCTGTCTACATCCACCTTGCACTAAAGTTCTTCTTTGCTTAACTTCCATTCATACCTAATTATTCCATCACAACATTGCTGTCATTCCTTCTCTTACTTATACCGCATAATAATTTAGTTACTGCATCCTCTTAAAATCTCTCTTAACTTTATCCTTAAGGTAAGCTTAAATTATGTATAATATATTTTTTTAAAGTAACTTTATCACAAAAATTAAAGATCACCTAACTTTTATCAAATACTATATCAATAATAATATTTTTGAACCTTCAGTGAACAATGCTTTGAGAGTTTTACATTATTTTAGTGTTAGTTATCCTACCTACATATCTTGTGATCATTTGTCAGTGTTTTTTCTGATAAAAAATATTAATTTAATTAATATCAAGACCAAATTGTTGTGTAAGCAATAAAAAGATGAGAAGGCATTTAGACTATGAACACAATATAAACATTAGTAGTTACATCATTAAATGGGTGGAACTATCAAAGTCTCACAGCTAATGTTCATATTTAAAACAGAAATGAAATGACTGAAACTAATGAATAGAAGATAATTTTTTCACTCTTAATTTAATAATTAAAATAATATTAGACTAGATACGTTAAGTACTCCATTTGTGCACTATGCCTAAGAAACAAATTGACTTACATATTTAAGTCGTATTTATATAATACATAATATGTAACTTTTGGGAATGTAGGTAGGTAGGTACATTTCCAAATTTCACCCGAATCAAATTTTCTTTTGTGAACAATAAATTTGAAGTGCCTTTGTAATTAAATATTACAGAAACCGTGACGTTACACATCAATTGTCATTCAGCAAGCACTAAACATGTAAAACATGCATTCACGTAGTATATGTACCGAAATTGGAACCTTTACTTGCAAACTGTAAAACACATATGTATAATATAATGCATGCGCCGTCAATAGTCGATTAGCACATCTGCAACTATCATAAATGTGGTTTAATATGATATTAATTGTTCCCTGTTATAATTATTTTGATATAAAACAATAATAGGGCAAATTCATGAAAACCGCACCCTGACAAAATGCCGACTTCTGGAAATAGAAACTCCATTTGTCAGCAGCTAACACGACCTATGCTGAAGCGATTCAATGCGGCGGTTGAAGTCTTACGAACAAAAAGTGTAAATTCTTACCTTTAAATTTCAGTTCATTTTGCGGCTCTATATTTAAAACCTGGTTTGGCATTTTGTACTAGTATAAATGGCTTATTCCGTTGGCAAAAATTAGCTGAACAAAAAAATTATTATTCTGCTATGTCGACCAGAGCGAGCGATGAATGACGAACGAATTCGACTTGCGCATTGCGCTTGCGGTCAGTGTTGCCAAATGAGATTAATAAAATACCCGCTCTAAATTTAGTCCATAGTCGCGCCCGAAGTCGCGAATGGTCGCGAAAATTAGGCGAACGCATGGAACCGATTCGCACCTTCGCACTTCCTTCCTCATTGTTCCCCGATTGTCTGATTTTTGGCGCATGTCAAAAGAAGCCCGAAGAACGAACTTAGCGCTAAATACTTATTGCTAAGTAACTAGCAATAAATATCTTATACCTACCTAACTACCTAATATACCTACTACCTACCTAATAACCTTACCTTATTATTATCTTCATTCAGTTTTTTTTTTCAAAAAATCTAACGAAAATGGTTTTAATAGAAAGTCCATCTATACCCCCTTAATTTTACTATTTAGGATAGGATTTACTCTTTCAGCTTCATTCTACACAGGGCGAGCTATTTGACCGCGAGCTATTTACACAATCATAATTTTGTCTACGTGTGGGTTGGGAACTATAAACAAAGCGAGAAAAAGATATTGCTGTTTCTTTCCTTCACGTTGTGTTAGATTGCCATTTTAAAAATTAGATACAAATATACATAATTATTATATCGGAAGAAACTTTTTTTTGGTTCACACCTTACAGTAATTCTTTACATATTATTCTTAGGTTTGTACAAGTAATTGACCTATTAATTGATTAAAATTAAATTATTAAATATTAGCAGAATCTTATCTAAAGAGCCATGAGTTAAAAGAAGGAAAAAAAAGACATTTGTTGCAAAATATCAAAATTAATAAAATAATTGAAAACATTCCATATTTTAAACAGTATATAACATAAATTTTAACCAAAAATAAACGCGTCACAACATTGACGACGTCTTGAGAATTTACTTGTGAAATGTGCAATTATCAGGATTATTTCTATTATTAACACCACAGTCACTTACAGAACAAGTAACCATTTTGGAAAAAAGTTACTTACTAAAAATAACCACTATTACACTCCAAAAAATTACAAAATATCTAGCAGCTTATTTCTTGCGTGCCGACTTGTGCCGACCTGTCATTCAAAATCGGTTACAGAGTCATGAGATTTGGTATCCTTTTCTATCTTACATTTTTGCCATAAGGAATTTTCTTCTCCCTTTCAGGCAATACATATTTTGTGAAATTAAATATACTTTGCCCAATATTTATGTACTTGAACCCAAACATGTTTTCAGGTTGATACTTACATATTATTAGTGACGTCTATGTAATATAGAAAATGATTAAAGAGTTTTAAGGCAGTAAGGAGTGTTTCCTTTAAAGCAAAAGATAAAAGTGTACGTATGTGTATAACATTATGTCTTTCATATTTATGGACATAACTACTAATCACAATAAAAATTATTATTGAATAATGGGAAAATATTATTGTACTCGCTGATATCCCTAAAGTTTCCATAATCCTACCAAATCAAAAGTACACGTTTGTTATGACTTTAAGCTTTCGAATGACCGTTCAAATTAAGGAGCATTATCATGAAGAATTTACAATTTGGGAGTCCAAATATTTGACAAAATACATCACAAAGGATATTAAAAAATATGAAATGTTACATTTTATATTCAAAACAATAGACATTAATCAATACAAGTAGCAAATGTAAGCACAAAACAAACTTACCGATGAAAGGTAATATTATCAATTTTTCGTTGACTTATGCTATTGCATCTAATGCTACAACTTACCACCTTTTTCGTCTTACCTAATATCTTAAACCCACAAAAATCACAAAATTCAATTACATATTTGCTTAAAATATCAATGAATTTACAAAAGATTGACATCAATTATGTCAATTAACTGATGGAAAACAATCATTACCATCGCCAAAAACGCATACCTAGAAAAAGACAAAAAATATAGTTTTGCTTCTCCCTTACTCTTATGTCTAACTATATACGTGCATTCTTTTCACACGCTGATGACGTCACTGAATGTTTAGCCTATAAAATACTAAGTCTATGTATTAACCATAAACTTAGAATATACTGGTGTATAGACCACCTGACAGCCCGAAAACGCGTGACCAATTTTGATTGGTCATTGTGTGCGTTAACTAGTGATGTATATTTTACTTACAAGGACTATTGCAAAATAATTGTTAAGGAAGCGGTAAAAAGATTTAAAAAAATTGTTTAGTGCATGAAGTTGAATAACTTCAAAAATTAACTGAATTTTACCATGATAGTTCTAAAATAATTAAAAATATTCAAATAACATGTTCCTGGGAATAAGCTGAACCTACCTGCCTTTTGTTGGATTTTAATTCAAACGGTTAAAATCCCAGGTGAATTTACCGATAAACTTAAAAAAATCCCCAATAATCAGATCGGAAAGTTGTATTTTCGAGCTACGATCTTTGGTGAAAAATATTTACTGCCGTGGGCAGTTTCCCGGAATTTCTTTTCTAAAATATTGTTAATATAAGTAGGTAGAAACTTAACTAAGTATATACGTATTTATATTTTGTATATTTTATAAAATGTTTTGATGGGGAAATAAAAACGGGGACACGGAGTACATAATGGCTGCTTTATTTTTCATATAAGTATTAGTTGTGATAATTACAAACATTTAATAATTAATAATAAAATACATTATAGAAGTTTATTTTAACATTCGACTTAATAATGAATGAAAACTTAATAATTTAAAGAAGGAAACTGATAGGAATCAGTAAAATAAGATTGCTGTGTTTAAAAGTCAATATGTTTATGAGGCTTCATCATGCTTCATGTTTATATTCTTTCATCTGTCCCTGAAAAGTATAAAGTAATAATAAACTTATTATCATTTTAGCTGTATGTATTTTAAAAACATAATGATCTTAACACAGTAAAGTGCACTAAGTGTCTGAGGATACGGACACTTAGTGCACTTTATGCACTGCACTCTCTATTCTCTCAATCTCGGTATGTTAAGAAAATGGTCACTCATTCATGGACTTACCGCGGCAAGTGCAACTTAATCTCGCAGATCTATTGATCTGCGCAGCTATTACTTAACCACGAGTTCCTCTTCTCTACGACCGTTGTGAGTATCAAATACTATGGAATTTATACTATCACGTCTCATGCGCGGTCGTCTAGTAGCGCTTCAGGAGCATTACTAAATATCAATACCTAACTACGCTAAAAGTTTTATCATTGTGACTTGGGAATATAATCCGAAGTTCCGAAGCTCCGCTCAACCCCTTGGGGAAAAAAAAAGCGTGATGGTATGAATACTGTACTAGTGTGACCGTGAGGCTGTGCGGTTGGTTAAGTAAGGTAATACATTTATTTTGGTTGATAAATAGATACTTAGTTGGGTTCATAATGGCTTAAAGAGGATAATCTCTAGATTTTTTTTTTGTCTTTAATGCACTACAGTTTTATAATGTATGAAAATTTGTCTCTATATTTATCTAAATTTTGAAAGTTAAATTTTTGAAGTCTTATTATAACAATGTTATACCTCCTGGTACAAATAATGTAGAAATGACTCTTGAGATCTTGTTTGGATTCCAACCAACCCGTCCAATTAACCTTAACCATTTTTGGATTACCATTACCATTATGAACCATTAACCGGAGGGAATCTGTTTGACAAATAGCAAAATAAAATTACATTTTAGAACGCAAACCGAGGATTTATTTTCTTGCTGTGTGGACAAGTCTATCGATTCATTATAAGCATTCAAGATAAATATCGACAGTAATTTTGATATAGTTGAGTCATCCCTAGCGTACATGTAAAATATGTAAAATATTTTGTATAAAAATGTATTTACCAAATTCATGCAAATTATCAACAACGTGACTTTTTCTTTGCAAAATATCA
The DNA here is from genome assembly GCA_029286625.1 of Parnassius orleans. NCBI lineage: Eukaryota > Metazoa > Arthropoda > Insecta > Lepidoptera > Papilionidae > Parnassius > Parnassius orleans. The sequence continues at coordinate 5,632,450 of JAGSMP010000022.1, read as the reverse complement.
AGATTAACAAAATAATTGAAAACGTTCTATATTTTAAACAGTATATAACATAAATTTTAACCAAAAATAAACGCTTCATAACATTGACGACGTCTTGAGAATTTACCTGTGAAATGTGCAATTATCAGGATTATTTCTATTATTAACACTACAATCACTCACAGAAGAAGTAAGCATTTTGGAAAAAAGTTACTTACTAAAAATAACAACTATTACACTTTAAAAAATTACAAAATATCTAGGAGTTATTTCTTGCGTGCCGAATTGTGCCGACCTGTCATTCAAAATCGGTTACAGAGTCATGAGATTTGGTATCCTTTTCTATCTTGCATTTTTGCCATAAGGAATTTTCTTCTCCCTTGCACACTATGTTGGTCTATACCATAGACTTAGAATATACTAGCGTATAGACCACCTGACAGCCCGAAAACGCGTGACCAATTTTGATTTGTCATTGTGTGCGTTAGCTAGTGATGTATATTTTACTTAAAAGGACTATCGAAAATGATTGTTAAGGAAGCGGTAAAAAGATTATAAAAAATTGTTTAGTGCATGAAGTTGAATAACTTCAAAAATTAACTGAATTTTACCATGATAGTTCTAAAATAATTAAAAAATATTCATATAACATGTTCCTGGGAATAAGCTGAACCTACCTGCCTTTTGTTGATTTTAATTGAAATGTATAAAATCCCAGGTGACTTTACCGAAAAACCTAAAAACTCCCAATAATCAGATCAGAATGTTGTATTTTCGAGCTATGATCTTTGAGAAAAATATTTACTGCCGTGGGCAGTTTCCGAATTTATTTTTACATATTGTTAATATAAATAGGTAGATACTTAACTAAGTATATACTATTTATATTTTATATATTATATAAAATGTTTTGATGGGGAAACAAAACGGGGACACGGAATACAACATAATGGCTGCTTTATTTTTCATATAAGTATTACTTGTGATAATTACAAACATTTAATAATTAATAATTAAATAGATTATAGAAGTTTATTTTAACATTCGACTTAAGTATGAATGTAAACTTAATAATTTAAGGAAGGAAACTTGTAGGAATCAGTTAAATAAGATTGCTCTGTTTAAAGGCCAATATGTTTATGAGGCTTCATCATGCTTCATGCTTATATTCTTTCATCTGTCCCTGAAAAGTATAAAGTAATAATAAACTTATTATCATTTTAGCTGCATGAATTTTAAAACATAATGATCTTAACACAGTAAAGTGCACTTAGTGTCTGAGGATACAGATGCACCTCTATTCTCTCAATCTCGGTATGTTAAGAAAATGGTCACTCATTCATGGACTGACCGAGGCAAGTGCAACTTAATTTCGCAGATCTATTGATCTGCGCAGCTATTACTTAACCACGAGTTCCTCTTCTCTACGAATAACGCTGTAGGGGATGAACCACGCTATTTAAGCCCTCGCGACAATGTCGTCGGCCATCAAGCATGAATCGGGCATTGACCGTTGTGAGTATCTAATACTATGGAATTTATACTATCACGTCTCATGCGGGGTCGTCTAGTAGCGCTTGAGGAGTATTACTAAATATCTATACCTAACTACGCTAAAAGTTTTATCGTTATGAATTGGGAATATAATCCGAAGTTCCAAAGCTCCGCTCAAACCTTTGGGTAAAATAGCATGATGTTATGAATACTAGTGTACTGTACTAGTGTGACCGTGAGGCTGTGCGGTTGGTTAAGCAAGGTTATACATTTATTTTGGTTGATAAATAGATACTTAGTTGGGTTCATAATGGCTTAAAGAGGATAATCTCAAGATTTTTTTGTCTTTAATGTACTACAGTTTTATAATGTATGAAAATCTGTCTCTATATTTATCTAAAGTTTTGAAAGTTATATTTTTGAAGTCTTATTATAACAATATTTTACTTACTGGTACAAATAATGTAGAAATGACTCCTTTTAATAAAATTGTTTTTATTCTACTTTTCTTTTATACTTTTCAAGAAAATGTTTGCTGCAAATTGTTGAGTTCTTCTTTGCATTCCACCCAACCCGTCCAATGAACCTTAACCACTTTTTCTAATTATAGAATCCGGAGGAATCTGTTTGAAAACGGCAAAATAAAATTACATTTTAGAACGCAAACCGAGGATTTATTTTCTTGTTATGTAGGCAAGTCTATCAATTCATTATAAACATTCAAGATAAATATCGACATATGTCATTGGCGAATCATCGTAACCGCCATAAAGGAAGAAGAAGAAGAAATATCGACATTAATTTTGATATAGTTGAGTCAATCCTAGCGTACATGTAAAATATTTTGTATAAAAATGTATTTACCAAATTCATGCAAATTATCAACAACGTGACCTTTTCTTTGCAAAATATCAAAATTAACAAAATAATTGAATATATTCTATATTTTAAACAGTATGTAACATAAATTTTAACAAAAATAAACGCGTCATAACATTGACGACGTCTTGAGAATTTACCTGTGATATGTGAAATTATCAGAATTATTTCTATTATTAACAGCACATTCACTCACGGAACAATTAACCATTTTGGAAAAAGTTACTTACTAAAATAACCACTATTATACTTTAAAAATTACAAAATATCTCGGAGCTATTTCTTGCGTGCCGAATTGTGCCGACCTGTCATTCAAAATCGGTTACAGAGTCATGAGATTTGGTATCCTTTTCTATCTTGCATTTTTGCCATAAGGAATTTTCTTCTCCCTTGCACACTATGTTGGTCTATACGCCAGTATATTCTAAGTCTATGGTATTAACTATATTTATTGCCATGTTTGTTCTAAATCTTTTTTTTAAATTACTGCCAGAGTAGCATTTTTGCAAAATCTATAACAAATTGATAGCTTATTATGAGCTTTATCTCCTTTATCAGTAAACCAAAACATGTTCATGGTCATATTTTCACTCTTAACATCCCCAGTCTTCAAATCTACGATAGTTGCATTGTAATGTAGTGATGGGAACACTAGCATCTCATCAAACATTAAGAAGCAACAGAACAGCTTTGTTCTTTCATTTGCTTAAATATAATTGGGTTTATATCTGTTTTGATCAGTATTTATTTAAGGATATTTTTAATGTCCGTCTTGAGGACAAGGTGAACAATTTCCTTAAGAATCTATATCTTTTAAGGCTTACATATTGAAAATGCTAACAATTTGTCTTCAAAATTGTATCATCTTCCACGACATTTATATTATACTGTACTAACTGCATATTCAGGAATATGTGGGTGTGCATAGTCAAAGATATCAAAGTTTTATTAAACATTTTTTTCTTGGTGTTCTTTTTGTTGCTTTATGTGGTCTCTTTTCCAAATTTTTTAGATTGATAATAATTTTGCTAATGATTTGTAAGGCTGTATTATGTATAAGTACGTTATAATATATAAAATGCTCATTTTGTAAAAAAATATTATGCAGATCACACATGTAAGCAATGATATAGTGGGCATAACAAAGTCAGTTTTGTAAATTATTTGTATTTTAAAAAGTATAGTTATTACACGCATATTTAAAAAAATAGTTATGTAACAAAAATATGATAACGTTATCAAGTACATATTTTAAAGATTAATAATGTTGCTCCACAATGTATTTTTTTATATTAAATTAAAAATGAACCACTATAAACAATTATTTAAATAATTATTTGCTCTTAAATGGGGAGGAGCTTAGTCTTGTGGATACCACTGTTTTTCTTGGTATTATTATTGGGGTCATGCGACTGAAATTGAAGTCATATTTGTTTTGCAAAAGAGAGCTGTATGGGCGATTTATAACTCAAATTGTAAAGAGTCCCTTAGAGAAAAAATGAAATAAATACACATATTAACTTTGACATCGCAATATATTTATGAAAATGTGATGTATGTACATTAAACATAAATAACTTTGATAAGAATAAAGATGTTCACACTTTAAACTCTAGGAATAAACATAAGCTTGTAATACCACTTACCAGACTCCACAGAATTGGTGATTCATTTATGGCACAATGTATAAGCTTTTACAACAAAATCTCAGAAAATGTACAATATTTGTCAATAAACAAGTCTAAATGTTTTATTCAAGGAAAAATGTACAAAAAGTGTTATTAAGGAAATACAACAATGAAAATAACCCCTGGAAATGAGGTGATCGCCACCATGCTGGTTCTATAAAAATTTATTTAAAAAGTGTGCAAACAAAATTATTGTAAAGTGAAATATGTTTAAAAAAAATCCCGCTGGGTTTTATGCAAAAAATCCTGCTGGTTCTTCAATGGTAAATAAAAAATTACTTTCAATAAGTATTATGTAATAATCTATATTGAATAAAAATTATACTAATTTCATTGTAATATAAGATATTTACTAACCAGTATTGACATTGTATTAAGAAATCAATTTATATTGTGCAAATATTGTTAAATTTGACACCTCTAATGTTAATCAATAACTAAGCAAAGAATTTAAAAAAAATTAACATTTTAAAAATAACCGGTTTTTATTTTTTGTAATAGGAACTAAGAATTAGTACAAGAAACATAAACAACTATTAATTACATTGCAGCACTTGTACACAAGTGCTGCAATGTAATTAATTAATGGTTGTATATAAAATAAAATTTGTTAAGTGCAAATAAAGAGCATAAAGCACTTTTAATTTAGCGCCATCTGTTAGGCAAAACACAGCGCAATAACGAAAATTAAATTTGAGTTGCGCATCTATCTCTAGTATATTATATACTTTCAGTATATAAAAAGTACTCTGTGTTATATACAGTAATCTATGCACTTGCCAAAGTCAAACTAGCTCTTCATAAAAATATTTAAAAAATACATGTTGCATTAGCATGAAAATTTAATTTATGTAATGAAAATGTAATGGTGTGCATTAATCACAAATATTATTTTTCTTAGGTTGCGGAGTCTTTCAGTAATATCAACTATTCTCTTTTGTTTTTGGTGAATTTTTAGTGAACAGTGCATTTAATATTTGTGATTGCATAATATGCCCGGTTATTTTTTTTAAATATGAATACTTTTAATGTTAGTCTGATTTTAAACACGTGCTTAAAATTAGATCGTGGTTTTCGTCATATACAGCTATGTACTTTAAGGGCTGGCAGTAAGATTGAACATCAAAGTCTCTTTGGTTATGTCCATAATTGCTCTCGCTTATTTAATACAGCGCAAATACTAGGGCAAGCACAGAAAGATGGCATTACAGTACTTCCATCGCCGCAAGAGGTGAGTGAGAGTGAGCTATAATTTTGTACTCAAAATTGGGGAATTTTATTAGAATAATAATGTTAAGTATTATAGCATGGCATAGATTTTTTATCATTCCACACACTCTTACTTATTCTTAATTATTTTCAAGCTACTGGATCGGAAATGACCCGGTATCAATATTAACATCAAGTTCATAACTAATCTTCGATTTGCTGATGATATAGTAATTATCTTCATAAGTCTTCCAACAAATAGGTCTTAAGATGAACATGGACAAGACAAAGGTTATATGTAACATCCATGTCATACCCATGCCACTAATTGTTGGAAACACTATGCTCGAAGTTCTTGATGACTACATTTACCTAGTACAAATTGTCAGACTATGTAAGTCCAATTCAATCGAGAGGTCTATTGTCAAATTTAACTTGGTATTTCTTTAGTAATCTGCGGCATGAATATATGGTCGCCAGTGGGCGAGGAGGGGAGGAGGGGTGGAACCTCCCTAAAAGAATTAAGTGCCGGAAACCCCCCCTTTTTTTTTAATGATTTTTAAAGTTTTGTGACCTATTGAGGCAAATAGTAATCTCGGCATGAATATATGGTCGCCGAGTGGGCGAGGAGGGGGGAGGGGTGAAACCTCCCTAAAGGTTAAGTGCGAAACCCCTTTTAAATGATTTTTAAAGTTTTGTGACCTATTGAGGCAAAATTGATTTTGAGGGAAAAAACCGTGCGAATCAACACTATTTTGATTCTGCTTCTGCTCCAGCGCTGCGGGAGGTGCAGCCCGTTCGCCCTTGCGTAACTAAGCACAGGCACCTAGCTCACCTGCGCAGCTTCGGCTGTTTGGTCGCCTTCGGCGACCAGCCTCAGCCGCTACGGCTGTTTGGTCGCCTTCGGCGACCAGCCTCAGCCGCTACGGCTGTTTGGTCGCCTTAGGCGACCAGCCTCAGCCGCTACGGCTCGTACGCTGCCTGCGCTTAGTTACAGCGGGCGAGGGCTGCTTTCCCTCCGCGCTTCCGGGTTTTCATATACACTCTAGGGGTAGCGGAAAGACCACGTGGAAGCAGGGTTGACAGATTCAGTTTTGTGATTTATACCTTCTGGTACTAGGGTTTGATCAAAAGAAACGACCAAATATAATATTATTAAAACATTTATTTATAAACATGTTTAATTGCTTTAATTAATTCCATAAAAGGATCTTTCTAATTGTTATATTGTTGTTGCGTGTTATTTTTTAAAACAGATACAGACCATGCTCTATTTCTATCTCTTTCTAATAATTATATTGTTGTTTCGTTTTCGTATCATTTTAAATGGATATAACCTCAAAATTATAATTATCGATATCTCGAAAACTAAAGATTTCCGGCATAAAAAGCAGCTAGATGGTAATCAATAGCATCATTGCCTGTCAACTAAAGCTAAAATGAACACTTAAATCGTGCCGCAGATTACTAAAGCCGACCCTTTAACTTTGCCGAGTATATATGAGTTTGGTTTAGTTTAGTTTACGATGGGCTGTTTTCCGCTACTCTACGTCTAAGCGCGTATTTTGCGTTTGGGCAGGAATAATGTAATTATTTGAGCCGTGAAATCTCCCCGAAGAAGTTCAACAGTCCTTTGACGGTGTAAGCAACTTCGGGGAGTGATCCCGGCGTGCCGAGATGTTTAGCCCTGTATGCAGCGACCTCTGGACATGTCAGCAATATGTGGGCCGCCGTTTCTTCTTCCCGCATACATGCTTCCACAGGGGACTATCTGTAAAACCTATGGTAAATAAATGTTTGTTAAAGGAGCCATGACCTGTGATAGCACTTGTTTCTATCCTGATCTGTGGCTTGTTCAGTATCGTTAGAATCCCAAGGTTCTAACGATACTGAACCAATTAAATGACTGTTTATTTCAGGCAGGGCCTCCCTAGCTAGTCTACTAGATTTTTCCGAAGCCGAGTGTGTTAATTAGTGAAGTTTCTACGTACCATAAAAAAATTGATAGTTAATTTTAGTTCAGAACCCTGATTTAATATATATTATAAATTATACCTGATTACTTAATTATCAATAAAAATACTTACCTCAAACATACAACAAGTCTTTTTTCTGGTTCAATTGGCCTTCTAAATCTTCAGTTTTCCATAGAAAGATATGGTTTTAGTATATGTAGCAATTCTTGTATGTTAAATGCAAATATCTAAAAAATCGTTCATCTTCATCTAATAAGTCTTTAAATAAAGTATATCTCCTTCATATTCTCCATACAATTGCCTTTTTAAATTAATATTATGAATCCAGAATCTTCTTTTTCTTCGAATTTTATTTTCTTCTTCCTCTGCCAATAAGCAGTCTATTACTATAGTTATTTCTATAGTGATTTCTAGCGATCAATTTTACTGTACCGTTTCACACCAGTTGTTGGAAAAACTACAAAAGTTGTTGCTAATACAAAAGATTTGTCTTCGGTGCGGACGGTGCGTACTGGCAAATGTGCGAGGCCAACAGTAAAACTCGGCGCGTACGACACGTACAGTGCGGAAAAATGTGCGTTCAGCTTAATGGCAGCTAAAGTCGCTTCTTGTTGTATGTGTAGGTGAAGCGGGGTTAGCTCTAGCATAGCCTCTAAGGCTGCTGTTGGTGTAGTCCTTATGCAACCTGTGGCAGTCATACATGCCAGTCTCTGGTTACGCTGAAGCTTCTTTATAGTGGTGGCTTAATTTGTTTGGTCGACCATACCAGAGCGTCGAATGTGTTCTTGGGGTGAATTACTGTTTTGTAGAGCCATAAGTATATTTTTGGCATCGGACCCCATTGTTTGCCAATCATGTTTCTGCATTGCCAGAAAATTATACTAGCTTAGTTGGTTTTGTTTTCTATGTATTCATTCCAGTTGAGTTTACTGTCCAAGGTAAGACCTAAGTGTTTTACCTCAGAGGATAGCTGGAGTTTTGTGCTGAAGAGACTTGGTAGGTGAGACTTAGTATATATGAGTATGAGTATATATATTATATTCTCATAAGTTAAATTGAAAATTTTAAAAACCCCCGAAAAGAATTCTATCACAGCCAACAAAACAGCTGATGACCTTGAAACGGCTTAACCGATTTTGATAAATGATGTCTAAGAACCACCACTAGAAAACCTGCTTTTAAATAAAAAAATCGCACCCAAATCGGTTCACCCTTTTAAGAGCTACGGTGCCACAGACAGATAGACAGACACACAGCCGTGTGCAAAAATTTAAGGTTGCTTGGTGTTTCTCTGTGTAACAGAATTTGAAATAATTATATTTGCAATAGAACTAAAGTAAATGATATAGCCCAATGGATAAGCAAGCTGAAGTAGCAATGGATCGGCCATATAACTCAAAGAACCGACAACCAGTGGCTTCAAAGTGGTCAAAATGCTAAATCGGTAGAGCTGCCCACAAATATCGGTAGAACTTATCTAAAATTAGTATAAGAAGAAATATACATTAATCATTGTGTTTATTTTAAACAGAGTATTTACACAATACAAAATAAATACATTTAAGTTTTAATTTTAAATATATTTTATACATGTTGATGGACACTTCTTTGGGGTCGGCTTTAGTAATCTGCGGCACGATTTAAGTGTTCATTTTAGCTTTAGTTGACAGGCAATGATGCTATTGATTACCATCTAGCTGCTTTTATGCCGGAAATCTTTAGTTTTCGAGATATCGATAATTATAATTTTGAGGTTATATCCATTTAAAATGATACGAAAACGAAACAACAATATAATTATTAGAAAGAGATAGAAATAGAGCATGGTCTGTATCTGTTTTAAAAATAACACGCAACAACAATATAACAATTAGAAAGATCCTTTTATGGAATTAATTAAAGCAATTAAACATGTTTATAAATTAATGTTTTAATAATATTATATTTGGTCGTTTCTTTTGATCAAACCCTAGTACCAGAAGGTATAAATCACAAAACCGAATCTGTCAACCCCGTCTTCCACGTGGTCTTTCCGCTCTTACCCTAGAGTGTATATGAAAACCCGGAAGCGCGGAGGAAAGCAGCCCTCGCCGCTGTAACTAAGCGCAGGCAGCGTATGAGCCGTGGCGGCTGAGGCTGGTCGCCGAAGGCGACCAAACAGCCGAAGCTGCGCAGGTGAGCTAGGTGCCTGTGCCAGTTAGGCAAGGGCGAACGGGCTGCACTTCCTGCAGCGCTGGAGCAGAAGCAGAATCAAAATAGTGTTGATTCGCACGGTTTTTTCCTCAAAATCAATTTTGCCTCAATAGGTCACAAAACTTTAAAAAATCATTAAAAAAGGGGTTTCCGGCACTTAACCCTTTTAGGGGAGGTTTCACCTCCCCCTCCCCGCCCACTCGGCGAGCATATATTCATGCCGCAGATTACTATTTGCCTCAAAGGTCACAAAACTTTAAAAAATCATTAAAAAAAAAGGGGGGGTTTCCGGCACTTAATTCTTTTAGGGGGAGGTTCCCACCCCTCCCCCCCCCGCCTACTCGGCGACCATATATTCATGCCGCAGATTACTAAAGAAATACCCTTCTTTGGGACGGCCTATGTTCAGCCTATGTTGATAGATGAATTCAGCAGAGTAAAAATATAAGCATAGTATTTATAAGCATTAGTGAATACTAGTTAAATTGAAATCAAAGTACTTACCAAAAAAGTATTATAAGATTTTATATCAAATATTATGTACATAACCTCAAACCTATTATTGATAATTTTTTTATAATTCAAAGTACCAAAAAAGTATTATAAGATTTTATATCAAATATTATGTACATAACCTCAAACCTATTATTGATAATTTTTTTATAATTCAAAGTACCAAAAAAGTATTATAAGATTTTATATCAAATATTATGTACATAACCTCAAACCTATTTGTTATAATTCGTAGTACATTAATTTCATGTTTTGTATATTACAAAATAGTAATGGAAACAGTAGAAAGCCGTTTTGTTTTCATAAGAATCAATGCCCTCAACATTGGGCTTTGGCATAGACAACACATAGGCAAAGTTAATTAGCACCTTTCTCAAGTTATTTGATGTTAGTTCTGGTGAGATTCAGTATGGTTGGCACTAGTAATGCAGAAAATTACAAATGAAACTGCTATAAAAATATATTTTATAGCAATATAGCAATATGTCACGAAAATTCATGTTTTGTTTTAGTCCTTACAAAAATAGCTGCTTCTAGACAGTATTTGAAAATGCGGCCTGCAGCAGCTGCACATATTATAGTCATTGCACTACCTAGCCAAAATTATTGAATAAAAATTAGGCAACTACTAGTTATTAGTAGTGATCATGTAGGTATGTATAATAGGAGAAATCTTCACACTCTATACGAGTTTCCAATATTTCCAAGAAGTATCCAATATTTACTAAATACATATATTGATCCTGGTATTGGTGCGTTTACTAATATTATACAATAATTAATAATAAACTGGGAATAATTGTATTTAAATTTGTATTACCATAATTATCTATATCTACTATATCTCAAATCATCACCCAAAGTGCAATAAATACAATTTACTCCATACAAACAGATTTATTATGCTGGACTATTACTTTTTACTATGTTTCATTTAATAAAATAAAACGATTGCTTTTTTTTCTCGAAATCAAGTTTTGTCTCCCACTTATCCCACTTGTCATCAAGCAAAAGACAGTTAATACTGAGTGGTACATCATCATTTGTTTAACCCTCGGGAGCGCGCGCTCCTCTCCACACACGGGGCCTGTCATACTGTATAAAAAAAGTTTGTAAAAATAGGGCACGCACAGGCTTAACCTCTACAAACAGAGGTGACGGGAACGGGGACGTTCTAGAACCCAGCTAGGTAGAGGAGAATCTGCCGCGCTCAATCCTGTCATAGTGCATTTCCCTGAGACGTTGCCTCTTCATATCTACTAGATACCGCGCGTTCCCAAGGGTTAACAATCAAGAAGTCGCATCCTATTGCACCATGTTAATGCTTCTACGCACGCCGCGAACAAGATTAAGTCATTTTTGGCTTCCGAAAAGGTGGAGCTCATGTCCAAACTTGCACACAGTTAACTCACAAGATGCAATTTCTGAATTTTCCCAAAAATCAGAGATTTCATTAGAGATTTAAAATTTATGAAGCCAGAAGAGGCTGTGACAGCTTTCAACCAGCATGTAAAAAACATGCTCTTAGACCAATGGTCCCTATATTTTCAAAAATTATTTTATCTAATGAAAATTGTTTAAAATCTTATGGAGAATACTTTGAAAAGGAGTAAATATACTCGTTTACATATAATTTGATTTATTTATGAGTTACACAAAACTTTCAGTGCACCCCACGTAAGTTTTGAGGCATTCCCATATTTAAATTCGTGAGTGGCCATACATCTTTAGCATTTTTCATTTGGGCTGCAGGTATCCATGTCCATGGTGTGCAGTGGTTCCTGAGTTCCTGACCTTAAAGGAGTCAAAAGCGTTAAAAAATATAGAACTATAATAATTTATGAAAATTATTCTCTTATTGTTTTCCATATCAAAGTTACTTATGAATGTTTGTTGTGATAATAATGTATATTATTGTATCATGTTTCCAGGTTACAGTTATCCTCCGTAAAAATGAGTACAATAAAGAATTTTCATGTGGGTCTGTTAAATCATATGATTCAAATCAGTTAGCCTCTAATGATCCCATTGAGGACACAAGAAGTGAGGCTCTGTGCAAGTTGACACCAGGTACATTTTCATTGGTAATTATAATAATAAAATTTTAATAAACGATTAAAACAAAATAAATGTGATGACTAAAGAAATAGACACAACTAACTTTTTTGGTTAAAAGTTAGATTTGTGTAATTTTTCAAAAGTTAATTGTTATAAAAAGCATAAAAATTTCTACATTAATTAATTATAGTAATTTAAATGAAAGCTTTTTAAATTGTGGTCTAAAAGCTTAAACATGCATTGTTGATTTATAAAAGGAAAATAAATTTCGTTTATCAATACCTCAACAGTGCTTCATTTCATTGTTATAAAATATTGCTTAGTGTGTTTATATAAGTGTTAGTGTGTTTTATAGAAGTAAGGGTAACAAAGTAGCACACAGTCCTACCAATGGTACTTACCATCGGTAGGACTGTGTCCACTTGAAGTTTATCTTTTGATTGATTAAGAATCGAAATGTTTTGTCAAACTTGAGGATCAAGATGGAACTCCTTATTACCCGTAAGAAAGTCTCCGTCTCCATCAGTCTCTGTACTCATAAACCAGAACGCTGTAGCATTTTGCTTGCATTCTCGGTCTTAGTTTCGGTCCTGTTCTTGTACATTCAGTCTTGGTCTTGCTAGTGTACCTATGATCTTGGTCTTGGTCTTGAAAAATCGCAAGACGAAGACCAAGACCGATTTTGCTCATCACTAATGCTACGGCAATAGAGCTTATGTGTTTTTTGTCTCTTCCTAGCTCTGTTCCTGTTAATAAGTATTTATTTTATTATTCAGTCTTTTCACCCACTTTTATTCAGCATTTTATCATCAGAACGCAGGGTTCACACATGTGATATGTTTTGTGATATGTTCAATGTTCATAATTGTGTTTAATTAATTCAATTAAGGTATTTTTAAATAACGGTTTCTCAACACAAATAACCAATCTATCGCCTTTAAGTGTGTGACTTTATGTTCAACTTAACTAGAACTCGGTATGTTTTGACAAGTACTGGTAACTTCTTAATCTGGTGTCATTTTTCAATAGCAGTATCTTTTCTAGAATTTTTGTTTTCCCCCCTTATATAAAATATAAACACTATAAGGGTTGATTGGGAGCTATATTGTTGAAAAAATGTCAGTAACCAATAGTGGGATTCTGAATGCTCATGTAAGTGAAAGGAAACAGAAAAGCGATGATAAATGAATGCACCTGACTAAAAATTTGTCTTAATATTAAAAAATGTTGCACAAGAAAGAAACTATTTTCTAAATAGAAGAAAAATGAATGCTTCCATTCTATTTGCAAAAATATTCGGAGTTTTCAAGCCTCGCTCATTTATTATAGCCTTCCTATTGGTGGCTCCCACATGTTTTACTGAATACTTCCATGGAAAGAGTTGATTCTCTGGTTTAATTCCACAAAATGTTATTAAAATATTCTAGTTTTGCTGACCATACATCTAGTGATTGCTTTTTTATTTCTTTTCTTTATTTTAAAGCCCAAATGTTAGATACCTATGTCTAGATTTGTATGTAAAGAGTGGAAATCCTCCTTATAAAAATTAAAACCTTATAGTTAGCAGACTGATCACTTTCCTTCTCTTTGTACTTACAATAATGGAATATACCTCATTATGAACGTGTAGTGCAAATGTATGGCTTTTGGGAAATAGGGTGATAATATAATAAAACTAATGTTGACACAGTTTAAAGAACTAATAGTTGAGTAACGCCTTTGATGTCAGGCGATACTACCGCCCGCCTAGATATTTACTATTTACGCCGCGACGTAAATAATAGCTCGGTTAAAAAGTTACGTCGTACCTACTTTGTTTGTATAAAATTGAAGAAATATCTCTTTGGTTATACTTTTTGTACCTGGCTGGTTTTATTAATACATATAGGACATTAAGAAAAAGAAAAAAAAAAGTGAAAACACTTTCCCGCCATTTTTCAATGGTTTTTCTGTCCGCAAAATTAGTGAATCTAAGGAAGAAATTCGATACATTCTGAAGTTTTATTACTAAAAAGAGAAAAATGCGACTCAAGCCGCGAAAAAATTATGTGAAGTTTATGGACCTAATGCAGTGTTAGTAAGAGTAGCACAAAGTTGGTTCAAGCGTCCTCAGTCCGGGAATTTTGATGTCAAAGATGCAGCTCGCTCTGGTCGCCCTCATACGGATAAAGTCGATGCCATTTTTGAAAAAGTGGAGCAAGATCGGCATATTAGTAGTTACGCCATAGCCGAGGAAATGAGGATTGACCACAAAACAGTTTTGACCCTTTTGAAAAAGTGGGGCTATACAAAACATCTCGATATTTGGGTACCACACGAGCTCACTGAAAGAAATCTAATGAATCCTGTACTCATTTGTAATTCTCTATTGAAACGTAATGAAACCGAACCATTTTTGAAAAGATTGATCACTGGTGATGAAAAGTGGATCACCTATGACAAGAACGTGCGAAAAAGATCATGGCTAAAGGGTAGTCAAGCTCCACATACTGTAGCGAAACCCGGATTAACACGCAATAAGGTGATGCTGTGTGTATGGTGGGATTGGAAGGGCATCGTTTATTATGAGCTTTTACCTCCGGGCAAAACCATCAATTCTGATCTCTAATGCCAACAACTAATGAGACTCAAGCAAGAAATTGAGAAAAAACAACAACAGAAAAGGAGTGATCTTTCATCATGATAACGCTAGACCACACACATCTTTGGCTTCTCAGCAAAAATTGAGAGAGCTTGGTTGGGAAGTGTTAATGCATCCACCATATTATAGTCCCGACTTTGCACCCTCAGATTTTCACATGTTTCCGTCTCTTTAGAATAAAGAATTCTAAAGAGGGTAGTGTTCGGTTAATATCGAGAGAGGACTGTCAAAACTATTTGACGCATTTACAGCAACGGGATTATGGCACTACCTACAACAAGTTTGGCAATAAGTTATCGATCAAAATGGCACATATATATTATAATTAAATGTAATTAAACTTACTTATTACTCTTACCAGGCCTCTGTCACTCTTGCTACCTGCGTGAAATAATTACCTACAATCGCGAGGCATTCCAGGGGTAGATCGCAGTCGGGGCTAGCGCGTTCTAGGCGATTGAATGTTAAAGTTTTTTTAACGCTGCTTACGTAAATAGTTTTTTGTAAATACTTGTTGAAATACTCGTAGAAATAGTTTTTGTTTAGTGTTTAGTATATTTAATTGTAGGATAAAATAGTTGAAAAAGTTTTAATGTAATTTAAGAATAATTCATATGTATATTACCTATCTATTTGATAAATTATAATGGCAAAACGTCGTTCCTACTATAATTGTTGCGGGGATGGATGCTTAATGAGCAATTAAAAGGATTCAGATATATCATTTTTTTAAGTTACCGAAGGATAATGAAAGGTGGATTTATTTAATATTTTTGTTAGATAGGTACTTATAGCGAAAAAAGAATTAAGTAATAATTTGACTACAGAAATTTCAACTAAGTATTGTAATAAAGAAAAAACCTAAGTACTTTATTACAATACTTAGTTGAAATTTACTTCACTACCCTACCTAAGTACCTACTTACATACCTATACTTGTCTTTGTAATTAAAATATTTAAGTTATAATACCACAAAATACTGAAATTAAAATTTTGTTTACAAGATTTTTAACTAAGTAGATTACGATCATATTTCTGCTAGGAATTGTATTTCGGGCTTATTTGTTGTTTACGTTATCTACCTATACGAACCAAGCATCGCGATTCCCGACGAATGGCTTTGCAAGTTGCATGCGTTGGGCATCACAGAACTCACATAGTAGCGGAAATTTGGTCGATTATAGTCAGCATAATATGTACTTTACCTAAGTAACTTACCATTACACAATGTATTTTTTTACTCTTTATTAACAGCCCTTAGTATAGTAATCACGGAATGTCCGTCGTGACGTAGGAAGGGGTAAAGATGCAAAGTAATACGTACACTCGCGTGCAGCGATAAAGTTTTATTTAGCTTGCGTGCGCGATTTATCTGATTAATAATAACTATGTAGGCTATTAAAACGTCGGCAAGCAGTCAACATCAAAGGAGTGCAACTTCTGTACGTAGTACTATTATTTATTCTGTGCTCTTACCCCATTCTCTTATTTACAAATAATATAAACATTATTATCGTGCCAGATACTAAATGCGATTGCAAAGTTTTGCCAACTAACTTTACTTAATACTTGTAAAATTAATAATATTTCAAGTATCCTCATACCAACAAAGAAAGAAAAACGGAGCGCTGCGTACATTTCAAGGGATGCAAAAACCAAACCAAAGCCATGCTCACCTTATTGCAAGAATACGCACTCACATACATGTATGCGTTTAAAATCATTTGCAACCATTAACATGGTTTTAGGTGCATCCATCAGTAAACTTTTACGGGCTGATAAAGAAAAAAAGAAAAAAGATGTATGCGAGAGTGCGTGCCAAGAAGTTGAGCATGGTTTCAGCTTCACTTAAAATGTACGCAGCGCTCCGTCTTTCTTCCTTTGTTGGTCTGAGCAAGTATCTAGTTTAGTTAGGTATGATATATAAAAC
This sequence comes from Parnassius orleans, assembly GCA_029286625.1. Taxonomy (NCBI): domain Eukaryota; kingdom Metazoa; phylum Arthropoda; class Insecta; order Lepidoptera; family Papilionidae; genus Parnassius; species Parnassius orleans. Next base: position 5,615,889 of record JAGSMP010000022.1, on the reverse strand, counting down.
TAGCAAGTACCCGGCGCGTTGCTGTCGTAGAAAAATATTTGTGGAAATAGCGTTTCAAATTTGGAAGGGTTATATTGTTTAATTAGGAATGATAATATATTCATTGAAATTGAATGATATATTATGACTTTCCAATAAATATGTCGAAATGACACGCGCGCCACCTACTGTAATTTAATTGTACTATGCCTATAACCTTCGCGCAAGTGCAAGCAATAAGTTGACAAAATGTTAGCGCAATCTGTGACCGGTATGGCCACATGAGTAAAGAAACCGTACAGAGGCAAAGCTTCTAACGAGCTGTCAAAATTTTTACCTATTTTGGTAGGCCCGCTGGGTTTTTTTGCTGGTTTTCCCAGGACAGAGGTTTTTTCGAACCAGTTGTAATTAAACAAAAGAGTGACTTTGAATAAGTATTATTTATAATCTAAAGTTTCTGTTTCTGTTTCTAGTTAAGGGTCGCTCTACACTTCGCCTGCCACTCGATAACCTTTCTTCCCCATCGGTTTTCGAGTCTTTAACCAATCCAATTACTTTAAACAATATGCATCAGTAAAAACTGGGTTTCACTGTCTTTTTCTTCGACAAACGTATTTTCTTGTTTTTTAAGCTGCAATTAAATGGTACTGAATCATTGTTTGACCATATATTCTCCACCAAAGTAAAGAATTATCATAGATCTGTAGATATTTTTGTTTAGGTTCTACGCAGACTGAGTTGTTTGTAAAAGTATTATGACCATGATTTGATTTGTCAATCTTATTTTATAGGTATTTTAATGGGTGTGTTTGATGGACACGGTGGCCCGGCATGTGCCCAAGTTATATCAAAGCGGTTATTAAAGTATATAGCGGCAGCCTTGCTTCCAATGGACTCATTAAACAAGTTTATAAAGGAGCCTGAAGAGAGTTTAATTGAAATTTTTAATGATAGGGTAAGTTTGTTTACATTTAATTTAGTTTTAATTCAATTAGTATTTAATTTTCAAACTACATGTGTACTGCAATCAATTGATTGATTTTAGTGCAGGATAAAAAAAAAACCGCGAAAAGTATCATTTTAGTTTATGGACCTCGGCGCTACCCTGGTAAGGTTTGCACGTCATCCTTACTCCGGTCACTCACATTCGCACGAATACGCAAACCCACAAGTGTAGGACGACATTTGCAAATGATTATGCAAAGTTTTTTTGCTGCATTCGCGGTTTTCCAAGCTGTGTCGGTTTTTTAACGGACATCAAAGCGCGCGAACCTCGATCCTTCGCGTACTCCCACACATTCGTGCGACCAGTTGCGCACACGATTGCGAAGGTGAAGGACGTTTCGCCGTTTTCATAGTTTGTGAAGTCTACTGTGTAGCGTACTTAAACTAACTTCTTCATGGATTAGAACAACACCAAGGTGATGGAGTTCATTGAACTCCTGCAGAATGAATCGACCATATGTGATACTCACAATAAATCCCATAAAAACAGAAAGGCCGTTAATGACGCCTGAGAGAGAATTACTTCAATGTTCCATTTACGAATTAAAAAATAAGAGAAATTCTAGAGAAGACTGAGACATTCGTAAACAAGTGTAGGAGGAAGCGCAAACGGGTTTGCAAATTGAGTATGCGAACCCATTTGCATATCCGCTATGTTTGCGAATGAATATTTGACGGCCCTTCAGATGCGCGCAAACAGTCGTACAATGTATGAATGTTTGCGCGCATGTGAGTGACCGGGGTTAGGTTTATAAATATACTAAATGAATTTAATTCAGCCACACACGTTTTATTTTGTTATAGTTCTTTTTGCACATTATATAGATAAAATACTTTTCACTGACAAAGTGTCAAAAATAAAAGGATTTTTGTTTTATTTAAATCACCTGCAGTCTATATGGCATACCTCTTTATTAAATCATTATTTTTGAGCTTTTGACTTAAGACTTAATTCTTATACTATTTGCGCTTTTTAGATCCCTTAAGGCCCTAAAGCGGGTGAAATGCCCAAATTCTTGGATATTTAAGTAATAATATCACAATAAAATGTTAATTTAATTCGTAAAGAAAAAAAGAATGACGGATAAAGTTTTATAAGAAAAATTTTCTCATTATATATGTAGTTTTGTAAGAAAACTTTTGTTTTAAAAACTTAGCCTTGTTAGTTGTAGCACGATCAGTTGCTGTGGTCAATTGAATATAATTTCTATATTGCTCGTGGCTCTCAGTTTCTTTTAGAATTCCTAAGACACGTTACTTTATTTATAATACTGAAATGACAAACGATCTTACAGTCATGGACAATACGTGGACACCTGAAGCCAACTTCAAACAAGGAAGTCTGCAGATGCGTTGTCACTTCCCGGAACTAAGATGAAACACCTGCTAGCCTGTAATTATAGTAACTCTCTATACCCTTCAGACTGGGAACACAGCATTGCAAGCACTGCTATCTACCTACCCACATGAACACCTAGTAAACCAAAAGCGTACCCACACCTATTTTATCCTAATAACGTTTCGTGTTATGGTTTTGGTGCTAACTGTCACTTGTTGAACTTCCTAGTGCTTCTGACCTTAAGAGAAATCGAAGTTCATACATCGATTTCATAAGAAATCATTTTCCTAGCACATTGTTTACAATAAATCTGCCGTTCGCACATGTGTTACTCTTTTATGGCGTTGTCCGTTGCGACACATATTGTCACACATTTACATTTCGAAAAATTTCAGACAAAACAGCTCGCGATGCTTGTACTATAGGGCGACAAACGAGCACATTCCACCTGATGGTAAGTGGTTGCTGCGGCCCACAGATATCTACATCTATCCTCGATTATGATACGAACCAAAATGCAGATGCGTTGTCACCCGTGAGGACTAAGATGGAATGCCTCGTTTCCAGTACAAAGGGTCCGGTTCTCTACACTCACCATACGAAACACAGCAGCGTAAAGCTGCTATTTTACGTTGGTATTCTGTGAGAGCGTGGTCCTTCCCCTGTCGAGCCGACCCATTTGTGCTTACAACTATACTACTATTATAGCTGCAGCATGGCTCTACCACGTAAAAAACGTACTTGAATGTATGGCAATCATTTTCCATTAAAGTTCTACCACTGCAGTTTTGAACTAAGTCCAGCATTGTCACATAAATCGTTCAAATGATGAATTATGAAAAAATAATAGATTTGTGACAAAATATACTACATTAGTACTTCTTTAAATTCAACGAACGGCAGCTAAGTTAAATGTTATAATAGACGTATTAGCACAGGCCCAAATAATAATAAATTAAACTCGCCGTGTGCTAACCTAACCTAACCTCACAACACACCCACGGAACAAAATGCTAGAAAATTTTATGATTTATTTGTGGTCGTCATCTCATATATAGCCAGGCGTAAAATACCCAAACGGGGAGCAGAGTCAATAGTGTCTTGCACCATTGACGTATCTAGTACTGCGGTTGGCAATCCGCTTACCGAGTGTGGCGCTTATGGCAAATTACCTTATGGGGAGAGGTCCATCTTTAGCAGTCGATGGTAAAAAAGATAAGAAAGAAAGAAAAGAAGAGATAAGAAATATTTGGGTTCCTTTGTGTCCATGAGTAGAATAAAAAAAATATGCTAAACTTCCGACCATATTTAATAACATTTTGTTTTCAACCGACTTCAAAAAAAGGAGGAGGTTCTCTATTCGACTGTATTTTTTGTATGTGTGTTACTCAGAATTTTTTTCTGGGTGTACCGATTTTGATTATTCTTTTTTTGTTTAAAAGCTGGTGCTTCTCATATGGTCCCATGTAAATTTGATTAAGATCTGACCAGTAGTTTTTGCAATTTTAAGTGCTGATTTACCACGTTCTCAGCGGTGAAGGAAAAATCGTGAGGAAACATGCATTTCTGATAAATAAGAAAAACTCGCTAACACGCATTGGGGCAGCGCGGCGGACACTTCCTTGCTCTAAAACCCTCTCAGAATGAGAGGAGGCCTGTGCCCAGCATTGGAACGTATATAGGCTGTAACTTTTAACTGGCCAGTAGTTTTTGAGTTATCCTTAATAATGCGTATTTCATTGACTTCGACTACATTGATGATGTTCTTTTTTTTGTTTATATTGAAGTCGGATGTACAAAATTTTTATTTTTCCACTTGTTCCAGGTAGAATTAATCGAAGATCTAAAAACGATATATGATAATAGTTTTAAACAGTATTTGCTAGAGTTAGCAAAAACACCAAGGGAAGAATCTGATGTGAATGCATCACTGGAGAAAGGAATCTTGCATTTAGATAACGATTTGTCCAGAGAAGTCGTTGAACCATTCAAAAACAATGGCGTTATAAATCCCAAGACGCTGTCTGTTGCGTTGTCAGGAGCAGTTGTATGCGTATCTTATATCGATGGGCCACATTTGTATGTCGCAAATGTTGGAGATTGTAATGCTGTGTTAGGCATTAAGACGGATGAGAATGAATGGATAGCAAAGAAAATTACAAAAGAGCATAATTCTGAGAACTACGGTGAACTGAAACGAATATGGCATGAACATCCTGACAGCGAGAGGAAGACGGTTATAAGAAGGGACAGGCTTCTAGGAGAATTAGCACCGCTTAGAAGTATGGGTGATTACCGATATAAGTGGTCTACCGATATTTTATCTAAAGTCGCAGTACCATTGATCGGCGAAAAAGCAATACCTGCAAATTATCACACCCCTCCCTACCTCACCGCGAAACCTGATATTTACTATCATAGACTTACTCCAAAGGATAAATTTTTAATTATTGCTTCTGATGGTATATGGGATATGCTCACTCCACTCCAAGCGGTTAAGTTGGTTGGAGAACATATGAAGGGAAAAGTTTTCTTCAATCCACTCAAACTTCCCAAGAAAAGCATACAACTCAGTGATATCAATGAACTTCTGCTTCACAGGAAGGAGAGTTTAAAGAGTAAACCGAAAGACAGAAATGCAGCAACACATTTAATTCGGAATGCCATTGGCGGCACGGAGTATGGCGTGGACCATTCTAGATTGGCGCATTTGCTGAGTTTGTCTCCTGATGTCTGCCGGATGTTCAGAGATGACATGACTGTAACTATTGTTTATTTCGACTCGGAATTTCTAAGACAGTGTCCGGCTTAAAACGCGTTTATATTTTCAGTGACTATAAAATATTGTGCCTTTTATTTATTTTTGATACTTCATAATGTTAGATAATAATTTGAAAGTCGACGCTATTTAAAATAAACGAGCATTCGCTGAAACGCAATGTTTCTTACTTTTAGCAAACTTATCCAACGAAAGTCTGTTAAATTTTTCATCTAGATTCTTAACCTCAATAATAAAAATTTCCAAGGTCCTTAAAAATTGGTCAATAGAATTGTTAAAAAACTTAAATACAGTTTTAAATTTGAGATTTTATTGATATGAGTTTTTATTAAGATGCACCTTACATATTTTTACATTACCTACATTTGTATATACCATATATATAATCTGGTATGTTTTTATAATATACCTTTTCTTCAGCGAAAAAAAAAATGACAGCGACAATGTTCTATAAAGCCGACGCATATCGGCCGACAGATTTTTCTTCGCTCTTCGCTTTATTGTCGGAATTGAGCTTTATTTGTACGACTTTAATTTAAACAAATATAAACCTATGCCATATTAGCTTTCAGAGTCGATTTATATAATATATACTACTTCGTTTAACTCTGGAGCTTATTTTGAAATAAGAATCGAAGAGCCTAACTTCAAATTAATTTAAATTGCATGAATCATAGTGTGCGTTGGTATTTAATTCATGAAATTTTAAATAATATGTTTTTAATATATAGTAATGAATTTGTTACATTGAATATATTCCGTGCCTCCAGAAGTAAAAAACACGAACTTTATATTTTTATCTTATAATCTGTGGTAGATTCATCCAAGTCTGGCAAACCTGTGTTGGATTCACGCTGTTGCTGTTAAAGTATAAGATGACGTAGAGAACCAACGTCATCTTAAACTGACTGAGATCATAGCCGATTTTAATAAAAAGTTAACATAGATGTAAATAAAGTTAAATTATTAAGTTATTTTGGCAGACATGTCGCTAAGTGCCATTTTTGTTGTATTTTACCCTTTCTTTTTAATATCATTTTATATTTATTATATTTAAAAACAATTCGTTTATTTACATAATCTTAAAGGTACTTTCGTTACTAATTTGATCCTTAATATATAAAAATAAGTATTTTTGGTCGAATAAATAAATATTAACTAATTAATTTTATGTTCCTACTATTTTAAAAAAAGTACAATTTTGTATGTATAATTCTTACTACCATATGCTTTATGTACAAAGGCGAGAGTGATAACTGTATCTGTAAAAGCTTTCTATGTAACATGTATATTTACATACATATATATTTCTTAGACGCATGTTATTTTCTTATGTATACATAAGACTATTATATTAAGAAAGTGTGTGATTTTAATAAACAACGTGCGTTTGCGTGCCTACATTAAATTATTGTAACATGTAATGGTGTGTTTAATTTAATATAAAATGTTAAGATTTTACACATAACTCTAGTGTATCGTGAATTGCGCAATTAATAAACGACTTTTGGGTAGTGTATTAAGAGACGTATAATAAGCTATTCGATGATTGTATATTTCTCATACAAATTGTATGATATTTTTGGTGTAGTGCAATAAACGAAATTTTAAAGTTAATTGTACTTTAATAAAATACTTGTATGATTGAAACATGTTTACATAGCAATATTAGTAAATGATGCAAGAATTTTAAAATTGACGATCTATAGCTGAAAAAATAAATGTATCTACCTCACTTATAGTTATTTTTGAATAATCCTACATACGTACATTGTTCTTGTACTCATCAAGATATGGTCAGTTTTGTCGTCGCAGTAATCAAAAGTTGCCAACGAAGTGTCTTCTCAAATTTAAGTGTTACAAAAGTATGTGTTTGTGACACAGCCTGCCCGTGCTCAATGTAACCTTTGTGCTATATTTCATATAATATTATTGCTATCTTTTATCCGCGTACCACGAGTTTGTCCATCTACTGAGTTCTATTAAGAAATAGTAACAAATAAATATATATAAAATGTATAATGATAATAATAATAATATTTATTATTATTATATAACATAATTTATCATATAACATTTAACCTTAAAACTAAAAATATAAGAAGCTACAAACTACAAAATGTATCTTAGTTCGGCGTGCCTACGAGGGTGACACTGGAAGTTCTTAGAAAATCAAACACTGAACAAACTAGCAAGTTATTAGTTTTATTATATCTTTTCAAAATAGTGTCCATTTACCTCAATTCATCGCTGCATCGATGGAACCACTGAGAAAAGCACTTTGCCCACTCGTCCTTAGGCGTCTCTTCGACGGCATTTTGAAACGCAGTCACTGCTTTCTCGGCGTCCATAAAACGTTTTCCTCGAAGTTTTTCTATTATTTTCGGAAATAAATAAAAATCGCAAGGTGCGAGGCCGGGGCTATAGGGCGGGTGACCCAGTAATTCCACGTCTGACGTCGCCAAGTAGTCGATTGTTTGCTTGGCGGTGTGCGACGAAACGTTGTCGTGGTGAAGGAGGATCCTACTGCGAGGTCGTTTCTCCCGAACTTTTTCCAAGACAAGTGGCAAACAATAAAATTGTTAGTGTACCACTCTGCAGTAACTGTTTTTCGATCCTCTAAAACAATTTTTGCGTAATGACCTGTCCTTCCGAAGAACGAGGCCACCATCTTTTTTCCCACGCTTTGACCTCTCTTCACTTTAGTTGGCAACTCCTCGGAAGGAAACACCCAGACAGCAGACTGTCTCTTAGTTTCAGGATCATAACAATAAACCCACCTTTCGTCACCCGTAAGTATGTCGAACACAGCATTTGAGTCACCTCCGTTAAATCTTTGAACCATTTCATGACACCAATCAACACGACGGAGTTTTTGGGCCTCTGTCATATTATGAGGTATCCACCGGGCACAAAGCTTCCTGACCGCTAAATGTTCATGGAGGATTTTGTGCACTTGACTCATACCGATGCCTAAGCTTGTCCGAATCTGCTGATAAGTCACTCTTTTGTCAGTCTCTGTCATACGCCGCATAACACTGATGCTATCTTCAGTCGTCGCCGTATCGTATAAGGCCGTCCCTCACGCAAATCATCGGTGAGATTAGTGCGACCACGTTTAAACTCATTAAACCAGTTGTAAACAGTGGCACGAGACGGGGCTTCATCGTGAAAAGCCAATCGAAGCCTATCATAACTTTATTGTTGACTTAAATGACATCGAAAGTCATAAAAAATCATTGTACGAAAATTTTCTCGCGTTAAATTCATGCTGACGTAACACAGACAATATTCAATTTGCCGCCAAATCGTAAACAAATGACAAATTAATGAAATACATACATAATAATATTGCAAAGAGTTCCATTTTAAAAATTGAACTTATTTTTTTATTATATCGTTTACAAGTGGCCAGTTCTAAAAACTTTCAGTGTCGCCCTCGTATTGGCAAAGGCCTCCAACGATTTCCATTGTTGCCTATCTTGAGCAACCCTTCTCCAGTTTAGTTCTGCTGTAAGTTTTATTTCATGTTCCCACCTTGTGTGCTACCTTCGTCGTCTTTACTTGTCCCTTGGGTACCATTCCTGCCCTGATACGGAAGAAGGCGGCTAAGCCACAAAAGTATGTTTCGAGAAAAATTGAAAAAAAGCGCGAAATCGGTTTTCTTGATAGATATCACTGAGAAAAATGTTTCAACTATTGGAATGTATGTAAAAAAAAATTACGAATCTTTCATACACATTTTTGACTGAAATTATTGGCATACGGTTCTGTAAAATATAAAAATGTAGTTAACGTAAGTATTGAATCATTATATCTGAATGTTTCTCGCAATATAAAAGGCAGTTAAGTATACCATAACTGCTTTTTAGTATAGCATTGACAATAATCATACACAAAAATGCGGCTAACCTACTTTAACTTTCTTTTGATTTCTGACGAATTGTTTAAATTTTACTCTTAGTCTACGCTTTATTGCTGTTTAGTGATTTGACTGCCATATAGTATAGTTTATCAAAAAATAATCAAATTAAATACAAGTAAAACTAAACTAAAAGGTAGTTAAATGTACATCAATCTCACGGAACCGCTTTTTTGCTTAGCATTAGCATAGGTACATTATTATTATTGTTACGAGCTTGGGGTTCGAGACAATTAAAAACTGCCGAGTGAATTACCAAAATTGACACTTTAATTACACAACACTAATTACAACTAAAAACCACACTAATAACAAAATACAATTGTACTACAGATCACTTTAATTCGCAGTTGTATCGCTTCGAAGTATTCGCTTGTATCGCCAATTCAATACTGACTCGGTCGTGGTTTATACCGGCCTTATATAGCGCCTCAGATACTTTCCAGAACCTTCTACTGTAGAAACATCTAGAATGTTCGAGTACATATCGGTCCCGAAATTTCTAGAAGGATCTTGACTCTCCTAGTTCTGCTACTCGATACTAGAGGGCGCTAGTGGTAACTAGTGTTGCCATGTATAAACCATTAATAGTGGCGCGCAACATTATGTAAGTTTGAAAAGTTGCTAAGTGTAAAATAAAATGTGCTTTGGTTTAAAGAATATCAAAACTTTATTCATGCTTAGCACTTACAGCTATTAGGAAAAACAAGATAATGGTTTTTATTCTTAAAGAACCTGTTTTTTTTTATTTTGAGATGTGATTTTCTGCTCTACTGTTTTCAATTATTACAATTCTTCATCTTCTGCCAAATCTGATCTAATGAATCTATTTTATTTACTGATTTTTTTATCATGGAGTTGGTAGGCGGCAAGAAGTATAATAAAGACTGATTATCGTCTTCGGAATCAGAAATGTTTTGCGGCATCTTCACTGACGGCACGTAGTCCTTATCTTTCACAGAATCGTCAGATTGATCAAAAGTACTTTTTCGGATTCCTCGTATTTAATTGTACTTACGATGTCAGAGTTAACCCGGAGTACTTTCAGCTTTTAACTATTACTTTTGGTTCGATCTAGGCAGAAGGAACTTACTGTGTTGAAGTCTTGCAGGGTATGCTTGGGTTTGGTTTTACTTTTATTAATTACAGGATCTCAAGCAGGTGATAGTACCCAGCCCCCTTCTCTATTGAAATTAGGATGTTTTTTAATTTCAATAGCCTCACATATCATCCCAGGCAGAAATCGATGTTCATTCACGAGGATTTGTGGTCTATCAAATCTGATGTAATGGCGGGGGCCATCTAATATATGTATGACCACAAACTGCAGACTTTTCTTGTGGACATTGGAACGTCGAACACCTCAGTCCCTCTTGTGACCATAGGTGCTGTAAAGTACTCCAAATGTCGGGAATATAAAATAAGTTAATATAAGCGATAGAATCCGAATCCGTAAAAACTAGTTTTATTTTCTACCGACTTACGGAGACGGTACACAATTCAACTGTATGTTTTTTTTATTTTTTTCATGTGTGTTACCTCATAACTTTTTTATGGGTGAACTGATTTCGATGATTCTTTTTTTATTTGAAAGCTGGTGCTATTCATGTGGTCCCATATAAATTTGATCAAGGTCTGACCAATAGTTTTTAAGTTATTCTTAATAGTTTATATTGAAGTCGGTTGTACAAATTTTTTAATTTTAAATTATAATGTGTAGTGTTCGCGTAAACATAAGAAATCATTACGGTTTACGGTCTTCTGCTACCTCTTTTATCGCCATGCTCACTAACTTCTTGCCTTTGTTAAACCAAGGCATTATTCAATATTTAAAATAAAAAATTATAATATAAATACTCAAGTAATGTAAGAGAGAGGTGGTCAGCTTCCTTACGTTCGGAATCTATTTAATATCAAATAAGGAAAAATATTAGTTTATGAAATTGGTGTATAACAGGTATGGTAATTTCATACACTTCATAGACTTCATCCACACTTATGCACAAGAAAGACTATTGTCAGACTTTTTGCCCGAGCAGCACTAGTAGTAGCGCATGCCTACCTCAAATTGAATTGAAAGCTCCTTGGACGCAGCGTATTTTAATATTATTTTGTTATGAATATAACGCTCATTTATTTACATATTAGAAACGTACTGAATAAAATGTACCATTATTGACTACTTTTTAAGTACTAACTAAATCAGGGTTTTAAGATATAAAAGTAGCTACAATTTTTAATATTAATTAGGGTCAAGTAAGGTGCTTTGGGGTTATTACGAAAATGGGGGAATTCCGATATTTACAAATTATGACTTAACTAGGCAATATTTTTTGCTCTGGTAAATTTATTCTAGACGACATTTTATTTGTCTCCCTCACTTCAGTCGTTTCAGGTAATTAGGCTCAATAGTGCGCGTGCAAAGTTAACTTTTCGGTGGAAACAGCTTTTTTCAACTCTTTTCGGTTTTTCGGAATTACCCCGCGTTCATTATCTTAGGAACTTGCTAAGTAATCTTAATGATTGTTTGATTATATGATAGATAATCGTTTTTAAAGCTTTATTTTATAGGTTAGAATTAGCCAGCTATTGTTTTTGTGTTTTTTTCGGAAATACCCCACAGGGTTAATTACGAATTAATAGACTATCGAACTACTTTTCCATTGTAGTTTCCAGTGGCTGTCAATCTTTCGTCAGCATAATTTGTTATTTTGGATAAGTTTAACACGTTCGCGAATTCAACCAACGGGAGTGGGCAAGGCGTACCTACCAAATGTCATGCCAAATATATATACATATTCCGGGAGGAATAGGCGCATGAGTACCGAAAACTATTCCACATCAATTTTTTTATGCGATTCCCTTCAAATTGTCCTACTGATGATATAAATACATGTTGCCATGGGGCAACTCGGTGCCATAGGTATTGTTTAAACCGATTTAATTTTCAATTGCAAGGAATTGTTATTTTCAAACGGGACATTTTTTGATAAAATACGAATAAAAAAAGTCCCCTGACTTTTTACGATAAAGTTAATATCTTCAAAGTTATAAATTGTTAAAGGCTTGAAAAATCCCAATTTCGAATACTTTTGGCCCATTAAAAATGCATAAAGAAAAAGAATAAAGTATAAACAATATTTTTTTTATATTTCTTGGCAAAATATAAATAAAAAAGGCCCTTAACGTTTTACAATCAAGTTAATATTTTCGGAGTTATGAGTTTTTAAAGGTTTGAAAAATCCCGAATTCGGATACTTTGACTCATTAAAAATATATAAAGAAATGTATAAAAAAATTGTTTATTTTTATTTTCGCTTACCTGTTATAAAAGTTTGAAGAAACCTCATTAACTAGCCTAATAACTGTCCAACTACGGACACGCAAGTTGCGCTGCCGTGGTGGTGCCTTAAATGTTTAGAACCACTGAACTTTATGTGGGGTAATTCCGAAAATTCAAGTGAGCAAAATATCGTTAAATTAGAAACATAAAGTATGTATCAATGCTTTTTGTAGAGGGGTATAGACGAACGAAAAGTAAATCCAAACCTTCTGTCGTAAGTCAAAAAGGAACACTTTACCGAATTTTCGGTTTTACCCCGCGTTATATCGGAATTATACCTTATCCAGAAGAAAAATATGTCAAAATTTAAATGGTCATATTTACGCAACGCAAAGACATTTTATTAAGATGAATAACAAAATAACTAGGATACGTATTTCAATAAATAAAAGTGACATGAGTTGGGTGCAAGCTTGGATAGATTTTTTAAAAATAATTATTAAATATGCATCGTATCAACTAATCAGAAAATATGTCGGATTTACCCCAAAGCACCTTACTAAGCTGTATGTGGTATGTGGCAATCTCAATGGAGGTGCCAGTTTAGAAAAATATGATCTTAAGTTTAAAATGAGTGGCAAATGTCATTGTAAAAATAAATATAACTGCTTTATTTCCTTTAAATTCTATTAAATTTCTTCCTCGCAATTAATGTTTGACCTGCAAGCGGCAAAACGTTGGAGTAAATTTGAGTCCAAAGTTCATATTTATTGGAAAAGACAATTTTTTTCGGACAGTAAAATAGTTTTTAAAATCGAAATCCAAACCACGGAATATACCTCTGACGCACTCTGACAAGAGCTCTGTAGTCCAGTCAAATAAGGTCTGAAATAAACATAGACTTAGGATATACTTACGCTAGTATATTCTAAGTCTATGGAAATAAAAATTTGGCACTCAACTTTGCTATTTTTGATATAATGTAGTTTTAATGATACAAAAACAATGTGTAAAGGTTTTCGTGTCTGCAACCACCGGCAAGGATTGAAAAAAATTGTCAAAAGTGTTTTTTCGCAATTACTCGAAAAAGGTAAAAATTAGACAAAAATGTTCTAATAAAAATGTGTAGAGCACATGTGTATGTTTTCCTCCGGTCAAAGTGAACCGAGTTAGGGAGGTTTTAAGTTAAGGGATGAACGTAAATTTTAAAAATTTGTAGGTGATAGAAAAATAGGCGAATTTTATTTTTTTGAATTGCTTAAAAAGATCTAATCTTTAATTTTAGGAATACAGATTTTTTTATTGTTAAAAAATATATAACAATGTTATACCTGCATAAATTCACACGTGCCATGTGGGTAAAATATTTTTTTCAATCGTAATATTTAGGAATATTACGATTGAAAAAAAAAAAGATGAATAATAGGAATCTAAATATGGCAAAAAATAAATACCTCATTAATTTTCATAAATAAGCATTCAAATTTCAATTTATACATTTAAATTTTTTTTTTACTTTTTGACTGGACTTCTGATCAAACTTGCCGATTGAATTATTCACTTACACTTAAACACTTTTATGCGTAGCACATTCAGTTTGCCGCTGTTTAAATATTGTTTCAAATATAATTCAAAGTTTCATCATACACTAAAAACCCGTGACTGATTTTTTGGGAAGTAAGTGATTTTAATATATATAAAAAATAAATCGTTAAAATCAATTAACGGTTTTATAGCGTAACGGTGCATAGTAACTGATTTCTAGCGTATGACAGCAAAGAAAATTTTGCACTTAACCGCCAAAATGCTTAATCTATCTCTGGAACTATCAAACGTAAAAATATAATTCCAATATAGGCCGATAGAGAATTTTTTGCTTAGTTTAGTGGTGCTGAAAGCTCAAAATCGACAAAATTCACTTAGCCGCCTTCTTCCGTATCAGGGCAGATTCTGTTATTCTCCTGCTCCACTTCCCCACTTTGCCGCGCATCATAATAAGTCCTGACCATCTTCACTTCTGTTGATCTATTAGTTTGAGTATGTCGGTAAATTTTGTTATATTCCTTAGTTCAATATTTCTTATCTTATCCTGTGTTTATAGACGGTCATACTACTCTCCATTGCTCTCTGTACTACTGCAAGTTTTTCTTTTAATGCCTTTGTGAGGGTCCAGTTTTCGTATCCATTATTAGACAAGGTAATATGCAAATATTAAATGTTTGCATATTACCTTGTCTAATATATTAAATATAAAATGTTTTTCTTTATTGACATGCTTAAGTATGGACTATCTCTTTTAATGACCAGTATTTCTTCCAACCTGTCGCGACCACCAGCTGTCAGCCGCCACCGCAAGCCGCTTCTGTGTTGGAGACGCTTTATGGTACAGTATGTAGCTGCCGTGGTGCCGTGTATATATAGTATAAATAGTAACAAATATATTTTTTCTGTCGTAGAACCAATAGTGGGACAAACCTTTTACTTCTACTACATTAATTGTGTTATGAAATAAATCCCAGTCTCGAAATAATTTCTTGTAAGCCATGTGCGTGATAGGACCCGTATGCCGCAGCGACGCAGGATATATTATATGTTACCGAGCTGTGAATCTTTATCACACTAACCTTGATGGATTCAGTTCTTGTTTTATTTCTTTTTTTTTTGGAGAATATCATTAGAAATACCAAAAATCTTAACTGTTACTTATATTCGTGTTTCGTGTTATTGAATCCCGTATGCGTTCTTTTAAAAGTTAAGTAAGTGTAGGTAAGGTACTGTGAAATTGTCAGATATAAAATACGTGAGGCTAATGTCCCCATTAAACATTAATCCGAAAACATTTTACCATTGGGTACAAGCAAGGTCACTAATATTATCAATATATACTCAATAATATTATCAACGGATTTTTAAATTACTCTAAAATGCTCTCTCTCAAATTTATTGTAGAGAAATTATAAACTTATACTATACTTACATTTCGGTATGTGTCCTATTCTGTATGGATTAATAAAAATTAAAAAGAAAGAAAACCGCTTTTATGTCTTACATAATCATTATAATAATAATATATTACAATTAATAATGTCCTCCAGACCGAATTTTTGTCACCACGCAGAGTAGCCATCTGCACAGGACAGGAGTAGAGTCGAGTGTGTACGTCATCCGCATCCGCGGATGTCAAAAATGCTGCATCCGCAACAACCCTGGTACGTCACAAACACAGGTGCACTCACTCTCCTTTACTGTCTAGTGGGAGTTGGACGGCAATCCGACACGTGAGATGAGAGATCAGGCGCAGGACCAACGGCTTTACGTACTTTTCGAGGTACGGGTGCAAAACACCGCCAGTTGCCTGACTCAGGGCTGCTGCTGAGATTTTAATGACAGAAAGCTCATAACTTACTTCGGCCCGATCCGGGATTCGAACCCGGACCTCATGATCAGTAGTCGCGCTTACGACCACTAGGCCAACCAGGCAGTCATTTATATTGATACGTGAATGTACTTATTATTTATTTTAAAAGGAGTAGAATAAAATTTATAACATTCGTAAGGTACCACTACTGTGCTATAGATGTGCACAAAAAAGAAAATCATGTACTTTACAAACAATTGGCTAAATTTCGACCACAGGCGGCGAAATTAGTTTATATCATTCGATGACTGCACTGGAAAGTTTTGACTCGTAGCTCGTCTATTTCATGTGATTTGTTCACTTAACTTTTTAGAAAAGTATTAAGGGATATATGAATCGCATTCCAAAACACACTTTATTCTAAAGGTTTGATAGAAATGTATTTTTTTAATAAACACGATATCTACAATCACTAAGATTTTATTGTGGTGGTGTTTTACTTACATACATTGCTCATGGACAGACATCTAGACTCGGAACAATTTTGTAGGGCATACCATAGACTTAGGATATACTAGCGTATAGACCAACATAGTGTGCAAGGGAGAAAAAAATTCCTTAAGGCAAAAATGCAAGATAGAAAAGGATACCAAATCTCATGACTCTGTAACCGATTTTGAATGACAGGTCACACCCGGCACGCAAGAAATAGCTCCGAGATATTTTGTAATTTTTTAAAGTATAATAGTGGTTATTTTTAGTAAGTAACTTTTTTCCAAAATAGTTAATTGTTCCGTGAGTGAGTGTGCTGTTAATAATAGAAATAATCCTGATAATTTCACATATCACAGGTAAATTCTCAAGACATCGTCAATGTTATGACGCGTTTATTTTTGGTTAAAATGTATGTTACATACTGTTTTAAATATAGAATATATTCAATTATTTTGTTAATTTTGATATTTTGCAAAGAAAAAAGTCACGTAGTTGATAATTTGCATGAATTTGGTAAATACATTTTTATACAAAATATTTTACATGTACGCTAGGGATTGACTCAACTATATCATAATTAATGTCGATATTTATCTTGAATGTTTATAATGAATAGATAGACTTGCCTATACAACAAGAAAATAAATCCTCGGTTTGCGTTCTAAAATGTAATTTTATTTTGCCTTTTTTCAAACAGATTCCCTCCGGATTCTATAATTAGAAAAAGTGGTTAAGGTTCATTGGACGGGTTGGTTGGAATGCAAAGAAGAACTCAACAATTTGCAGCAAATATTTTCTTGAGAAGAAAAAGAAAAAGTAGAATAAAAACAATATTATTAAAAGGAGTCATTTCTACATTATTTGTACCAGTAAGTAAAATATTGTTATAATAAGACTTCAAAAATATAACTTTCAAAACTTTAGATAAATATAGAGACAGATTTTCATACATTATAAAACTGTAGTACATTAAAGACAAAAAAATCTTGAGATTATCCTCTTTAAGCCATTATGAACCCAACTAAGTATCTATTTATCAACCAAAATAAATGTATAACCTAGCTTAACCAACCGCACAGCCTCACGGTCACACCAGTACAATTTTCATGCTATTTTCCCCAAGGGGTTGAGCGGAGCTTCGGAACTTCGGATTATATTCCCAAATCACAACGATAAAACTTTTAGCGTAGTTAGGTATAGATATTTAGTAATGCTCCTCAAGCGCTACTAGACGACCGCGCATGAGACGTGATAGTATAAATTCCATAGTATTTGATACTCACAACGGTCAATGCCCGATTCATGCTTGATGGCCGACGACATTGTTGCGAGGGCTTAAATAGCGTGGCTTATCCTCTACAGCGTTATTCGTAGAGAAGAGGAACTCGTGGTTAAGTAATAGCTGCGCAGATCAATAGATCTGCGAAATTAAGTTGCACTTGCCGCGGTCAGTCCATGAATGAGTGACCATTTTCTTAACATACCGAGATTGAGAGAATAGAGAGTGCATCTGTAACCTCAGGCACTTAGTGCACTTTATTGTGTTAAGATCATTATGTTTCTAAAATTCATGCAGCTAAAATGATAATAAGTTTATTATTACTTTATACTTTTCAGGGACAGATGAAAGAATATAAACATGAAGCATGATGAAGCCTCATAAACATATTATTTATTAGCCTTTAAACAGAGCAATCTTATTTAACTGATTCCTACAAGTTTCCTTCCTTAAATTATTAAGTTTACATTCATATTTAAGTGGAATGTTAAAATAAACTTCTATAATCTATTTAATTATTAATTATTAAATGTTTGTAATTATCACAAGTAATACTTATATGAAAAATAAAGCAGCCATTATGTTGTACTCCGTGTCCCCGTTTTTGTTTCCCCATCAAAACATTTTATAAAATATAAATAGGTATATACTTAGTTGAGTATCTACCTATTTATATTAACAATATGTTAAAAAATAAATTCCGGGGAAACTGCCCACGGCAGTAAATATTTTTCTCCAAAGATCATAGCTCGAAAATAGAACATTCTGATCTGATTATTGGGGAGTTTTTTTAGGTTTTTCGGTAAAGTCTGGGATTTTATACATTTGAATTAAAATCCAACAAAAGGCAGGTAGGTTCAGCTTATTCCCAGGAACATGTTATATGAATATTTTTTAATTATTTTAGAACTATCATGGTAAAATTCAGTTAATTTTTGAAGTTATTCAACTTCATGCACTGAACTATTTTTTATAATCTTTTTACCGCTTTCTTAACAATCATTTTCGATAGTCCTTTTAAGTAAAATATACATCACTAGCTAACGCAAACAATGACAAATCAAAATTGGTCACGCGTTTTCGGGCTGTCAGGTGGTCTATACGCTAGTATATTCTAAGTCTATGGGGCATACAAACACTCATTCTATGCTGTCAAATGGTAAAAGTAAGGGTAAGTATGTGGGTAGTGTTTTTTATAAAACTAGTGTCAAAGGAACTTACAGACCACCTGATGGTAAGTGGCTACTGCAGGTGCAGCCCATATAGGTATCAACTGGTACAACTGCAAACAACTTCAGACAAAGAACAAAACAGGTTACAGATGCATGTCACTTCTTAAGACTAAGATGGAATGCGTCACAGCCTGTAATTTTACTAGATCTCTATTTATTTTTATAGCATAAGGGAGACAAACGAGCACATGGACATTTACATCTATTCTCGATTACGAATTAAAATGCAGATGCTATATTATGTTCGACTGAAAAACATGGCGACAATGGCAAATATAGATGATCTTTTTTGATTTATAAGAAATCAGCAACAAAAATACAAAAAATGTTTCACATCAATTACGAGTCATAATATTAGTTCTTTATAATTTAAGTATATTGAAAAAAACTTTAAAAGGAAATTTAAATTTTTCGTCTAGGTAAGAGAAAATGCTGTTAAATAGTAAAACTACGATGTACCGAAAACTACTCCAAAATTGTGGAGTTAATGACTTCCAGAAAGTCGACAAAAGATGAATTCTGATTAATGAATCTATAAGTTCCCGCAAAATGATGTCCCAATAGAGTTAAACAGTATGTTAATAATACTGTTCCCGTATTTACTTACTTTACCTACTCTTTAACGAATAAGGTATTTACTCTGTGTTAATGACTGGTTGATTTTGGCCATCGTTTTTTGGAATCATTTTTTTGTGAAACGTGTTTATTTTTATTACAGAATAATAAATTATTTAAACCAAGGTTTTAATGAATTTTAATTTCCATCATCCTGAGGTTTGCGCTGGGCAATGCAGGGGGCAGGGGGAATGGGCAACCAGCCTCCTCCCTATGAATGCCAATGGCATTTCGTTCCTTGGCCGTCGTAAGAGGCAAATAAGGCAAATGCCAGAAAAATAAGACGGGCAGCAGCCTCAGAGGTGCATTTCGTCAAATACTGCAATCGTCAATCCCAGGCGGATTGACCAAGCGTGATGAGTAATTAAAATCTTTGCCACATCGGGAGATTGATTAGATTAACGCTGCATTGCCTCATTCCCTTAATATTTTTGAGTCTTAATGCCGTTTTCAGCGGTTTTCAAAATAGTTAATATAGGTATTAACTATTTTAGGTAACGGTAGGCCGTGTAGTGGCGGTGTAAGAATACTCACCACCACTCCACACACTATACATACTATGCCTCAGAGGAAAACTGAAAGAGGAGATCGGCAGCATCATCTTCCTGATCACAACTCAAAATAATATAAAACTGCAGTTGCCAAACCGCCTCCTAAGCGTGGCAAAATCCCTCCTAAGGGGCAATATATGGGAGAGGCTTATGTCTAGTATTACATCAGCAGTGGATTTTATAAGGCGTAATGGGTGCACACCCTTCCTGTGAATGTTGCTTAGAATAATCAAATTGACTGAAAGTACCAATGAAATAGGTTATTTTATAATTACAAATAAATACAAAATTCATTCCAACCTTCTTTATTATTAATCATTCGGTTATCATAAAAGTGAATATTTTTATAGTGGGTAAATAGTAAAGTAGGCAAATTGTAAGTACTATTTACGTACAGAGAAAGTGTGTCTAAGTATGTAGTCTACTATGTAATAATAATAATAAGAACACCTAATTCCAATTAAACATTGTGAATCATGGTAGCGAACTAAAATAAATATTTCTTAACCTAATCTTACAACTTATTTTACTAAACATTTAGGTGATGTGTATTAGCAAAAACATATTTTTTTATGAGGTGTCAAAGTGATGTGATTTTTTCTTTTTAAAACGACTAACGACACAACTACATAACTATTTACTATCTGTAACAAGTATTTCTATTGATTAAAGTAGATTTTGGGTCGTCGTGGGATGGAGTTTTGGCGGAATCTTGACTGTTTTATCGTTTAAATAATGATTTGAAGCTTTTAAGTGAATTTTGATATGGTGACGCGATTTTGTGTCTCATATCATGTTATAAGTCACATCTAATAAGTCTGCACACATGAACTATTAGTAGTAATGACGAAAAAAGTACTTCGATGTTGATATAAACCTAAAGTAATTTTTTTCGTTTAGGTTTAGGCGCCTTAAGAACTTGAGCTTGAGATACTGCCTTCATCTACTGTTTGTTGTAAGCATTCGATTGAAATCCCCCAAAACTTCGCAACGTAATGCATCAACATCATTTTGTGGGGAAGCATTTGAACAAATTATTATAAAGGATAGTTTCCTTTAACTGGACACTGGTAAAAGTACAGCCGTACAATCTATTGTCAAAGAAAAAAAAAATGTAGATTTTATTTTTTTATTAATCCTTGCGGTACACATCTAATAAGCTTATTATTATAAGATACTATTTAAAGATAGATAGATAGAGTTTTCATGTGAAATACTGTTACATAATATTTTCTTCAGTTCGCTACCAGTATTTCGTTACTATAGTCTAATGTTTTATTTTTACGTACTTAGGTAACTTTTGCTAATTATTATACGACTGAAATGCGAGCCTACTTTAAAATAATAAAGATCGGAAATTTTAACAATTTAAATAAATATCATCCGGATTGATGTATGTACCTATTTTCCAAAATCAGAGCAATAAATAAACAATTGTTATTTCTAATTTTTACGGATTCTATCGCGTTTATTATCTTATTTTAAGTACTCGAAACGTCGGGAATGTAAAATAAGTTAATATACGCGATAAAATCCGTAAAAATTGGTTTCATTTAAATGTGTAGTGTTAGTGTAAACATAAGAAATCATTCATTGTTATTTCTATGTATATTATGTAACGATTTTTAATAGTTTTCGAGCTAAATACTGTAGAAAAGCAAATCGTTGGTATTCATGTTCCTAGTATATCTAGTACCTACACAATAAAATAAAAGAACATCGACTATGTCTTTTGCTAGAAATGTTTCGATTAATTTCAATTTATAAGATAAATGTTACTGTGTTATTACTTATTACTATTACATTAAAGGTTTTAATATTAAAATGAATAAATACGTTCCATTACATTTTAAAATACGAATACTAAGTTTAACATCTACTTTCACATAATATTTGAGATAAATAATGACATGATGTACCTAACATATTTTATCTTTAGGTGATAGCTTCTAGGAGAATGTGCAGCTCAAAATATTAAGGAAATATATCAGTTACGATTGTCAAACAATATTATTTATATTAAAACACAAAAAATAAGTACTTTTAACTTTGTTATAGTATGGTATTTTACGCTCCAACACAAACCAAACATAAAATACCTACGTCAGCAATTTAGTTGAAATTCTTATGACAGATGAATTAACTAAGACTAGAATAAAGAATCATAAATAATTAATTAAAAATACGTCACGTAATTATCCTTCCAAACTTTTACTTGACACTTTGCGAGTCAAACCACAAATCACGCCAAACCATCTACTTACATCTAGATGAAATGCACAGCCCGTAACAATTGTCATACTCTATTTCTTTTCGCAATTATCAGTTTGTATGTCTACATAATATGTCGTAAGACAAAATTGACTTCATAACTACCGTTACACGTTCAAGTTCCGAGCACATATACAACACCAATGCCAACAAATCAGCTGCTAAGTAATATTATGAGAAACATTATGAAAATGATTGGCGTTGATAAACCTTAATAATTAGTATTAATGCGAAACAAAATAATATCGAGGACTTATTATATTAATTTGTAAGATCTTAAAGTTTAGCTACATTAATACGTGAGACTGAGTTCCTAAAAATATCCAAAAGTCCTCCAAAATATATGTCATCACGTTTTCGTCATAACTGTGGAGACAGCTGTATCAAACTATATAATTTTATACAAGTGATATAGTTATTTACTTTCTTTACGTTCTCTTCACTTATATAAAGATAAACTTTGTTTTGCGGCTGGACAAAATATAAGCTGTGGAAGTTAAAAGGTTTATACTATAAGCACATTGGCTAACACCACTCAAAATCAATTCGTTTTAAAAGTGCTTGCTGCGCCCCTGGACCGTGCCGTAAGTTGAAAATGTGAGAAAAAGTAGTGCTGTAAACAATGGCTGATGAGCTAGTGCGATGCATTTTATGAGTATTTGAAACTTTTTCACAAATATGATGTACGTTAGCTAAAATTGAATGTTTTTTTATTACACTTGAGTTGAATAACTTCCCAATGATGAAATTGGAGCTACTCGTAATATTGATTCTGAAGAATGTGTCTTTATCCAAAGTAATAAATCTTTTGGTATTTAAATTAATCATAACACAAAACTTTGTTAAATTTAATTAGGCACCATTAGCTAAATGGGAACACGGATAGTAATCTAATACGTCGCTTGATCCTGAAAATGATTTTCAAAGCTACATACATGCATTTTTACACTGAACGAATGATTTAAACATTTACAAAGAATTACGCGTTCATTTTAAAGTTCATAATGTGATATTGTTTTTTTTTATGAGTTTTTTTTTTGCTTATATTTATTAACATGTAATCATCACTAATTCAATTAGAATATGTTTATTTATTTTAACTAAATCCATATTTACTCTATTGACTGTTACCACATCTAATATTCAGTTTTGTGATGTTTGGATGATTGATGACAAATTTATTCTACGTCCTTTTATAAGATATCAGATAAATTTGTTAAAAATTTCATGTAGTAGTTTGAAATAACCTTTATACAAGATTAAACATTTTGGCTTTGAAGCCTGCGATCATTGTTTCTCTCGCTCGGATTTTATATTTCAATGGGATCAAGCTCCGTTGAGCAAATGGCAGCTTTTTCATTATCTTCACAATATTGAACATAAGCAGATAGAGTAGCAAAAATAACATATAGATATTATTTAAATTGCTAACACGAAGTGTTTAGCGAGGATATCTCGACCACAGAACAATTCCAAAAAATTCCGTATGTATATTTTTACATTATAATTGAGACCTTATTTACGATACAACCATTTACTTTGTCAAATTCTGGTTAATATTACATTTTTTTTTCTTAAAAGTCTTATTATGTTTCGTTTATCAATATCAATTAAGAATGTTTTATAATTTCTACATTAATGACTTATTTTGGAATGCCTTTATTTATTAAGCAGTAAAGTCAAACTCAGCCCGCTTTCTGTAAGTCTTTGGAGTTGGCTTCTTAAAATGTTTCTCAACTCTTAATGTGAACGGTCCAAAACTTGTACGCCTAACAGTACCATATTGTCGTCAGATTTAAATACATATTAAATACCATTAAATAGCCAAATATTCCTTACAATAAATATTGCCTCCGATAACTAGATATAAAATTTGCTTTTTAAGCCACATCTCGATTGTTCAATTGTGTTGCAAACTATCACCCATAGCGGAAAATCGAAAAAAATATTCATTACCTTATCCTACCTGCCTCGCACTTTGTGTTGCATTACATAATTATATATTTTAATTAATTCAAACAATAAATATTCGCAGCGCGACTGTTAAAACATTACAGATAGGTATATTATGTATTATTCAAAATATAATTAACATTTTATTTCGATAACTTAAACATATCTTAAACTAACATAGAGCAAGCGAGATTGGATACGATTTGAGCAAATTAAATAAGCGAGATAGTGAAGTTTCGATACATAGTAACTTCTTGATTTTAGCTGCCTATGAAAACGTGAAATCCGGCGAGAGGATAATCGTCGATTAATCGCCCCCAAGAGACAACGCCTGAACAATGCGGGGATCTGCCTTGCTCCCCTCGCGAAACTCTTCCAGAGTGAGACGATCGTCATGATTCTTATCCATTTGATCGAAGATTTTATCGACGCGCTTTTGTGGAGTATTCTCGTCCTCAGGCTGTGGCGTTTGCCCCTGTAACACATATTTATTATGCATATAATTTTCTATAAGGTATGCGATCGTGGAATTGTAACGATGTGTAACTTCATGAGAAAAGTTATAAAGGACAATAATGAAAAGTTCTTTTTTAATTGTTGTTTACTAATTTATGTTTTAAACGTCTCTACGCGGTAGAGAAGTAGCTTTTTTTATAGAAATAGGGTGACAAACGAGCACACAGTCCATCTGATGGTAAGTGGATGCTGTGGCCCATAGACATCTACATCTATCCTCGTTTCAGGCTTGAGGACTAAGATGAAATGCCTCTTTTCCAGTAAAAAGAGTCTCCGATTCTCTACACTCACCATACGAAACACAGCAGTATTAAGCTGCTATTTTACGCAGGTATTCTGTGAGAGCGTGGTCCTTCCCCAGTCGAGCCGACCCATTCGTGCTACAATTATACTATAAATATAGCTGTACCATG
The DNA here is from genome assembly GCA_029286625.1 of Parnassius orleans. Classification (NCBI taxonomy): domain Eukaryota; kingdom Metazoa; phylum Arthropoda; class Insecta; order Lepidoptera; family Papilionidae; genus Parnassius; species Parnassius orleans. The sequence goes on along the minus strand of JAGSMP010000022.1, from coordinate 5,590,899 downwards.
GCTCTACCACGTATATGCAGCTATATTGCAGTTGTAGCAAGAATGGGTCGGGGACGACCGGGAGTAATGATCATTTCCTCACAGAATACCGAGTGTAGAGAGACGGAGACACTTTTTTACTGGAAACGAGGAAGGGTTGTGACTATTACTTTTTTATAAAAAAAATTACTATTTTTATTAATTTTATAGGTATTGGTGTTTGTCTGGCGACCTTTGTACTCGTAGCACATATAACATGAGATGCTTATTATAATCACCATTATCATCAGTACACAAGTCAAATACTAAATATAGGCGTCCCCCAAAAAACACCACAAATACTCAAAACAAAACACCGCTCGAGAACTTCTTTTTCGTCATCGGTTTCGAAACCACTTCAGCTTATTGATCTGTTTTAATGCGGCTATCATCGTTACAGATTCAACACACAGAGTAACTCCGAGCATAGCCCTAATAATCTATGGGGAGGCCTATTTTCAGCAGAATTCATCTTTTTATAGAATGTACGGTATGGTCAGTAGTGAAGAATCACGTGTCAGATCCATATGGTAATCACTGGTAACACACACATATTCGCATCTTAAGACTTATCCATTGGGAGATACTATTGAGGTCATTGAGTAGGTATAGTGCTGAGATCCTCCATCAATTCTACCGTAATGACTAAATCGTCTTTTATTATTATGCTGGAGACGAACCCTTGTTGCTCTAAAAGTTGAAATTTAATTAAAACTTATGATATTAATGTAATATTTGTTTAGTCATGAATTATATTGTCACCGGTTCTTAATACGCCTGTAACATTTCAAAGAATTCAGACGTATGGAAGTGGTTGAAAACTGAATTATAAAATTCTATTACATTCATACATACGTACATACAGGTTAAGCTAATATGAAACGTGTATTGGGTTATATATTTAATCTTTAAATCAATGTGCAAAAAGCGGCACGAGTCGCCTTACTCGTACGTTTCTTTTTATAATTTTTTAAATTTATTTTATTTGGAAGACCATGAGCTATCATAGTTAGGATAGATAATACTAATAACTACAGTAAGCCAATTAAAGGTCCTCACTAATAGATACAAAGGTGAATTTACAACAGTGATAAACGCGATTCAACACTCAAGAGTATCCAATACTAACATTAAAGTAAAGTAAAGTTACAGCCTATATACGTCCCACTGCTGGGCACAGGCCTCCTCTCATTTCTGAGAGGGTTTTAGGGCAAAGAAATGTCCGCTGCGCTGCCCCAATGCGTGTTGGCGAACTTCACATGTCTTCGAAATATTTTTTTATTTTGATTTCTCAGACATGCAGGTTTCCTCACGATGTTTTCCTTCACCGTAGAGCACGTGGTAAATCAGCACTATAATACTAACATACTTATGCCAAATGAGGGCTTAACTGATATAACATGTAATATACATATAAAAGTAAAATATAACCACAAATATAATAAGTAGAAGTAAATCGTTCGTTTTGTAACAAACGCATCAATATCTCACTTAGAGCTACCAAAAAATGCATTGTTAAGTATGCGCTTGGCTGACGCAGCGCTAGTGTTAATACTCTATATGTAGGTAAATACTCTTATAAATACTCTATATGTATAGAGACGTCTTAAAATAGTTCAAAGACATAACAACATTAACTTCCTTATTGGGAACCTAAGTGTTTTCTATAAGTATTGAGTTACTTACCGATGGTAGGAGATTTTGTTAGTTGTTTGTAAACTTCCTTTGTAATTTCTGCAGATTTTGATCGCGCAGCTTGTCATTTTCACCTAAATAATCTAACGCAAAAAATGAACCATGCGTGTGTATATCTCGGCGTTACAATTGTCACTGAGGAGCGGGGAGCGCTTTAGAGGCTAACAGTTAGCTGATATTTTTATCGACGCTTTTGAGCCGTTACTCTATCTAGAGAGTAAATAATCTAAGTTGGGAACCTAGGAGCCTATAAATTTCGACTTACTAGTATGCTACTTTTACTAGGAAAGTATACTAGAATATACTCAAACAAAAAAATCTTTAACTCGATATAGAAATTGACAAAGCTTGTATGATTTATAATTTTTATGCGTACAAAGAGAACGTTTCCACCCCGTTACCGGCATTTCAGGAATTGATAATCACAATAATTTTGATAAATTTGACAATGGCGATATATTAAAAATGGGCCAGATTAGGAGTACCCTTAACCGACGAGCGTGTATGCGTAGATATATGGATGTAAAGGAGGCGAGAGAGGTGTGTCAGGATCGTGCCAAGTGGAGGTCCGTAGTCTCTGCCTAACCCTCTGGGTGACAGGCGTGAGTGTTTATGTATTATGTATGTATATAATAATTTTAAATGGTTTATTACGTAATTTGCTACTATGGTCGGCTAAAGTATTAATAAAAGTCTGACGCGTCTGACAAATTACAATGAAGTAGCTTGGTAAACTGTTTACGCTCTAGTATATTCCTTCAGGATAAAACGTGTCAGGATCGTGCCAAATGGAAGTCCTAGTCTCTGCCTACCCTTCTGGGTGACAGGCGTGAGTGTTTATGTATTATGTATGTATGTATATTCTTTCCCTCTATAATTTAAAACGATAGGAGGCAATGAAAAAAAAAAAACAAAGGTCAATGGTGTCTCACTTTTACTTTTAACAAATGTGTACGTACCACCATCTGATAGATTGCATCCACTATGTTATACATTTCGTCCCGAGTTATATAGCCGTCATTGTCCACGTCGTAGAGACGAAAAGCCCCTGGAAAGCATATTATATAGTTATGTTACAAGACTAGTACTAACATCACATATATTTTTAAAAGCGGTATAGACAGACAACACGACAACACGATAGGTATGTACACATAGATTGGTTTGTGTATGTATATCATAAATATCTATTTGTAAAATTTTGAATAACCATTTGAAAAAATTTTGTCTGTCCGTCTGGGCTAATCTAATCTAATATAATCATAAAAAATAGAGAGCAGATCTTAGCTATATATTTTATCTATATAATATTTTTTTTGAAATGGATAAATTGATAAAATAAATGATCATTGATGATTATTTAAAAAATCTAAATGACCACATTATAGATCTCACCCAAGCGTAGCCGGGGCGGATCGCTATTATATTATAAATCTGAATACTTAGTAGTGGAGTATGTGAGATGAAATTTCGAAAGTAAAATTTAATAATTTATCTTTAAAATCTACTGTAGGTATATAATAACACTATTATTTGTAAATTTATCTTGTAAAATAGGTTCCCAACGGCTTCCATCTGCTTCAGATAGAAATCGCTGGTTATTCTTATGTAAAATTAAGATAACTTTATACCTATTACATTTTGTAACACGCCTTAATTATTTTTATGAATAATTCTTTATTAAATTGTCAAGGCGTAACATCTCATAATTAATGCCATAAATGAGTGGTTTATTCGGTTCATATTCAGGGCTGCCTTCATCTTAATTGCCGATGTCGGACAATAACTTCAAAAATCCGGGGTATTTGGTTAATCGAGTGTGTTCGGACATCCGTGAAACAAAATTGTTTATAACTAAAACAAAAACACTCGTTGCTGTATTATTTAACAGTGCTTGACAAAATCGACATAATCTGCAACAAAACTAATGAAGTGCTTAAATTTTTGCGTCTTGTTACTAATTATAATCAGTTGGGTATAACAATATTCTTTTTCTAAGGTAACTTGGTGGCAAAAATAATTAACAACGCTCTTATTTTGGCATCAATTTTAAAATATGCGAACTGTGTAGTCTGTTACTATTTTTTTTATAGCTCCGGCATAGGGCGAAGCGATGTACACAGTGGGAGCTTATCCGGATTTTCACACGTACAAAAATATGTAGCCTTAATATTTATACATTTTAAGTTTATTTGTACTTATTTTAAACTAATTCTTATTATTTCGCCTTTTCCCCAATTTTTGCTAAACTACCTTCTTTTCCAACAGGAAACATGAAACATAAAGGTTGTTTTAAAGTTTCAAACCTATTGATTATCAATTAATTATTCCGGCGTCCCCGGACACAAAGTGCGTCACTTTTTGTGAATCCCTTTTGGACGTCTCTTGGACGCCCTCCAATCTGGAACAAATCTGGGAATGGTAAACCCAAACGGCAGCCCCAATCTATACTAACATTTATATTAATCTAAACTTTGCTCATATTTTTGCGCTTTGTGTATTAATGGGACACTAATTCTCCGAAGCTTGAAAAACTTACAGTGTAACTTTTCGTCCAGATTGCCCCGTGACGTCACTGATAACGCTCGTATAAACTCTTCGAACTCGATGGAGCCGTCCTGAAAAAGAATTAATGGCGTTGCAAAATCACATTCGATCATAAGCTTCATTAAATCGGTTATTTTCGTTGGGGTGGTTTTAAATTGAAATGTTTTCTTTTTGAATCCATGAGTTGGTTTTTCTAACACTAGAGTGGCAAATCTTATTCTTCTAATGGGAATATTGCTATGGTTATACTGTTGCTTGACAGCAGAAATATGTAAAAAGGTGGTCCAAACCCAACAGACTCCGAAGCAGAAAGGGAGCTATTCCGCCTAGTAGTAGTAGAAAATTTTCCAGCGCAAATTGATTTCGATAAAAAAAAAATTGAATGCGCCAGGATTTAAAGGGATTTAAATTCTAGTTCTACTCGAATATACAATTGCTTCATTTCACTTTAAGTGTCAACCCTTCACGCTAAAATTTAACTTCTAAGAGCCGAAGCCTCGGCGTTGATGTTATTACCTGGTGAATATTAAATGTTCCAGTTGCGATAAAATTCTTGTTAATTAAAAATACACGAAGAAAGCTTTTAATCATTTACGTCATTTAGAGCGTTTAATATTACATAAAGGTCTTTAAAAATGTCAAAATAGATGCCGTTTCTTATCTCATTTTGAAACGGCAGTAGATTGAAAAACATGCTGACGTTTGATAAACGAAATTTTAATTTATTACTATATTTAATTTATTAGATTTTCCTCGAGATTCTAGCTGCGGCATCATGTCATCAACAACATTCTACTATCATCATTAGGTACATCTTTAATGTAAAACCAAATTTCACGATGGCACTGGGAAACGTAAAATAGTTCATCAATAGCACACAATACTGCTACAGTATCAGGTCTTACTATGCAATATCAAAGTGTAAAGTAATAAAATAACAATAATTTAAAATACGGTACGGCCTGTACCGGTTAATCTTAAGCCTCATGTGTCTGTGCACCAAATACAAAATATCAAGATACTAATAACGTTCACGTTTAAGAATTTCATCGAGAGATTCTGCTCAATTTCGGAGTGCAATTAAATTTTAAGACAGTAATACTAGAGGAATTACGTCGTAAGGAGGCGATCTTGGCTACAGATTCATGTTACCATTATGATCACATTTTCCTATCCAATTTTAACGTGAACACTAAATTTCAAGTTGATCAATCTTTATTGAATTGCAACGATAGAAGGCGATCCTGGCTTAAGCAGCAGATTAGATACTATTAGAAAACGTTTTTTATATCTATCTATGTTTAATATTTTCTTCTATCTTTCTTATCCTGAACCGTTTTACGGGAAATAAGCTAGGAGAATAAGCGACCGCCTTTCATAGTATGATCGTGCGCAATTCCAGTTCGATTCTCATCAGCACCAATGAATTTTACATTGCTATTTTAAGCGTTAATTTAAACGAGCTCGTGGCTTGATGCTGACTGACAACTTCGTGAGGAAACCTGCATATCTATGAAAAAAAAATCGAGAACATTTGAAGTCCACCTTATTCGCATTGGAGCCGCGGAGTGGATATTTCTTGCTTGCTTTAAAACCCTCTTAGAAATGAGAGGCCTATAGCAGCAGCAGCAGCAGACAGTACAACTGCGTGTAGGCCTATAAAAGGCTGCTTTTTCTTTACTATTCTCAAAATATGTAATAATATACTGTCAAAAAACTTTTGTATTGTGAGTGATGAAAACTGGAGACCGTTGACAGCGTGTGACAACAAATGAGGCGTTCCATCTTATTCTTCAGGGGTGACAATGCATTTGCATGGTGTTTCAATCGAGTATAGATGTAGGTGTTTCTGAGCAATAGCATCCATTTACTATCAGGTGGTCAGTGCGCTCGTTTGCCACTTTTATTTTTATGAAAAAATTTAATGTTGCGATAAACGTTATTAAAGTTGTTTTTACTTACATTATTCTCGTCGAATACCCGAAAAACAAGTGATGCAAATTTACTCGGATCTCCTTGGGGAAAGAACTGCTTGTAGATTTTTATGAAGCCCTGTAAGTTGGAGTATAAAAAAATGTAAATATTTAAAACTAAGTCGAGTTTGCGTTTTCTTTTAAAGTGCATGCGTGCGTGATAACACCGTTTTCTTTTTAATAATATTTGAAGATGCTAAAAATTTCTTTAAAAATATATTAAAGTCTGTAGTAGGGTTAGTAGAAATAATAAACTAGTGGAGAATGTTTAAAAGTTTCATTAAAATCTATCTGCTTGAGGAGGACGTACGAAGCCATCATAAACAGAGATATCTTCATGGGCCCCTCTTACAACCTCTCAATAAATAGTGGATAACCATCTTAAATCTTCATAATCTAACAAATCAAATCTAACAGATTACAAGTCACTTCCTGAACATATCTCCGATCTTGATTTATATGATGTATCCATTGTCTCCCTGTATAACTTACCAGATCTTCGCTTTAAGAGAGTGGTTTTTTTAACTAGTAACTATAGTGATGGCCGTCTCATTTCCACTTTAGCAAACTGAACTGGCTATGGTTGCCTACTGTGATTTAACTGAGGACACCGTCCTTAAGAAATATATTAGAGAATCTTAAAAATTTTGATCATATCATATAAAAATATCATAAATGAGTAATTAGTTAGTAACTACGGCTCGGGGCTTCTGATGTGCAGTGCGATTATGCAAAATTTATATATTAATTAAGAACAATCAAGCTGTTAAAACGCCAATCACTGGCCAGCTTGTCTCTTTAATAATTCAGACGAATGGCCTTTACATTATTTAAATTTGTTTTTTTAATTGGTTACTGGCGTTCATTAATATAGTCCATTTAACCTATCATAGCCAAACACATTTGTCGAAAGATCGGTAGACAGTTACTAGGCGTTGGTAAATATTTCCATTTGACTATCATTACTAAAAGGTAAGTTAAGACATAGCCCTCACTCTCTTTCCTTGAGATAGTTATAGAACAATTAGTCCGGTGCGAAGCATCCGCTACTGTACTCATTGAAGTAAATAATATGTACTACGTGCTAGAAGAGCCGTCGAGACTTGATTGTATGCTACGCGCGTTAGAGCCCACGGGCAGCGTCCGCTACTGTACTCATTGCAGTAAATATTATGTACTACGTGCTAGAAGAGCCGTCGAGTCTTGATTGTTTGCTACACGCGTTAGAGCCCACGGGCAGCGTCCGCTACTGTACTCATTGCAGTAAATATTATGTACTACGTGCTAGAAGAGCCGTCGAGTCTTGATTGTTTGCTACACGCGTTAGAGCCCACGGGCAGCATCCAACTGTACTCATTGCAGTAAATATTATGTACTACGTACTAGAAGAGCCGTCAAGTCTTGATTGTTTGCTACGCGCGTTAGACCCACGGGCAGTGTCCGCTACTGTACTCATTGCAGTAAATATTATGTACTATGTACTGTGAAACCTACGCTCGCTGTAAGTTTCACAATACGCGAGCAACCCGCGTTCAATCCCCGCCGGCACCAATGAAATTGTTAATTGCAATTTTAAGTGCTGATTTACCACGTGCTCGGCGGTGAAGGAAAACATCGTGAGGAAACCTGCATGTCTGAGAAATAAGAAAAAATATATATTTCGAAGACATGTGAAGTTCGCCAACACACATTAGGGCAGCGCGGTAGACAATTCCTTGCCCTAAAAACCCTCTCAGAAATGAAAGGAGGTCTGTGCTCAGCAGTGGGACGTATATAGGCTGTAACTTTAACTTTTTAACTTTTAACGTGCTAGAAGGGCCGTTGGGTCTTGATTGTTTGCTACACGCGTTAAAGCCCACGGGCAGCGTCCGCTACTGTACTCATTGCAGTAAATATTATATAATACGTGCTAGAAGGGCCGTCGAGTTTTGATTATTATTTAACTCTGGTGGGAATCGCTTGCCGGTGGATATTACTCCGCAGCTGCGTTATGTTTTTATTGCGATAATATTTTGTAACTTAAAATGAGATACAAATTATTTATTTAACTTTTTAATTTTTTTAAATTAATTATACCAAAAGTTAAACGCCGAAAAGAGGGCCACTAGTGTTACATAATCACACTGCTGCTCTAGTGCCGATTTTGGTAAATTGGTCCAATTAGCTCATCAAGCGTAGACCAATCCACCTGCCAAGCGAGCAACAATTTCAAAGCAAAACTTTCAATGCAATACATTCACACTGGTTGATGAAGATGAGGATGACCCAACTTCATTATCATCATATATATTACAGCTCATTACAAGTCCAACTCTGAACATAGTCTCCAAACATTGCTCTAAAACACGGCCCCCAGCCACATAAATTCATCTACTCTCTGCAGGTTTCATTTGGTCATGACTTAATCTAGTGGGTGGTTGGCAGAACACTGCGCTTACAAGGCTGCCACTTGAAAACCTCTTCTAGCTTGGTACTTCAAGCTATATGGCTGGCTGTTGCCTTAAATTTGATTTATTAAATGTAAGACTTACTACTCACATTTATAGTAGTTGAACAATCGAACACTTGAATAAGTAGATACTGCAAGTGCAATCTTTCTCGGTATCACTATATTTTATTTTATTTATAGATTCTTGTCTAAAATAGAGACCTGATATTGAAGCGTTGTCAAGGAGACTTTGTTTCGCTGTGTTAAAAAAATAAGGCTATAATCTGATATAGATTCAGCAAGGTTGGTTTAATTTAACTATATAGTGTACTATCTTATTATTATGGGGATCGCCAGCTGATTTTAATAATGTTTTCATATTACAGAAAAGAGCCATTTGTGCCATATACAAGATCAGACCAAAGGGACTCACTCAGAGAACAAAATTAAATATCTTAACTGATACTTAAATAAAAAAAAAACATGCGTGAGTGTCGTGGAAAACTCGGTTGGAACGAAGTTCCTTTCGTAGTATATCATTATTGATAAACGTATTATAAAAATAAATAAATTACTAGCGTCTATTAAAATGAAGCGTCATTTATAATAATAATAATATTTCTTTCATGGCAAGATAAGAAAATGTGCGAGGGAGATGGATATTATACCATCTCGCTCGCACTATAGAAAGGGGGTCGTGACGGAAAAATCTTACACATTTTCTCGCCTAGCCCCCATCCGCCAAATTCGTACCGTGCGATAAGAACATCGTTCCAATAAATTAATATCTTAACTGTCGTTTTACAGTCCATACTAGATAATATTATTTAGATATATGTTGGAAAGAATATAATACCTTTGATAAAATAAGTGATGTCTATAGCATTTGACTTACAAAAAGTGTTTTGTAAAGGCCAAATTTTGAATAAAATATTTTCTCTTTGGTTTTGTTCTGCGTAATCCTCATTACGGATATTATCACGAAAAGAATCTCTGAGCATAGTCCTTTCCATCGTTCTTAGAGTTACTTTGAGTCTGCTAATACGACCAGCTGTGAAGGATCACGCTTGAGCTTCGTAAGTTATCAACGACACGCACTGGTACACTTTTGTTTTAAGGTTTTTAGGTATGTCAGACATCAAGATTTGTCACAATTTCCCAAAAGTTGAATAGCAATAGGAGTAGTAGTATGTGCACTTAAAATAAAATGTTCAAATCGAATCCAACTCTACTGGGTCTTTCGGAAAATTGCGTTCGAATTTGGGAGTGAACTGTTACCAGCCGTGGCTATTATAGTATGATAATGTAAAGAAAGAAATAGTATAATACGTTGTATCTTACCTGCTCCGTCAGGAGTCCGTTCGGACAGTCTTTCAGAAATCCCTTATGCCTGGAATGAAAAGAAGTACCTACGTAAGTGAATTCTTAATGTATATTTGCTGACTAATTAACTGTACATGAAAGAGTCAAGCTTACCAGAGACGTATTTCCTTTTCTGTGACTGTAACAAAAGAAAAATTAGTATTAGTTTATTTACATGAAATTTGGTTCCGGAAACCTAAATCTAGACATTCACATGTAACCCTGCACTTTCATAATAGTTTAAAACAAAAAACAATAGCAATCTCGGAGTGCGTGATTGAAAACTGAAGCTGAACCCTGATCTCATGTGTCGCGGAAGTGACATAGTCCATTGAAGTAGACATCCCACGGAGTGGAGAGTGAAAACTCGTGTAAACGTTATGTGGGACGATATCTGCCTATATGGAGCAACGATTTGCGTAAAGCAGCTAGCAACTAAATGCCTGGCGTGCTTGGCATTAGGTTAATTCCGAAGTATAATGATATGTGCGGAGTTCACACGCGGTAGAAGTTAAATCTTCAGAAAACTAAAGTTCGAGAGAATGAGATGAACGCAGAGTATCAGTAGTAAGATAATTGTAGGGTTTATTTATTATAATATTGTTACCAAGTTTAAACATTATGTTATACATTATGTATTATATTACATTATATTATAAATAATAGGAAACACTATACTGTATAGTAATATTATATTATCTCATTCTAAATCTATATCGTATAGATGTATGTTTGTCTCTTTTTAGCGTCGCTTTTTCATTTCATCGAATTTTAAATCACATCGATTCTAAAGATGTTTCCAGTTTTCACTTCAAAAATAGTATTCCTTTAGAAAAACATTTCATAATATATTTCGACCTAATGGCGCCGTTAACAAGAAAGTCCCCAAGTCGTAAATCGTGTCGTGATATCCTACTCGTATTTTCAGGTCTTGCGGCGTGCTGCTAGTGATGTATGGCAGACTGGTTGGTATTGGTAGAGGTCTAAGCTCATCGATAAATTAATTTATGACAGTTAGATAAATAAGATAATATTTTCTTCGAATTGACAGTGTAGTGGTGGTGTACGATTATGAACTACCCCATATCGACCCGTGGGTGTCGTAAGAGGCGACAGAGGGAAACTAAAGTAGGAGATGGGCAGAAGCATATTCCAGATAACAAAATAATAATAAAAAACTGCGGTTGCTTACTCGCTAGCCAAGCGTGGCAACTATGGCTAAATCCTCCTACGAGGAAACTATGGGAGAGAGGCCTACGTTCAGCTGAGAACTTTTATATGTAATGGATATTCTTCAAAAGTATTTCATCATCATTTTCTTCGTCAGTCTATATTCACCAGATATGTCTCCCCTATTAGTTGGTTCTGGGTGTTTTACACCTGGTAAGTATGAGAATAGAATAGAATAAACTAGAATCATTTTTATTCAATATTGATTGTAATTCTTATTGAAAGTCTTTTTTAACTTTTACCACTGGTTCGGAAAAAAACCTCTGTCTTGGTTTTATATACATAAGTTTATGACGAAATATAACTACTTAATATTGCAAATCTCATGACGCGAAGCGTTATTAGGTAGAACTCCAACACGCTCCCACTTAACGATACTCCAATTGATGCTCCCACTACGCTAATCGATGAGGAGGTCACTGTTGCTATTTCCAAGTTAAATAAAGATCTAGATTTTATTGCGGAGTGGTCTTTGAAACATGGTCTGTTACTAACCCCTCAAAGAGGGTCACCATTACACTTCGAACAAAGTACCAGGTAAAAATTATTAATGAACGGAAGCCTGTTGTTAAGATCTTTGACACCGTCATACATTACGAGGGTTGTGTTTGCAATTTAGGTCTCCTCGTGGATGAGAATTTAAAATTTGAGCAACATGTTCAGACAAAAATCGGCAAATGCTATGGTTTTTTAAAAAATTTGTATAAAATTCGCACATTTCGAAAACGTGACATTAGACTGCTGCTTTGTAACAGTTTAGTATTATGCCACCTTCATTATTGTGATATTGTTTATGGTCCTTGCTTATTTAACAAAAACTGCGAAGAATGTACAGAGTGTGCAGAACGCATGTATGCGTTTTGTTTTAATATACCGAAAAGGCATATGATTTTAGGACCATATTTAGTTAGGAAAGGTATTTTAAATATGTCCAATGGTACAAAGTTAAAATATACCTGCTTCCTGCACACACTGCATCACGCAGCGTCTCCAAGATACAAATGTACGATAAGATAACTGTTGAAAAACATTTGCTCTCTGTTAGACTCGCTGGAGCCAGGGTTTTAAATTCGCTGCTGCTAAAATCTGGAACGATTTGTCACCACCAGTCCGGCCTTCCCTATCTCCGTCTACTTTCCGGCAAAGATGCCGCAAGTGGCTGATTCAACAGCAGTCCTTGGATATTCGCTCAAATTAGTGAACAGTTACTATTATTTATTTATTGTTTTAATTTTTGTTAATTTATTTATTGTTGATACTTGTGTTTGATCACTTGCCAAGGACTCTGTATGGTTAATGCGCAAAGGCTATGGCAGAATAGCAGGAGTAATGGGTTTCCCTTTACAACTGAGTCACAGACCGTTTTGTTACAATTAATTAAGCTATTTAAATTTTAACATTGAATTGTTTTGTGGCAAATAAATACTTTTTATTATTTATTATCATTATTAATAACTGTAATAACTTAATTTTATAAGTATTTATATGAATAAATAGAAAAATTTCAGCCTATATACTCGTACATCCAAATGTCTCATTTCACACAGTCTCATTTCTGAGAGCAATGTGGACTAATAACGCAGGAGCAATTCGTCGCCCTGCTCAAGTGCGTTTTGGCGGCTTTCACATGTCCTCTCAGTTACTAAATACCAGAATACATAATAAACACTGTAGCATTTAAACTTAGTAAAATATGAGATATAAAAGGTGCGTTATGAAGTTTGAGGTCTGAACAGTGGTTTAGTTCAAAACATTGTAGGTTTTTGACCACGATTGTTGACTACGGAACCCTATATTAAGCGTGTCTTAGTACGTCAATTATTATTACTCCATCAGTAGAATTTTCTTTTGTATCGTGGAAACGTTTTACATACATAAATTGGACTTGGACAAACATCCACACCTGAGACAATTTTTATTTGTACAAACGCTTTTCTTGTACGGGATTCAAACTCACGTCACGGCCCTGTAGTGCCGCAAACAAACGCTTAGCTACTGCGCTACTAAGCCGTCGAATGATTAGATAGTGATAAATGGCTACAATTTTCTAATTAATAATTCACTTCTTCGTTAAACGTTCTTTTACGTATATTTTTGTTATTTCCGGTCACTTTTTATTACGATATTACATTAGGAATAGAGCTAACAGTCAATCCGGCGGTAATTGGAGCACATAGCCTATACATACATATATACACCTGCAAACCAATAAGGGCATAATTTCAACAAGGAAGAAGATGGTAGAGCCAAGCTACAGCTATATTACGGCTGTAGCACAAAAGTGTCTTCTTGACCGGGGAAGAACCGCGCTCTCCCAGAATACTAGCGTAAAATAGCAGCTTAATGCTGCTGTATTCCGTATGATGAGTGTAGAGAACCGGAGACCCTTTTCACTGGAAACAAGGCATTCCATCTTAGTCCTCACGGGTGACAACGCATCTGCATTTTGGTTATTTATTGAGGATAGATGTAAATGTCTTTGGGTCACAGCAACCACTTACCATCAGGTGGACTGTGTGCTCGTTTGTCACCCTATCCTATTAAAAAAAAGATACGTCGTCACCATCGAGGATTATGATGAAATGCCACACAGCTTGTTATTATATTGGCGGTCTTGTCAATAACAAATCTATTATATTTCTGATTAAGACAAATCCATACATTTTCATTATCCTTAACGGAATTGACTCGTGTAGGAGCATTACTTTTTATTTATGTCTGTTTTACAAGACTTATTTATGTCTTTGTTTACATCAATGTAGAATATTTTACTTTCGTTATCATTATACTATTAATATGATTATTTTTGTTGGCGTATTAGAGTAATTAAAGAATAAATTAGAAGTAAATAAGGTAGAAACTTACTAGATCGAAAAATATGAAGACCGCAGAGTTAAAACACGCAGGTTCATAAAACATATTTGTAAAGGTGACAAATGAGCACAGGCTTATCGTAAGACGATCTAAAATGCAGATATTACGTGCGAGCGTGGTACTTCACCGGTCCAGCCACTGTAGTAGTACTGTAGTATTGAAGCATACGAGTATAACACACCTGCAACGTGGTTCAATCAAAGCCATTCTATCACACCTATATGGATCTGTTTATAAACCATTCCATTGTGCCATACTTTATCGAATGCCTTAGCCACATCAAAGAACAGAGCACCTGTATATGCAGCCCGCCTTTTCGGATTTGTGGCATAATCTAATATGTGCTCCGTGAGGCGGTGCACTTGCTGAACACATGAGTGTTTGGCTCGAAAGCCAAACTGCTCGTTTGGAATCAAACTTTTATTTAGCACAACATCCCTCAGACGGCTAAGGGTAAAAGTTGCAAATAATGCTTGAAACAGTATATATGAAGGACTTTGCTAAAAGGAATTTTATTATAATGAACTCTTTTTTCATTCTTTTATAGTGTGGCATTATTCCAAGCAAATGTTAACGTAATATGGAATGTGAAACTACATTAAATTGTTTGATACTGCAAAACAGAGGAAAAAAACGTAAAGATTTTTTTTAAAGTGCTTTTATATTTATAAATACTGTGATAATTCCTGTGTTTGTCTTATCTATTTTAAAATGTAATTACGACACTAAGATGGGTGCACAGAACGAATGTAGAGTTCTATACACATTTTACTCTTAGAAAAGGCAATATTTTTAATATTTATAACTGTTTCTTACCTTAAAATAAGAAACATATAAACATAAAAGAGTCCAATGTTTAAATTTGTATATTAAGAAATAATGAATTTTAAAGCCGTTTTAGTGAAAAGCTTAGACTGAATGTATTGTAGTATACTATTTTTATGGTGGTAAGTTACTGGTAAAAGATAAATTAAACAGGTATATATAAAATAAAAAAGGGCTAAAGCTCTAACAGATGACAGATAATCTGTTACTTCTTCTTCTTCTTTTAAATTATGGTTTCTCTTGATAGAATTCTGCCAGTGTCAAGTCAGTGATAATCTGTTACCCTTTTTAGGCGGCTAGTCACAATGTAGATAATAATTTGACTTAAAACATGTCACGATGATCAAAATATAACGATGGACAAATTTCTTTAATATGATGAATACTGATACACGAATTAGCAATTCACGCTTTCTCATATTGCCAAATCAATCTCCGTTTCGTTTATGTTGCAGCTTATCATAATTCAAATATACTATGTTACGTAGATATTCTATATTTTAATGAAGTTGACGAAATTATAAATTTAAATGACCTTAGTAACTTTAGGGCTGAGAATTGTATGTAATGATAAGAAGTTAGCGGGGGCATGTTCTTTTTTGTGGCTTTTTGTGCTTGTTTACCAAGTGTCAGGGTAGTTGGCACAGTAAGTATTTGTTCCATTTAAAAATAACAGACTTTAAGTATTACCTTGTAAGGTTACAAGATAAATTAATAATCTTTCGTATAAATATTCTTTCTGTAGTTATGAACTGTTTTATCTATGAATTATATGAATTAGATTAAGTGCGTTATATTTCGCTAATATAACATAATATACAATATTTTATTATTTACGTACAATATTAAAAAAAACTATAATAAAAAACTAAGACTAATAACGTAATTATCATACAGTCCTACTCCCCGTGGTATCGTGCCAAGAACGCTGGCTGTGTTTCCTCGCTGAATGGCTATATTAGATAAATATTAATGTGTACGTGTATATTAATTTATTGAAAATGTAATACGCACCCGTATACAAAAGCAGTTTAAAGTTAGCAAAATAAAGTACTCTCTTTATTTTTTTGTTAAACGTAATTTCATGAGGTTTTAATTTGTATTCCACCTAATTTTAATCAAAGTTATTAACGCACGCCGTAACGTTTAAGCCCGCTGGATCTCATCTCTATAAGCGATACCTTAATCTTACCGGAAGCGCGTTCGTTTTCGGAATGCGTGTTTTATGCAGAATATATTAATTTAGAGCCCATAATATGGCTTATGTGGAAAGTATACATACCTATATATTTCTTTCCAAAGATGGTGCTAATTTCATTTCGATGGTGACACTCCTATATTCACTGTGTCTAATATGCCTGCTCTATCGGTCCGTATTTCTTTTGTTTTTTTTTATATTAGAGAATTTAGTTTTAAAAGTTTCAAATTAGTTAAATAAGTTTTAAACACCTAAACAAGACGATGGACGCTATTTACAGTTTACAAATATTATGTATCATAATATTGTTGTGATTTATACGATTATGATTTTCAATAATTGTTTCAGATTTTAATATTCACCATATTGGCTGGTGGAACTCAGGCGGGATATTTATATCAAAAACCAGCTATACCATTTGAACTGCCAGCAAGAGACAGGGTAAATGTACTGAATCAAAAAACCGCCAATGAGATCACATTTCAATCACACGGAAATGCGGTGTCGTATTCTGTGCCTTTTGAAGACTATCATTACCTGAAACATCACAAAGCGGAATATCACAACTCCCCTTACAACGATCCCCATGCTACCCACGATTCTACAGTATTACAGAAAATAGTTCAACAATCAGAAAATGCTTTCGCAAAACCTAATGCAGTGCCAAGTGAACCAGTATTAATTCCCAACCAAAATGTTCACAATGAAGGCAATATCGCTATAGTGCAGAATGTAATTCAACCATCAGAAAATGTTTATGCAAAACCTAATGTAGTGCTACGTGAACCAATTTTAATTCCCAATCAAAATGTTAACAATGAAGGCAATGTCGCTGTAGTACAGAATATAATTCAACCTGATGTAGTGCAAAGTGAACCAGTTTTAAGTCCCAACCAAAACGTTAACAATGAAGACAATGCCGCAATAGTACAAAATTTAATTCAAGAATTAGAAAATGCTTTCGCAAAACCTGATATAGTGCCAAGTGAACCAGTTTTAATTCCCAACCAAAATGTTAACAATGAAGGCAGTGTCGCAATAATACAAAATTTAATTCAACAATTACAAAGTGGTTTCGCTAAGCCTGATGAATTGCCAAGTGACGGTAATGTCGCTATAGTACAAAATGTAATTCAACAGACTGAATCAAGTTTCGCTAATAACGCTCCTATTAACAATCAATTAGTCAGCTTTACCGACAACCGTGCAATAATACCGAACACAGTTCAGCAGTCAGAAACCGCATATCTTCAGCCAGATGTACGGGATACTGTTGAACCAATCGTTACTAAGCATATTTATTTTCACGTTCCACCACCAGATATTGAAGAAATACCCGTGTACCGACCTCCTGTACCTCCGAAAAAGATCTATAAGATAATATTCATTAAAGTACCTAATCAAGAATCTGCAAATACAGCACAACTGCAGCAAGCTCTTTACAATCGAATAGCTCCTGTCGAAGACAAGACCTTAATATATGTCCTAGTTAAAAGGCCTGAACCTGTACAAGTTTTACCTTTGCCACCAAAACCAATACCCTCTGAACATGAAGTATTCTTTGTGAAATATAGAGCCAACAAGATAAGTGCTCCTTTTCCCGAACCTGGTAATTTGTTGCAAGAAAATACTGACTTAAACGTGGAACCGATTTTACAACCAGGATTGGTAAATGGCAAGCGTTAAGGTATATATAATATTTAAATATTAGATTTTTCTTTTTTGTTTTGTTTTTGTTTTACTAAGTATATGAATTAATCATGTTTTGTAAGTTAATACTTGAGGCCTTTATGGTATTTTAATATAGAGCCCTGTTTGCCGTGCGAAATGCTGAATCCAAATAATTATACAATAATAATGAATACTAGCAACATTCAAAGAATTTTTGTACGGGTAATAGGTTATAAAGGTTTTTGTGTCCTTTTGTTTCAGTTAGTGAATTAATTAATTGATGTTAATGTATTAATTAGTTGAATGGAACAATAAAGTAAACAATGTTATGAGTTAATAACCTGTGTAATATTTCTTCTTGATTCTTTTATAGCGATTGGCAACGTTTTTAGTCTATGTTTTAAACGTGTTAATTTGTTACGTAATTTTGTTATTATTTAGTTTTGTCGATCACAACTATCATTATCACTATAAACCATCATTTTATTGCTGAACATAGCCCTTCCCCATAGATGGCCATAAAGTACGGTCTTCAGCTACCTGCGTCCATCGACCACCTGCGTGTTTCATCAGGTCGTCATTCCATCTAGTGGGGTCACCCAACACAGCGCTAAATAGTACGAGGCTGCCACTCGGAAACCTTTCTTTCTTTGGCTTACTGATCGGCTGGGCTATGTCAGTTACTCTTGTTCTTCTGTCGATATCCTCATAAATGATTTTATACTACAGATAAATTCCGAGCATAGCTTTTTCCATAGCATGGCTTTGTTGATATTATTGTATTAGTGCAATTATCGTAAAATAAAATAAGAAAGAGATTCTAATAGAATTTTTATACCACGCTTAATTTACACCAATATGATGAAAATATCAATATACGTAAATCAAATTATAAATTAAAAAAATACACATAATATTTCATCATCATCATCATTATTACAGCCCTTCACAAGTCCACTGCTGAACATAGGCCACAAGGAATGCCACAAAGCACAGTCCTGAGCCGTTGTCATATTTATGTATCATTAGATTTAAATACTATTTACCGTACAGTGGCGGTATAAGAATTTTCACTCATCCATATCGACCTGTGAGTGTCGTAAAAGGCGACAAAGGGAAACGAACCAGGAGATGGGTACCAGCGCCTTCCTAATAACAACAAAAAAATAAAAAACTGCGTTTACCAACCCGGCTGCTAATTGTGCCAACTATAGCAAATATTCCCTTTAAGAGGCAATCAAAATTAAAATTATTACTCAAATTTAAAATTATTTTGTTTGCTTGTGTTTATTTCGTTGTTTCATTTAGTAATAATCGTAAATGCAAAGCTAATTTGAAAATTTACTGTCGCTAAAGAAGTTTTAATTATAGTTAATTTTAACAATAGATAAATAAATAAGAAAGAAAATACTTATAATTCTTTCCTTAATTTAATGGAATGAGTATACATAGAAATATTTAATTAATACACTGCAATAGCAAACAGATGTTTACTTTAAAATGTAATTATAAACCAGCATATTATTAAGTTCTTACTAATTTCAAAATTATATTGCGTCACATACAATTACATAACTACCAGTGTTGTATAATCAGTGAAATTCAAATGTCATATCCAATAGATACCTAAACCAAATTATATATTTCACACGCAGCCGCATAAATGAATGTAAATGAGCTTTTGCGTGTTCTCATTAAATTCAATTTTGTAAATCCTAATTGATCAGAGTTCGTTGGCATCAATAAATCATCTATATAATATGGAAAATCCCTATTCCATCGATATAATATCGTAGAGTACAATTTAATCCGACAGCGTGACGTAGTCAAGAAATATTATCAGATTTTGTTTTATTTCAACATAGTATGTAAGTTTTTGATAGCCTTTGCCTTACAAAGTTTTTGATGTTTTAAACAAGAGCGGTAACATTTTTATCGTGGTAGAGCCACACACATGTGGTACATTCTGGTTGCACCACGAACGGTTGGCATCGATCGGAGAGGGAGCACCACCTTCTCACAGAATACCAGAGTAAAATAGCAGCTTATTGCTACTAGTTTGTGTACGCGTTCTTGTCACCCATATTTTATAAAAAACTTGTAAGTATGGGTAATCGGAGTATATTTTTTAATTTGTGATTCTTAATTGGGGCTCATTTTGTACACATTTATGTGACATGCATTATATACTCTAAGACGTATCCTGTCGGTTCTATAGTGAATAAATTAAAATTTATGTGAAACCATAGAGTTAGATAGGTTTAGGTAGAACTAGTAGGTACGCCGGTATATTCTAAGTCTATGTGTGTAACAAGTACATGTGTCACTCCAAATTACAAAAAAGATGAAGTTTCACCAAGTGACTACAATCGCAAGTATAAATCATTATAATTTATTACATTTTTTTTTAAATTTGTACTAGGAGCAATGTGAAGACTGAAACGCGAATCATAATAATTGGCTCGATAAAAAACCATAAAGATGATACTAATTCTCTTTTTAAACGTGTAAATTGAAGTTTTGGTAATAAAACTGAGTAAAAGTTATATCAAATCATAACGCTAATTATTTTTAGGTCTTGTTTAGAACTCAATTTATAAATTCTTATATTTTTATCTTATTAAAAAATCAAAAAAATCGAACAGGCCTTGGAACATGAGGTGATCGATTCTCTTTCCGGCGGCTCACACGACATGTGCCTTCTTATGTTTATTATCAAGGCTAATTCATCGTTTAACCTATTACACTATCTAAATAAAATTGAAGTGTCAGTCTGTAATATCGAAATAATTGCGTTTTATTGAACTGAGGGAATGAAAATTTTATCTGGCTATATGTGTGTTTGTTTATACGTTCGTAATGAAACTTGACAAACAGATAGTGAGCAATGCCAGAAGTGATCTAAGCTATACTTTATCCGAAAAAGTTAGATTTCTCAAAAAAAAAGAGATTTTTGGAGAAATCTAACAATTGATAATAGAAAAGGTCTTTGAGATTACAGTTTTATTAATTTTTCTTGAGATTGAAAATTGCAAATAAGTCGAGTGTTATCTCGGTAGTAGAAAGTGAATTTTCTAATTCAACGAACGAAATACTTTTTCGCCTCTGACTAAGATGATATGCACGTTAGCCTTAAAAACACTAAGGTTTTATTAGTCTGCTAAGACTGGCGATCTAATCATTTGCTATTGTGTGATAAAAATTTGGTTCTAATTCGCTTAGTATTGATATTAATAATACTATGCTGTGTAGTAGAGGCGTAAGAATATCTAATACCCCATATCATCCCGTGGGTATCATAAGAGGCGACAGAGGGAAAGTGTAACAGGAGATGGCAGCAGCATCCTAATTATAACGACTTAAAATAAAAATAAAATACTGTGGTTGTCTACCCGCTACCTAAGCGTGGCGACTATGACAAAATCCCCTCTAATCTCTATTGTGGAGGCCTATGTTCAACAGTAAGCTTCATATGGGCTGTAATAAGTAAATGAATGATATAAACAACAAAAGGATTGTATTTTATTAATGTCAACACATTTATTTTTCGTCACCATCATCATCATTATAGCCTTTCAAAAGTCCACAACTGAACATTATCAAACAAACATGTTCTTACTTATTTTGTTCTTTATATTTTTTTTAATTTTCGAAAGTAATTGTTCGCGAACCACTGTAGCTGTTGTATTAACATTAGGCAGACATTAAAGTTTACTTTGTAGTGGCGGTGTAAGAATATCCAGTACCCCATACATCTCGTGGGTGTCGTAAGAGGCGACAGAGAGAAACGAATCAGGAGATAGGCAGCAACGCCTTCCCAATAAAGACTAAAAATAATAATAAACTGTGGTTGCTAAACCGCTTGCCAAGCGTGGCAACTATGGCAAGTATACTCCCAATGAGGCAATCTATGGAGGAGGCCTATGTTCAGCAGTGGACTTTAATAGGCTGTAACCGTAACGGTAATGGCAACATTAAAGCAAACATTTTGTAACAAAATGGAGACCTTTAAATAGCTTCGCAAAGTTACATAATTTCATATTAATAGCCTTAGCAAGTTGTTGTAAACAACAAAACAACCCAATTCATATATCACTGTGTAGTTAGATATGCCCTCGGGCGTAGAATAAAACGCGTCCAGAAGACGAGGGCTGACCTTTCGGAATAAACGGAAATTACACCTTATCTCTAACTGCGACAGGGTGGTGCCTCCCGCCGGCAATTGTCGAAGGCGGTGTCTTAATTGATCTTATCGATACTTTTAACAAATAAATGGTGAAAAATCTTTTAATTTGTCAAATTTAAGTTTTATCGAATGTCACGTTTAGATAATAAACACGACAAAACAAAGCTATAGGATTCTCAGTTATATATAAAACTGAATATCTCGTGGAATCTTGATGTGAATTCGGTCTTTTTTTGTCGATAACAATTATAACCTTAGTCGGAAATCGTAGTTATTTTATACGTACTGCTAGAAGTACACATCACTAGTAGACCTTACTAATATAATAAAAAGTAATATATTGAAAGTATGTTTGTTTGTATGTTTGTTCTTCAATCATGCTTTAAAAGCTAGATAGATTCTAATGAAATTTGGCTTAGAAGTCGACATAGAATAGAACACATAAAAAATGATAAATAGATTTTAGTAAGCGAAGTAAGTCTAACTCAAACTTAGCAAAGCAGACAGGTAACAGCAAGTAAATAATATACCTATGGTTTTTTAAATTGAATTCACAACCCTTTCTATCAGACCGTAATAAGTCCTTTTTGATTGTTTGTTTCCCGATCAGTACAGAAGTAATTACCGCCACGTATGATTGGTGTATTGACGATTGCAGTGTTATAAGTCTCACAGTTCGACGGGACTCTATCTTGACACCCAAAATTCCTCAAATATGGCGAAGTTATAAGAATTTTGAATGGTGAAATGTTCACCATAGCTTACTCATATGATTTTTTTTATAGAATAAGGGTGACAAACGAGCACACAGTCCACCTGATAGTAAGTGGTTGCTGTGGCACATAGACATCTACATCTATCTTCGTTTACGAATTTAAATGCAGATGCGTTGTCAACCGTGAGGACTAAGATAGAATGCCTCTTTTCCAGTAAAAAGGTCTCCGGTCCTCTACACTCACCATACGAAACACAGCAGCATTAAGCTGCTATTTTACGCTGGTATTCTGTGAGAGCGTGGTCCTTCCCCGGTCGAGCCGACCCATTCGTGCTTCAACTATACTATTAATATAGCTGCAGCATGGCTCTACCACGTAAATATATATAGTAGATATTTTTAATAATCTTTTTGTATTTCATTTTCAACAGCACCTACAAGTACTTGAAATATTTTTATTTTTAGTAATGCAGGTTTCATGAAATTTTTACGTACAGCCAGGCATTTCATCTATTTGCATTTAAAATTGAAATTTACACTATCGATTCGCCAAATGTAATGAAACTGCAAATTTGTAGCTTGCATACTACAAAATTAAAGGCAAGCGCTTATCCTAATAAACCATACTAATTGAATTGTAATGTAAATATATACTCCTTTTAGCATTATACTTTTTTTTATAGAAGCGGGAGGCATACGAGCATGCCCCCGCTTCTATAAAAAATTATTAAGTATATTTTAAAAATTATTAAGTAAATTATTAAGTATTAAGTAGTTTTAAGCATGAAAAATCAATGCTAAAAACTACTAATTAGCAATAGTAAGAGAACAACTGCATAAACAACGGTCAAAAAATGATGGCAACATCAATTAGGTATAATAACGTTTCTCTTATTAGTATCTGCGAAGTTACAGTGTGAGAAATCATGCTCATTTTCCAAATCTCTCGTGGCTTTATTTTCCACTAGTAACAGTAGAGTAGTTTCTGCAGCACATTGAAAATTATGTTGTACTGAAAAATTAACAAGTGCGAAAGCGCTTCAAGCTTTCCGCTTTTTTAATTAAAGCAATCACTTTACTGGAGTTTCGTATATTTTCCTTGCCAAAATTTAACCGGAAAGCAATTTTATTATACGAGCAGAGGTTTAAGTTTACCTCGTTCTTCTAAAACTGATTAGAAATTTACTACCTAAATGTACTCGTATCTATCGCATTTAAAATATATTCTTTTTCATTAGCCTATAAAATTCCACTGAACATGGGCCTTTCCCGTTGGATGAAGGATTTACCCTAATCGTGATGCGACTGGCCTGGCGGATCAATTGATTCAATACCTATTCAATAATTATCTTTAACTACCGGTGCAACTTAAGAAATTACGCGGAAGACATCTTTAGAAACTATTTAAGACACTAATGACCAGATAAAGTAAATTATTCAATGAATTCATTTCGTCTCCTACTTGGAATGGATCTTGTTGTCAAGATTGGTAAAGTAAATTTCTTGACTTAAATCTCTAATTAGATTATATTGATGTATCACTAGAATAGTTTTCAAGAAAACTGGGCTCTCACAAAAGTTTTAATTATAATCAGGCATTGTAGTCATGGATATATAAAATTGAAATGTACTGAGATTATGTAACTGGGCGAGGCTTCGTATAACAGCTAGGGTGGATCAAAATTTTTATTACTATTGTCGTAGGAGCAGAAAAATGCGATAACGTAATTGCCACACGGATCCCTAAGACCGAACAGACCTAACGTTCCAGTTCAAAAAACAATCATTTTATTTGGACTCACATATTTCTGCCACGCTTTTACCGAGATTCAATTAATATTTTTATTTCATATTCCACCTTTGGACCAATTTCAACTATTCCGGTTCAATGCATTAATAATAAATCATGCGGAAAATTTTGTTATACGACATAATATGTTCATATTATGCAGTTTTATAATTTGCCTTTTATAACATAACTTTATATTGCATTTCTGTATGAGGGTTTATTAAATTCATTCCAAGAATATTCTATTATATTAATTTCAAGAATAGTCACTTCGCTATAATGAACTGTAGTAACTTATGGTGCTTAACACATTTCGGCTTTCCATTAGGATCAAAATCCTAGTTATCGCATTAATCAAATAGGTTTATAGACCTTTCGACATCTTTTGTTTTTCTAGTGTGGGTACTGATTTTAGTTGATTACTTAAATAACTGGTGTTTTTTCACAAGCAACGTCTTTTGTTTTGTACCTACCTGTTGCTATTTATTGAATTATAATACAAATGGAAGATCGATCTGAAACAGCAGGAATTATTTTCAAGGAATTAATAAAAACAAAAAGTTGAATTAATAAGTTAAAAATTTTTAAAACATTAAAAATAGTTTTGATGATTTAATATTTTTTTATATAAGAAAACAAAACAGTTGAAACTATTGATTTCTCAGTATACCTACACTTCACTTGGTTATAGTCGTAAAACGCACAACGACTCTAGCCAAATGTAATTTTCTACTAGGTTGAACTCTAGGATAAGTATATGTAAATTGTATTTATTATTCAACGAAATCGCCTTTTAAGCTAATACATCTTGAAGAGCGTTTTGCAAGTTGGTTTATTCCCTTAGAAAAAAAAGTTTGATCCTGGGACCCGAAAATGGCCTCTGCAGCACACATCACCTCATCGTCGCTGTCGAATTTTATACCACACAAGTGCCTTTTCAGGTGAGTAGAAGGTAAAATCACTCGGAGCTAGGCATATCCGGAGAATATGGTGGGTGCCGCATCAACTGAAACCCAGCAGTTCGGATGGCAGCGCCTGCAACATCAGATCGATGGGCATTAGTATGATAAAAAGCACTCCAGCACGCAATTTTCCACGACGTTTATTCTTTAGTTCTTCGCGTAGTTTTTTGATTAATGATGCGTAATAATCTGCAGTTATTATCTCTCCTTTATTTAAATACTCGATCATTATTGTTACATATTATTATACCTTCCGCATTCCAGAAGACGATTATTTTTCCAGCGAACGCGCACCTTGAATCTCTTGGCTGACGGGGAAGACGGTCCTTTCCACACCTTGCTTTAGTTTTTTTTATCTCCGGGTCAAAATGGTGTACTCACGTAAAGATAAAGAATCTGGACCTTCTATAATTATTCCTAAATTTAGTTTTGAAATGTAAACTCTTGCTTTCTTGTGGCGTCTGTTAATATTCGAGGAATCCAGTGCGCGGTCACTTTTTGAATTTTAAGGTATGAGTTAAAATAAACTGAATTGACCCAAACACTTTAGAATCTCAACTAAATAAAAGATGGTCACACGTCGATCTAGATTAACAATATCTTCGATTTTTTAACATATTCTTGCGTAGTGGCCGTTGTTGGCCGCTCGGAGCGGGTGTCGTCATTGCAGGCGGTTCTGCCGCGTTTAAATTTATCGCACCAGTATGCCACTGTAGAATAAGACGAAGCATAGTCTGCCAAAGTGGACTGCAGTTCTTCGAAAACACTTTTTGTAGAAAAATATTTCATGCAGAAATATTTAATAACCGCAAGAAGTTCGAGTTTCTCCATTTTGCATACGAATCAAATTCCACCAAATGTGAAGGTTGAAAAAAAAATGCCTTGGCTACTAACGAATTTAAGATTCGAAAAATATAGAACGCATTTTTTATATATGTGTATTTAAATATATAAGTTAAAGGGTCTCATGATAAAAATCTAAGAAAATTAAGAATTGTACACAAAATTATAAACCGTTTCAAAACAAATAAGTGATATTCATTCTGTATATACAAGCCAGTAGTACAAGTTACTCGACTCATAGAGTTAGTAATTCATTCTTGAGGAATGTATACGCTTTTACAGCAAAATCCCAGAAAATATACAATTTTTTTCAGTCAGACCCAGTGGTAAATGAAACATAAGTATGACTTTCAATAAATATTATTAAATTAGATTGAATAAAAAACCTTTTTCTATTGCTAAAAGATATTTTCATCTTTCAAAAGTGAAATGAGATCAGCATATCCGTAGTAAGTAGTAACGATGATACTACTGATAAACTGAATGTTTATCACAAAAGGTTTTAATTTGTTTAACTAACACGACAAAACTCCCTGTTTGAATGCCAAGCTAATTAACACAAAGACACTGTTCAACTTTACAACCACTTCCTCTTCTTCTACTTGTCACCTTTATTGTTCTTGACGAGCTGCTTCATGTTCATAAAAAGAGGGTCTTGAACGTTTGTTGTAACAAAAGCCTATTCTGATTTGCTGCTGAGGTAAACGATTTGAAAATGTGATTACACAAAATCATATGTGCACTTTTCGTTGGCATATTTCAATTCGGAGATATACATATTACGGTTTTTATCTAAAGTTCATTGGCTATCTCCACTCTACACTGAGAAATGTTTTACATTTCTCATCGTAGCATAAAATATCAGCTTTTTGTAATTATTATTTTAAAAACCAAATAATAGCGATGTGAAATAAAATGAATACTGGGAAAAGACCTGATTATACTGATTAAAGAGGACGTCATCAATAAAGATACGACCTTTACGCAAAAAGTTGTGTGCTTGATCTACGAGTACGTTTTAAATTTATATTGGAATTTATTCTATCATGTGCATAACGTTACAATTTTAGGCAAATATTTCCGTACTTCAGTGGGTAATTTAGTGGGCTAATCAAGAGTCCATTTGTGTATGCGGACGCAACATAAGTGCTATCGTACACAATGCAATTTACCGTTCATTTCAAATTGTAATTGTTTCATGTGTAGTTTGAAATGTAAACACTGAACTGACAGTTGTGGCTTAATGCTTTAATTTTAGCTTTACTATTTTATTGAAAAATAGCCGTGTCCGGCATGCGTTGCAATGATGCTACGAGCATTGCGTTGCATTGAATAAATGATATAATGATTAGGAATGCATAGAAAACAAAGTTATTATTACTTTTTAATTAGTAGTGTAAGTTTATATTAGTTGTTTGTGTACGGTAAGGTACAACTCCTTATCAAATTTTAATTATTGTTTTATGTATTTTCTGTTTTCCTAAACTTTTCGGACAAGCATTTTAGTTATTACAAGGGTTTTTCGTATGCAAATAATGACCCTGCGCGACCCCACTGGGACGATATAATGTTGGACCTCGACGAACAGAACGAGTATTGTCAGTAATAGGCTTTAGGCCAGAGATTTGGACCCCGATCGCGAATTCGGGAACACACGCGAGGGCACAACTCGTTGCGAATGATCGTGAGAGGTTATTTATTTACTTACACTTTTATGCACAAAAAATGAAATCGTACATGTGACGGGCTTAATGCCTTAAGGCATTCTCTCCCAGTCAACCATTAGATTAAGCAGAGATAAACATATGGGAAGTAGTGCAGCAAAAGTAAACTAGTAATAAAAAACTGTTTACGAAGTTCTGATAAACCAGAAATATATATATATATATATCATACAAATGTACATATAATATAAATATGTTATTATTATTATTTATTATTTAAAAAAAAAACGTTACCCCCACACTAGAATTTTCTCCTGTATCGTGGAGGCAGTTTACAAACACAAATTGTACAAGGACAAACATCCAGACCCGGAACAATTATTTGTAGGCCATACAAACACTTGTTCCGTGCGGGATTCGAACCCACGACCTCAGCGCAGCAACTCATTGCTAAGCCACTGCGCCACGGAGCCGTCAAACACAAATACCTACTTAAATACATACATTATACAAATATATACATAATATTATATATATCTATACTATGATAAATAAGGAAAATATGTGACGATACAATAATTCTTTAGGAAAAAGCGTTAATTCACACTTGCAATGCTTTACTAAAGTGTTTACGAACTTTATTTTTGAAAGGAAACTTGTTGGAAACATGTTTAATGTCAAGAGGTATTTCATTCCAGAGTCTTATAGCCGTAAGAACGGAGAAAAAAAGTTATGAGAATCTCCTAGGTACTGAAATTTAGATTTCAAGTATATATATATATGCCAGCTTTATACCCGCGGCTTCGCTCGCATGGGTTTCAATTTAGGAACACCATTACTGCTTCGTGCCAAGATTAGCAAATGAAATCACTTGTGGAGTTACCTCGATGTCTGTCCGTCACAAAATTTGGCATAGTTATAATATGCTACAGGAATACAGAAGTAAGTTTTTCAGAATTGCATTAATATACAGTATCGTGTTGTACGTAGGTAGAATTTATCTTCCTAGTGTGAATTAGGTATAGGTCTAGCCATATCTATCACCTTTTACATCAGGCATGTATTCCGATGTATTCTTAAAAAGCGTAAATTATCCTGGAATCAGAAATGCGTTATTTACTTTTTACTCTCAACTTTTATTTAAAATTAAAGTTAATTTTGTTTTGACAATATAATGTTGAATTCCATGGTAATTTACTGCGTTATTTAATTCTTATCACAGGCCCCACTGAATGTTGATTAGCATCATTAAATAGATGTTGATATTTTTTTAGGTTGGAATAGTCTTAAAAATTATCATATCATTAATCATATCGTCCCATGGGTGTCGTAAGGGGCAATAGAGGGAAACTGAAACGAGATTGGCAGCAGTACCTACCTTTCTAACAGCAGAAATAATAAAAAGTTCCAGTTGCCGACCCGCCTACCAAGCGTGCTGTAACTACGGCAAATATCCAACCTATGTGGCAATCTATGGGGCAATCTATGTTATTTGGCATCATCATGGACTTATGAAAGGCTGTAATGATAACGGTGATGAGTTCTAACCATCTTTGTTACCTTTAATATTTTCGGAAGAATTAAAACAAAATGTAATATTTTCGAAAATATGAATGAAATAACAACTGCATAATAGCCCTATTAAAGTAATAAGCAATAGCTTACATACATCCCACAACTGGGCACTGGCTGCGGGCGGTTTTGGGGCAGGAAAGAGTCCGCGGCCTGACCCAACGCGGGATGACCGACTTGATATATTCATATTTTCCGAAATATTTTTCTTACTTCTCAAATATGAAGGTTACCTCGCGATGTTTTCTTTCAGCCTCGAGAACGTAGAATTTACGACACTTCAAACGCTTCAATTACTGGATTTGACAAGTAAGTGACTTTCGAAATTATATCAGTGTCGCCCTATTCGTAGTAAATATAAAAATTGACCTGAATTTGCTTTCTTTAATATTTATAGTACTTTTTCTTAAATGCTTGTTCATTTTCATATGCTCATGTGAGCTATAAAACCGGCCTCCTCATAAAAATCTTTATATGTCTAAAAATTTATGATAGCTATCTTAGTAAATAAAAAACTGTTTTATAGCCTCATTAAAAGTAAAAAAAAGTAAAGTAGCAGCCTACATACGTCTCACGACTGTGCACAGTGCTGCTCCCGTACCACCACGATAGCTTACTCTCGTATTTGTTAAAATAAAATTTACAGAAACTGAAAGAAGCTTTAACACGATTGTAGACCCGAATTATACGAATATCTACAACGATGCCACGAATTATTCCATCAAATAGAGATAAAGATCTCACAGTGCACGTAATTTTCTATTACCTTGACACCGAAAGAAGTTGGTGAAATTATTACTATGCCGATAGACACCGAATATATTTAACTAAAGAGCTTATTTCTCTCTTAGTTACAATATTGTGACCACGGAATTCAGTCTATAAGTTTAGTTTTTTTTTATATTATTCTAAGCCAGCGCTTAACTACAATCCCACCTGATGGTAAGTAGTCATGTAGCCTAAGATGGTAAAGCGCACTGACTTTACAAAAGACTATTCACTCTTGCCTTGAAGACACCCACATTGTAATCGGATGGAAAGACACATCATTTTGACGAACATGGCAAATGCGGAATATCACGTCTATGATAGCTACCAGTCTGGATGTTTTCAATTTTAAGCATTATTTAATAAAATTTTATAAGTGACTTAAAAAGTTAAAGTTAAAGGTAGATGGCGAAGCCCCGTGTAACTATATTAAAAAAAACTTTCTAATTAAGTTAAAAGTATAATATAGATACGGAGTTTTGCAATAATTTCAGGCAGACCGGTTTTAATAAGTCTATTTAGAGACTAGCTTTCTGCCCCTCGGGGCGAAAAGCTAACGTTCAAGTTGTAATGTCCAGACAGACATGACCCATGCTTATTATGAGATCGCATATTACGCAGAGCTCAAGATATCACATAAACTGTCTCATATTTCGGAATAATAATGACCGCAGATTTTTAATTTAGACTAGCCTTTCGAATAGTTAAAACCAATATACAATCTTCTCTTCATAAATCATTTTCTGGTACAGCTGTACGCTTGTGGAACTGCTTGCCACTTGATTATTTAAAAAAAAAACATATTTTCGGTATTTTATTTGCTTTCGTTTTCGAGGCCGTTCTAATCAATAATTTGCCTTCTATTTCTTTGTGCAGTTCCTAAATGTGCGTGAATAACAAATACGATTTCTTACACAGCTGTTGTAATTAACATGTAATTGGATTTTATTTGCCTGTATATACATAAAATGGTATTACTACAAGTCATGACATCATGAAAGTTAATTTTTTATGACATAAACGCAATGTCAGGAAATTATGTAGTAAAAGTAAATTAACAAATACCTGATAAGAATATTCTATTGTTGTATTATTGATGTTGTATTTGTTTATAAATAAACAAACACAACATCATCATAAAATAAGAAAGATGAAGATGTTTTTTAAAAAAAATGAATGAGTAGCTGTAAAATAACGAAGTCACTAAAAAGACATCATAATCACAAAGTAAACTAAACCCAATATTTTTGAGTCGCTGTTAAATAATTATTCTTAGCATGCACTTTATTACACTTATATAATAGGTACCTATGAAATTGCCGTTCTGCAGTACTGGCCATTTTGCAGATTGAATTATTGAAGAAGATTTGGAATTAGCAGCAGCTTTTGACGTTAGCATTAAAACAATATTGGTCCATTTGCGTCAAATTGGTAACGTAAAAAAGCTTGACAAATGGGTGCCCTACGAACAAATGATCGCAGCATGAAGTACGTGTCGAGACGTGCCTTGCACTGCTCAACAGGCACACAAACGAAGAAATTTTGAACCGCATTGTTACCTGCGACGAAAAATGGATTCTGTTTGACAATCGCAAGCGCTCAGCAAGTTGGTTGGATCGTAGTTTAGCACCTAAACAATGCCTTAAATGAAACTTATCTCTAGAAAAGTGATGGTCACTGTTTGGTGGTCTAGCGCCGGTGTGATTCATCACAGCTTCTTACCAAACGGAAAGAGCATTACTCCAGATGTGTACTGTGAAGAACTGAACACAATGATGGAGAAGCTCGCACCTCATACTGCACAACAGACGGTCACCAAGTTACAAGAGCTGGGGTTGGAAACTCTGCGTCATCCGCCGTACTCACTTTTCTTCAGACTTCTACTTTTTCCAGAATTTGGATAACTTTTTGGTGGGAAAAAAATTCAATACCCGAGAGGCAGTACAAATTGCCTTTGAAGAATTTGATGCCTCCCGTCCAGCTGATTCCTTCAAGAAGGGCCACAGCATTGGCAAAGATGCAGTGGCAGGTGATTACTTTTATTAATAGAAATTAAAAATATAGAAAAAAATTACGTTAACTTATTTCATAAAAAACAGCAACTTCATAGGTAAAGACCTAAATATTTAAAAATATAAATTTTAAAGTATAGTATTGTAACACAAGAATTTATTTTATTAGGCAGTGGTTGTGAAATCGCCATGGTGTTTCTTATTTATTTATTTGTTATTGTGATAAAGCTCAAGGAAATTTACATTTTAGAACAATTTTGAAACAATTTCTGGTATGGTTACACTCTTTAGTTACACTATATCATTGTGTTTAATGTGTAATCATATAAATCATATTATAAAGGGAGAAGTCAATGTACATCCACCCTATAACGGGAAAGGCCCATATCCAGTAGTTTACCTTTAAGGGACAATGAAGTAGATAAAGAAGAAGAATACACTCTTTATCTATGATGAATAACGTATAGTAATGATAATGTCTTTCAGACCGAGCTTCAGTCTTTCTGTCAAGGCAGCCGGTCTGTATATACAATGTACTCTGAGACGGAGACTAGCCATTTGCGCAGGACAAGATTTTAGTGCACGTGTATGTGCGCAAGCAAAGGTGCACTATCTATTCCCTAACTCCTAAGGGGGATCAGGCGCAGGACCCAGTGCTTTACACGCTTTCGCTAGGGACGGGGGTGAAACATCGCCAACTTCTAGCTGCTACTGTGAATATCTTGACAGAGAAACCTATTTTTTGGCCAGGCCTGGGATTTGGACCCGGAATCTCAGGATCAGTAGTCGTGCTCCCTCCAAGTTGATCAGCGAAGCAGTCCTATAGCACAGTAGTACTAGCACTGTTGGCTGCACTTCGGCTGGCCCGACGAATCAGCAAACGATGGGGTAGAAAGGTTTTTGAGTGACAGCCGGTAAGCGAAGTGTAGGGTGGCCCCCCACTAGATCAAATACGACCTGGTAAGAGATAAGGAAGCAGGAAGAAAATGCTTTGTGAATTACTTGGGGGAGTCCTATGATCAACAGTGGACTGATGGTGGGCTGTAATTATTATATTAAATTTTGTTTGTACTTTGTATTACATTTAGCTACATTGAAACGTATCAGATTAAATAAATATCTCTTAACAAGGCTCAGGTAAAATTATGAACGCAAAATTAAATCGGAAAACGAAGTTCCCAATGTTAAATTGAAAATGAGGATGAGAAGGATAAAGTAAACAAATGTATAAATAGGTACTTTCTTCTCGAAACAATATGGCGAGAATTTAAAAGGTTAGTACAAGTAAGTACCTATTTGCCGTAAACGCCGTAGGATGGTAGTATCCCTATGAGATTTAAGCGTAAGATAAATGTGACATAAAAAGGCAGTTAAATGACTTTATTCCCTTCAGGTTAAGAAATATTCTGCTTATGTACGGGTATTATTTTTAAGGACAACGACTATCTGTGCTCGCTGAATCCACGGACGCGGTTTTAATAATTTAGTCGACTTTGTTTATTCTCTGTGGTTTTATCGCACCTTTTTATTTTACTTTTCATAAAATTGAAAGCTTATGTTATTTCATAAATAAGTAAATACACTTTATATCGAAAATAAAAGATGATGGATATGTTAACTGTAGGTAGTGTATAGGTTATTGCTATTTAACATATTTCGATTACTTTTGAAGTAACAGTCAGTAGAACCAGAGTAACCGACATAGCCCAACAGATTAGTAAGCTGAAGTGGCAATGGGACGGCCATATAGCTCGAAGAACTGACAACTGATGGGGAAGCAAGGTTCTTAAGTGGCAGCCTCGTACCGGTAGGCGAAGTGTGGGGCGGCC
The DNA here is from genome assembly GCA_029286625.1 of Parnassius orleans. Classification (NCBI taxonomy): domain Eukaryota; kingdom Metazoa; phylum Arthropoda; class Insecta; order Lepidoptera; family Papilionidae; genus Parnassius; species Parnassius orleans. The sequence goes on along the minus strand of JAGSMP010000022.1, from coordinate 5,556,738 downwards.
CCCCACTCGATGGAGTGACGACCTGGTAAGACATGCAGGAAGTCGTTGGATGCGGGTAGCTCAGGACCGTGTTTTGTGGCATTCCCTGGGGGAGGCCTATGTTCAGCAGTGGACTTGTGAAGGGCTGTAATGTGATGATAATGATGATGATGAATACTTTTAAATTAATCGTTTTTAAATATTGAGCTGTGATGAACCCAGTGAGAAATTTAGTCATAGTCATGACATTGGCGAATGCTACACACTCGATAATTATCACGATATTTGGATCGTAATCCAGGATTACGATATTTATCGAGTGTGTAGTATAGCGTATCACGGATCGTGATACGGATCGCTGGATTTCTAAAAATCCAGAAAACCCACGATCTGTATCAAGTATCGTCGATAAATATCGAGTGTCTAGTCTCTGGTCGATATTTATCGTGTCAGTATTCATTCTGTCAGCGATGGACACTCGAAAATAATTTTCATAATCATCCATTTCTTGGTATTCCCGAATCTAATTTAATAAATTCAGGTGTGTATATTGATCTCTGTCTTGAAGCCAATGCTTCATCCATTTTTTTCTCTTTACACGTCTTTTTAATGCTATCGCTAATATAATAGCAACCAAGCTTTATTTTTATAGTCACTCATTACGTTATTGGATTCGGAGTATGTAACGTACACGTCTTTAGTGAATGAAATCTACCGTTGTACTGACGCGATTAGTATCGAGTGTGTAGTATGTAGATTCGATCCAAAATATTGCAAGATAAAAATCACGTTAAATATCGTGATAATTATCGAGTGTGTAGCATGCGCCATTGTGTTGTCATCGGTTCTTAATAATATGTCTGCAAGATTGTTAACACTTCCGAAGGTGAGTGAATTAGTTTTCACTCACTTAAATGTAATGGAATGAAGAATGGTTATTAATTCAATTGTACGTTTTGCACATCGTACCTTTGCACCGGTTCTTTTCATTGATTAACCCATACTACTGGTGTTTTTTTTTATCAAAATAAATTTCATCGAAATATTACGACGATTATCTTAAGTCAGTTTATATTTCTTATCCATGTATGAGCACTACTTTATTAGAGAAAATAGAAGTCAAAATTGTCTAAGGGCTTATTTTTAAACCAACTGAATATAAAAGTGACACAATTAAATTTAATTCACTTACTTTGTATTTTATTTAAACAGGTTTCCACTGAGTAATGCCACAAAGAACGGTCCTGAGCCACCCGTATGTATTGACTTCCTGCTATTTTTTACATTGGTTTTGCTGCGAATATCATCGTCATGTATTCCTTTCGGATGCTTCCATGAATAATCATGGTCGGCATCATCGTCGGTTGACACATGGAACTGAGATGTGTCAACACTGGCAACACGCACTGGTTGTGCCCTTGGTTGTATTACGTTTTTACGTTAACGGAATTTGTATTATAATATTCTATTAGTAGATTAATACACATATAATATTTTGGTATTTAAAACAGTCAGGACTGAAACTAGTTTTCCTTTTTTTTGTGGAATTGGAGGCAAACGAGCACGGTACCACTTCAAGGTGTTCACCGTCACCCATGAACAAATGTAACCATAATCTTTTCTGGTAGAATTTGATTTAAGTATTTTCGTAATTACGTTTAAACACGCATTGTAATTTTCAACGTAACGTATATTGTTAGTTTTCAAATTGAATGCATTTTAATTGGCATTTCAAGAAGATTTTGTTTCATCATAGATACGGTAGTAGATTTTTTTTTAAATGAGCTCTAAAATAAGTTTTAAAATCTTCTCTAAACCTAAGTAGGATGATAAATGGCAGTGTTATTCATTTATTTTCATTATTATTTTCATTTATTACTGTCGCCTCTTACGATACCCACGAGATGATATAGGGTAGTAGATTCTTTTACGTCGCCACTGTACGGCAGCAATCCCATAAACACAGGAAATATTTTTTCTTTTGAAATTTGAAAATGTCCCTTACAAGTCACTATAATAGAAAGGGAGGTAGACAGTTGTGAGGGGCTGTAATGATAATGATGATGATACAGAGGTGACAACGAATCTGCATTTTGTTTCCTAATCGAGGATAAATGTTAAATGTAGGTGTATATGGGCCCTGTTAAGGCTCAACATTGCTATTCGTTGCTATTAAAATTCTACAGGCACTTTTTTTTGCTAGTTAATTGTGTCACCTTCAGAATTTTGTACAATATTATCTTTTTGATATCACGATAGACAATTTCCTAAAAACTGTGCTATAAAAAGAATCGCAATAAACTAATTATCAAGACTTGGTGTTTTTCATATGTTCACCTGGGACTGGCCCCTTATCATTAGGTGGACTGTGTGCTCAAAATAAAAGTTTAACATAGTTCTACACTATGTTGACAAATTATCCAGCCATTTCTTAGATGGCATCACCATTTCTTTATATCTTACGATAACATTCTATGGTCTAGGTTATCTGTTTTAAATTTCATTATGCTCTTCTTAGTGTATTTCGTTCAAACTGTAAAGATGCAAACATTTATTATACTACAGTGTCAAAGAATAAACTTGAAAATAATTTAGGGAAAAGTTATTTTTAATAGCCTTTGAAAAAATAAACGCAAACCTATAGTGGTTTGCGTTTATTTTTTCAAAGGCTACAAATCTACAAATTTTTGCAAAACTGTTAATAGTACAATATATCTAACAAGGTTTACGTAAATAACTTATACTTAATAATTATTGGCCAAAATATATGTAGGCGGGATAAGAAATTACTCCCATCTCATCCTGTGGGGATCCGCATCCGTAGGTAACTGAAGTCCTTCGTTTGTGTCGCCTGTGACGGTTTATTTTTATAGAATAAGGTTGACAAATGAGCACACATTCCACCTGATGGTAAGTGGATACTGTGGTCCATAGACATCTACATTTATCTTCGATTAATAATCAAAATGTAGATGCGTTGTCATTCCTGAGGACTGGATCCCTGCGGACTAAGATGGAGTGCCTCGGTTCCAGTAAAAAAGGGACTCCGGTTCGCTACACACACCGTACGAAACACAGCAGCATTAAGCTGCTATTTAAAGTTGGTATGCTGTGAGAGCGTGGTCCTTCCCCGGTCGAGCCAATCCATTCGTGCTACAATCATACTATAGCTGCAGCGTGGCTCTATCACATATGACGGCAGTATAACGTTTTCCTATTAATAGATATAAAATCTCCAAATGTGTGACGGCAAGCAGAGTTAATAATGTGAGATGTCTGTACTGTAATCGCATATCCGCCTGCCAAGTATGGGGATTATGGCAAAATATTGATTAGATAATATTGCTAAGAATCAATTATAGTTACATTAGTTTGGCGTGTTGCCAAAGTTTTGTCTTTCCTTAATGGTTTAATTTCATTAATAGGTGCTTACTAGTTATTAGAGTAATAGCCAGAAAGCACATACAAGTAATCTAGACCTAGAGAAAGCTCTTAGAGAAAAGCGAGTACTACAACTTTTGGAAGTTGTTGGTTAACTTTTAAAATATTTACTTTCAGAGACTAAGGCTGAGATCTATAGACCGTACTTTGACTTTGCTCAGACTTTACTTTCGAGCTAAGACAATGTCGGTATTTATAGAGCTAATTTCGAAGTCGTGCTGAGTGTGCGCTTAGCAAAGCCTAAGTCAACGAAATCGACGACTTACGTAAAACTCAGGATATTATCCAAAACCACCGTATTAATTTTAAATTGTCGTTTTTATGTTACTCTAATTATTTATAACAATAAATAGGTAGTTTTAGACTGTCTTCTAGTTTTAAATAGCATTAATCCATTTTCTATTAACGTAATTTCAAACTTATTTCGAATTTCTTAAAACCTTATTTTTTTTCTGATTCTTCTCATCCGTTCCCGTTCTCATACGCCCGTTTTCTATTTCATATAATAATAACCTATTTATGAAATACAATTTGGACTGTTTTCGATTTTTCAATATTTTATTTTTATTTTATACAATAAAATCAAGAACATAATGCGTAAGATGGAATAAAGCATCCATTAATTTTTTGACTGTCTGGGCCTTAGCATAAGCTTAGCTTAATCTTAGCCGATACAACTATAAATTCGAAACCAAAGATTACGCTAAGCGTATACTTAACGAAGTTTTTCGTAAGTAAAGTCTGAGTAAAGTCAAAGTGCGGTCTATAGATCTCAGCATAAATGTCAAGTTTCTAAAAGGTACACAAGATTTCAGTTTTCTTTCATTATGTATTGATGTGTAGTATGACACAGAATAAGAAAATTTTAATAACGGTAGATACCCATGTCAAGCAGTGATTTTGACGGAATGATGATGAAGAAGTTGTAAAAATACCGAAATATCTATTTAGGAGTGTATATAAAGTTCTTACTATATACCTAGTATTTCCAAGCCTATTGAAACTATGTTTCGGTTAAATATAAAGCTTCTTTCAAAGGCGATTCCCATATTTCTTAACAAAAAAATAATAATTTTGTTTTTCGTGAAAAACTATATCTATCCTCAAGTAAAATTGGTAATGTTTTACTTCATTTATTTATTTGTTATTTGTTTTGCTTTATTTAGTTTTACGTGGCAGAGCCAAGCTGCAGCTATATTAGTAGTATGGTTGTAGCACGAATGGGTCGGCTCGACCGGGGAAGGACCACGCTCTCACAGAATACCAGCGTGAAATAGCAGCTTAACACTGCTGTGTTTCGTATGGAGAGTGTAGAGAACCGGAGACCCTTTTTACTGGAAAAGAGGCATTCCAACTTAGTCCTCACGGGTGACAACGCATCTGCATTTTGATTCGCAAACGAGGATAGATGTAGATTTCTATGGGCCACAGCAACCACTTACCATCAGGTGGACTGTGTGCTCGTTTGTCACCCTATACTATAAAAAAAATTGTTGTTCGTGGTTATATATAGGTATATAGGTATTAATATAGAATGTTTTTTGAAAAAGAAGAAACATTTATTGTAGTGAATATTAACCTAACCACGTACCTACATATACCTACACAGAAGTGATTTTTTAATTTAATTTATCTGCATTCGTAATAACTCTTGTCTAATTCAATCAATGTCAAAAACATAAATTCTTAGCTAAACTGTACTGTACAATCGTCTAACAAAATGCTTTTATAATTTTAGCAGTCAGTTGTTTTTGCACAGCCAACAGCTCTATAATAAAACCTAGGTCAAATACCGGAACAATGGCCGAAAGAGAAGCTCACCTATAGAAAAGTAATGGTAACTTTCTAGTGTTCACTTCATGGTGTAATTCACTATAGGTTTTTAAAATCCAGTCTATCATATCATAACAGCAGATGTCTATTGTGAAGTATTTTAAACCATAATGACGAAACTCATTAGAAAAAGCTCCGATTCGTCAATCGATCTTCGCCATTATTGCTCCAGAGAATAACGCAGGACTTCAAAATTTTCAAAGCGTTATAACATTACAAGTCTTCATCCCTTGGACTCGCCAGACCTATCCCCAACCGATTAGCATTTTTTTCTGCAATTTGGACAATTTTATGCGGGGAAAAATTTGTTCGCAGGAAGCGGCACAAATGCCTTCATATACTTTGTAGAATCTCCATATTCTCAGAGTTCTTTAGCAAATACATCTTCCATCGAGAGATGACATAAGTGTATAGATAATAAGGGTAAATACTTCGATTAAGTGTTTGAATTTTTCAATATAAAACGGCAATATCATACTTTAACACCTAATATCTCACAGAAATTACCATCGTTTTGAATGTAATTGACACCAACGAGTTTCTTCGAATTTATTGTTATTTCCTACGATAGCTCAATTGAAGACTGAAACACAATAAAATTCAGACGGTAAATCTCATTAAAGCAATAGTTCGTTCGCCGAGCGAACATTTTCACGTACCTTTTTAATTAGAGGCTGGTGCTTTAAAATAGTTTCAGCTAGCAGATATTTATCTCTGCACATATTTTGCGACTTGTAATTACGTTAATTGCTGTGGAAGAACAAATTTTAGTAAAATATTTCTTAGTTAAAAGGGTAAACAAGTTTTTTTTCAGCTTGCCTAAATTATTTATTTTTACTGCTACTACTGTCTTACAAAAATATTTTATTCACCTAAATTAATGTACATTTACTCACGTCTAATCGATTTGTATTATGTTTACTGTAGTTCATAACTAATTTCAGATATTTTTTTTTAGGTGAAACGATTCCACTGAATGTTTTTTTTAATGTATGTTACGCGATATCGTCATCAATTGTGAACCAATTTTAATTATTCTGTTTTTATCAACCAGGTCATACTTTAGGGGTGGTCAAAGGATGGAAAAATAATTTAATAATTAATTTCTGTGAATAAATTCATTTCATTTCATGGGCGCTACATCGAAAGACGCTTATGTAATAGCGCCTGCACTTTAATGTCTCCTACGCTTATTGGATAGCTTCTTACAGTATTCAGTAGTATCCTCATCCCAGACTGTACGAAGTCAATCTTCATGTTCGTGAACCAGTTCACATTCCAGCAATTCGATGAGGCAATCGCGGACACACACTACAATTGTCAATGGAAGTCCATCCAAATGGAGACGGAACAATCATGGTATGGGCGGAAGAATACGCCTTAGCGGGACAACTGACCTCATTTGGGTGCACGGCAATTTAACTGCTGCAAAATATCTTGATGAGGAGTTGGAACCTGTAGTCCGACCACACCGGGTTGCAAATGGTTCAAGATTTATGTTTATGCATGATAATGCCCACCCACATACGGCTCGAGTGGTAACTCAGTAGCTGCAGCTATAATTTTGGCGACCCTGGATTGACCCGCCCAGACCTAGATTTAAATCCGAATGAAAATGCTTGAGGTTTGTTTCAACGAAATAATAAAAAAAAAACTTTCTCGAAAATCCAGTGAGAGAAAGTAAAACCGCAATAAAGTCATGCTGCGGCCATACAATGTTTGGCTAATTGTTTAATTGTTTGGCTCTTTAAAATGTTTGGCTGAATTGGCACTAATTATTTGGTTCGACCAGGTAGGACCACGCTGTCACAGAATACCAGTGCAAAACAGCAGATTAATGATGATTAATGATGATGTTTTGTTTGGTGAGTGTACAGAGCCGAAAACAGGTACTGGTAACGAGGTATTCTATCTTGGTCCTCGGGGGTGACAACGCCTATATATTTTGATTCTCGAACGAGGATAGATGTAGGTGTCTAATGGGGCTCTGGTCCGCTTCCACTTACCACCAGGCGAACTGTGAGCTCATTTGTCACCCTTCTTCTAAAAAATACATTTCATGCATTTTCGTCGAACCTGGGACTTTAGCCTACAAGGAGATATTAATAACTTCAATTTTGAGCATCTAATCGTTGCAGATGCTAGATATTTGCTACAGATTATTCATTTTTATACATTAAGAAACATAATGTTTATTTTTTTTCTTTTATCAACAATAAATTGATAATCTTCAACTTTTTTTATTTTTGCTATAAAAGCCATTTTTAAAGAAATAACAAGGTTTATTTTGTATTTGCTAGTTAGTGTATAAAAAAGATGCATTTTGATTCGGGAAAGTTTCATGAAATTTTTGAAATTTTCTTCTAATGTTAACATAAATAAAACAAATATTCCTAGATTGTGTTAATATGTTACTTCTATGTTTCCTACGATTAGTAGCATGAGATTGAAAACCTTTTTCCTAGTAACGAAATATTTCATCTTATTTCCCTGTGGTAAGAACACATCTCTATTTTAATTCTTATATGAGTACATATATACATAGATATCAGGCATCCACTTACCATTAAGTAGACTGTGTGCTCATTGTTGCTCAACCTCTTATATGTTTTTTTTTGGCGGGAACTTGACCGGTGGCGGTTTGCTGCTCCTGTATTATTGTTTAAATAATGGTTTGAAGTGGATTTTGATATGTAAAAGTGGTGCGATTTTGTGTATTAAGTGTCTGCGCATGTGAACTATTAGTGGAAACGGTGAAACAAGTTCTCTGATGGTGATGTGATTCTCAAGAAAAGCTGTCTGTCTGCTTAGGCGCCTTGAGATACCATCGCCAACTGTCAGCTGTCTGTTGGCTCAAGTTGCCGTCAAAATCTCCCAAGACGCATCAACATATTGTGAAGCAGTGTACTATGAAGGATAATTATACATCGTAACTTCAGGCTCAGAAGGGCTAGAAACCAGAGCCGTAAAGCCAGTTATAAAAAAAATCAACCTCTTATCAAACTCTTAATTTCTGTTTTTTGGGCTATTTGATTTTTACTATATTATAAAACAAAAATGCAGTTATACTCCATTACCAGATTCATTGCACGCCTCATAACGCGAAGCGTTATTAGGTAGTGCATTACTCTCAACACGTCAAGTCAAGCGATTTTATGGTCTTAAAATACCTCTATCATAACTATATTCCATTTATACGATAATATGAGTAGCCATCAAAATGTAGATGCGTTGTCAGCCGTGAGGACTATGATGGAATGCCTCTTTTCCAGTAAAAAGGGTCTCCGTTTCTCTACACTCACCATACGAAACACAGTAGCATTAAGTTGCTATTTTATGCTGGTATTCTGTGAGAGCGTGGTCCTTCCCCGGTCGAGACGACTCATTCGTGCTACAATTATACAATTAATATAGCTGCAGCAGAGCACTTAAACTATAATTTGAGTAGCCGTATATCAAGAAAACACTTTAATTAATCCATCATATATTTTCTAAAAAATCATTTTATATTGCTACATTGATAAAAGACGGTTTGAAAAAATTTTACGTGGACGTCCGGATGTTGTTTTTGTATGTGGTCACGATAACTCCCGAAAAAAATGATGTATCGAGACCGGGTTTTTTTTATTAGCTTCAGAATTACATCAACTGGTTCCCTATTTCATATAAATAGCCTATTACTCGTCGTTTGTTAATAAAATAATTTTCAAGTTTTATAAATTTTATTGCTATTAAAAAATTAAAGGCGCTCTAATCTTTTTCTTTAGCCCTTGATAGACAAAGGACAAATGTACCATACAGCCTATATCGATTTTATACTTTGTGTAATCGATTTATTTTGGTAGGTAATTTACTAAATGAAACGCTCATGAGGCGTGCACTTTTGGATTTTCCAAACTATTTTAGTATACGAGAAGGTTCTAGCGTATTGATTTTGGTTGGTACCTTCTGCCTACTCATAAAACGTATTACCTACTTATAATAACGTAGTACGTCAGGGGTATTGATTTATGGAAAACCAATACCCCTGACTTAGTTAAGCTCGAATATCTGTTACACATGTCTGAGAAGACATATTTATTGTCCATTGAAATATCATTGTAATTCCCAACGGATCAGTTACCTGAAGTGGCAATAAGCCTGCTCTAGACCCCGCATAGTTTTGCGAAAGAAAGTATTTTTTCAGCCGACACTGGCCTGTTATTATTTATTTAGATAAAAAAGGATTACCTATTTACGAATAATATACGAATATTCTTATTTGAAATTTCATTCCACATATTTTAAGAGCTAAATTGGAACTTATTGGAATTTATTTAAAAAATCGGTTGGCGTCGGTTTGACTTCAAATGTCACCTAAAACCGAACCAATCGTTTGAAATCGAAAAAGCATTTATGAATAAAGGCAACCTTTGGTATAACTAATTCCAGCACGATCGACTATTTAACTTCGAGAGAGCTTTGAAAGGAGTGGTTACTCTTTGACGGCTATTACGGAAGGAAAAGTGCTGGCAGTAAAAACTTAATTGGAGAGCAGTGCCGGGGCAGGCTGTAGAAGAGATGTCTGTAGTGGACTGGAAAAATGTCCAGAATTGATTGAGACGCATGAAACTTTGTGAACAATATTTAAAGAAAATCTATTTAAGTTAATTCCAGTAGATTCAATTGCCATTTAAATAACCATTCATTAGTCAAAAACAATTGTAATTTATTTTTAATGTCGGTAAATTTAAAACCAAAAAGTTAGCTTTTCACACCCACATCTACATTTTTGTTTATCATGGCAGTATTGCTTCCACCAGTTGTTAACTTTAATCTATATTGCGATCTAACTTGTTCTATTTTCTTTCTTGTCTACTTAATTTTTTAAACAGATGTAAATTTGATTTTATAAATATGCACATTTGTTATATATAAATACACGGTAAGGTTTATAATTTAAAGGATCTAAACGCACGCAGCTGTTTCTAGTTTTTAGTCTGCACATTGACTTCGAGCATCTTTTTCTTTTTAAAGATTATTTTATTTTGTATTAAGTTTCCCCAATATATTACACCATAACGCAAAGTAGGTGTTAGTAAAGCTATGATAAGTATAGGATAGTTCTTGAGTACTGTTTAATTTTTACTAACGCCTCGATTCTTCTTAAATTCCATTACCCAAATGCATTAATGCGTTGATAATACAGTTGTTGATAGTGAAACGAGAGTGGCTGAGTTTATGTTTCTGAGTTTAGTTTATGGTTGAGGCTTCCTAGGCGTTATTAAACATCCCGAACTAATGTTTTATCTCAAAACAAACCTAACAATGAAGTCTTTCAGTTCAGTAACATTATGTTGTGGACATAATATGCAGTGTACGTTCGACTTTTGCCAACGCAGTGTCAGCATGCCTATATCGTCTCTGTTTTTCAAAAGTGTAAGTTTTAGACCATTAATAATATAAAATTCTGCAGCTTTTTAATTAATATATCTTTAAAATATGTCTTGAAGTGTATAGTTTATATAAGTATATAGTTAAATATTACAGTATAGTATATAGTTAAATATTATGACCGACGAATCTAAATCGATTGAGTAGTTTTCAGGAAATTACAATACACCCTTTGCACTAATTTTTTGAGGCAACAGTAGCCTAATGGCAGAGTGCGGACCAATAACTCAAAAGTCTTGGGTTCGAATCCGACTACTGTCGTGAACCACTCCTAACACAAACATTTTAAGCTTATTATAGTTGGAAAAATTTACTTTGCCAATATCCGCTCAATAAAATAAAATGATGTGTCTTACCTAGTTTGAAGGGTACCTCCGGCCCCCCCTTTACACGAGGCATCTTCAGGTGTAGTACACTCTACGGTTGACTTAGCGGTCAGCCACCGTAGAGTCTACTACACCTGAAGATGCCTCGTGTAGAGGCGAAACACGTGTCGTATTGTCGTCGGTGGTGTGTCTTTCCTAGTGTAGTGGTGGTGGGAGTAGTGGTGCTGGGATTAGTGGTGACGGGGATAGTGCACGCAATTGAGGGAGGGCGGGAGGTGCTCTTCAAACTAGGTAAGACACATCATTTTATTTTATTGAGCGGATATTGGCAAAGTAAATTTTTCCAACTATAATATAATGGATTTCCGCAAAGTAACGCCTGATTCTATTAATTATTTTAAGCTTACCATGAGGGGTTAAAGGAAATATTAGTAATGTTAACAGCATTGCTAATATTTTCTTTGGTTTTAAAATCTTCTAACACAGTACTATTTCCAAAATGTAACCATAAAATGCAGACCAGCAGTGATGATATTTGGCGAGTGGCCTTATCAAGAAGCAATCTACTTTTAGAGTTTTTCTGTGTGATAGAATCCGTAACGAGGATATCCGCAATACGACCTGAGTAACTGACATGATTAAATAGCTCGTAGAATCTACAACCAATTCTTCTGTGGTAGCTGAGTACGAGCAAGCGCAGTGTAGGGAGATCCTCATTAGATAGAGTGATGACGTAACGATGCGTTAAAAGTCGTTGGTTAAAAGCTCTCTTTGTGGAAAACCTCTGCTAGTAGTGGACTTGTGGTGGTCTGCAATAATATTTTGTTTTTTATTTATTGGTTTAACAAGAGTCAAAAACATTTTATTTCTTACTAGCGACCCGACTTCGCATGGGTGTGATTTTTTAATGTGACTTCATTTAGTTTTTTCAAAATATTTAATCAACGCGCGCCGGGGCTGCATGAGTATACCATTATTTAACCTACTTATGTAAAATGTAAAATAAAAGAAGAATAACTTAAATAATAATTAATGAGGTCGTAAAGAAGTTTACCTTCGTACGTGTGTACACAATTACACTCACAATTTTTTATTTCACTGAAAATATTTTCTAGCTTTCTTTGTTTTGCAGATGAAATGTAACCTAGATCACTCTTGACATTGCTCTTTGTACGTGAAGAAAACTAATAGCTATTACCTAATGGTGTTATTTATAACTAGCTGTTCCCCGCGACTTCGCCCGCATTTAATTTATTACGATTGGATTTCATGGGTTTTAATTTTTTTGCGCGGATCCCTAATTATTTTTCTAAAGTAAAAGTAGCCTAAGTTACTCCTTATAACATCAGCTACCTGGCAGTGAAAGTCCCGTCAAAATCGGTTCAGCTATTTCGGAGATTAGCCGGAACAAACAGACAGACAGACAAAAATTAAAAAAAATGTGTTTTTGTTATAAGTATCGTATTTCATATGTATTTACTAAAAAGCTGTTATTTTGACATTACAAACAGAACACTTCAATTTTATTTATTTGTATGTATGTATGTATGTATAGAGTATAGATTCTTACTCTATAAGAACGTTTTCGTTACTGTTACCGTTACAGGCTAACAAAAGTTCACTGCTGAACATAGGTTTCCCCGATAGGTTGTATCATAGGGGGGATATTTTTCCATAGTGTATATTATGTATGTATATGATATATTTGCATTAGTGGCACTTTTGAAAAGCGCGTTTGCATTCTCAGTTTTTTTATTTATGTGTTGTTATTATTAGGAAGCCGCTGCAGCACATCTCCTGGTTTGTCTCCCTCTGCCGCTTCTCACGACACCAACAGGACGATATATAGTGGATATTCTTATGATGTTCCTACGTGGTTGTAAAGATTTGTAGTTTTATCTTATATTAGCAATCCGCTCCGGCTTTACACGGGTGGTTTCTGGATCTAGACAACAGTGCCGCCTACCAGGTCAAAATCGGTCGTGACATTTTCGAGTTTTTGCAAGACTAACGGACAGCAATTGATTTTTATATAGGAGATATAAGATATTTTTAATAATGGTAAAGTGTATATTTATTACTAAGACTGTGTGTATATAAAGAGGATAAATGAGTTACTTCGCTAGCTTGGTTTGTTGCATAGAAATAAAATCATGAAAAAAAATGGTGGTATAGTAATGTTAGAAATTTAATTATGTTAGGAGAGAAAATGTTTTCAAAATGATTATCAATGTCTTTAAATGTTCCACAGATTATCCTCGCGCTGGTGCTGATTTCCCTCATGAAAACAATTGACTGTTTGCCACTCAGCAACGGATTCAGTCTAAAATTTAACCCAATTTCTGTGAAAGAAGACAGTAAATTAAAATCCTTCGGCGCGTTCTTTGCAAAAATTCCACAAGATCCAACAAATATTTTAGAACGCCGAGAAGTCCTTTCAGAGGCAATCTTCGCTCACCCAGCAGAGCCGGCTAATGGATGCACCAATCAGATAGCAAAATTATTATATCCCTTAAAAAACTCTATAAACGAAACAAATGAAACGCGAGCTTGGGAAAATGCTAACTTCATTAATATTCCTGTAATTAAGCAGCATTTTGATGCGTATAATATTTTAGTTGCTACTGCACCGAATAACGTTAAATTGGGAAGAAAAAGAGACGCTTTGCCGACAGTAATTTACGTCGTTTTCCCCACAGAAGATGTAAATGAGGCGACTGATTTAAATTTACCAACAATTTACTTTGTTAATCGGGTGGACGGGAATGTGGACCTCAGTAAAAAGGAGAAAGCCGAGCCGATTTTCATCATAGATAGCAACCGTACTGTAACTGGGCTAAAGAGTAAAGAAGTATCTAAGTTTGTAAGATTTAAAAATAAACTAAGAAATTTATACGATTATGAAGTAGCACGAAACTAAAGACAATATTTTATTAATTAAATAAATATGTATGTTAAGATGTAGTGACTTTTAAATTTAAAGAATTCATGAACCCCAAAAAAAAAAGAAAAAGAATTTCAATTCGGCTATATTATGTCCTTTTTTCTATGAATGTTATGTGATATCTTCGTTGATTGTGTACCGATTTTTATCATATTTGTTGTTGATGAAGAATAGGACTTCACTAGGGCAGAATAATGGGAAAATGCTTTAAATTTTAAATGTAGACAACTTTTAATAATAAGTCATAAACTATACTTTTAATAAGGAGTAAGAGCCAACTTTAATGTACTAAAAAGAATAAAATAATTTTCACATAATTGCTCCTGAAGCCGGGGCTTTAATAATACACATTATTTCTTAGAACTAATTTCTGAAGCGCGATGTTCTTTTTAGGTCTTTGAAGTGTGCTCTTACTTTATATTAGTCTAATTTTTATTACATCAAATATAAATAAAATTCAATTTCCATGCTTTATGTAGCTAAGAATTCAAACATTATGAACGTAATATTACGGCGACAACCACGCTTGTTAATTATTGTCTAAAGAGAAATGATTAAAAATGTTTGGTATCTTTATCCAAAGTTGTAGAAGTACAATACATAAAATACTTAGTTTCATTTTTGAAAAGGTCACGTATAATTGGAACAATAAATCACTAAACAAGTAAGTGGCAGAGTAGGCAGGGGCGCCCCAGATGGAAGATAAACGAGCAAATTGGCGATACCTCTAAGGTAGGTCAAACTAATAGTACCCTTAACCGACGATCTATATATGCACACACACACGCCTCGTATCTCATATATATATATGAGATACGAGACGCGATATATGTATATGAGAGAATTGAGAGAAGTGTGTCAGGATCAGGCCGGAAGTCCGTAGTCTCTGCTTACCCGCCTTGGTGACAGGCGTCATATATATGTATGTCTATTAGGCTGTAATGGATGGATGGAAGACAGACATATTATGATGAAAAGAAGCATGCGTGCAGTTCACACGCGATAGAAGGGAAACCTTCGAATGAAAGAAATATAAAACAAAAACATTTCACAGCGAATGATTTATTTAATTTGATAATTTTCAACCACAAGTGCGGCATAAAATATAACATAAAATTTTAATTTTATAGCAAATAAATGTTATAATCCTTATTTTTAGACATGTAGAGCCTAAATTTTAGTGTATTAAATCAAGAGAATATTTTCATTCGACTAAAATCGCTCTGTAATAGCAACGTCTACTATAGTGAGACGGCATTGTCTATTATAGTGAGACGGCATTCTTGGTAAGGAGGTAAAAAAATCATGCATGCAGTTCACACGCGGTAGAAGTGAAACCTTCTAATGAAATGAAATATGAAACAAAAACATGTCACAGCAAATGATTTATTTAATTTGATAATTTTCAACCACTTCAACATTAATTAAATCAAAAGAATATTTTCGTTCGACTAAAATTGCTTTGTAATAGTGACGTCTTACTTCATTCTATACGTAAATCATTTTATAGAACAAAAATTGATTGACTCTCAAGGTGGTTCATAAATCGGTAAGATATGAAATCGTGGATTGTTAAGAATGGTTTGGATATGATAATTTTATTCAATATAATTAATTTCATTTATTTGAAAAATTTGTAATTTTTTTATTTTAACAGTTAAAAGTTATATTAACCATCTTTAAAGCACCGCACACAGAGGAGACCGATATAATAGGATACACTTTATAGTGTACTAGCGGTGTCCCGCGGCTTCACCCACGTATATCACGCGTCTGAGCCGCGCGACAATCATAACACCTCACCTATAGAAACGTTCACTGCTGGTTTCTTTCGATTCTCATCGGGTATTTTTTATTGTAATTCTTCATTACCTCTTAAACTATGCGTCCAAATAACATGCTATAAGGAGCAAAGTTTATCTTCATAAAATTGTCTTGACGATGAAGTAATTTTCGATCGTAAGGATTAATATTCCATGCCCAATAATAACGCTCATAAATAAATTTTTAATTTTGTATATTTTTTTTTGTCACAAAATACATTATTGTGGCTTATGTAAAAAAGGCCTATAGTATCGCGGACTTTTTTTTCGATGGAGGAAGGATATATATTTTTGTAGAACATTGTATTTACGTATCACTAACCATTACGCCAGCGCACGCAGATAAAGCAGTTCTTGAGCGCTTTTTCTTCCGACTTGCTTAACAAAAATAGCTGAGAGGTGTGGCCTAATGCTAGATAGCTTATAATATTCCTCATGCATATAGCTATCATATACAAAAAGAATTAATCAAATCGGACCTGTAGTTCCAGAGATTAGCGTGTTTGAACATAACAAAAAATCTCCTCCGCTTTATTATATTATAAGTATAGATTCTATCCCATTCTCTCGCAGGCTAATCATATAGATGTATATCTTTGTCTCTTTTTGGTGTCGGTATTTCGTTTCATCGCCTTTCAGATCACACTTTCACTTCAAAAACATATGATGCCTAAAAAAGGTCCACTGCTGAACATAGGCCTCCCCTATGGCAAAATTTTATTACCTCATAAGGGGGATTTTGCCATAGTTGCCACGCTTGGCAGGCGGGTTGGCAAACGTAGTTTTTATTATTTTGAGTTGTTATCAGGAAGATGCTGCTGCCCATCACATATTTCAATTTCCCTCTGTCGCCTCTTACGACACCCAGGGACGATAATATGGAGTAGTGGATATACACATACGTATGTATGTATGTTAATCTTAAAATAGTATTAAGTATCGCGTTCTGAGATTGGATTCTAAATATTTGTTTATTTTATTTATGATTCAAATACATAAAAGTTTTAACAAACCTGAGAGATGTCAAATTGTGGATTTAAATTAAGGAGGCTCTCTGCCACACTTAAGCCTCAAATACTGAAAGTATTGTTTCCACGAAGGCGACGCGACGCTCGCAATCTTATTACGAATTCTTATTTAAACTTAAAGCCGTCTTTCGACTTTTAACATCATGCTTTCAAGACTAAATTAAAATTTTACAAAATGTTTTTACAATTAAACGTACAGGTGATTTCGAATATAGTCATTTCTGAACCATTAACAGGTTCTTAAACGATCATCTCTGAAATATATTTTTTATGTTATATTCGTTTATCTAATATATAAAAATTAATTAAGTGTTTGTTCGTATTTTATGCGCTGCCATACCGTTCATCAGATTGCGCTAAAACTTTGTCAACTTATTGCTTGCACTTGCGTGAAGGTTATAGGCATAGTTCAATTAACTTACAGTAGGTGGCGCGCGTATCGTACCGACAAATTTATTTGAAAATAATATATCACTCAACTAATTCCTACGTAAACAATATAACTCTTCCAAATTTGAAACGATATTTCCGCAATTATTTTTTCTGTGCTTGCAACGTGCTGGGTACCTACCAGCTAGTGTAAACATAAAATAATATATTCGGAGATGATATAATGTGTAAAGCAAAGTAAAAAGTAAAGTTACGGCTAATACAGGTCCCACTGCTGGGCACAGGACTCCTCTCATTTCTGAAAGGGGTTAAAGAGCCATAGTCAGCTGCGCTGCTCCGGTGCATGTTTTTCTCAATACTATTCTAAGCCAGCCCTTAACTACAACTCCACCTGAAGGTAAGTAAGTGGTGATGTAGCCGAAGATGGTGAAACGCACTGACTTAACAAAAGCCTATTCACTCTTGCCTTGAGGGTACCCACATTGTAATCGGATGTAAATGCAGATGCTGGCAACTTATTCCACTCCTTTGCTGTACGCATGATGAACGATGCAGCAAACTGTTTGAATCGGCAACGAAAGGGTTGACAAGCCGAGCGTCTGGTTGTCCGATGGTAGAAGAAGTTGCTTTACATGCCCTCCAAATATTTTTTCCTCAAACAAGCAGATTTCCTCCTGACGTTTTCTTTCATCACAGAGCACGTGGTAAATTACACAATATTATTGGTGCCAGCGGGGATCGAAGTTGGGTTGTTAGAGTACAATTGCTATTCACAGCTCGGAACCATGAATATACACTATGTGGCGGTGCTGTCGTCGCACCACAAGCGAAAATACATCGAAGCCTAAATCGCGCTATCAAAGTTCCGAAGTTAAAACAGGATATATAGAATAGCTCCGAACTACCACTCGGAGTTCACCCTGTACGGCCGCCAGATCCCCTGGCAACCAACGGCCAAATACCTAGGGGTTACATTCGACAGTGGTATAACATTCTGGTCGCCTCCACCCGCTAGTTAACAACAAGAGCAAACTGTCCTTAAGACACAAGCTCCACCTTTATAAAGCGTGCGTAAAACGTATCGTGCCCTACGCAAGCGTAGTTTTCGCACACGCAAACCATAGTCATTTGTACGACCTCCAAGTCGTCGAAAATAGATTCATTCGCATAGCAACCGGAGCTCGGTACCACCAGCGAAACTCCGATCTACACAGAGACTGTCAACTTCCGACGATCTCTGAATACTTTAAGGATATAATATAAGGAGTTGAGATGTGTCTCGGCCCTCTCGAAATAGCGCCGAGACACATCTCAACTCGCTAGTGGTAAACGCAGCCACCTACTCTCCGACTCCGAACGTTACGCTAACCCTCCGGAGGCCCCGCAACGTTCTAATCGAACCCCCTGTTCCGCTAGATTCCGACGACCGAAATGTCGCCGGTCAGTCACACTCCAACACTACACAATCACCTAGTGCCACAAACAGTGTTAGGACAACAACGGATGGGACGCAGCGAGTACGCAGACGGGCGCGCCGCACACCCCTCCACACCGCATACACACCGTACACCCGCGTCCCTGGGCGGTTCTCACCGCCCAGAGCATCGAACGATACGAGTTAGCCGTCAAGAACCGAAGGCCGCGAGCTCTGAGTTCCATGAAACTGTAAGAGCCGCATAGGCTAACAGCACTAACATCACAGAAACTAGACTACCACTCGGAGAACCGACATTGCGATAGTGGTTCAAGCCGAGGTTCGTACCTCCTTCTGAGGGGCCCTTGAATCATATCGCGCCCCCACCCCCCACTAGCTTGAGGAGCCTCACTCCGAAAGCAGGGGTCGGGGTGCCTCGGGACTGCAGTCGGCGAAGCATAACCGGCGGCAGCATCGTTGCAGCCTAATTAAATGAAGCTGTCAAGGCCGCAGGGCCAACAGTGTACACTTTCAGAAAAAAAAAACTTAAACTAAACTTCTCAATTTATACCCTTATATGTAAATTTCATTGAGTCTGAAATGATTGCTAAGGATAAACAAAATATTATTTTAAAAGTTTATTAGACAAAACAAGTTATTTTTAAGGTCATGTGCATTATGTAAACGAAGTCATAGAGATGTGAAATATTTTACGAGTTGAATATTATCTGATGAACCTATAAGTGTCATGATTACTACCAGAGAGTACTGTCTAAAACCGGTAGCGAATAGAGTCGAAACATCGCTCCCACGCTATATTGCAGATGAAAACAATTGGGTACTTCTGCAGACCGTTGTTAATTGTTTTTCTATACAATGTTCTTGTTAGTATTGCTTACTCTCATCTACAATTGAATTGATTTAATTCGATCTGTACGCTTCTTTATTTCGGCGATGGGTGTTTCATGGGAAATAATTTTATTTACCTTTTCAATTATAGTCATTCGTTGGTTTTTCATTTATTTTTCATTTAGTAATGGGTTTCATCTGTTTTTAGCTTACTGCATCTTTCAAATAATAGTGAGATGTTTAAGTCAAAAAGTTACAGCCTATATCCGTCCCACTGCTGAATTCAAGCCTCCTCTCATATCTGAGAGGATTTTAGGGCAAGGAAATGTCCGCCGCGCTGCAGTTGGTGCCCCAATGCGTGTTGGCGAACTTCACATGTCTTCGAAATATTTTTTTTCTTATTTCGCAGACATGCAGATTTTCTCACGATGTTTTCCTTCACTGCTGAGCACGTGGTAATAAAAAAAAATTGCAATTAACAATTTCATTGGTGCCGGCGGGGATCGAAACCGGGTTGTGCTTAGCCTTAACCACGGCTTCCTATTGAGATGTATTGATGACAATTGCTTATTTCCATCATTACCATAACTTTCAAAATTAGTCAAAAAATTTATAGAGACACAATTGTGCAGTTTAAAAAAAGCTTTATCTCAGACGGTTTTAGACTACGAGTGCGATTTAATATTAACTTGTATATATATCAATTAATCATAGTAAAAATTTACAAAGTTTTAATTTTCGGGTATGATTGTGTTTTAACGTCGCATGGCTCTGATGCTGCACTCTAGACCTTATTGTGATAAATAGGTAACGGATAGGTTAGAATGGGCGGGTGCCGCTGTGTTAGATCTCCTGCGCTTGAGCTCCAATTACTTATAAAAACTTTTTAATTAGTCATTTCCATTAACAATTATACGTGGTAGAGCCATGCTGCAGCTATATTACTGGTATAGTCGTAGCACGAATGGGTCGGCTCGACCGGGGAAGGACCACGCTCTCACAGAATACCAGCGTAAAATAGCAGCTCAATGCCGCTGTGTTTCGTATGGTGAGTGTAGAGAACCGGAGACCCTTTTTACTGGAAACGAGGCATTCCATCTTAGTCCTCACGGGTGACAACGCATCTGCATTTTGATTCGTAATCGAAGATAGATGTAGCTGTCTATGGGCCACAGCAACCACTTACCATCAGGTGGACTGTGTGCTCGTTTGTCACCCTTATCCTATAAAAAAAAAACAATTCTATTTACCTTTGTGTTGTATAAGTTAGAACATTTTAAAATACGAAATTCTCATCATGCACGAAATCAGCTAGGAGTTTGTAGTTACAAAAAAAGTTACACCAGGAGTTTATCCAAGTTTTTTTACTACACTACACTTTTGAACTCGTCAGAGTTCTTCGTTCTTGATAGCCTTCCGTGTTTGTAAACTGAAGTGGCAATGGGCTAGTCACGTCTGTCGCAGAAGTGACAACTGGTGGAGCAGACGTGTTATGGAGTGGAGGGACCGCGCCTATGCAAACGAACTGTGGGAGCCCTTTGACTATATGGAGCGACGATCTGCGCAAGGTGGCTGGTAGGAACTGGATACGTGTAGCTGAAGATCGAACTAAGTAGCGCCTTCAGAGAAGTCTAGTCCAGCAGTAGAGTGTTGCAGGCTGATGATAACTTTGACTTTTGAACTGTTACAAAAATAAAAATAAAACCTCTTTATTTTCGTAATCAGAATGTAGAGTGCACGTAACAAAATTACACGACATATGAGCTTGTTTATATTGACGTTGTAAAACGTGTTTTCCAACTAAAAAGAAAATTATTTATGTTTCGGTACATGGCAAAGGGACTCATAAATATTCATGAGTCAGCTATCGCAGTATCTCCCGCAGTATTTCGTCTACGAAAGTAGCCATAAAAGGGTACAGGGTATAAAAAAGTAAAGGGTTTCAAGTCATAATTAGGCATAAGCTTCGACATTTCCCATAAAAAATAATTACATTTGTACATTAAATATGTAGCAGTAATAATAATATGCAAGACCTAAGCACCTTGTGGTGGTGTACAAGAAACCGTCATCTCATTTCGTCCCGTACGTGACGTAAGAAGTCACTATGGGATACGCCAAAAAGATCTTATGATACTTATGATACGATAGTTTCTACCATACCGATCGATCGATAGCATCGAAGGGATTAGTCGACGTCGATCGAGTTGCTTGATTATTCGAGAACCCGCCCCGCTCCACCGACCGCATTTTGAAAGATACTGACGATACCCACAACTACATCGATTAACCGTCGATCGATGATTGAACAATGTTTTATCGACCAGTATCCGTCGATCAGCTTAAGCTACCACACCAATCGATCGAAATCGATCGACGATCGATCGATTGGTGTGGTAACACCCTAAACATCTTTACACCGCCATCTATTGGTTTACGCTAGACGTAAAATACCCAGATCGGTGACGGAAAGAGCTTCAAAGCGTATGGTACTGCTACCGTCAATACTTCTGGCAAGCGTGAAGATTAAGGTTCTTGCTATGACCGGAGAGGCCCATGGCCAGCAGAGGACTATTACGAGCTGATGAGGAAGAACAAGAAGTGTAAGTCTAAATGTAAGGCCTGAGTGTCTGCTGTAGTTGAGTGTTCAACAGACAGACTTTAATGATGACTTCTTGGTCAATTTTAATTACAGCAATTACATTAATGGTCTCAGCTCTAAATTATTTAAAGTAAAATCATGTGAAGTGAACTGAGGGAACTTTAATTTATTAATTATTATATTTTTTTATAGAAGAGGGGGCAAACGAGCATGCAGCTCACCTGATGGTAAGTGTCGACTGCCGCCCATGAACAACTGCAACACCAGGGGAATTGTAGGTGCGCTTCCGGCCTTTTAAAAAGGAGTAAGCTCGTTTCTTTAAGGTACCTAAGTCGTCTCGCTCCGGGAAAATCGCCGATGGTAAACGATTCCACAAAGCAGTCGTGCGGGGAAGAAAACTCCTAATGAATCGTACAATAGTAGACCGCCAAGCATCCAGATGATGTGGATGATAACGTGACTTTGTCGCAATGTGCGTTTTGTGAAATTTGGCGCCAGTGAATCGAGCCGATCAGAGAGAACTCGGTCGTCGATGATTCGAGCGGCTCTGCACTGGATGCGGTGAAGAGGAAGGAGCTGGTACTGCGGAGCCACGGCTGCAGAGCCAGAGATGAGAACAGTATTCCATGTGAGGCCGAATCTGCGCCTTGTAAAGTTGCAAGAGGTGTGCCGGCATGAAATACTGTCCCGCTCTGCTGAGACTAATTTAGCTTATTATGCACTTTAGCCTTCTCTTCCAAGTAACCATGAAACTGTACGTCATTCGATATGTCGACGCTGAGGATTCTGATACTGGCTGAGGCAAAAAGGGAAGTGCCCTGAAATTGAGGAGTTACGACAAAGGGGTCCTTTGAGCGTGAGCGATAAACGCGCAAACTTGTGTCTCCTGGGAATTAAACTGGAATAGATTTAGTCGCCCTCAATTCGAGACTTTGTTCAACACTCGACTTCCGACACAAGTTTGTTCCGGTACTTGGCAACGTTTTCCCGAGAAATATTATCACGCCAGTGTATAACACATCACCAAACACAAGCACCTACACAGAACTTAAAATATGATCCAGAATACCTAAGAGCTATTTATTATATAATTTCCTGTATTTGTACCGTAAACAGTATGTTTATTGCGATCAATCGCAAGCGAAAGTAAAACATATTAAAATAGCCGGCAAGTTATTATGTAAGTTGTACGGTGATTAAGCATTTGCATAATTAACATAAAGTCAAGAAGTCGCTTAGCAAATTGATCGTTGAGGGTGAATATTAAAAGGATACTTCTGCAGATTGTGCAGAATAACACAGCCTTTTAAATAATACTCTGAGCAAATAAGTTATTTGTAGATTAAAGTATACATGACATGTAGTGGCGGCGTAAAATAATCTACTACCCTATATCATCGCGAGAGTTCCTGTTTAAAGATCAAAATAATAAAAATATATGCGGTTGTCAACCCGCCTGCCAAGGTGGCAACTATGGCAAATATCCTCCTTATGTGACAATCACTGAGAGGCCTATGTTCATCATTGATTGAATTAATGAAATAGTCTATTCCAAAATAAAGTGCTTCTATATTTTTTTCAAATAAGTCGTATGCAGAGGTCTAGCTGTTAACGAAAATGTACAAAATATAATAATAATAGTGCACCAAAACAAGGATTGTGTTTCTTCATTGCGGATTAGTTTAAAAAAGGCGCGCTGATTTTGGTTTATATTTTTTTATAGAATAAGGGTGACAAACGAGCACACAGTCCACCTGATGGTAAGTGGATGCTGTAGCCCATAGACATCTACATTTATCCTCGATTAAGAATTAAAATACAGATGCGTTGTTACCCTGAGATGAATTGACTGAGATGGAATGCCTCGTCTCCAGTAAAAAAGGTCTCCGGTTCTCTACACTCACCATACGATACACAGGGCTTTAAGCTGCTATTTTACGGTGGTTTTCTGTGAGAGCGTGGTCCTTCCTCGGTTGAGCTGACCCATTCGTGCTACAACCATAATATAGTTGCAGCATGGCTGTACCAAGTATTATCCGTACCACGTATTAGAATATGGCAAAATATAACGTGTAATGTAAATGTATAACATAATTCGTACATATCATATAGAAGTACCATGTACACCAAAGTAGAAGTCTAATGGGAAATAGCTGACACTCTTACAAATTGTGCTCTCTAAAGTAAGAGATGAAAGAAGTAGTGGAGGAATGAACAGTACACCGCTGTAAAGCTTTTCCCATAGTAGGGATTTGTACTGTTACCAGACGTTTCGCAGCACTTGAGCTATTCCGTAGTCGATTTGAATATTTAACATCTGCTATAAATACCAGGTGTTTATACCGTCATCTATGGAAAGCAAAGATACTCCAGGCATTTTACTAAGCCGCCCCTTATGTGAGAAAGGGTGATGTATTTAAGTTATTAGAATCAGAAACCTAATTACGAGCAACGGGAATTTAATTTAAGATCTGAAGGTACGATCTATAGCAGAGGTCAATGGAGGGAAAGATGGAGGGACGGATAATGGAAGGTACTAATACTATTAGGTCTTAATTCTTCATTGTTACTCCCCCATAATTTCAATTTACAGGTGGGTTGGGAGCTTGTGAGCTCGTTAATTCACTTAAAAAGGCAAATGCCTAAATTAAACGCGTAGCAAGTGATAAATTTCTACACAAATATATATGTATGTAAAAGTAAAAAAGTACATAGTTACAGGATAAGGAAGTGACCAATGCGCTGCCACAGTGGCTATTGGTGAACTTTATATATTATCAAATAATTTATTCTAATTTCTCAGACATGCAGGTTTCCTTACTGCCGAGAACATGGTAGATCAATACACAAAATAATTATAATAAGATTATCAAATAAAATAAACGTCTACAATTATCTGTGGATTTAAAAAATAAAAATGCAATTCTGGTAAGTGTCTATCGGTTAATAAAAAACCGCTAAATCGGTAAACTAACCCTGGATATCACATTACATTAAAAAAGGCAATACAGTCGAATTTATAACCCCTTTAATTTAAAAGGTTTAAAATGAACTCGATGCACAAATATCTAGTAAAATATGATAATTACTATGTTTAATAGATTTGGCTTAGATTATCTCAAACTATAAAAGAAAAAAAAGGTTTGAACGCAATTTTTTCGTTTTGTAATTTTACGCAAAAAGTTACTTCTATATATATATCTCTTAAAGTTTGAATGCACTCTTTTTCTTTTAGTTCAACATCATCTTGCAATAAAATTGTGCATGTAAAGGATGAAGTGACAAGGCAATTTTACGTGAAATTTATAGACCTTAAATTTTGAATTTTAACATTGTCCCAAATAGCACATGATTTTCGAGATAATAGCGAAAAAATAAGTTTAAACTGGTTTTTCGATAATTGAACTACTAGCCCAATGATCACTTTTATAGATTTGCCTATATCTTACCGTGTAGAAAATAAATTATGACGATAGAGCTGCAGATTTTTTTTCGTTTTACTTCTACGCGGACGAAGTCGTAGGTAAAAGCAAGTCTTCAATATTTAAAGATTTCCCTTTTATACTTGATTCTATTTAAATTACACTGCTTTTAAGTAATTATCAAGATAAGGTTACGTGGTACTGAATACCACCGTCATTGCATAGCGGCTTTTCGATATGTATTGAAATGTAACAATGAATAGGATGATTATACGAATAAGTAATATTCTCAAATTGCTATAATCTCAAGACGTGCTTGCCTAACCAACATTTATTACCAAACCGCCTATAATTAGACATTTAAGTGTCATAAGTCGTAACTGAAGGTGATAATTACCTCAATTAAAGCCATGGACTTTCGATGTTTTTAATTATATAATATTATACGTAAGTATGAGATTTTTACTAAGAGGTTTTATACAGGG
The DNA here is from genome assembly GCA_029286625.1 of Parnassius orleans. Classification (NCBI taxonomy): domain Eukaryota; kingdom Metazoa; phylum Arthropoda; class Insecta; order Lepidoptera; family Papilionidae; genus Parnassius; species Parnassius orleans. Next base: position 5,530,769 of record JAGSMP010000022.1, on the reverse strand, counting down.
TTATTTTTAAAAGAGTAGCCAAATTTTAAAATTAAGTTCAAATATGTAAATAATGATATAACGTTATTGCAGTTTTTAAAAATAAGGATGGATGAGTAAATAAGGCTTCTACTTTTATTTGAAACTATCCCAAATTGAATGTGATTTATGGGCAACAACGTTTTTACCTACTGATCGACCGTTACGAATGTGTGCGTGCGCAGTAAAATAATTTAAAATGCGTTACCGCGCATTTTAAATTTAAAAGATAAAAAGGTAAAGTAATTTTTCTTCACCTTTTTGCCTATATTACTTAGTCTGAACCTTCTCTGCAAATTTGGTCGATTATTGCAAAATAACCCTGTATATAAAAAAAGTAGTGTCCCATATTTCTCTGAGACTTATAGGTCCCATGTATTTGTGAGTGGCAACTTGTCTAGTATGTCGTAAAAGGCGATAGATGGGACATTGAGTTTTTAATTCTGTAGACGATATGTTTGCCTATCACATCTATCACATCTTTACAATTTTCCATCGAAACCCATATTTTTTGGCTAATCGTGGTCCGAGTAATTCGCTGCTTTTTTAACTCTGCCTACTCTCTCGGGGATTACAGACGTAAAGCTCTGTATGTATATATAAAGTGTTGATACTTTTACACACAAGTGTATAAATTACTATTCTCACTTGGTCTAACCTGTAATCGTTGCGTCGAGCACATATGTGATCGATGCAACGATTAGGCGGTAAAATCGGAAATTGGCTAGAATGCGTTGTCAGAGACAGTTTCTAACAGTACCACTAGACTAGCGATGCCCGATATTTGTATCGTATCGCAATGTATCATGACTAATTATATCGAAACACGATATAGCCGTGAGTATAGAGCTGTGGTAGCTCAGGGGCTAAGCGCTCACTGTAAATTACACAATAAGCGAGCGACCAGGGTTCGGCACCAATGAAATTGTTAATTGCAATTTTAAGTGCTGATTTGCCACGTGCTCGACGGTGAAGGAAAACATCGTGAGGAAACCTGTATGTCTGAGAAATAAGAAAAAAATATTTCGAAGATATGTGAAGTTCGCCATCACGCATTAGGGCAATGGGGCGGACATTTCTTTGTCCTAAAACCCTCTCAGAAATGAGAGGAGGCTAGTGCCCAGAAGTGGAACATATATAGGCTGTAACTTTACGATATAATAACGTGGTTTAGAATCGATATTACAAGGTGTCTCAAAAGTAAGTTCACATTTGCTTATCTTATTACGCGAAAGCAACTATTCTGAGGGGCGCGGGGGGTATGTCAGTCGGTAGTCTGGCTCTTGGGAATTTAGTCGCTATGGAGCGTTTCTCTGGTGCGGACCGTGCGTTGTGCGTACGTGAGTTTTACAAAAACGGTAATTCGGCGACTGTAGCGCGTAGAAAATTCTGCAGTATTCGACATATTCGTCACTTAAATGATGCGCCTAGCACTCGTCTCATTGCAAAATGGGTTGAGAAGTTTGAAGAGACTGGGTCAACTCTGGAGAAACCAAAATCTGGGCGACCAAGAACATCAAGAACAGCCGAAAACGTGGACAGTGTTACTCAGTCTATTCGAGATGATCCAAACCTCTCGATTCGGAAGCGTGCTGTTGCTTTAAATGTGCACAGATCTTCATTATGCCGCATTTTACACAAAGATTTAAAGCTGCACCCGTACAAAATTCAGTTAGTGCAAGAACTGAAGCCTCAAGATGCTGGTCAGAGGCTTGCCTTTGTAAATCAGATGATTGAGCGCTTTCAACGTTCACCAACATCTTGTTTTCCGATGAAGCCCATTTTCACCTGAATGGGCATGTAAACAAGCAAAATTGTCGTTACTGGAGTGCAACCAACCCAAAACAAAACATCAGAAACCGCTACATTCACCCAAAGTCACCGTATGGCAGCGATGTCGGCGCGAGGAATTATCGGCCCTTACTTTTTGAAGATGGAAGGGACGCACACTCACAGTGAATTCAGAGCGTTATGTGGAGATGTTAGACGAGTTTTCGTACCCCAACTCCAAAACTTTCCTGGTTACAACCAAAGAACATGGTTCCAGCAGGATGGAGCAACTTCACACGTCCAACAGATCTCTGCCTCGAGTTCGAGAAATTTTTCCGAACAAATTAATCTCCTGGCGAGGTGACATAATTGGCCTCCACGGAGTCCCGATTTAACGCCTATGGATTTTTTCCTGTGGGGTTATGTCAAATCAAAGTTTACGCTAATAAACCGACTTCCTGGCACAATTAAAAGAAAATATCCGTCATGAAATGGCAGCCATCACGGAGACTACCTGCCGAGCTGTCATAGGCAATTTTAGTGCCCGACTAAATGAATGCCGAGAGCGCAACGGTTTACATTTGGACAATGTTATTTTAAAAATAAATTCCCAAACAGTGTACTTCAATATAAAATAAACATTTTTTCAATAAAGCTAAGACTTTTCTTTTAAAAAAGATTTAAATGTGAACTTTCTTTTGAGACACCCTGTATTAATATCGACATGACAATATCGTATTGAAGTTTTATAATAAAGATCATCAAATATATAAAAAGGAGCAGAGATCAATAAGAGAAATATTATATTTTTTTATATGTGGTGTTTGTTGATAATGTTTCATTTTTCCAATATTGGATATCCAACTTTTAATAAATAATTAACTCGACTATCGCTGTGCATCTTGCTTGTTTCTATTTTCTATAAGAGTAAAAGTAATATTAGCTGAAGAAACCAGTCACTCCTATCTCACATTATTATTACTAGAAGATTTAGGCGCTGCGCAAATGTAGACACTTTTGTGTCTTGTGTGGGATACAAGCTACCAGTGAATATTTTATTTTTATGTAATCAATATGAAATCAGCCATTCTTTGCGCAGACGCAGATACTATTTGTGTCCAGTTGTTTCCACTTGACACATACCGACCGCCAATCAAAAAGTGTTCGGTGTAGTTCAAGTTGAAGTGAACTTCAAGTCGTCAGTTGAAGACACAAGCAACACAAAGCAAATTTCCTTACAATTGTACGCCGCTGACATTGACGTGGTTGATTTGCCTGTAAATATTTACGGCGACGACGTCTACGTCAACGTGTAATCAAAACAAGAAACAAAGGTAATGTTTCTTTTTTTTATAGGATTAGGGTGACAAACGAGCACACAGTCCACCTAATGGTAAATGGTTGCTGTGGCCCATAGACATCTACATCTATCCTCGATTATGAATCAAAATGCAAATGCTTTGTCAGCCGTGAGCACTAAGATGGAATGCCTCTTTTCCAGTAAAGGGGTCTCCGGTTCTCTACACTCACCATACGAAACACAGCAGCGTTTAGCTGCTATTTTACGCTGGTATTCTGTGAGAGCGTGGTCTTCCCCAGGTCGAGCCGACCCATTCGTGCTACAACTATACCAGTAATATAGCTGCAGTATGGCTCTGCCACGTATCATTTCGTTCTTCATCGATATCCATCGTGAAACTGACGGAAAACAAGCAACGAATTGTTACCAATGACCAGAAGTAGCAATCGGCAACTGTGTCCAATTGCCTCTACCGGACACAGCAACTACGGTTTCCTGTGATGGTATGCCGTGTCGGTAAGAAAAAGTGTCCACGTTTGCGCAGCGCCTTATGCAGAGTTTCTTTAGTCGTTTATCTTGTGACATAGGACGCTAATTTTAAAACAGTAGTAGATAAAAAACATGTTGACGTTCGACGAACGATATTTAATTTCTTACATCGAACTATAAAGAATTTTCATTTTGTTTTATTTTATGCAAGATATTGTCGGTAATAATGAATTCGGCTTTGTACACATAGCAAGCAGTATAGTAATCTCATTTTTTGTTTAAAAAGACTTTCCGAAACGGGAGGGTAGTTTGAATCCAAGCAGAATCACGTTCTGTACAAAACTGGTTTTATGCTTCCAAAACTGGCACTTTTATTTTCTTATGTTTCTTACGTTATTGTATGACATATTAGTTTTATAAAAAACTTTACAGAATATAAAATGTAATTTACATGATAGTTTTATGTCATAAATACAAATAATTATTATAATGAAAACGGGACCTATTAATTGTAGTACCTACCTGGTTATTATGTAGGAAGTCCTGATAATCTTTTTATTTTGTGGTCCTGGGTTCTTACCTTTGGGATCTGGATGTGCATTGATTATTGCTGTGTCTCTGATTTTCCAGCGGGACCAATCTTCGACGCGATAATGCAATAACATGCACTGTCACGTCTTTTCTTACAGACCTACGTGAATAATGTTCAAAACAGTCACTAAACCAAAATGAGGCTTATTGTATTTGTGTAAGTTAAAAATTACAAAAACTGTATTTGTACATTTTTATTTTGTTTGTGTATATTTTTATTTTACACTAGTGAGTGTGTCGAGGGTAAATGTAAGCAAATTCATGGAGGTCGAGGTACATAGAGCTGTCGTAAGCAACTATTAAACGACAGGCAAAGTTAATGAGAAGTTAGTATCTTTTGAATTTGCGCCAAGACCTTCGTTTTAGTTAAAGAAATTTATTTTGTCCTACATGCTAGTCGTTTTCTTTAAGGTCGTCCGGAACAGAAAAAAAAATATAAAAACAATCAAAATGCATTATGTATTGTCACCCCAGAGGACTAAGATGGAATGCCTCGTTTCTAGTAAAAAGGGTCTCCGGTTCTCTACACTCACCATACGACACACAGCAGCATTAAGCTGCTATTTCACGTGGGTATCTGTGAGAGTGAGAGCTGATGATATTCAAACGGCTGAAAAGATTTACTTAAATTATAGCTAAGAACACTCTCGATCAAGTCTCCTTCAAACAAAAAAAAAAAACTAATCGGTTCGTCCGTTTGGGCGCTACGATGCCACAGACAGACACATAGATACACAGATACACACGTTAAACATATAACAACCCTCAGTTTGCCGGGATTAAAAATGGCGTTTAACAGAAGAAATTTTAATTTATTACATTGAAAAATTAAAGATATTTAATTTAGTTTCATGAAGGACTTAAAGTTATATTATTACTGATTTTCTTTTGAATGTACGAGTGCGCTCTCCCTGCGCTCGCCTGACCAAGATTTTTATTAGATGTATTACCGTTATAGGCTATCAAAGGCCCACTGCTCAACATAGGCCTCCCCCATAAATTGCCTCGAAGGAGGGATATTTATCATAGTTGTCACCTGGCAGGCGTGATGGTAACCACAGTTTTTAAATTTTTGATTTTTATCAGGAAGGCGCTGCTGCCCATCTCCTGGTTTATTTTCCTCTAAAGCGTTATTTGATACTGGGAGATAAAACATCATTACTTTTGTAACAACATCTTGCAAAAGCGTGAAACTATTTATGAAAACTTACTCTCGGTGACCTTGCGGTTTTGTTAAAAAAATAGCGTAGGTGCTAAAATAAAGGTTTTGAGTAACAGGGTCACCGCACGGGAGTATAGTCAGCGTACAGTATTTTTTTTTTGGAAATTGATTTTTAATGACTATTGGAAACCGCTTTAAAATGTGTAGGTATAAAAGTGATTGTGGAATTGACCTATTTAAATTTATTAACAAACGAGAAGAATGCGAAAATTAATTACCTATACACATTATGACTTTACGGTTTTATTATATCTTATTATAGGTATTATAGGTACTTATTTCACACTAATTACTCAGCGTATGTCTTACTAAGTCGTCACACCATCTAGTGGGGGAACCCCCTACACATCGCCTGCCGGTACGAGGGTGCCACTCCAGAACCTTTCTTCCCCATCGGTTGTCGGTTCTTCGAGCTACGAGTATATGGCTGGTGGCCCGGGCCGTGCTTTGTGGCGTTCCTTGTTATCGGTGCAAATTATTTTAGGTACATATGGTACAAATTATGAGCTATGCAGCTGAATCCGCAAAGCTGTTCTATTGTATTACTGTATTACTGGATTTCATGTCCTAGCAATATAAAATTTATTTACTTACTCAAAAATAAAACAAATTAGTAGCTAATATAAATAATAGTCATAGTATAATTTTCAAAGTATACTTCTTAATAGCATAATTGAAAAGTGGACATAGAAAAAAGTTTGAGTCGATTTTTAAGAGCAATTTTCGAAAGGAGATGTTTTATTCGTAGCGGCACACTGCCGATGTTATGTTTGCAATGTCTTGTCCCTAGGCCACAAGAAAGGAGAGAGCATTAGAACAATCACACAAAAGTTTGCCTCTTTTGGCAAGAAATTAAAGTGTATAAATAGTTTCATGCATAAAAGCAATCCTCGTTAGTGCGGAAACGGAAAGTTTCGTTCAATGTGACACAATGCGGCGTTATGTACGTACTTACGACATTCAAATTCCCTAGGTCATAGAGAAGATAGCATTAGAGAAGTTGCAACTTAACTCGTTTGGAAGCCTGTGCGGGGTAGCATATGCTTGCTGCGACACTTTTAAACGAATGCACATTACTTGCATAATATGGACCTTCTAAATTACCTAATAATTTTTAACAAAATAAGCGAGGAAGTACGATTAAATATTAATTTTGTATTACATTTAGTCGAAGTTATTCAATTGCTATGGGAGTTATAATAAACTTTAATTTGTCATATTGACTTTTCATTTAATCAAATAGAAAGGACAATGTCCAGAATCGCCCTGTGCAATAAAAGCATCGGACATACACGATAATTAATTGTCTATTTTATTATATTAATTGCAAATACTTTTACAACACGGACTAGCTGCATTCCAAAATGAACATTAAAAGTATTCTACTGACTAATAACATTAATCGCCGCCATCTTCGCCAAACATCATGTGGTGTCGAAAATTATTAGGATGCCCAATCGATTGTAATCGATTTTTGAATTTATTTCGAATAAAGTAGCAAATAGAAGCTACAATAAAATATTCAATTACCATTTCTTTATATTCTTTTATGTTATTTCCTAAAGCATAATTTATAAAATCTACTATATCTAATGAATGAGGTCATACTCGATTTTAAATAGGTGGTTAGTATAATGCTGAAAAAATATTCATAAAGATAATTATGCAGGTTTTTAATAATCGTTTAGAAAGGTGTGTACTTTACTTCTTACTAAACGATAACTTACGAGGTTACGACAATTAATATTTAAAAAAACACTTATCGTTACTGCATTAATTATAAATGTGTTCTTTAAAAGATCAATATTGCAGACTAGATACAGATGTTATTATTAATATTGTTACAAGTATGGAAGAAGTAGAGACGTACGTGTTATTATAAGTAAGTAAGACATTGTCATACTTGTTATGGTATTAATATTATCGTATGATAAAAGGTGATGTATGTAATACTTGTTTGTAACGTATGGCTGTAGTAAATTTTAGGAAATATCCATAAATCGTATCGTATTTGGCACTACCATTTTTGATGTAACTAAATGGTCACTTGTCACTTGTCAGTCTCTCACCTGTGCTCACTTAGGCATGTCGATTTACTTTAAAAACGATCTTCAAATCGATTCAAATCGAACTTACTAGAATCGATTCTCGATTAAATCGAGCATTAACAGATCGATTCTCGATTAATCACGACATTTTCAAACATACCTAATATAGACACAGAACATTATTGATGATCATTTACCGTAAATACAAGTAATTGGATAGAAACATCATTAAATTAATAAACATAGCACCACGCCTGTATTTCCCAGAAGTAGTAGGCAGGTGTGTAGTACTACCAATTAGCACCAGTTATGTTATACATCCCATGTAATAGGGGTGCGTATTACCATACACCAGGCACAAATCCAGACCTGTACTACTACTGGGAACTTCAAGTTAGAAAACCCAATAATACTTTTCCAACCCTGGATCGAACGCAGAACAGAACAGAAAGTCACAAGGAACAGATGTTCCAACTATGCAAAATTATGTCTTGAATCATTTGAAATATAGCTAGTTCTTCAATAAGTTCGATTCGAGGTTTTGGATCGATTCATTGAATCGATGGAGTGTTCTAAGTCGATATCAGGACATCGGACAAGAATTTTTCAGATTTATATCGATCTAGAAAATCGATTATTTTACTATAAACAATCGATTAAACGATTTCAGATTGACATGCTTACTTTTCATCACTCACTCTGTTAAAATTACATTGGCGTCTTTGTAATTGTATCGGTGTTTTGGTGACTTTCGGGAGTATATATTGAACATTACGACTTGGTTATTTTAACGGACCCTGATTGTTTTCAAAAACTACTTACCTTGCTGTGATTTTCGGAACTGTGTACCGCTCAAACAATAACCTAGCATTCATAAACGGACTTACGCATACGCAATGGAAAGTGTATTTTGTGTAAATTGCGATATCTTACCGTACTGTATATGCTAATGATAACATCGAAATGCTATCTGCCAATAAATACATACATTTTATTTTTACATTAATACACAAAAATTTTTCTCATTTCAATACCAATGCTAACAAAGCAGGTATGTTAACTAGATTATATGCATTTATACGTTGCACTTACATAAACTTAGGCCTTAGAACAAAAACTGCATACCTAATTATCTAAATAGGTACTAAAAATAGCTAAATGTTTTAGGACATTGTTTTTCAGGTTCGATTATAACCTCAAAATCTGATACTTTTTATGAAATATATCTATTCTGCAGCTAGTCCGCTATAAAAATAAGATCATATAGGAATTTACTAATGATCGACAATAAAACACATAATTTTCCGATGCTCTTGGTTCCAGGGCGAACAATGTATGGGCGCAGAGCAATGTCCTTTGTAGTCTAATTTCTTTTGGGCTTTGCATATTCATGCTATTTTATTAAATGAAAACTGTTTAATATTTTTAACAAAAAAATTGTAAAATAACAGCCTATATATGTACACTCCATCGCAGCAAATCTAGCATGGGCAGGAGACAATTTTATCCCCGGGGAAAGGAGAAAATGTTTATCCCCTCGCTTAGTTTTATCCACCATTCGAGCATGGGCACATCGGTGGATATAATATCCACAGTAGATAAAATGGGAGATAGACTTAGACTTGATAGATTTTTTGTATGAATATAAACTTAAACCCACGTCCAATGAACTAGGATAATATTGTCCCTTTCTAATGTCAAAAAAGCATAATTTTTATCTTTCATTTGGCTCCATAATACGGACGGGGGATATATGTCTACTTCGTTATGTCAAACGGGGATATACTTCTCCCCGTTGCCGTGCTTTGGCATAAGGACAAGATAATTTTATCTCTTGTCAGTGGATATAATCGGGGGATAAATGTTTTGTCCCCAGCCCATGCTAGTCGTGCTGGGCACGGGTATACTCTCATTTTTGAGAAGGTTTTAGCACAAGGAGAGTTTTACCACGTCAATAGTATTGTCGTTTTAAAGGTCAGTAAAGACTTACTTGACGATTTGATTAAATATTAAGTAAATTTTAAAATTTGACCGTCTAGTGGCGATGTAGGAATATCCACTATCAGACCACGAGATGTATGTCTTCCTATAATATCCCCCTATGAGGTAATCTATGACGCCTATGCTCAGCAGTGGAACTTTAATAGGCTATAACGGTAAGCAGAATGAAGGTACAACACGCACGAGAGTACTTTAAAGTTTAACAATAAACCTGATTTGACAGACAGGTATTATCTAAATCATTAAAATGACGAATCTTCTTACGCTGTATAACTTATCGATTTATGGTACTCGTAGTTAGGTTAAATTATGTTAGAAGTGAAAGTGTTTCTGACCCAACCAGTGTTTCTATTTTGCAGATTTAAATAGACATATTAATATATTTATGGAAACTAATTATTTGTTCTAAAAATAAAATTATAGTTAGGTTCAACCAACCAATTTCAAATGTTATATAAGAAATTATTATATTAAATTTTATCATGGTCCTTCTCTTATGGTCAATAATGTTTCTGTCGATTATTATTTAGTGAGTGAAACACTCACACAAATTTTACATTTAGAAATAGTGAAAATCCACTATATATGATAATATTAGTTACAGATTACAGATATAGATAGAGATTTTAGTTACTAGTACAAATTAATAAACATAATTGTGATAATTGACTTATTTTCCTCATTTTATTTACAGTTACCGTTAACAGTTAACTTGGCATCATTTTGTTAAACTTAACGTGAAAATGGATATTTCGCAATGGACTAAGGTGCTGGTAAAGTAGAAAATAAAGAAAATTGTTTGGTCAGATTTTTAAAGCATTATTCAATTAGTAATCATTGAATACTATAATAAATATATATATATATATATATATATATACACATACTTTCTACATTGCCAGCCCCTTAGTATATTACGAAATATCCCTTTTCACATTTGGCAGACGTTTGCAGTATCAGGCGACTCACACATTTGATAGTGCTCCACGTCACCTTCCTACATATGTTACGTCTGGCGTAAACAAGAACATTTTTCCTCCATTTGTCGGAAGCAAAGAAATCTTTCTGGTATTTACCATAGTCGCTTGCACGAGTCGAAATGGGTTCTAACGCCCTCACCAAATGGCATTCAATTTTAAAATAAGAAAATGCGACAAATTATACAAATGAATGTGTTTGATAAACAGGTGCTGCAATTTGCAATCATGAGATAAAAGTTATCCATTATCTAAATTATTAACTGACTGTGTATAAGAGTGAAAAAATTTAACTACAGTCAGGTCTGGCAACTTTACCAATGGATGTTAACTTTGCCATCAGGGGTGTAATAGTACAAAATTACGATTAACACGGAAAACGTAACGTTTTTCGAGATAAGCCATGTTTTGGATGAAAATACAATAACTAATTGACAGCATTGCTTTCGATATGGCAACATGAGAGTTAATTTTGGCATTTTATTTTAACGCGGAATTGTGCCGGCGAAATAACCTCTTTGTTCAGTGCTCCAGAACTTTAGTTTTTTTTTTGTTTGAAATATTGAATGGAGATATCTATATCTTTGTAGTAACGTAATATTAATGGTTATCAAATGTAATGTATCGTTTTTAACATGTTGGTTTTAACATGTATCTACAAAACTTACTTGGCAAAGTTACCATGATGTGACGGTTACTTTGCCATGTTTTGTTACAACCAAGGGTTGTGACTTTCAACCTGTATTTTTTTTAGTGTTCTGCACTTAAAAAGAATTTAAATAATTTAACATAGAAATGTTTGTATGTATGTTTGTATCGATGTTTCACCGTAGCAGCCCATAAGACCGATTTTACCAAATGAGTCGTCAATCAATTCATCTTTTCATCAAAAGTCTTGCCTTGGAGATATCCACATTGTAATCGGAAGGAACGGCAGTCGCCGGCAAATTAATTCACTCCGTTGCTGCACGTATTACGAACGAGGACGTTTCTTGATGAAATTCGCAAAATAAACTGCTAGATGATAGGATTTTTATGAATACGTCGACATTCCTATAAACTTTTCTTCGTACATATATTTATACAAACTACCTTCCAAATCTAATCTAGGCCGTAACAATATTTTTGCTAGAATGTTACGCGTTTGCTGAATTTGATATTGGATTCCTTCGACGTTTTAAGTGATTCCTTATCCTCTTTTGAAAGAAAAAAGTGTTATAAAATTTGAGATGAAAAGTTTAGTTCTTTCTGGTTTTTTTTTAGTATTTCTTAGTTTATATTTTATTTTAAATTTATGCTTTTTATATTTTGAAATTTATACATAAATCTGGCACCGATTCCAAAGCTATTTTTAGTGTGTTTACTCTTCTTATTAAGTAGTTTGTGGCTGTCATAAGTAGGTTATACATTTAAGTTCAAGTTTGAGTAGATATATTAGTGAATGATGCTTTATTGATTTCAAAGTCAGCTTCAACAAGCATTTTATTTAAAACGTAAACTTTGTCTATAATTAGCTGAACTCAATAGTAAATAGATAATTGGGGACAAAAAAGCCGTGAACTTTTGCATACAGGTCACGCTGAAACAAAATAATTTAGGCATATCATACAAAGCATTTTTGACGGTCGCGGCAGTTGAGCGGTTTACCAGGTGTTCCCAATTCCCTCGGGCAGTAGAATATTCTCTAACGCAATTTAATATCAAACGAATGTTAAAGATTGACATGAAGAGTTAACAAGTACGCTGTTTCTCAAACTGTGTAATATGTAACTAAGGAATTGATTTAAATTGTTAACTAAATTCATCATTAGTTATTTGCATTGAGCGCACTTCCAAATTAAAATAATAATTCGCTGTCCTAAAGTGAAGAGCAAGCAATATTTTCTTTTTCTTTATTATTAGCCGTAGCGATCGTAAAATTCTACTGTTCGATTCGCATCTTTTCCATTTTAGGAGGATTTGCCATAATCGCCACGCTTAAAAGCTGAGATAAGTAGCTAACTGGTAAGCGTTACTAGAAAGATTTTCTAATAGTTACCATGCAGTGCATTAGCTTTAAAAAATTAATAAGTGCTGAGCCGAGCCCTCACGCTGGTAACGTGGGGGACATCCCGCGTCTGCACAATTTGGGTTCGATGGATTTTGGCCATCAGTCTGTGGTCAGAGTTTTGTTTTTCAATCGTTAGGATTCACCGTATGCAGATAATAGAATAGAATAGAATAGAATGATTTTTAAATAAAAGTAGTTTTTACGGATTTTATCGCGTATATAACTTATTTAATATTCCCGACATTTCGAGCACTTTACAGCACCCATGTTCTAGGGGGGAATTGAGGTGTTTGACGTCCCAATATCATAGTCTTCACATCAGCTATGTATTCTTTAACATGTGCTGTAAAGTGCTCGAAATGTCGGGTATATATAATAAGTAAATATACGCGATAAAATCTGTAAAAACTACTTTTATTTAAATGTGTAGTGTTCGCGTAAACATAAGAAATCATTATAGAATGATTTTATTCAATAAGCTCCTCTAAAGCCCCATTTACATCATATTTATTATATATACTGCGTAAAAATATGTAGTAAGTAGGTATATATAGCTACGAGAGCCGTGGTAGCACAGAGGTTCAGCGCTTACGGTAAATTTCAAAGTAAGTAACAGAGTTCCATCCTCGCCGACCAATGTATGACCGATAATTTACAACGTGCTCGGCAGTAAAGGAAAAATCATAATGAAACGTATAATATGTCCGGGAAAAATAATATTCGAAGAGATGTGAAGTCCACCAATACGCTCTGGAGCAGCGCTGTGGACTCTACTTAGTACTTCATAAGCCTCTCAGAAATAAGAGGCCTGTACCCAACAGTGGAAAGTATATAGTCTATTACTTTACTTTTCCTTTAAGTAGCTATGAACTTAATGAAAAAGTGCAAAAGCTTTCCATAATAGTAGCCTTATAAATGGCAGAATGAATTCATCATTCTATCCTTCTAATCCGAAAACCCATCCAATCTAATCAAATCCAATCCTAAAGCATTGCAGTGAAGCCTAACAAAATATATAAAATTTACTTTTAAGACAGGATCTTTTATTTATTCTTTGTTCAAAATTGTGTGTACTGTACATTTTTAATAATTAACAACTGGAAATATTCAACCACTATTTTAATTGACTGAAAGATAAACCCTATCTAAGAAAACATAACCTTGTTCTGGCGGATCTAATGAAGTGTATTATTATACTGTGAAATTGTATCATTGTGTAATGTTTCGAAGTGCATAATGCAAGTCGCTGTTTGATAATTTTGGCGACCTTAACTGGAAACACTGCGATTGCACAACTAAAATCGGACCGTACCGTTGCTCGAACCTTGGCGCGACCTTTCTAATACATTCACCGTCGTTCAACGGGTATAGAAGAATTACGCTACAATTTAAATGTTAATCCGCTCACTCATATTTATTATAACGTACGTCATAGCATCACTATGCACTGACTTTGGAAAAGAGCAAAATAACCAAGTTTTCTCCTTTCAATAAAAGTAACGATCATGAATTGACCTTTGTCCAATATATGGTGTCGCCAGACCCGATTAATAAAACTTAAAGGCGTTAAAAAAAAAGTTAAAAATCGGAGATGTTTTTAAAATTAAATTAAATTCATTAATTTCCATAAATTATATTTTACTATTATATTTACTCTGTATATTCCGTTTAATTTGGAACTCACATGTGCTGAAGTTGATTTTAATTGGTTTAAAATATTTTTTGCGTGGAATAAAAATCAATATAGAGTTTATTGCGTTTTTGGTTTTCGATAAATTAATCTGATAAAAAAGTCTTTTCACCGATACACCAGAGTCTAGATCTAGAGTGTAGTAAACAATAGATTAAATGCAGAAGCCATTAAATTAGGAAATATTTTATTCTCTTAACAGAGGTTAATGTTAGCAATGATTCTTCCCACAACAATAACATTTGTTTTAGGAGTTTATCTTTAATTCTATGATGTCATAAAGTAATTGCTTTCTAAATTTAGCAGTGAAATACATGCAAAGACAGAATTATCACTAGGCGGTTGCATCGACATTTTGTTGTTACAAAATCGTCTACAAATCTTCAAGTTAGTCTATTTTATGATAAACATTTATGTACTCATTATTTTCTTTACCACGGGTAAGCAGAAGGCACTGTTACCGTGTATACGGTTCATTTCACGCAATTAATTTATTTACAAAGTAAACGAAAACTTAGGAAAACAGAGAAACCTGAAAAAGTTAGGAAAAACAGGTAATCTACTGTAAAATCAGGAGATCTGGCATCACTTTCTGCGCTATGTACAAGCCCGTGTCAAAGAGTGGAGAATATTATTTTTTCTTATATGACTAAAATAAACATGAAAATAAGTAAGTCAACTTTTGACTCAAACATTCGATTTAATGCTTGCATAATTAAAAATTAAAAATTTTGTACAACCGACTTCAATATAAATTATCAAGAATAACTCAAAAACTATTAGTCAGACCTTGATCAAATTTATATGGGACCACATGAGAAGCACCAGCTTTCAAATAAATCATCGAAATCAGTTCACTCAGAAAAAAGTTATGAGGTAACACACATTAAAAAAACATACAGTCGAATTGAGTAAGCTCCTTTTTGAAGTCGGTAGAAAAAGCACATTAAAGCATGACGGTACAGACGTGAAAATCTTGTGTTGCTTTTCTGATCACGAAGTCAGATCTATTAGGGTCATAAAAGTAAAATCTTTTCTAGTACAAAAATATCTTGGAGAGAAATATGTTACCCTACATTGAGGACGTGCTTAAATACTTAATACATTTCAGCACGACAATGATCGCACTCTAGTAAACGATTTCGTTGATTGTTGCCACCTTATTTTGTTTAGATTGCTCTCATATTGTAATGTGGATTTATCTTAAAGTCTCTTTTTTAAGTAAATAGAAATATATTTACTTTACAATGTTAAGTTTTATAGACCAGTGCATAAAAGAGGTAATTAATTGGGAAACGTGTATATTCCACTAAATATTTATTTTTAATTAAAGGATTTTTTTTTAATTGAAGGTCATGCATTGGTATTTAACTGTAAGTTTTATCAGATATAACGTGATAGAGCCAAGCTGCAACTCAACCGGAGTATGATCACGTTCTTTCAAAGTGCCAGCGCAAAATAATAGCTTAATGCTGCTGCTGTTTCGTGTGGTGCAGAAAACCGGAGACCATTTTTACTTGTAACGACGCATTCTATCTTTGTCCTCAGTGGTGACAACGCATCTATATTTTACTCTTAATCTAGTATGGATGTAAGTGTCTATGGGCCATATTATCCTATTATTTGTAAAGCTTCATTTATAAATAAATTTGCAACAGATTAAAATACATCTTTTTCTACGACAGACAATGTGATTTTTATCTGCATTTTTGTTTTGGTTTGCTTTATCTGTTTGCCAACAGAAAAATAAAACGAAAAAATAGTTCATGCAATAATTCTGAAAAGAACACAAAACCATGACATCTATATAAATAAAATGATAGAGGTTTGCAGTTGTGCGCGCATCACGGAAAAACTACTGGATAGATTTCAATAATGTTTTCTATGTTTTATTTCTAAGACACTTGTCCCTTATCTAAAAAAATATTGCGATATCTTAATTTAATATAAAGTTATTAAAGTTTTAAGAAACAACGATTTTTATACGGGGGTTTTAACACGGTCAACAGTACGTCGCTTGCTCTCTCGTTACTAACCTAGATAATTTATATATTTTAGCTACAAACGGAGCAACGAATAACATTGTTTACGATGAAATTTTGTCTTTTTGATGTTTTTTCCTTCGCACTTACAAAATCTTTGTTAATATATCAAGCAACGCGGACGAAGTCGTGGGTATCAGCTAGTGTTTTTATAAAACATGGAATTTACACATCTTACTTCACTTTTTATTTATTCACTATGTAAACCGACTAGTTTCGCATGACATGCAAACATCAGGATATACGTAGAAGTAACAAGAACAGCCAAAATAGTAACAACGATCACAAATAAAAATTATATGACATGTTTTAAAAAAATAAAATCCACTTAAAAACAAATAAATATAATTTTCACTTAATAATGGCTTCTGAAGTTGGTTGCTCAATATGACAAGATTAAGGTAACAACTACGAGTAGAATGTCATCTAAATAGTTATATTTAATCTTCATCTCCTATTTTTCTACTCTTAGGAATGAGATTTTTGAAATATATTTATATGAGACCATCCCTGATGTATAGACAATTTAATAAAAAGAAATTAAATTACTTCAGCCGTTTCTGTGTAATCGTTACTTAGATGAGTAACTTCTCGTTTTTGAACACGTTCAAAAAGGCGTTTATTTATAATCTTATTATGAAAAACTTTAGAGAGTAGGTTTAGAAATTTGTTATTTGCACTATGCATGTCATCCCAAAATTATTCCAAAATTACTACCAAATAGTATTATAATTTTGGTTTGATTTTGAGTTATCTTTATATATCAATTTGTTTGGCTTTGAGATATCTGCACTGTGTCATTTTTTAAACTTAGTAGTTAGTGTATTGTTTGCCCGTCCAAATTAACAAAAATTGACATCTCCTGACCGAAGATACTTCGCAGATAAATTTCTAGAATTTCAGTTTGAAACGGTAGTTAATCTCAATTTATAAAACTTCTTGGCACAAGGGGAGCAGGACTGTACGATAATTTAAGTTTTTAGTTTTAGTTTATTTTAATTATAGTTTTTTAATATTGTACCTACCTATTTCAATGATTAAACTGTATTTTTGTTGTTTACGAAATAAATAATATAAAAAAATATATCTTAGAAATAACATTTTCATTTCTTACACACGCAAATTAATAAAATATCATTTTACTTTAATGGACGCATTTATATTTTCTGAATTCCCTTTTAAAATAAAACCGCACAAATTCAAGTAGGAATCGTGCCCTGAGGGTCCAGTATAAAAAAAAACATAATCACTCACGCCTGTTACCCAGAGAGTTAGGCAAAGACTACGGATTCCATTTGGCACGATTCTGACACACCTTTTTCCCTTCCCTTACATCCATATACCTACGCATACATTCTCATCGGTTAAAGGTACTCTTAATCTGGTCCCATCTTCAAATATCGCCATTTTGGTATTACACTTAATCATATATGTAGATAGTTTATCCATCCTGAACATTATAGGTAAACTACTTTAACGAAAAGGTTAGACGGAATAAAGAACAAACGTTTGTATCTTTTCTGGCTCTGCATCCTCTTCAGACCGGAACTCAGCAGTGCAAGCACTAAAGTCTACCCACCTAGACCTACCCAGATAGACAAGTAAGTAAAAAAGGAGTCCTACTACCTACCTACCTACCTAGAAAACCACCTAGAAGGGATTCTAGGCCCACTGGAAGTACCCTATAATATTTGCTTGCGAGTATCAAAATATGTGACATAAATGGTCGCATCTTTTAATTTGTATTTTTTAAAACTCCTAGAGACCGTAGACTCCAGTATTTGATATTAATTTCAACTTGATAAATCTATATGTTTCTGAGAAAAAGGGCTCGACTGACGGACAGACGGACAGCAAAGTGATCCGTTTTTATTTTTGAGGTACGGAACCATATAATAAGGTTTATTATATAATGACTCTGACCGGTATCTCCGGTCTAAAGTTATTACATATTAACCTAAAAAGGTATTTAAATAAACCTTCATTCGGTTCTTACAGCACATGTCAGCCAGTGCTTAAACTTGAACTAAATATATAATATAATTTTTACGTGGTAGAGCCATGCTGCAGCTATATTAGTAGTATAGTTGTAGCACGAATGGGTCGGCTCGACCGGGGAAGGACCACGCTCTCACAGAATACCAGCGTAAAATAGCAGCTTAATGCTGCTGTGTTTCGCACGGTGAGTGTAGAGAACCGGAGACCATTTTTACTGGAAACGGGGCATTCCATCTTAGTCGTCACGGGTAACATAGCATATGCATCTTGATTCGTAATCGAGGATAGACGATAGGTGGACTGTGTGCTCGTTTGTCATCCTTATCCTATAAAAAAATCATTAAAATACTAAACACATTGTACGAGTAAGTTACATTAAAGTAACTTTTCACATATATTTTTTTTTACAATTTGTAATAAATTATTTCAGCACATTACTGAAATCGTACGATTTCACGACGCTTCTCATAAATGCACGAGTATCGTCAGGCCATATCAGTTATAGCTTGGGGCGAATTTTAATGTAGAAAAACATGTGATAAAACCGTATTATTATAACACGGGTGATTCGTGAGAGTATATGAGAATAAGCCTGTAATGGAAAATCTACGCGTGAACACATGTAACACATAGAATTGTATTATGTGTGTCACGCAATGACGATTTAAAATTCGCGCAGTAAAATAATCTGTGGCTTGATACAGAGAAGAGGCGGTGCGGTGTCGATTTAATCCGTGCGAACATTTTGTGCTGTATAGAGTTGGACCTTGCTCACTGCACTGTGAAATTAAATTAAGAGGTGGTTGAGCGCTCAGACGTGCACCGACCGATATTCATAATAGGATGTCGTACCCTTAGTCTCCCGCTCTGGCAGCGGCATTGTCAGAAAATGTTGACGTAAAACACTTTATCAAGGGAACCTTTGCCCCATGTTGGTTTGAGACTTAGGTATAGGTTCCATGTTAATGCTGAACTTATGACAAAATAATTCCAATTATTTTACTTGCCTAGCATGTCGTAAAAAGCGACTGCGACTACTACGATTTCTATTATCAATTCAGTTTTATAAAAAAAAAATACGTACAGATCAGGAAAAATATTACAGGAAAAGACATCCACATTGGTGTTCACAATCGCACCATTCAGGTATTATTCTTGAGAATTGTGGTTGGTTTTGTTTTGACATTAAATATGTATGTAGTAGACGTAACGTTCGGTTTGGCTGTATTTTGTAAATGTATCACGATCGATTATAAGCCGATGGCTTTTCTATATTAATATCTTTTAAGCCATATAATGTTATCATAATAAAGAGACAGCGCAATTGTAAAGTGATTCTCACCAGCTAACGATTCTCACCAGAATTACATCATCGCACTGCTGATAATAAGTGCGAGAAGTCTTCGAATATTACATCATCATCATCATCAGATCTACTCATATAATCTACTTATTCAGCAAGTAGAAACGCAGAAATGTATGACACCGCCGTCACAATACACACTGCTAAAAGAATACAAAACAAGTAAACGCATCCGGTGGCACAGATATCACAACAGCAATCAAATGTGCGGACGCGTCCTAATTCGAGTCTCGCCCACATTATCATGATTTAACGAAATTTACATACCACATACAAAAGCGAGCGTCTCCTCTTTCAAACAACCATTCGAGGGTGCCGTGAGGTGCATCGTAATTATAGAATTTTCCGATTAGGTAAGACCGTTTAGAAATCTGATGGTCAATTTATTTTTTCACACTTTAAACTTGTTATGCGCCCGGCTTAAGGCTTTACTGACCTACGTATCGTTTGCGTAATCGCACATTTTCCCATTCATTTCCATTCATTATTTGCGGTTTTCTAAACCTACTACAGGCACGTGTTGTAGGTGGTAGAGCCATGCTGCAGCTATATTATGGTTGCAGCACAAATGACGGAAACGGAGACCCTTTTTACTCGACACGACGACAGACGTAGATGTCTATGGGCCACAGCATCCACTTACCATCAGGTGGACTGTGTGCTCGTTAGTTTATAAAAAGGCATACAGATATTAGAGTAGAATGTATTCAAGATAATGAAAACAAATACTATCAATTGCAATTGGCATGTTTCCTAATGCTATCGAAATTGATAAGATTGTAGATTTAATAAAATTTTAATATATTTTACACTGTGTAAACTTATAACAAAAAAATATATATTCCAAAATAGCAAACAAGGAACTATTTATGTGAACAAACATTATGAGAAAATAACACAAAATGAAATACTCGTATATCATCTGTCGAGAAAGCAAAATAAATATGGGCATACCACGCTACGTTACGGAAACTACTGGACGCCTCCATTTTATCATCATTATGTCTATATAAATAAAATGATAGAGGTTTGCAGTTGTGCGCGCATCACGGAAAAACTACTGGATAGATTTCAATAGATTTTCTAAGTTTTTTTTCTTAAATACTTGGCTCTTATCTAAAAAAATATTGCGATATCTTCATTTAATATAAAATTATTTATGTTTTAAGAAACAACGATTTTATACGGGGTTTTTCACACGGTCAACTGTACGTCGCTTGCTCTCGCGTTTTTTTTAGCTACAAACGGAGCAACGACTAACATTGTTTAGAAGGAAATTTTGTCTTTTTGATGTTTTTTCCTTCGCACAAACGAAAACTTTGTTAATATATCAAGCAACGCGGACTAAGTCGCGGGTATCAGCTAGTTAATCAATAAGGAAGGAATCCGGCCAACTTTTTGTTCCTAGCGATATAAATATCACATGTTATCGCGGATTCAGCACTTAATATTTTAAGATTACAAAGTGGAACAGGAGATGGGCAGCAGCATATTTCTGATAACAATTCAAATTAATAAACAAGTAAAATTTTACATTAAAAAAAAAAATATACCACGTTTTTTATCATATTCTTGCATTCTCATCCGAATTTGAGCTATATTCAAAATTTTAAGTTCCCAACTCATCGGGAAGTTAGTTTAATGTAAATTACTAAATTCCACCCGGAACGACAGACAGATAGACAAGTAAGAAAGTGACTTAATAAAACGTGGTAAAAACTGCGGTCGCCAAGCGTGGCAAATATGGCAAAATCTATGAGGGAGACCTATTTCAAGCAGTGGACTTTTATAGGCTGTAAAGGATGGAATGGCTTACAAAATCTTTACTTGTGTATTAACATTCATATTTTAATTTGAAGTTAATAATAAAATAGCAACAACATCATTAAAGTGTAGCGGCGTTGTAAGAATATCCACTACCTTTTATCAACCTATGGGTGTCGTAAGAGGCGACAGAGCGAAACAACCCGGAGATGGGCAGCATTGAAGTGTCTGTTTGTAATGTTAAAATAGCAGCTTTTTACTAAATGCACATGAAAGTATATACGGTACTAAAAACAAAAAATAAATTTTTAAATTTTTGTCTGTCTGTCTGTTTGTTCCGGCTAGTCTCCGAAACGGCTGGACCGATTTTGATGGGACTTTCACTGGCAGATAGCTGATGTTATAAGGAGTAACTTAGAATACTTTTATTTTAGAAAAAGAATGAGGGTTCCACGCAAAAAAAAATAAAACCCATGAAATCAACAACTAGAAATAAAAACAAAACTGCGTTTGTCAATCCACTTTCAAAGCGTGACAACTATGACAATTATCTCCCCTATGAAGCAATCTATGGGGGAGGTCTATGTTCAGCAGCAGACTTAAAATACGCTGTAACGGTAACGCTGGGTAATTAAAGTGTATGTAGGAACCATAAACATAATCAAAATGAAAATTGTATATGAATATAACTTAAGCGACCTTACACTTAACCTTTATCAAGTCTTCCGTTATGTTTTGTGAGATATGAATATTATTTCTACGATTTGTCTGCTTTGAGAAAATTATTGGGAAATTGATTTTGATATTTGGTTCGACTTATTTAAATATACATTTACCTAATAACACGTTTACTGTGTTACATTTTTTGGTATAAATTCTTACAATTTGTTAAGATTTGGGTCTAGGCGAGCGGACGTCAAAATCTTTGATAATTAACTTATTACAATTACTTATGCTTTTAAATGCTTACAAATGCTTATATATAATAAAAAGTATAGTTAAATACATAAATAACAATAGGTATAGAATAAAAACTGAGTACACTCTCTGTTTGAGGGTTTTTCTTTTTTATCGTGCGATCGTTTGGCATTTATGACAAAGACATTCTTATTCTCTTGTATTATATATTTTTTACAATTATAGATGAAAAATGTCCACGTAGTGGTTACTGGATGCTGTAGCTCATAGACATATATTTACATGCTCCTCTCTCTCTCGATATAATGTACTAGAAATACTGACTTATCGAGTTTTTAGGGATAATTAAATATTCAAACTTATTAACTCGTATTTCGTTACTTTTTATTCAATATTTCTAACCTTGCTTATATAATAGGATACTAAGAAATGCCTTAAAATTCTTGTGTTGGCTTTGTGCCAGCTGCTGCCGCGGCACGCTCGCTTCGCTCGAGCCGAGCGCTCGTGCGTTGTAGTCACTTAATACAGTAATATATATGAATTTTCTGGTCACCAGCAACCTAAAGGAGGAGCTTTTCTCTTTGCTTGGCTCGTTGTCGTATTTACATATAAAATATGACTTTGAGCAAGACTAGTCATTAAAAAAATTCCCGTCTTTAATATACCTCTATACCTAAATGACCGTGTAGTGTCGGTGCAAGACTATATCCACTACCCCATATCGTCCCGCGGGTGTCGTAACAGGCGATAGGGGGAAGCAATTCTTATAATAACTAGAAAATAAAAAACTGTGGTTGCTAACCCGTCTGCCAAGCGTGGCAACTATGGCAAATGCCCCCTATATGTAATGTAAAGTAATCAATGGGGAGGCCTATGTACAGCAGTGAACTTTGATATAATAATAACGATGATGATGATCCAAATGATTTTGTTTTGTATCTATTTAAGCCAAATAAAATTATAATATTCAAATTCGATTGAAGTATATGACGTTAGTTGTATACCGAAACATATTATTTTAGTTGATAGATAAATCAAATGTTGGTATGATTTTGAAATTTTTGTTGGAATTCTGTGAGAGCGTGGTCCGTCTTTGACCGATACGAACCAATTGTCCAGCAGATCTGCAGTCCCACTACGGCACTAACTACACTCTTATTATTGTTATTATTATTTTAAATTTATATTAAATAATATGCAGTACAGTTCTACAATAACAAGATGCCGTTAAACTCAATTGTTTATCGCGACACTGTCTTCGTCACTCGCACAGTTATTATAGTATTACAGTTCTGATTTGTATAAAATCGCTTTAGGTTGATAAAAGTAACTTAAAGTAAAATGATAAACAATTTAATTCATAATTATCTCGTTTCTTAAATTTGTTTACTTAGTAATATTTTTACCCACATATATTTGTATAATTGAGCTCTAAGATTATAGCCACTTTATTGTTATAAGCTTAGCTAATTGGAAGATTGGGATCGCAATAAATATCTCACTGTCGTAGTACACAACGCCGGATGTAAATAAAAGCTGAAATTAGAACTGCTTTGGTTAAGGCTGTTCCATTTTCGTTTATAAGATGCTTTACACGCAAAATTTGTGTTAAATTCGAAAGCTGCTATTATTGCTTTGTCAGTCGAAAAAAAGGAATTTATTAATAATAATAAGATTATTAAAATAAATATAAACCGGTTTATTTATTAAATGGATCCGGTCTATCTGATCTGAAACTTATGTGGAACCACTGTGGAAATGTATTCAATAGATGAACTAAAAACCAGTCACATCGGTTAAATAACCTTGGATATATCGTGTTATACGAGTGCATTATCAAATTACATAGAGTTGATAAACTAACTTCTTCCTTGACAACAAACGAAATACAAAAAATTACTTAAAAAATCGTTTCGTAGTTATCTTAATGTAATTAATCACTCACGGTCAAATTATTGACCGAGAGTTAGTTTAATACGCAAAACAAGCTGTAACAGCTGTGTGTGGGTGTGCAACGGTCCGAAACAGCAAGCATGTGGTAAATCCACTTTCGCTGTCTTTCGAACTGACCGCATAGTAACCCTATTGAGAGTTTCGACTACACCACGCATATAGTAATGTGACTCAGGTGTTACGTCAAATATTTTGTTACACAGAACGACTATCACCTTTCTTAGTGATACAAATGTATTCGTTTTACGCAACGGAAACGAAGACAAAATAAGCATGTAATAAAAAGCGAGTGTCCTCGAAACAACTAATTGTTTTATATAACATCAACAATGCATTCTCTTATTCAGACGTCTGCCGAATTCGATATTTGGCGTTGCTCCAATTATTGTCAACGGTGCACTTAAATTAATCATAACGTTTTGTTTGTCCTAAAAACAATGTTTTAATTGTAGTTTATACAATATTGAAAACTAATTATTATAAAATAATGTTTAAATTTAAGTTTATACGATTAAGATTGTAAGCTAATAATTATAAAAACAGTGTTTAAATGCAAGTTCATACAAGATAGTAAACGAATTATTATAAAAACAATGTTTAAATATAATAACAACGATATTTAGGAACCCACTCAAATACACAATTTTTTTATCAAAATCGGTCGAGCCATTTTCGAGTTTTAGCGAGACTAACGGACAGCAATTGATTTTATATATAGAGATTATCAATTAATTTTGATGTTTTTTGAAAGGTACGAAGAAATAATCTAAGTTATCTTATAAAGATGTCAAGGATCACATCCCTCATATTATGTATTGCGTGACTTACAGGCACGTCACGCTGCCCGTGACAAATGAACTTTATCCGGATTTTCTTTCATGCACCTTCTCGGTAGTCACATCGATGTCTTTCTGCCCTCGGAATCCAGAGTTAGTATCTCTTCAGAGAATGATAAAGTAAATATAGCGTAGCTCTTGAATAATTTATTTAACGCGAGGGTCTACCCACGTAAGACGCTGCCGACAAATATTCCGAACCCGAAGAACCACGTCACGCTTTTGTATTTTAGTGGTCTGATTACCCAACTCGGAATCGTGTGAATAGTGTAAAAATATTAACTTGGAACAGGACCAAGACTTTCCGCTAACGTTTATATTGGCCAACTTTTACAGGATAATATATTCTGGGTTATAAATTTTTCTTGAATAAAAATGTTACACTGTTTTTGTTTATTTTTGAAAATTAACAAAAGTTACGTAATAAACAAAGATTAGTCTTTTATTTCTTTAAGAGATATTAGGTTTTTGATTCACTTATTATAAGCCAGTGCTTGACGACAATCCCACCTGGTGGTAAGTGGCGATGAAGCCTTATATGGTAAACCGCACTGTCTTAGTGTAACAAAAGCCAATTCACTCTTGCCTTGAAGACGCCCAGATTGTTATCGGTCGGAAAGACAGATATCGACAATTTTGATATTGACAACCGAATTAATTCCTGGTAATAGTCGATGTAGTGGCAGTGTAAGAATATCCACTACGTCGTTCCGTGGGTGTTGTCAGAGGCTACGGAGGGAAACAAACTTGGAGATGGAGATCAGGTCATCAGAATTTTCCTAATAACAACTAAAAAGTAAAAAAAAAACTGCGGTTGTCAACGAGCCTGTCAATGCTTTATCTTGCCAATGAGGCAATCTATGTGGGAGGCCTGGATTGGACTTTAATAGGCTGTAACGGTAACGATAACTGTAAGCCTTATCCGATTCCTAGTCCAGATTCTCCTCTAAACAATTGATTTGTGGTTTTGCTTTATTTATCTTATAATCCTCTTTCTTAGGGCACACGGATCGTTTCGTTTCATCATGTACAGATAAGTTGGTTCCATTTTTGATATTTACACACACATATATATATTTATATTGAAGTAAACAAAATTGAGCCTTGTTACGCAAAAAATTCAGCCCACATTCGGATCAAAAATTAGGTATATATAGTATGCAAAAATAATCCTTACGGTCTATACTATATATACATTTGCTATAGTGAGAACAATTATAGCCAAAATTGTATTCGATAATTCAACTTAGGCTTGAATTCAATGAATACCGATGTATAATAATAAATAATTATTTCATAGTTAAATGAAAATTATTTTTTAGTTCTCTTCAGACGGGAACACAGCAGTTACGCACTGCTGCTTGGCTTCTGAAATACGTAAGAGGATGATAAGTGACAACTGCAGCCCATGGACACCTGCAAACTTCAAGTGAAGAAGGCCATAAATGAGTTTTCATTCTTAATTTGGGTTAAAGAACTACCAATAAAATACGGGAAAAAACCACCTGCATATAAAAGCAGATTAATTTTGCTGTTTCCTTTGTTTAAAGTCACTCCCCGCCTTATCCTTTTTTAATAATCTGAGTAAAATAATTAATTATAATAAAAGTACTGATAATTAGAACACACGCCAAGAGCAGGCATAAGTATAAAAATCACATTACAAAATAGTAATTTTACTTTTTTAAGATATCATTTTCGAAAATGGAGGGGCTGGTTAGGGCAGCGGGGGAGGGGGAGGTTACGGCCGGCATTTTCGGCTCTAGCTCTAGCTATGCCTCGCCGTTCTACTCCACTGAAACTGTGCCGTACTTGAATAAAATACCTGTTTATGATATTGTTATAAATAGATATAATATATAGCTTTTAACATAGTACACTGACAGTCATCATCATCATCATCATTATAGCCCTTCACAAGTCTACTGCTGAACATAGACCTCCCCCAAGGAATGCCACAAAGCATAGACATATATAGTATATAATAAAGAAGTAAAGTTACAGTCTTCATGCTAGGCAGAGGCCTTCTCTCATTTCTGAAAGGGTTTTAGGCCAAGGAAATGTTCGCCAAATTGCTCCAATCCGTTTTGACGGCCTTCACATATCTTTTCACAAGTATTTTTTTTAATTTATCAGACATGCAGGTTTTGCCCTCGATGTTTTACTTTTCCGACGAGCAATCGATACTTGTTTCGATTCCCGCACGAAACAAGTATTTGTATGTTTGTCCTTGTGAAATTCATGTATGTAAACTGCCCCCACGATACAGGAGAAAATCCTAGTGTGGAGGTTACGTTTTTTTAAAGAAAAGAAAGAAAAAAAGAAAAGAATAGTAGCGGAGTAAGCGAATCCACTAATCCATATATCATCTCGTGGGTTTTTAAGCGGTGCCAGTAGGAGGCTGAAACAAGATATGGGCAGCATCTTTCTCTACGATCTACGAGTATTATTTATTTTTCCCCCGTTATCCCGTCTGCCAAGCGCGCCAACTATGAAAAAATCCCCCTTTGAGACAATCGGTAGAAGTATTCTGTGTTCAGCAGTTGATTTTGTTAGGCTAGAAGGATGATATTGATGATGACTGCTATTTTGTTCTACGAAGTTGAATTAATAATGTCTATATTTGCAAATTTTCACCGTGCTTGGAATAACTCATTCGGTTACTAGCTAGTCGAGTTTTGCATCAATTAGGCGCCCGTCCAATTCACGTCCAACTTAAGCTCTTCTTTTATCGGTATAAAATGTGAATATTACGGTTAATAAGAACGAAATTGAGGTTATTTCTCGACTAAGCGTGATTAATGGTCCAAGGTGGCGAAGTAACAATCTCTTGTGATTTTATTAGAAAAAAAAAACTTATTGACGCCTCTCGAAATTACGAGTATCGTGATTGCATTAGGAATTTGCAAATATTTAAACATGAGCCTTTTTAAAATAAAAAAAAACCTGCGACAGTGTCGAGGAACACTCGGTTGGAACGAAGTTCCTTTCGTAGTATATTATTATTGATAAACGTATTATATTATTGATTAACAAATACAAATAAATGAATTACTAGAGTCTATTAAAATGAAGCGTCATTTAAAATAAAATAATATTTCTTTCATGGCAAGATAAGAAAAAGTGCCAAGCCAAAAGCCGCCAAGGCCGTCTACGCTACGTCAGAAGGGGTCGTGATGGATAAATCTTACACTTTTTCTCGCCTAGCCCCCATCCGCCAAATTCGTACCGTCCGATGAGGAACTTCGTTCCAATAAATCTTTTAACAAATAAATGCAACCCTGGCTTTCTAAACTGGTTGTAAAATATGTCTCTTAGAAACCAGTGTCTTCCCCTTATAGTGGTAGTACAACTACAATAGATTCTGGCGACTTAAGAATAAATAGAATTCAATTAACAATGAATTAACATACAGTAAACGATTTTTTTTATAGGATAAGGGTGACAAATGAGCACACAGTCCAGCTGGTGGTAAGTGGTCGCTGTGACCCATAGACATCTACATCTATCCTCAATAAAAAATCTAAATGCAGATGCGTTGTCACCCGTGAGGACTAAGAAGGAATGCCTCTTTTCCAGTAAAAAGGGTCTCCGGTTCTCTACACTCACCATACGAAACACAGCAGTGTTAAGCTGCTATTTTACGCTGATATTCTGTGAGAGCGTGGTCCTTCCCCGGTCGAGCCGACCCATTCGTGCTACAACTATACTTCCAAAAGAAGGTGCAGTATGGATCTACCACGTATTTATGCTTTATTTGCACACCAAGTATAAAAGGGCGGACTTAATGCAATTAGGTATTTTCTAATTTCCAGTTTACCTCCAGACTAAGTGTTTACAGAAGATATTGTGGGTGCAAAAAAAAAATACGTTTGCGACGAGTTTATTACGACCATAGACGAGTTTATTTATTCAAAAAATGTAATTTTTTTTAAATTATTATCATTACATATATTATGTACTTATTATGTTTTTCAATTTATTAGTCCCGCATCTATTTCAATGCAAGATCATTATTGAAATGTATTCCAATACAAGTTAACAATTTTTTTATTTCAAATATTTCATTATTTTATTCATAAAATATAAAATAAAAACTACTACGAGTCCGTGTGTGGTATGATTTCTCAAAATTTAGATTATCGTTACCGATCTGAACATAGGCTTCCCCCATAGATTGCCTCATAGGGGGGATATTTACCATAGTTGCCACGCTTGGCAGGCGGGTTGGTAACCGCAGTTTTTATTTTTAGTCGTTATTAGGAAGACGCTGCTGCCCATCTCCTGTTTTATTTCCCTCTGTCGCCTCTTACGACAGCTACGGGATGATATGGGGTATTATCACTACAAGGTATTATTTAGATTGCTTTCCCATTAATCGCTCGCAAGAGCCACACCTATAGATCAGCATCGCGTAAAGGTGAGCTTGGTTTTTAAATAATAGATAATTATAATAATCTCCCTTATAACTTAGATCGTTTTTCTCCTTCTTGGAATCTCTCTTCTCTGTCAGGAAATCTTAGGGAGGATTTGTTTTAATCGTCACTAGTTTCGCACCTTTGACGTTCCTTTCGCCGGTGTGGGGATTTTAAACGTAAACGAGATAGTTATATCGCCATCCATCGGAAACCATAAGATCTTTCTAGCATATCCTCAAAGTCACCCTTCCCAAAATTGTCTTGCGACACGAGACGAGTTTTGGTGATGGCGATGAATTCCTAACGCCGCTGACACACAGCAAGCCTTAGATCGTTAGTATTATGTAATTATGTCAAAGTTATAAATGTTACGCTAATCAGTTGTTACTATCCACCGAGTTACGTTCACCAAGCTATTAACTTTGACCGTTTTGATTTGACGCGTCATAAAATGTAAAACGGGTCATTTTATACCGTAGTGGAACGTTAAGAGCGACCACATGCACCACTTATAGTTATCGACTCACCTTTCACTTACGTCATCTTTATTAAAGCATCACATTTTACTCAGTCTCTTAGATACACCTTTATATTAGGTTGTTCGTACTTTAGTACCTCCTTAATAAAATCTATTTATTTGTTTTATAGAATATGGGTAACAGACGAGCACACAGTCCACCTGATTGTAAGCGGATGCTGAGGCCCATAGACATCTACATTTATCCTCGATTAAGAATCTAAATGCAGAGGCGCTGTCACCATTGAGGACTAAAGATGGAATGCCTCGTGTTGTGTGAAATGGCATGTGTTGAGTTTGAGCATCTCATTGTTGTGAGCGTCTACAGACCCCCATGTTCTATATTAATAAACAGAATAAATCTGTTGTAATATGTGGAGACTTTAATATCAATCTCCTAGAAGCTTCCTCCACCAATATTAAAATTAGATCATTGTTTAAATCATATGGTCTTTTTAATTTATGTTTAGAGTCAACGCGTATTACCGAATGTAGTGCAACATGTATAGATAACATTTTTACAAATGTTAAGCCGTTGCATAAATGTATAATTCAAAAATTGAGTTCTGATCACTGTGGACAGTTAGTTTCGTTACCTTATGTTCACAAAAAGCAAGTAGATGAGAAAATTGTGTTTGTTCAAGTAAATGCACGTCGCTTGGAGAAGTAACGAAGTAACGAAGTGAAGAAACTTCCATCACTTTCATACCATAATAACCCTAATTTTTTGTATGGAACATTGTTTAAGCTTATTTGCAATGAATTTGATAATATTTTTACTTCTTAAACGTTCTTCTTGAATAGTCGGAAGGCATTCAATGAATGGGCGACAGTAGGAGTCCATAAGAGTAGACATAGGTTATATGAACTTTACCATGAAAGGTCATATAACCCTATCGTCGAATTTAGGGAATATGTAAAAAGATATTCAAAAATATTTAAAGGAGTGTGCTCCATAGCCAAGTCTTTGCATTTGAGCATCAAAATTAAGACGACTTCTAATAAAATTAAAATGACGTGGAGTATAATTAATAGTGAAACTGCTAAGGTCAACTCTCGCAATTCAAACATTAGACGCGAAGTTTCAATGGAGCCCCCATATATCAAAATTAGCAAGCATACTTAGTTCTGCAGCATATGCTGTAAAAAAGATTCGAAATCTTACCAGTGTGGAAACGAAACTAGACTTGTTTACTTTAGCTATTTCCATAGCATAATTTCGTATGGTAATTTGCTATGCGGACACGCGACTAACACTGAAATTATATTTGTTTTACAGAAGAGGGCCATAAGAGCAATCTATGATTTAAAACCAAAAGAGTCGCACCGACAAAAATTTAAGGAAATTAATGTATTAACTTTGGCCTCTCAATACATTTATGAAAATGTAATGTACGTACACAAAAATAAAAGTAGTTATACAAAAATAACTGATATTCATTCTGTAAATACTAGGAATAGACACAAGCTAGTAGTACCAGTTACTCGACTCCACCGAGTCAGTAACTGGTTCCTGCTCAATGATCAAAAACTTTATTAAACAAAGTTTGTATAAAAAGGGTTATTGTAATATTAGGGAATTTATGGATGATAATAACGCCTGGGAATGAGATGATCGCTACCAAGCTATTTTTAATTTGTTTTGTGTGGTTAATTGTGTAACATACATGATTGTAAGCTGTTATTAAAAAAAAGTCCCGCTGGGTTTCTTGCTGGTTCTTCCCAAGACAGAGGTTTTTTTCGAACCAGTGGTAATGAAACAAAAGAGTGACTTTCAATAAGTATTATTTATAATCTATTTGAATAAAAAAGTTTCTGTTTCTGTTTCTCTCTCGTTTCCAGTAAAAACTCTCGTTCTCTATACTCACCATACGAAACACAGCAGCATTAAGCCACCATTTCACGCTGGTATTCTGCGAGAGCGTGTTCCTACCCCATTTTTTTTACTTAAGCAAGCAATATACTTTCTATATGATGTCCGTTCAAGGCCTTTTACTATATCCGAAGTCGATGTAAAACTGTTTTTACAAACTACTAGTTCTGCAACTTACAACGATTTGAAAGGTAATAAATTTTGGTCGTAAATTGTTGAAATAAAAACAGAATGTTAAAGAAAACGTAACTAACGTCTACTTTTAAATATAGGAAGTTTCAATTTATTTAAAGTACCCTAGCGAAAACCTGTTCTTTTTTGAAAAGATCTACATTGTATGAAAGAAACCACATAACAGAACATTCCTGAGCTGTGCGAATGACAAATAATGAATCAGACCGTAACATTGCCGCATATGAAACAGAATATCTAGGATTTAAACCTATGTTCTTAGATTTAAATAATCTATGCCTATGTTATATGTATATGTATTCTCTTACGACGTCAGCACGCGGAAGTTTTTATTACAATAGGCAAAATTTTGATTACGATATCGAAGATTATTTACGACCATGGCAATTTCTCCTTAATCAATTTTGCGGTAGATGTCATAGTTCCATAAGTGTAAAGCACAATACGATACATAATAAAAACGATACAGGCTCACTCACTCCATCGATCCAACCCATGTCCAATGTAATGGTTTTTCGATAACGGAACTGCTGTAGAATTTAGAGTCAGATACAAACATATAAAAGCAATCATATTATACAGATGCGAAAAAAATAATGTTGTTGTTTCTTTCTTGCTGTGCGAAATATTGATAGTACATTGTTACCAATAGGAGTACCTTAATATAATAAAGAAAAATATTTACAGCAACAAAAATATCATATGATTACTCGCGTTCTAGTCCCAAGAACGCCTGCTGTTTCCCCACTGAATGATTATACTATTTGGGCAAGAAAAATATCAGTCCCTTGTGACCAACGGCGACAAATTGCTGCGGATACAGTTTATTTAAAAACTTCACTGCACATGGACCCAACGGACTGTCTTATAGTACTATAGTCAGATGATACATATTACTAGCTGGAACCCGGCGAGAAGAAATAGTTGTGGAAATATCGTTTTAAATTTGGAAGAGTTATATTGTTTAATTGGGAATTTATGAACATTCATTGAAATTGAATGATATATAACTTTCAAATTTTGTCGGTACGATACGCACCACACCTACTGTAAATTAATTATACTATGCTTATAACTTTACCACCTACTGTAAGTTAATTGAACTATGCCTATAACCTTCACGCAAGTGCAAGCAATAAGTTGACAAAGTTTTACCGCGATCTGACGAACGGTATGGCAGCGCATAAAATGCGAACAAACAAGCATTAATTTTTATATATTAGATTTAATACAAAGAAACAAAAATTTGCAGACGTCGCAGTCTAATAAATTATTATAACAATAGAAAAATATTTATCAGTACGAATGAATCATTGAAATAGTCCAAAACTTATTGCGTTAACTCTAAGTAACAAATTGTGAAACTTTGTTTTAGCTAATTGGATGTGATTTTATGCAAATATAACACGTAAAGAGAAAAATTTAAAGTGTTAATTTGTATTTTTATTCTTTTTTTTATTTAGTGAATAGAATTATAGAATTATAATCTACAAAGACAATTTTTATCCAGGCCAACATATTTTGATATTGATCTAAAAACTCATGATGTGTGTCAATGTCACTTATTATTTGCGTCACGGTCTGGGGCTTTTACTTAATTAAAATAACGTAAGAATTTGATAAAGATGTAAAGCCATTTTACGTGTTGTATGGTAGGTGCAGATAGAAAATTATTATAATTATTATATGAAATATATTAATATATAATAAAAAAATTATTATATATTAATATATTTTTGTTTACCAGTAATGACAATATGAAAAGTTATATGTTTAACGTAAGACTTTGAGAGAAACTATCATCCGATCATATCCTAGGGGTACCAAAGCAGCATAACCCTATCATATTCTTCTTCTTCGCCAGCACATAAAAGTCCACAGTTGGACATGTGCCTCTCCCATTGTATGGTGGACCTTAATCGTCACGCTTGGCAGGCGTATGGACACTGCTGCCCGTCGCTGGTCTGGATATTTTACGTATGGCATAAACGAAATGGTTATACCACAATCTATTGAAAGCCATAAGAACTTTCTGGCATATCCCATAGTTGCCTGTTACGACATTCTGAGGACGAAATGGGATGGTGGGTTCTACGCCGCCATTAAACAGCATATCCAGACATAAACTACTAATACAAGCGACGGGGAGCAGCGTGTAGATATAGGGAGTATATCTGGTAGAGGCACGCTGCAGCTATATTATGGTTGTAGCACGAGTGGGTCAGCTAAACCGGGATACGACCTCGCTCTCATAGAATACTAGCGTAAAATAGCAGCTTACTGCTGCTGTGAGTGAGTGAGGGTGTGATGGTGAGTGTAGAGAACCGGAGACCCTTTTTATTGAAACGAGGCATTCCATCTTAGTCTCAATTGAGGATAAATGTAGATGTCTAGGTGGCCCTACATCCACTTACCATCAGGTGGACTGTGTGCTCGTTTGGTGACAAATTATTCTTTCTTTTATTCTCTTCTTCTTATTCTATAAAAAAAACATTAAAGGTGTGACTATATACTGTGATCGGCAAACCGCTTGGCAAGCGTGGTGATTACGAGAAATTCCATTTATTTTATAATATTTAATTTTATGTCAGAGGTGGTACACAGTAGACTGTTTACGAGTTTACGTCTTTTGTTAGAGGGGAAGATAAGGATGAAAGATTTTGAAGGAAGTAATGAAATAATCTGACAGTCATAAGTTCTTGTTGTTTACCAGGAGGGAGTACCACTCTCTTCCTATTTCTGCCGCTTAACAGGAGTGCTTTCACCGGTCTGAAGGGTATAGAGAGCCGGTATACGATATACGATAATACCCGTAATTACAGGCTGTGAGGCATTGCACCTTAGTACTCAGAGGTGACAACGCATCTGTAGCCTTCTGTTTTCTTCTTTTTTTATAGTTGGTTACATGTGTCCATAGGCGGCAGTAGCCCCTTACCATCAGGTGGATAGTAAGTTCGTTTGTCATTTCAGTTTTATAAAAAAATAGTGTTTTGCAGATATTGTCAATTTTTCATAGGTATATTCAGTCCGAGCAGCAGTTGTCCCTCTCTGTTGTCTAGCTTGGTCTTTTGGGCACTGTGTGACAGCAAATATCGTTAAATAGATATTATACCTATTCTTCAAACCTGCATCCCGGATATCTTCTTAACGTTAAATACTTAGTTTCAAAGAAAATCGCTCGCAGCATACGGAAATACAGACTTCAAGGTTCAGCTATAAGTGTTCTGTTTTGCTTATTTTGGTACGGCACAAGAAAGATTTAACTTCTAAAAGGAATTTATTACTCCCTTTTTTCGACGGCCAGGGAAACTTTTTTAAGGAAGAAGATTTGAAAAAAAACAAATAAATATTTATCTAGGCAACGGCTCTGAAGCGCAGTCTCTAAGAGTTTCGTTGCGGCGCTGCAGGACCTACTACAATGGCAAATATCCCCCCTATGAGGCAATCTATGGGGGAGGCCTATGTTCAGCAGTGGACTTAAATAGGCTGTAATGGTAATGGTAATGGATGGCTACAGGACCGCAGGTTCTCACGTGCTCAGGTGTTCAGGTGTTCAGGTGCTGCACGGAAAAGTATTTGTATAACCTGCGAGTAATTGATCTTCGTCTGGATACCCATACCCATACACACGTACCCATAAGCGATTGATGTATGTAAAATCCCTTAACGATATATGTAAAAAACCTACTGAGTATGTGAAGGGGAGCTACATATTAACAACAACAAAAAATCTTAAATAAAAAAAGAGTTTTCATTTCGTAATACGATGATTTGTAAAAAAAGACTGCGTAATATTAAATACAATCAAATAAGTTTTAAAGAAATAAGTATCTCTACATAAAGCCAATCCTTGGCATCGACTAATCGTTCAAACTAATTCGATTCATTCGAGATTTCACTTTTACGTTGCACTTTTATTCAACTAATGAGAGAGCTTCGCTCGCAACATCATCACGAGTTTAAACTCCAAACTTCACAATGTCAAAAATTTGGTCTAGACCACATAATGTTACACAAATTGTAACATTGTGAAGCCTTACTGTCACGTAACTTTGCGGTCAACGTTGACCAATCATCTATGAATAAGATACAGTGCAGCATGAAATGTAAATTACATATTTTAAGCTATCAATTTGAATCTGTCACAGTATAGCTTTTTGCTGTAATCTGTTTTGCTCTAAGATATTTGCTGTAATGTATTTTAGTGTTGATGTATGTACTTTTGCTGTTGCAAGAAAGAAAATTGGGCCAAGTTCGTGAGACGACAACCGTAAGCTGGGGTTCCGTACCTTGCTCTTTTTTAACTGCCGTTCGAATCCATTAGAAAATGATCTAATAATAATAATGTTTCCCATATTTGAATGGGTTTTATGCAATCATGGGGCTCTACACGCTATTAAGAAAAGTCAGAATGTGTCAAAAAAGGCACGTATGGCAATTCATAATGCTGTGTTAGTCCCTACTTTAATGTATGGTAGTGAAAGTTGGGTCTGGCAGAAGAAGCATGAGAGTAGAATAAATGCTGTAGAAATGCGGTCATTAAGGAGTATGCTAGGGCTGAATCTGAATGACAGGGTGAGAAATAGTGTGATAAGAGAAAAGTGTGGTTTGCAAGATGATGTTGTGACCAGGATTAAAAAGAATGCTTCAGTGGAATGGCTGAACCAATTGTAATTAAACTTCTCGAACAAATAGGGAGCAATGCCAGGTGTGATTAAAATTTTTTTGAAAAAAACGAAAAATTGATAAAACCTATGGCTCTTGATTATCTCAAATATAAATAACGCCATATTAATAGATCCGATCCAGGCAAAGCCGGCGCGGGTCGCTAGTTATAAATATTATTAGTATAGAGTACAGTACCTAATACTTTTACGATACTTTAATTTCTAACTTTACAAACACCTACCATATCTTGACGTAAATTCTTAGAGTAACACAAATTTTATACCAATAAAGACGCTTCAAAGCCCATCAATGTTAATATCGAATAAATAGCTTTTGAGCGAGGCGTCCAACCGATTGAACTACATGCACACTTAAGTTCCACTTACGTAAGTTGCTCGGTATTCATCGAAAGATGTGTCTTCTATAACTAACTACTACTAGTTAGTAACCTCTTGCCTTAACAACATACTCGAACTTATCTCACTTTATTATTATCGCTTCGGGCAACTCTCCACATCATGTAGATAATGATATTGTAACATCAGCTTTCTCTGTTAATATTTATCTAGATGAGGCACAATGACCTGATCTTTATAAAATTAATAAAATAAAACCAAAAGTACACTATGATGGGCAATATATTTTGTGTCTATACTGTGTACTATATTTTATACTATGTAAACACCACAGGTAAATAGGATTTTGTAATCATTTTCAGATCTAAGCTTACAAATAAAAAATACAACTTGCAGTAATTTCTTTAAAGTTTAATCAATTATCGTTTTGATAGTTATGTAAAACGGATTTTATTTTCTAAAAAAGTTATGTTTTCACTTTTGAGAATTCTGTGGAACAATCAGTCCCCTGCGCTGCATTAGTTCGTGTTGGCTAGACTACACATGTTCTCAAAATATTCTATGTCTTGGATATGCTGGTTTCCTTACGACAGACGTAAAGATACTCGTATCTGCCAAGGTCGCTCAACGTATGACCTCAACCGTCGCCCTAGAATGCTGCCCCATTGTCCAGCAATGGACTAAAATCGTGATAATGAATGTAAACTTGGTAATTATTTTTGAAATATTTTTAATTATTTATAAATGTATGTTGAATAGTTACATTAGTAAGATATTTGTTAACCAGTTAGACTCTAATGTGTAACATATAAAATGATTGCAAACTGTTATTTTTTCAAAAAAATATGTCCCGCTGGGTTTTTTGCTGGTTATTTCCAGGACATAGGTATTTTCCGAACCGGTGGTAAATTAGACATAAGAGTGACTTTCGATAGCAATTATTTATAACCAGCGATCCGCCCCGGCTTTGCACGGGTGATCCGAATGTAAATCTAAACTATCTAGGCACCCATTCAAACCACACACAAAAAATCATCAAAATCGGTCGAGTCGTTTTTGAGTTTTAGTGAGAGTAACGGACAGCAATTGATTTATATATAGAGATCTATATTGAATAAAAAAGGTTTTAACTCTATTGAGAATGACAGTCCAATCAGATCCTTACCTATGATCAAACATGAAATAATAGTATCTGACAAAATACTAACTCAGGTTAAATCTTGTGAGACGTTATTTTTCAAAGTTACATATTTTTTTTATTTTAAAATTTTAAAGACCAGTTAAACTACAATATCGCCCAAATTGTAGGTTATCAAAATAAAGAGTTAACGATGAAACATTTGAATGTGATAAAGTAAAGCCGACTAAAGTGAATCGCGCAATCGCATTGTCTATTTTGTTTGTTTCCAATCTTACTTCGAACTTTGTTGGATCTACGACTTCTTGGGACACTATAATAAAAGGTCTTATAAATTCTGACAGATCGTAGAAGATAATCAAATTACTCTAACAACAATTTATGATAAAAGGTAGTGTGGAGATTGAAATTATATAAAAAAAGACTATTTTTTTATAGGGTAAGGGTGACAAGCGAGCACACAGTCCACCTGATGGTAAGTGGTTGTTGTCGCCCATAGACATTTACATCTATCCTCGTTTGTGAATAAAATGCAGATGTGTTTTCAGCCGTGAGGACTAAGATGGCATGCATCTTTTCCAGTTAAAAGGGTCCCCGGTAGAGATACACTCACCAAACGAAACACAGCAGCATTAAGTTGCTATTCTACGCTGGTATTCTATGAGAGCGTGGTCCTTCCCCGGTCGAGCCGACGCATTCGTGCTACAACTATAACTATATAATCGCATACAGATAAAAAATAAATTTAAAGTGTCTGTCTGTAATATCGAAGTAACTGTCTTATATTGAGCTGAAAGGGTTATTTGCATGCCATTAAGACATGAATGTCCATTTTAAAAATTATTGTCTATCTGTGTTTACGTCTGTCTGACTGTTTATATTTCTGTCTGTCTGTCTGTCCGAGCTAATTTTCGTGGCTGAACCGATTGTAATGAAACTTTACGAATAGATAGAAAGCAATGCCAGGAGTAATCTAGGCTATATTTTATCCAGAAAACTTGGAGATCATTTTGAAAAACCGTAAGATTAATAAAATAAGTGGTCTTTGCTTATCTTGAAATAACGCCCCATTAATAGATCCTACCCAAATTAATTGAAATTAAAATTAGTTGCACTTTATGATATTTAAATGTGAATGTATTTAAGAAGAAACACGATCTGGGCCACAGCATCCACTTACCACTTACTTAGGCGGACTGTGCACCCGTTTGTCACCTTATTGTATTAAAAAATTGTAAAATATGTAGCATAAAAAGGATCACGTAAACCTTATTTTATACTTTGAAAGGACTTAATGAACCTATTTTAAACAACACCCACATAATATTACTCCATCTAATGGACTAGCAAATAAGATCCTAATCCGATCATATAGCTCTACGGCGCTTGTCGACTAACCGGCTTGTCATTTAATTGAACATCGTATATTGCCTGTTATACATAAATTACATGCAATATTGGGTAGTAATTAATATGATGAAAATCACTTATTAACGCGGCTTGTGAGATTTTTGAATGAATTAAAGACTATCCACTACCCGATTTCGAGGAAAATTAAAACAGAAGATGGGCAACACCATCTTTCTGATGATAACAACTGAAAATAATAAAAAAATTGCGGTTGCCAACCCGCCTGCCAAGCGTGTCAACTATAGCAAAATCCTCTCGATGAGGTAATCTATGGGAGAAGTTTATTTGACTCTGTCTGTCTGAGTTTAGCAGTGGAATTTTAAAGGCTTTAATGGATGGATGGATGGAAAGACAAATTAAAATATTCTATGATTATACATATACATAAACACTCACGCCTGTCACCCAGAGGGGTAGGCAGAGACTACGGACTTCCACTTGGCACGATCCTGGCACACCTCTCTCGCCTCCTTTACATCCATATATCTACGCATACACGCTCGTCGGTTAAGGGTACTCCTAATCTGGCCCATTTTCAATATATCGCCAATTGGTCGATAAACCTTCGTCTAGGGCGTCCCTTTCCGACTCTGCCGGTCACTTCTGCAGCATAAATTTGCTTTTATGCTGCAGAAGTGAACGGCATTTTTTATTCTATGATTCTCGTTTTTTTTTAATTTTTTTTTGTTTTAAAAGCCATTCTGGAATCGCTAATTTTTAGATATTAAACCTTTAAGCTAATCGAAATAGCGTTTATCCCGTGGAATTTTAATATCAACACGTTCAATACTAATAGTAAAAGCATTTATTAACTGCATTAGCAGTTAAGTATTCATATTAAAATTAAAAGTTGAATCAATTATCTAATACGATTAATTAAACGATTCCTTTCGAGCTACCCACTTTTCGCTATAATGATATCTAAAGCAAAACCAGAGTCACCGACAAACAACAAACGGGTTAGTAAACTGAAAAGGTTAAAAGTCAGCCATATTTTAGCTCGAAGAAATAATAACCCATGTGAAAAATGGTTCTCGAGTATCTGACTCGTACTGTACGTAAGCGAAGTGCAGACCGGCCCCCACTAGACGGAGTGATGACGTAGTAAGACCTGCAGAAAGTAGATGCCAATTTCTTAGTATTCTAGTGCTGATACACAACAAGAAATAAAAAAAACAAAACACTTAAATTCTTACAGTTTCTTTAATTTTACATATTTTAATCTAAATCTCGAATAATAACAAACACGTAGATGTATGACTTATGAGTAGCTTCTTTGTTAAGAAATATACATTGAATAAATATGAAAGTATTGTTTCGTGTATAATATTAATGCAACCTGAATTCGCCGCGATATGAAGTCATT
This sequence comes from Parnassius orleans, assembly GCA_029286625.1. NCBI lineage: Eukaryota > Metazoa > Arthropoda > Insecta > Lepidoptera > Papilionidae > Parnassius > Parnassius orleans. The sequence continues at coordinate 5,489,801 of JAGSMP010000022.1, read as the reverse complement.
ATACAAATATAAACAAATTTAAATTCCAACTAAATTATCTGAGGAATAAGGTCAGTAATACTACTAACTTTCGGTTTTCGAAGTTATATGGATCTTAATAAGCGATCAGATACACGGATATTACTTCTAAATGTTCACCGATCGTACAATTTCGTAACATACTCGTAATGTTGGTACTGAAAGCTTCTTGTACTCTCTGTCATTTTTAAACCATTTCAAAATTAATAAAATTTGAATTAGTTATGTCAAATAATATTATTTTGCAAATATGTAGATCACAGGTGGATATTCAAAGAATACCAACGTGAAATAGCAGCTTAATGCTGCTGTGTTTTTGCTGTGTGTGTATGGTAAGTGTGAAGTACCGGAGAACTTTTTTTACTGGAAACGAGGCATTTCATCTTAGTCCTCAGAGGTGACAACGCGTTCTGCATTTTGATTCTTCGAGGATAGGCGTAGATGTCTATGGGCCACAGCATCCGCTTACCATCTGTGTTTTGTGTGTGGTGGACTGTCTGCTCATTTATCACCCTTATTCTGTTTAAAAAAAAATATCGATCAAATAAAAGAACAAAACGTTCTAGAAACTGTCTTGGGTCATTATTGTAAGATATTACATAAGCTATAGCTTGATCGCGTTTTATAGATATAATTCATATAATTGTGTGGGCTCTAGCTATACACTCAAAATAACACGATTATAACAAGTTCATTCTCAGCCGGATCTCGCTTCTTATAACTTGTCCGAAATATAAGTTTCTAAATACACAGACGGTGAAGAGTTTTGAGGCTATGATTCGCCTTTCTAAATCACTACAAGTTGCTATTATTCGAGCGAAATAACAATTCTGAAAGTAAAATTGTCCAGATTACTATCTTCCATTGATCACGATTTCACAAAATGACCAATGCATTTAACAAAGCTGAAAATCATGTAAGCAGGCAGTAAATGGCGTATGTCCTTTTTGCTATTTAAATATAATTTATGTCAATTTGTTTAATTCAAATTATTATGGTAATATTGAACTGTGAAGTTGGTAGTATGCTTCCCAATACAGAAATCTAAGTTTTTTTTTCGTGAATATCCACGACACAGAAATTCCTAGCGTGCGAATTTAAGAAGTTCTTCTGAAATTCCATAGAGGGCCGTTTTAATACAATTGTTAAACACACGTGAGTTGACGAAGTCGAAGTTTAACTTTCTTCATTGGTAATTTATAGAGAATTTTAGAAGAGGCTGGCCGTGGTATAGATTTAAAAACTACAATGTCCAGTGGAGAATGACGAGTTGAGAATGATTGTGAAGTTGTGGTCACGATGATGTCATGACGGCACGCTTTCCTGTTTATGATATACTGTTGTTAGTATTAGTGTACGAGTATGGTGGTGGGTTAGGAGGAAGAAGAGGTGCTTAAGGCGGACAAGCGTTAGGGGCTTCAAAACAAAGCGTTTCGTTTAGTTTAAAAAATATTACGTGCGTAAACGTACGTAACGTACGCAGAAAAACTTACCTACTCACTGCGGGCAAGGGTTCATCAGGATGACCCTAAAATTAGATGCAAAAGGACGCCAAGTTGCTTAAAAAAGTCCTCCAGACGAATACCATACCTATCTCCTGTTTCATTTACCTCTGTCGCCTCTTACGACACTCACAGGATGATAATATATAAATAGAAAATATTATAACGTTCACTTATGTTAAAAAAAAAACAATATTGTATACAGTCATAAAGTTGAAAATTTCATGCATACCAATAGTCAAATATGCACGTGACGCAATGAATAAAAATATATCCACACGCTGTTAATATAATTGCGGTAAATTATTTCAACCTTTGACTTATAAAAACGAAATCAATGTCGATATTCTCTTAACCTTCGTCTTATTGATGTGGGTCATCAATCAATCATTTTTGGTGATGGTGAATAGAAGCCAGTGTCGCGATGTCTTGACCCTCGTAGGTTATTAATTTGACTGACTGCTAACTAGGTAAAACGGCTTAAAAAATTATATTTATATTAATTATTATATAGCCTGGTAATAACAGTTTGGTATCGAGTCTTGCGATCTATGTGTCCGAATAGAAAATAATTTATATTAGATTTTAATATCTTTAGCATAAAGTATGCAATTTGTCATCTTGTGTTATCATAAATTCTTTAAAAGTAATACGAATTCCCGTAATTTCTTAATTTTATTGTATAGAAATTAGTTTCTTGTGGATGATGTTATTTAATATAGATTATTACTTAACACTTATTACAAGTAACTTTTTCATTTAGCCGCTTCAGACTTGAGAAGACCAACCTAAAATCTTAAAAAAAAAATAAGTTCATGTTATTATCATTTCACTATTTTGATATACTTATTTGAGTCTTTATATTTATAAAATGCATAGAAATATGTAATTCACAATATTCAGAGATTAAAAATATACTTGTACATAAATGAAATAAGTCTTAACTGTCGTTATTAGTCTATAAAATTAATTAAAACGTTTATATAACATGAAAAGCTAGTTAAATAGATCAAGAAGTGGGTGCTAACCTTAATTATCATGGAACGTAAACAACTCTTGTTCAATTTTCGCTGGCATAATTGAAATTGTTAGTTGCAGTTTAAAGTGCCGATTTACCACATGCCCGGTGATCACGAAAACATCAAGAGAGAATCCGCACGATAATGATATTAAAAATAAAAATATGTTTAAGAATGTGTGCTACACATAAAATTCTTAGTTGTAGGGCATTGCTGTTTGTTATTGCGGCACGAATGGGTCAGCTGGAGGGGGAAGGACCCTGCTACACATGGTAGACGATGAGAATCACTTACCAGTATCCCCTTTTTACTGGTAATGAAGCATTTCATCTAAGCTCTAAAGAGTGACAGCACATTTGCAACACAGTAAGTCGACCATACGCTCGTTTGCCACTCATATTACTTTGATACCGTGGGTGTTGTAAGAGGCAACAGAGATAAACAAATCAGGAGATGGGGAGCAGCGTCTTCCTAATAACGAATAAAAATAAAAATTTGTGGTTGCCAACCTGCTTGCCAAGCGTAGCAACTATGGTAAATATCCCTCCTGCGAGACAATTTATTGGGAGGCCTATGTTCAGCAGTGGACTTCGATAGGCTGAAACGGTAACGATAACGTTATCTCTTAAAAATAAACTTATTTCCATGTTAAATTTATCACAATACTCTTAAGTATAATAACAGATCTGAGACATGGTTGATATGAAACATAAGGTTGCTCAGCGAGCTGAGAGGGTTATGATCAGAATTTCTCCAAAACCAAAATAACTAACATACCATACCAGTTAGCTGAAGTGTCAATGGGCCGGACATATAGCTCGATGAATAATCGATAGGACAAAAAGGTTCCCAAGTGGCACCATTGTATGGGGTGGCGAAGTGTAGGGCAAACCAGATAGAGTGACGACCTGGTAAGAGATGCATTAAGTCGATGGATGCAGATGACTAAGGACCGTGTTTTGTGGCATTCCGTGGGGGAGGTCTATATTCAGCAGTGGCATTGTGAAGGGTTGTAATGATAGTGATGATCATGATGAATAAAAATAAACCTTATTTACTGGTAATAAGAGATCAGTTGCATGAACATTTTAATCTTTAACATTTTTTTATAGGATAGGGTGACAAACGAGCACACAGTCCACCTGAAGGTAAGTGGTTGCTGTGACCCATAGACATCTACATCTATCCTCAATATAGAATCAAAATGCATTGTCACCCGTGAGGACTAGATGGAATGCCTCTTTTCCAGTAAAAAGGGTCTCCGGTTCTCTACACTCACCATACGAAAAACACCGCAATATTAAGCTGCTATTTCACGCTGGTATTCTGTGAGAGCGTGGTCCTTTATACTATTCTTGTAACTCGAGCAGGCAGCCCTGCAGCGTTTGTAGCATTATGTTGAGTTGGAGCACTTTTTGGTATCTTTTTGATCCTTATTTTTATTTTTAACTAGCTGTCCCCAGCGACTTCGTACGCGTGGAATTTATTACGATTGAATTTCATGGGTTTTAAATTTTTTGCGCGGAACCCTTATTCTTTTACTAAAATAAAATAAAAGTACTAAGTTACTCTTTATAACATCAGCTATCTGCCAGTGAAAGTCCCGTCAAAGACGGTCCAGCCATTTCGAAGATTAAAGCTGTTATTTTGACATTACAAACACACACTTCAATTTCATTTATTTGTATAGATACGTATACTGCTGCCTCATTCCTGCTTTTTAATCCCTTGCGTATATGTTTTTGTTTTAAATGCGTGGATAAAAAAATTCTTTCTTACTGTCATCTTTATTTTTATACTTACCTACTAGTTACTCCTCGAAATTAAGAAAGAAAAACATCCTAAGTTAAAAAATACCAATCGATCGTTACTTTGGCTCCTGAACATTAGTCCATTTCGCTAAAAGCTATTTGGACGTAAATCGTTGCCAGCATGAAAGAATGCATTTATGTAGCGACCTCTCGATTTTTTTTTTGCCTCAGCACCTTTAAAATTATTCAGCGAAGAAAAATACAAAGTATTAGTAAATGCATCGGTAATTTTGTTGTGATATTTATTTTCGAAATGGTTTCTATGACGTCGGAATTTTTACGCGAAAGAGTCTGATTTAAAATATTGTTGTTTTAAATAACTAATTATTGAAAATATGTTGGTCGTAATCGCTGATCATGTGGTTCGAATCCTGGGTTGACCAAAAATCGGTTATTGTTTTTTTTTTGACAATATATTCTATATAGTTAGTATTCAGTTAAAAAAGTTAAAGTTACAGCCTATATACATCCCACTGCTGGGCACAGGCCTCCTCTCATTTCTGAAAGGGTTTTAGGGAAAGGAAATGTCCGCCGCGCTGTCCCAATGAGTGTTGGCGAACTTTAAATGTCTTCGAAATTTTTTTTTCTTATTTCTCATACTTGCAGGTTTCCTCACGATGTTTTCGTTCACGCCGAGCACGTGGTAAATCAGCACTTAAAATTGCAATTAACAATTTCATTGGTGCCGGCGGGGATCGAACCCGGGTTGCTCGCGCACTGTGAAACTTACATCGATCGCTAACCATCTGAGCTACCACGGCCCGGTTAGTATTCAGGGCCGATTATAATTGTTTTGCCTTTGTAGCCAGCTCCCAAGGCAGTATGTACATGATTTTTTTTAATTAAAATTACTTAGACGCTCTTTAAAACAATTGTATTTTAAAGTGCTAACACTTAATTGTGATATTTAAAAAAAGGAAAGCACTACTTATTCTAATTTAAACACATCAACTAAGCTGGGCATGCTTGTGCTGGAAGTGCTTTATGACGGTAGTCGAATGGCGCATTCGAACCCACGATATTTTATTTTTGCTGTGTAAACCCCAACTGTTGGCATTGCTTAGCTTATTTACATATGTTTGTAGTGAGCAAATCTAGTGGCGTAGCACAGGTTGCTGCCGCTCGCAACCTGTGCCATTGGATACGTTGTTTACTTTAGTACCTGTACCACTGGATATTATGTTGTTTACTTTAGTTACCTTAGTGACAGATCTCCACCAGTATACCAGTAATAGTCTATAAGACTATCCCCATTTCGGAGGGAAGGAAGCTTGCCGCGAATCAACGCAACGAGAAGTACTTACATCGTGGTGTGGTGTACATCGGTAACAATAATAATATTGGTATCGCGCTTCGATATTGAAATTTAAAAGATATAAAATCGGTAAAAGTTTTCGATAATTTATGAGAGTTTGAGTATAAATAAATCAATAATATCTACTTACCTATACTTATCCCTACCTTAGCAAGTGTGCGCGTGCAAATTATTTATATTTTCAGCACTTTCAATATTGCAGCGTTTGATTTATGTCATATTCAATAAGAGCTATTTTTCGCATATTTTAAGATTTTCATTAGTATCATTATTAAAAAGTAAAGGCGAATTTTCTTTCTCAAAATACCGCCCAATTAAATGTGCTTCTAGCGTTTGCCTTGTAGGTAGTAGCAATAAATATATGGAGTAATCCTCTCCTTTACCAGCCTGTGACAGTCCACTCACTATCTATCCTTGCAGACTGCATTAGCTTCTTCGGTAGTAGTCTGAACGCTTTGCAATCCGATTACACAGATGTCTCGCATCTTTCATTGTTATCCGTAGCTGGTGGCAGAATACGAAATGTTATGCTGTCATGTCTGCTATGTGTCGGTGGCCACGAAGCTTTCCTTTTCCTTTATTCGCTTCATACAAAACTCGAGGAAGGAAACGATGTGACAGATTCCATTAAGCTACAATTACATAACAAATTTGCAATGTGTAACATATGGAATTGCTAACAAAACAATGGCTCTTTCTCGCTTTACGCTTGTTGTTAATTAATGACAGTTAACATTTCGTCTGCGTGACACGATTCATTAGCAGTACTAATGGTACTAATATATAATTAATGATTGTCTCTAAGTGCGGCTGATAGTCTTTAAGTCTTTAAGGTGACAACATATCCTGTAGTCTTCTTTGTTAAAGTCGTTTGTTAATGGGATTCAGTACCAACTTACCATGAAGTGGACTGTTAGCTCGTTAGTCATTTTAATGATATTATAAACTAGCGAACCGCCCCGGCTTCGCATGGTTGATTTATGGATCTCTACAGCAACGCCACCTACCGGGTCCAATTTTGAATCTAAGCCATTCTCTAATCAATTTAATCACACACACAAAATTTCATCAAAATCGGTCCAGCCGTTTAGGAGGAGTTCATTTACATACACACGGACAGAAGAATTATATAATAAATAATATGCATGTATTATACATATAAACTTTCTTCTCTTTCTCTTAAATCATTCTGTCTAATGATGAAAATCGCATCAAAAACGTTGCGTGATTTAAAAGATCTAAGCGTACAGACTTCGGAAAGCGACTTTGTTTTAACTATGTAGAAAAAAAAAAAGAAAAAAGAAGACGATACGATAGCTCTGTGGCCGAACGCTGCCGGACCGTGAGTTTGAAACCAACATGAGACAAGGGTTTTATATGGTCTACAAATAATTGTACGGATCTGGACGTTGTCCATGTGACATATATGTCCTCGAACGTTAAACATTTCCACGATACAGGACAAATCCGAGTGTTTCTTTAAGAGTAGAAGTTCCCTTAAAAAGTAAACAATCCTGACTAGTACAGGAAAGTTGTTGTGTTTATCTATACATAAAAATAAAATTGAAGACAGACGTCTGTAATGTTGAAATAAATGACTTCTATTAGACACAAGGGTTTATTTGCATGCTTTTACGACCTGGTAAGACATGCAAGAAGTCAATGGATGCAGGTGGCTCGGCACCGTGCTTTGTGGCATTCCGTGGGGGAGGCCTAGGTTCAGCAGTGGACTTGTGAAGAGCTGTAATGATGATGATGATGAAGACATGAATAAACATTTTTAAAATTTTTGTCTGTCTGTCTGTCTGTCCGGGCTAATCTTCGGAATGCATGAACCGATTGCGATAAATTTGTACGAACAGATAGACAGCAATGTCTCGAAGGATCCAGGCTATACTTTATCCGATTTTTATTAACGAAAAATTGATAAAATAAATTGCCTTTGATTACCTGAAATCTAAATAACGCTACATTATCCAGGCGAAGTCGGGGCGGGTCGTTAGCCATCAATATACCTAACGAAAGTTAATTTATATTTTGTTACTAAAGAATTTGCTGCCTTACCGCAGACGTGCGCTGGCCGTCTAAGTAACGCAAATAAAAAAATATGCATTAGCCGAGTTCGAGGTAAGTTAAAAGCGGAACCATGTTACGCAAAAATGGCGGCGCGCTATTCATTCCATTCCAAAACATGACTTTAATTTATGCTGCTCATAATTAATCCGTTGTTTTACGTATTTAACACGGACTATTTGGCATGGTGAACACATGAAATAAAACAAAAAAAATATAAAAATATTAAGTATTGAATATTCTATAAAAGATATCGTAGTCGAGATTATAAATTTTCCAGAATTCACGCGGTTTATAATACATTTTGGATTTAATTACGTACTCAGATATGCCACAATGTTACCGCCAGATGGTGTTCCCCTGGCTTAAAGTCACGTTTTATTGCAGCAGCCAGCGCTTGTAGTAAACTTTTAAGCTATATTATGTTTGTTGTTAAAAAGTTTTAATTAGTAATTTGTGAAACTGTACTATACAAATATATTTTACAAAGAGTACCCTTTTCTACGTACTTAAGAGGGTGTAATACGTTTTTTTTTTACTTTGACGGCTTGGTAGATAAGGGCTACGTTAAGTTGCAGCGCTGCAGGGTCGCGGGTTCAACTTCCGCACGGAGCAACTAATAGTATGGCTTACAAATAATTATTCAGAATCTACATGTTTGTCTATGTGTAATTTTTGTATGTTAAGCGGCTCAATACAGAAAAAAAACTTCAACTTATTCATTAGTTTTTTTAACGTAGAGCTACGTTGCAGCTGTATTATGGCTGCAACACAAATGTATCGGCTCGACCGGGGAAAGAATACGTTTTCACAGAATGCCAGCGTAAAATAGCAGATTACTGCTGTTGTGTTTCGTATTGCAAGTGTTGAGAACCGGAGAACCTTTTTACTGATAAAAAGGCATTCTATTTTAGTCATCATTGGTGCAACGCACCTGAAGTTTCATTCTCAACTGAAAATAGATGTACATATATCTATCTTCGGTTAAGTATGCGCCATAGCATTCACTAACCATCTGGTGGACTGTGTGTCCCTTAGTCACATTATTCTATAAAAAATAATTATCTAACAAAGCTCGCTGGGCGACTTTAAGCTTCCTCATACGACCAACAGTGAATAACTACGTCTCAGATGCGTATGCTTTTACTGTCTTTTCGGTTTAAGTAATCATTCGAGGAAATAAATAATAATTTTATGCGTTTATATCTTTTAAATAACCTTTTTAAAATACGCCTTCTTTAACCGAGCTTAAAAACGAGGTGGTTCTAATAGTTCGGGGAAAAAGTTTCTTCGTATTTTATATACAAATTCAAGACATTTTTTTCAAAGTTTAATTACATTTTATTTTCAATATATATGTATATGTGCCAATTTGTTTGAAAATTTGTTGCCATCTTGTAGGTAGTGACATAATCCCGTTGCTGTAGAAATCCTGGAATTTTTGATCAAAAAAATGCGACAAGTAGTTTTGACAGTCCTCTCTTGATGTTAACCTAACACTACCGAAAGAATTCAGAAGATATCAAAACAGGTAAAAATCTGAGGGTGCAAGGTCAGGACTATATAGTTGATCCATTAACACTTCCCAACCAAGCTCTCTCAATTTTTTCTGAGTGGTCAAATATGTGTGTTGTCTGGCGTTATCATGATGAAAGACCACTCCTTTTCTTTTGATCAATTCCGGCCGTTTTTACTCAATTTCTTGTTTGAGTCTCATTAGTTGTTGGCAGTAGAGATCCGAACCGATGGTTTTGCCCGGCGGTAAAAGCTCATAATAAACGATGCCCTTCCAATCCCACCATACACACAATATTAACTTATTGTGTGTTAATCCGGGTTTTGCTACAGTCTGTGGAGCTTGACTACCCTTTGACCATGATCTTTTTCGCACGTTCTTGTCGTAGGTGATCCACTTTTTATCACCAGTGATCAACCTTTTCAAAAATGGTTCGGTTTCATAACGTTTCAATAGAGAATCGCACGAGTACATGATTCATTAGGTTTCTTTCAGTGAGCTCGTATGGTAACCATATATCGAGCTTTTTTGTATAGCCAGACTTTTTCAAATAGGTCAAAACTGTTTTGTCGTCAATCTTCAACTCCTCGGCTGTATCGTAACTACTAATATGCGAATCTAGCTCCCCTTTTTCAAAAATGGCATCGACTTTATCCGTATGAGGGTGACCAAAGCGAGCTATATCTTCGACATCAAAACTCCCGGACTGAAAACGCTTGAACCAAATTTGTGCTACTCTTACTGACACTGCATTAGGTCCATAAACATACAAACAAGGCTTGAGTCGCATTTTTCCCTTTTTTGTAATAAAACTTCAGAATGTATCGAATTTCTTTGTTAGATTCTATCATTATGGCGGACAGAAAAATGAAAATGTAAATGGCGCGAAAGTGTTTTCTTACTTTTTATTTTTATTTTTCTTAATGTCTTATACATATGTATTGGTATTGAAACCAGCCAGATACAAACAGTACAACCAAAGAGATTTTCTTCAATTTTATACAAACTAAATACGAAGAAACTTTTCCCCGACCTTTTATTTTCGATGCTTATGTATTTATGTATATTCACCGATTTCTCGGAAACGAATGAACCTATTTAAATTATTCCTTTTTATAAAAATAGGTATACTTCAGAGGTGTCCTATATAAGTTTTAAGGAAAAAATTCATCCGTTAGGGTGGAGCAACAGGGGATTATGATCTTAATGTAACTATTTAGAGGACGTTCTCGTTGTTACCTTGCACAAGCGATATTCCTTAGACTCTTAGACAACTCAAAAGGATTAACTAATTAAACTTTTAATAAAGTCTGTTCTAAGACACAGCGTATCGAACAATGAAAGCCCCAATTTCAGTAACTAATATGTGTAAATTATGTTCTTTTAGTTTTGATGTCGGTTTTTACTTTCTATTAAAAGTTTAATCATTATTAAAGCTTCATTAAGTGTACGAGTAGAAAACATGGTTACTTTCTACTATTTCAACTGATTAGTTCAATATTTCAGTTAATGAGACATTTTTTTTTGTTAAGTATCAACATTATTTTGTGTAATTGTTATCAAATATTATTTAAAGTTGTAAATATTTACTTTGCAAACATCCGCTTAATAAAATAAAATGATGTGTCTTACCTAGTTTGAAGAGCTCAGGCGATGTAGACAAACGTCTACATCGCCTGAGGATATCGTAGAGGCGAAACACGTGTCGTATTGTCATCGGTGGTGTGTCTTTCCTAGTGTAGTGGTGTTGGGAGTAGTGGTGCTGGGATTAGTGGTGACGGGGATAGTGCACGCAATTGAGGGAGGGCGGAGGTGCTCTTCAAACTAGGTAAGACACATCATTTTATTTTATTAAGCGGATGTTTGCAAAGTAAATATTTACAACTTTAATATAATGGATTTCCGCAAAGTAACGCCTGATTCTATTAAATATTATTTAGTTTATTTTTTTCTCTATATTGCTACACCACGTACGAAACGAAAGGGAAAGGATGTCACTGCACATGGCATGTATACCGCTTACTGGTCTGGTGTAGACGAGACCGAGCGGGCATGCCAGGGAGTCAGTGTCATCCTTTCAGAAAGAATGGGTCAATGTGAGAAAGAATAAGAAGCCCAAGGCTGCTATGGATACGAATGAAAGTGGGCTTAAAGAAGTTGTTTGTGCTAGGGGTGTACGCCCCAGATATGTCTAAGCCTACTTATATCCGAGAGCAGTTTTGGGACATGGTAAGGATGGTGTTGATGAAATGTAAGGTAAATGAAAATATTATTATGTTAGGAGATTTTAATAGAAGTGTTGGGGTGAAGGGGTCTGGTTATGAAAGGATATTAGGAACGTTTGGCGATGAAAGTATAAATGAGAATGGTGAAGACCTCCTCACCGTATGTGTGGAAAAGAATATTTTGTGACGAACACTTTCTTTCGCCATAAGAGGATTCACATGTATACATGAGAAAGAGGTGATGATAGAAGCATGATAGATTTCATAATTGTGGATGAAAGAATGAGGAGTGCAGTGGTAGATACAAGGGTTTACCGGGGGTCCAACGTAGGGACGGATCATTACTTGGTCTTATGCCGAATTAATGGTCTATTCAAGCGTTGGCGGCATCGGAAATCTGTGTCTACCACTGCGTTACAGCGTATAAGAATAGAGAGGTTACAAGATGAAGGTGTGAAAGAGAAGTTCAAATGTAGACTGAGAGAAAATATAAGTGGTATGGATGAATTGTGTATGAATGATTTAGACTTGGAGACTGTGTGGTATAATGTCAAGAAAGGTTTGGTGGATGCAGCCACCGAAGTATGTGGTGTAAGTAAGAGAACGAATGAAAGAAAAAATAATACGTTGTGGTGGGATGATGAGGTACGGATGGAAGTTGGAGCAAAGAAGAGAGCATGGCTAGATTTACTAGCAACCAAAGCTGGTAATTCTAGCGGTATGATTGATGAGATTGAAAGAAAAAAGGCAGACTTTAGACGTATAAATAAGAGAGTAAAAGAAGTTGTTGAAAGGAAAAAGCAAGAAAGAACGGATAAAAATGATAGAAAGATATCTGATAACTTCCAAGCAAATATTAAAATATTCTGGAAACTCGTAAGAACTGCCAGGGGAAATTCAATACAGCCTAGAATTAATGCTATACGAGACGAGAATGGCTGTATGCTGAATGATGAAGTTTCTAATTTAAATAGATGAAAGGAATACTTTGAAAGCGTGTTTATGAGTGAAGAGTCGTCTGAATTAAGTGAAATAGAAATTCCGAAAGAAGTGAAGAGAGGTAGGGGAGATAAGTGTAGATGAAATAATGAAAGCAATGAAAAGCATGAAAGCAGGTAAGGCAGCCGGATATGATAGAGTATCACTCGAAATGCTAAGGGCTGGAGAGGGAGTGGTGGCATGCCTGCTGTACACCTTGTTTAATTTATGTTGGAAACTGAAGCGGGTACCGGAAGACTGGTGCAAAGCTGTTATAGTCCCAATATATAAGGGAAAAGGGTCACAGCAGGACTGTAAAAACTACCGTGGCATTAGCTTGCTTAGCATTGTGGGTAAACTGTATGCTAAGGTGTTAATTGAAATAGTTATGGAAGAAACTGATGGAAAAATTTGGGATGTGCAAGCTGGATTTAGAAAGGGTGTACGGATCAAGTATTTTCCATGCGCATGATTGCGGAGAAGCTTTTGGCCAAAAACCAGAAAGTTTTTTGTGCGTTCATGGACTTGGAAAAGGCGTATGATAGAGTGGACAGGAATGTGTTATGGCAAACACTTAACTCATTTGGTTTGAGCGCTGGTTTGACACAGGCATTAAGGTCTCTTTGTAGGGACTCTAGTGCTTGTGTCAGGATCAATGGGGTCTACTCGGACTGGTTGGGCATTCAAAAAGGTGTTAGACAGGGCTGTGTAGCTTCCCCGTGGCTGTTTAACCTATTTATGGACAGTTGTTTGCAAACTTTGAAAGTTGAAGAATGTGGGTTGAGAATGGGTGAGTTAACCGTCAAATGCCTTTTGTACGCCGATGATCAAGTCATATTTGCATCGTTGGCGGCCGAGTTGCAAATGATGGTTACTTTAATGAACTGGTCATTAAAAGAAAGGGGTATGAAAGTGAACGCAAGTAAGACGAAAGAGAAGTAAGTAAAACGTTATGTGAAGTAAGAATAGAAGGGGAGATGATTGAGCAAGTGGATGAGTTTGTATTATTGGGATGTTTATTTAGTAGGGATGGTAGATATGATAAGGATATAGAACGACGAGTGAACGCAGGAAATAGAGTGAATGGGGCTCTACACGCTATTATGAAAAGTCAGAATGTGTCAAAAAAGGCACCTATGGCAATTCATAATGCTGTGTTAGTCCCTACTTTAATGTATGGTAGTGAAAATTGGATCTGGCAGAAGAAGCATGAGAGTAGAATAAATGCTGTATAAAATGCGGTCATTAAGGAGTATGCTAGGGCTGAATCTGAATGACAGGGTGAGAAATAGTGTGATAAGAGAAAAGTGTGGTTTGCAAGATGACGTTGTGACCAGGATTAAGAAAGGAATGCTTCGGTGGTTTGGTCATGTAGAAAGAATGAACGAGGAAAGAGTGACAAAGCAAATTTATGTTGCAGAAGTGAACGGAAGAGTCGGGAAGGGACGCCCTAGACGAACGTTTATCGACCTAATTAGCGATATATTGAAAATGGGCCAGATTAGGAGTACCCTTAACCGACAAGCGTGTATGCGTAGATATATGGATGTAAAGGAGGCGAGAGAAGTGTGTCAGGATCGTGCCAAATGGAAGTCTGTAGTCTCTGCCTACCCCTCTGGGTGACAGGCGTGATTTTTTATGTCAAATTGTCACCACTTCACGGATTGACTGGTAGAGAATGTCTAATGACATTAAGTCTGCCCATTGTATTATTTTGTAATAGGGAATGCAATAAGAAATAAATATGTAAATAAATCAATGCAACTATTGTCCGAGAGGCGCCCCTTCACAATATACCCATTTGATTCTCATCGACTTTGCCTACTAAGAGGCACTATCGTGTCATAGCAGCGCGCTTTTAAAACGTCAGTAACTAAATATCCATGTATCATAGGCCTATTGCACTAAGACTTGGAGTTGAGTACGCTTGTTGCACGTGCTGCCAAACACTCTCCGCACACTTAATCCGTAAGATATGGCTGACGTATTATATAACGCAACGTTCTAAGATGCCATCCATAATCGGTAGGGATGCACGATTACTATTATTACTATTATTATATATTATTACGATTCCTACGCTCGGCCCGGGCACTAAGATGATATGCCTCGAGCATATTCGTTAAATGAGTGCACGTTTACCTCGGCCTCGGTTACAATAAGTAAAGACAGTTCTAAGCGACACTATAATATTCTTAATCAAGTCCCATTTCTTGTATTATAATGCTTTTACATATCTGGACAAATAATCGCTCTTATTTCGTAGACCTTACCTACATATGTCTTTAATATGAGAATGAGACTCCAATATCTATATTGTTCGTTTTCAAGTTCCAACTCTATTAATGTAACGTTTTTATATCTTGGAGACCTTCTACGTAATCGATTTTGTTTCATAAATCTTACTTGCTTAAGTAATTACGTACATATTATGTCCCAGTACATATTCATTATTATTAAGAATCGAATTAAGTAGATAAAATAGTTGAACTCATACCACCTGAATAAATTAAACCATAAAATGAAATTTCATTGTAATTGTATTAAATAAGGTACCTTTTATCTGAAGTTATTTTAGGACATAATTTATGTCACTGACGGTAGTTTGTGCAACAGTAGTTTTGATGATAAATTTACATTTAGACGCTTTTTTTCTTGTACAACTTCCTTGTAGATTTGGCTACCACATGCAATTTTTCCGGACCTTGCGATTTTGGGACCTTCAAGAAAAGAGCCCATTTCTTGTTGAAAGGTCAGCAACGCACCTGCAATTCCCTTGGTATTGCGGTTGTTCATGTGCGGCTTACTTACCATCATATCATTATATATCGGCAGCTCCACCTACCGGGTCAAATTCTAAATCTAAACCATCCAGGGTCCCATTCAAACACACACAAAATATTTCATCAGAATCTCGGTCGAGCTAGTTTCGAGTTTTAGCGAGACTAACTGACAGCAATTGATTTTTATATATTGATATAAGTTTATAATTAAGGGGTTGTTTTTTAAACGTTATCCCTACTCTGGGAATTTTACTGTACTATACAGGCATTTCACATAAATTACAACAAACACCTAACACAGGAACAAATATTTCAAGACCATACTATACCATACTAATAACATTTTCATACGGGAATCGATCCCGCAGTTCGCAGTATCCCAGCCAAATACTTATCTCTAAGCTTTGCGCTGCTCCATGCTAACAATAATTTAAAAATTGCAGTTTATTATTTCGCGTGCAATCAGCTATATCAAAACATCACGAAGTTTGCGACAAAAGGCGTTAATGGTCTAAGGTTCTAAGGAAGTTGCATTAACTTTTACCGTTTGAAGAAATCTATTGAGAGTTCGAAACTTATAACTAAGGAGCTTCACGACCCTCGAGCGTGCTGTAATGTTTATTACAAAAGCGTTAAAAATGTGACAACACTAAAAACATTTTCAAGGATTATAAATGCAATAGTATTTATGGAAGTACGTTAATACAAGTTAAATGCAATCGGTGACGTCACCTGCGTGCGCGTTACCACGGACAGGAGAATGTATGCGGTCTCTCTGCTAATAGTGAGAAGTATTATCCTCAAAAATAAAAGTATATATTTCGACAGAGTCCAATAACGTAGAGCGTATGTGGGCTAATATGAACTGTAAAGACTATCGAGCTCAAGCAATACGACGCGTTGAAGCGAGCGTTGGATGCTAAGGCAGCGTGTCGAATGCACGCCGCGGCAGCCACGGACCTCGTCGAAAAGAAAGGACCGTATACCTGTTAAATAATGACGATAGTTGCACGTTACCGAGTGAAATGTTCGTAGGGATGGAGTGTTCTGACGAGATGAGCAATTTGGTATTTAAGAGCGGGTCGGCATGGCGAATGTCATCAGTTAACACTAGCTCACACCAACAGGAACATCTCCGAAAAGCGGAGTTGTTCAATACAGTGTAACTACAAGCAAGGCATCTAGTAGGGTCCTTACTATATTGAAGCAGTTCGGCCCACGCACAATATGCGCGCTTTCGTGGTGAGTTTTGCTTGCGGCGGTTTTGTTTAAATAATTATGTGTTTTGGATTTAATTTTTCTGTTTGGCACATGCGATGATATGAAACATTTTGCACTTGGTATTATAGTACCTAAGCATTTTCAGGAATCAAGGAGTTTAAGTGAAGTGTTCAGTGATCACGGACTGTCATGGTGTGCCAAATAGTGAAGATAAATTAATTCCTATTAGTGAATTGTGATAATTTTTTATGACCCTTGGGGACAAAAGAGTTCTTTCCCGAATTTTTCATATTTATAATAATATAAATAGTATATAATACTGAATTCCAATAGTAATAAAAATGACGTTTAGCAAACGAATTAAAAAAAAGCAAAAGAAATGAATTTATTGCGTCGAATAATAAATATAATTTTATTTCATTTTGTTTCATGAAAACAGTGCAGGATGCAATTATTTAAAAAAATATAAGATATTTTATACTTAAAATATTAATACGAACGCTTCTGATATTGAAACAATATTTTCATAATTTTACTGTTCCTATTTTCGAAGATAATAAAATATTTCTTTTAAAATAGCAGATAACGCAAAATTCGCAGGTCTCTCTTTTTGTGTCTTCACAAAAGGGGAACTTGTTCGTTATTCAGCCCGAGTACGATCTCCATTTCACCGAGTCCATTTCCTTACATTGCGACTTCGAAATGTCAGTAAATGTAATTTACTGATCAGTATTCCGTACAACAACAACACTCTAAGTATTTATTCGCCAATTGCATAATCCAGACCACTTCAAATTCGTTACTACCGCATACGGTTTATCTCTAATTATTACTTACGTCATCCAACATCATTTCTTAATCTATTTGTACAGATCTATATTCTTTTTTTATATTCAACATTATTGCTAAATTTATGTCAAGAAAAAGTTTGTTTCATTCCTTTTATTGCTCAGCGAATTGTTTGTTATTAGGTGTTTACACTTAAATAAGCTGGGCGCTGTATTTTTTAAGTTTGTTTATTGTTGTTATTTTATATAGGAAGTCTGCCAATAAATATATTTTTAACTTGATGCATCGTAAAATTGTAGTAATTGGTCACTATTTGCGATTATTTACCAAATCCTAGGCGCCATGCGCCACTGGAAAATTAGTAATTTGAGGGGTCACCAAATATTTAAAAGGGACAAATAACTACCGCGATTGAGAATTTTAGGCTACAAATCCTGAAAACAATTTAAAAACATGGAAAAGGGTTTTCAATAAAATTAAAGTTATCATGACATGAAGGTAAGGAAAATGGCATTTCAAACTACATTGTAAGACTTATAAGATGTTTCCTTGTTACAGGTACTCGCCTGTGTGGCGCTAGCCTACGGCCGCCCGGAGCCTCCAGTGGGCTACAGCTATTCAGCCCCTACTAGATATTCCACACCATCTGGCAGCTATGGCGCTCCATCCCTAGGAGGCATCTCAGGTGGACATTCCGGTTCGATTTCTAGTGGAATATCATTTGGCGGACAATCCGGCGGTCTATCTCTCGGACATTCGGGAATATCTTCAGGCGGATTCTCCTCTGGTGGACTTTCTCTTGGCGGTGGCAGCATCGGTGGTGGATTTGGATTAGGCGGTGACGGAGGATTTGGCGGTGACGCCGGATTTGGCGGTGGATACGCAGGCGGTTATTCTGGTGCACCTTTAGTCCAGAAGCATATCTACGTTCACGTGCCTCCTCCAGAACCCGTTGAGCAGAGAATTCCACGTGTCCCAGCTGTTGCGCCTCCTCAGAAGCACTACAAGATCATCTTCATCAAGGCCCCGACTCCCCCCACCCCAGTGGCACCCATCATCCCCGTCCAACCTCAAAACGAAGAGAAGACCCTCGTCTATGTTTTGGTTAAGAAGCCCGAGGAGCAGCCCGACATTGTTATCCCTACCCCAGCCCCCACGCAGCCCTCAAAACCAGAAGTTTACTTCATCAAATACCAGACCCAGAGGGAAGGTGGTGCTATTGGCGGTGGTGCCTTGGCGGTGGTGCCCTGGGTGGTGGTGCCCTTGGCGGCGGTTCTATTGGAGGTGGATCTATTGGCGGCGGTGACCTTAGCGCTATTTCTCTTGGCGGTGGATCTGGAATCGGTGGCGGAATCGAAGGCGGCGCTGGCATTGGTGGTGGTTCCGGTCATGGTGCTGACATCGGTGCTAGCTTCGGAACCAGCGGTGGTGACGACAGTGGGTCCGACGGTCACGGTGGTGCTACTAGCACTCAGTACGGTCCCCCCGGCCACGTTGCTGGACCTCTCCACTAAATCCAAATCAGTGAATTATGCTAAAGTGGTGAAAAGAGGAGTTATTCATATTTATTGCTGAACGGCCATGTTTTCAGTGGCTTATTTCCGCGTCTCGTTCTTCGCGGCTGAAACAATGCAGGCTTTTAGTTTCTACTGCCAACTTCCTGGGGCCGAATGCCCTGTACATAGTCATCTTCCCGCATTCGACCGCAGGTGAATACGTAATATACGATTCATTACTTCAGACATCCTCACCACTCATCGCTACTTGTTATTAGAGCACTGTGTTAATGTTGTTCGAAATGAGTATTTTTTACTGCGACTGTTATGTTTATGTATATTAGATAGCTTTTTATTTTTTTATAATAAAACACGATTGTGATGCAACTGGTCCTTTTTTTGGTTATATCGCCCTGTAGTCGAACAGATTATTGCACCACATCCGAAAGTAGACGTGAAAGGTTGCCTTGGCCGGCGTTGAGGGGGACGGTGGGCATTTGAGACTCTGTTCTCGTTTGCGAGCGATGTAATATGCTTCGATATGAAATCAAAATTGTGTACAACCGTAATAATGCGCAGTTGCGTAACGATCCGGACGCGGGCTGTATCGTGAAGGTGTGGTGCGGTCGCCATATACCGTGCCCGCATTGAAGCTCTCATTAATATTCTCTAATGGATCACATAATATATTACCATATTTTCGGCGAATAAAGTGGTCAACGAAACGAGTCACACTCGGTTTTCGAATTCTTATCCGAATAAGCTATTCAATTAAATGCTACATCTACTTTCGATTTCTTTTCACGCATTCCGTGTTATTACAAAACGTGGTTTATTGATAGTTTCGGGCTTAAACTATGGCTTATAAAAAGTGGTTCTCACGAAGGGAGTCCCTTAGTTACGATGTCACAACCTTCGCGAAATTTGACGAAAATTTGAAGTTCTGTACCTTACATTTTAGTTCGCATATTTCCGCGGGACTTCTATCATGAAACAGATTCTAGTTTAAGCCTGAGACTAATTATAAGCTACTTTTGTAGTACATACAAGTTAGCTTCATGATACATGGCAGCTGTTTGAAGTTTAAAGTGATATCTATATTTGTTTCATCGGACTAACTAAAAATATATCAATGCCTATCAATCATTCATGTATACTGGGAACAGATTGGACCATTTGTCTGTCGACATACGAATATCTAGCACTAGTACTAAAATCATACATTGCTTTAGAATTTAACCAATAATGAAATATTAATGTTGCGTTATTTAGATGTAACCATTTATTTTATCAATCTTTAGTTTTTTAAAAACACAATCTTTAAATTTTTCGGAAAAATCAGAGATCTTTCCTGGCATTGCTCTATATCTTTTCGTGAAGTTTAATTACAATCGGTTCAGCCATTCAGAAAATTAGCCTGGTCAGACAGACACACAAAAAGACAAAAATTTTGCAAATGGCTATTCATGTCTTAATGACATGCAAATACCCCTTGCAGCTCAATATAAAGCAGTTATTTCGAAATTTAATTTTAAAATGTATTGTCTAAGAATTATATACCTTTACATTATTGCTTTTTATAAATTTTTGCACCAATCTAAACTATAAATGTTACAAGTAAAATTTAGGTTTTTAAAAAACGTATATATGAAAATTGATAACAGAGGCTGACTTAGCGATTAAACATTAAAAAATTAAACGTCCCGCTATTGGGCACGGGCTCCTCCCGTCCAAGAGACGGTTGTGGAGCAATTTGTCTGACGCGCTCTCTATTGCGTGTTGTGTGGACTTCACATATCCTTAAAACATTGTATTTCTCAGGTGCGCAGGTTTCCTCACGTTGTTTTCCTTTAAAACCACATGATAATATTGATAAAATTGCAATTAACACAATTGCCTACGACTATCTCGTTGGGCTAGTGGTCGTAATCGCGGTTGCTGATCATGAGGTTCTGAGTTCAAATTTCGGCCAAAATCAGTTATTGGGTTTATCTGTGATAAGAAATTCTCAGTAGCAGTCCGGAGCCAGGAAGTTGGCGGTGTTTCACCCCCGTGCCTCGGAAAGCATGTAAAGCCGCAGATCCATCGAATAATGAGAGTGAGGGAATAGAAAGTGCGCCTGTGCTTGCGCATACACTTGGGCACTATAATCCTGTCCTGCGCAGATAGCCGGTCTCCGTTGAGACTGGCCGCCGTGACCGAAATTTGGTCTGGAGGACATTATTATTATTAACTGCCAAACGTGGCAACTGTGGCAAATATCCCATATTTGTGAGGCAATTTTGGGGAGGTTTATGTTTAGCGGTAATTTATAAATTACAAATTTAAATAATTATTCTAGGAAGGCGCAATATTGTTAGAACAAGCGTAACAATAATGAAAATATTAAAAAATTATAAATTATCGTAATAAATTAAAATTATATATAAACCTAATCTCCGTAACATACGTACTCTACTGTTATATGTACGATTTGCACATTTTCACTTTGAAATAATTGTTTTAATGTTGTTTAATACTATCAAATACCTTATTTTTGATACCGTATTTAAAATTAAGGTTATGTATACACAGGTGAACTGCGCAGCTGTAGCCGTTAATGCTTCAAAGCACTTAAGTCATGAGTATAATATCGCTGGCCTACGATATTTCCCTTTACATACGAACCTGCCGTATTACTTATTCTATTTAACTTTGATACAAAAATAAAATTGAAATCTGAAGTTTTATCCAAGATACGAGTACATTAAAAAAATAAACAACAGCTTATAAATGTTTTGGACACGGTTGGGCTCTGGAGCAGCGAAAAGTGGCCCAAGCGGACTTTATACATCCGCGAAATATTTTTATATTCATTCATCTTGACGGTGATAAAAGGGCTGTTAAATACCAATTTCTAATTTCATTGTTGCTGATAGGGATCGAGCATGGTTTGCATTTTCTAAAATTTGAGACGTTTTACCTCTGAGCCTAGGGTAGTATTTTTTTTATATAAAATTTAATTCAGTCAGTCAGTCATTTCATTACGTGCATGTCGTATTAGATGACAATGGAAAATGCGAGACACATCACATGGCTTCCGATATCCAGCGGTAAAACCATCTCATTCCCACGACGCGTAACCTACCCAGACCGATAGACAATTAGGCGGTTGTTTTTTTATTTTATTTTATAGGAGAGGGGGCAAACGAGCATGCGGCTCACCTGATAGTAAGTGACTACCGCCACCCATGAACAATGATTATGAGAAATCCCCACAACCACGGGAGAAGCCTATGTCCAGCAGTAAATGTTACTGTGGTATAGAGAAAGGTAGAAGGAAACTGTATTTTTTTATAGAAGAATGGTAAGTGGATGCAGTGACCATAGACATCTACATTTATTCTAAGAATCAAAATGCCGATGCGTTGTCACCCCTGAGGACTAAGATGGAATGCCTCGTTTCCAGTAAAAAAGGCTCCGGTTCTCTACACTCATCATACGAAACACAGCAGCATTAAGCTGCTATTTTACGCTGGAAAAAAGGTTCTCGAGTGGCGGCCTAGTGCCGGCGGACGAAGTGTAGGGCGTCCCCCCACTAGATGGAGTGACGAACTGGTAAGACATGCAGGAAGTCGATGGATGCAGGTGGCTCGGTACCGTGCTTTGTGGCATACCTTGGGGGAGGCCTATGTTCAGCAGTGGACTTGTAAAGGGCTGTAATTATGATGAAAATGATGATTGCGCTGGTATTCTGTGAGAGCGTGGTCCTACCTCGGTCGAGCCGACCCATTCGTGCTACAAATATACCAATAATATAGCTGCAGCATGGCCCTACCACGTTGAAAATAATAAAAAAGAATTATTAAATTATTTGTGATTCTCACACATTATTGTTTCCAAAAATAATGAGTTATAAGGAGGCGCAAGAAAATCTATCACTTCTATGTCAACCCGTCTTATTAAGCAACTAAGTAAACTGCCAGGAAGATTATTATGTATTTATATCAGATATATAATACCCAGAACAGGTACAAGGAGCAAAGTCAACGTGTGAAATGTCTGGTACTGCGTTCCTACGTGGCGTGTAGCAGTTATGTTCTTGGAGGTAGTGACTAAAAACACATCACTTTGTTTCCAAAAAACCATAACCAAAATCCTTTTTTTAGATAATGAAGAAACACGACTTCTACCATGGCAAAAGATCTATACTCCTATTTTGTCGTTATCTTCATTTTATCATTGGACCACTAGACGCTCGGCTGGTCTCCACTACTTTGTTATCGACATACCACGAATTCGAACCAAACGATTTGTTTCTTCGTTCATAATGCGTACAGCAAAGGAGTGTAATAAATTGCCAGCAATTGTCTTTCCGTCCGAATACACTGACCTCTATATATCCGATTATAATGTGGGTGTCTTCAAGGCAAGAGTGAATAGGTTTTTGTAAAGCTAAGTCAGTGTACTGTTCTATCTTCGGCTGTATCATCATGTACCATCAGGTGGGATAGTAGTCAAGCACTGGCTTCTATAGTTAGGGCCATGGCCTTATGGCGTAAAAATACTCCATCCAGGAGAAGAGAGGCGTGAACAGTATGAGAGGATTATTAGTGGGCTTTAAAGAGAAAGAACTATTGGATTCTGTTATCTTAAAAATTTATGCATCATAAATTCGGAACAAAAGATTATTTTAATTAAGATTTTGGGAAAATTTGACGTAGACCCTCGACTGGAGACCCTTTTTACTGGA
This sequence comes from Parnassius orleans, assembly GCA_029286625.1. Classification (NCBI taxonomy): domain Eukaryota; kingdom Metazoa; phylum Arthropoda; class Insecta; order Lepidoptera; family Papilionidae; genus Parnassius; species Parnassius orleans. Next base: position 5,466,323 of record JAGSMP010000022.1, on the reverse strand, counting down.
AACAAGGCATTCCATCTTAATCCTCACGGGTGACAACGCATCTGCATTTAAATTCGTAATTGAAGATAGATATAGATGTCTATGGGTCACAGCAACCACTTACCATCAGGTAGACTGTGTGCTCGTTTGTCACCCTTATCCAATAAAAAAAAAGATAATGACAATGGATTTAATTTGATGCCGTTTTAAAAGCTATCTGTTCTTAGTGAAATTCCATAAGGATCTGTTTACCTACTATATATGCTGGTTGTATAGCTGTGTAGTGACGATGTAAAATTATCCACTACCTCATATCAGCTCATTGGTGTCGTAAGAGGTGGCAGAGGAACAGAAACAAACCAGGAGATGGGCAGTAGCGACATCGCAGAGGCCTATCTTAAGCAGTGGACTTTAGATGTAACGGTGACTGAATTAGTGTTTAGTTTTTTATATGCATTTAAAGAATATTGCAATGTGGTTTATATTTTTATTTATAGCATAGAAAATATTCTCTCTTTAACACGGCAAATAACAGTATTGGCAGTTTGCCCAAATAAAATGTATTTCGACAAATTCATCGTAAATTTATTTTGACTGTTTGACGTTTGTTTTCTTTGTTCCAAGTGATTTAAGAAAGTAGGATATAACTTCTGAATTGTGAGATTTATAGAAATAAATAGGAAACATTAATGTATTCGATACAGCGCAGTTATTCTGCAGATATGTAAATACTGTTTTATAATTATATAATATACATCTATGTAATTGTTATATGGATACTGTTTCTGCAAGGATTATATCTTTTATCTTAATGCCACCTTTACTTGGCCTCTTCCTCCTGAAGGTCGAATAAAACTTTGGCGAGGGGCTGATCACAGGAAATCCATACAAAAATGTTAAGCGTAGGTAGGTAAAGTTCTCAACGTAAATTTCACAACTAGTGACGGGCAGCCACTAGTTGCCAGTGTAGCTCTGCGTTCACCAACCTGCCTGCCCAGCAGGGTGACTACAGCTGACCCATTGTTGGAAAATTAACGATAAGGCTCATTTATTTTATTTTTAGCGTTCGTATCAGAATACAAACTTTTTCCACAATTGCCAACTTCACCTGTATTCGATGTCCCCGGACAAGGAAAAACTATCTACCAACTACCACACCCAAATCATGCAGACTGGTGACGGGGAGCATTGTTACCAGAGCCAGATATCGGTACAGCGTTCATTGACGTCACTGTCTATCTTACCTGATGAATATTCTGTGCTCTGCGTAGAATTAAACATTTAGATGTATCATGTGAAAGTAGTATTAGAAGATATTATATAGTATTAGAAGTTTTCTGTAATAAGATATCAAACATTCGATCAAGTTTCCTTATTTAATTTGAATCGATTTAGATCTGAGCTAGGTAAAGCATTTTGATAAATTCATAGATAAATATTGGTCTGTTAGTGATTAAACAGTAAACTATGTCTGCGCTCGGCTTCGCTTAAACCAATCTGTAAAAGGTTACTTAATTGTTCATTCATAAATGTCGTTTTATCGAGCCTAATTGCATCATGTCTTCACGGCAGTATCTAGGGTAATAATACTCGGAGACTCGCATAATTCTTGTTATAAGCAAGTGGTTGTGGGTCGTGAATGGGTCCGCACGATTAACGAATTACGTCCTCAGGATATTACCTATACATGCGAATAGTGGAACAGTTGCTTAACGATAGCAACGAAATCTAGAGTCATTTACTGGCAATTAGGTTTTCTGATTGCTCAGAGGCGAAGGTAAAGAAACTTCTTTGGTTCTTCCTTCAATATTTGAGTATTCAGATAAATTGAAAAATAAAGACATTTCAGTTATGTTATCGTTATTCATCATGGTTATTACTTGTTTGTGATTGTTTACTGTAGGTCTAAAATCTCTTTTTAAACATCTTTCAACCCTAACTGAGATGCTTAGCATAGGAGGATTTATTTCTGTTGAAGTTTTCTATAATTCATGTGTGGCGCGATTTTCACGGGACACATAATTTCCGGTTGTTAGATTTATGTCGCTTTAAATAAAGATTCTCAAATATTTTGTTATTGTCATGGATCTTTTTATATTATTATTATTATTTTACAACTTCATCGACCTCTAAATTATCATATTCTTGTACCACCACAAAGTTATAATAACATTTTTAATAACCTACATACCTACAAACCTTAATGGTTATTTTTTATCGAGTCTTATTTGGCAAAACGTTGCTGACTTAGATAATGTCCTCTAGATCGAATTTCGGTCATGAGATGTTTACTGCATAATGGAGGTGCCCGAGTGTTTGCGTAAGAAGGTGCACCTAGCACCTTCTATGCCCTCACTCTATTAGTCTAATAGACGGCAATCCGGCACGACCGGAGGGATATCAAACATAGGATCAAAGGCTTTACATACATTTAGCAGCAAGCGAGTGAAACAACGCCAACTTCCTAACTCCACGTTGCTATTGAGAATTTTTTGTCAGAAAAATCAAATAACTGATTTTGGTCCGACGCAATCGCGTTTACGACCACTATACCAAATAAGGCAGTCAAACTTAGATAGTGTATAAAATTTGTCTGATTCTTCTTCTTCATCATAAGTCCGTAAATATTCATTGCATAGGCCTCTCCCGTTGTAGAGATGATATGTCTTAATCATCACGCTTGGACTAACAATCACAGTACCAGAGGCTCACACTTTTGATTCTGCTTCCTGTCACCGATTTCGGATTTTTAAGTCTATTAAATAAGATGGTATATTGCCATCTACCGGAAGCCATAAGATTTATTTGATACAGTCGCCACTTCTGACATCCTCGGGATGAAATAAGGTGATGGGTTCTCTAAGACTGCCACCACACTGCAGGAACACTCTCTATTTAGGCTTTATTTCAAGCGGAGAAAATGAGTTACTAGAGTACAGCGGAATGGGGCCGTTCGGTGTGCGTGTGGTTTTCAAACATGCTTTTGTTTTAAAGCTTCCTGCGCAGTAATTGCTCAAAATGTATGCCAAATGTGCCGTTACGGCTCGCGCCCTTCTAAACACTCACTATTTAACCGTTGGGTTTTGGCTTAGGTTTAAGTTGATAGTAGAGAAACGTAAGGCTATAGAGTAGCAGAAGCCTTAGGCAGTGTTAAGCTTTTACGCTTTTTATTGATTTGTTGGTTCAACGCATTTTACTGACCTTAAGATGGAGCACGTTCAAGCCTGAAAGGATTCGGCGAAGGCTCGTTGGCTACACTTTTATATTAATATTTAAGTGAAATAATATTCGATAAACATGTATAAATGCGTATAGAGGTATGGTAAATAGTATGGAATATGATTGAATATTTTAAGATAATATTTTAAATTTTAAGTAATACTTATTTAAAGTTTAAGCTTTTACCATTGATTCGGATAAATCCTCTGTCTTGCGAAGAGTAAGCGAATAACTTAGCGAGACTTTTTCTAAAATAATTAACGATGTATGTTGCACAATTGTGTTGATGATGATGAGAGAGATGATACCTTTTACCCCAAATACAAACCACATCTGCTTGCGGCATGCATGCATGCAGCATGTAGATGTCTATGGACCTCAGCATCCACTTACCAACAGGTGGACTGTGTGCTCGTTTGTCACCCTTATTTTATATAAAAAAATTACTTCGATTCATTGATGGGATAATATTTCACTTCGCTAATACACACCTAATATACATATAAATAAAATTGAAATGTCCGTCTGTAATATCGAAATAACTGCTATGCTGCTGTGTTTCGTATGGTGAGTGTAGAGAACCGGAGACCCTTTTACTAGAAAAGAGGCATTCCGTCTTAGTCCTCAGGGGTGACGAGCATCTGTATTTTGATTCTTAATTGAGCATAAATGTAGATGTCAATGGGTTACAGCATTCACTTACCATCAGGTGGACTGTGCGCTCGTTTGTCACCCTATTCTACATTAAAAAAAATCATAGACTGGTGGTAGCGGCTCGGCACTTATCAACCCCAGCAGGTAAGAATAGTTCCATTACATGAATAGGTTCTTGTACATCTAAGTTGAAAAGTTGTCAGGAGCTTGCTCATAATAGTTATAGACAAGAATAAGATTGTTAAGAAGCAATATTCTAAAGAAAACTGAGAACTTCGTGAAGGAAATTGAGTCAAGTCGAAACTTTTAAATTTAATTTACCTCTAGATAAAAAAAAAACTTTTTTCTGCATCCTATGGAATGTCTTTCCAATGAGGGCTAATAACTTTCTGCTCAACAGATGTCGCTAGTTGACACTGAGGTTAAGTTTTTTTTACACAATGTAATTTAATTGAGAAGATGGCTTTTAATAAAAGTTTATCAGTTTCTAGAGTATTATATTAATACACAAAACAATGCGTCAGTGGTTTGCTCTATAATTTTTTGCACATTTTTAACTTTTTTTTAATTTTTCTACTTTTATGAATATCTGTGGTTTGGTTTATTTATTTTTAATCTTATTAATATAAAATATACTAGCTAATAGTACAGAAAGAAACAATAAACTTTACATTTTCCGAACAAATTAACTTCCCCGATATGAAATCTGTCAAATATTATACCTCACTTTCTAGTGGCACCGCCCTGGTGGCAGAAAAAGTCGTAAATGCCCTCATTACGATGTTAAAATAGAAACAATGGCTACATTGTGGAATTATGAGAATGACCGGAAAAAGGTTGCTTATTTAAATAGGTAATAATTTATAAATGGGTGAAGTACATTATTACGTATGTCTATCTTGTATATATTATATCTTGTTTTCGACCGTGAAATCAAAATCCAAACTAATGCCATATTATGCAAACTATAACATTGTTTAAAAAATAGTTTTAAATAATGTTACAAAAATAATTTTCATCTTTAACTATTCTCGTTAGTACCTTGATTAATTCAAAAAATGGGCGGCATATTATATGCTTTGAGATATAATCGGAGGTTTTTGTGTTACTTGATATTTTAGAGATGGGTATAAATGAAAAAAAAAAAACTAAGTCCGTTTGCTTTCAGTCATTTAATAAATTCATATCACGTTTTTCCTGTTTTAAGATTGAACTGTATTTACCAGTTTAAAATACGATATAACATTCACACTGTAAGACTCAGAAGCCCACTTACCTTCCTATTCAGATATCATAAGGTCGTAAGTCAAAGGGTTTGTTTATGATTTGGGATCTTGATGTAGTGTATGCTTAATTCTCTAACTTTGCAACTGAATGGAAGTTAAGATTGTAAAGAATAAGCTTTACGTCGGGTATGGAAATTTACGGGTGAGCGAATCAATAATGCGGTGCGGAAAGAGCTCTTTGGAATATAAAAAATTTAATACTGATTACAAAACAATACTGGCTGTTTTTTTGCTGGAATATCTGTAAGATACGCAAAAAATTAACTATCATTTGTTAAAAAAAATTGAAGTCATTTGTATGCGGTTTCTTGTATCGTGTTGGGATATATGGAAGAAAATCTATTACGCGCTGTTTGAAGTAATTAGTCAATCAAGATTTATGGTATACATAAGGCCATCACTACAACCACTACCTCGTATCGTCCCGTGGATGTCGTAAGTGGAGACACACGGAAACAAACCAGGAGATAAGCAGCAGTCTTCCTAATAACAACTAGAACACATAAAAAAACTGCAGTTGCCAACCCGCTTGACGAGCGTGGCAAATATGGCAAATATCCTCATATGAGGCATCTATGGTGGAGGCCTGTTCAGTAATGGACTTTTGTTAGGCTGAAACGGTAAGGGTAAATGCTCTACTGTTTCCTACAGTTGCAAGTTGGTGCACCGAATTTAAACGTTGAAGAACATTCACCAAAGATGATGCTCGTACGGGATCATCATCTTTGGTGAATTCTAACCATTGCTTCGGTTTCTACTGTCGTAACAGTAGAAACCGAAGCAATGGTTAGAAATTACGGAAATACACACACACACACACACACACACACACACACACACACACACACACACACACACACACACACACACACACACACACACACACACACACACACACACACACACACACACACACACACACACACACACACACACACACACACACACACACACACGCGCGCGCGCGCATGCATGCAATAATGCTAGAATTATGAAATTTTACAACCTTATGTAAAATTCCAATATTAGATGGTGATTGGGGAACTCGTAATTCTCACGACACCCATGTGATCCATGAAAACCAGCGCTTCATGGGATCTTAGTCCCATTTAGGTAAAAGCTGAGTCACCTCCGATTGGCTAAATTTAATTAAGATTAAGTACTCAGTTTATATGTTAATATGTTTTTCGAATGTGGCAATCAAGTGATATTTATTTATTTATTTAAAAATTATTTATGCAGTTCGGCGTGTCACGGTACGTTTCATTGCTGAAGAACCAAAGATCTTGACAGGAACACTTCCTAGTTGGTAGCGTTGGTTAGCCAAAATAATTACCGACCAACACAAATTATCCTCATCAAGATAAATATTTCCACATGGTGGAAAAAATTCAAAATAAATTTAATAGTTTTTTATTTATTTAAAGGAGTACGGTGTCTATACTTTCCACCCACCCGCTGATGTACCCGACCTCGTTCGTGATCGGCATGGTCAGGTACATCCAGCTGGGTGTGAGGCGTGACGTCGCGCTCTGCAAATACGTGTGGCGCGTACTGCGTGGCCAACTGCACCACCCCGAGGTATTGGAGGCACTGCAGCTGTGCGCGCCCGATAACACATCCCACTTTTAAGGTGCCGTACACAAAGACAAATCTACTTAAGTTTGCGCGTTTGTCACGTGCTTTACCATTATTGAATATTATTGCCGCAGAAACGGACATTTAACTGCAGCCTGGCAAAGTTCATACTTATATTTATACAGTGGAATCCTGTCGTGATCTCCAATAAGATGAAAAAAATTGCCATTCCCTTCCGCTGAACCTCCGTAACTCGAACAAAATGTTATTTCCCTGCAGGGTATTGATAGTACATATTTATAGTCTATAACTTGAATTTCGAAAAGCAGACTTCGTAAGTCGAAGCTAGTAAAATATAATGATTTGTTACTTGGAATCCCTCGAACTCATATCAATATAATCCAAAAGAAATGTTTGTTGCTTCTGTTCTTTGCTTACGTGGAATTAACGAATACATTCATTAAACTTTCTAAGTATACCTTATGTTTGTTTATGTTTGGGCTTATTGCTTAAAAAGAAATTTATTGTCGGTCAGTACTTATGTGGCTGTTAACTAGCACCATCATGAGAACTAAACGGAAACTAACGACTTTAACTCTATGTGAAAATTTTGACGTTATCAATGCGGTAAAAATAAATAGGTACCATAAAACTTAAGTAGAATTTTTATTTAACAGTGATTCTACAACTCGAAAAATACTATACTTAGAAATCGCGCCATTTTAAGTCAAAACTTTTACTGTTTTTGTAATAAATAAATAAATTACACTGGATATTTCCTGAGGCTTTCGATTAACAATGCTTGATTAACAATGGAAGAAACGTGCGACACAATTCCGACTTTGAAACAAAATTACAGTCTATAATTAATATATACGATAAGATAAGACTATATATATATATATATATATATATATAGAGATAAGACCGTTATCTCTGACTTCTAAGAAATTCAAGGCAAGTCGCCAGTAAGATCATGGGCTCTCTTTTCTGGGATGGCTAAGGGTTACCATTACTGCCCATCAAAAGTCCACTGCTGAACATAAGCCTCGCCGTAGATTGCCTCACATGAAATATTTGCAATAGTTGCCATACTTGGCAGGTGAGCTGGCATCCACAGTTTTTTAATTTTTTAGTTGTTAATACAAAGATGCTGCTGCCCATCTGCTCGTTTGGGCCCCAGAAGTTAGCTAAGTAGGAAAATCGCTACAGTACGGGATTTTTAGGTGCTCACCATGAAGAGATTTTTAGGAAGGGGATTTGAAAGTTACAAAAAAGAGATTCGAAGTGTATCATTGTACTTTGAACAATATTTTTTTTAAATACAAGTGAAACTCTATATCACTTTTATTGAAAGCTCCTAGTAATGTTAAAAGCTCATAATAATGCAATCCTGTACAGGTAATTGAAATTTGACAACACATACACATATAAATAAAAATTGAAGTGTCTGTCTGTATTTGCCATTCGTTGAGCCAAGGAGGTTATTAGCATGCCATTATGACACGAATAACTATTTTATATAAACGCTCCATTAATAAATACTAACCAGGCGAAGCTGCGGCGGATCGCTAGTTAAACATAAAACAAAAACATGGCAAGTAACTTGTTAACTTGGAAAATGCATACCAAAATAAAGAAATCGGATTATTTTGGATGATTGAAATAAATATGACGCGCATTAAATTTATATGAATATTGGATCGTGTAGTGGCAGTGTAAGAATATCCACTACCCATATCATCCCGTGGGTGTCGTAAGACGCGACAGAAGGAAACAAGTCAGGAGACGGGCAGTAGCGTCTTTCCAATAACGACTAAAAAAAAAAAACTGCGGTTGCCAACTCGCTTGCCAAGCGTGGCAACTTTGGCAAATATCCCCTTATGAGGCAATCTATGGAGAGGCCTATATTCAGCAGTGGCTGTAACAAAATATTGGATTGAATGATATTATTGTTGTGACGATATAAAAGGGTTAAAAATAAATTCCGTTGAAGAGCGATAGAATTATTCCCAGTACTTGAGAGGTGTAAATTTGCAATTTGATTTATCTGCGCAGCGTCTTGATCTTTCTTGAAGAGGAAATATTGAAACAATTCCCAAGAGAAAGCAGTGGATTTTCAAATCCATTCAATATTTTCTCAAGACCATCATAATCGAGATGTCACGTCCTTTCGTTGCTCTTGGAGCCAATTTGGAATTATGATTTGAAAAGGAGCGATGGCTCTTGTAACGATCGCGTTTTGCCGTCCTACTTCTTTCCATAAGTAACTCTTAAAAATTTGTAATATTTATATCTGAGACTGTTCTAAAAAGATCGGACTTACGTAGTAAAATTTACTATAAAATGTAAGTACTTTATAAATATATTCGTTAATCGTTATAAAGAATTTCAATTCACATTATTTAGGACTTTTAGTTTGGTGGGTAAGGTTTACAGATAAGGTTTACAGGATAGGTAAGGATACAGATAGCGCGGCAAACGATACAATTACTGGTCTTATGAAGCTATCCTTTACAGAAGCTTTGAAAAATGAGTGCGGTTGGCAGGTGGTCAAGCGTTGAAAACCTAAGAAAAAATACCGTAATCACGGTCAAATAGGTATTTGCAGTGAAAATGAGGGAAGTTCTAAAGCAGCAGAATCGAAGGTACCGATATTCATCACTAAAGCACACATAGATACGGCGAAACTTGATATTACAGATTACATCCAGAAATAAACACAGGAAAATGTTCAACTACAAACAATTAAGTTTAAAATTGAAAGGAATTACAATGCATACAAGTTTTTTGTGCCAGAGCAGAAGTTATCGATGTTTTATGTGCGGTGACACTATAAGAGGCCCTAATTAAACATATATAAGTATGGATTGCATATGCATATGTAATTGCAAAATCGTAAAACGCTCCGTTGGGAATATAAGACAACTATGTAAATATAATTGCATTACAAAAACATGGCTGCAGCATGACAAGATTTCGTTTATCAGCACTATTGATAAAGAGTTTATGTATACGGGTATCTCAGCAATGGACACGGTGGCTGGTATGCTCCGCGGACAGCCACATGGAGAAGTAGCGCTATTATGGAACTGGGGTGTCTTTCAAAATGTCTCGGCCGTGCAATGCGGTAATCCGCGAGTGTGTGCGATAAAAGTTTCTATGTGCCAAGGTAATTTCTAGTGTTTAGTGTCTACATGCCGACGGATAAATTAGACAACCTAACAGAAATTACGGATTGTCTCAGTTCGGTGTGTGCTATTGTAAGCAATGACAATATTGAATCAATTTACATACTCGGCGACTTTAATGCTCATCTTGCTGGGTCATTTTATAAGGAACTAATAGGTTTATGTAATGTCTTTAAATGGACTTGTGCAGATGTTGATATGTTAGGGATAGGTTCCGATACGTATACCTTCGTAAGCAAGGCTAATTGGTTGAGGCGGTGGCTTGACCACTGTGTAGTCACCGAATCTACTTCAGGGTCTACCGTAAGTATTTATGTACAATACGATGTTATGTGGCCTGATTACTATCATTTAATTATGTAAATCAATTTAAATGTAATGAAACCGAAAATTCAGAATGTGAATAATTTATTAAAAACAAAATTGTATGGGGTGAGAGGAGTCCCGAACAAGTTGATGTATATAATAAGGGGTGTCATGAAAAATATACATATATATTTTCCTAATGATTTTAATGAATGCGCTAACTTTATGTGTAATAATTTGGATCACAGATCAATTATTGATAAAATGTACAGAGATATAACATACGCCTTAAGTCAGGTGGCCGAGGTTAGTTATGCTGGAAAACAATTTAAAAAGAAATAATAACATGCGTGAGTGTCGTGGAACACTCGGTTGGAACGAAGTGCCTTTCGTAGTATATTATTATTGTTAAACGTATTATAATATTGATTAATAAACACAAATAAATTAATTACTAGCCCCTTTAGGGTCATATTTATGTTCTGTGATTATTAGCGTCTATTAAAATGAAGCGTCATTTAAAATAAAATAATATTTCTTTCATGACAAGGTAAGAAAAAGTGCGAGCGAGATGGATATTATTCCATCTCGCTTACTTATAGCCGCCAAGGCCGTCTACACTACGTCAGAAGGGGTCGTGACGGAAAAATCTTACATTTTCTCGCCTCGCTTCCATCCGCCAAATTCGTACCGTCCGATAAGGAACTTCGTTCCAAAAACCAGTAGTTGGGTGGAACAGGCATGTGACTGAAGCTCACAGGGAGGCCAGGTGTAAATGTAAATTTTATGGTATGGAAAGCCTAAATCGGGTACTGTATATGACGAGACGGTCGAAATCCGTAAGATTTTCAAATGTCGTTTAAAATGGTGTCAGAACCATGAAGGACAATTAAAAATGGATATTATAGCGTCACTGCATTCAAAACGTGATTTTGTACTTTTTGGAAGTCCACCAATATGGCCCATTGCCACTTCAGCTTACTAATCCGTTGGGCTATGTCGGTTACTCTGGTTCTACTGCGGATATCCTCGTACTTATGTACTTACTGAAAGATTTTTATTAATTCACATATTTATTTTTATTTAAATTTTCTTTATTATATAATTAATTACTAGCAATAGGCTATGCTATGTTATCACCTAATTACACTAATTATGTAATATGATCATTGTTGGTCGAAATAAAGAGATTATTATTATTATTATTGCATTTAAGTTATGTCGTTATTGTTACAGCATTTGCATCATACATATTTCAATAAAATGTCAATCTGCATGTTTAAGAAAATAAAGTATTTTACGGAAAGCCGCCATTTCATATCGGAGCAGCGCGGACTCTATGTAAATTTTATATATCGATATAAGGAGGAATAACTCCAAAATATTCACCAACAAATAAACCCTAACATAGGTGTCGAGGCTTTGGCGTTTAATTATTTTTTTTATTAAGATACACAGTAATGGATAAAAGAGAAAGCTCCAACACACCAATATCCTAAATCAATATATTATGTCAACAAATTTAAATTATGTAATTTTAATAGAATTAAAATTGTCTCATAAATCGAAAATAATGAGGGTAATTATTAGGGCAGAATAAAATATAATTAAAATTCTAATTTCATATCTCATTTCTCTTATGTTTCATATTATTGTTTACAGGTAAACATAATCACCATAATTACTTCGTAAGTCCACTGCTGAACATAAGCTACCCCCAAGGGAGGCCACTAAGCGCGGTCCTGAGCTTTTTATTTTATAGGAGAGTGGGCAAACGAGCATGCGGCTCACCTGATGGTAAGTGACTACCGCCGCCCATGAACAACTGCAACACGAGAACGGCAGATGCGTTGCCGGCCTTTTAAAAAAGAGTAGGCTCTTTTCTTGAATGACGACTGGATTTAGCCTAACAATTCCTCAGAGCACTCCCCGTGGCAGATGCGATAAAATTCGCAAAGAGATGCAACATCTCTTTGCAGTGCCAGTAAGTCAAGCCTGCTCTCTTAATAAGTAAATAATTGATATTTCTATGATATTATTCGGTAATGATGAACCTAAATTCCACAGATTGGTGATGCAAAGCAGGATCAAAAGGTAGAAAGTGTGCAATAAATATTTAAGTAAAATTTGCCAAAATCTTGAAAAAAGTAAATCAAGCAACGGTTTAAAAGATTCTGTTAAAGATGTAAAAGAAAAAAAAAACTGTCAGTGGTATGTCTGCACAGCAGAAGTAAAAACTTCTTAGCTTCACAAACTTGTAAGCATTATTTTTGTAAATATGTATCTGAGCGTGACGAACGTGAGATCAGTGCTTTCCCCCATTCCAAAAGTGCGAAACATATAGCTCTTTTGTATATAGCTCTCTTATTTATGTATCTGAGCGTGTTCGGTGCTTTTACCCCATCCCAAAAGTCCCCAACGTGCCTAAGGAAGTGTTCACTTCAAAAAAACATAAACACTAGAATTGATACACAAAATGGCCTACGGGAATTTAAATAGCAATTATTCGTGACTAAGGGGAATTCAAACAGATGGTTGAAATGACAAAGCTGCCTCACCATAATTAAGTATCGACAAGCTGCGTATTATTGCATTGCATGTGATGTGGGGCTAATTATATGATTATATATATTTTTTTAATTTATTTAACATAATTATTTAAATTTACACTGTTAAAGTTTTATAGTCTGTCAAACTGCTCATTTAATAAAGATATAGCTAATTCTTCCATAAGATTAGAGTGTATCCAATAAAGACTACAAAATTCCATCGCTGTACATAGACCTCACCTATAAATTGCCACATAGAGGGGATTTTGCCTCACACACCCCACTTGGCAGGCGGGTTGCTGCTTCAGTTTCCCCCTGTCGCCTCTTATGGCACCTACGGGATGATATGGGACAGTGGATATTTTTACACCGCTTCTACACGAGACTAGGCTTGGCTCTACGTATAGCGTATAGAGGACTTAAATATTTTTGAAATTTTAAAATAATGAGTTATAAATAATATAAACTTGACTGGTTATATAAAGTAGAAAATTATTTTTAGGTATAGTGTTTTCCAACAACGATGTTTTGCGAATAAGTGATTATACAGCGAACACTGAGCAAGGAAGCCTCGGGGTACCGACGCCAGCTGTTTTTGTCAGCTTCCGAACAGCTCTAAAATCTGTATATTACACGCTGTCTGCAATAAACTTAATTAAAAACTTATAATTTTTTTTGTTTTATTTTTGTAATCAATTACAAGTCTATTGTACAAGGTTGTGTAAATTAATGTGTTATATAGTGTATGTAGTTTATTAGGTAGTGCTTATAATTTATTACTGTAATAGTGTATTTAATTTTTGATAAAATTCTAACACACTTTTAAATAGAGGGAAACAAAATTTATCATACCGAGCTAAATATTAGAGGATCTTATCATTCTATGTGAAATTGATTCAAGATTATAAATATTATAACACAATTCAAGGCGTAAATAATTAAGTAGTAGGTATTATATCATTTTTCATTCAAAGGCCTGTAATATTTTGCCACAGGTCGATTTAACTATTTTCTTCCTGCTCGAATAAGCTCTTAAAATATATCTTACTTGAGGTAGAAGCGGTCAATAATTTGGCCTCCCTGGACCTTTTAGCCAAAACTTTACTACAGATGGTCTCGTTAGGAGACTTTTTGTCTTCTCGGAGTCTAAGATGCCGGGGTGATACTAAATTAATGGTATACTATCGAGATATAAAATATAAACAAATAACTAAGAAGTTTAACAAGTTTTATTTTTCATTTATTCAATGTAATTTTTTTCATTTATTATTATATACAAGTATAAAAGTAATGTGTTAAAAGTAAACACAAAGACAAAATATACTCATAGTTTTCACAAATATTAATAACAATTTTAGCGGTATCAATTTGGACACTATTAAAATAAAATATCCGATTTGAAAGTCAATTTACTTCATTCTTTGAACTTGATCTTCCAGAAGATGATAAAAGCTTTGAACCGTTTAATAATGGCGATGGAATATCCCGATACTGTTGTTTTAAAGCGTCGTAAACACGCTTGAGTTACAATTAGATATTATACGGTACTTGCGTACATGTCAGATTTAGGGACATTTTGTCTTTAACCTTTAACAAATAGAGTTTTGTTTCGAACTCATACACATTTTACGATGTATAAGATAGGTATTGGAGAACCGATTCATTAGTAAGGCTAAAATACTTCTTTCATTAAGTTATTTTTTTATAATCGCTCATGTGAGTCCGTCGAGTATATTCAGCGTTCTTGTTTGCTGAGTTGTAGACCTTGGATTGGATTTTTTGACTTCATTGTTCCATTTGGAGTAATATTTGATTTTCTGTTCTATTTATTTTTATATTAAATTGATAAACGAGCTGAAATAATGACAACCCATAGACACCTGCAGCCAGCTACTTACAATAAAGGCCTCATTAGTATTTACAACCCTAAGGACTAAGTTAGCGTGCCTCACAGTCTGTAATTATACCAGCTAATTTACCTTTCAAGCCGGGATAGTAATAATAATTTAACTGAATAGCAATGGAAATAAATACAACAGCAGGACACTATTGGCGGTAGAAATAGTTAATAATAAACCTAACGGACTCTTAGGCAGAAAATAATCATCTCTAATTTGTTGTCTAACACTGTATCTAAGATTTGATTCGCATAACATGTTACAATTAACACAGGTAATTTATACATTACGGCACTACGGTGTGTTTCATAAAATACACACACATAGAAACACTCGCTTTTTCTATCGTTCAAGACCATATTGATTCATAATATTGTTAGAGGAAGATCTGGGCTTGGCATCTAAGGACTTGAGGCGAAAAGATACATAGAAGCAAAAACAACATAAGGTGCACCTATTTACCTCCATCTCCTACTTCCACCATCTAAGCCATGATGTTACATATTTTAAGATATGAATGTAAATTATATATCCTTATCAGCGGGGTAGTATAGTAATTTGGGCCGGTTACATTACTGCCTAGCCTTAATCGGTACTGGAGTAACATACAATTTATTCGACATGTTAAGGGATTCGATCATATAATTTTGTGTGTAATTGGTTAGAGTGGGATATTCATACAAGCGAAGGTGACCAACAAGCACCCAGTCCACTTGATTGTAAGTGGATGCTATGGCTTATGGACACATACATCTATTCTCGATTAACAATTGAAATGAAAATATGTTGTCACCCCTGGATATTAAAATTAAATTCTTCGTTACTAGTATAACAATTTCTTGATACATCACTCACCAAACGAACTCCAGCAGCGTTATATTTATGTATTTACTAATTTATTATTGTACACCAAAATACAGAATACGATTACGATTATAAATGTACATATGTATAATAGGCAGTCTACCACTCAGAAAGAGATCTCTTTAAGACAATGTTTGCGTAGAGAACTTAAGCAAACAAGGATTAAAGTAGAAGCGGGTGTACGAAATAAAAGATATGATATATAAGTATATCGCCATCATCATCTTTACAGCCCATAACAATTCCACAAGCAGCATAGGCCACCCCAAGTAATGTCATAAAGTACGGTCTCGAGTTACCTGTATCCATCGCCTTCCTGCAAGTCTTAACGGGACGTCACTCCATCTAGTAGGAGGCTATATTTATTAATGTTCAAATACAAATGATAGCAAACAAAGTAGAAGAACGAAAAAGTAAGGTAATTTAAATATGAACGTTCTAAATATTAAGTTTTAACAAGACTTTTGAAAGTATTAAGGATATTTAATATGACGGATATGACGAGGTAAAGAATTCCTTAACCGCATAGCAGTGACATTTAATAATTTATAGAAGCAGCAAGAGTATATAGGAACTCAGAAAAAAATACAGAAGATCGGAAGAACCGATCATTGATGAGGAAAATATACTAAACACGGCCTTTTAAATAATTTAAATAAAATACTGTTTATATAACACTGGTATTCAAGCGCGTGGTTTTTTTCGTTCACATTCATGTTCAGGTTCATGCGGAGAATTCCCTACAATCTCTATAACACTCCACGTCTCACTAAGTACATTTACATAAGTACTTACATAATTAAGTACATTTATTCGATACTATGTCGCTGCTTTTGATTTCTGACTGTCAAAAAGCCGACCTTACACGGTTCACGTTCGCTTGTTTAACTATAAATGAAATTTTATTGAATGCGTTTTGTTTGTTTGCATTATTTTCTTAATTTGTTTCTTATAATAAAATGGGAAGTTTTACTTTGTGCCTATTTAAACAATGAACTGAATTTAATTATTCCAAAACAATTTAATTCGCAAACGTACCGGCTAATGTGGCACTTCAACAGCCATAACACGGCCTCGCGCTAATTCATTGCCAAAACTTGGCGTCCGTAATAAATATGGCACGTCTGTCACGCGACCCAATTGGCATGAATATCGGTTCGCAGACATTTTGTTTCACATAATTTGATTGAAACCACAGGCGGGAACAAATCGTGAATGTATACGTAAGTATTATTTATATTTGGAGAAGTGCAACGACGCGTGACGGTAATAAAGATGGCGCGTCTGACGAGAATGTAAAGCGCCAATGGAAATCGAAAGTGGGTGAACTTGAGGTACTGACTTAAGCTTTACGCAGAGGGAAAATACGCCAGAAAGCAATAACGGCGCAACGGTCGATATTCCACGAAGATTTAATACGCCAGTCGTGAGTCTAGCCAATACTGAATAAATTGACTCGTATGGGAGGAAATATTACGTAATCTTTGTTCGTAATACGAGGTTAATTGTGCGTGGAGGACGGATTTATAGTCATTTTGTTATATTTTATTGCACTTTCTGCATACATTTATCAAATATAATGTGTTTAATTTACCTTTGAATTAAT
Source organism: Parnassius orleans (assembly GCA_029286625.1). Taxonomy (NCBI): domain Eukaryota; kingdom Metazoa; phylum Arthropoda; class Insecta; order Lepidoptera; family Papilionidae; genus Parnassius; species Parnassius orleans. The sequence goes on along the minus strand of JAGSMP010000022.1, from coordinate 5,449,193 downwards.
TATATACGAGGTTTATTTTGCAATGCATTATTTTTATAACAACAGTTGATTATTTTTTTTATAGCATAGGGTGACAAACGAGCACACAGTCCACCTGATGGTAAGTCGATACTGTGGTCCATAGACATCTACATTTATCCTTAATTAAGAATCAAAATGCAGATGCGTTGTCACCCCTGAGGACTAAGACGGAATGCCTCGTTTCCAGTAAAAAGGATCTCCGGTTCTCTGTGATATTATTTACAATGTCGTTTAAAAATTATTTGTTATAAACGAATTTATAAAACAATAAATACAAAATAAACAAAAAATAAAATGGAATACCTTCATTAAGAGTATGTACCATAGATTATATATACAATATAAATACGAGAGACTACTATACTGCTATACGACTAGCAATCTCTTCTTATGACAACCTATGTCTCTACAACTACATCTCTACATACAAACGTAACGATTCGGATTCAGACAAACAATAAAACAACCTGATTATATCAAAATAATTATACAATTACTTGTAGAGTGATAAAAATCTTCGATCCAATTGCTTTGAAGCCGTGTGGCGGCGGCATAAGAGAATGATGGATAGAAATCCATCATTCCATTTCGGCCGGTGGGCGTCGTAAGAGGCGACAATGGGCAATGCCAAAAAATCATACAGCCTTCGATTGATGGTGGCATCTCGTTTAAACCAAACGTAAAATGCTGTGTGATACGAGCAGCAGCAACAAAGGTCCAAGACGTTCGCTACTGCGATTGTTAATCCGCCCGGTAAACGTGAATTTTCTCACCTAAGGAGGCTCCTCTCCAGCAGTGGACTTGTACGGACTGATGAAGAAGAAGAATTTAAGAAATTATCATCCTACATCAAACCTTACAGTAATCAGTGGAGGGTTATGCTCAATAGTAGAAACTTTATAAGCTGTTAAAAGTTAAAGTTACAGCCTATATACGGCCCACAGCTGGGCACAGGCCTCCTCTCATTTCTGAGAGGGTTTTAACCAAGGAAATGTCCGCCACGCGTCTTCAAAATATTTTTTTCTTATTTCCCAGACATGCAGGTCACCTCACGATGTTTACCTTCACCGCCGAGCACGTGGTAAATATAGGTTATTAGCGTAAATTATAAGCTGTTACTTTAGATAAAATAATTTAATTTCATTTATTCATTTCTAATTCAGCTTATAATTGCACACATTTAATATTGTAGTATTCTGCTTGTATAATGTAAGGTGTGAGTACAAACGATTGATATTTAAGCTTAATGTAAAGTCAAACTTCTCTCTAATAATAGAATATAGGTTCGCTTGGTTGGGTTTTGTTCAGTTTAAATATAGGAGTGTAGTATCAGAATAGAGATTACTGAACAGCGTCTGGCTATTAACGCTCGAGGCGTTGGAGCTAGATTAAAAAGCAAAGGCTGTTATTCAGAGAATTAACGTTTTCAAGTGCATAAATCACGTTATATGAATTATTGTGAGTAAATTTAACTAATATTTTTAAGTGAGTAAGAATTGTGTCTATCAAACTTTTTTTTAACTATTAACATCCAGTGCTTGATTACTATTCCACCTGATATATACTCGTATTACCGATAAATTAAAATTAAAAAGAAATCAATAGGTAAATTTCATGACACAGGGATACATTTTTTTGATACATTTTCTTTTTTCGGCAATTATGTAGGACGTCGATTCAGTAGCCGGCTAAACGGGCAAACCCTATCAGTCCTTTACGGGACCTTCCTCTATTATTCAGTGTCTGTACTTGTGCTTTACTGATTGTAGTTTTTATTATATCTTTGTTGATAAATAAATTTGTTTTTCTGGAAGTGAATTCTTTGGATCCATTACCCAAAACATCCCGTGGGTGTCGCAAGAGGCGACAGAGGGAAACTGATCCAGGTGGTGAGCAGCAGCATCTTCCTGATAATAGCTGAATAAAAATGAGCTACGGTTGTCAACCTGCTTGCCAAGCGTGATAATTATGGATACTATCCCCCTTACGATGCAATCTATAGGAAATACCTAAGTTCAGCGGTGGACTTTTGATAGGCTGTTGTTTATTAAATTTGTATCTCGTATTAATTATTAATTATCATGATATTATTGTTTATTTCTATAAGTTTTAAAGATGAAACTATCATGTTCTCCTATAATATTTATGAAATATTTATTATATTTTATAACGTAAAATATTGTATAGTTTTATTTTATAATATTTTACAAATAATAAAAAATAAAATTAGAAACGTCAAAATATGATTGACCTGCAAGATGACGTCTTTGCCGTAGATTGATTTATTATGAACAATTAGATGAGAATTGAATAGAATATTTTTTATTCATAATAGTTATAGACTATAAATACTTCTTCTTATGTCATTTTTTACTATGACTACTGGTTCGGAAGAAAACCTCTGTCCTGAGAAGAACCACATATAAACCCACAGACTTTTTTCACAGTTACATTATACAATATAAAATGAGTTGTACAATTATTTACATTTATATTTATTTGATTATAAATCAGCTTGGAAGCGATCATCTCATTCATGGGTTATTTGAAACCATACTATAATTTATATTATAATAACCCTTTTTATAAAGTCTTTGTTTAATGAAACAATAAGTTTGTAATAGAGAGACATTTAATATGGACAACGAACTCCCAGAGAGAACTTTGTTGTAATAGCTTATAACATTGTCTCATGAACGAATTTCTAACTCTGTAGAGTCGAGTAACTGGTATCACTAGCTTGTGTTTGTTCCTGGTATTTACAGAGTGTGTGTCACTGTTTTTGTTAAAACTACTTTTGTTTTTATGTTACATACTTATTATGCTTTTGTGGTATATGTATATGTTTTGTGTTATACTGCATAAAATTTTAGAAAACATACTGACTAACGTTAATATGTATATTTATTACTAACTACTATTATAAAAAATTCTCTGTGATCCTTTTGGCTTTAGGCTGCAAATAGCTCTCTTCTGCAAAACAAAAAAAAAGTTTCCAAATCAATTTCCAATTTCCTCATAGCAAAATTTCATAAGATATGCTATGGGAATAACTGAAATAAACTAATCTAGCTGTCTCGACACTAGTGAGATTTCTAATTCTTACAACATAAGCTGTAGAGCTTAGTCTGCTTGCTAGTTTAGATATATAGGGGCCCCATTGAAGCTGCGTCGAGAGTAATGCAAAATATTGACAAATCCAATTGGGCATGCCCTAAGCGCATTATAAAAAATTATGTATCACATGATTATACGGAATTTTTTAAAGTAGTTTAAATACACACAAGTTTTCACTAATAACCTTATTATACTTCCAAATTTCCGATAATTTTATGTCAAACTTCTATTATTAAAAAAAAAAGGAAAATCCAAAAGTGCACGACTCACAATGCTCATATGATCATCATATCATCATCATATCATCATTCAGGTTACTCCATAAAGTCCAAGATGTATTTAAGTATAAATATTACATCCTACTTACTTTTAGTACGTACTACTATTATTTATTCTGTGCTTTTAAAATATTGTAATAAAAATCTCTGATTATTATTATAATCAAGTATGTAAGAAATTTGGTTTTTCGAATATTGTGTATTTGTACAGCGATATTTTTGAGCCGCTGCAAACAACCGATACAGTGTCCACTCACGACGGCAATTGACGCCGAATCACAGAACACAATTACTCTCTAGTGACGCAGTCTCTATTTAGTAAAAAATAAATTCATACAAGGCTGCTAAAACACCCAATGTTTCGACATTTCGCAACCGTAAAAAATTTATTATAACTAAACTAAACAAAATTAAACTGCCATTTACATTCAATGGCTTCTCACATGATAGATGAAGAGTTTTAAAAATAGATTGAGTTGAACAATTGATATTTTCAAAAGTTGTCGTGTTTACGAAGCCTTGATAAATCCACACCATAAGCCACTAAAACCCCTTTTTTATGTAAAAATAGCAATTAATCGATTTAAAAAAAATATTAATAAGTTCAACAATCATTTATCTTTCTGACAATATGCTTTTTATATCACTTATATGTACAATATAATTGCTAGATACGATTTCATGCGACAAAACGTTGGAATCTTAATTTTTAGGCCCTAGTAGAACATACATACCTGCGCGCTTAGCGCTTACGGCATGCAAAAGCAGTGGAATCAACAGGGCTCAGTTCCACTCATTTAAAACACATTAACATTCAGATTTTTAACATGTGGTGTTTTAATACATTTATTTATATTGCCGTTTAAATGTAGATTAATAACGTTAAACCAATGCACTATTTTGATATAGCTTTATGCACTTCGTCATATTTAAATAAATACCGTTTAAGTATAAAACCAATGAAGTATAATTAGCAAAGAATATTATATCATGATTATCTCCTATAAGGGAAGGTAAGTCTTCAATGTAGACTGAAAATAGGAATGTACCGAGAATTGAGCCCTGAAGAACACCCATTAATATAGGTTTCTAATAATAATAACTTTCTGCGTTCAATATAAATAATTAAACATAAAAATAATAAATGTTTAAATAATTTGCTATAAAACTTATAAATGTTTAAATAATTAAATATCTAGAGAGACTTCTTATATTATTTAATTTATTAAGTAACATAATATACAATATTTTATTAAAGCAACATAATATACAATATTTTATTATATACAATATTAAAAACTATTATAACGCTAAGCCACACAGTCGATATTATAATCACTATTTGTAGCAAGGACAATGAAAAATGAGCGCAAAGACAACCCGATGTTAAATGCGTGCGGCTACCCACGCTTAGATCCAAGAGAGTCTCAAGGAATACAGAATGTACCGTTACTGGCAGTACAGTATCCGCTTCTCTTCTAAACCGTAAAAAACCTTCAAAATGTAGGTAATCTATTTTTAGAAATTGCTTCAGATATAATTTTAGGGTGAGTCTACTCCAGGGGTGCGGCAGATGATATATTTCGTAACAAGATAAAACGGTTGTAAAAATGCGAACGGCAGCGCGAGACCACAGCCTACGTTGTGGAACTTTTATTCTGTATAGTAGTGGGGACGTGTTTCAGGGTGTGGAGATGTCGTAAAATATGTATTTTAGTGCACTTTATATTGGTTTAGGGATCAACCCTTGTTGAATTATAAGGCTTTTTTTAACTAGATATTACAATTATTTTTTAAATTAAATGGGAATGTGTTAGGTATGCATCAAAAGCAAGAACGTGATTTATACACCCCTCTCCTAATATATGTTACAGAGATATTGTCATACGCATATTTATTTATACTTTATCAGATGATAGTAGTTCATATTACGGCGAACTTAATGCCTTATATTCCCTTCCAAGTAACCATTAGGCTAAGCTGAAATGAACATACTATAAAGAGGCGGTTTGAAGTCTCACTTATTAACACTTACAACTGTTATCAAGTCAAAATAAATATGATGAATATAATATGCCTATTGATAATATAATTGCGCGAAGTTTTGTGAATAAATAATATATTGAAAGAAACGGAGGCACCGTTTCTTTCAATATATTAATGGCAATTTATACTCTTGGCGCTAAAAAACTCAAACGTTTATATGTGTGTGTAGATTGGAATTATTCGAATATTGTTTTTTTAGTTTAGTCTACTTCTAAATTTATCGCACTTGGAGCCAGATTCCTCCCCAACGATATTCTGAATTTTATTATGTCAATATTTATTGAGGAATTGGTGACAATTAGCGCATTAAGAAAAAAAATAGTGACTCAATACTTTAGTTGATATACATAGCTCTTTATTTGGTAGCATGCTACCTTGAATTTAAGGTAGCAGCCTCCCTCCGAAAACACTAGCATTGTCTGCGTCTGAGATGTGATTCCTCTTTCAAGATTTAATGACTTTCATATACCAACATTGAAACATATCGCTCCAGCGGAACCAGAGTGATTCAAATGCGAGATTATTTTGAATTGAAAATTATATATAATAGAACTCTACTAGAACTCTTTAGTTTTTCGCTATGAACTATGTGTCAAGGTTTAGTGAATAATTAGTTCCCATTACTTTGAAAATATCAATATGAATTTTCAAAGTAATAGGCAATTGACATAATAAAATTCAGAATATTGTTGGTGATTGGGAATTCAGCTTAGAGGACGCCTATATTTATCATATGAAAAAAATCGATTGGAGTGGTTTGTTATCGTTTTTAAGAGTTAAAGTTACAGCCTATATACGTCCCATTGCTGGGCACAGGCCTCCCCTCATTTCTGAGAGGGTTTTAGGGCAAGGAATTGTCCGCCATATGATATATGATTATAATATCCATTATTATAATCATATATCATACCTCTGAGCTCAACTTAAGCTTTTAAAGAAAAAGTTCGGGATCAAGTTTACTACTGACGCTGATGCCCCAGTAGTTTCTGTTGGCTAAATAAGCTTATAGCTAGTTTAGTTTTATATACGAGTAATTTATATAAGTCATTTCACAGAGATATCTGAGCTAACTGTCCAACTAATGACAAGTGACTACTGAAGACCATGAACACATGATAAATCACACAGACTCGTGACGCGGAGGAGCATTACTGGTAATAAACTCTTATTCTGTTATATTATATCTGGTATCATCGATTAAAGATGGATTAATCGATGATAGATTTATATTAATATTTTAATAATTACAAATTTAAATTTAAAAGCCTCGCCGGGTATCTTGCTGCTCTTTCCAAGGACAGAATTTTTGTCTAAGCCTGTGATAATATAAATAGGTTTCAATAAAAACTGGTTTCTGATGATGTTCGTGCTGTTAGCCTTTTGGCTTTTACAGCTTTATGGGACTCAGGGCTAAAAATGGGTTAATTTGTGAATTTTTATTATTCTGTATCGTTACTTGCGTAACGATGACTCCTAAGACAGTTAACAGTGCACTGGGTTCTGGGCGGTGAGAACCGCCCAGAGACGCGGGTGTACGTTGTGTACGCGGTGTGGAGGTGTGTACGATGCGCCCGTCTGCGGACTCGCTGTGTCCCATCCGTAGTTGTCCTAGCTGTGTTTGTGGCACTAGGTAAGTGTGTAGTGTTTATGTGTGAATGGTCGGCGACATTTCTGTCGTCGGCATCTAGCGGAACAGGTGGTTCGATTAGAACGTTACGGGGCCTCCGGAGGCTTTCCGTAACGTTCAGAGTCGGAGCGTATGTGGCTGCGTTTACCACTAGCGAATTAATCTATTTTGGACGACTTGGAGGTCGTACAAGTGTCTATGGGCCGCGTGCGCAAAAACTAGGCTTGTGTAAGACTCTTACTGTTAACTAGCGGGTATAATTTAGGGTGTAATTTGCGATCTTAGGGTCGCGATGGCTAGGCTTCAAGAAGGTCTCTTGCACCAGCATGACGTCTACATCGTGTTTGCGCAGGAAGAGCGCGATCTCGTCTTTTTGATCTCTAAGGCCGTTCGCGTTAAAGAACGGGACAGTTAGAGAGCGTGGTTTAGTTCTACCTAAAGATTGTACTGCCATTTTGATTTTTAATTGAGGTATTTTAGGCGAACTGGAAAGACCATATTGCGTCGATAAGACCTATATGCTCAATTGTAGCGTTGAGCTTGTCCTGAGATGTGGTGGCTCCTCGGAGTTTGCGGGCCAAGGAGGGGCCATAACTCAGCAACATTGATGTTGCTGATGAAGCCGCAGACTAGCGAGAAGTCAGTGGCGAAAGAGGAGGAGCCTTGTGGGACGGGCTTCAGTTTTGGAGCCTAAGGAGGTGGCACTGACCGTGAGGCGACAAGTGCCGGTGGTTTCATCCAAGCGTTGGGTTTTTGCGCTGAAGGCGTGGGAGGGCTAGCACCTTGCTCGGCCACCCCGGCGACTGGGGCGGGCTTTGTGGCGTTTCGAGGCTCAGAAGTGGGCACCGATGACGGTGCGGGTTTGGGGGCAAGCAGCCGAGAGCGTGACACACTGACTTGACCCGCGCATCCGGGACGGCTCTTACCTCCGCGCTGCTTCCTTCGCGGCACTTTGGAGCACCCGCGATAATTTGCTGGGTGTCCTTCTTCGCGGCAATTGACGCAGCTCGGGGGTTCAACCGTCTCGGGCATGCGGGGGCAGACAGTGGTGCCGTGGTCACCTAGGCACTTCACGAACCTGGGCCTGGCATAACAATTTTTGGCCGAGTAGCCGTACAATTGGCATCAGTGGCACTGGCCCACGATGCCCCTATGTTGGGGGGCTTCAACTGCAATCCCAGTTAGTTTGCAGACGCGCCGAATTTTAAAAATCTCCTTGCCTTCCGGAGACAGGTCCAGGATGACAAGGCAAAAATCTAAAAATCGTTTCTTGTTGGTCTGGTGGTGCATTCTATGCACCTCCCGGACCGGGAGATTTTGGGCCTTTAGGTCGTCTAGAATATGGACAGTCTCGAGCTCCTTGGGGAGGCCTCGGACTACCACGCGCAGGTTATGTTCCTCAGGAAGGGCGTACGTATGAAAGCTGACTAGTTGGGCGCGCAGGTGGTTTATTCACGCTTCGAAAATCGTCGGTCGTACTTAGAAAAATTCGAATGCCCTGACCGGCGTTTTGCACCTTAGGGCAGTATATTTTTTTAGAGTTCAACCAATTGTAAGGATTATTCCATCTGGTTTTGTCTTGCACTATGATGTGTGGCGGCGGCTTTTCCCTACGTTCAGCAGGGGACCCATTCCCCGCGGGCTTGGCCGGGGGTTGAACACGCGCCGCGGGGGCTGGCTTTTTTGCCGGCGGTGCGGTGGGGGACGATGGGGCTGAGTTAGGCTCGGCTGCCTTTTTTGGGGCTACGCGTTTGCACTTTTTGCCCTGGACGAGGGTGAAACCTTCGAATTCAGGTTTACGCGGGAAACACGAGTCGGTCTCCATGTCGGAGCCTGATTCGGCATCCGAGAAGACCAGAGACGGGCCGCGGGTGGACATCGTGGAAGGCGCGAGGGACGTGGCGTCGTAGATTGTGTCTATGGACACAGGGGTTGTAGGTACGGTGCTCGGCGACAGAGGGTCGTCGATCCGCACGGTCGGACGGTCAGCAGGGGGCCAGACATGCTGGGTAGAGGGGCCTGCTAAGGGCGCAGGGTCGTACGCGCGCTCAGGTGCGGGACGCGAGTTGATATCGGGGCAGGCTCGACTAAAGAAGTCCGCGAGTTCGTCGACCGTAATTGCCGCCATTTTGTTGCCTATGCTAACAAGCACAGATGTGTACCAAGCTCCCCCGCCGGAAGGTTGGTACACATCATGTGTGTGTGCCTAAAACGAACACCTATACACCTAGCGCGTAGGTACGCTAGGGTGTGTACCTAGCTGTTGCCTAATGCAACAAGCAACACAAAATTAAAAACGATGACCGAGGCAGCGGGTGTGTTTCACCTTACGGTTTGCTGATACCAGTACCACCTTACGGTTTGCTGATACCAGTACCAGGAAGCCAGGAAGGAGAGTTACGCACATATACACTTTTCACTACAACAAGCGTCCGATTCACTTCACAACACACAGTGAGACTGCCGTCACCCGGGACAGCGTGCTTTGCGCACCACAGTGACAACACCAAGGCAGCAACCAAACACAGAGCACCAGGTAAGAAGCGAGGCGGTGTATAACAAAGGTAAATCTTGCGCATGAGCTAAGAGATTGGAGTGATGGGAGTGAACTCGACCGACACGTCTGAAGTCTACAGAGCCCAAGCGCAGAATGTGTAATGTGTAATGTTTCAATAAAAGTAAAGTTACAACCAATACTTATATGTCCCACACTGGGCACAGGCTTCCTTTCATTTCCGTGCTGCTCCAATGACTGAAACTGTTTTGATTTTTTTAATTTAAAATTTAATTTGCAATTAACAATACCAGTGGGGATCCTGGGGAGATCCTCACCGGCACCACTGGTATTGTTAATTACAACACCAGTGGGGGGGGGGGGGTACAAACTCCGGATACTATCCACACCATCTGGATTTTTATAGGTGTTAGTTTTTAGAGGGGTTTTACAGTGTACTGCATTCTTGGAGGAATAGTTTACCAATAGCGATTTTCCGGACCAATACGACTTAGGGACTTTCAAGCAAAGAGTTTCCTCTTTTTAAAAGGCCAGGCACGTACTTGCAATTCTTGTTGATGTTGCAGTGGTTCCTGGGCGGCGGTCGATACTTACCATCTGGTGAGCCGCATGCTCATTTGCCCATCTGCTATAAAAAAAAAACCCCGGGTAGCTGTGAAATTTACGGCATGACTATAAATGGCTTTCAATATTTTTTTTATATTATTTACAAAATAAAAATTATTTTTTCTATTTACGTAGCTCGTTGTTGAAGTTGTAATTTCCAGATCGACAGTGATCACATCGAAAACGCACTATGATTTTCCATACGCATCATATTGCGTGCCGTCTGTTCGAGATTGCTGATACGGCAGACGATATATATATATATACATACATATATATATATACTATATTATTCGATATATATATATATATATATATATATATATATATATATATATGTATATATATATTATTCGATATAAACACAGTCACAGATAAAAGCAATTAATTTAAAATTTAAAGTCAACAAGAGCATTAACGGGCGGCGCCACTAAGGAATGAGGTGAAAAGTAAGGGTTAATGTCGCTATATTTAATATTAATTAAATTGGAAATGGAGAAACCAAAATAAGGAATATTTCATAAAGTAGAAAAATTAAAACGGGTTAAAATGCGCAAAAACTGATAACGGCTGATGTATAATGTATTAGATTGCACGATTTAATTTATAATAAACAAGACATTTTCAAATAAAATAATTTGTACATACACATAATTCTTAAAACTTCACAAAAGTAATAGGGAGCACCGGATAACCGGTCTGTGAAATTTGAATACGGTAATTTTGAAATGAATTTCAATCATTAGCCGGCCGCCACAGTGCCTTCTTAGTCTAACCAGTAACACCGCTGGCAGGTGAGGTTTTGTATTTGACAAAAAAAGTTGGTATATTTCCCCTTACGCTCTAAACTGATTAAACTTCTTCATCTTCTCCATCAGCCAGTAATATTGTTTTGCTGGACTTGGAGCTCCCGTTGTAGACAAGCGTAGATTAGCCTTCATCCATACGCTTGGCAAGGGGATTAACGATCGCAGTACCAGACGTGCCGCAACTTTGTCGGCAGTCTGGGTATTTTGCCTTTGATGTAATTGGAATCGATATACCGACATCTATCGCATTTATCAAGCATTTCCTATAGTCCCCTTTACGACAAACAATTATTTTAAGGTCCACAGGCTCGCATTGAACGGATCATATCATACGGGTTAATTATTTGTAGAGCGTCCAGTTTATTTGCAGCAATCGGATTACTACCGTTTTCATTCGGATTTCTTAACAATAGCATTCGGATTTTCGTAGCGGGCGGACGAGCGGAAACTGTGAGTGCAAGATAAAATAGAAAGCGACGAAGAAGAACTTAGCTTGTTTGATGACTGGAGAAGAGGAAAGAATAAAAGTAAACTAAACATGTGAATAGATGACATATACAATAAGAGATCGCAACATGGAGAATTTCCGACAAAAATTTTTTTTTAAATTTCATTACCATTTCTTTTACAGAATTTATCTACCTCATTGCATTATAAAATGAAGATGAATAACAAAGCTAACTTTTTAATAAAAAAGCTTTTCATTGGGATAGCGTAATTAAATTCAATTCAAAATTTATTTCTGAAAAGTATTGGGGCAGGGAGGACACTGTTGCGTAGCTCTTATACGTAAATACATATTTATATTTTTTTTAGACGTGCATGTTTCCTTACGACATTTTCCTTCACCACCGAGCATGTGGTATAACAGTCTTTATAATTAGAATTAATAATTTCACAGAAAAGAACACACAAAAAGCATCTGGTATGGGTCAGAACTTTATTCTTTATAGAACGAGCGTGCAGCTCTCCTGAATTCGGCGAACTATTAATAATAATAAGCCTAAATACCCTATGAAATAAAATAAAATAAAGGTATTCCTTGGTACAAATAAATATTTGTTTGAAAAAAATATTTTTGAAGTTATACTTCTTTTGGCGTTTTTTGGTGAATTTTTTACGATGCGCGCACACACCGACACCTAAAAACGTCACCATGAAGTTGTTACGACGCGGGCGCATTCCGAAACCTAAAGGCGACAACTTCAGTTGGTAATTGTCTGTCAACTGTCAAGTTTTCGTGAGAACTGATAACTATATTCAAGGTAGTTATTCAAATGTATTTGAATCTATAAAACGTGTTTTATTTTTGTTATTTTTGTTTTGTTAGGCTAAAGAAGTATAACTTCTTACGTGCGTATATAAGTACACACACATGTTTTTTTTCTAATCTACTACTGTTTCTAAATGATGTTCCCCTAACCGGTAAAGAAACTGCGAAAGAAAGTTCGTTATTCATAAAAACAATTCTGCGACGTATAAAATTTCCAGAGGATGTTTAATTTCTTACCAAAGTACGCGCGTATTCAAAAACAACTTTTCTTTTCATTCATCAGTTCATTTGAAACAAAACCGTTAGAACTTTTAAACAGTAACTGCGCCTTCATTTGGCGCATTTTTACTGACCTATCATAAATATAATTTTCAAAAAAAAAGCAAAAGCATAACCCCTCGTACTAAGATTTTCTCTAATATTGTGGAGGCATTTTGCATACTTTAAGTAAATTACACCTGGGCAAACATTCAGTCCCGAGACAATTAGTACTGCAGCGAGTGCTATTAAAAATTTGAAGTCTTATCAGCGTTGAAGCAGCTAGACTATTTTATTTTTGTTATTTCCATAGCATTATTTCGTATTTTGCTATGGGGAAACGTAACTGACACTGAAATTATATTTGTTGTGGAGAAGAGGGCCATAAGAGCAAACTGTGTTTTATAATCTAGAGTCTCGACAAAAATTAAGAGAATTTAATATATTAGCTTTGCCATAATATTATACAATATAGAACAAATACAATCTAGTTATACAAGTGCTTGACAAAATCCCACCTATAGGTAAGTATTAATGAAGCTCTAGATGGTAAATCGCACTGTCTCAGTATAACAAAAGCCTATTCACTTTTGCTTTTAAGACGGATTTCGTCGGATTGGAATCGGACGGAAAGACAAACGCCGGCAAATTATTCCACTCCTTTGTTGACTCGACTGCACAGCGTCAGTAATTCATTATGATTTTACAAATGAATTACATTACTGAGCCATCCTTACAAATAATGTCAACGTTTCTTTCAGACGCGACGGCGACACACAATAACGTGTATGAAAATCAAGATAGCGTGACTGGAGAAAAGAATAACATATTACAATGCAATGACCTTGTTATAGAATAAGTCACAACGAAAGTTGTAAGTTATAAGCCGATCTAGAGGGTGCGCGAGTGCGTGACTTCATCGCGTTATGAGGTAAGAACGTGTTTTTTTTATCAAATCACCCTTGTCTTGTGCAGTTTTCTGTTGATTATTCTATATGGTTAACGAACAGATAATTTGCATATTACCAATGACGTATAATGTACTTACATACTAGTACTATTAGTAGTTTTTCTAGTATAGTACATTACTTCAATGCTGCTGTGTTTCGTATGGTGAGTGTAAAGAACTAGATACTCTTTTTACTGGAAACAAGACTTTCAATCTTAGTCCTATGGTGTGAGAACGCATCTGCATTTTGATTCTTAATCGAGAATAGATATAGATGACTATGGGTCACCTATATAACATCGAGTTACCATCAAGTGACTGTGTGTTCGTTTGTCACCCTTAGTCTATAAAAATAAAACAATAAAATATCTGCGTCGAAGGCCAAAAAGAGTAGGTATGGCGAGAGAGGCGAATATATTATAATTTGGCTGGTATGTTGGTTTCTTTGAATTTTCGCTTGTAATATCTAAACTGCGCGGGAAAAATAACTATGTATAAGATGTCAGTAATGAACATGAAGGACATGAACTGTCAAAAACTAGCTTACTAAAAAAATTATGATAAGTAAATGTGACGCGTAGGATGAAACTTAATTCCAGTTCAGGCTTTAAATCGCCGTAAATTTAATTACCAATAATTAATAATATTAACAAGACATTAGGGATGATAATGCATTTACATTTTGATTCTTAGTTTTGTGTCTATAGGCTACAACATCCAAATACCACTAGGTATATTGGTGCTCGTTTGTCACCTTTATTCTATAAAATAAACTTAGTGGAATTCTATCTAAGCCCGAACTTTAAACAGTCTGAAAGTATTATAGGATAGCAAATAATTCCATCGAGTTAAGTTAATAGGGTTAGTTCAAACCGAGTCGCTACGTGATGTGAAGCGCAAAAGCTTGAAGAGACCCAAAAAACACCTGTAGCGGCTAAAATAAGTTTCATATTTTATATTATTATAAAAAGAGTCCTGTACGAGTCCTGTCGCATCTCGTCTCGGGATGGCCCTAGCTTCGCCTGGGTAACATCTATTAATGTGGTATCATTTAGATTATTTAAAATAATAATCGTAAATGACCATTCATTTTATCAATACTTTCATTTCACAAAAAAAAAATACTTTAAGTTCTTCGGATGAATATATCATAAATCACAGCAGGCATTGTTCTCTAACTGTTCGCGAAGTTTCTTTACAATCAGTTTAGCCATTTCGAAGATTATTCCGGACAGACAGACAGGCAGACAAATATAAAGAGAGGCAAAAATTTTACAAATTGTTATTCATGTCTCAATTGCATGCCGTGAATAACTCCCTAAACTCGAGTCACCTCAATTTTAGGTATTTATTTTTAATATTTAATTTTAATTATACAGGATGGGCCATCTGTTGGTCCTTTTTTCAATCGATGATTTTTAGCACTTCACGTTATCTGTTCTAAAAAATTATTTGACATATAAAAAGTAAAAAATATGCCATTTATAATCATGGAGTCACTAATATCACAACAGCGCATTTTGATTGTCCTCATTTGTTATGAAACTGGTCGTTCAAAGAGAGAACAACATTTCATAAATTACGTGAGAGTTTTGGTCGACATGGACGTCCTACTGAGTGTGGAATTGGCAAAATTATTTAATTATTTAAACTGGTACAGCGGAAGGTTGTAGACCATATCAACATATTAATCCAGTTCGTACTCCTGATGCAGTCGCATCTGTTAGTGGAAGTGTTCGTAATGTACCAAGCACATTAACCAGGCATCGTTCACAGGAACAAAACATTTCACGAACCACATTACGACGCATTTTGCATGTTAATCTTCATTTGCATCCATTCAAAATTCACCTAACTCAACAATTGAAGCCACCAGACCATTCCAAGCATTGTCGTTTTGTTAATTTGATGCTTGAACGAAATGGTTTTCATCAAAATCATCTTTACCGATGAAACCCATTCTCATCTTAATGGGTACGTAAACAAAATTGTCGAATTTGGGGAGCGGAGAATCCTCATGCTATTCACGGAGTAGAACATCATCCTCCAAAAGTCACTGTTTGGTGTGGTTTATGGGCTGGTGAAATCATTGGGAAAATGATCACAAGAAAATGCCCTTACATTGAATGGGGAACGTTATCGCAACATGTTGACTGGTTTTTTGTGGCCCAAATTGAATGAATTAGGTGTCAACGACCTTTGGTTTCAAGAAGATGGAGCGACATGCCACACAAGTCGTGCAACACTCCATTTATTGTCAAGAAAATTTACTTATCGCATAATTTCAAGAAATTCTGAAGTTCCTTGGCCACCTAGAAGCCCGAATTTAACACCACTTGATTATTTTTGTGGGGTTATTTGAAAGGTATGGTGTATGCTAATCATCCACAAACAATTCAACAACTTAAAAACAACATTCGAGCTGAAATTGAGATCACTGATCCGATTTTATTGGAAACAGTCATCGAAAATTTTAATGTTCGGATGCAGGCCTGTAGACGAAGCCGTGGTGGGCGTATGAAAGATATTGTTTTTCATGCATAAATGGCATAGAACCACCTTTCATTGTCAATAAAAAAAATTACTGTTCACCTTAAAATGTGTGTTTTATTTACAAATGAAAAAAGGACTAACAGATGGTCCACCCTATATATATATATAAACAGGTGACGGCGGAAAAAAAATTGTGCCGATTTATAAGCGGATGAGATGGTGAAATAAAAAATAATTGTATCGAGCAGCAACTAGCTTTTATTACTGTGTATTATCTATTCATTGCATTGTTAATAATCATTTCCTATAATTCCGAAGAAAAAGATTTGGATTAGGTCCCATATTTATGTGGGATTTATAACAACAAAAAAATTCCTTACAGTTTTACTTGTCTAGTTTGTCGCAAAGGGCAACTAATGGAATATTAGGTTTGTGATTAGGTTTGCGACAGGCTAGCCTCCTATCACTTCTTTACAATTTTCCATCTATTCCCATATTTTTTGAATAAACGTAGTCTCACTGTCCTTTGGACTTTTTTTTTACAAAGTATAATTATTTCACCTTTAGATAGAATATCACAAGTTCAAACTAACAAAAACAATGTCGTTAAAATAGTTAAATTAAAAATTTCATTCCGTTTTAGACAAACTTTTAGGGGTGAAAGTCCTTCTTAAAATTTATATGGAGACTCGTGAAGTATCACCAATTTAATAAAATAAGAATAATTAAAATCAGTTCGGCCCTTTTCGAGAATATAACATAATTAAAACACCAAAAGCATCGAATAAAGAACTTTCTCATTTCGGAATCGAAAATCGAAATCGCGACGATGAACGAATAACAAGCATATTATTTCGCAACACCCTTGTACTTGAATTCAAGAAGATAAAAACATAAAAATTCTTTAGTAACGTGTGCTGCAAAACGTCTTGATAAAATCGTCACTAAAACTTGTACAAGAACAATGCTTAGCTCGTCTAAAGTGCAAAGACAAATGCCGCCTCGAGCTGAAGTAACTTCTGGTAACATTCATATAACAACTCATAACATATAGCTCAATGTTGCTTTATTTTGTTCATAATGTGCAGGTTTACATTGTATGAAGCGTGCATAATATGGAAGAAAAACGTTTAAGTTTTTAAATATGTTGGTATTTGAAAAAGTGAGAGTTTAAGTATTATGTAAGTTGGTTATCTAAACTTATCTATCAAATAAGATATTATGTACAACGACACGGAATCATTTCTCACTATCGTGAACTAAAACACACACACACACACACACATATGCTATTTCTATTATGTATGCTTACTAGTAGACGCATTTATGCTAGTGTTGCGGAGAAATTAATATTTTATTTAATTTTCAAATATAACTGGTTTTTAATAATTATAATGCACATTAACGTTCCTTTACAAAGGGATTTAACCGTTATTAAATCAGTTCATTTGAAGCAGTTCCCAAATGATGGTAAGTGATGATAAGGACGCGCAGATTGTAATCGGACGGAAAGACAGGTGCCGGCAAATTATTCCACTCCTATAGTACACGCGTTACGTAAGTTATATCTTTCACTAGCAACCCACCCCGGCTTTGCGTGGATGGGATTTATAAGATAATCACTTTATCAATTATTTTTTCAAGAAAAAGCTTCGAGTATTTCACATAAAATATAGCCTAGATCCACCGATGGTATTGCTTTCTATCTGTTCGTAAAGTTTCATCGCAATTGGTATGCAGACACTCACGTAGACAGACAGATATAAAAAAAACAGACAGAAATCTAAAAAATGTAATGAATAATGAATGATATGATGTTTCAGCGGTTTTTTCACTTTAAAAACGATTTATTACATACAACACAAGAACGAAGAAAAACAAGACTAAGTGGTGTACTAAATCCTAATTTAAAATTATATAAAGCATAAGATGGTGAAATCCGACGATAAAAAATGACATTTATTTAGATAAAACAAAAAGTTGTGTGAGAAAATATAAGTAGTAATAACTAAGTTTCATTTTTAGCCGACAAAAAAAAAGAGTTTCTTTTTCTTTCTTTTTTTTGTAAGTATGCACGATATCTTTGTCATTTGTAAATAGATTTAGATGATTTTTGGGGTAATAGGGTGAGTGATCCCATATAAATTTGGAAAAATTCATTCCCAAAGGGTGGAGAAATAGGGGATAACTTATCAACGTAACTATTTAGACAAAATTGATATTGTGATATTTCATAGTCCACTTAAAGGGGTAAAAATTTACTAAAATAAAAAAAAGTCGGTGCTAAGACATAGTGTATAGAATAATTAAGACTTTTATTATATTATATTTATTTTATTATATTTAGTTCTTTGAAGTGGGCTTTTACTTTTTTTTTTTTGAATAAGTGTGACAAACGAGCACACAGTCTACCTGATGATAAGTGGATACTGTGGCCCGTAGACATTTACATCTATCCTCGATTAAGAATCAAAATTCAGATGCGTTGCCCAGGACTAAGATGGAATGCCTCGTTACCAGTGAAAAGGGTCTCCGGTTCTCTACACTCACCATATGAAACACAGCAACATTAAGCTGCTATTTCAAGCTGATATACTGTGAGAGCGAGGTCCTTCCCTGGTCGAGCTGATCCATAGTTGCACCATGGCATACCATTTTTTATTATTTTGAAATACCTCGAACGTGAAGCGGAGAGGTTGGGCTTTACTGTCTACTTGACAAGGTTACGCTACCAACCAAGTAAGTTTAAAATGTTTGTGTTAGGGGTGGTTTACGACAGTTAGTCGAATGGCGGATTTGAATTTGAACCTACGACTTTCCTATTTTACATTTTGTACTCTTAAGCATTAAGCTACTGTCGTTTAGTTTTGTTTATGGGATAGGATAGCCAGTATAAATATAGTATCTGAGGTATAAAAGCTTTTCTTTGCCTTTGCAGTTTGCGCTGCCCGAACCTGACGTTTAGTATTGTAACCACAAAACGTTAGTTGTATTTTCTATATTTCATTGTTCGCCAAAAAATAGTACTATTTTATACATATGAATAAAATATAAGGGACAGCTAAATAGTATTAGAGTGCGGGCCGCGAACTCAAAGGTAGTAGGTTCGAATCCGCCATTCGACTACTATTGTGAACACACATAATACTCATTAATTCAAGAATATTAAGCTTAACTGAAGTGGTTGACTAATAGGGTATTACAACCATTTTCAAAAAGTGTTTTAAATGAATCCTAGAGTGATAATGAATTAATATAATTTTTATATAAATTTTTTAAAACCGAATAGTGCTATAAAAATTTATTTTGATGATCTCTGGTTTTTGATGATGTTTGTGCTGTTAGCCTACACGGCTCTTACAGCTTCATCGGATTCTGGGCTAAAGGGGGGAATTTTTATTTTTCTGGGTCGTTACTTGCGTAACGATGACTCCTAGGACAGTTTAAAGTGCACGTAAATGAGTTATCTATCGGCCCCGGCTCTGACGGCTAACTCGTATCGTTCGGTGTTCTGGGCGGTGAGAACCGCCCAGGGACGTGGGTGTACGTTGTATACGCGGTGTGGAGGAGTGTGCGGCGCGTCCGTCTGCGGACTCTCTGCGTCCCATCCGTTGTTGTCCTAACTGTGTTTGTGGTACTAGGTGAGTGTGTAGTGTTTATGTGTAGCGGAACGGGGGGTTCGATTAGAACGTTACGAGGCCTCCGGAGGGTTTCCGTAACGTTCGGAGTTGGAGAGTATGTAGCTGCGTTTACCACTAGGGGGTTGGGATGTGTCTCGGCCCTCTCGAAATAGCGCAGAGACATTTCCTTGAAATACTCAGATATCATCGGAAGTTGACAGTCTCTGTGTAAGTTGGAGTTTCGCTGATACCAACGCGCTCCGGTGGCGATGTGAATGAATATGTTTTGGTCGTACAAGTGTCTATGAGCCGCGTGCGCGAAAACTACGCTTGCCTAAGACATGATAGGTCTTAGGCACGCTTTATAAAGATGGGTGGAGGCGACTAGTGACGAATTTGGCGCGGTTGCGGACGTTGCGAATGTGTTTCGCGAACGTCATACCGTGGTTGAATGTGACCCATAGGTATTTGGCCGTTGATTGCCAGGGGATCTGGCGGCCGTACAGGATGATCGTACCTATCGATTTCTTGGGATTTTTGTTCTGGCGATTGAGAGTAGGGGTGCTTTGAAAGTGTATTGCTACACTTTTCTCAGGGTTCACTTCGATTCTCCATAAGTGGAACCAATCGCCTAAGCGGTTGATGGCTGTTTGGAGCATCTCGGTGAGAATTCTTTTATTGTGGTGGGCAACAAAAAGTGCCGTGTCATCGGCGAAAAGAGCAGTTTTCACTACTTGGTCTTTGGGATGTCACTCGTGAAGAGTGTAAAGAGAAGCGGGGTGAGGACGGAGCCCTGTGGGACTCCAGCCTTGAGGGGACGCTTTGTAGAGCGAGTATCCTCTATTCAATAGCGAAAGTGGCAATTAGCAAGGAAGGCTCTGAGAAAGTGGGTGAGCCTATCAGGCACGTTGAGCTTACGGCTTGCTTTACAGCTTGTAAAGCAAGCCGTCGTGCCAGACTTTGTCAAACGCTTTTGCGACATCGAAGAAGAGGGCACCGGTCGAGGTGACTCTACGACTTCTTCTTGGAAGGTTGAATCCTTTCAGAATGTATTCTGTGAGGCGGTGTAATTGGTCGGTGCACGAGTGTTCGGGTCTGAAGCCAAACTGCTCGTCTGGGAGAAGTTTGTTGGAGAAGACGTATTTACGGAGGCGATTCAATATGAGCCGCTCGTAAACTTTCCCCAGTGTGCTGAGGAGACTGATTGGTCTGCAACTGGAGGCTAAGTTGCGCGGTTTCCCTGGTTTCGGGATTCCTATTACGTCTGCCTCCGGGAAGCAACAGCTGGAAAGAAGAGCGTTGGATATGCCCACTAGTAGGCATACGAGCGGCAATTTTGACAATGCACGCAAGTTTTGTTTTGTTGTACAATTAGGGGTCAACAACAACAAGTTGAACAAACAAACATCCACTTTATAATGATGCGTACACAACAACTACATTAGTTTTGTCAATATTATACACATTTTCACGGCGGTTTATGTCGGCGGTTTACGCATCTGTTCTACAGATGGTAAACATTGTCTAACCCTAGATTAACCGGACTTATATTTTATAATGAAACATAGGCATTATATATTAGACCTATGTCTCAAACTTACACACACACACGCACAAGAACACACAGATATATATTCTTAAAAGGGTTTATATATATAAAGGTTCGTATATTTAACCCTAAAAAGGTTATCTTTAGTGTGTGTGTGTGTGTGTGTGTGTGTGTGTGTGTGTGTGTGTGTGTGTGTGTGTGTGTGTGTGTGTGTGTGTGTGTGTGTGTGTGTGTGTGTGTGTGTGTGTGTGTGTGTCTGTGTGTGTCTGTGTGTGTGTCTGTGTGTGTGTCTGTGTGTGTGTGTGTGTGTGTGTGTGTGTGTGTGTGTGTGTGTGTGTGTGTGTGTGTCATCCCTGAGGACTAAGATGGAATGCCTGGTTTCCAGTAAAAAGGGTCTCCGGTTCTCTCCACTCACAATGTAAGAAACACAGCAGCATTAAGCTGCTATTTTACGCTGGTACTCTGTGAGAGCGTGGTCCTACCCCGGTGGAGCCGACCCATTCGTGCTACAATCATAATATACGTTTAAAAATTCCTGTTCACCTAGAATCAAGAAATTTACAAGAAGCTAGGTCTCATAGCACAAGTAAATGCAAACAATCTGAAAATCGTAATTTGTACTTTTGTATCACATAAACTATTTTTTGTGATTATTAACTTAAATTAGCGGTTTGATCATTGACCGATGCAGACCGATGTATGAAAGAACTTTATTACCAATGCAAAGGTAGGTTTGTCCTTCAATCCGATACCTTATGTTTGGTTCCCAGGATAGAAGGACTATTTACATACATAATTAAGTTTACACGGAGCCCTCAGGGTGCACGTATGTGTTCTTATATATGAACGACGATTTCTAGGAATCGGCTGCATCGATTTGAATTATCTCTTTTTTAAATTAAATAGAATATACTTCAGGGATGGTCCTATATAAATTTAAAGAATAAAATCCACCACTAAGGGTAGAAAAATAGAGGGTGAAAATGTTACCTGGAATTTGTGATATTTTTTAAACCACTCAAAAGAGTAAAATAATTCAACTTCAATAAAATTTTAAATTAACATGAAAAAGTGAAATATTTAATAAAATATAATAATATTTTCTCAAGTCGGGGCTTTACTTGTTATTCTTTTCTTTTTTTATATAGCAGAGGGGGCAAACGAGCATGCGGCTCACCTAATCAGGGGAATTGCAGATGCGTTGCCGGCCTTTTAAAAAAGAGTAGGCTCTTTTCTTGAAGCTCCCTAAGGCGTATCGGTCCGGAAAAATCTCTGGTGGTAGTCGATTCCACAAGGAAGTTATGCGAGTAAGAAAACTTCTTCTAAATCGCACAGTGGTGGTCCGCCAATCATCGAGATGGTATGGATGGTATCGCGAGTTTTGTCGCGATGTGCGATGGTGAAGAGCGTCTGGAATTAGTCTGAAAAATTTCTGAGAGCACTCCCCGTGGTAGATGCGATAAAATACGCAAAGAGATGCAACATCTCTTCGCAATGCCAGTGAGTCAAGCCGATCGGAAAGAACTCGGTCGTCGACGAGTCGAGCTGCCCTGCGCTGGATACGTTCAAGTTGAAGGAGCTGGCACTGGATTTGGGGCCGAATCTGCGCCTTGTAAAGTTGCAAGAGGTGTGCCGGCATGAAATACTGTCCCGCTCTGCCGAGACTAATTTAGCTTATTATGCACTTTAGCCTTCTCTTCCAAGTGACGAAGAAACTGCACATCACTCGATATGTCGACACCGAGAATTCCGATACTGGCTGAGGTAACAAGGGGAGTGCCTTGAAACTGAGAAGATACGACACAGGGGTTCTTTTTTGCCTTGATGCTCCGATCAGCCAGAAAACTGGTGATCCAATTGCTCAATTTCTCGGGAAGCCCATAGGAAGGGAGCTTCGAAAGAAGCGCTTTGTGCCAAACCCGATCGAAGGCCTTTGCAATATCCAAACTAAGGGGGAGGCCCCTTGGACTATGAGACTTGATCTATGAGTTAGGTAAACCAGAAGATCACCAGCTGAGCGACCCCAACGGAAACCGTATTGGCGGTCACTATTCAGTTGGTGATCCTCAAAGTACCTCATGAGCTAGTAGTTTATGATGGTTTCCATTATTTTGGAGAACAAGGAGGTGAAGGCGATAGGCCTGTAGTTGGACGGATCTGAGCGGTCGCCTTTTTTAGGGATCGGGTGCACCAAAGCTGTCTTCCATGAATTCTTCGATACACTATGTCTTAGCACCGACTTCAGGAGCTATTATGTGGAAATCACTTCACTTTTTTGTTTTGAAGTCGGTTTTAGTTTTATTAAAATTTTAATTGTTGCATAATATGATTAATGGTAGTATACAATATATAATATGGTATTGCATAAAAATACCAATTAGTTTTGATACGTAGTAGAGCCATGGTGCTTAAAGGGGTCGCTCTCACGAAATTCCAACGTAAAATAGTAGCTAAATGCTGTTGTTTTTTTGTTGTTTTCGCTGGTAACGTTCCTTCTCAGTCCTCAGGTGTGACAATAAATTTTTATTTTGATATAAGCTTCATCATGCACTTGTCATCAAGTGTGTACTCTTCTCTCACTGTTACTAATGAAATCTCACTTTAATTCCACCACTAAAATTTGAAATTCAAATTTGTTTTTAATTTTAATTATTGTCAAATATATTTATTTAACATTTCTACGCCAATGATGGCAGAATATACAATAATATGTTGGAAGCTATAAAATTAAGAACTTGTATGTAGTACAATATTCTCAGAAATAAAAAAATATTATGTAGCCAACATAATATGACTCACTTCTGAGGGGTTTTGTAACCATGGAATACTTCATTTCGCTGCTCTAACGCGCGTTGTAAGTATAAAAATCCTTGAATAATTTTGATGATCAAAGATTTAGGTTTCCTTATTAAGAAAACATCTTAAACTACGAGCTTGTGATAAATTAGCATTTAAATTTGCGAGTAACAATTTCAGTGGTGCCGGAGGGGATTGTAATTTAGGTCGATTGAGTGCTCCTGAGTTGTTCGATAAATTAGAAAATTACTATCGCAATTGATATACCTTCTATATTTATTTCTCCATTCACTGTTGGTCATAAGCTTTTTCAATAATAAGACATCTGCCAGGTAATAAACGTTTTTTTATAGAATAAAACGAGCACATGGTCCACATGATGATAAATGGATGCTGTGGCTCATAGACATCTACGTCTATCCTCGATTAAGAATCAAAATTAATGCAGAAGCGTTGTCGCCCCTGAGGACTAAGATGGAATGGCTGTTTTCAGTAAAACGAGCCTCCGGTTCTCTACACTCACCATACGAAACACAGCAAAATTGAGCTGCTATTTTTCGCTAGTATTCTTTGAGAGCATGGTCCATTCCCGGTTCAACCGTCCCATCGTGCTACAACCACGATAAGCAGCAAGCTGGCTCTACCACGTGTTAAGTTGAAATACTTGACTCCCCATGCTGAGTAGGCGGGTTCATCGTCATCATCATCATAATCATAACAGCCTTTTATAAGTCCAATACGGTCCTGAGCTATTTGGGCGGCCCATTGCCACTTCAGCTTACTAATCCATTGGGTGTTGGCTGGCTACTCTTCTACTGCGGATATTCTCAATTCTAACTCTATCACGCAGAGAAACTCCGAGCATATCATAGCTTGTTAAGCTGACTTTGAACTTCCTTATACGGTCAGCAATGGTGGACCACGTCTCAGATCCACATGTCATCACTGGCAACACGCACTGTTACGCTGACTAGCAGACTGGATTAGGCGCGTTGCTGAAAGCAAACTGTTGCTTAGCATATCCACAATTACTGTGTGTACTGACCAGCGTACCTTACAGTAGCACTTGGATATTAACTTTCATATCTTTGAGTCGTAGAAATTCATTCTAAAGAAGCAACGAAACAGTGTACAGTTTGTAGTTTTTCCTTACGAGAGCAAGAAAATTCACATTTAAAACTCTTTTGAAGTCTTAATAGAATGTGGACATTAAATAGATGTAATTGAATCAAGATTTGAGCTCACTGAACTGTATCTTTAGTACGACGTTTCAAGTTCTTAGTTTGTTACACAGTAAAGTTGTTTTCGTGACTTAAAAACAAACACATAAAATTTCAATGCGATAACAAGTTATAATCTGTCGCAGAACAGTTATACTTTTCGAATATTTTATTATAGGAAGTGGTTTGAATTTTTGTTATGAATAGTGCTTCTGTAAATGGAAATACAATAACAACAGGAATTTCACGAGGAGAATTAGGTGTAGCTTTATAATAACAAAGTATTATTGAGGAGATATAGAGATAGATAAAGTTGGTTATTATTCTTAGTATTAATATTAATAGAGCCACTTACCCTCGGCTGTTTGGGCTTCCGTCTGGATTAACTGTTTTATTACATATAGTATTTATTATAATATATTTTAATATTATAGTATTTATATATCCCAACCAGATGAAAACACAATATAAATAACCCATAATGATAATAATAATAATAATAGACCGAATTTCTGTCACGTAGGACTGTCTCAACGAAGACGAGCCACACACAGGACAGGAATATAAATAATAGGCACACTCTCTATTCTTTTACATTCCGCAGCAGTAATCCGACATGACCGGAGATGAAAAGTCAATCTAACACGACCGGAGTCAGTCACTTTACAAGGCTTTACGAGTTTTCCGAGGCACGGGGGTCAAAGAACGGACGGAGAATTACTTGACAGAAAACCTCAAAAACAGATTGTGACCCGACCCGGGATTTGAACCGGGACCACATGATTAGCAGTCGCGGTTGCGACCACTAGTCCAACATGGAAGTGGAGTTTCGAGAAATTGTCATTCCAGTTTTACTCATAAATGAATTTATAAACTTTAAAATTCTAATGTAAGAATAAAATATTGAAAAATTCAGAATTTGCATAATAAATACATTTTACTTGATCTAACCCTAGCATTCTATGCTTGAGAAATTTACGTGGTTGAGCCATAATGCGGCGTATTATGCATTTACATATTAAATTGGAATTACAGCGTAGTTTTATGCCCACTGCACGAATGGATCGATTTAATCGGAGAAGAAATATGCTTTCAAAATACCAACGTTAAATTGTAACATAATACTGTTGTTGTGTTTTGTATGTCACCAACCAGAGTTGCTAGATACTAGGACCAACAAAGAAAGGTAAACGGACGCTGTACAGTACATTTCAAGTGCTCAACTTCTTGATACACTCACGCACATATCTTTCTTCTTTCTTTCTTTCTTTAACAGCTCGTAAAAGTCAACTGCTGATTGGACAAATATCGAGGTGCATATTTGTGCATCGAGCACTGGACTTTTGTGTTGTTGGTTCAAAATAATTTTAGATGCAAATATGCGCGTGATTGCATGTTCTTTCAATAAGTTCAGCATCTTTTTAGCGTCACTTGAAATTCACCCAGCGCTCCGTCCATCTTTCTTTGTTGGTCTGAGGTGGTAACGAGGTATTTTAGTTGTCATGTGTGTCATAGCATCTGTATTTGATTGTTTAATCGGTCATAAATGTAAGTATTTATAGCCTGTGGACTTGTCAACTTGATTTTTTTAAATTTTGTGGAGTCATCATCATCGTCATCATCATCATTACAGCCCTTCACAAGTCCACTGCTGAACATAGGCCTCCCCCAAGGAATGCCACAAAGCACGGTCCTGAGCCACCCGCATCCATCGACTTCCTGCATGTCTTACCAGGTCGTCACTCCATCTAGTGGGGGGACGCCCTACACTTCGTCCGCCGGTACGAGGCCGCCACTCGAGAACCTTTTTTCCCCATCGGTTGTCGGTTCTTCGAGCTATATGGCCGGCCCATTGCCACTTCAGCTTACTAATCTGTTGGGCTATGTCGGTCACTCTGGTTCTACTGCGGATATCCTCATTTCTAAGTTTATCACGCAGTGAGACCCCGAGCATAGCTCTCCATAGCTCGCTGAGCGACCTTGAGCTTCCTCATCCGGCCAGCAGTGAAGGACCACGTCTCAGTTCCGTAGGTCATCACTGGCAACACGCACTGGTTGTACAGCCTCGTTTTCAAGTTTTGAGGTATACCTGACGAGAAGATGTGCCGTAATTTCCCGAACGCTGCCCAGCCGAGTTGAATCCGTCGATTGACCTCTCGGTCGAAGTTGGACTTACCCAGTCGGACTATTTGTCCCAGGTAAACATATTCGTCAACAACTTCGAGCTTAGTGCTCCCAACAACTACCGGCATAGGTGTGACATGGACATTAAACATGATCTTTGTTTTGTCCATGTTCATCTTAAGACCTATCCGTTGGGAGGCACTATTGAGGTCATTGAGCATAGTGCTTAGGTCCTCCATCGATTCTGCCATAAGGACTATATCATCGGCAAATCGAAGGTGAGTGATGTACTCGCCATTGATGTTAATGCCGTATCCTTTCCAGTCCAGAAGCTTGAAAACGTCTTCCAATGCAGCGGTGAAGAGTTTCGGGGATATAACGTCACCCTGTCTTACACCTCTGCAGTTGGATAGGTTTTGTACTCTGGTTCTGTACTCGGATAGCCATCGTGGCCCTACTGTACAAGCACTTCAGCACTTCGATATACCGACAGTCAACTTGGCACCGCTGAAGGGACTGCAGCACCGCCAAATTTCGACGGAATCAAAGGCTATCTCGTAGTTCACATACGCCACACATAGTGGCAAATTGTACTCCTCGGACTTCTGTACAATTTGCCGAAGGGTATGTATGTGGTCTATGGTGCTAAAGCCTTTCGGAAACCGGCTTGTTCGGGAGGCTGGAAGTCGTCGAGTCTGCGTGCGAGACGATTCGTAATGACTCTCGAAAACAGCACGTAGATGCGGCTCAGAAGGAAATCGGTCTGTAGTTCTTCAAGAGAGCGTTGTCGCCTTTCTTGAAGAACAAGACCACCGCACTTCTGCTCCACGCCTCCGGTGTAGTGCCACCATGTAGGACGGAATTAAAGAGCTTCTGAAGGACTTCAAGTACCGGTTTTCCACCCGCTTTCAGAAGCTCCGCTGTAATTCCATCCTCGCCTGGGGCCTTGCCGTTTTTAAGGTGCTGGAGAGCCATTCTAATCTCGCTCAGACTGACGTCCGGGATATCATCGGAATAGTGTCGGATAAGACTCGCTCTTGGATCGTTACTCACACTTGCGTGTGGCTCCAACGATGATGTGTACAGCTGCCCATAGAACCTCTCAATCTCACTCAAAATCTCAGGTGTCCCGGAAACGACGCTGCCACACTCGGTCTTCAGCTTCGACAGTTGGCTCTTTCTGGCAGACAGATCTCTGGCAAAGACTTTGGAGCCCTGGTTCCGCTCGATCGCTTCTTCAATACGAGCTGTATTGAAGTTGCGCAAGTCCCGCCGCATTCATTTGGAGATCTGTCTGTTCAGTTGCCTGTATGCTATCAAATCTACTGAAGATTGCAGCTTCATTTCCCGTCTAACAGCCATGAGATTAAGAGTGTGATCGGAGAGTTTTTGTGTTCTTCTGCGGCGGGTCTTACAAAACTTAGCTCCGACCGCATGGACAGTTTCCACGAGCTTGTCATTCATATCGTCCACTGCATTGCAATCTTCTAGGCACTGAAAACGGTTTTGTAACTCGAGCTGAAAGGTTTCGGGACTTTGGATTAGAGCACGAGGGGGACGGAGCGTTGACTTCATTAGACGACACCTCCAACTTAACGTTTAGGTTCAGTGTGCCTCTAACCATTCGGTGATCGCTACCAGTTTTCACCCTCGCGATCACTGAGACATCACTGAACAGTTGTCGTCTGGTCGTCATAATGAAGTCAATCTCATTTTTGTCGAACCGTCGGGGCTCGACCAGATCCACTTCCTGTGGGGCCGCTTCTGGAAGAAAGAGTTCATCATAAAGAGTCCTCTTTCTCCATGAAGTCGGCCAGCTGCTGGCCCTTGGGTTCCGTTGCCCTAATCCGAATTTCCTACTTTCAGCTCACCTTTCTCTCTTGTGCCTAGCTTTGCGTTGAAGTCTCCCATTAACACCGTATAGTGGGTTTTAGAGGAATGCATGGCTCTAGAGATATCCTCATACATTTCCTCCACCTCCTCATCGGGTGTGCCGAAGTTGGTGCGTAAACCTGTATGACCTTCAGCGAATACCGTTTGGTGATTCTGAGTATAAGGTACGCAACCCTCGTCGACACACTCCCAATTTTACAACGTTGTTAACGAGACTTGTGGACGATAAATCCGACACCTCCTTGGGACAGATGGTCGCCTCCCGGTGATAGAACAAGTTGCCGGATTCGTGGATTACCGTGTCCTCCCCTCTTCGGACCTCGGATAATCCTATAATATTCCAGCGCAACTTGTCTATCTCTTCTTCCAGCTCCAGGATCTTCTCGTCAGTCCTCAGAGTGCGTGCGTTATAAGTTGCCAGGTCGAGTCGTCGTAGGTGGCAACCGAACCTCCACCGGAGATTCTTAGCACCCCTGCCCCGCCGTTACCATGGTCGCCACCGTAGCCAGGAATAGCGGGGCCGCCGGGCACTGGGGGCCGTTTCTTCGTAACTTTCTTCATTGGGGGGATATTGCCGTAGTTGCAACGCTTGGCGAGCGGGTTGGCAACCGCAGTTTTTTTATTATTTGCTGTTATCAGAAAGATGCTGCTGCCCATCTTCTGCCTCAGTTTCCCTCTGTCGCCTCTTACGACACCCACGGGAAGATATGGGGTAGTGGGTATTCTAACCCGCCACTACACGGGGATGGAGTACAATATACAATTTACAATCTTGCTAAACGCCATAATATTTAGTAGTTGCGTCTTTACCAAAAGCTTCTTTGGTCATCTCAATTCATTATTTACGATTTTATAATAATTAAAAACATCGTTGATACGAATGGCGGTTGTAATTTTACGTGGAAAAGCCACGTGGTAGCTGTGTTATAGCTGCATCATGAATGGTCGGTTCAATTAGAGAAGGACCACGCTTAATAAGACCTCCACTGAACACAGATTCACTCGTAGATTTGTTACAAAAGTATATAGTCTTAAGTCCTTCCTTTACTGAAACTTTTTATTTCTTATCAGATCGTTCCTGTTCCTCCTTCAGTTCTTCGTGCTGTATGATTGGCCCATTATTATATTACTGTGTCGTTGAGCTATGTCAATTATCCCTTCCCTGCTGTAGACATCTTAGCTTAAGATTTTATCTCGCAACGAAAATCCGAGTGAATTCCTCTTAATGACTCGCCGAGTGACTTACAGTTTCCTCAATATATGACCAGCAATATTTTTCATTCATGTCCTTGTGCATTTTGTTTAATGCCCTTCATAGATGTCTCATATTTTCAATTAAATTTAAAATTTATAATTAAATTTAAAATTGTTAATTAATACTGAAGCTTTTCTTTATTCTATGAAATTAGCAAACATAAAAAATAACCGTAACAGTTTGGCCTTTTCATCGAGGGTGTCAGGAATGGGATATGTCAACACATACCCCGCGTAGCCTCTGGCATGCAGACCTATCTTTGCTCTACCTGTTCGTTAGCCCGCTGCACAATAAAAGTGATGCTTTGAAAATAATTTGCGTCATTTTATACCGAAACTCATTTTCATGTTTTTGTTTTTAATTATTTCTGCATTCTTTTGCTAAAATAAATGCAGAATAATTCCATCATTAAAATAATTGAAATAAGTATTTCGTTTATTTTCTTCAAAAATTATTTTAAAAATGATTAATAAAAAAAGAACAATTAATTGGAGTTAATCTGTGTAAGCTTATGTAGAACATTTTATATAGGTGTGTATGGTGGTGGTATAGAGTTATCCTATTCTCACAAAGCTTTAACAACTGTTTAATTATTTACATTTAAGCAAATAAAATGTAACCATGTAATGGCGATGTAAGAATATGCACTACCCATATCATCCCGTGGGTGTCATAAGAGGCGACAGAGTCAAACAAATCAGGAGATGGGCAGCAGTGTCTTCCTAATAACGACTAAAAATAAAAAACTGCAGTTGCTAACCCGCTTGCCAAGCGTGGCAACTATGGCAAATATCCCCCTATGAGACAAAAAAAGAGTCTTTCTTACTTTGAGATGAGACTTCAGTAGGCTGTTACTATATCTGTATTTGTAAATAAAATGTCTATCAAATCTACTCTCAACTATTACTCCTCAACAGTACCTCCAATCGGTTCCAAATTTCGAAAATTTATTTTTTACATTATTGTGAATATTAGTCATTTTGGTTCATAAATAATAAATTTGTTAATAACTTCAATACTGCGGCACCTATCGGTTCCTAATGTTGCTATGAACTATCGCCTTGACAAAACATAATTGTGTGAATATGATCTCAATCAATCAAGGCGTTAAGTTACATGATGACTAACAGACGAACAAACGATTACTACCTGATGCGGCAGACGTCTGCTCTTTACGGTAGGTGGCTCAATAAGTTTCTCTCCGAACTCACTCTGGACTTTTTACAGTGTAAATATATATAAAATTTGCAAATAGGTAACTCGGCCCCGAGCCTGCCTGATTTTGTGATTTTTGTTTTTAAACACTAAACCAACATATTTTTTTTGAAGTGAAAACTTCTTTAGCATCGTTGTGATTTAAAACAAATGAAACGAAAAACGCCACTAAAAAGAGACAAACATATAAATCTATAGAAGAGAATGACATAGAATCTATACTATAATAAAGCGAAAGAGGTTTTTTGTTTGTGTAAACACGCTAATCTCTGGAACTACCAGTCCGATTTGATATTTTTTTTGTATATGATAACCAGATTCACAAGAAATAGTATAAACTATTTAGTACTAGGCTACACCTCTCAGCTAGCCTTAAATATTGATTTTTGTTAAGCAAGTCGGAAGAAAAAGCGCTCCAGGAGTGCTTAATCCGCGTGCGCTCGCGTATTAGTGATACGTAAATACTATGTTCTACAAAAATATAGATCTTTCTCCCACCTAAAAAAGTCAGCGATACCATAGTACTATTTCTTATACATAAGCCGTAATAAGGTATTTTGTGACAAAACAATATTGAATATTAAAAAGTGATTTATGAGCGTTATTATTAATCCTTACAAACGAAAGTTACTTCATCTTCAAGACAATTTTATGAAGATAAACTTTGCATCATTTCGACAAAACAAATATAAAGTGTGAATATGACTTCAGTCGGTCAAGTCTTTCTTAAGTTACACAATCGCTAACAGACACACCAACGACTTTAATATTATAACATGATATAATGAAATTTAAGTTTAAGTGATATTTAAAACTATATAATTAAAGTCAACTACTGAACATAGGCCTCCCCTATAGGTTTTCTCATTGGGACGATATTTGCCATAGTAGCCACGCTTGGTAAGCGGGTTGGCAACCGCAGTTTTTTTTTTAGTTGTTATTAGGAAGACGCCGTTGCCCATCTCCTGATTTGTTTCCCTCTGTCGCCTCTTACGACACCCACTGGATGATATGGGGTAGCGGATATTCTTACGCTACCACTACATGGTAATATATATAAAGACTAACTTAATATGTGATGTCCGTGGACGACCATGTCACATGTAGCCTACCATTTTACCCCTAGTCACAATTCTCCTTCAACTCTCAGTCGGTATATATATTTAAGTTCCGAATAATAATTTAAATAAAATTTTAAAGTACTAATAAATAAAAAAATTATTAGTACTTTTAAATTTTAAAATAATAATATATATAATATTCGTATATCACTTATGTTTTTATTTAGTGAACATAGACTATACTATACTATACTAGGTGGTAGGACTCCATTTCTGCCTAGGACTGTCTGGCTAGTTAACACCCACTTACGTACTTCTGCCGATAAATAGCAGTGCCTGCATCTGAAGGGTATAGAGAGCCACTATAATTACATGCTATGAGGCATCTCATCTCAGTCCTCAGAGGTGACAGCTGCAGGCGTTCATGAACTGCAATAGCCACTAACTATCAGGTGAACTGTAAGTTCGTTTGTCACGTCGTTATTAAAAGAATAGACTGCTTTTGTAGCTGCAGTTGATAGCGACTGAAAATATTCGAAAATGCTGGATTTTTTTTAGAAAATACTAGCTATGCTATTTACATTACTAATATTCCTAACCACTCCTGGTAAGCTGAAAATGCTTGTGTTAGGAGCGGTTCACGTCAGTAGTCGAATGGCGGATTCGAACCCACGACCTTTAGATTTCGCGGTCTGCGCACTGTCATTAGGCTACTGTCGCCTCAATATGCCCACGGGAATACACGTTTCAATATAAAATCAAGTTCAAAAGTAATAACGAACTGGTAATGAGAATTTGTGACAATAATGATTAAAAGACATAAGTTCTAATAATAATACTTAAGAAAAAGTTAAGTTCTATATCAAAATCTTAAAAAGTAGCGAAAATAAATTGCTTCACCATCGCTATATTTCCTCCGTTATATTATTTATATCCTTTTCCGTAACTTTACCTTGGCAGTAAGTGCGCAAATTGAGGACGACAAATGCCACCGACAGTAGTCCAAGCGGCGCCAGACGCCAAACTTCGTCGCTTTACTTAGCTATAAAGCTAAGTTGCTCTCTAGTAGTCTGCCTATGAAGACTTCGCAATTACTACTAAGCAAGAACAGCGCTGTCAAATTAATACTTTTATTTATTGGGTGGTAAATATCCATTACGAAATTAACGCGACGCAAGGTGCTTTTTAAAGATGAGGAGACAAATGAGCATACGGCTCACTTGATGGTAAGTGCTATGTTATTGATTGAATACAAAGTTGTGTTAACTCGTTTGGGTGGTTTGAGTTATTGTTACTTTAAATTAATTTCATTTTTAAGAGGAGGCTTGTGCTCAACAGTAGGCATTGGCAGTAACATAAGGCCCTCTTGTTGTACCTAATTTGCGTAGGTATTTAAAATCGCTTATTTGCGTAGGTATTTAAATTCGGTCGCCGCAGTTGTCGAACGAATTACTATTAAAGCCGGGTAAATTTTAGGAAAAACAATGTAAGTACGTTTAACTACGATCTCAAAGATGTCTCGGCAGTCTACGGCCACAGCGGCTGCGAGTGTATTATTTAGTTTTATTTTTTATAGAATACTAGCGATCCGCCCCGGCTTCGCACGTGGCTTCTGTCTTTTTGCAAAACAGTCTTTTGGCGTGTGTTGTCTTTATGGCATGCAAATAACGGCCTTGGTTTAATAGAAGCCAGTTATTTCAATATTACAGACAGACACTTCAATTTTATTTATATGTATAGCTTTCGATGAGAGGTTTAAAAACAATTGAAAATTACTGCAACGACGCCTTAACTTTATCATTTTATGATATGTGAGTGATAGGTCTACTAACAATGCACCTGACAGGCTACGTTTACACCAGAGATGTGCGAGGTACCTAGCGGAGTTGTAAAATTGTGTAATACTAACACTGTACTGAGTGTGTAATTTGCCATAAATAATTTGCTATATGCCATTACAATAAAACATAACAAGCAAAAATAGTGGGATTTTTGTTGATTGAGCGGACCTAACGCTCCAAGGACTTTGCCAGAGATTTATCTGCCGGAAAAAAACAAACTGTTTGTATTGAAGATCGACTGCGTCATTTTTGATAAATCTGAGATTTTGAGTGAGATTGAGATTTTTAAGGACAGCTGCATACGGTTGTTTGATCCACACGTGAGACACTCACGTGTGGCTCCAACGTCTAACGACCTATGAGCAAACCTTACAGAACACCAGCATGGAGCAGCGGAATAATCCTGCGGTGTTTCTTGTATTTTCGTATTGTGAATGTAGAAAATTTAGACTCAAACCCTTTTTTCTGATAACGAGGCATTCCATCTTAGTCCTCAGGGTTGACAACGCATCTGCATTTTGATTTCGTAATGCAGGATAGATGTAGATGTCTATGAGCCACAGCATTCACTTACCATCAAGTGGACTGTGTGCTCGTTTGTCACACTTATATTATAAAAAAAACGTGAGATCAATAAACAATACAGAAATTACATTAACAAAAACACACAGATCCCCAACACCGCGGGTAGATAGATCAGTAGGTACCCCCAAAAGCCTACAGCAGAAAAGTTTAACGATGGACTACCCAAAAAACAATACTCTGAAAGTAGAAAACAAAGTTCTAGGAGTAGATTCAATATAGCTACCCTTAACACAAGTTCTATAAAGTCACAAGAATTTTTACTAGAACTAGAACATGCATTGAAACTGGGATATCATAGGCTTGAGTGACGTGAGAGAAAACCAATTAAAACTATTGGCTTCAATACATTCGTGGTTGAAATTTGGATTTCCAAACATTGGACCTATTGCAACAATTTTTAAATGGCAAGTTAAAAAATAGAAACATCCAGAAATGGAATTCACATTTCATTCAGAAGTGGAATGTACAAAAATAACATGACCATGAAAAGTTACACTCAGTGATAAATCGGTACACATTACAGCGATCACCTTGTCCAATATTTAAATGGTAGAAGAAGAGGTTATGTAAAGTAACTGGGTGGCGCGGGGTGCAAGTAAAAGGTGTGGTGAACATATAGCTTACTGACACGCACAGGTGACCTTCTAATAGTTTATAATGCCCTAGTAAACGACAAAAAAGTAATTTAGTGAATTATACTGTCGTTTGTTGCTTTATTGATTGCTTTTTCATCGCAGTGATTTTGAAATTGTAAAAAGAATTTTCCAAATCTGTTCAGGCATCTTCGAGTAATCGGTGAACATACGTAAAAAAATGATTCCGACGAATTGAGAACCACCTTCTTTTTTGAAGTCGCTTAATAAAAACTAATTTAAATGAATATTTTAGTATCATTTTGGTGCTGTGGCAAAGGCAAAACAGCCTTGTGGTAAAGCCATGCAGTAGCTCTATTATAAATGCAACACAAATGGGTCGGCTCGTTTGGAGAAAGATCATGCTTGCAGGGAATACGAGCGCATTTATAGCAATTATATTGCTTGCGGAACAAATCGGAAACCCTTACTGGTAACTAGACTCGGTCCTAAGGATTGGCAAGTCATCTGCATTACGACTCTTAATCTATACTCTATACAAATAAATAAAATTGAAGTGTCTGTTTGTAGTGTTAAAATAACAGCTTTTTATTAAATGCATGTGAAAGTATATACGGTACTTATAACAAAAAATCATTTTTTAAATTTTTTGTCTGTCTGTCTGTTTCTTCCAGCTAATCTCCGAAACGGCTGGACCGATTTTGACGGAACTTTCACTGGAAGATAGCTAATGTTATAAGGAGTAACTTAGGCTACTTTTATTTTAGAAAAACAATCAGGGTTCCGCGCAAAAAAATTAAAAGCCATGAAATCCAACCGTAATAAATTCCACGCGAGCGAAGTCGCGGGGAACAGCTAGTTGGGAATAAACGTAGGCTGTGTCTATGAGCCACAATATCACTTATTATGTAGACTGTGTACTCGTTCATTATTGAAACATTATTAAAAGATTGATCTTAATATTATTATTGAATATTACATTGACAACAATGAAAAGTAATCAAAAACAGTACTTTTTTGAATACAATTTTTTTGATTTTACGGAAACTTATATATATAGTTACAAATAATTCTTTTTGGGAGCCTTGTTACCGAACTGATCGACTTTATTTCTTCCTTTTTCCCTATTCTAAAACGCAGTAGAAACGGTGATAGATGTATTGCGTTTTAGTTTACAATGCGTCAAATACAATTCTGATCGGCGCCTGTGATATTACTGCAACAGTCTTTCAAATCACAACTTCCTAGTTTTATGTTTTAGTCCGATATAAAAAGTTATATATAAAAGCCGTACCTACTTTGTAAGTATGTAAGTATGTTTTGTTATGCACCGAATATATAATGTATTATTTTACCTTAAGTTATAAGTTCCGATCTGATCCGACCACATAATTAAAATAAGGTAATAACCCCGATAAAATGTCGATAAAGCATAGAAACATAGTATCAAGAAATGGAGGTATTAGAAATATAAAAGTAAGTATTATCAAGAAGTGTGTAATAATATTATATGACTCACAGTATGTGGCATTTGTCAGCCTGTCGATGGTGTCTTGTTTGAGTTTGGAGTTCTTCTTGCCCATCTTGGCGCTTCACTCGACCAACAGTAACTGCCTAAAGTTGTCACCGGTTGGTGACAACTTTAATTCAACCCTCAGCAACTACGTCCACCTGAAAACAAAATATTTTCTTTAATTTATTTATAATATTGGAGTGGCAAACAAGCTAAATAGATCATCATAAATCAAGCGGCCACTGCAGCTCACGAACATTGGCAATAAACTTCTGACAAAGGCCTTAGACGCGTATCG
The DNA here is from genome assembly GCA_029286625.1 of Parnassius orleans. Classification (NCBI taxonomy): domain Eukaryota; kingdom Metazoa; phylum Arthropoda; class Insecta; order Lepidoptera; family Papilionidae; genus Parnassius; species Parnassius orleans. The sequence continues at coordinate 5,411,638 of JAGSMP010000022.1, read as the reverse complement.
TACCAGAGGACTCAGATAAATACCTCACAGTCTGTAATTTTACTGGCATTCTAACCCGTCAACCCAAAATACTGATGAGTGCACTCTGCATGGCGGCAGCGAATTTGGTGGATTGGGGCTAGGCGAGGAAAAGTGTAAGATTTTTCCGTCTTCGCTATAAGGAAGCGAGATGGAATAATATCCATCTCCCTCGCACTTTTTCTTATCTTGCCATGAAAGAAATATTATTTTATTTTACATTACGCTTCATTTTAATAGACGCTAATAATTCATTTATTTGTATTTGTTAATCAATAATATTATAATACGTTTATCAATAATAATATACTACGAAAGGAACTTCGTTCCAACCGAGTGTTCCACGACTCCCACGCATGTTTTTTTTCTACTATTTCTCTCATATCTTTATAACAATATTTCAACAATTCTGATAGTCAGTTGTCACCTTAGAGTAATAGCGTGGATTGTTACCGTTGGTTATAAATCTTAGTTATTCTAGAACCGACAAAATTTAAGAAAGAAAGCTTTACAAATGACAGCCTTGTGCCGACAAACGTAATGTATGCGGGGTTTGGCTAATGGTGAGATAAGAATAAAACCACATTTACTCTGCTCATAACGCCGAATATTTTTTTTATCATTTTACAATTATAATCGCCGAAAGTCATAATATTTCATTCATGTAAATAAAAGGAAAAGAAACAATATAAGATTACCTGGCTAAAACTCGAGATAAACATTGAAAAAGAAAAAGCTCTTTAAGGCTTCTATTTAATTATAGATCAAAAAGAAGAAAAAAAAACAACAAGAGAAAACGTTAAGTAAATATGTTTGAAATAAATTACGTTTACTGAATTATCGAACTCCTGTTGCCTTTGACAATATCTTTCAATGTAAAATAAATCTATATTAAAATAATATTGTAATAAACGCCGTGTGGTGACGGTGTTAGAGAATCGCCCATTTTCGCCCCGTTAGTTATTAAGAGGCGATCATGGAGTAGTCAGGAAGATTTCATGGTTTCACATAGAATGGCGGTATCTCGTTTATGCCAGACCTGATATACCCAGACCGGCGTCAGGGAGCAGCGTTAAAAGTGCAAGACGTCTGGACCTGAGATCGCCTGCCAAGCGTGGCTATTAAGGGCAAATCCTTCTTACAACGGAAGAGGTTTGAAGGGCTGGTGATGATGATAGTGAAGATGATGAAATGATTATTTAAATGAAAAGTTGTCGTTAATAATTTAGAAATTATCTGTAATAAAGCAGATGTGATAATTAATTTATGAATATTTAAAATAAACTTTCTATGAATACTTTGGTAATACGTGTGTGGGCGGTGTAAAAGAATTGATTATGCTTTTCGTCCCATGGGTGTCGTAAATTCAAATTCGAACTATTTTTATTCAAAACTAGCTGGTACCAGGCGCATAACTGTCGCAGAAAAAATAATCGTGGATATATCGTTTTAAATTTGGAAGAGTTATATTGTTTAATTAGGAATGATTACACATACATCTACATTTATCCTCAATAAAGAATTAAAATGCAGATGCGTTGTCACCCGTGAGGACTAAGATGGAATGTCTCATTTCCAGTAAAAAGGTTCTCCGGTTTTCTACACTCACCATATGAAACACAGCAGCGTTAAGCTGCTATTTACGCTGGTATTCTGTGAGAGCGTGGTCCTTCCCCGGTCGAGCCGACCCATTCGTGCTACAACTATACTACTAATATAGCTGCAGCATGGCTCTACCTCGTAAAAAATATATATATGAAAATAATTGTATATATAAGAAATGGTATAAAACATTCTATTGGAGGCCTTTCAAGGAGCAAGCCATCTACATATATGGATTGATCTTTTATATAATTACTATCCGTTAAAACTCGAAACTGTCTCGACCGATTCTGTTGAAAGTTTTTGTGTGTGTTTGAGTGTGTCCCTGGATGGTTTAGATTTACTATACCGTTGGCGTGGCGTTGTTGTCGAGATCCAGAAATCACTTAAATATAAGTCTGATATGGAATTTCAATGTGTAACACACCAGTTGATCGGCTATAAATTTTATTTGCAAATTTATAGAAAACATAACTGTTACCACAGTTTTATAGGTAAGAACTACGTTTACATAGTCTTTTGACATATTGTTTCTATAAAGAGCTAGCTATCACTAGTGTACTGTTTAATAGTTCGTCGACGCGTGTTTATATGAGGCTGAACTCTTTAATTACCTTTCAGTGAAACTGTTCAGTGTCTCTGGGCGAACGGAAAAGTCCCCACGCACACTTCATTACACTGTATTCACTCAAATTAGATTCAAAGTAACACGTATTTCATTCACGGTTTTCTTTTGTATCTGAAACGATGGAGAGGTACTTTTATTACTATTAGATATATAATAATAATGTATTTTCGCAGAGCGCTTTTGTCGTATCATACAAGTATTTACTTTAAATAAATTAAGATTTTCACTGCGCTTGGTATATAATAAATAATTGAGACCGAATGAAAATAAATCATGAAACTTTCGCAACTTGCACTTGTAACCTGCACATTAAATGTAAATAGTACCATTATTTAAATTCAATATTTAAAAAATATTTTAAATATGTTAATCCTTTAACATTTAAGGTACATGTACTGCGTACACGTAGCATAAAATATTTAATATTGGTAATACTTAATATTTTTCTTACTACTTACTTTTTATCATAATTGAGAAAATGTTTGAGCAGTTCTATACTTAATATGAGTCCATCCTTTGGAAACAAAGCAAAAAATAATCAATGATAAGAAATCATCAGTCTCAATAAAATATTACGTAATGAAATGAATAATAAAGATATGCAGAACAAAAGTTTCCATATACTCAACAACAGAGGGAAAAATAATGTCAAAAGAAAGGAGAAAAGCGAAAGTACTCTTAAATAAATAAACATTTAATCAAGTGAAGAAAACAGACAATATGATAAAGCATGAAATTCGCAAAGCATACACGCTGAAGCTAAATTTGCAACCGGGTGATATAATGTCGTAACGCCCCATAAATTGTTGTAGCGCTGTCGATGGAATCCGTAGCGCAAATCAAAGCTTATGTCTACACTCGCCAGCACTGAATGTCTGCGTAGCGCAGTTGGAACAAATAATAATAAAATAATCGCGAAAATTGTAAATCACGTGATGTGTCAAATTTATTCAAGTAATTTTAAGATGCTGTTAAGTCTCGTGCTGTCTCTATCACTTTAATTAAAAGTGACTTTAGGATAATTGAATAGCGTTTGAGTATTTGGCCATTACTCAAGTAAATGTATGACATCAATTCCTACCTTTATAAGGATGCAAGATGTAGTATCGAATAACACAAATATTTCATTATGTTTACGATAATTTTAAATAAGCTTTTTCATGACTGCGTCATAACATATTATAATCTTAAATATTTACAACTATAAAAAATACAATTATAATTTCGCCCTATTCCTTACGGTATAGAGTCAAGAATTTTTGCCGTATTTTTAACCTTCTTAGAACTGGAAAAGCTAGCCTCTTTTTCGCTTCATTTGTAGATATAGTTTCTTTAGAAACTTCATCGCGCTTGTATGCTACAGAATGACAGTAGTCTACAGTAAAAATGACACAACTGTATACTACACAGTTATTTTTTTGTACTTAATTTATAAGGCTGTGTAACAAAATGAAATCATATCGGTCTGTTAGGGCAGGCTAAGCGTGCCTTAGTGTGACCGTTGGTCGCCGGTTTGATTTTTGCACTGTTCAGTGTCTAGATGTTTGTCCAGATGCAAAGTAAAAGTCAATTATGTAGGTGCCACGTAATAGAAGAAGAGCTGGTATATGGTATGGTTTATATAAAAAAGTTAAGGAAAAATACAACATGTCTATCTCTATAAATAATAATCGATGGTGCGTCTGTTAATGATCGTGTAACTTCTGAACGAATGATGTCACATTCAGACAATATATTTTCACTACGAGACGATGGTTCATAGCTATGCCAGAAACAGATAGGTAGCATTTTAGTCAAGTTATTAACAAGTCCTATATTTATGGACTAAAATGACTCATATCCACAATATATTGTAATATTGGTATAGTGCAAAAAGGAAAATTCACAAAATCTAAACCTGACAGGTGGCGCTGTGGTTGTGTCAACAATAATTTACGTATTTACGTTTACATAACCCGACAAAACTAGCTCAAAACGTTGCTTGTAAGGTTTAGAGTAAGAATGTAAAAATCAATATATCAAAATATATTTTCAAATTCGTATTACAACCCTACTAACTATAAGAACATTAAGCTTAAGACAATGTAGAAAACGATTGTTTCAACTCTCTGCTGCTCCATTAGTTTCTCATAATGAAAATTCCATATTTGATGAAGCAACTGAAACATCTTCTGTTGGTATTACTAGCACGAGTACGTAAGTGAATAAAATAGTTTGGCAAAGCATTCTAACTGGCGAATGTGACATAACGAGGTATATACGAGTACGTATACTGTCTATTTGGATCATGGCTATATATTATTCGACTCAACGAATTTTCTTACGTAAACCAAAAAATCTTATTCCGTTACAGTAAAACAAGCAATACAATTTCCAATTTCCCTAGCCATATTGCTGGCTTAACAATGATTGTATAGCACAAAAATAGCTAGGCCAATTTAGTGTATTATTATGTAACGAGTGTTACCTATACGTATAATAAACCAATAAGGTCGCCTGCCTCCTTGGTTTGGTAGTCGTAAATTCGCCTAGTGATCATGTTGAATCTGAGGACAAATGTGAACTCGGTTTCGGATCCCGGGTCGGGCGAAAAATCTGTTATTGGGTTGAATAAAACTAGTTTTACGGTTTTTACGGAAATTAAAAAAAGTAAAATTAAATGCGGTAAAGTCCGTAGAACTAGTTTTCTTCAATGTGTAGTGTTCGCGTAAATATAAGAAATCATTAGTTATTGAGTTTTCCTGTCAACATAGGTATTCTCAATTGCAGCCCGGACTAAGGAAGTTGGCGTTGTTTCACCCCTGTGTCTCGGAAAACAGGTAAATCTAATAGTTCTGTGCCGCTGAACTCTCTCCGGTCGTGTCGCATTGCCGTCCCATTGGACTACGAGAGTGAGGGACTAGCACTATAATTCTGTCCTGTTGTTGTCTCCATTAAGATTTGCCATGACCGGAACTTGTTCTGGAGTTTATTTTTTTTAACTTTAGCGTATATGATTCTTTCTCTATTGTTTTTAATTCGTGGAGGCGTTTCACATTATTAATTGCACATGGACAACATTTTAACCTGGGGCAATCATTTGTCGGTTATTAAAATAATTATTCCGTACGGATTTCGAACTCGCGGCCCTCAGCGTCACAGCGTAACGCTAACTACAGATTTACCGAGACGTTTACCATTTTCAAGTAATGTGACGTTTCCGTAAATATCTAACAACGAGACCGCAGATGTCATTTTGATTCTTAATTGAGGATAGGTGAAGAAGTGTACGGACAACAGCATTCACTTACCATCAGGTAGACTGTGTACTCGTTTGTCATCCTTATTCGAAAAAAGAAAAGTGTGTTACATGAAAATGACCAGGCCGATTTCAGAAATAATATTTTAAATTAAAACAATAATTATTCATTTTCCAAATGGTGATGAACAAAAAATTTATCTACCTTCTAACTACGCTTAACTCCGTATTCGTATTATGTTTAAGGAGAGCGTCAGATTTTGAGGTATAGTATCAGAGTTTGGCTTAGAGGCTTCTAAATAAAAGCTTGTTATTGTTACGACATAAATCTGGATAGAAAGCTTTATAAAATACTCGTAATTTATAAACAATTTTGTGTTGCTGCCAAGTCATATATTTATATTTTCTTTTATCAAGGTCATGAAAATAATTCCCCGCGGCATATTTTAAAGCTTTATAATACCTAATAATTTTAATGAAAAGCTTTGATATTTATAAACAAATCATGAGTCACATATAACGTAAATTGAAATTGGCTTCTGATTCAGTTTGATCCGGAAAAATTTAAAATGTTATGAAAACATCTCATTTAATACTCGTAGCATCACAAATAACCGTTTTGTAATATAATAAGGGTTTTGCTATGAAAGTAAAGTAAAATATAATATTACAGAGGTACTACAAGGAAGTATCCCCAGCGTTGCCTCATTGCTTGTTGGCGGACTTCACAAGTTTTTAAAATAGTCTTATCTAAATATTTCTGTAGGTACATATCTAAATGTATGTTTTTATGTATATAAATATATAATAGTTTCTAAGGTAAGCAGGTATCCTCACGATGTTTTCCTTCACCGCCGAGCATGCAATTGCTAGTAGTTGTGAAATAGAAAATACAAAATATTATGCGGATTAAAAATATGGCACATTGTTTAGATGGTAAAGTAAAAAAATTACTTTCAATAAGAATTACTTGTAATCAATATTGAATAAAAATTATTCTATTCTATTCTATAGAATTGGCTACACATCATGTCTTAGTCTGTGTTTCTCTGTTAATTTCCTTCAATATTGTACTTCTAATTTTGCACGTTTATATTCGTCACTCACATTGCTTCATCTCAATTTTACACCAACATTGGAATTTTCAGTACCTACAAAATGTATAATTCTTAGGTACTGGAACTCTTAAACTCCTGTACCATGCAAGTCGCAATGTTTTTAATCTATGACCAAATATATGTTAATGAAAAAACTATATCAATGAAAAATATATAGATCGACTAGGATTTGGGGATCGTACACAATTTTGGGGACTATTACATATATATGTAATAGTCCCTACACAATTACTAACCCAATAAATTTTTTGTAACTTTAAAGTATGTAAACATTATTGTTTTAGTTCTTACTACGTCACAAAAACTTTGCTAATAAACTCATTACTAAAGTTAAATCTATTTGCTAAAAATCTGCAGAATTTGACGTGTTTTAGATTGTGTTTTAGATTCAGCAATGTGATGATATATAGATCTGAGACGTGGTACTTTAATACTGAGGATGCTGGTCGCTCAGTAAGCTATGTAAAGAGTATGCTTTGAGTTTCCCTGCATATAACTATATCCGTATTAAAACCAGAGCACCCGACAAAACCCAATAGATCAGAAAGTTGTAGTAGCAGTTCGCTGGTCATATACAAGTAGCTCGACAAACTGACAACTTACTGGGGAAGACGAGTGGCAGGCAGTCTTGTAAACAAAATGTAGGTGGCAAATATAAAGTAATAAAATATATAATGTAGTAGGTGACCACTAGATGGGCAAATGACCGGGTATAGTAAAAAGTCGATGTATGCAGGGCGGCTCGACCGGGGAAGAACAACGCTTATCCCAGAATACCAGCGTAAAATAGCTGCTTAATGCTGCTGTGTTTCTTATGGTGAGTGTAGAGAACCGGAAACCCTTTTACAAGAAACGAGGCATTCCATCTTAGTCCTCGGGGGTGATAACGCATCTGCATTTTGATTCTTCATCGAGGATTGATGTAGATGTCTACGGGCCATGGTATCCACTTACCATCAGGTGAACTGTATGCTCACTTATCACCCTTATTCTATAAAAATTATCATCATGATAAAGTGACAGTGTGCAAGTTAGTTATTTACGTAACTATAAATACAAAAAAAATCATTTATACTGCATGCAATTTGTAGAATGTAATTACTGATTAAATTTGTTTGCAGCAAGTAATTTATGTCGTTAACAAGCATTGATGCAGCGTGGTAGACTCTTAATCCAGTCCAGTAAAAATAGAAGTCCTGTACCCGCAGCGTATGTGGGTTTGTTGACCTCTAGATGCTGAGTCAAACGTCTCGTACTTTTTATCCTGATTTCTGCGATAAGCTTTGACATTTAATATATATTAAATAGATTTTGCAATAAAAACGCTTTGTGTATATAAATAATAATTATACGGAAGTATAGTGAAGCAAACGTATTATTAATTTCCAGAAATTTATTATCAATGTCCCTGTCATATTATCTAATGATGACAAGGATTGTTTGCAACGATTTATGAGATGCTTTGTTAGGTTTAACGTGAGGAAGGAACACATGAGTATGTGTTATTGTGATGAATGTTATTATAAAATATGATAATACAATTGAAGTGATGCTATTTTTATTATATGTATGGGTCAAGATATCGATCACAAAATACCGACATATATAAGTCCTTAAGGAATTATATCTCAGAGGGCCCTGCAAGCCCCATCCACTGCCCCATCACCCTTCTTACACTGAGAACCACTTCCTTTTATTTCTAAGAGAGATTAAGAGCAAGAGGAAGTATTTTGCAATGCGGAATGGCGAATTCACTCTCTTCAAATATTTTTCTATTAACTATGTTTTCATTTGCGTGATCACTTGGTAATTCAGACCATTCACAATTTGTATGGTACTTACGAGAGCGAAATATGTATGTTTGAAACACTATAAAATTTAAGGGATTCATCCAAAATCTGAGACTCAATGGGCCAAGTAACTTTTTAAAAATGTATAATGATGTTAATATAGAAGACATCACTCGACCTTGTTCCTTAGTAAAATACCCTCGCTCGTGAAAATCGCGTTACAAAATTTACCAATATTACAGAATATATAAATATTTAATAGAATTATCGTCTAAAATTAATGATATATAAAAACTAAAATATATAAAATTAAAATAAAACCCAGCCAAACGGAAGGCCGAGGCAGACGGCTAACGGACGAAGGCAAAGAGACGGATGGACGATACGGGCGGTATCGAAAGAGTACTGCGTTCTGCATTTGAGCCTGGAGCGGTCGGACATGAAGTCCCGTCGGATGTGAAGTAGCCTCAAAGGGCCCGAAAGGATTTTATCCGTTTAGAAAATATTATTATCAGTAAGTATGAATAATTTAATAACCTTATATTTAAATTGAAAATTGTTGTTTAAATATACTTAAATTATTGATAATAAATTTAAGTATTCCTTGCCGAGTGGCTCTTAGCTCTCAAATTTACGAGCTAATTGTTTTAAAGTAAAATATAAGTAATTTTCACAATCACAAAATTTTCACAAGTTACTTGCATAATAAACGCTAGTGATATTAGGTCCTTACATATGAAATAGGCGATTTATACGGTAAAAGCAAATGAAAGAAATTACATATTTAATCAATCAAAGTATGTGCCATTGTTATCTATGCACTTTCGGCATTTTATAGGTAGTTCCTTGATTTCTTTGCTGAAAAAATTGTAGGAAATTGTCAGATAAGATATTGTCCGAATTTCGAAAAAAGTGGTAATCTATTGAAGCACGGTCCGGGGAGTATGGTGGGTGTAGGAGACATTCCAATCGTAGCTCCTCTAATTTAGCAACCGTCTGTTGTGCAGTGTGTGGTCTAGCGCTGTCCCGAAGCAGCAATAGGCCAGTCTCGGTTGTTTAACGGGTGGCTTTTCCATCATGGTTTGCCATTGTTGACAATGCGTCTGGCCAGTTCTTAGGAAGTTGTAGTGGATGATAACGGCACTGGTCCGTCAGACACTTACTAGTACCTTTTTCTGAGTCAACTTTCGCTTGGGGCAGGATTTGGTCGCATCTCCTGGGCTCAATCATTGTGATGAGCGTTTCCGATTATTGTACAGGATCCATTTCTCATTACAAGTAACGATACCATTCAAAATCCCCTCGTTTATGTGATGGTTGAGTAATGTAACGCAGCACTCGATGCATGTTTGTCGCTGTGCTTCACTCAATTCAAGCACTACCCATTTTTCGAGCTTTTCCAATTATACAATTTATTTCAAGCGAATTAAAATTGTTTTATTACTCAAACCGAAGCCTGCTGCTAACTTTGACGTGGTTTGCGATGGATCCGCTTCCACGATCACTTTTAATTCTTCATGTCAAGTGGGTACTCCGGCCGTCCACGGGGTTTGTTCTGTAGGTCAAAATATTAAGAACGAAAACGTTGGAATCAAAAACGTACCGTGTTTGCCACGGTGGAACTCGAATTCGTAAATAATGCGATATTTTTAGTTTTCCATATTGTGAACAAAACTATGTCAAATAAAAATTAAATGTCTCGAAAATAAATGAATCACTAAATTCGAAACACAAATACACAAGCCTAAATTTGAATCCTTGTTTTAAAAAAATATAATGAAAGTATATCACTCACACAAAAACAAAGAAGAATTTTAAAAAGCTAATTTACTTGCCAACAAAATTTCCTGATCTTATGAATGCAAACAGCTTATCATACTCAGTTATGTATACATTGTAGCGATATAAAACTTTTTATTAAATATATTAAAAGTATCAAGTTATAGCCCATAATGTCTCACTCCTAAGTACAGGTATCATCTAATTTACCGCAAGGGATATGAAGCAATGAACCCGCCGCGAATTTTCAGTTCGTATTGGAGGACTTCACGTGTCCTGATAAAGAAAATAAAATAAAATAAAATAATACTCGTATATTTCTCAGACGCGCAGGTTTCTTCATGATGTTTCCTTCACCGCCAAGAACGTGGTTGTATTTATATTGTGCGATATTGGAATTTAATATATTATTGATTTATATTTTTTTACATTGGTAACATTTCTTATAGAAATAAGGCTGACGAACGAGCATACAGTTCATCTGGTGGTTAGTGAAGCTGTGGACCTGTGGCTTAGGCAGATGTGTTGTCACCCCTGAGAATAAACAATGAACTCCTCTCTAAAATAACACCTTGTTCTTGCTATTGCTAATTTTATTCACTACTATGAATAAAATTTTTATGTAATGTTTTTGTTGGTACATTTAATTTCTAATGTATTCAATACTCGATAAGGAATAGTTTCGATACAATGAAGTCGGAAATATCCGAAACAATTATTTGCAGGCGATACAAAATTTTCTCCATGTAGGTTAACTTAAAAAAAAAATATAAGTATTAAAAACAACGATATTAAAGTACGTAAATAATAAATGACACAGCTGAGAACAATAATAGTCCCTAAAATAAATAACACGATTTAATCTATATACACTAGGAACTAGTACTATTGCTATACATTAGGTACAACCATTGTGAACAGAACGTATTCTGTGTGCGTAGAAATGCATTAATGGGACTCTACAGTTTAATATGTAGTGATAATAATTAAAGCGAGAAATCTAGATTTCGCTGTATTTCACTGTAATTTATTATTAAAATTGTTTCTGCAACTTTGTGCTCTATAAAAGCGGCTTACTCAACAAGTAGTGTGATCAAATATTTATAAAATACAATTGTGCACATCTTGAGTCACTTGCGTTTTTATTATTATTATGACAGAAATGATAGATTTATAAAAAATAATTCCAAAAGTTCATCAACTTTCGTTTATATCTCGAAATTAATAAATATTTCATTAAAGATTATAGGAACAAAGCTTTGGTAAGATAGCTTAGTTGATTAATTGCTATTTAGCTATTTGAGTTGCCAGTTTTAGCCGTAATGAGTTGCTGTTTCTAAAGATTGTGAAAATAAGTTATTTTGTCAAGTCGCCTTCGAGATATCTGAGTTAATACAATGCTATTTTATTAAATATAAATTAACGAACGGCGACATTTAAAATAAAATATTAAACTTTTTATATACTTAATAATAGGGTACTTATTGCAAAACTTAATAAAAGCCTCAGGTTTATTTATTAGATCTTTAATAGAGTAGATCTTTAATTAACAAAGTGAGGTGTATAGTGTTTTCAATTAAAATTAATGTGCTTTTCATCACGTGTTAAGGCAGTATTAAAAATAAACCAATTTAATGTGAGCGAGTCGCGTGACTTAGGCAGGTCAACAATAAAACCCAAATTCTCCACTTCGCGTTCGAGATGTGCAAAATTTTCAGTAAAATTCTCGTCATTTACTTTATTATAGAAATTTTTGGAAATGCCAGAATAATCGGCTTTCGATTGATTGATTTGTTATGATTGTTATCATAACCGTTACCGTTACAGCCTATTGAAGTCCACTTCAAAGGCCTCCCCCATAGATTGCCATAGTTGCCACGCTTGGCAAGCGGGTTGACAATCGCAGATTTTTATTTTTAGTCGTTATCAGGAAGACGCTGCTGCCCATCTCCTGATTTGTTTCCCTCTGTCGCCTCTTACGACACCCACGGGATGACAAGGGGTAATGGATATTCTTACACCACCACTACACGGTCTGGTTACCACAACGTTTAAGCTTAATTATTTGTATTTTATTATTATAAATACATAAATATATCGCGATTTTCGCTCATATATATGAATGCATGCAAAACCATTATAATTTTCTCAGAGATGACACTATCTAAAAGAACTTGGAAAGTAAAACATTATCTAAATAGAAAGTGTTATCCGACCGTAATTTTTTTAATGAGGCCCTTTATACGTGGTTGGTCTGAAAAGCTTCCGATCTAACAAAGATACAAGACATTTTTTCGTAAAATTTATTTTTATTTTTCTACATAGTCTGCTTGTAACTCTACACACTTCTCCCAGCGATGCTCCCATCTCTCTAACCCGTCCAAATAGTACACGGCGTTTTTCTCTGCAAAACAATTGTTCACGAAGGTGATTGCCTCCTCATTTGATGAAAAACTCTGTCCTCCGAGCGCAATTTTTAGATGTGGGAACAAAAAGAAGTCGCTTGGGGCTAGATCTGCTGATTAAGGTGGATGGTCAAGCAGTTCAAACAATAATTCGTGGATTTTCGCCATGGCAACCGCTAAGGTGTGAGACGGCGCGTTGTCATGGTGAAACAAGATTTTCTTTTTCTGCAAATGTGGCCGTTTTTCCGCAATTTCTGCCTTCAGTTTGTCAAGTATGATGCGTAGTATGCTCCTGTAATGGTTTTTCCTTTTTGAAGATAATCGATTAAGATAACTCCATGACTATCCCAAAAAACAGTGCTATCACTTTCCCAGCCGAAAAAACAGATTTTGCTTTTTTTGGAGCCGGTTCCCCTTTGCAGTCCACTGTTTTGACTGTATTTTTGTTTCGGGCGTATAATGGTGTATCCAAGTTTCATCTACAGTAATTAATCGGCACCAAAACTCAGATTTATAACGCCTAAACTGCGCCAACAGAACGTTGGAAATGTTCATTCGAACACGTTTTTGGTCTAACGTTAGCAAACGCGGCACCCAACGCTCTGACAGCTTTCTCATGTCTAAGTCCTGAAATATATGTGACAAACATCTTTTTATCGTGAAGGCGATTGAGATACTTAAATTGAACAATACTCAGAACAATTATTTGTAGGCCAAACCTAAACCTGCGGCCCTCAGAGCTGCAACTCAGTGCTAAGCCACTGCGCCACGGAGCCGTCCATCATCATCGCTACCATGCTGTTTCTAAATATATTTATAATTAAAAACATAGTCCCGCTGGGTTTCCTGCTTGTTCTTTCTAGAACAGAGGTTTTTTCTGGACCAGTAGTAAAAGCATGAATTACTTTCATTAAGTATTTTTTATAACTAACTAGCTGCTAACCGGCGCGTTGTTGCCGCAGAAGAAATAATTACGGAAATATCGTTTTGATATTGTTTAATTGGGAATGATAATACATTCATTGAAGTTGAATGATATATTATAACGTTCAAATAAATTTGTCGGTACGACACGCGCGACACCTACTGTAAGTTAATTTTACTATGCCTATTACCTTCCCGGAAGTGCAAGTAATAAGTTGATAAAGTTTTATCGCAATCTGATGTACGGTACAAACAAAAATTAATTTTTATATATTAGATACTTCGCATGTATAGGATCTATTAATGCGGCGTTATTTAGATCAAAGATATAATCAAACTAAATTTATTTTATCAACGTTTTTTTTTAAATTATGATGAGATTATTACCTAGAATAAGCTGTTCCCTTCCCCTGTTCTCAATTCGCCTGTATGTTCTTTTTGTGTGTTTGTTACGCGATATCTTCGTCAATTGCGAACCGATTTGAATACGTCTTTTTTATTAAATAGGATACACTTCTGGAGTGATCCTATATAAATTTGGAGAAAACATTCCACCTTTTAGAGTAAAGAATAGGGTATAAAGTTTTTAAAATAAATATTTACACGACACTAGTTGTTGCATTAAGATTAGTTTACTCACTCAAAAGAGCCAAAAAATATATTTTTAATAAAAAGTATTATATTTCATTATTCCTTAAAACGTTCATTTTGAGGAAATAAAAATAATACAATAATTTCTTCTGCTTCTGAAGTCGGCATTTTTCTATCCACAGTGTCTACGAACTGGCTTTTGAAGCTATTGTGTGGAGATTATTTTATTCTTTTTTTAAAGTTCTTTCGAGTCGACTTTTGCTTTTCGTAAAAGTTTAATTTTTTCAATTTTAATTAAGTACGAGTTCTATTATCGTGTTGTTGTCCATTAAAAGTCCACCTAGTGAAATGCTTATGACACGTAGATCTCGCATTCTACGTAATGATATGCGTTTACAGCTGTTTTGACAGATGCCATCTCTCCTAGTCTGTGAAATGTTAGGTGAAATGCAAATACAATATTGTTAAATTTTTCACATCATATCCATTTTATATGCATTTTCCAAACACGGTCATTATTGTCAAAGCTGATTTTAACAAACACAGTTATTAATTATAAACGTTTTGTACAATTAATGTCTATCAAAACCTTAATTCTAAGCGTATGAGTGAAATTTAATATTTAAATTTATTTCAAATACTATATATAAATTTGTGTGCATGGATTTTTTTAAACCTTTATTGAACGATAATAAACTATATACTAAACATTCAAATAAATACAATAATAAAAAAAACATACTAAGACAACTAAAACTAAAAGCTTAAATTATCATACAGTCATACACCCCGCGGTATGGTGCCTTTGTAAAACGTCTGGTATTAAAACAAAGTTCAAAGTAAGTTCAAAAAAGCCGGCGTTCGGGAGATTACAACACATCTCGTCAGGTATAACTCAAAACCTAAAAACAAGATTGTACAACCAGCGCGAGTTGCCAGTGATGACTTATGAATCTGAGACGTGGTCCTTCACTGCTGGCCGTATGAGGAAGCTCAAGATCGCTCAGCGAGCTATGGAGTTTCTCTGCGCGATAAACTAAGAAATGAGGATATCCGCAGTAGAATCAGAGTAACCCACATAGCCCAACTGATTAGTAAGGTGAAATGGCAATGAGCCGAACATATAGCTCGAAGAACCGACAACCGTTAGCGAAGAAAGGTTCTGCAGCCTCGTACTAGTAGGCAAAGTGTAGGGCGGCTTCCCACTAGATAGAGTGACGACCTGGTAAGACATGCACGAAGTTGATGGATGCAGGTGGCTCAGGATCGTGCTTTGTGGCGTTCCTTGGGGAGGCCCTAAGGAGGCCTATGTTCAGCAGAGGACTTGTGAAGGACCGTAATGAAAAATGAATGTAGTATAAAAAAATAAGTTTGAGACGGCTCCGTGGCGCAGTAGCTTGGCAATTGAATTAGTTCGAATCCCGCACGGAACAAGTATTTCTATGGCCTACAAATAATTCTTCTGGGTCTGGATGTTTGTTCTTGTGCAATTTATGTTTGTAAACTGCCCCCACGATACAGGAGAAAATCCTAGTATGGAGGATAAGGAAGGTTTTTAAAAGGAGAATAAAAAAAGAAGAAGTGTTTAATTATGTGGGTATTAAATTATTTACAATATTATTCGTATTATATATAATGTTACGAGCTTCGGGTTCGAGACAATTAAAAACTGCCGAGTGAATTACCAAAATTGACACTTTAATTACAGAACACTTATTACAACTTAAAACCACACTAATAACAAAACACAATTGTACTTCTGATCACTTTAGTTCGCAGTTGTATCGCTTCAAAGTATTCGCTTGTATCGCCAATTCAACACTGCCTCGGGTCGCGGTCTATACCGGCCTTATATAGGAGGGCCTCAGATAGTTCCAGAATCTTCTACTGTAAAAACATCTAGAATGTTCGAGTACATACCGGTCCCGACTGACTAGGTGTCGATAGTTCTAGAAAGTTCTTCCATGGAAATTTCTAGAAGGATCTTGATTCTCCTAGTTCTGCTATTCGATACTAGAAGGCGCTAGTGGTAACTAGTGTCGCCATGTACCAGGCATTAATTGTGGCGCGCAACAATAATATATGTATTAGTAAATTGCGTTAAAAAAAGCTTAAATTCGTGTTGTTTAATTTAATTGATCTTCAGTAGCACTTTATTAAAATCTTGATTCGTTGTGAAAATTGTAGAATTTAAGCATTTATTGAAAAAATGCCAACTTCTTTGCCAGGCAGTAATGATTCTTCTTTTGAATGTAAATATATATTTTCCATCAGGCAGGAAAGAATTGGTAGATTAACATACATACAGCCCGTCTCTATTGATTTGCTATAACCACTACGTTAAGCGATCATAGAATCTTTTAAACCTACATGAAACGGTGCTATTGTTGCATATATTGCGAAAAAATCATTGACTTATATTAGTATTATGTAATCCTAAGGGTTTTTCTACGTATCATGCTAATAATATACTTTTAATCGACTTGCGGATTTAAGGAACTTCTGCGTCTAAGAAAAGAGGTACCTTAACAACATTTATATGTGGTGTTGGAAAATTTGCATTTAGAAACATTCTACTTCCTTAATTAAGTGTTTCAATTCATTTTATTTATATAATTGTGCATAAAAGCGTCAAAGAAATTCTTTTAAAGCAAACCGTAGGCAGAAATTTCATGCAACCTGCGTCAGTGCACTCACAAAGGATTATGAAGGAATATTCGCAAATTCCCGGCGTCGCACAAACAAAATATGCACGTTAAATCATCAAAAGCGCGCCTCGAATAAATAAAACTAAAGGATACTCTAATCAGTGTTGTTGATATTTGAAAGGAATCAGAATGATTTTTCAATATATCATAATGTTAACAATTACTTAAAATACACAACACACCTCTCACTTCTAAAAAAATTATGATGTAAATCTCTATATAAAAAATCAATTAGTATCCGTTCGTCTCGCTAAAACTCAAAAACGGCTCGACCGATTTTGATGAAATTTTATGGTCCCTAGATAGTTTAGATACACATTTGGACCCGGTAGGTGGCGCTGTCGTCGAGATCCAGAAATCACCCGTGTGAAGCCAGGACGGATCGCTAGTATTATTTAAAATTTAATATTGGTTGATGTTGGCATCTTAAAAATATGAAACTTTTAAAACGATTGCATGGTCTCAATTAGCTCAATCAAAAATTGTCCATTTTTTATTTGCTATTCAGTTATTGCGTAAGTTATTGTTTTTATTCGACGCAAACAAAAACCTTACGATGGCGTCGCGTCAGAATTATTCTGTGAAAACAACGATTATTGAAATTTTATTGCACTTTCGGTAAATTCGTTACATCAATAAAAATGTTTTTATTCTTTAGACCTGTTCCGTAATCAATAAAATATATTTTCATGGTATAGTTCGAATCGTGTATTGGTTTCGTAAGTATATCCGCTACCCTCATATTTTCCCGCGGAAACAGACCACGAGATTAGCAGCAGCGCCTTTCTAATAACGACTAGAAAATAACCAAAATAAAAATATAAAAAAATCCCCGAAACAAAAAGAGCTGATGATCTTCAAACGGCTGAACAGATTTTATTGAAACATAGCTAAGAACACTCGATTAAGGCACTTTTGAAACAAAAAAAAACTTAATCATAATCGGTGTAACCGTTTAGGAATTATGATGCCACAGAATATACACAGATTCACACTACTCACATATAACACCCCTCTGTTTTCGTCGGGGTTAATAAAAATAAACTGCGGTTGCCAACCCACCTGCCAAGCGAGGCAAATATGGCAAATAGGCAATCTATGGGATCTATGTTCAGCAATGGATTTTGATAGGCTGTAGGTAATGGATAGATGATTAGTATCAACACAACACATTAGTATCAACCTACATAACCGTCTGTTTCCATTTTATTATCAATTTACGTCAATATACGTCAATAAACATCAATATACGCCAATAAACGTCAATATACGTCAATATACGTCATATTTTTGTTATTGAAATAAGGGTGACTAACATATACAAAGTCCACCTGATGGTAAGTGAATGTGAAATCACTAGTGACCGGCTGGCACAGTAAAATAAATTATAATACGTACCAATATAACATATTATTTTGAAATTCTATTCAGTTATATATTTATGAAAAATGGATTTTTCACTTTTTGTATAAAAAAATAAAAATCAATTACCCCAGAGTTTTTTTTACTGGTTATTCATTTTCATTTTACCAACTGGTGGTGGTAGGTTTTGATGTTCATCATCATCATCGTCACCATCATCATCATCATCATTACAGCCCTTCACAAATTTACTGCTGAACATAGGTCTTCCCTAAGGAACATCATAAAGTAATGTTATGAGCCACCTGCTTCTATCGACTTCCTGTATCTCTTCATCTTCTTCTATCAGGTTGTGGATCAGCCGACAGGTCGCCCTACACTTCACTTACCGGCACGAGGCTGTCACTCGAGAATCTTTCTTCCCCATTGGTTGTCGGTTCTTTGAGCTTTGGGCGGCCTATTGTCACTCCAACTTTCTGATCCGTTGGCCTATGCCGGTTACTTTGGGTCTAATTCGAATATCCTCATTACTGTTATATAAACTCCGAACATAGTCCCCTCCTATAACCTTGAGCTTCCTCATACGGCCAGCAGTGAAGGAACTCGTCTCAGATCTATTCAACATCACTGTCAACACGCACTGGTTTTACAACCTTATTTTAAAGTTTTGAGGTGTACGTAACGAGAAGATGTGTCGTAATCTCTCGCTGCCCAACCGAGTTGAATCCGTCGATTGACCTCTCGGTTGAAGTTAAACTTAACTAGTTGGACAATTAGCCTCAGGTCATATCATATTCGTCAACAACTTCGAGCTTAGTACCTTCATCAACTACCAGCGTCCATGTTCATTATAAGACCTATCCCATGTGAGACACTATTGAGGTCATTAAGCATTGTGCTGAATTCTTACAGCAATTGCACCATAATGACTGTATCGTCGGCAAATCGAAGGTGAGTGTTTTTCGCGCCATTGATATTGATACTGTATCCCTTCCAGTCCAGTAGTTTGAAAACGTCTTCCAATGTAGCGGTGAAGAGTTTTGGGGATATAACGTCACCCAATCTTACACATTTCTACATAGGCATCGTACCCTGGCTCTGTACTCGGATAACCATCGTAGTTCTACTGTACAAACACTTCAATACTTCATTACACCGACAGTCAACTTGGCATCACTAAAGGTCACTAAATCAAATGCTTTCTCGTAGTCCACATATGCAAGATATAGTGGCAGATTGATCTTTTTGGAATGTGTAGTGGCTATATAAATATATCCACTACCCCACATTTTCCCGTAGTTGCGAACCCACTTGAAAAACGTGACGGCATTTCCCAACATCATCCTATAAGCAACGCACAAGGAAACGGCCCGCAGCCCCCGGCGACCCAACTATTTATGACTATGGTGGCGACCATGGTAACTACGGGACAGATGGTGTTGAGAATCTTCGGTGGATACCCGATTGTCACCTCAGATGAATCGACCTGGTAACATTTAACGCACGCACTCTGACGGCTGACGAACGATCCTGGAGTTGGAAGAAGAGATAGACAAGTTGCGCTGGGATATTATGGGATTATCTGAGGTTTATCGAGAGGGAGAGCATCTTGTTTTATCATCGGGATGGCGACGTGTCGGATCTATCGTCCACAACTCTCTCGATAACAACGTTGTAACGATTGGGAGTGTATCAGCAATAGTTACATACCTTATGAGAATTACCAAACGATATTGATTGCCGATTCGTGCAGATTCTAATACCGTTATCGTTTTTGATTCGAAAACAAGGCGGTTTCTGAAAAGGCTTTAGTACCATAGACCACATACACTTTGACGTTCATAAGAGTATTTAAATACGTTCACGTTTTTTTTTCCAGATCTGAAATAAAGCATTCAACCACATTCAACGGTTACATAAATACATATTTGAATGAGACAGGATACTAAAGCCCTAGATGGTCATAAAACAGGCAGCCATAACCGATTTGCAGACTTCCTATTTTTAGGTGCGATTGAATTTTTGTATTATATTGCTAGCGATTCAAGTTTCTAGAAATCATTAAAGTTTCTTGTTTAGTTTATTCTTGTGCTCATTTTTAAAAGCGAATTTAGTTGTAAAACCATCATTTTTATTACAAAATATTCAAGGATCAATGCAACATCAGCATGTTGCAATTTTTTTATATACTAGCGATCCGCCCCGGCTTCGCACAACAGCGCCTGCTACCGGGTCCAATTGTGAATCTAAACTATCCAGGGACTCAGACACAAACAATACATTTGATCAAAATCGGTCCAGCCATTTTCAAATTTTGCGAGACTAACGGACAGCAATTGATTTTTATATATAGAGATATTAAAAAAAATTTAAGCATTTCGTCTAATTTGCGGCTATTTGCTAAACGATAGTAATTTTTTTACTCGATGTAATTATGTGATGAACTTCTTGAAATACCTGCCGTATTTTATAATTTTTATCTTAAAACAACCTGAGATTAACAAGAACCTAGGAAAAAGCTGGATGTGAATTGCGTTTACAGCATTCACAATCAATGAGTCAGCCGGGCGTGGTTTTCCCGTTAATGTAACTACGGAACGTAAAAAGAAACTTAGGCTGTATTCTGATCTCCATTTCAATAGACGGGAATTGATTAAATTTATTGAATAAGCGAATCAACTACCATTTTCACTCCTAGAATTTCAATTTCATAATGAAGGCTTTGAATTGATATTCCGCTTTAGACATTAATAGCTTTCTGAGTTTAGCGTTTAGAATTATAAAACGTCTATGAAAATTTATTCTTCTTAAAGAAACTACCTAGTTAAATATATCTACTAAATTTTGTTACGTCGTTGTTGTTCATTTTATTCCTTCTATAATATATTCCTGAGCTGTGGTAGCTCAGGGGCTTAACGCTCGCTGTAAATTTCACAGTACGCGAGCAACCCGGGTAAGATCCCCGTCGGCACCAATGAAATTGTGAATTGCAATTTTAAGTGCTGATTTACCACGTGCTCGACGGCGGAAAGCATCGTGAGGAATCCTGCCTGCCTGAGAAATAAGAACACTTGTGAAGTTTCGAAGACGAAGGTGCAGTGCGGCGGACATTACCTTGCCCTACAAACCTCGCAGAAAATGAGAGAAGCCCAGCAGTGGTATGTATATAGGCTGTAACTTTAACTTTTTTTAATATGCCTAACATAATAAGGCATAAGTTTGCTTGCTTGACAATCTGTTTGGCATTTTTCTTGCACCACTCACCACACAGCCACGACATAAAATAATTCTCAATTTAATGTCGTAGCTGGATATTTTTACGAAAAATTGCATAACTTATACTGTCAAAGATGCACAAGAGGATTTTTAATTTTATTTTATATAAAAAAGGTAGTTTTTTAAATTAGAATCATGTGGGAATGTGTGAATATAAGTGGAATACATTTTTGTCAACATTCGATGGGAGTTTTTTTTATAAAACTTAACTGACAAACGAACTTACACACCTGATGGAAAGCAACAAAAAAACTACAGAGGAGTTCTTACCTCTCAGGACTAAGATAAACTCACAACCTGTAATTGTACTGTTAATATTCGCCACCTAGACACCCACGTGATAATATCGGGCGAAGAATGGGTGCTGGAAAGCACCCGAAACATCGGGAATTAAAAATAAGTATAATTAAACGCAATAAAATCCGTAAAAGTAGTTTTATTCAATGTGAATAATTCTCTTAAACCACCCCTAAAAATCGAATTATTAACAGTATGTAATAATTAATATTATATCAATAATATTATTATACGTAAATGTATATCAAGAAGCCGCCTACTAATATTACGCCTCGCAACGTGTACTCCGTTAAAATATATAGGTTAAATCGAGACAGTGTGTCAATAAAGTTCTGTTTAGTATTGTAACAAACAACAAATTCGAGTTTAGAGTCTAAAGTCGACGCGTAAAATAGTAATAACGTAAAACACAATCAGGGTGCTAAATTCGATCAAATACGAGTAAAAATAATTGAAGCTGTAGGCAGCTTTAATAAATGCATAGATCTGCTATGCGTTTGCTGAACCCGAACTTCATTGAATGGCTTATTCGGAGTATTGCGCATTGCTATGTAAATTAACTTTTAAGCTTTTGTACAAGTAAAAACTACGTTCTGTTGCTACTTTAACACTGCAGCAAAATATTTAGTTTTCTTTTGCCTGCAAGTTACTAATTATATAATGTGAATGGACAACGAACACAACAAAATTTAATAATTGTAATATTATAGCGAGTATTACCTATGTTTAAATTGCACAGAACATTGTTCTGCTTATTAAGTTTGTAGAGAAAATGTTTTGCACAAAGTTTGAATGATTTTAATATTAAATTGTAATTTATAATTGAATATTTAAATCGCATCATTGTTGAATATATTTCTTGTTGATCAATTTAAACTTGAAGTATAAGTTCAGAGTAGCGGTGAAGGAGGCCTAGGTTATGAGGCCTATGTACTATATTAAAATTTTAGGGGTCGACGAAGAAAATTCGTATATATAAGTATTAAGCGACAGTAGCCTAATGGCAGGGTGCGGACCCCAAACTCAAAAGGTCGTGGGTTCAAATCCGCCATTCAACTACTGTCGTGAACCATTCCTAACACAAGCATTTTAAGCTTAAAATGTTTTAAAATAATATAAAAGCAAAGTGAAAGTCAGCCTCATTATGGTAAGCGAGATGTAGAGCAGGTCCACACTACATGGTGTGACGACCTGGTAAATAGTGCAGGATGTCAATTAATGGAGGTGGTTTAGGACCGTATTTGCGGCATTCCTTTGGGGGAGGCCTACGTACAGCAATGATGATGATGTAAGAATCTACACACGCTGACTCGACTCGTACTGACATCGTGAGGAAAACTCAAAGACTTGCGCCTCGAGGTTTCCTAACGATGTTATCTCCGAACATTTGAAAAATAAGTACTTAAAACTGCAATTAACAAATTTGCTCGTGTATGAAATTTTGTACATGTAGGTACAATGTACATAATTGTATTACCATCCTTGAAGCATTGTAAGTGGTTGGCGGGTGTAAAGCGATCGGCATTGGATAAACTCGATAAGGCACGTGAGAATTCAATGGAAGCTTGTGTTTTTGAACCGCACAATATGGTAATCTATTTGGAAAGTCTACGTGTATATTCAGCGATGACTCTATGCAGTGATAATGATAATGGTAATAAAGAGGATTTAAATCAATAAAATTATAGCATTCCAATTTTTAGCAGTTACGTAAATATTTTTATGTATGACGTGTTAACGTGGACTTCTATAAAACAATGAATAGAATAGAATATATTTTATCCAAGAATACTTATTAAAAGTCATTTAATATGCTTTTATCACTTGGTCGAAAGAAACATCTGTTCTAGGAAGAACCAGCAGAAAACCACTGGGATCCTCAGTGATGGTGGGAGGGTATCCATCGGCGTCGAGTCGACGCTGAAGCACCTAGGACTCGTCCTCGACGGCCGATGGAACTTCGTTGAGCACTTCCGACGTTTGGCTCCCAAACTGGAACGGACCGGGCTGCCTTCAAGCGGCTCCTGCCGAACCTGGGGCTAAACGCTTGCCGGAGGCTCTACGCGGGGATCGTGAGGTCCATGGCCTTTACGGGCCCCGGTGTGGGCGCGTGGTTTGGCGCGGCTTGCCGTCCACCACCTAAACGCGCCCCAAAGGGTGGTTGCCGTAAAGATGGTTCGCGGCTACCGCACGATCTCCTCGAGGCGGCGAGCCTCCTTGCTGGATTGCCGCCATGGGATCTGGAGGCGATAGTCCTCGCGCGCCTGCACGAATGGCGCGCGGAGGCACTATGCCGGGGGGAAACCCCGCTGCCGCGGCAAGTTGTCGCGCAGCGGACAGACTTCCGGCATGATCTCATGGCGACATGGAGAGAGCGACTGTCGCAACCCCGTGCTGGGCACGCCACTATAGCGGCGATAAGACCCCTTGAGGAGTGGCTTGAGAGACGCCACGGTGTCCTCACCTTCCGCCTGACGCAGGTCCTCACCGGACACGGTGTGTTCGGGAGGTTCCTGCACCGAATCGGGCGGGAGGAAACGCCAGGTGCTCCCACTGCGAGGATCGACCGGAGGACACGGTGGAGCACACCGTGGAGGTGTGCCTGCTTGGGCGGAGCACCGCCGTGTACTCGTAGCGGCAATAGGCGGCGGCGACCTCTCGCGTCCGGCCCTGGTCGAAGCCATGGTCCGGAGCGAGACGGAATGGGATGCCATTCCTAACACAAGCATTTTAAGCTTACCAGGAGTGGTTAAAGGAATATTAGTAATGTTTTAAAATAATATAAAGGCAAAGTGAAAGTCAGCCTCATTATGGTAAGCGAGATGTAGAGCAGGTCCACACTACATGGTGTGACGACCTGGTAAATAGTGCAGGATGTCAATTAATGGAGGTGGTTTAGGACCGTATTTGCGGCATTCCTTTGGGGGAGGCCTACGTACAGCAATGATGATGATGTAAGAATCTACACACGCTGACTCGACTCGTACTGACATCGTGAGGAAAACTCAAAGACTTGCGCCTCGAGGTTTCCTAACGATGTTATCTCCGAACATGTGAAAATAAGTACTTAAAACTGCAATTAACAAATTTGCTCGTGTATGAAATTTTGTACATGTAGGTACAATGTACATAATTGTATTACCATCCTTGAAGCATTGTAAGTGGTTGGCGGGTGTAAAGCGATCGGCATTGGATAAACTCGATAAGGCACGTGAGAATTCAATGGAAGCTTGTGTTTTTGAACCGCACAATATGGTAATCTATTTGGAAAGTCTACGTGTATATTCAGCGATGACTCTATGCAGTGATAATGATAATGGTAATAAAGAGGATTTAAATCAATAAAATTATAACATTCCGATTTTTAGCAGTTACGTAAATATTTTTATGTATGACGTGTTAACGTGGACTTCTATAAAACAATGAATAGAATAGAATATATTTTATTCCAAGAATACTTATTGAAAGTCATTTAATATGCTTTTACCACTTGGTCGAAAGAAACATCTGTTCTAGGAAGAACCAGCAGAAAACCCAGTATGACTTTTTTTAAACATTTACAATATTATATGTTTTACAATTATAATTATAAAAATATTTACTGCATGCTAGCGATTACCTAATTCCCAAGGGTTATTATCAATCATGAACTCCTTAGTAATATAATAACACTTTTATCTATCTATATCTATATATTATTATTGGGATATTTATCTCATCTGGTTGGGCTGAATAAATATATAAAAGGAAATGATAAATGTACTTAAATATATTGAATAAAGTGACATAAATAAAGAAAAGCCCAACTAGATTGAAGCCCTCGGCAGTGGGGACCAAACGTCCGAGGGTTATGGGGAAAGTGACAGAAACCGGCGGACGATGGGGGCGGTATTGAGAAACACCGCCTACCACCGCCTTGCGTTTGAGCCCGGAGCGGTTAGTCACGGATTCCCAGTCGCCTCAGATGACCCGAGAGGCTAACCAGGATTAGCCCGTTATTATATATTGATAACGTATATTATTAATTCCTAATGCCTTATTAATTACTTTGTCCGTAACATATAATTTAAGATAATTTACCTATGTTCTCAATAAACTCATTAAGATGTGCGACTTCACTTATGCCACATAGTTACAGGATATAGTGCTTTTTCTTTGCTAAATTCATCTATTAAATTGCATATATTAAAATGCCTATAAAAAGAGCGAGAAATCTTTATTTTTTCTAAATTTCTTATATGTGAATTTTGGTGGTAAATATAGATGCGAGATTTCCTCATTGCAGATAAAAAAGACATTATTTTGGTACAAAGTCGTTTCAACAATCGTTTTACATTCGAAGCGTAATATCAAGCTTAAGAATATAGATACTAACGGAAGCAAGAAGACTCGTTAAGGGTATCTATAGCTATGCTACATGAGTCCACAGTCTTTTGAAACTCTAAAGGCCGATTAATTATCACTCAGTCGAGGGCGATGATTTCGTAATTTCAACCCAAACCTCGACCCATTAAAAACAAAACGAAAAACATTAACTTTCGGCTCTGAAACAGCGTTAAGTATACAAAAGAAAGCTTAACTAACTTTTTATTCGGAGGTGAAATATTTTCAGCTTAGGAATCCGTCAGGTTTTTCACAGCCCTTCCTATTTCTACCACTAAACGGCAGTGTATAAACACTATATTCATATTTGAATGGTAAGAGAGTCGGTATCTCTTAAGATTTTCATTGTATTTTAGTCCTCAGGATCAGCGAACTGATGGCCTTCTTTGTTTGAAGTTTGTTGCTGATACCCATGAGCAGTAGTCATTATGAGATGAATAGTGAGCTCGTATGTCACTCCCATTTATCGTCAACATCATTATCATTATAGCCCATCAAAATCCACTACTGACCTCTAAATGGAGTGACGAACTGACAAGAGATGTGGGAAGTCTGTCAAGGATGCACGTGGCTTAGAGGCGTGCTTTATAGCGTTCCTTTGGGAAACCTCATTTAAAAAATATAATATCCTTCATAGAATCTTTTTTATATTTTTCACATTGTGTGCACACATTGCCATTTACAGAATTTAAATATGATTTGTGAAGAGTTTGCATACTAGAGTATTTCATTTAAAGTGTTTAAATAAATTATTAAAATGATTTGTGATTTCAGAAAACAGTAAATTTTTATGAATCCATCGCTTTTAATGGTTAATTGATTTCGTTAATCTTTACATTGCAGATTAAACTGAAAATACAGCTGCTTTTGCTCAATTCAGAGTCAGTATAAACTTTTTTTGTGAACAAATCCAATTTTATACATTTAAATCGAAATGCAACGCACATTTTAGTAGTGGTTTGAAATCGTCTTTACATGTTTCTACGACGGCATTTTCCCATACGTGCAACTGGGAAATGTGCTATCAAAAGGAAGTAGGAAATTGAATGTTTGAGATTTCGACGACACCAAACATTTCATAAATTCAAAATTCCATCTCAATCTATACTCGTAATCCATATAAAACGACTTGGCCGTTATATGTCGTCAGAATAAATAAACATACCAATATTATTTCTATTGGAATCCTGCGCACACAACAACTCAGCAAAGTTTCATCGTAATCAGATGAATGGTATAGGAACGTATTCAGGACAAACAATAATTAATAATCAAAAAAATAGAAATATAGCAGATTTTTTTTGGATAATTATGTAAAAATCGCTCCTCATAACAAGCCGATGCCGAGGATATCTACACTTAATATAATATTATAAAGAGGAAAGATTCGTTTGTTTGTTTAAATTGAATAGGCTCCGAAACTACTGGACAGATTTGAAAAAGTGTAAGATTTTTCCGTCACGACCCCTTCTGACGTAGTGTAGACGGCCTTGGCGGCTATAAGGAAGCGAGATGGAATAATATCCATCTCCCTCGCACTTTTTCTTATCTTGCCATGAAAGAAATATTATTTTATTTTAAATGACGCTTCATTTTAATAGAGGCTAGTAATTCATTTATTTGTATTTGTTAATCAATAATATAATACGTTTATCAATAATAATATACTACGAAAGGAACTTCGTTCCAACCAAGTGTTCCATGACACTCATGCATGTTTTTTTTTTAAATAAGGTAGCTTTGGATAACTTCTAAAAGCCGAAATATTCGCACCGGCACAGCTGTTCTACATAGCCTTTCTATATAAGTATGATATTAACAAAGATTATTCGTGGTTCTCTACATTCACCTATTGAAACACAGCAGCATTAAGCTGCTATTTCACATTGGCATTCTGCTAGATCGTTGTCCTTCCGCATTCAAAATTTAAAGGCTATTATGTATTCTAGAGTTATCTATTTCCTATACACGACTCTGATGAGATATAAGGGACAACGCGTATTATATTGTTAGGCATTAGGATTCTTTAATGCTACTAGTATAGAGTACAAATCTTTGTCCACCTCTAACACCGATAAATTCGATGAAGTCTCAAAAATAAAACCATTATAAATGCAACTTGCAAGGCGAGCCTTGCTTTCAAATAAAACTAATCGAAAGTAGCTTCACAGTATTTATGAAATCGGAAAAGGCTTTTACTGTTTCACGAATAGGAAAGTATAATACATTTTTTGTCGTCTACTGCTATTTCGAAAGCGCCCAAAATAGAAAAAATACAATTGCAACGTGGACTGTAATCTAGTCGTATTTATTTGCTTTTTTCCACCTGCGATTGGAAAATATTTTCTTAATATAGGAAACAGAAAACTAAATGGACCAATGCACTTCAATGCTATAAAAAATATTGTTAGAAAGATATTTCCGTAAGTTACTGTTTATTTTTCGCTATTATTTACTTACCTTATAAAATTAATTTTGATGCGTGTACGAAATATTTGAAACTTAATAGTGTATTTATTTAAACAATTTTAAAATACGTACGTATAAACGTGTTGGTTTTGATAGTCAAAACTGATATTACATTATACGCTAGAATATTTCTGGTCTCCTTATAGAAGAGTGAGGAATCATCAATTTTAAAAGAACATTAATTTATCGTCACATTTTTCATAAAAGTAAGGTCACTTGATAGTAACTGAAAGCTATTGTTGACACCTACATCTATCCTTTATTAGGAATGAAAATGCAGATGCGTTGCCTTCCCTGAAGACTATGATGCCTTGTTACCAATAATTCTCGATTATAAAAATTCTCGTTACCAATCGTACAAAACAGAGCAGAGCATTTTCTTTTCACAGATATTTTAATGTTGTATTCCAAGAGAGCATGGCTGTCAAGCGGAATCCATTCGTATTGCATCCTTTGATACAGCTTATAAGTGTCTGTAACCACATATAAACTTACTGTGCAGTTTTCGTACTATATACTAATTTTAATTCTTTTTTGTCTTCCAAGGGACCTTATCATTTACATAATACAAATGAAAACCGTCGTCAACTTAGGAAAAGGACGTTGCTTGAAAGGATAATGTTGTCCCCGACGATAAATTGGATTTACTTGCTTTTTTTTGTCATATTTTAGAGTAAAATTAGAAGATCTTGTTTTCAGAGAAAATCAAATACTTACTATTTATACGTAACTTTTAAAAGCTATCACAAAATATAATTTATAATTAAGTTCTTTAAAGATAGCATATTGTGTACCGAATAGTTGCTCGACAAGATTGATACTCGAATTTTGTAGATATTTCAATTTTTTCGTTTGAATATAAATAATGCAATAGCAAATGAGTTTTGCTTTGATGTTTATAAAAAAGTTTTGAGTTTATTTTGATCCTAAACGCGTTTACAGTCCACCTGATGGTACATTACTTCTTTTTATCGTCCCACCTGATTGTAAATAGAGATGTAGCCGAAGATTGCCATTTCACTCTTTTGTAAAGATACCCGCATAATGATCGGAAGATAACACAGAATCTGGAAAATTATTCTAATTATTTCGATTATTCTTATAGAAAATTGGGTACTACAATTTAAAAATATTGGGTACTTACAAACTTTCCTTTTCCTAAACAGCGCTTATATAAGTTTTTCAATTGAGAACTTTTAGCACAAGATTGATAAAAAGTTAAAACCTTACCCTATTGTGCATAAATGGAAGCAAATTCGCGGCCAAGATACCTAAAAATTTACAATAACCTTTCTTTTTATACTTAAAATAGTCAAAAAATTTGTGTAACCATAAACGGGTGCTCTGTATGACTTATTCGATAGAATGTAACCGGCGCATGAGTGCTACGTACGCGTACATAGGGAATAAGAAAAATGGGTGGTATTAATATCTCTCATTCTACAAAAAAAAAACAACTAAATTGATTACAAGTCGAAACTGGCAGTTCTTAGGTATTTCTGGTGAATTTCGGATGTTTTATTATAATATATAGACATTATTTAAATTGGCGTGCTCTAAAGATTCAAAACACATATTTTAAATTTGTTGTCCCAAAATCCCAGAATAATATCATTCCATCCTTATCATTGAAGTTTATAATCTAAGAAGCTCTTAGTTTTTATAAATTAGAGTAATTGTTTACCGCTCACAAACCTTCTTTTTCGTATTTTCTTAGAGAATATTTTCGTTCCTAAGTTTTTTTAATATAATATTAATGTCGGAACCCTCGGTGTGAAGTAATTTACGCTTGATCGGTTTCTAGCGATGAAATTACACTTTATAAGTATATAGAAAGAAAAAAAATGCATTTTTTTGACACAGACCACCTGATGGTAAGTGGATGCTATGGCTCATAGACATCTACATTCATCCTGGACTAAGAATCAAACTACAGATGCTTTGTCACCCCTAAGGACTAGGATAGAATGGCTTGCTTCCAGTAAAAAGCGTCTTCGGTTCTCAACACTCACCATACGAAACACAGCAGTATTGAGCTGCTATTTTATGCTGTTTTCTGTGAGAGCGTGGTCCTTCCCCGGTCGAGCCGACCTATTCGTGCTTCAACCATATCATAACTGCAACATGGCCCTTCCACGTATGAATATATGCTAGTCGAGATAATTACTAATATATTCATAATATGCGAACGAAGTTGCGGGTACAACTAGTATATAACAAACTTAAAACATAACAATCTCTATAAACATCAATGCATAAACGTATTGTTTAAATTATGGTGAATACTTTACGACAACTCAATGATTCTTTAAGTTCGCATAGAGATTTGTAAGCTGATATGTTATTTTCTTACACTTAGTGCACGTACATTTTATTTAAACGAGCGTTCAACGTCGACGTTGTTCCGATTTGATGTTATTAGTTTTATTCAGTGGAGCTTGGAGGAAATAAAATATTGTCATTGAATAAAATCAGGGGTAATGCTTGTCAATATTATGAAATAGTGTCGACAACTGCCATGGCATTTTAATGTTTCTCTCGGTTTTGTTCTATCATTGACATATTATAATTAGCGAATAATCTCTCTCGCTCTCTCTCTCGCTCTCTCTCTTTCTCTGTCTCTCTCTCTCTCTCTCGCTCTCTCTTCATTATAAATAAGTTAGTAAATTTGAAATAGTCTTTAAGAAAATGCTAATTGTAAAAAGCTATAATATTAGGTCCTTATATATGAAATTGGCGTTTTGTACGGGAGGAATTGGAATATAAAGTCAATTGTTTTTTTGTAAAATATATTTAATTAATCAAAGTATGCACCGTTGTTATCTATGCACTTTTGCCATCTCATAGGTAGTTCATTGATCCCTTTACTAAAAGAACCATGGGGCGAGAATCAATAAACTCTTTGAAGGCGGTTTGGACTGCCGCATCGGAGTTGAATTATTTTCCGTGTAAGAAGTTGTCCAAATTCCGGAAAAAATGGTAATCTGTTGGAGCAAAGTCCGGGGAGTACGGTGGATGTCGCAAACATTCCAATTGTAGCTCATCTAACTTAGTGGTTGTTTGTTGTGCTGTGTGTGGTCTTGCGTTGTCGTGAAGCAGCAGTGGCCTAGAGCGATTGACCAATCTCGGTTGTTTAGCAGCTAGTTCTTCCTTCATGGTTTGCAGTTGCTGACAATAGATATCTGCCGTAATCGTTTGGCCAGATTTTAGAAAGCTGTAGTGAACGACACCGGCGCTAGTCCACCAAACACTCACAAGTAACTTTTTTTGAGTCAATTTTCGTTTAGGGCAGAATTTGGATGGGTCTCCAGGGTTCAGCCATTGCGACGAGCGCTTCCGGTTATCGTACAGCATCCACTTTTCTTTACAAGTAATGATTCGATTTAAAATCCCTTCATTATTGTGTCGGTTGAGCAAAGTAACACAGCAGTCGACGCGTAATGCAAGTTCGATTCACTCAATTCATGAGGTACCCATCGTTCAAGTTTTTTTATTTTCCCGATTTGATTCAAGTGGATTAATATAGTTTTATCACTCACCCCGAAGCCTGCAGCTATCTGTGAAGTACTTTGTGATGGATCCGCTTCCACAATAGCCTTTAATTCTTCATTTTCCACTTTGGTCTCCGGCCGTCCACGGGGTTGGTTCTGAAGGTCGAAATTCCCAGAACGAAAACATTGAAACCAAAAACGTACCGTGTTTTCATTTGCGACACCAGCGCCGTACACATAATTAATCCTACGAGCTGTTTCTGCAGCACTGGTGCCACGGTAGAACTCGTACTCGTAAATATACCGATATTTCATGTTTTCCATTGTGCGGTAATAAGCGACACCAAAGAAAAAAATAAGGAGGAAAAAACAAATGAATGACTGTTTTCAAAATTCAATTGTACCAG
This sequence comes from Parnassius orleans, assembly GCA_029286625.1. Taxonomy (NCBI): domain Eukaryota; kingdom Metazoa; phylum Arthropoda; class Insecta; order Lepidoptera; family Papilionidae; genus Parnassius; species Parnassius orleans. The sequence continues at coordinate 5,379,152 of JAGSMP010000022.1, read as the reverse complement.
CTAAATGAATTTATAAATTTGAATTTATAATTCTTAACCAAAGAAGAGATATTTCAGATCAAAGTGGTCAGTACGACAAAACGCTAATTTCATATGTAAGGACCTAATACTGGGTGTTACAAAACTACCCGTAAAGCCGAAAGGAGGTTAAATTGGGCCTTATAACGAGTCCATCCACAATATTTAAAAACCGTAGTAACGCTGTATAACACCAAACACCAAAAAAATTAAAAATTTATTATTATATTATTATTTTCACTGATGTGCCTACACAGAATATACCTACATTTCTACCTAAGTCGCGGAACAACAAAAATTTTAAAAGTCCTAACCTAACGAAACAACCTAAACGAACACTTACTTTTTCATAATAAACGTCAAATTTACAGAAACGGCTCAAAGTGTGCTCCGCCTTGCTCAAAATACAACCTCGCTCGTCGGGATATGAATTGTGTGGCATTTCGCACCATCATCGGTGTTATTGATGCGAAAACCGATCTAACACGCTGTTCCATCTCGGCACCGTTGGGCAATCGGAGAAATACACTCTGTCCTTCACATAACCCCACAAAAAGAAGTCCAAAGGTGTAAGGTCCGGAGAACGAGCAGGCCATAGCACCGGTCCCCCGCGGCCGATCGATCCTCGCGGAAAGCGAACGTTAAGATGTTCTCGTACGTTGCGAGCAAAATGTACCGGAGCTCCATCATGCTGAAACACCAGGTTTCTTTGGTTCTCAAAGTAATCCCAGTCAGTCACAGGAAAGTCATCAATCGCCTCTTCGAATTCCGTTTGTAAAAACGTTGGATAGTTGCTACCATTCAACGTGATGGTATAATGACGGGACCGATGATATGCCCGTCATAAAGGCCAGCCCACACATTCAGCCGCCACTGGTGTTGGAATCTGCCCTGCCGTGAAGCATGTGGATTCACGCGAGCCCAAACGTGATCGTTATGCATATTTGAAAGTCCTGACCTCGTGAATGTTGCCTCGTCCGTCCAAAGAACATAGTTTACGTAATTAGGGTTTTCCTCTAACTCTAACTGCCTGAGGTACCACTCGTAGAAGTTCCTCCTGGGTGCAAAATCGGAGGGTATCAGCTTCTGTGTACGGTGATAGTGATAAGGGTGACAATTGTCGTCACGAAGAATTCGCCAAACTGCAACATGGTTTATTCCGAATCTTGTTCCGGATCGCCTCGTACTTGTGGTCGGCTCTTCTTCAAAATGTTCTAACACTAATTCAGTCTGCCTGGCGTCGACTGTGCTTGGACGTCCCTTCCAGTAGACCGATGAAAAGAGTCGGTGAAATGTAGTCGTCTTGACATGTTCAAAAAACACTGCTACGAAGGCAGCCGTCGCTGTTCAGTGGGGGGTCTACCATCGATAAATCGTTGCCGATACATTTCGCGAGCACGATTTAAATTGCTATCTTCATGGCCTACGCATAACATCATATCGTAATATTCCAAGTTAGAAAGCATCGTTATTTTGCAAAAAATTTTGGAAAAAAAACTCGAAACATTTGTAGGATATCGATTAGAAGATTTGAAATTGACAACATTTTTTTTCCAACTTGACATTTTTTGAAGCCAGTACTTGAGTATAATGTAATGTAAAGTACTTGAGTATAATACATCCTTGTATTGAGGTAGCAAACATTTATGAATGAAAAATAGAAAAACTATTAAAGTAGACAATTATTAGGTAAAATAGGTATGTAGGCCTTTCTGATAAATAATCTGGTTCCCTGACATGACAGCTTACTAGGGCTGACAAAATTTTTGGCTATGATAATTAATTATATTTTTTACGGGGTATTTTGTAACACGTTGTATAAATGAATATTTTAATGATAAATTATAAATCAATTTTTATTATTTTGACAAAGTTTATTATTTCTATTTACTTATTGGACATTGTTAATATTTTCATCAAAATTTTAAATCTTATTTACATGAATGAAGATTTATCAATAGTTGAGATAAAATATTCATTGACATTTAATTTTAAAATAAATGTGTGTGTATTTTTTAGTTTAACATTTTATAAATTAATTAAGATTGTATAGATTATGTACTATAAATATTGTAATTTAATTTAATTCTATATTAATTAAAATTTAAACTCCGTCTTAAAATGCTTCGCCCGTACAGGTTGTCACATGCTCTGTAAATATGTTGTAAGAACTTTATACTTTGTGACATGCAATAAATGAATTATGAATTACGACGCTTCGCTAGAGTAAAACCTTTACTCTAGATCTAAAAATGTATTTTATAGAAGTGCCTACACGACCAATCCTGACATACGACCGTCCTCGGGCGTGTATTTTCATGAATTCCTGTAACAAACACTATTAATCACCACTTCTTCCGCTCGTCTATCCTGACATGAATAGGTACACTGTCCCTATCTTTGGACATTCATTTACACACACATACGCAAGGCGATTACGTTTGATCTCATGGAAACTAACACTAGTTAAGGCATCCTTTTGACCAGCCTTCATCTCATATGACAATGTGGACCGGACTACTGGCTCTTTCCATTAAGCACACACAGACACACAGCTCTTTGTACTTTGAACGCTTTAAGAACATATACTCTCTGTAGATTTACATACTCAATCATACAATAATCGAAAGCGTGCGTCCCTTCGATCACGCATGGATCGGACGGCACCTTTTTCAAGTCATCACATACAGCTGCAAGCTAGTATGTCTCTATCACCGTTCCACCGACCAACCGTTCGGGTCTGACCCGGACGATACTGTTATGTGTACTCTGTTTGACCAACCTTCGTTCAACCATGCGTTTCTTCGAACACGCATGGACCGTACAGCACTATCCCTTCGACCAGTGTAACTCCACAATTAATAAGCCTGGACCGGACGAATGTGTCCTTTCAACCAGCCGCGCGGCACGGCCCGGTACGATATTGTCCCTTCGACCAGCTTCACACAAATCCAACCCTCAACATCAAACATCAATTCTGTTGACCACACAATATTCAGAGCAAAACTGCTACACTCATCAACACATTAGAACACAAAAAGGCCACTCATTCTCTCGATTCATAGCATGTTAAAGTTAAACATTTCCCCGTTACATCGCTAAATATTACGAACTTTAAAATGTACCCCATGTAAATCATATTTCGCATGAACATAAAACTGAGATAATAAATCCAGTAATAACAAGTGACTAAGAGTATGAACGCTTGGAAATACCTCCCGCAACTTCTTCAATACTTAATTCTACTTCAACTAGATCAATTAAAAGGAAACTTTACTTATTATCACAAAATAAAATGTCCAAGACCCATAACCTTTTTAATCGTTCGTCACGCAACAAATGTATACTACACTTCATTTTATTTTTAGGAGCACTCATCTCTATGTTCAGTCATCTCCGTTACATCTTAACGACGACTAAACTAGACCTCTACCAACACTAAATGCGCACCGCACCCACTCTTTGAGCTACGGCTACGGTATGGCTGTTGACATAGTCAAAACACAAAATAAAATGAAGTAAGCAACTCTACAATTTAACAAGGTTATTAATCACCCAAATACACTCCAGTTAGTCAATTGAAATAAGCTTGGCTTTCAGGCATTTCTCTCAAAAAATTAAAAAGTTAACCACTTGTTACTACAAAATATTTTTTTCAAAGCAATATTTAAGACGATGGATGGAAGTTTGGAAAAATTTTTATGGAAAATTTTCGTTGCAAATTTCAGTCATTGTTCCAAGAGCAATTTATGTATAAGAAAACCTCCACAGCACAAGAGAAAATCAAGTGGGTGAGTGTACCCAGACTTAGGTGGAGAGACAAAGTCATATTTGGCCTTACTCATAAAAATCAACATCAATTTAAGAAATTATTATTTAGTGAAAAGTTGTTGTCACTCTTTTCACTAAATAAAATAGAAAGAGACAGGTGTGGAGATAATTAATAATAGGGACAAAGGTTTTCGAGTTGAAAACTTCGTACCGGTAAACGAAGTGTAAGGCGGCCCACCACTAGATGGAGTGACGACCTGGTAAGAGATGCAGGAAGTCGATAGATATAGATGGTCCTGGACTGTACTTTGAGACATTGCTTTGGGGGAGGCCTATATTCAGCAGTGGACTAATGTAATTGAAATCGATGTTTTAATACTGGTATCGTAAAAGCGATACTTTAATCAGAATCAGAACCAGAACCGTACTGAAGAGCAGAACCTTCATTAGAATTTTATACGTGGTAGAGCCACGCTGCAGCTATGTTATGTTTTTAGCACGAATGGGTCGGCTCGACCGGGATGAACCACGCTCTCACAGAATACCAGCGTAAAATAGCAGCTTAATGCTGCTGTATTTCGTATTGGTGAGTGTAGAGAACCGAAGTCCCTTTTTACTGGATACGAGGCATTCCATCTTAGTCCTCAGGGGTGACAACGCATCTGCATAATGATTCTTAGTCGAGAATAAGTGTGTATGTCTATGAGCCACAGTATCCACTTACTATCAGGCGGACTGTATAGGTACTCGTTTGTCAACCTTATTGTATAAAAAAATTAGAACCTAAATAAAAAATCGTAATGAAATTAGGAACTTTGGAAAATTTTCAGCATCGAAAAAAAAAAACAGTAAAAAGTGGGAAATATTTTATAGAATTACAAATGAGTACCGGAGCACTTGCAACTAGTAAGTTATAATTTACTAGTTGCAAGCGCCCCGGTACTAGGTTGAAGTCCTGTATTACTGGGTACCTCTCTCATCCAGCAAGACAATACAATTAGAAGTAAAAGCACTATGCGCCGATTTTCGTCATATTATTTTTCCAATTTAATAAACTGTTTTATACATGCAGTACTTCGTGCGTGTTTAAGCATTATGAAATTTAAGAGCCAGAAAGCGCGCAGTACTTATTTAGGGTTTGATGTTGAAATTATACTCAAATGTAAAATTTTCCTCGACGTCCCGAGAAAATTATATTAAATAAGGATCACCTTTATTACAAATTTCTTAAATGAAGGAATGTTAGTAGGGCTATCACAAATTTACTCACTATAAGGAAACGGATTCCTTTTCTCTTTATTTTTCATTGTGATGAAAGGTAAAGAAAAATCCTTTTTATTTTAGACTTTCATGAAGATTAATTGACTAAGTTACATATTATGCGCTAATACTATGATGGTAAGTAACTACTGTAGCTCATGCATACTTGCGACCAACTTCAAAATGGAACGCTCAATTTCAACAAACATACCTTTAAAAGGATAAGGGAAAGTAAGAAATTGATTACGAAAGAAGGAGTTGAACCCTGGCTGATTTGTTGTGCGCTGCTAGCGGCTAACCTTAAAACGAATAAATAAATTACAGAACAAAGTTTCAATAATACTTGATATCGAGTGCAAATATTTGTTGCCACGCGTGACGATAAAGGCGAAATCCATCCTAAAACGGGAAAGGCCTATGTCCAGCAAAGACTCTTTTATGAACGAACAAAGAAGAACAAGAAAAATTATATTGACAAACTAGCTGTTCCCCGAAACTTCATCCGCGTGGAATTTATTACGATTGGATTTCATTGGTTTTAATTATTTTTATAACATTACAAAGACACTTCAATTTTATTTATTTGTATAGATGAGCTAACAGTTTAACAGTGGTAAGTAGCTTATCGCAATGGCAACGTATGTATATCTGTAACGAATTTCACATTAATCTAATAATAAGCGTAAGGGTAGGTATGAATGTACAACTTGACCCGTAAATCAACATTTGTGTTTTAGCACAAATTATGGCAGCATCTGTGAGCAGGACTCAGGACTGACTGCGTAAGTACTTTGGCACCAATGTCAAATTATGGTTACATTTCCATTATAATCCACGATTTTACATTCTATTTTAAATAATTTTGTGGACGAAATTTCGTAAAATTCATTAAAAATTCAATCGCCAATTTATTCATTAATCTCCATTCTATGAGAAAATAGTCAAGCGTCTCAAGTTTTATTCGGGCTTACTTTAAAATTTACGTAATTCCAGAATCTTCTGAAATCACGATAAAGAAGGGCTAGTTGATCCCAAGTAATAGAGCATATTATAGTCATGCAATATATGAAATCTTATTTAAAGAGCTGTATTATTAGTTAAGATAAATCCGTCGGGAAAGAGTTTGAACTAAACTAAGTTATAAAAAAGAAAAATCTGTGAAAAAGCTTATAGATTTTTATATTCAATTTTCTGTACGTGTTTATTGTCAAGATTAGGATATTTAAACTAGTTTGTAGGGTTAATATCCGATAGACATTAAAGGCTCTTTTAAAAAAAATATGGTTTGCCCGATGCAATAACTTTTGGCATCAAAAGTATTAAATAATAGCTATTATCTATGTCTATGGGGGTTAAAGTACGTTTAGTATGCAAAATAAAAATCAAGTTCTGATCAGGCCGATAACGATGAAATTAGTATATGAAAATTTAAGTCCTGACTCACCACCTGCTCGGATGTTAAGGAAAACACCGATAAAGATCACATTAATAAAGAAAAACAGAACTTGTAAAGTTTTCCATCTCACATTGGTAAAATGCGGCTGGTTCTTTCTTATCCCAAAACCCTTGAGGAAAATATATAGTAAAAGTTAAAATGATGTTCCACACAGTTAGTAGTATAAATGATAAGTAATAATAAATAATAAATAAAGGCAATGGAGCCTAGAGGAAAGGAAATGTTGCTCATTCGTTTTACTAACGGGCCTTGCTCATGACATCAAAAAAGTAATTTCTTTCTCGAATCCGTATTTAAAGATGTTATTTATGTGCAAGTTACCGGATAAACAAGATGGGGCCAGATTATGATTAAAAAGCTCATAAAAATCTGATGCATGATGTGTGACGTAATCAAATTGCTATTCAAAACTAAATCAATGCTAAATTATTTATCTCAGACATTCGATATTTTTCTTTTTTTCTTTTTCTGTAAACACATACGAGTACTAAGCAATTTTAGAGTGACAAAAAGCTTGCAGTCTCCCAGATGATAATTTCCACTTTGGCCAATAAAAGGCTACATGTCCACCTTTGACGACTATATTACTAGAAATATCATCATCAAAGCCTATTGTCCCTTATCAAGTCTATTGCTGAAAATGAGTCTACCACCAGGCCACGCCACAAAACGCGATGCTGCTTCACGTGTATCCATTGTTATTCTACATGACTTATCAGGTAGAGAAAGAAAGAAGAATGGCTCGACTCGACCGGTTAAGGACCACGCTCTCACAGAATATCTATGTGAAATAGCAGTTTAATGCTGCTGTGTTTCGTATGTTGAATGTAGAGAACCGAAAACGCTTTTTACTGGTAACGAGGCATTCTAGTAGTCCCCAGGGGTGACAACGCATCTACATTTTGAATTTTAATCGTGGATAGATGTGTCTATCGTTTGGTTACCATCAGCTAGAATTTGTGCTCAAAAGTTCGCTAAAGTTTAAAAATAGATTTCGATATTCGTATTATAATATTAAAATAATAATAATTATGTTATAGCATGGAACAACTATATCAAAGAAAAAAAAACTATGTTCAACAAGAAAGTAATCACAAAAACCAATTCCTACTGAGTGCGCAATCTATTGCTATTAGTAGCCACGCTTGGCAGGCGGGTTGGCAACCACAGTTTCATATTATTTTGAGTTCTTAAGAAGATGCCGCTGCTTATCTCCTGTTTCATTATACTTCTGTCGCCTCTTGCGACACCTTCGGGACGATATTGAGTAGTGGATATTCTTACACCGCCACTGCACGGTAAGATTTGTATAACGTACAACGGTGTAGCGTATATTTTATCCGAAAGTAGAGAAATAATGACGTTTCCTTTAAATTTACAAGTATAAATCTATTTTTTAGATACGTTGATAGGCTCTTAACTGATTATGATTTATGGGTTACTTGAAATCGCCTCACTGCGCTGCATTTTTTTGTTTCATAATACAAATTTTGGCCCCGTCTGGAAAAGCGACCACGCAGTGATCAATCATGATGTTATCTATTCTATTTACTAGGCAGTATGGCTCATTTTCTTCATAGGATTTCGTCTGGGTTCGTATCACCTTCTTACAAGTAGCAGTGAATCCCAAGTGTCGTGATCCGCTTTTAAGGGATTATAATTATCTACAGGCGTGAAGCATTAACTTAGTCCTCAGGGATACCAACGTATTTATGGCCTTTATTTGAAGCTGGCAGGTGCTATTGGGTTACAGGCGAACTATTAGCCCGTTTGTCATTCTAGTGATTATTTACTTATTTATTTAAAATTTAAATGTGACTCCTTCAAACTAGTACTTTTAGTTTATAAAGCAGACTTATAGCATATTTTTAATGCTTGCCTCAAAGGAAACTTTTTTTTCGCATCAGTAATTCGAATTGAAAGGATGACAAGAAAATAAATTTTGATATAACTGTCTAACTTACAGTTTACAAACTACGAGAAGAACTTTAACATTTTTAACGATGCTTTGATATAACTTTTAAGAGTTATTTTAAAGACATCTAAGCATGACAGCTGTGATAAAAATAACATTTATATTTTCATTCTACTCTGAAAACGAGATATTTGTTACACAGAGACTTTAAATATCACATGTTCAACATCCCCTAAACAATTAATGTACATAATGATTTCTTATATTTACGCGAACACTACACATTAAATGAAACTAATTTTACGGATTTTAACGCGTTTCAATTAAACTTTTTAATTATCGACGTCTCGGGTGCTTTCTTTAAAATAAATATCATATAAATATATCTATATAATTATAAATACTACTAATATATTTTACATGTAATAATTACTTATTATATTTTAAATATTATATATATATATAAATTAAGACTTAGAGTCAGTTCACACCAAGTTGCGACGCGACGCGTCGATGCTTGAAGGGGCCAGTGGTTTCGCACCGAGCAGCGCGCCGCCGCGATACGCATCAAAGAAAGCAGTGCGCTGCCAGCGACTTCACGATGCGCCTCGCGACGCGCCGCCGCGATACGCATCAAAGAAAGCAGTTTTTTTTATAGGAGAGGGGCAAACGAGCATGCGGTCACCTGTTAAGTGACTACCGCCGCCCATGAACAACCGCAACACCAGGGGAATTGCAGATGCGTTGCCGGCCTTTTAGTAAGGAGTAGGCTCTTTTTTTGAAGGTCCGGAAAAATCGCTGGTGGTAATCGATTCCACAAGGAAGTTATGCGAGGAAGAAAAGTTCTTCTAAATCGCACAGTGGTGGACCGCCAATCATCCAGGTGGTATGGATGGTATCGCGAGTTTTGTCGCAATGTGCGATGGTGAAATTGAGCGGCTGGAATTAGTCCGAACAATTCCTCAGAGCACTCCCCGTGGTACATGCGATAAAATACGCAAAGAGATGCAACATCTCTACGCAGTGGCAGTGAGTCAAGCCGATCGGAAAGAACTCGGTTGTCGACGACTCGAACCGCTCTGCGCTGGATGCGGTCAAGTGAAAGGAGCTGGCACTGGGGAGCCACTGCCCAGAGATGGGAACAGTATTCCATGTGGGGCCGAACCTGCGCCTTGTAAAGTTACAAGCGGTGTACCGGCATGAAATACAGTCCCGCTCTGCTGAGCACGCCAAGTTTCTTAGAGGTCAATTTGGCCTTCTCTTCCAAATGACCACGAAACTGCACATCACTCGATATGTCGACACCGAGGATTCCAATACTGGCTGAAGCAACAAGGGGAGTGCCTTGAAACTGAGGAGATACGACAAAGGGGTTCTTTTTAGCGGTAAACGCGCAAACTTGTGTCTTCTGGGGATTGAACTGGACTAGATTTAATCGCCCCCAATCCGAGACTTTGTTCAGCAAAGACTCGACTTCAGACACAAGTTTGTCCCGGTGCGCTGCCAGCGACTTCACGATGTGCCTCGCGACGCGCCGCTGCGATACGCGTCAAAGAAAGCAGTGCGCTGCCAGCGACTTCACGATGCGCCTCGCGACATCGCGATGCATGTCGCGTCGCGTCTCGGATTAAACTGACCCTAACTGAACATTGTGAAAATTCGTAATGAGGAAATCCGCCGAAGAATCAAGATTTTATTACTGACATAGCCTTCCGTGTTTGTAAACTGAAGTGGCAATGGTGACCAGCCCATTGTCACTATGTAGCAGAAGTGACAACCGGTGGAGCAGGCGTGTTATGGAGTGGAGACCGCGTCTAGGTAAACGTAGTGTGGGACGGCCCCAAACTAGATGGTGGCTGGTATGAACAGGATGCGTTAGTCGAATACCGGGCTATATGGCGCGCCTTGGGAGAGGCATATGTCCAGCAATACACTGCCGCAGGCTGATGGTGATGAGGAACCAGTGTTCATTATAAGGCACAATAAATGTTCAAAATAGTTGTTATCGAAAAATGCTATTTTCAATAAAAGGGATCTCGAGCACGGCTTATAAAGAAAGATTAAAGACTGCGATACATGATGTCATTGGGAGATACTACGATCCATCACTCTTAAATGGCGTCGTCTGCAAACAAATTATAAAGTGCTTCGTCTTTCAATAACCATTCTACCGCTGTTCACTATCGTGGTCCGATCATAGAATTAGACCAATTATGTATAAAAATAATTTCTATCAACGTTTTTTAAATACGAACCTTTACCTGTCAAGTAATATCAGGGGCAGTAGGTTGTGGTTCGATTTCGATGGTGCATTAAAATACATCAATAGTCTTTTGGCATTTTGCACACCAAGTACCGTCTGCAAACAGATAATATAAATAATTATAATATTTTTATTGGAACGAAGTTCTTTATCGGACGGTACGGATTTGGCGGATGGGGGCTAGGCGACAAAAAGTGTAAGATTTTTCCGTCACGACCCCTTCTGACGTAGTGTAGACGGCCTTGACAGCTATAAGGAAGCGAGATGGAATAATATGCATCTCCCTCGCACTTTTTATTATCTTGCCATGAAAGAAATATTATTTTATTTTAAATAACGCTTCATTTTAATAGAGGCTAGTATTTCATTTATTTGTATTTGTTAATCAATAATATAATACGTTTATCGATAATAAAATACTACGTAAGGAACTTCGTTCCAACCGATTGTTCCACGACGCTCACGCATGTTTTTATTACTAACACCGCGCCGTTTACATAGTAACAAATCATACAATCTGGCGACGATTATAATGCACAAAGTAAATATACAGTGAACAAGCACCGAAAAATTCAAGTCATTATGTAATATATATACATAATTTACAAAGGAATAACGAAAATTAGCTCAATTGCGTGTTATTCATTCATCGTTGTGTTGCGTGGGCGATAAAACCGAACCAATGTCAACGAGGTACTAAGGTTAAATTGTAAAAGATGAGAATGTAAATAAAATGTGCGCATGACAAATAACGCTAGCTTACCAATAGAGAAGAAAAAACATTATAGTAGTTTCTCGGGACAACGACTAAAACAATGGCTTACTGAACCATTGTCCATAGCGTTGAGTCCGCGGGAACAGCGGCGACGTACACGCCGGTTTATTTTGAGCTCCCGTGCCGTTTACTGTTTTCTATCGTCATTTGTCACAGTTAAAAACTTAAAAAATATTTCAAAAAAATTATGAATTACTAACACAAATTTACATTGAAATAAAATATATAGGATACTAAGCAATTTAAAAAAAAAAGTGTATAACACGTATAGTAAGAATGGGTCGGCTCGACTAGGAAAGGGCCAAGCTCTCACAGAAAACAAGTGTGAAATAGCAGTTGTGTTTCGTATGTTTGAGTATAGAGAACCGGAGACCCTTTCTACTAGAAACGAGGCATTCTGTCTCAGGGGTCTCAGGGGTGGCAATGCATTGTATTTTGATACTTAATCGAGTATAGATGAAGATGTCTTTGGACCACAGTATACACTTACCATGAGGTGGACTTGTGTGCTCGTTTGTCACTCACCTACACACTTGCATGTGTGATAAGGAATCCTTGAGTACCTAGTATCCCGAATTCATGAGTAAGCCTATTATATCACTCACTGACTAATTCGGTGACTCACTCATTAAAAACCTAAGCGACAGATAGATGACTAAGAATTTTGAAATTTGGTATCAAAGTAGATTATTAGCATAATATGCAAAGGAAAAAAGCTGAAAAATACAAATTTTACCGCACCAAAATTTTGTTAACATTCAATTTTTTTAAAGAATAACGGTCATGAGTGCAGAATGCTTTTCACCAGTAAAAAAGGTTTCCGTTCCTTTACACTCACCATACCAAATACAGCAGCATTAAGCTGGCTATATTCCATTCTTATAAATACATAACTGTGAAGCGTAAACGCAAGAAAAAACGTCAAGTCTTGTATATATAGATTAATGAAATGTTTTTTTTTTCAAATTTTAATGATTTGAATAAATTAATGAATAAAAACGGTCGGCTTTGCCCATAAAAGTATGGAAGTCTAAACGTGTGCCAAGCACTGCAGTTTCAAGAACGTTGTATATTCCTAAGAGTAATAAAGGGACTGGACGTTGTTCTGCCTTTTTCAAATCTGAATTCGCGTTTACTCAGTGTTTTCTTTTTGACCGTGAATATAAATTTATTAATAACTCGACTACATAGCGAAATCTATTGTCATGTCTTTTATGAACTAAAACATACTTTGTGAATATGAGTCATTCTATTCATAATTATAGATTTTATATATAACTTGACTACAACGCCACCTATCGGATCCCAAGATAACTGAACCATCATCTCAACAAAACAAATATTAAACTGTGTAAATATAGCCTCAAGTTGAGTCGTTTAATGTTACACGATCACTAAGGGACGCACTAACTATTATTTATATTAATAGACTAGCTGGTCCGTTAGATTTTTTCTGCGCTTTCTAGTACTGCGATGAATTTCCCTCCTAACTAATTCTGGACCAACTAATTAGTTCTGTAGCACTAAACCAACCTAATATTGTATTCACAAGTGTGTATAATAAATACAATATTTGTTAATAACTTGATTACAGCGCCAATTATCGGACCCTCGGATCAGGAGCATCGCTATGAACCACCGCATTGACAAAAGAAATATATTAAGTTATACTATATGGATTCAGAAGTTACACTAACAGACTCATAAACGATAATAATATATAATATATAAAGATAAAATATATAATTTATTTTACACACAAATTAATTAATCATTACTTTTACACTCTTTGAGACATAATTATTAAAATATACAAATTAATTTGTTAGAGTACTAACATAACCTTTGTTAATTTTGAGTCTGTAAATATATGTATAATAATAAATCTTATCTTTTTGTTCATAATCTATTAAACTAGAAAACAATATGGAAATAGATAATTCTAAAATTAGAGCCAGCAGACACTTTGAAAACGTTGGGCTATGGTTATAAGTTGTTAGGGCCGTATAAAATAAAATACTTATAGCTGTTAGAGATTTATATCACATTGATTATTTTTTAATTGTAACGTACAAGAGAATTTTAACAATCTTATATTGAAATAATGACCATGTATGTCGATCACATCATTAAATTTTTTAATGATGTAGACCATCGTCAGTCTGGGTATAATTTTATGATAGGCATCACATGAAAATTATTGAAGTAATATATATACTCAATATGTAATCATTGAAATAATAAATATGTAAGTACGAAGTACATACTTCTATGAAGAGATTCGCTCCATTTCGTTATGGAGAAGTCGGTAAAACCGACATAGAGACGTAATTAGAAGAACTTTTCCTCAAATAAATGACACTTATAAATATTTCTTAAAATGGCATATTTAGCTACTATATCACTAATAAATAAGTTTATATTTATGTATGTATATTGTAAATGCCCTATTTTATGTACTATATTAGAGATATAATTTATATAGTTATTCCATATTTCGCAATGTAGGATTTATTTACTAGGTAGAGTTCCTTTTCTGCCTGTTCATCTGGGTTAGGTTAGGGGTGGTAACCCTTACTCTGCTGGCAAATAGCCGTGATTGCAGATGCCAGTATAATTAGAGCTTCTGAGGCATTCCATCTTAGTCCTCAGAGGTAGTAGCCACTAACCATCAGGTGGACTGTATGTTCGTTACAAAAGAACTTATAGTTCAGTTCAGTAGTTGCTACAAATTTATAAAAAAATATTCATCAATCGTAAAGGTAACCTCTGAACAGAGTTTAGTAGAAGAAATAAAACAAAATCTTAACAGCAGAATCCGCTAGCCTACGATAGGTAAAGAATGTATGGAATCGGATTAGTATAATTGATATAGATTGCGTCTAAAATATTAATTATAATAATAACAGGCTTAGGATTAGGCAAAGGCCCGTGATCTTCGTTATACCGATATAATATTTTATATATTCTCAGTTTAATTTTACCGCGATAATAATAATAATAATCTATTCCTTTCCCCCTAACCCTCGGCCCAGTTCTCCCCAGCCCAGTGTATATTTATTTATTTATTTTACTATAAATTATGTATAATATTTAATATTTAATGTATATTTATCATTTTCTTTTATATATTTATACAACCCAACCCGATGAGAAAATTACATTTATACCCCACATAATAATAATATAGCAATATCCTTTGTTATTTTTTAGTATTGAAAGTACATTGAATTCTACATTTATACATTAAAATGAAACATTTGTCATCTGATCCTTAAACTGTGGCACTGAGAATTGAAATTAAACCGGTGCCAATGTTTGTCGAGCGCATATTATCTTTCATCTCTCAAAGGCAATGGTGAAAAGAAGTTTTTAGGTTAGCTTACTTTACATTCTGTATCATATCTTTCTCAGAGAATCAGCGGGAGTACCGTCGACAAAGGCAGTGATGCTATGAATAAACGGATGTAATGACGTGGGGAAGCGAAAGGTTGCCTTAAAAATGTTTATTGCTCATAGTATGTATGAGTATTTTATTATTATAGGCTCCTGGTCTATTCTGATCGCGGGGGTCATTGTTACCGTTACCGTTACAGCCTATGAAAGTCCACTACTGAACATAGCCTCCCCCATAAATTGCCTCATTGGGGGAATATTTGTCATAGTTGCCACGCTTGGCAAGCGGGTTGGCAACCGTAGTTTTATTTATATTTTTAGTCGTTATTAAGAAGATGCTGTTGCCCATATCCTGATTTGTTTCCCTCTGCCGCCTCTTACGATACCCATGGGATGATATGGGGTAGTGGTTATTCTTAAACTACTACAGGGCCCATTGTTATTCCAAATAATACTGAGTAAGCGTGACAATTACTGTGTTAGAGCCATGCTGTAGCAATGGTACGAATAAGTCGACTCAGCCGGAGAATGACCAGTCTCCTCAGAATACCAGTATACAATAGAAACTTAATGCTGCTGTGTTTCATATGGTGAATGACGAGAACTGAAGACCCTTTTTACTGGTCTGCTCTTAGGATAGATAAGATGATATAATGTAGATTGCTTTGGGTAACGGCATCCACTGTGTGCTTGTTCTTGTTCTATAAAATACCGCCTCAACGTAAACGTAGCGATTATACTCTTTGCCTCAACGTGTCGAACGCGAGTATTAATTCTAATCGAATCCATATACTTTAAATCATCGAATCTATATGTAACGTCATGATGTGTTGTGACTGCAATCACATCATCGCAAGAAGTAAACACTCCAATAATTTATGAACATACCGTTATGGTTATGTAGTGTATATTCTTACACCGCCATTTTGTTAATAATAATGAAAACCACTTTTCTGTCTCAAAGCTTTCTTGTAAAGGGCGACAAAGACAATGAGGTCTTTTAAATCATTGTCGGTAGCATTCGGTCAGAGGAAACATAGGGGGTTTTCTACGCACATTAAATTTAGTAGGTATTATTGACTGTATTGAAAAATATCAACTGAACGAACTTTTTACTTATGCGAATACAATTAGTGTCAAGAGGAGTTAATATACTTTAATGTAAGATTAATTTAAATTTAAATTTATTAAATAATTAAAATAATGTAAAATATTATGTAAATAATATACATTATTTTATAATTATTATAAAATAACAATACGTAAACAATATAATGAAAACACCCTATCTGATCCGAAAGGAGCACATATAAGTACCGCAATGATATTACCAAAAATATCACATTAATATTGAATATAAAAATGTTATTGTTTTAAAAAAATACATATTTTTACTGGAATATGTTTAAAATTCAGCAAATTTTTAAAACCTGGCAAAACCATCGTCGGCGGCAGTATCTTTGAACTTATAATATGTATTGTTACCCGATGCCGCCCACGCCGTACGTGGCCCTATACGTCCCATTATATTAAAGTTTATTGTATTTTTGCGGGTTATCTTTTATTTAATGTCTGAAAAGAAGAACATGTTTGGAATCATATCACGTTACCTTTTACATCCTCATGGATCGGACGGGGATTTTTACATACTGTGTAAATAATTTTCTATGTCCTCTTTGTTGAGAATTTTAAGTTTACAAGCTTCGATTTACGATGCTATAATAATTTTAAGTTTATTATGTTATGCGCGATATAAACGCAAAATCTTAACATGTGGTGGGCAATTTAATATATCACCATCTCAGAATTTTATTAACATTAATAAATGAACTTTTACGTTAGCACAAAAGTCAAATATAATTCAAATGTTGCGTTATGAATTCATTTTGGAGAATTTTTGTTTTAAAGTCTTACGTTGTTACTTTCGTCTTACGTAGTTATTTTTGTCTTTTACTTTCGTCTTCGTGTTACTTTCATCTTACGTAATTTCGTCGTAAACTTTAAGGTGTTTTGAACATAAGCTGTTGTTGAGGGAAAGTTAGTTGTGATAACTTACCTACGCCACCATTTTAACTTAGATAGACTTTGGCCAAAAGCTCATTATAAACGCTCTATAAGTCTCAAGTCAGTGTTCGCAGTTCATATTTTATTATAAGGCAATATAAAGTTGTAAGTAAGTTCTAAATATACATTAAATTGTAATCGTTAGCTTAATTAGGTATAATTATAACAGATTATAGAAGTAAAGTGCAAATAATTTTAAATATCACGCAAATTAAGCAATGATTTAAGAAACACGATTAAAGATAAATGTAATTCTAAACGTTCTATTAATTAGACACGATTAATTTATTTTGATATTCTATTATTCATGACGACTTAAATATTGGCACTATACAACCCAATATTCATTGTTATAGTTTTGTAAGCGTAGTATGTGACAACATTCATTTGTTCTTGACGCTGTTACAATGCGAGTGAGTGGATTCGACGTTCCTGGAAAAAATATTTTTAATAACTCAATTGTCCCCCTAATATTTTTCGTGTTCACGCGCACATTAAATAACAATTGCAAAAGCGATTTATAACTTCAATGATGGCAGCGAAAATATTAAATGTTTACTAGCTCGCTTCAAATAAAAGAGATAAAAATCACAATACCACAATTCAGACTTGAAACAAATATTTGTAAGGATTTTAGGGAAAAGGTATTACAAACACAAGTATATATTTTGGAATGTGCTATTTCTTTGAGAATTCAATAGAAAGATACAACGTTTGTAAGGTATTTTTCATAGGAAGAAGCGTCTGGCAAATACCCTTTGTGGAAAAGGATCACGGTACTGATCGAATGTGTTTTAAGAAATCTGCTTATTAATGCGACGAGCATTCATTCTTGCAATTGATACTACTGTAAAATGTTTTTTTTATTTTGTAATAATACCAAAAAATATCTTGTTTTCATTTTTATTACATGAAACCAATATATTGTAATAATGATAAACAGTATATGATTATGTACAGTGGAATCTCGATAACTCGAATTTCAAGGAAAATTCTAAAAATTTTGTGTTACTGAGGATTACGACTTAACGAGGTTCTAGTTATCGAAATTCCACTCTACTTTCAATGAGATACTAAAACGAGTCCAAATAAGAGACTATTACTCGTAGATCATGTTCAACATGCACAATCGTTCTGTTAAAAAAAAAAAGTTAAAATTATAAAGTAGACTGTTCAAATTTAAGTTGCAATTTGAGTTTCAAGTTTCCAATGTCATAGTCATCCTTATATTTTCGTTCTGTACGTTTATTCATCGTCAATAAAGTTTTTGACCGTATGGGAATAATTTAGTAGTATATTTTTTTAATATAGGTCTAAATTTTAAGTTAAAGACTATGAAGAATCTTGAACCTTTTTGCTGATTTGAGGTTTGCACAACATTATGGATTTTATAAATTTAAGTATGTTTTCCTTTTTTGTGCATTTTAATAAAAAGCTTGTTCTTATTTTAATTTTAATTTTCATATATTTTCATATCATATCAATATTGTAAACTGGTTCAGACCGACAGAAACATGTAAGATGGTGGTAACTTCCCAGATTGACTTCTGAGCAGAAAAAGAGTCCCAACTAACTCCTAGTAGATCAAACGACATAATGGCTTTGTGACACCTATTGTGCTTTCAAACTGCATATTTTTAGATTTATTTGTTTTTTTAGAATTTTTCCTAGGTCCTAGGGTAATGAAACGACAAGATGGCCACTGCATTGAAAAGCAAATTCTAAGATGTTTGCGGAAGCAAACAAAAGTCCCGTTCATCTCAATTCATGTAATAGGACCATGGAGAAAACAAAGAGCTTTTCCGCACACTCAACTTTGTATTATATGGTTGCCTTACAATAGCTTCCTTTTAATATCATGATGTGTATTTACATTATACAGATACTCGTATATATACTTATATATATATATATATATACGGACGATGCATGTATACATTTAGTATATGATGTTGGGCTAAAGTCTGTTATGGCTGAATCCCTGGAGTACTTTAGCACTATGCTTAACGACGTCAGTAGTCTTTCTCAACGAGTAGGTCATAAGATAAACATGGAAATTTTATACGTGGTAGAGCCATGCTGCAACTATATTAATAGTATAGTTGTAGCACGAATAGGTCGGCTCGACCGGGGAGGGACCACGCTCTCACAGAATACCAGCGTAAAATAGCAGCTAAATGCTGCTGTGTTTCGTATGGTGAGTGTAGAGAACCGGAGACCCTTTTTACTGGAAAAGAGGCATTCTATCTTAGCCCTCACGGCTGACAACGCATCTGCATTTTAATTCGCAAACGAAGATATATGTAGATGTCTATGGGCCACAGCAACCACTTACCACCAGGTGGACAGTGTGCTCGTTTGTCACCCTAATTCTATAAAAAAAAAAAAAACATAAATCATGTCATTGTCCATTTAAGGAACACTTATACCGATATTTGTTGAGAACACTACTTACGCTTGAGGTTGTTGACGAGTATGTGTACCTAGGACAAAATGTCCACTTAGGTAGGTCCAACTTTGACCTACCGACGAATCCAAACTTGGCTGGGCTGCATTTGGAAATATTTCTTAGAATTTTAAAACGATATAATAATAATAATATTCTTTATTTCGGACAAAAAAATCCATTGTGTCAGTATACATGACAAGAAACTTAAAAACTAGTGTTAGTAACCTATTTAATTTTAATTTTAATTTTTTTTATGATGGAGCTGATTAAATAAGAAGCCTTAGTTGCTCATCCTCACACAAAATGCTTCATAATATGGGAGGTACTCTCCGCCACCGTTTTCAGTACGCTTTTTTTTATAGTATAGGGTGACAAACGAGCACACAGTCCATCTGATGGTAAGTGTTTGCTGTGACCCATAGACATCTACTCGTACATCTATCTTCAATAAAGAATCAAAATGCAGATGCGTTGTCACCCGTGAGGACTGAGATGAAATGCCTCTTTTCCAGTAAAAAGGGTCTCCCGTTCTCTACGCTCGCCATACGAAACACAGCAGTGTTAAGCTGCTATTTTACGCTGGTATTCTGTGAGAGCGTGGTCCCTCCCCGGTCGAGCCGTCCCACTCGTGCTATAACTATACTACTAATATAGCTGCAGCATGGCTCTACTACGTAAAACGTACGCTGTTGTGACTAGCTCGTATTCTTCTCACTAAAGGAGCGGTTTTTTTGCGAATTATGGCGGTGATATCATCCGTCAAATTTAGAAGAGAAGAACAAGAGTAGCTTGTATAGCCCAAAGGATCAGTAAGCTGAAGTGGCAAAGATCTCGTGGTTTCTGTTATGTGATATAACCATCTCATGAATAAAAAACATGCGTGAGTGTCGTTGAACACTCGGTTGGAACGAAGTTCCTTTCGTAGTATAATAATATTGATAAACGTTTTATATTATTGATTAACAAATACAAATAAATGAATTACTAGCGTCTATTAAAATTAAGCGTTATTTAACATAACATAATATTTCTTTCATGGCAAGATAAGAAAAAGTGCGAGGGAGACGGATATTATTCCATTTCGCTTCCTTACAGCCGCCAAGGCCGTCTACACTACGTCAGAAGGGGTCGTGACGGAAAAATCTTACACTTTTTCTCGCCTAGCCCCCTTCCGCCAAATTTGTACCGTCCGATAAGGAACTTCGTTCCAATATCCCAAACTACTTTTTGTAATAATGTAGACTTATGACAATTAAGTTCCTCTGAAATTGTGAAAGTGAACTTGTGATTTGCATCTATGGTAGGATATGATTTGATCTCTCACGATTATCTATTTTTTTTTTAGAATAAGGGTGAATGCCTTATTACCATAAAAAGGATCTCAGGTTCTCTACACCCACAATGTGAAACACAGAAGCGTTACTTTGCTGGTTTACGCTGGTATTCTGAGCTTTCACACATAAGGTCCAAATTTCGTAAGTTATGTAAAGGTCTAAACTTCGTTGTTTTACAATTATTACAACTATTAGGCTTATTGCAAACTCCTGCAAACGTTAAAATCTACCTCTAGTAAGATTTGGTAATACATAGTCATTACCTTAGGATAGTATATTCTTAGTCTATGGTTATTACAATATTAATACCAAAAATTTCAGTTTATCGTGTGGCATAAAAGCTATCATCGCCCGTCTTATCGCACGGGTGTTGTTACAGACGACTACTTAGTCAAGTAAAATTAAGTAATAATAAACTGAGATATCCTCCTTCTGCTAGTGCAACCTGACCAATCTTACTTATAATAAACCAGAAAACTAATCTTTTCAAGATGCAGATAAAGAAAAAAAAAACAAATACAAAAAAAAGCAGAGACAGCTCCGTGGTGCAGTGGCTTAGCAATGAGTTACAGCGCTAAGGGCCGCGGGTCCGAATCCCACACGGAACAAGTATTTGTATGGCCTACAAATAATTGTTCCAGGTCTGGATGTTTGTCCTCGTGAAATCTATGTATGTAAACTGCCCCGCGATACAGGAGAAAATCCTAGTATGGAGGTAACGTTTTTAAAAAAGAAAAAGAAAATGACAAAGACAAAATCGATAAAAAGTCGAAGAAATCCCGCCATTACATCAAATTATATATTTTTATAATAATGAAGTGGCAAATGAACTTACACTCCACCTGATAGTAAGTGACTACTGAATCCCACGGACACCTTTTGCCATTTTCAAACAAAGAAGGGTACAGTTGCGTTGTCACCTCTAAAATGGAGTGCCTCTATACAGGCTCTATACACTCTTTAGACAGGAGCACAGCAGTGCAAGCACAGCTATTTGGCGGCAGAAATATGTAAGAGGATGGTCCAGACAGACTCTTAGTCAGAAAAGCAATTCGGCCGCCTAGTAAAAAGTACAAGCCACAAAATCTCATAAGAGAACACCGATTCCTAGGGCTATGATTCATAAGGCTATGGAAATTAAAACACATCCTATATTCAATAGAGAAGATGGCTGGGCTCGAGCACCACTTCAAGGTAATATAAGCCGTAAGTTCATTCTGTGTTGATCGGATCAAAAATAATTATTTAAGAGCTGAAGGTAGAGGGGGTTTCCCCCGAACGAGATCTCGCCTTATCGTGAGGGCAAGGCTTAGTACCCGTGAGTTAGTTACCCACGGTGTAGTAATAGGAACCCATGGCTGGCCCAAGGTGGCCACTTAGAGTGGACTTGGTGAGCTCACTTCGGATGTGTGTTTGGTGGACTGCGGCGAGAGGGGTGTCCTCTCCCTCTACCGTCGCAGCCGTGGTGGAGTCAAAGGAAGAACGACTATGGCGGGGCAGCACCGCTGATGCGATGGTGATGGGGCCAGGAGGAGAGAGGAGTGTCGGTATTGCGAGGTGTAGCTCTCCTTATCCTCCGCGGCTAAAATTTGGTTGGTGACGGTGCCATAGACCAGATACGCCGCTGGGGTCAGGAAGACTGGTGCCTCAGAGTGCTCGTTTTTTCTAACGTCACGGCCCCCGCTTATCGACTCGGCGGATGGGGGTCCATTACGCACCTTGCTTACTGATGGAACCTAAGAAGGAGAAGGGGAAATAGAAGGGCAGACGACGCTGGTGGAGCCGTGGATGTGTGCGAAAGCGTTCTCATGGCTCTGCCAATATGCGGCGAAGATGGAACACCATAAAGATTTGTCATTTTTTTTATAAAATAAGGTAACAAACGAGCACACAGTCCACCTGATGGACATCTACATTTATACCCATAGACATCTACATTTATCCTCGATTAAGAATCAAAATGCAGATGCGTTGTCTTGCCTGAGGACTAAGATAGAATGCCTCGTTTCCAGTAAAAAGGGTCTCTGGTTTTTTTTTGTTTTGAATGTATTCAAAATACGAAACACAGCAGTGTTAAGCTGCTATTTTACGCTGGTGTTCTGTGAGAGCGTGGTCCTACCCCGGTCATGCCGACATTTACAACCATAATTATAACTGCAGCGTGGCTCTACCACGTAAAAAAAAGCCTTTACTATAACATCTGGACCTGTCTGCCGTGACCATGGGTGGTGTAAAGTACCCGAAATATCGGGAAGTTAAAATTAAACTTGATAAAATCCGTAAATTTGATTTAAATCAATGTGTAGTAGTATTCGCGTAAGTATAAGAAATTAAGTCATAGAAGTAACGTTTGAACTTTTAATATATCATCACCATCATCATTACAGCCCTTCACAAGTCCACTGCGGTACATAGGCATCCCCCAAAGAATGCCACAAAGCACGATCCTGAGCCACCTGCATCCATCGACTTCTTGCATGTCTTACCAGGTCGTCACTCAATCTATAGAAGGGGGGAGGGGGACCCTAAACTTCGCCTACCGGTTCGAAGCTTCCACTTGAGAACCTTTCTTCCCCATCGTTTGTCTGTTCTTCGAGAAAGATATGTACATGGCCGGCCCATTGCCACTTCAGTTTACTAATCCGTTGGGCTATGTCGGTTACTCTGGTTCTGCTGCGCATATCCTCATTTCTAAGTTTATCACGAGTTTGACACGAGCATAGCCCTCTCCATAGCCCGCTGAGTGACCTTGAGCTTTTAATATTTATATTTCAATATATCGAAACCGTCCTGCATTTGTTTTATTTTCGGTAATGGTGCTTTCTTAGAATAAATTATGTAAGTAATATTAGAAAAACAATAAACACTATTGTGGCATGGCAAGGCACCTACAATTCCAAACGAAGAAATAAGTTTATACAACTGAAGTACGATTGGAAACAAAGGATACTAAGAAATAAACTGGGCATCTTTCGATTTGTATTAAATTGAATAAACATCGAGCGCCAGGTTTGTTATAACGGTGTACGAAACGTCTGGTATTTTCTGCTCAATTTCAGTTTCAGTAAAAGCGTCTAAGTTCTTTTTAGGCGGGTTCAAAAATGGAACCGTTACCGTTAAAGCATATTAAAGTCCATTGCTGAACATAGGTCTCTCCCACAGATTGCCTCATAGGGGGATATTTGCCATAGTTGCCACGCTTGGCAACCGGATTGGCAACTACAGTTTTAGTTTTAGTCGTTATTAGGACACCCACGGAATGATATGTGGTAGCGGATATTTTTACACCGCCACTACACGGTAAAGGGGTAAAAGGTAAAAGGGGTTCAAAAAAGAAGGTAGATTTCTATTGCACTGTATGTTTTTTTGTATGTAAGTTACGCGAAATCTTCGTCGGTTGTGAGCCGATTTCGATGACTATTTTTATTAAACAAGTGGTCTCATATAAAATTCCACTTCTAAAGGAGAAAAAGGAGATGAAATTTTAATTTTAAGTTTGATTTTGTCATATTCTTTAGTCCACTTAAAATGATAAAAAAATTAATCTGGCTGAATTTATTGATCAACTCTATCGTGGAAGGACCATGCTCTCACGGAATACGAGCGTGAAATATCGGCATAATGCTACTATGTTTCGTATGGTGAGTGATGGGAACTGAATTCCGTTTTACTAATATTAGGGCATTCCTTCTCCGACCTCAGGTGTACATCAGGTGTACTACGTGCACCGCCACCCGTACTTGCATGAGAATAAGAGCCATGGTAGCTTAGGGGCTAAGCGCTCGCTGTAAATTTCACAGTACGCGAGCAACCCGGGTTCGATCCCCGTCGGCACCAATTAAACTGTTAATTGTAATTTTAAATGCTGATTTACCACGTGCTCAGCGATGAAGGAAAACATCGTGAGGAACGCCAACACGTATTGGGGCAGCGCGGCGGACATTTGCTTTGTCCTTTAACCCTCTCAGAAATGAGAGAAGGCCTGTGCCAAGCGGTGGGACGTATATAGGCTGTAATTCTATTTGCATGAAAATTATTCTGTCATTTTTGTTAGCACTAAATTTTACTGGTAGTTTATTCCTTAAGAAAGACATAGACGAATTATTACAATCGATTCTTTTAATTCGCAATCGCGAGAAATTTATTTCAATTATGTTATATAGATTAGACTAAGTTAAAATTTAATGACACTGCGGAGTAATTAAGCTAATGTACGGGTCGCTTTATGCTTTTAAGCGCTCATAAGCTTATCAACCCGAAATTCACCGACTTACTGACTCATTACTATATTATATGACAGAATAAAGCCTGGCACCTCCATAATTCATTGTGAAAATGTCGGAAATTGAACTGGGATTCTCAGAGTAGCTATATTGTTTTAACCTTATATTCAATGTACTAAATCTAAATGGTAAATGGCGATCAAGTAGCTTGGCATCTCACTTTACTAACTAAACGTATTACGGGTTAAAGTATGAAATTTCCGTTTTATATTGAAAAATTCGAACAATATTTTTCGTAAGAAAAAAGTAAATAAATTATTTTAGTCGGAGTATTACCCTTATTTAAGGGTAAAAAATCATTTATACCTTTGAAATAGTTATCTGGTGATGACCCTACTAGCAAACAACAAACCCTACCCTACAATCGATGGAGAAGAAAGGTTCTAGAGAGGCAGCCTCGTAGTGTGCCCCGCACACTTCGCCTACCGGTGGAGTGACGACCTGGTAAGACATGTAAGAAGTCGATGGATGCAGGTGGCTCAGGACCGTCCTTTGTGGTATTCCTTGGGGGAGGCCTATGTCCAGCAGTAGACTTATGAAGGGCTGTAATGATGATGATGATGATGATGACCCTAAGTCCATTAGAGCGTTTTATGCCGCTTTCTGAGAACATTTTTTATTACTTGAGATTGTTCATATTGCGGAAAAAATGGTAATCTGATGCGGCTAGGTCTGGCGAGTACGGAGGATAATGTATCAATTCTAACTGCAGGCGTGGTACTATTGTTTATTCTGTGCTGCAGGTCTTGTTGTTATGGTTGAGCAGTGTGAGGCCTTGCGTTATCATGGAGCAATAACGCGAAGACAGAATTTTTTTGGATTTTCAAATTAATTGTAACATGAAAAATAAAAATGGCATAATATGTAAATTAAAATCATTAATATTAGTCGGCTTTTTATATTTATCGGCACTGCGATCTTATACACATCTTATGTGGTTTATTTATTAATCAAAACTTAGATGGACTGTGCAAGCCCAGTACAAATGTATTCGTATAAACAACTTGACATAATAAGTAATAAACATTTCAAGTCCATACATTACAATTTCAAGCGCAACACGTCTTAATTATAGCTACAGATATACTGCTATTACAGCATGTTGGTGACGCAAACTCATAATGTTTTACCCTTCCAAAAAGCGTACAACACTTCATACATTTAGCTACAGATATACTGTAAACATTAGCACGTCAGTGACGCAAACTCTAAAGATTTTATTCAACCAAAAATCGCCAACGTGCCTAAAAAGTTTTCACATTAAAAATAGACACTCTCAACTCAAGCAAGGAATTGAGAAATGGAATGGCAATTGATCAATAGAAAAGGAGTGTTCTTTCATCATGATAACTACTGGCTTCACGCGTACCCTTCGTCAAATACAGGAACATTTCTTGAGCCTGACACGCTTCGAATCGCAACCTGTCTACGGCTTGGGGTTCCGGTCTGCGTTCCTCATAAATGTCCGTGTGACAGTGATGTCGACAAGCTAGGACATCACGGACTATCATGCCAAAAAAGTGCAGGCCGCTTCTCGAGACATGCAGTACTTAACGATATCCAGCCACCGTCAACGTGCCAAGTCTACTCGAGCCGTCTGGTATCGCAAGAGACGATGGCAAGAGACCGGACGGTATGAGTTTGATTCCATGGAAGATTGGCCGGGTGCTGGTATGGAATGCAACCTGTTCAGACACGCTGGACCCTTCTCATCTACATGGAACCAACAACAGAACTGGTGCGGCTTGTGAAGCGGCTGAAAAATCTAAAGCATGCAAATACAGGGGTATAGGCTCCGAATATGTTTTGTCCCATTCGGTGTCCAGACCCTTGGTCCGTGGGGTCCTAGCGCTATAAGGCTTTTTAAGGAAATAGCAAAAAGGTTAATCGTCGTCACAGGAGACCGAAAAGCTGGCAGCTACCTCGGACAAAGAATTAATCTAGCTATTCAAAGGGGGAACGCTGCCAGTATCTTCGGAACCTTGCCTAAAGGGCCTCCTTTTTAATAATATATTTTAGTTATTATAATATATTTTTTTAAGGTTTTTAGTTTTAGGTTCATTGTTCTAGTATATATTTTGTTTTTAATATTGTATATAATAAAATATCGTATATTATGTTATGTAAATAGATTGATCCTTGTTGTTTTATAAGGGATATTAAATTTATAAATGAAATGTATCTTATTATTTTCTACGTATGTTTTTGTATCGAAGTCTAAAAAATATCTTTGCAAAAGGTTACGGTTTCTCTTTGAAATGTTTTAATGAACGTTACTGACGAGACTGTTTTATTACTACACGAGAACTCATAGACATGGAAGATCTTTTCAAAAGTTATTACAATAGAATAAAATTATATGATATCAGTGGCTTAGTATGGGTTGCCGTCGCCGGGGGCTGCCAGAGCCAAGAACGCCGCAACTCACCCTCTCTTCCACCCCTACCCCCTTTTTTCCCAAGTATCTTAAAAGGTATAAAATCGGCAAAATTACTCTAATAGTCTATGTTTATAATTTAAAAGTGTCGAAGTCGAAGTTACTACGAGACTTGAAAGATTACGGTATCAACGTCAATGCCAATAGCGAGTACGTCACTCACCTTCGATTTGCTGACGACGATCGATCGACCTCAGCAGTATTTCAAGCAGTATTTTCAGATTCTCCCAATAGAAAAGCCTAAAGATGATCATTGAGAAGAAAAAGTTCATGTGCAATGTCCATGTCACACATATGGCGGTAGTTATTGGGAGCACTACGTTGGACTGGAGTTGTTGACGATTATGTTTACATTAGATAAATTTTCCGCCCCCCTCGAACGAGTTCCTGCATTCGTTGCGGGAGGGCTTAGTAACCCTGACTTGGTCACCATGATAAACTAAGGAGAATCTATGGCTAACCCGAATTGAAGGACCAGCCCAAGGTGGCCATTCCGAGTGGGCTTAGCGAGCCCACTTCGGATGTATGTTGGTGTACTGCGGGGAGAGGGGTGTCTCACCGCCGTAGCCGAGAAAAATTACGGTTTCCCTGGGTAGAACCAGCGTAACTGACATAATCCAACGGATCAGTAAACTAATATAGCTCAAAAAATCGACAGATGAAAAAGAAAGGTTCTCGAGTGACAGCCTCGTACCGGTAAGCGAAATGTAGAGCGGCCTCAACTAGGAGGAGTAATGACTTGGTAAGACATGCAGAAAACGAATCGATGCAGGTGGATCAAGACCATTCTTTAGACATTCTTTAGTCAAGGCCTATGTTCAACAATGGACTTGTGAAGGGCTGTAATAATGAATGATTAAAATTCACCTAAAATGCTAAATAATGCGAAATCATAAACTAGATTCTACTAGATAAAAGTATTTGAGTTACACTATAAATTTTATTAATTACAGAATGTCATTTCTAGAAATTTATGTTCAAGGAAAGTTAATTACAAATTTACTATCTTCGTTCGATATCAATTTCTGCACGTAAACAAGAGACGTGTAGATAATTTGGGTCAATCCATCCAATTTCGTTAGTGTTTAAATGCTCTCGCACGGGACGGCATGGAATACAAAATAAATAGCGGGCAACTTAAATAACTTTCACACAATTAACAGGTACCACGATACCAGTGTAGGACTACGTAATTCTGACATGTTTTTTTTTTCAAAGTACTCGTACATGTTGATTATAAAATCTATATATAATAAAGTAATCCATAAGTATACATATTAACTTAAGCACGTTATAGTTAAGACGCTGGTCGTTGGTTTTAAATTCCACAGTATTCAAGCAACCTGTTTTAAATCCCTAAAACTAAAACTTTCTCTATGATACCTTTGAATTAATTTCTATATGTTAACGGTAGAACATCGTGAAGGAATCGTAAATATTTTTACTTCTCAATTTCAAGTTGCAATTAAAAAGATAGTCTAGGACCTCCGTCAATTCTCTTTAGGCGGAGTCTTTCTTGCTTGAGAGCCCTCTCTGAAATAAGAGATTTTAGAAAAACAAGCAGTGCATTGAGTATAGGCTGCCACATTTTATTTACTTTATTTTATTTTATTAATAGAGACCCTTTTTACTGGTAACGAGGCATTCTATCCTACTCCACAGGAAACACGTATTATAATTTTATTTTTAATAGAGAATTGATCTTAAAAAAATAGAAGGCTTTCAGAGTTTTGTTGTAATAATATTAGAGAGAAAGAAAACTTAAACAACACGCATTGGTCATGAGCTGTGATTTTATCCTAGTGAGAATAATAGGTCATAGTCTTGAAATTTTGTATTGTATCGGTTCTTAATACGTCTGCAAAGTTTTAGATTAATCAGACGTCTGGAAATGGATGAAAGCTGAAATAACAAAAAATAATAAGTCAAGCGAATATTTAAGCGTGTAAAAATAGTATTTTATAGTTAATAAGTAAATATTTAAAAAAAATGTGTAGTGGCGGTGTAAGAATATCCTCTTCATCATATCATTCCGTGGGTGTCGTAAGAGGCGACAGAGGGAAATGAAACAGTATTTGGGCAGCAGCAACTTAAAACAATAAAATAAAACGGTAAAAAAACTGCGGTGGTAACTGCGGTGCGCAGTTTTTCACCCGCCCGCCAAGCGAGGCAAATATAGCAATTCGCTGTGAGGAATTCTACTGGGGAAGCCTATGCTCAGCAGAGGACTTTTAATAGGCTGTAATGATGATGATGATGATGATGGTTAAAAATAATAAGAATACGAAAATAGTGAGAATGAAAATAAAGCGGCTATTTAAAACAATAAAATATCTTTTAGAATTATACAAACATAAATCCAAATATCAGTTTATTTTCATATATTTTTAATAAAACTTGGCCTATGAAAATATAAAATAAGAGTAGTTTTTTACAGATTAAAAAAAATTCCCTACCAAAGCTGGCATCTAATACGGAATATTAACCTGTTTAGAAACTATAGTATTTGTGCAAACAGTACAATATCTTAATGGACTAACTGAGGGAAACTAACTGAATGGACTTCACACACTGACATGAAGATTTACTACATGCGTAGGTATTATTTATTTATTCCACTCATTTGTTTGTCGTACATAATCTCTATATATAAAAATCAATTGCTGTCCGTAAGTCACGCTAAAACTCAAAAACGGCTCGACCGTTTTATATGAAATTTTTTGTGTGTATTTAAATGGGTCCGTACATGGTTTAGATTTACAGTTAGACCCGGTAGGTGGCGCTGTCGTCGAGATCCAAAAATCACCCGTGGGAAGCGGGGGCGGATCGCTAGTATAAAATAAAAATTTACGAAATCACTAAACATTAGATGTAAAGGACAGCGTTATTATTTACAGTAATATCTTCCGGACAGCCAATATCCAGACACCCGATATCAGTGTGTTTAACTTGACACCATATGTATGTTATATGTTACACAACATGTTACACACTTTTTACATCATTTTAATGATTTTTTTACAACAAAAGACTAGGCGGCATTTAGAAAATATTCCTGCGGCATTTATAAATTCATGTAACATTTAATTAAACATATTCATGTAGGGAATATATGTATATTACCCGAAAAAACTCAAGGCTTAACATGATCATTTAAAAAGCGGTAGAAGGCGTGGGCGACGTGGGCGACCGTCTACGGCCTTACGGCCCAAGGGCCGCGCACCCCGAAGGTTCATAGATCTTTCATTCATAAAGTATATTAACTAAAATCATGAATATTCAAGAACTCTCTGTATTAACATGCATACAGCAATACGTACTACACTTAATATGTAGCATTTACTGGTGATGCGATGTCCACTGTCTATAGTGCGGTTTTTTGCCGAACAATTTGCTTTACGCTGGGTCAATCAGGATGCTGTCGGTTATGAGGTGATCCAAAGAGTAAGAAACTACGATCATAGCTATCAAAGAATATGTATGTTTACCTGGGACTAAACAAAACTGTTAGCCACTGTGCTACATCTAACTGATAATCGATTGTTGATAACATTCTTTCTTCAATCAAAAATATTCTTTTACATCCATTCAATCCATCCAATTTTCTTTTAGTGTCGCTATAATTCTTTCCTTTTAATCTTCGGCAAAACGAATTTTGCGAGGTCCCTATCGACGCAAATCAAAGTCAAATTTAAGTCTTGCCCCACCATTGTTTATGTAAATTAAATCTTGAACAACAGGCGCCTTTGTATTTAAACCATTAAAAAGTATAAAAACTTCTTGGAGACAATAACAGAGAAAGATAGATTTTTTCTTATTGGCAAGCTCAAAAGGCTCTTCTGATTGCGATTGTAACTTATTGTGTACTTTTACACGCTTTATAATATTTGCTTCGCCTGTATGTATATATGTGTGTAACGGAATTTTATTATTCAGATTTCACCAACTTCTAGGCGTCTGCATAAGCTAAAAATTTGCAGACGTATTTAAAAGCGCGCTGCCCCAATGCGTGTTGGCGGACTTCACATGTCTTCAAAATATTTTTTTCTTATTTCTCAGACATGACAGGTTTCCTCACAATGTTTTCCTTCAACACCTGGTTTGTTGTCCTTTGTCGCCTCTAACGACACCCACGGGAGGATATGGGGTAGTGGATATTCTTACACCGCTGCTACACTGTATTGGTATCGGTACGTATAGTACTATTATATTCTGTGCCATAAAATTCACGCAATAAATAACAGCATTTGTTAAACGCAGACTAACAATTCAACACAAAATCACAGTATATAAAATAGTGCTACACGTCATAAAACCACAACAAAACATATTCATCGTAATAAGAAATTTTTCCCCGTTTATACTGACTGTCGGTTAAAGGACAATGATTCAATTATTGCGTGTCAAAAGACAGTTTGTTAAATGGAAGAAAAGTGCTGTGATTGTGGTTTGGGAAATTAATTAATTCCATTACTTACTTTATTCAGTTAAATCTAGCGAACCCCTTTGTAAACCCTATTCAAGAGAATTATTCGAATTGATATAGATTATAACAGCGGTGGTTTACACTGTATTTATATTTGTAATTAAAATAATTAGTAGAAATTAAGATATCGTCTACAAACAAAACCGATTTCATTTGACTCTTAATTGTATAATTCATATCAGAATAAGCTTTCATTAAAGTAGAAGGGTAGAATTTTTAACTAAAAGTGTCCACTAAAATAACATTAAATACCAAATTAAGAATTCTTTGTAAATAAACAATGATGAGTAGGTCGGGATTGGTTGCGCCGCTGGCGATAACAGGTCAGGTACTTGTCTCGTCTAAAGCTTAGCCATTCAGCGAGGGAAGGCAGCGTTCTTGACACCATACATTTATTTCAAATGTTTATTTACCCTATACTGTGTATTATAGGATTTACAAGTGACATGAGAGCGACGTTATAAAAGAAGGTTTACCGCATAAATGCATAATAAGTAGTTTTGTGCGCGCTTCATAATTTGATATCAAGATTTTCGACCATAGTGACAGTTTCCAAAAATTTAAAGATATCTTACGCGATAAGCGATTTTTAAAGTGTTTTAATGTTTATTTTTTTTCCAATTGTCGTCTAAAATTAAATTAATATTGACTAATATTAAATGTTCACCGGCATAAGAGAATTTATCATCCCATTCATCCCATGGGTGTCTTAACTGGAGCATTAAATGTTAAAAAGATCTTGTGGCTTCCGATGGATGGCGGTCTAAACATCTCGTTAACGGGAAGCAGCGTCAAAGGTGTGAAACGTTTGGTGCTGCCATCGTCAATGTAGGGTTTCATCACCACTTACCACCAGGTGGGATTTGAGGTCAAGAACTGGCTTATAAATGAAAAAATATATACAAAGGCGGACTTAACGCCTTAAGGCGTTCTCTACCAATCAACCTATATGGCTTACCAATGAGTTGTTGCGCTGAGAGCCGCGGGTTCAAATCAGACGCAAACCGCACGCAACAAGTATTTGTATGGTCTACAAATAATTGTTCCGGGTCTGGATGTTTGTCCTTGTGCAATTTATGTTTGTAAACTGCCTCCACGATACAGGAGAAAATCCTAGTGTAGGGGTAATGTTTATTAAAAAGAAAAGCATAGAACTCTACTTTGGAGGTGCAATATAATTTGTAAGAGAAAGAATTAAAAATGAACAAAATAACTATATAAGAATATTTAATGAAAGGTAGTTATAGATTCCTGATTTTAATAAAACTGACACCAATATGCGCGTGTTGTAAGAAGTGACCGTGACCAGAAAAATTTCATAACCTTATAAATGGTAGAATCACTATCTAGGACCTGATTGATATATACATTTGTTGAATCGTGATTTAGAATATTTTGCTAATAGCTACCTTGTAGCAGAATCAGAGTAACCCAACGGATCAGTAAGCTGAAGTGGCAATCGTTAACCGTTTGGGAAGAAAGGTTGATGTTTCTAAATTGGCAGTCCTGTACCGGAAAGCAAAGTGTAGAGCGGCCCTCCACCAGATGGAGTGACGACCTCGTAAAAATGCAGGAAGTTAATAAATGTTACTTAACTTCTCTTTTTTAAATTCTCGTCGGCGAGTCTTTTCCATTTTTAAATTTAACTTCGTGTTCTCTTATTTTACTAAGTAAATCGAGGTTGATTGTAATTTGCTTAATTTGTTACTTACAATTTGTAAAACATTAGATGCTAAGCTGTTGTTGATCCAAATAAATAAAAAATGTATGTAGCGCAGAACTTTGCGGCGTTACAGGCAGGAGGCTTATGTGCAGCGGTGAACTTGTGAAGTGTTGTAATGATGATGATGGTGGTGATGATGATTGCGGGTCAACTATTTTGGCGCAAAGTTTCACTTGCATCATGTTCCCACAAACATCAATTTTTACTTTAGACTAGCTGTTCTGATGTGATTGATTTCATGGGTTTTAGTTTTTTTGCTCGGAACCCTAAGTTACTACTTAACTTACTTCCTTTAAACGTTACTTACGTTATAAGGAGTAACCTAAGTTACTCCTTATAACATCAGCTATCTGCCAGTGAAAGTCCCGTCAAAATGGGTCCAGCCATTTCGGAGATAACCCGGAACAATCAGACAGACAAACAGACAATTTTTTTAAAACTGTTCTTTTGTTATAAGAACCGTAATATTTTCATATGCATTTAGTAAAAAGCTGTTATTTTGACATTACTAACTCACACTTCAATTTTATTTATTTGTATAGATAAAGATATTATTTAAAATTGTTTCATACTTTGGGTTGAGTAAGGTTTGTTGGTCATAGGTCATTGCTTAATCGAGGTTCGAGGGTAATTCAGGATAATGCCACACCCCATCTAAACATACAATCCGAGCATAGTATTATGTTATTCATTATATCGCCTCTTATAACTTTTTATTATAAAGCAATTGTTTTCAATGTTAATAAACTTAAATATAAAGATAAAATAATACAATATGATGGTGTGTCAATTACTGATAAATAGTGGGAAACCATTTTTATATGTTTAAGTAAAGAGATCTAACACAACTCTTAATAAGTTGCTGCAGAGTGCAAGCATCTCATTTCTAATTATAGTAGTTATTGAAGCAGATAATTGCCCTCTTTTAACTATGGACAATATTCATCTATTTTATATTTCAATTAATTTTCACGTGGTTGAGCCATTCTGCAGCGTTATAGTTGTAGCGCGAATAGCTCGACCCGACCGGGGAAGGACCACGCTCTCACAGAATACCAGCGTAAAATAGCAGCTTAATATTGCAGTGTTTCATATGGTCAGTGTAAAGAACCGGAGACACTTTTTACTAGAAACGAGGCATTTTTATACGTGGTAGAGCCATTCTGCAGCTATATTAGGTGTATAGTTGTAGCACGAATGGGTCGGTTCGACCGGGGAAGGACCACGCTCTCACAGATTACCAGCGTAAAATAGCAGCTTAATGCTGCTGTGTTTCGTATGGTGAGTGTAGAGAACCGGAGACCCTTTATGCTGGAAAAGAGGCATTCCATCTTAGTCCTCACGTGTGACAACTCATCTACATTTTGATTCTTTATTCAGGATAGATGTAGATGTCTATGGGTCACAGCAACCACTTACCATCAGGTGGACTGTGTGCTCGTTTGTCACCCTATAGTATAAAAAAATTCATCTTTGTCCTCAGGGATGACGACACATTCTGTATATGCATTTTTGATAGAGGATAGATGCACGTAACCAAAAACTTCACTTACCATCAGGTGGACTGTGTAATCTTTTGTTGCCTTCATTCTCATTCATTTGAAAAAAATCTTAGCAAGAGAAAACCTGCAAAGTTTGTTTCCCCGGATGTTTTTCTTGGCTGTCAACTTACGGTACGTTATGAAATATTTTACTTCATTTATCAAAATAAAACATCAAGTAAATAATTATTTTATACAAGTGCAAAGAAAGGGATCAAAGCTTTTAATTATAGAGATAACTAATATATATCATTCTTTCAATATTTTTATTTAAGGCGAAACTCAAATATATATATATATATACATATATATATTATTTACAGTTGTATTCGAACACAATTGAAATATTGTTAGAATAGTGTATTACACCCATTTTCAAATAGTGTTTTAAATGAATTCTTTCGATTTTGCAAAGGAATAAGATATTTTTTGATGTTTAATAATAAGTTATCATCTTTGTTATTGGTGTGTTGTGCCTGAATGCAAAAATACGAGCATAAGAACGCCGGGAAAGTTACGGATTCAAGTGCCAACTGATGTAAATATGAGAAACACTTTGTTAAAACTGGCAAGAAGAGACTCGAAAAGATTGTCTAAAAACTAAACTATACTTCTGTGAAGATCACTTTGATGTAAATATGACTTATATTTAACTATCGCTTATACAAAACAAAACATCATGAGGTGATAGATATTGAAAGTCAAATTTTGCAATAGATTAGGTGTGAGTATTGAGTTATACGTACTAAGTACTAGAGAAGCTATTCCAAACAAAAAATGTGCACTACTCTGTTTTCGCGCATGCGCGGGAGATAGTAGAGTCGCATGTTGCATGCGCAGTTGATATAAGCGCGTTGCGCCTGCGCGGTCAGTTTTTGTCATCATAGATTAGGTATACGTAGGTAGAATGATCAGTATATAATAATCGTTTATTTAGATTGTATGGTTAATTATATCGAGTTCAATTTTTTTAAATTTATTTTGTCATCATCATAATGATGAAGCGTATTTTACATTAAATTAGCACATATGCAAAATAAATGACAAAAAATTGAACTCGATATAATTAAATACGCTTATTTTAATCTAAAAAACATATTTATATACGTAGTACATATATTATATCGATGGGTGTGAAACTGTAATCATAGATAAACATAACTATGTATTATCAAAAGACACTCTGACCTGGTATTGTGTTATTGTATAAACAAAAGTTGCTAATAGGTACTTACATTGATTTTTTAACATTTCTCAACTCGACAGTACAAAAATCGGTATTGCATGTAAAAATTTGCCAGCATCAATGTATTTACCCTTGGTAGATTGTAATTTCTGCTTTTACGAATCCGTCTTCCATGTTGCCATTTCAATAAAATACGGAATAAAAGTTAACAGTCGTGATGATAACTTAAAAATTTTCGAAATAACACACAGCACATTAGCTTGTTTACTATAGAAGTGACGTCACGACGGAATCTAATAATATGACAGATATCGTTTTGGACATTTGAGGAACTCATTAAAAAATATTCTTAAAAATTTAATTATAAAATTTATAATGAATTTTTATGAAAAGAAATCAACACTTCTCGTTTACTTTTTACAAAACCTATCATAAATACGTATTTTTTAAATTTTATTTTTTTACATGGTGCAATGCTAAAAAAAAGCTTAAATATATAAATTAAATTTAACGATATATTTTTCATTATTAACAAAAAAATTAAAAGTGAATAAAAATAGCTGAAATATGATGAAAATCAATTTCAAAATTAAAAAAAATCATTAAAAAATCATTTGAATTTTTTTTATCGAATAAGGATGACAAGCAAACACAGAACCCACATGATTGGTAAGTGGATGGTGTGGCCCATAGACATCTACATCTGTCCTCGGTTAAGAATAAAAATGCAGATGCGTTGTTACTCTTGAGGACTAAGATGAAATGCCTCGTTTCAAGTAAAAAGGGTCTCCGGTTCTATAAGCTCATCATACGAATTACAATGTCTTTAAGCTGCTATTTTACACTGCTATTTTGTGAGGGCTAGGTCCTACCCATTCCATTCGTGCTAAAACCATAATAAAAATCATACATTTATAATATGTTTTGTGGTGTTAGTGACAAGATACGACGGTAAAAATAAACGAAAAGTTTTTAGCGCATTAGGTTTTACCGTGTGGTGAGAATGTTTGCATACGCCATTGGAAACTGGAATTGGAAGTGTTACTGTATCGCAGCTTTTGTGTTAGAAGTCTAAGCGAAATAATATTTGCGCACCATGTAAATTATTATTTGCCGTTTGTGTTACATCCAGTATAAATATCGAACCAATCGTCAGTAATATTAAATTAAAAATTTATAAAACCCCCGAAATAAAAAGAGCTGATGATCTTCAAACAGATGAACAGATTTTCTTGAAACATAGCTAAGAACACTCACGATTAAGACACTCTTCAAACGAAAAAAATTATCAAAATCGTTTCATCCGTTCAAGAGCTATGATGTCACAGACAGACACACAGATACACAGATACACACTATAAACTTCCGCAATTTCTAATTCGTGTTGCCTCCGTAAATAAAATCGGAAAAACATTATAATATTTTCCATTAACGTTTTATAGTATATGCCCGAAAGGAATGTCAGAGGTCCACAAAGCTTATATTTATTTTCTACAATTATTAGGTTACCCAAAAATGTAACAAAGCACCTACCTTAATAAGTTATAAATTAATAGGCAGTAATCCAATTTAAAATTAATTCTAAAATTTACCTTAATTAGATATTCTTCATTTCACCGAGTGTCTAGAACTGAACCAGAATACTTAATTACAGCAATAACTTATCTAAGAAGCATTTAATTAAGAATAAAACTGTTTTTAGTTTCACCGTACTAATATTGTTACAATTAAACTCGTCGAAATATTTTAACTTCCAGAGCTAACAGGACAAAATAATTCCACCAAATAAAGCCATTAATGAAATAAATGTAAATAAAAACTTCAGCGACGCTCAAAAATCACCAAACGCATTAATCTGCTCCCCCAAAAGGTTTTCGTTAAGCCTTATTCCTTGTTACATTTTACAGTCCAAGTCCGATACTACTGCAAGTACTATACTAAGTACAAGACAAAGCTACAGTATACAAGCTTCGTAAAACATTACGATAGTCAAACAAGGCAAAACATTTTTCCCAGTATTTGAGTGCTTCTGTATTACTTCTTCTTTAGTGATTAAATCTTCTGCGTAATTACTTTCGCAATGAAAATAAAATTAACGTGACATTATGAACTTGAAATTATTTTTTACACACGTAAACAATTCGAACCAAAATAAATGGTTTTCGTTTAAATTAAAATTAAAATCTAATTATAACTTTATTTCATTCTGGATAAGAATACGTAGAAATATTATAGGCACACACTACACGTAAAAGTAAATACGGTCATAATATTTCCTATTGTATTGATGTCTAAATTTATATTTTAATAATTTCGAGTTTTCATGTAGCTTTTTTATAATTTCTTCACCATTTAAACTTCTTGTATTTCATCAAATAGAACTATTTCCATTAGTGTATTAGCGAAAATTGGAGATGATAATATTTTCTTGCGAGTTCTACATAGATAATTTATGATAAATGTCAGTTTTGGACGTAAACGACACCAAGAGTTATTGCTTAAGTCTTCTTAGTTGGGGTAGCTTCATTTCTGATACGGTTTTATACAATTACTATTTTCATAAACTTCAAAGCATTTTTGTAATATTTAATATTGTAAATTAAATAGAAAGATTAAAAATATTATCACTTTATCAGTCATCAAGTACTAAATATAGTCGTAAAGTAGTGAAGAGGTATTTGAATATAATATGTCGAAAATAGCGAAATCAAGCAAGAAAATAAAAAAGATATAATTATAACTTTTAACAGAAAGTAAATACCGACTTCAAATTGATCAAAAATAAATTATTTATTTGCTACCCTTAGGGATGAATTTTTTTTTAAATTTATATGGGACCACCCTTGAAGTATAACCTGTTTAATAAAAAAATAATCATCAAAATTGTTTCACAATCTGCGAAGATATTGCGTAACATACATACAAAAAAAACATACACTCGAATTGAGAACCTCCTCCTTTTTAAAATCAGTCATAAGTTTCAGTCTATACACGTAACATTTTTAATAAAGTTTGATTCAAAATATTATATTTTATGGGGTCAGTATACTCGTATGAGTGAGGTCTATATTCAGTGAATTATTCCGCTTTATCCTACGAAGCTATCCCACAGGTAGGACAGACACTTGACACTTTTTCAACTTTTGATATTCTGTGGTGTTGGATGAATGTTCGTAAGGATATTAATAGTTTATCTGCATTAGGATATTAATCATAGATCAACATGTGACTGTTTCGAAAAGATTTTTTAAGATTCGGTATTTAAGGGTCAGGCCCGATTGGCTACTGATTGTGAGACTCAGGCCCTAGGCTAAGCCGTCATAATATAACCAACCATATTGCTTAAGCTATCCTTTCGATGTAAGGAGGTAAATATGAATGATTGCATGCACTTACGGCACATCATGATATAATATACAAAATTGTTGGATACATTATTATTTGCTTATTATAAGCCAGTGCTTGACCACAATCCCACCTGGTGGTAAGTAAGTTGTAAGTACTTTCAGTAGTACCCAATATTGTGATCGTAACTAATCCCCATAAGCGTCACCAGCAATTTTCGCGGGAACTTAAACGCCGGTGGTTTGCTGCTCCTGTATTATTGTACAAATAATGGCTTGAAATGGATTTTGATACGTAAAGGTGATGCAATTTAGTGTATTTATTGTCTGTGCATGCGAACTAATAGTGAAAACGATGAAACAAGTGCTCGATGGTGATATGAACCTCAACCGACTGTTTGCTGGTTCAAGTCAGTTTTTAAACAAATTATTTTATGGGATAATTTCATAATACCCATCACTAGCAAAACTAGTGTTAAGTATCACCAGTAATACCAAATAATGGTTCAAGTCAGTTTTTAAACAAAATATTTTATGGGATAATTTCATAATACCCATCACTAGCAAAACTAGTGTTAAGTATCACCAGTAATACCAAATAAAGAAAGAAAGCATCACAAAACGTTCAAAAAATATAGTATGTTTATGTTCGTATTTCAAGAACAACGTTAACAAAAAAGTTAATTTAAGTTTTTCGGACTAACACTTTCGACAAGACATTTTCAAAGATCACGTTAACAAAAACTTCCCGGATTTAACTTTGTTCAAAGATTCTGCTGACAATATGCTGTAAGTATTTTAATTTATTATATTATATTTATTTGAAACGATAATTGCGATAATTATTCAACAAGACATTTCACATAAACCATTAAAAATGTATTGCTTTGTGCTCAGCTACCTCGATAGTTATTAATATTTCCGCAAGCACAAGAATAATATAATACTAAATTAAAATGAAAATAATAGTGGTAAATACTCTCTTCCTCGATATAACATACAACCTCCGAATACCCTCGGAAGTTAGCATCCGCGGAGGTGATATTAGAGTAAGTGCCACAAGTATGTCCTAACTTCTCCGTTCATTATGCAATGCTTAGGTATGTCAGAAAACTTTCATCGATGGATAGAAGCAGTTGAGAACAAGGGGGCAGGACGATCAGTTTTATCTGTTAGCGTTAGCGAAAGCCTTCCATCGGGTATTTCTTTTAGTTATTATTATCTAGTGCTTGACTACAATCCCACCTGGTGGTAAGTGGTGAGTAACCCTAGATAGTAAATTGCAATAAGCGTAACAAAAAGTCTATTTACTTTTGTCTTGAAGATGTCCATATAGTAATCGGACGGAATAACAGACGCCATCAGATTATTCCACACCTTTGCTGTGGGTACGTATTACGAAAGACGAAGAAACCGTTTGGTTTTAATGCGTGAAAAATCGACAACAAAGGGGCAACGATCCGCTTAGAGCCTTTCTTCGTCTCTTATTTTTCCACTCTAAGGAGTTATTTTTTTTAAAT
This sequence comes from Parnassius orleans, assembly GCA_029286625.1. Lineage (NCBI taxonomy): Eukaryota > Metazoa > Arthropoda > Insecta > Lepidoptera > Papilionidae > Parnassius > Parnassius orleans. The sequence goes on along the minus strand of JAGSMP010000022.1, from coordinate 5,337,931 downwards.
TTATTTAGGGCTACTCCTGGAGTTATAAATTATTTAATAAAAAAGAATAAATTATAACGGGTCAGAAATTTCAAAGAAATCGGTGAAAATACATAAACGTACGCATCGAATATAGATCCTTCTCAATTTTTCAACTCAGTTAAAAATATCTAACAAAACATAGCTTAAACGTTGCATTCGAAACTAGAGCGCTATTTTTAATGGGTCCGAGGGATGAGTGACGTCCGCATATCCGCATGTGACCGAAGATTGTAACATCGGAAAAGCAATCATTGATTTTATACTCTTTTTTCCCTTTTTACTTTGCTCCCTGTCACTGGATTCGATAATCTCTCCATATTAAAAAGAGTCGGTATTCAATGTTGAACTGTAAATGCAGTGACCATCTGAAAATGAAAATCATGCTTCCGCTTCATTTACAGCCACGCGTCAGCTTTTGCTGTTGCACGGATGGGCCGGCTCGAGCCGGGTTGGTACCACTACTTCACAGAATACCGGCGTGAAGTGGAAGCTCTGCTTCTGCGTTTCGTCTGGTGAGTGCAGTTGGCCAGAGGCCAAATTCCCCATCAACATGGTAGCAGAATTAAATCAAAGTCTACCCCAGGAGGGTTCCAGCACCCCTGGAGAATCCCTCGCTGAGCATTCACGACCATGCTACTCCACTCCTGAGCGTGGGTGTTCAGGCTGCCCCAAAACTGCTGGGGGAAAACTGAGCAACAAGACCAAGGCGACCCCTGCCACGCTATCCGTGAATTTGTGCAACATCAGGGGACTTCACTCGAACCTAAACGCCGTCCACTACCATCTCGAGACGGCGAAGCCGGCCTTGCTCTTTCTGACCGAGACGCAGGTGTCCTCTCTGGCTGATACTTCGTATCTCTCTTATCCGGGGTACAAATTGGAACACTCCTTTGTGCCTCGGGCTGAAGTTTGCGTATACGTCAGAGAGGACATTTGTTCTCGACGCCTCGGCAGTCTTGAAGGTTCAGACCTGTCCATCCTTTGGCTACACGTAGACAGCGACGACCATCCGCGCGTCTACAGGTGCCTCTATAGGTCCCATAGCAGTAATGCTGAAACAGATCGACTCATTGACCACGTCCAAATGGCTACAGATTCTTTGATACAACAGTTCCCATCCGCAGAGATCGTGATCCTTGGCGATTTTAACGCCCACCACGCCGAATGGCTCAGTTCACGTTTAACCGATCGTGCGGGGAGATCTGTTTATGACTTTGCCTTGGCATATGGTCTGACACAACTGGTTACTTCGCCTACGCGGATTCCAGATGTGGAGGATCATACATCTTCCCTGTTGGACCTTCTGCTGACCTCTCATCCAGACGGATATCAGGTACCCCTCGATATCTCGGCTCTTCGGACCACTGTCTGATCCGGAGTGTGGTGCCACTCACGTTCCCCTCGAGGTTGCATTCTGCAGGTTGCCGCCGTGGTTGGCATTACAGGTCGGCGGATTGGGACGGAATGCGGTCTTTTTTGCATCCTACCCATGGGGGCGGGTTTGCTTCTCGCCGGATGATCCCAGCGCTGTTGCTGACTCTGTCACTGATGTGGTGCTACAGGGAATAGAACTATTTATTCCATTATCTGTGATACCCATCGGAGGCAGATCTCAGCCTTGGTTTGGTCGCTACTGTAAGACTGCATTAGCGTGCTTAAAAAGAGGTGTAACTTCGCCTCCAGGTCCTTCAAAAGAGTTATTGCCAAAGCAAAGTCAGAGCACATAGGCAGTATTGGCGAGAAACTAGTTCGTCTTACTTCGAGAACCCGTACATTCTGGTCTCTCGCCAAGGCTGTCCAAGGGAATTTCTGTAAGCCATCACTACCATCTCTGCACAGGGAGGACGATTCACTGGCCCACGCCGCAAAAGAGAAAGCCGACCTTTTAGGCTCCCTTTTTGCGTCCAACTCGACTCTTGATGAAGGGGGGAACACACCGCCGACCATCCCGCGGTGTGAGTGCTACATGCCGGATGTGCAGTTCTCACAGCGCTCGGTTCGCAAAGCACTCCTCTCCCTGGACATCCACAAGTCGAGTGGGCCTGACGGAATCCCCCCAATTGTGCTGAGGACGTGTGCTCCGGAGTTGGCACCGGTTCTAACGCGTCTTTTCCGGTACTCCTACTCCATAGGCGTAGTCCCGAAATCATGGAAGACAGCTTTTGTACACCCGATCCCTAAAAAAGTTGACCGCTCAGACCCGATCCCTAAAAAATTGACCTCTCAGACCCGTCCAACTACAGGCCTATTGCCATCACCTCCTCGTTCTCCAAAATAATGGAATCCATTATAAACTGCGAGCTCATGCGGTACTTTGAGGATCAATACGGTTTTCGTCGGGGTCGATCAGCTGGTGATCTTCTGGTCTACCTGACTCCTAGATGGGCGGAGGCAGTAGAGTCCAAGGGGGAAGCATTGGCCGTTAGTTTGGACATTGTGAAGGTCTTCGATCGGGTTTGGCACAAAGCGCTTCTTTCGAAGCTCCCTTCCTATGGGCTTCCTGAGAAATTGTGCAATTGTATCACCAGCTTTCTTGCAGATTGGAGCATCAAGTTCGTTGTAGACGGTGCATGCTCCGACTACAAGCCTATTAACGCTGGTGTTCCACAAGGCTACGTGCTATCACCAACGCTGTTTCTTCTGCATATCAATGATATGTTGCAAACCGGTAAAATTAATTGCTATGCGGATGACAGCACTGGTGATGCTCTATACACCGGCCGTGTCAATATTTCCCGGGAAAACGTCGCCGAGTACCGGAACAAACTTGTGTCTGAAGTCGAGTCTTTGCTGAACAAAGTCTCGGATTGGGGGCGACTAAATCTAGTCCAGTTTAATCTTCAGAAGACACAAGTTTGCTCGTTTACCGCTAAAAAGAACCCCTTTGTCGTATCTCCTCAGTTTCAAGGCACTCCACTTGTTGTCTCAGCCAGTATTGGAATCCTCGGCGTCGACATATCGAGTGACGTGCAGTTTCGTGGTCACTTGGAAGAGAAGGCCAAATTGGCCTCTAAAAAGTTTGGCGTGCTCAGCAGAGTGGGACAGTGTTTCATGTCGCCACAACGCCTGCAACTTTACAAGGCGCAGGTTCGGCCTCACATGGAATACTGTTCCCATCTCTGGGCTGGGGCTCCCCTGTGCCAGCTCCTTCAACTTGACCGCATCCAGCGCAGAGCGGCTCGAATCGTCGAAGACCGAGTCCTTTCCGATCGGCTCGATTCATTGGCGCTGCGAAGAGATGTTGCATCCCTTTGCGTTTTCTTTCGCATTTACCACGGGGAGTGCTCTGAGGAATTGTTCGGATTAATCCCAGCCACCAAATTTCACGAACGCACATCGCGGCAGAACTCCCGATACCATCCAAACCATCTGGATGATTGGCGGTCTACCACTGTGCGATTTAGAAGATGTTTTCTTCCCCGCACAACTTCCTTGTGGAATTAATTACCACCAGCGATTTTTCCGGACTGATACGTCTTAGGGACCGTCAAGAAAAGAGCCTACTCCTTTTTAAAAGGCCGGCAATGCATCTGCAATTCTCCTGGTTCCCCTGGTGTTGCAGTTGTTCATGGGCGGCGGTAGTCACTTACCATTAGGTGAGCCGCATGCTCGTTTGCCCCCTCTCCTATAAAAAAAATGGTTTTACGAATGGACGATGACTAAGAAGACTTCAACGTAATAACGGATTTGCATAGCATCAAGCCATAATTGTTTTCGTGTGTAATGAAATAATAGGTTACTCACGCAATTTTCCAATCACTTAACTTTGATCGTTGTCAGCGACTTTATAACCCTCAACATGTTAAACTTTCCCTTAAGAAGGAAAAGCAAAGAAGTAAATGAAAGAAGTTGATAATTGATTAGCTAAGATCCACGTAAAAAGTAAAAGTGATGTGTCTTACCTAGTCGGAAGAACACCTTTCGTCCTCTCTCAATTGCGTGCGCTATCTCCATCACCACTACTCCCAACACCACTACACTAGCAAAGACATAGCACCTTCGATAATATAATTCTTTAATATAATTCTTTAATATAATAAGTTTCCGCAAAGTGCGCATGATTCTATTAATTAACATTTTTTTAATTTACATAACATACAAATTTACTATTATTATCATAATAAAAAAAACTAAAACTAAAAACTTAAATTATCCATACAGTTCTACTTCCCGCGGTATAGTGTCAAGAAAAAATATCTTAATATCATATCTTATTTAATTATCTTATAGAAGTAGGTAAATGTTTAGTACTAACAATACTCGCTAGCACTAGTTTATGCAAATGCAAAACTTAAGTACTTAATGAACGTTTATGAGTCATTTGAATATTTTATTTTGAGTTTAACACGCTCATTTAAAAATGTAAAAAGGCTATTTAATAAGCAAAAGTTACACATAAATTAGGGGGTGGACACGCATATTTTGCAATGCAACACGCTTGTGTGAATAGTAGCCTAAGGCCTGAGTGGAGAGCGTTCGGTGGAGCGTGCGACGAAGCGATGAGTTTAGTGAACATTTTGAGCGGCTGAAACTCAGGATGCTGTAATATCAACTAACAGACTGCTTCGTTGGTCTAGTGGTCGTAAGTGCAGCTGCTGATCAAGAGCTGACCTGGGCTGCTGGCCTGGGCTGCTGGCCTGGGTTCCCGGTTGGACCAAGATCAATTGTTGGGTTTTTCTATTAAGAAATTATCAGACGGAACACTGAGTCAAGTGTCTTCGGAAAGCACGTAAAGCCGTTGGTGCTACGCATCTCTCTCTCTCTCTCTCTCTCTCTCTCTGTTCGTACTGGATTGTTGTCCCATCGGACTATGAGAATGAGGGAATAGAAAGTGCACTACAATCCTGTCCTACGCTGTCCTAAAATCCTGTCTCCGTTGAGACTAGCCATCAGTGATCGAAATGATGCCTATTATTATAATGTTAAAGCATTATTTTATCATACCCTAATCCTAAGACCTCAGTGTGGGGCGTTTGGCGTAGCGTGTGGCGGATTGTGCGACGTAACGGTGCTTTTATCACACATTTTGAGCAGCTGACACTCAGGAAACTCTAATACTAAAGCCTGCGTTTGTCATGTACGCCGACGCTTCACCCTAACCCTAAAGCCTTAGTAGGTAAGTCATAAGGCGTAGCGGTGCGTCTATCATATATTTTTAGCTGCAGACACAGGACTATGTAATATTTAAGGCATGCTTTTGATATGCACCTTGACACTCCGCCTTTGACATAAGACCTCAGTAAAGTTTGTCCTGCACACCGAGCACATTAAAAAAAATTCTAGGTAGTAGGCGTACATTTCTGCTTAGGAGTCCGTACCGTCCGTAACTTCCGTTCCGTCTGGGAAATTACTGCTGTGTTCCGTTTTGAAGTATATAGAGAGCAAGACAGGTTACAGACTGTTAAGCACTTTATCTTAGCTCTCAGGGATGACAACGCAACATCTCTTCTTTGTTTGAAGTAGCTACAGGTATCTATTGACTGCAGTAGCCTCTTATCATCAAGTGGTCTGTAAGTTTGTTTGTCACTTTAGAGCTTTAACGATAATCAAATATTTAAAATAACGTATTTCAAAGCGAATATTCTGGAAAATAACATTTTATTTTGATAGCATTTGAAAACCTATCTGTGAATACCAAAAATGTTATAACGATTTATTCCAATATCTGCGCCGTAAAAAATATAACATATTCCATTTATTATTTAGTTACTTTAAAAAAATATATGTTAATGATTTTCATGCATGTAATGATTTAACTGAACGATTTGACGATAAACTTTACCTGTTTACCTTAAATGACCGCTAATAAAAGTGTGTCCGTATCATTATTACACAACCAATGCTTATATACGTGTATAAGCTTGTGTAATTATTTAGGTTTTGTGTTTAACCTTTACCCGACATGCATGGAGACATAATGGAATTCAGGGATCAAGAGGGGTGTGTTGATCTTGCAAAATGGAAGTCCGTTGCCTCTGCCTAATCCTCTGGGCGACAGACGCGAGAGTTTATGCATGTATGTAATATCTACCAACTAAACAGGATTAACTAATTTTAATCAAAATCTAATAAAAAAGTTGATATACATCGTATAGAGGTTCTATATGGTGTAGATATATATATATATATATATATATATATATATATATATATATATATATATATATATAACTTTGTTAAAGGTATAAAAATTTTGCAATTGTAGAATTATTCGTAGTAACATTTATGGCGTTCTCATAACATAAGCGAAAGGCAACAAATAATTTCCTCGCCCATATAACTTCGCCACAAATTGCCCACACGCAATGGCTATACATTTTAATAATAAATCTGACCAAGGGTGGGTTGAATTGCGCTCTTAATTTCCATAAAGCACGATACACACTATAGACGTTATTAATGTGATCTTTTGTTTACTTAATTTTTTATCGATGATGAGTTATTTCTAAAAATTTGCTTATTCGCTTATTGGTCGCCTAGTGGTCGAAATTCACCCGTAATTCATTAATTTTTTTGTTTTATCGTGAGCACTTTTAACTGCACATTATATAAAGCACAGATATCTAGTAAATAATATTCAAAATATAAAATAAACGCTTTTTTGCCTTTTATACTCTTTGGTACTTGCTCTGAGACATGCCAATATCGTGAATGAACATCAACAAAAATGACAATTTAATTTGTCCAAATGACTTTTATGTGTTTTATATTGACAGTATGAACGTAAACAATAAACATAGTGATTATATTCTCTTTGGTAAACAATATAATATGTTTAATTTAATTTAATGTACTTATATCACAACTTTTAAATAAATTTTACACAATTTTTTCTTGACACCTTCTCCATATTAACTATGCCTCATCTCACACTCCTCAGTGCGCGCAACATGCTTTTTAAGCAGAGGGGTACAAAGTTTTCCCTCACATATTAATTTAAAGAAATAATATTAAACAGATATTTACGTCCGTCACGTAGTGATGATGAGTATACAACCAGTGCGTGTGGCCAGTGATAATATATGTAACCGCGAAGCGGTTCTTCTCTGCTGACCTTATGAGGAAGCTTAACGCCTTTGAGCGAGCTTACAGAGAGGGATTATGCTCGGAGTTTTTTAGCGTGATAGAATCCTTTACGTTAAGTAACTGACATGGTTCGACGGATCAGTGAACTAATGTGGGTTAGTTCACTTATCCGTCCGGCTTTGTTCTCAACGACCTAGTAAGACATGCAGGAAATCGATGGATGCAGGTCGCACAGAACCGCGCTTTGTGTCATTACTTGGGGGTGACCTATGTTCAGCAGTGGACTTGTGAGGGGCTGTAATGATGTTGATGATATTTATGTAATTGAGCTGTGGAAACCTGGGGTGCCCGACTGAAATCATGAATCACATTCGGACGCTAACCACACGGGTCTAAGCTCTGCTGCGCCAATGAAATGTTAAAACAATTTTAAACGCTAGTTTTCCACGTGCTCGACTTTGAATTTTTTTCTTCCTATGATGAGAGATTGCATGTCTAAGAAATTAAAAACATTTCGTGAGTTTGCAAGACAATTCAGAGCACGTGGCGGTCTCATAACTGCACATAAGATAAAACTGTTACAGAAAAAAAAGAGTAAAACTGTTATTAATATTATTCCACTTGTGAATTTCTTGTCCTTTCTTCCCGTTATACTTTCCTTATTTGTCGGATATATAGCCTAATTTCTTATACTTTCACAAAATGTCTATAGGTAAAGTACAATCAACCAAATTTTTTGATAAATGAAGGATTTTAAAAATTCTTTGAGCAATGATAAATTGGTAAGGAAGAACAAAAAAAAATATTTTTATGTGAATAACTACTCCTAAAACATATAGAAACTTGAAAATATCTCTTTTCATTTTGCCTAGCATCAAAAACAAAGTTTAATATTTAAAATAATCATTAAAATAGCTACCTTTCATTAACATTATTAATTATAATTTTATGACAGGTAGCTATTTCAATTATTATGTACGTACGTTACGTAATATGATTTTCGGTGAAAAGGGTGATACATTATAGTATCATGCTTGTATACAATTTCAATGTGAAATTTAAAATAGAAAGCATGTACTCGAATATCCTACAGTTTCCAACTTGTTTAGATTTCTCAAAACGGGTATAATACTCTTGGCCTTTGTATTGTTATTCTGAAACTGTACTTTGTTCATGTTTAAATATTTCTCGTTTAAAATCAGATATTAATTGAGTTGAATAATAATTTTCAAAAAAAATAATTTTACTGACAAGTATTGTTAAGTATTAAGTTTGGTTATAATATCTAACAAATGTCACTACATTAAATAATGAACTTTGTAGCACCCTTTACTGTTAAATGTCTAATTAAATAGGAATATACCAACAATGAATACGAACAAGGAATATACTATCAAATAGGATTATACTCACAATGAGTTTTTTTGGAACGAAGTTCTTTATCGGACGGTACGGATTTGGCGGATGGGGGCTAGGCGACAAAAAGTGTAAGATTTTTCCGTCACGACCCCTTCTGACGTAGTGTAGACCACTCTTATTTATGGTGTAGACGGCCTTGGCGGCTATATCTATACAAATAAATAAAATTGAAGTGTCTGTTTGTAATGTTTAAATAACAACTTTTTACCAAATGCATATGAAAGTATATATACGGTACTAATAACAAAAAAAAATTTGTCTGTCTGTCTGTCTGTCTGTTTGTTCCGGCTAACCTCCGAAACGGCTGGACCGATTTTGACAGCACTTTCACTGGCAGATAGCTGATGTTATAGGGAGTAACTTAGGATACTTTTATACAAAAAGAATTAGGTTTCCGCGCAAAAAAAATTAAAACCCTGAAATCGTAGTAAATTCCACGCGGCCGAAGTCGCGAGGGACAGCTAGTCATTCATAAGCATAAAATCTTGAATCATTTTCAACACTGTGTGATTGAATCAGAGGTTCCAACAACTCATCACAGTATTTTGGAGAAGTTAAAATCGAATCCTGACAAGTATATATAATATTTATTACCATAAATAAAAAAAACTTAGACTAAAAAGTTAGATTATCCTACAGTCCTACTCCTTGCGGTAATAATCTAACAATCGACCTCTAATTTGGCCTAATAAAAATTACATGGAAAGATTAACAAACTTTAGCTAGGTCACCCATTGCTATAATCGCCACGCTTGGCAGGTGCATCACAGATAGCATCACACAAATATTTGATAGAAGACAATATTAATATGTTGTATTATTTTCGAGAAGTAGTTTTATATTTAATGAATGTTTGGAGGATTACCTACTATCATTGTGTGGCGGAATATATAATGTTACTTGCTATTTATTGTCTAGAAAACATATGTGTGATCCCACGCCGTGACAAACTTTAATGTCTCATTGTTATCTAAATACTTAATGAAAAGTAGCCACGAAATATCATTATTTTACAGGTGATAACATTACTGGAAATCCGTAAATTGTTTCATTTGTATTTTTTACACATGTAAAAATGTGGATACAATATATCTGCGTCATTATCTATATCACCTCTTTAATTATGAGCTTTTATAACAGATGTCCTTCAGAAAGTTAAACAACGTCAATTAATTTAAAGGATTGTGATCCAGTGAAACAAAATAGTCTGTTTCTCTTGATGTGATTTAGATTTTTTATCATGGCATGTTGGCACCAATGAATGAAAGCATTAATCACACTTTTACCTATATATATATACTTATACCTACTTTATAAACAGATTTATTATATTGTCTACGATTCCAACTTGAAATAGAGCACGTTTGATCACAAATGATCATGTAGTATGAAGAGCAATGTAGTCATATTGTGATTGATAGAAGAATGAATTACTCATATGAACCATACTACTATCTTACGAGTCCTATGTTCGATCCTCCGTTGAGGCTGATATTGAGTTTAATTTTAACCCAGTAACCCTATAAAACTTCAAGGACCAGCAATCGATTGCGAAGAAAGGTTCCAGAGTATTTAAGTTATATTTTTCTATCGACTTCAAAAAGGAGGAGGTGCCTACTCAATTCGACTGTATGTTCTTTGTTTTTATGTGTGTTACCTCACAACTATTTTCTGCGTGAACCGATTTCGATGATTCTTTTTTTATTTGAAAGCTGGTGCTTTTCATGTGGTCCCATATAAATTTGATCAAGTTCTGAACAATATTTTTTGAGTTATTCTTAATAATCTATATTGAAGTCGGTTGTACAAAATTTTTAATTTTAAATTATATAACATTAGAAATGCTAAGTGAGCAGTCTATGTAATAGTACCTGGCTATTACAGGACTCATTCTTTGGAATCCGACCGGTCTATACGCAGACGGATTGGATATTGGATATTGGACACAATGGATCCCTGTGCAAAATTGTATTATAGCGTCGCTGTAGTACACTAGGCTGATGAGCCTTAATTGATGAAATTATACATCAGTGATTCGTCAATGGCATGTACAAAAAACCTGTGAGTGAGTATTTACACTACCTACCATTTGTTTCACAATTCTCTGATGAAATACTAATGATGTTAGGTATAATTGAAAATGAGTAAATGAATAAAGTTTTCTTATATTTACGCAAACACTACACATTGAATAAAACTACTTTTACGGATTATATCGCGTTTAATTAACTTATTTTTATTTTTATTAATTTCCTACGTTTCGGGTGCTTTACAGCACCCATGGTCACGGAGGACTGAGGTGATTGACGTCCCGATGTCAGAGTTAATCCGGAGTACCTTCAGCTTTTAACCATCAGCGAAACGTCGGGAATTAATAAAAATAAAAATAAGTTAATTAAACGCGATATAATCCGTAAAAGTTGTTTTATTCAAAATGAATAAAGTATTTAAAAAAGGGTATATTTTATTTTAATGAACCAAAATCCTTCCTTTCATCTTTTTAATGAATGTTAATCGCAGTTCAAAAATCAGCTATTAATGTAAACTTTTAGATAATCGTATCCGTATGTAGAGACGGTGTCAGAATAACCACTACCACATATCGTTCGGTGAGTGTCGTGAGTAAGAGACGACATAAAAAAACAAACCGGGCATCAGCGTCTTCCTAATAACAAATAAAAATAAAAATATAAACTGCAGTTGCCCACCCGCCTGCCAAGGGAGGCCTATATTCAGCAGTGGATAGTGGGATAGGCTTTAACGGTAACGATTAGAAAACCTTACTATTAATAAATCTCGTATAATTCTGTTCCTAGATTGCCAAAATCAGTGATAATTTATTAACACACTAGGCCCGAGATTGTACGAAAGTATATTAGACTCCTTTAAACAACAGTTCCAGTTTTCATAACATCAAAATGACGAACATAAAACGCAAAATAAGTCTGCAAATCAACACCGCACAAGAATGGCACATATGTCTCTAACACCCGCCCTCTTTTCTTCTACGGATAAGGAAAATGGATAGTTACTGAATAATATTTTAGTTTTGTCGACGACACCCGGCGTGAGAAAAAGGCTTAAACAGTTGAAATATTATTCGGCTAAAATTATAGGCAACAAATATATTAATTTATGTTACCTAAATGAACTATTAATGTCGTAAATACATTAGTGATTAATTATTAGGGACCGTGTAGTATTTCGCATTATCGTTCAGGTGTTGACAATTATACACATAAAGTGGTATTACTAATAAGTACGAATATTAAATGATGTCAGGCCAGGCCTATTTCAGCCACGACGCAGACGAATACCAAAAAGCACTAACACAAAGTCACTCATTAAGAAGACGAATGAACCATTCCGCGTCTGATATAACTAACCATAACATCGGGGAAAGATTGGGACAGAATGTCGGCGACACGGGGACAACAAACACACAACTCATAGCAAAAAAACGTAGTTGCTATAAACTTGATATACAAGACTTGTTTGTAATGATTCATAATTCGACAGTAAATATATAAAGTCGACGATAAATAATTACGATTTAATTGGGCCTCTCCCATAGTTAGCAATATTTACTATAATAACCATCACAGTACCGGATTTGACGCTGCTTCTAGTCGTCGGTTTGGATATTTTACATGTCTCAAAAACAAGACATATTACACGATCGTAGGTGAAGTCGGTCTTACGCCGACACCTAACTAACTAACTAACTAACGGCTAACGGCAATGTGGCATTTATGTAGACGAAATACGTAGAAAAATTATTTGCAGAATGTTTTTCCTGAAAGTCTTAGGAATTTGTTTCTATATAATTTCAATCGAATATTACTTAACTAGCATAATAACATGGTGGTCTGAAAAGTTTCCGACCTCAACGTGAATATGGCAGCACTCGTCAATAAAAGCTAGTGAATGTAATGATTTCTTATGTTTACGCGAACACTACACATTGAATAAACCTATTTATACGGATTTTATCGCGTTTACTTAACTTATTTTTAATTCCCGACGTTTCGGGCAGCACCCATGGTCACGGGGTGGACCCCCGAGAATGTAGTTGCGCATCTTTTGACAGTTACGCACCAAAATTTCAGCCATTTTGGACGCGTAGTTGTTATTTGACAGTCGTTTGGGTGAGTCGATGTGAGTGTTTTTGTGAAAATGGAAAAAATTGAGTATCGAGCTGTCATAAAATTTTTGTTTTTGAAAGGCAAAATACGCCTACCCAAATCAAAGATGCGTTGGACTCTGTGTATGGGGACTCTGCACCATCATTTACCACAGTGTAATTTTGGGCAGCTGAATTTAAACGTGGCCGTGAGAGCTTGGGAGACGATGAACGTTCGGGACGTCCAAAAACTGCAAATACTGACGATAACATCGCTAAAGTTCACCAAATGGTGCTAGACGACCGCCGAATTAAAGTCAGAGAGATAGCAGAGGCTATGAAAATGTCCAAAGAACGTGTTTGTCACATATAGTTCAGGACTTAGGCATGAGAAATCTGTCATCGCGTTGGGTGCCTCGTTTGCTGACGTTAGACCAAAAACGTGTTCGAATGAACATTTCCAACGTTATGTTGGCGCAGTTTAGGCGTAATAAATCCGAGTTTTGGCGCCGATTAATTACTGTAGATGAAACTTGGATATAGATAAAAAATACAGTCAAAACAGTGGACTGCAAAGGGGGAACCGGTTCCAAAAAAGCAAAAACTGTTTTTTCGGCTGGGAATGTGATGGCGACTGTTTTTTGTGATAGTAATGGAGTTGTCTGAATCGATTATCTTCAAAGAGGAAAAACCATTACAGGAGCATACTACTAAACTCAAGGCAAAAATGGCGGAAAAACAGCCACCTTTGCAGAAAAATAAAATCCTGTTTCATCATGACAACGCACCGTCTCACAACTCAAGGGTTGCCATGGCGAAAATCCACGAATTACGGTTTGAACTGCTTGACCATCCGCCTTACTCAGCAGATCTAGCCCCAAGCGACTTCTTTTTGTTCCCTTATCTTAAAATTGCGCTCGGAGGACAGGGATTTTCGTCAAATGAGGAGGCAATCACCTTCGTGAACAATTGTTTAGCAGAGAAAAACGCCGTGTACTATTTGGACGGGTTAGAGAGATGGGAGCATCGCTGGGAGAAGTGTGTAAAGTTACAAGGAGACTATGTAGAAAAATAAAAATAAATTTTAAGAAAAAATGTCTTGTATCTTTGTTAGGTCGGTAACTTTTCAGATCATCCACGTATTAATAAATATATCTACGACATTAATCAAAAGTGGAGATTAATAAATCTTTGTCCTGAGTTTATCTTTGAAAGACGTTTCTTAATATTCCTAATCGATCAAGCTGTAGACTGTCTACGACATTTGTTCATAACCGAAGACAATCATCCAACGAACCCTTAGAACGTCCAAAACTGATAAGACATTATAAAAAACAATAGTAATTAATTTAGTGTAATAAATTATTTGCCATGGTAGCTCAGGGGCTAAGAGCTCGCAGTAAATAAATAAACCCGGTTTCGGACCCTGCCGGCACCAATGAAATTGTTTATTGCAATTTTAAGTAGGTACTGATTTACCACGTGTTCGGTGGTGAAGAAAAATATCGTGAGGAAACCTGCATGTCTGAGAAATAAGAAAAAGTATTTCGTTCGAAGACAGTGAAGTTCGCCAACAGGCGTTGGGGCAGGGTGACAAAGCAAGGACAACATTCCCTTAACAGTGTCCACTCAGACGTTTGGTTTAGGCTAATTGTTGGTAACAGGTGTGCGGGGGATCGGGCGTAATAGAGTTGACATGACAAACACACGCTATTGTCAGTGTCCTCAGTGACGGCCATTCTTAATGTATTTTGCCACTCATCATCATCATCACTGACATTACAGGCCATTACAAGTCCACTGCTGAACATAGGCCTCCTCCAATTAATGCCTCTCAACCACGGTCCTGACCACCTACATCTATTGACTTCCTGCATCACTTACCAGATCGTAACTCCATCTACTGAGCGGCCCTACACTTCACTTACCACCAGCGTATGAGGCTACCACTTGAGCACCTTTTTTTTTGCTAGTTAGGACACTACAATGTAAGAGCGTTTACGCCGAATGCCCCGAATCTCTACACGCATGCCTTTCAGCTGTTTCACCAGCAGGTTATAAAATAATAAAATATAATAAACAACCTCAAGAAAAAAATTAAGCTGAAATTGTTCAATAATAGATTTTGTGGAGCGGCGAAAAAAAAAGTAACAAGTGGAATAATTATTTTCGGTAGGCACGTTTATATTTTATAATTACCATTGTTGCCAGACTTGGCAAACATTGCTTTTCTATTGTTTCACTTGAAAGATAGCCATCCATCATTTTTTTGACCATTTTAGACAATACACACTACATGTATTTAAAGAAAAGGAACTTATAATAAAAAAAAAAATAAGATTAGGGTGACAACCGAGTAAACATCCACCCGATGAAAAGTGGATGCTGCGGCCCATGACATCTACATCTATCCTTGATTAAGAATCAAAATGCAGATGCACTGTTGCCCCTAAGGACTTATATGGAATGTTTCGTTTCCAGTGAAAAGGGTCTAAGGTTCTTTACGCTCACCATATGAATCACAGCAGCATTAAGCTGGCATTTTACGCTGGTATTCTGGCTGTGAGAGCGTGATCCTTCCGCGTTCAGGCCAACCCATTCGCGCTACAAACATAATATAGCTGCGGAATAGCTGTACAATTAAAAAAATAGAATTGGCATCATGTTACGTACACAACACTTCATTGAAATTATTTAAATGGTTATATATGCCTTATCTCTACGTAACTCAAGCCTCAAATTACACTTAAAATAAAATAACCCAATTACTAACCAATGAGGGCTAATAATTTTCTGCTCACCAGATGTCGCTAGTTGACACTAGTAAAGTTTTTTGTTACACAATGTAATTTAATTGAGAAGTTGTTTTTTAATAAAAGTTTATCAGTTTCTAGAAAATTATATTAATACACAAAACAATGCGTCAGTGGTTTGCTCTTTAATTTTTTCACATTTTTAACTTTTTTTTAATTTTTTTACTTTAATGAATATCTGTGGTTTGGTTTATTTATTTTTAATGTTATTAATATAAAATATAGCTAATAGTACAGAAAAAAACAATAACTTTTACATTTTCTGAACAAATTAACTTCCCCGCTATGAAATCTGTCAAATATTATACCTCACTTTCTAGTGGCACCGCCCTGGTGGCAGAAAAAGTCGTGGATGCCCTCATTAAATGCCATCGTGATAAGTTCTAACGATCGTGATAACCAAGCAATGACACTGATTGAAATATGTACGTAAGTGCATGTTGTGCAATGTTTGCTTTCCAGTTTCTGCCAATAATGCAATGAGGCACTCGACCTAATCTTCCGGGATAATACAATGACTGATACTGATGAGATAGATGTGGATGTGATGCGGACAAGCGGAACGCAATTTAACACGCGTGTGATATCTAACGTCTGTATAATAGAATGGTCTTATAGAATTTTTGTACTTTTCAATACGTTAGAATATCCACTATCCCATATCATCCCGTGGGTGTCGTAAGAGGCGACAGAGGTGAACAAATGAGGAGACAGCAGCGTCTTCCTAAAAACTACTAAAAATAAAAAAAACTACCTTTGCCAACTCGCTTGTCAAGCGTGACAACAATGGTAAATATGGGGATATTTACCATTGTTGTACCTATGAGGCAATCTATGGAGGAGGCCTATGTTCAGCAGTGGACTTTAATAGGCTGTAACAGTAACTATATGTGTATTACTGTTGTCAATGTCTTTTATAGCTTCATCATTTGGTTAAGATTTAATAGTAGTATATCAATGCGCATACTTGTATATGTTACAGTCAAAACTCAAACCGGTCAAAACCACTTTAGACTGTAAAAAATCAGGCAAAAGTAGTTTTGACTAAGGACGTTTGTCAATACCACTTTTAACTGATTTTTGCAGTCAAAAGTAGTTTTGACTAAGGCCGTTGGTCAAATCCACTTTTAACTGGAATAATACTGGGTAATAGCGATTTTGACCAAATTACATCGGTTAAAAGTGGTTTTGACCAATAATGTTAGTCAAAACTTCTTTTGAATTTTACTTTTTGAATTAAAAAGTTCAATTTCTTCAATATTATATTTTATATCATTATAATGTACGCAGTTTTAGAATGGGCCAAGGGCCACCCCAGCCGCACCTTAACCTACTGTTACTGATATTGCGAGTTTTGACCGATAGTCTGAAGTTTAAATCAGACAACACCACTTTTGACTAAGAACGTTGGTTAAAACCACCTTTGACTACAAAAATCAGTCAAAACTGTTTTTGACTAAGGGCATCGGTCAAAACCATGTTTGCCTGATTTTTACAGTCGAAAATTGTTTTGACCGGTTATGAGTTTTGACTGTAACATATACATATTTTATAGACTTATGGTGACAAGCGATCATATAGTCCACCTGATGGTAAATGGATGCTACAGCCTATGGACATTTACATCTATCCTCGATTAAGAATCAAAATGCAGATGCCTTGTCACCCCTAAGGACTTAGATGGAATGCCTTGTTAGTAGTAAAAAGAGTATCTTGTTCTCCACACTCACCATACGAAATACAGCATTATTCTACTGTTTCATTGTAGTGGCGGCACATTCGTGCTGCCTTAATATAGTAGCAGTGTGTCCCTAATAAAAAAAAAGCAGTGAAAACATGAGATATTTTTACTTCTATATCACTAGTATGGCGTATATCGGTAAGAGAGTAACATAATATTTACCTTTTTCAAATCTATCATCGTCTGCGGGATTTGAATTCGATATTTTTAAATTGATATTTGCAATCATTTCGCAATCTGTCTGGCCCGTTAGTAGAATGCGCCGCATGTAGATGAGATTTGTTTGCATTTGAGGAAAAATATCGTATGCCGTTCATATATTTATTTATAAGTCAAATATTATAAAAATCAAATAATTTTACAAATACTTGACTACTTAACGTTTAATATAATATCATACGTCTTATTTATCCTTATTTTATACACAAAAATATACTAAATCTATTATCATACACTATTATCCTACTCTTAGCCGTCTATACGGCTTTGCTTTAGAGCAAAGAACGCTGGCTGAGTTTCCTCTCTGAATGGATATACTTGACCTGTTATTTACATTATAAAACGATATACTTAACGATATAATATAATGATATTACTAACTATGAAATATCGGTTTTAAGAAGAGAGCATACATATAAGTACTTACTAATCATTTCACAGTTGTAGCAACAGAAGACTGTATAAGATAACGTTCAACAGTTCGAATGCTCATATTCGTTGTCTGTTCAGTGCCATTATAAATGCCAACTTAGGACATTGACTAAGTGTCACCATGGTAATTATTAGGATTCCTAATAATTACCATTAACTAATTTAGGAATTAAGCGGTGGTACTACTAGATAATAGGTATAGGTACCTACTAAGTAGGGTAAATACGCCTAATATGAGATAGGTTCCTAAAATGAGATGGTTCAGTATTTGAAAGTTAATTTACTTTTCGTGAGCGTCAGTAGTATTGCTGACTCAGTCATTCGGTCGTGTTCAAACGTGCACTATTTAGACACAGGCAAACAGGAGAGAAAATACGCTACCACATCGACTTTTGTCGGGAACGGATACGAATATTTTTCGTTCTCAGTTACAAGGTATGTTAAATCATTAAAAATAAGTACAATGATATTAAATATAGATTTGTGATATCTTTTAAATAATTAGTTAATTTTAATATTCCAATTCATTTTATTGTGTTTATTACAAATAACAAACATGACATTTGGGGTTTATAGTGAGTTCGTTATATGAGATACCAGTGGGCTCCTAAAATTGGATATTTCATATTAGGTACGCAATTTTGGGCTTTTGCTACAAACAATAGTTTACATGTAAACCTCGTATTTATTGCAGATGCCGCCAATTAAAACGAAAATTTGGGATCACGCCACGTATCAACGTGCTGTTAATCCGGTCACACGTAAACAAATAGGATAGTAAAAAGCGTCAAAACGATATGGCGTTCTAGAAGGTACCTTGGAACGTTATGTCAGAAAAGAATGTTAATAATTACAACATTCCAGTTAGTTTAACGCCCGTTTAGTTTATAAAAGGCTTCTAAGGTTGGCAAGAAATGTTTTTTTTATAGGATAGGGTGACAAACGAGCACACAGTCCACCGGATGGTAAGTGGATGCTGTAGCCCATAGACATCTACATTTATTCTCGATAAAGAATCAAAATGCAAATGCGTTGTCACTCCTGAAGACTAAGTGCAATGCCTCATTTCCAGTAAAAACAGCCTCAGTTCCCTACACTCACCATACGAAACACAGCAGCATCAAGCAGCTATTTTACGCTGGCATTCTGTAAGAGCGTCGCCCTTCGGTTGAGCCGACTCATTCGTGCTACAACCATAATAATATAGCTGCAGCATGGCTCTACGAGGCTTCATACGCAAACAGGACACCACAAGCTGTTTTCGCTGCAAGGATTGGATGATTCAACACAGACGCCGTAAAATCATTTTTCAATCTATATTGAACTAGCAATGGTAAAATAAACTATTCTCTACACAGACTATTCAACTTTGATGACACTGGAATAACGGTAGTCTGAACTTGCGGAATCTATGTGCCTCCAATTATAATTTTCGTCGAAAAAAATTTAACACAATATTCAATAGATGGTGCTCCAGTTAGAAACCTGGTTACACGATAATCCCTGACATGTTTTGAACAAGAAACTTAAGATTTCCAAACAGCATGCATCTGTGTGCATGCAAAAGCAAAATACCAATGTATGATGTTTGGAAAAGCTTACGAAAAATCAGCAACTAATGCAAACTCTGTTAATGGTTTCAGAAAAACGGCTGAGTTATTATCTATACAAACAAATAAAATTGAAGTGTCCGTTTGTAATATCAAAATAACAGCTTTTTACTAAATACATATATAAGTATATATGGTACTTATAACAAAAAAATCATTTTTTTAATTTTTGTCTGTCTGTCTACTTGTACCTGCTAATCTCCTGAAATGGATGGACCGATTTTGACGGGACTTTCACTGGCAGATAGCAGATTTAAAAGGAGTAACTTAGGCTACATTTACTTTAGAAAAAGAATTAGGGTTCGCCCAAAAAAGTTTAAACCCATGAAATCCAATCGTAATTAATTCCACGCGGGTGAAAAAAATTTTACTCGTTCTCGGCAACTCAAAAATAATACAATAGATAACACTAACTGACTGGCTGAATGTGATATCAACTCACATCCTAAAACAATGGGTCTAAAAACCTGAAACAAACAATATGAAAGAATTTTGGTCATACAACATCTAAAAGCTAAACAATTTGTGTGGAAAACAATAATTAAATAATGGTTTTAATTAACATCACTTATCTTATTACAGAAGACTGATAAATGAGAAGCGGTTTCGGCTTCTTCTTCTTATTGTGTTAAGCAATGAATCAAATAAATAAATAACCACGTATTTGACAGATTTTGAAATATTTAATCCTAAAGGAACAAAAGAGAATGTCAAAATTTGTATGAAAAAAAAATCGTTATAATTAACAAAGAAACTTTACTAATCTATCTCCGAAAATTAACAACTTTTTTATTGATTTTAAAGATGTTTTTCTTTTATTTTTTTTTCAATTTTTTACGATTTCTCTCTTTATATTTGTTAAACGTTACATGAGAATTTTATCCCAAATACGAGATATACGAAAAGAAAAAAACTTTACTAACGATCGAACGTACGCACACTCAAAATTGGAATCGAACTTTGTGGATTCAATAGTTGTTCCAGAATAAGGGTAACAAAACGCACAGTCCGGTCGTTGAGGCCGCCATTTTAGGTGGTGGTAGAGCCTCACTGCAGCTCCTTTATGGTTGCAGCATGAATGGTTTCCAAAGTTCTGCTAAGCATTCGGTATATTTTAACTTTGGGGGAGATAACATTTCATCCTATAATAGGTCGTCCATCTCTATATTTTATTCTCGGTTATATTTTCGCTTCTGAATTTTAACTATTTATCAACACTAAGGCTTAAAAAAATATGATAGATGGAGTAAAAATAATCTGCTTAAATTATCAGTCAAATTAATTTCACACTAACAAGGATTGACGTTATTATTTTAAGAGAAATTTCAAGCGCTTAATTTACGTAAACAACTTAAGAAAAGACATTTGGAGGCGTTATGATTAAAAACAGTGACACTAAACATTCTCTTTGTAATTTATACAAATAAATAAAATTTAAATGTCTGTTTTTAAGTGTCTGTTAATAACAGCTTTTTACTAAATGCAAAGTATATACGGTACTTATAACAAAAAAACAATTGTTAAAATTTTGTCTGTCTGTCAGTTTCTTCCGACTAATCTCCGTATTGGCTGGACCTGTTTTGACGTGACTTTCACTGTCAAATAGCTGATGTTATAAGAAGTAACTTAGGCTACTTTTATTATAGAAAAATAATTAGGGCTCCACGAAAAAAAATTAAAAACATATGAAATCCAATCGTAACAGATTTTGCATAAATAAAATTAACTTTTTAAGCATTAAAGGTCCAAACAAGGTAAGGTCTCACTAATGGCAAATGTTTGCTGCATCCCATGAACAACTTTATGAAAGAGCAAGCACTTTGTCGACTCCGAGAAAAAAGGATGCCTCATAGTCGGTATTTATACCAACTCTTTGTATTTATGATGGTAGAAGTACATAGAAAATAGCGGGTCCAGGTGGATTTCTGGCAGTAATGATTTCACATAGAATCACTGCCAAAAAACAAAATGTGCTAAAAAGTATGGAGATAGTTGATTATAAAAGCATTCTCGCCAACACGCCAACCACTCTCTTACATCACCAATAAACGACTCTTGTAGATTGCACGCCTCATAACGCAAAGCGTTATTAGGTAGTGTATTACTCTCGACACGTCAAGGTCAAGCAATTTTGTGGTCTTAAAATACCTCTATCATAACCATATTGCACTTATACGATAATATGAGTAGCCGTATATCAAGAAAACACTCTAATTAATCCATCTTATATTTTCTAAAAACTCATTTTATATTGCTACTTTGATAAAAATCGGTTTGAAAAAAAAATTACGTGGACGTCCGGATGTTGATTTAGTATCTGGTCACGATAACTCCCGAAAAAATTGACGTATCGAAACCGAGTTTTTTTTATTAGCTTCAAAAGTACGTCAACTGGTTCCCTATTTCATTTCAATATCCTAGTACGTGTCGTTAGTGAATAAAATGATTTTCATGTTAAATACATTTTTTTGCTATTAAAAATTTAAAGGCGCTTTCATTTTCTTCTTTAACCCTTGATAGACAAAGGACAAATGTACCAAACATCGATTTTAAACTTTGGGTAATTGATTTGTTTTGGCAATTAATTTTTTCCATCAAAATTAAATGAAACGCTCATGAGGCGTGCACTTTTGGATTTTCCAAACTATTTTATTTTGCTTCCCGCATATGACGGATACTTAAGCGATATTTTTCGGGTAAAGTTTAGACAAGTTGTCGGAGAAACTATCAAAGTTTAATATCTAGCTGTGTGCTAATATTTCAAATTAATATTGTCGTATGCAATTACGTGTTCAATTTTTTTTTTAGTTAATTGTTTATGGATTTTTTAAAACATACGGTTGGCGAACATGCTGTGCCATATTTTGGAAGCAGTTTCACATTTGGAATTCTACTTTTATTTCTTTATCTTTGGGGTGACAAACAAATATACTATCAAACATCTAAACATAAATACTGCTATAACTAAACAATATATATATAGATCAAAATCAATTACAAAAACCCATCTATTCAAGAGGTCGTTGCGAGAAAACACTCTTGTTGATTGAAAACAACTAGTTCGCGCACTGGAGAACATTACCGAAGTCAACACGGGAAATCCATAGTACAAGTGTTCGTAGTCTTTCAGAGTAAACTAATAATTATAAGTGCACTAAAATATATTATTTTAAAATAATTGTATATTACTTATATTATATATTGACATATCTTGTATTTTTATTTTTTAGATCATAATTATGTAACAATTTTTAATAATGGACACTGTCGCGTGATCAGTATTGGGGTCAAAAGCGACTATCATTAATTTAGTTTCCATTTCTAGGCAACGTCACTTTCCTTACACAATGCTGATGTAAATTGAGATTAATTATTTCATTTGTTATCAAAGTCCATTTTATCGTAATAAGAGATTATATCGCGGTTAATGTAAAAGAAATTACCTTATTTTTTATCGAATTCAGTACATATGACGTCACTAACAAGTTTTAATAATTAATTATATACGAACACATAATTTAATAACTTTTACATAGTTTTCGATTGACAGAAGATTAATATTATTATGAAACAAAAATTGTGATGTAAATGTCAGACATTTACCTACTCTACAAAAATTATTATCTTACACCTAAAAATAATACATCAACAACAAGAAAAATAAGAAAAAAGGCGCCTGCGAGCATAAAATTAGAAAATTAAAGTTAGTATTAATAAACCAGTTTCTTACTCGCAGCTTCGGTCGCTTAATTACATTTCCGTGCCAAAATTTGCAAATTTGATCACAGAAACCACCTCGGTTCTGTGTCTTCCAATCTATCTGTTACAGGCATTTCCCTCAGAGACTATTTTGACGTAGATAATTAAAATTTGGCATAGTTATAAAATTATGCAGTTATGTAAATACAGAAGTGAGTTTTCCAGAATTGCATTGTATGCAGAATTGCGTTATAAGTAAGTGTTAAGTACGGTAAATATGGTATATGTAATAAAGATAAATTATATTTCAAGTGTTCACTTTTTTATATCATGAAAACATCCAATACATTTCAAGGAATGGTTATCATTAGGAATCATAATAGCTTTATTGAATTGTTTTGGCCCATACCATTGGCTTTATTGATTAGCACCAATTAGCACCGTATAATAGACGCTGATATTTTTTTTGCTTTTGTGTAGACTTCAATACTTCATGAATGTAGTTCGACTAGCCTTTGCGAACCTTAATATTTATGGTACAATGGAAACAAAAAATATAATATCTCCGAAAATGTGAATACTTGCTTAGTGAAATAATAACTGTATATCAGCCCCATTAAAAGAAAAAAAGTAAATTAGCAGTCTACATACATCCCACAGCTGGGTACGGCCGTTATAGGGCAGGAAGAGTCCGCCGTGCTGACACAATGGGGAATGACCGACTTCAAATGAAGTTAAAAAAAATCGAAATATTTTTCATTCAGATTTTCTTTCGATATTTTCTTTCATCACAGAGAACATAGTAAATCAACATTTCGATTCTGCGAATTCTTCTACGAATTTGCGAGTACCGAATTGGGTTACGTTTTGATCGGTTCGATTACCAGCTTTGTCACTAGACAAAGTTGAAAGTCACTAGACTTTCAACATTCTATAAGTGTAGTTCTACGTATTTAATATTTATTACACACATGGTTCTACTCTGGATTAAAATAATTACTTTCTTTTATATTTACGATAATTTTCCCAAGACCGTATTCATTTCCGTATACTAATGTGAACTATGAAACCGAGTCTGTCACGAAATCTTAATACCTCTGAAAATATGAAGGCTAGCTTTATACACAGTTTTACAGTCTCATTAAAAGTACAAAAAGGATAGCAGCATAGCAGCCTGCATATTATGTATCAGGGCTATGTTCAAGGCCTTATTACTGATAGTGTTTTGGGGGCAACAAAGAGTCCGCCGCATTGCCCTATTGCGTGTTGGTAGTTTAGACATGTCCTAGCTTTTTTATAACTTCTCAGCACCGTGCTTTTTTAACATTGACCTCTGAATACGTGGTAAATCAACACATAAAAGCATTATTAACAACTTCATTGGTCCTGACGGGAATTATACACGTTTTGCTCCTGTGTTATGAAACTTTACGGGCACTATCTTTTTAAAATAAAATCCAAAAAAAGGCTAAAAAAGCCTTTGCACTATTGTAGACCACATTATAGTCATCAGTCATCCAACGAATTTCCACGGAGTCGATTATTAATGCCACGAAATATTACATCTAATTTTATGTCAGTGCATGTAATTTATTATATTATATACATCAAGACAATATATATATATATATATATATATATATATAAACAAAGTTGAATAGTTATAGAAAGACTTATCTTACATGACTATACTATAATCGCTATCCATTTTTTATAGGTCTCCATACTTAAATGATGGTCACATAATATTTCTGGTTAAGCATTTTTACTGTATACCGAAGAGTATATAACCACAACTTTTTACTATAAACATATGAAGAAATAAAATGTTATAATTTTAATGACGTGCATTCAAAGCAGGAATAATCCCCCTTGTCACATCATGTAATGTGCCTGCTCTACAAAAAATATCGTTCCTTTCCATTTTTGCCTCCTACAAAAGATGGTTTTATATAACAGAACATAATCACCCCTTTTCACTTTAATATAAGATAGATGATTAGAAAAAAAAAACTTATAAAATATTTATGGAAATATATCATAAAATGAAAATATTATGATTACTGAACTACTGAATTTAAAACAATATGATTACTGAACTGTGAAAAAAAAACGCGAGGCACAGTTTACTAAACCACGCTGTAAAATAAACTTTTTATACGTAAATTCTAAAAGATTTTATACCATCTTCTTTATTAGGCGGTAAAAATCTACTCCCGGACATAGGCCCCTTCTGTCCAACAGAGGATCTGCCGTAATGGCCACATTTGGCAGACGGATTTCCGACTGCAGACCAGACGTCTCGCCTCTTTGACGCTGCTTCCCTTAGACAGTCTAGGTAATCTACAGCATAGGTATAGATAATAAATAGGGTGATGGACTCTCTTACGATGGCACTACGTATTATTAACCCCCGACGAGAACAGAGGGGTGTTATATGTTTGTAGTGTGTATCTGTGTATCTATGTCTGTCTGTGGCATCATAGCTCCTGAAAAGATAAACCGATTTTTATTAAGTTTTTTTCGATTGAAAGGTGTCTTAATCGAAAGTGTTCTTAGCTATGTTTCAATTATGATATTATTAAATATGAAACTTAAAATCTAGGTCTTTTTTTGGCCTTTGACTATCTTAAAACTAACTGACGCCAGATTAATAGATTATTATCTATAATGTGGCGTCACTTAGATAGAGATATATACGATAGAGAGACTATCCAGGCGAAGCCGAGGCGCGTCGCTAGTTTTTATATAACCTAACATTTTGTCCCTAATTTTGAATTGAAAGTGAATTAGAATCCAAGACAGTGAATTACTAAAAAGTATCAGAATATCTGTCTCGTTTTATATTGTTTGAGTTTAATTTTTGAAAATATCTCCAATGTAACCGTGTAGTGGCCTATACCGTAATATCATCCCGTGGGTGTTGTTTGAGGCTACAGAGGGAAACAAACCATGAGATGGGCAGCACCGTCTTCCTAATAACGAGTAAAAATAAAAAAACTGCGGTTGCCAACCCGCTTGCCAAGCGTGGCAACTATGGCAAATATGAGACGATCTATGGGAGAGGCCTATGTTCAACAGTGGGACTTTAATAGGCTTTAACGGTAACGGTAACCGGAAATATTGATGTGATAATATAGCGTTTCCTACAAACAATAGAAATAAAAGAATTCGTTATCCTGGACATGGTAGAGTTGTTAGCTTTCGTTTATCAAGCCCTAATCACTTCACAAGAACCACAATGTTGACGATTGACTCGAGAGCTTTAACGCAAAGCGATAATATCAAAATAGTTACGGAAATAGTTTCGTAAATGACAAATTTATTCATCACTCTATCCATTAAAGTCTATCTAAAGTCCACCGCTGAACATAGGGCCACTCCATAGATTGTCTCATATGGGGGATATTTGTCATAGTTGCCATGCTTGGCAGGAAGATAGGCAAATGCAGTTTTTTATTATTTAGAATTGTTGATATTTTTTCTTTCCATCTCCTGTTCCACTTTTATCCATCGCCTGTTACGATACCCACGGGATGTTACTGGATTGTAATTTCCCTTGCGCCGCCATTACAAGTCCATTTGTTTAATAACACAATAAACACAAAGACCTGAGATGACTGTAGCATCTTTTATATTCCCATAACATGAATTCGCAATTACCTATTTTGTAGAAAGAAAATAATTATACAACGCTTGTATTTAAGTAATAATTTCCTCAATTTACAATAGTAGTGCATTACCAACGTTGCAAAGCACTATATATGATAAATCTCAAGGGAAATTAGATTATGTTCACTCAAAGCACTTTGGTGTTCGCACATTTGAAGATATCACTAGAGTTCCTCTATTCAGTAGTCTAGATAGTATTGAGTAATATAATTCGAATGGGTTGTAACTTCACAGCTTAAGCGATCACTTGGCGGTCGCTTGCAGTATTATATTTACTGCCATAATCCTTTATTTGCTACGAAAAATTAAACACTATCATTACAATGTGACCTGGGTAATATTTTATTTTATGCTGTCATCTAAAATACTTTTTTTTTAAAGCTTTCTTGTATTAGTTCTGTTGCGCGTAGTACAATAGTTTTCATAATTACGTTTATTACTGATGAAATTTATTTATTAAATATTATGTATATTTTAACAAATACATTTCATCATCATCATTACAGAGCATCAAAAGTCCACTGATATAACTGTAGATTTTAAATTATTTTTAGTTTTTATCTTTGTGGCTGCTGACCCGCCTGCCATGCGTGGTAACTGTGGCAAAAATCCCGCCTATTAGGAAATCTATCTATGTTCAGCAGCGGTCTTTTAATATGCTGTTACGGTTACGGTAAACAGTAACTAACTAACAGAACCCAGCTGATCAGAAGACTGACAGGTAGGAAATCAATGAGGAAGGCATTTATCCACCGGTGGACTTGTACTGGATTGTAATAATATTGACGTTACGATGAAACTGTTTCTAAATACAGAAATAAAGCAAAGGCTTTTATGCATTTCACTGACGTGAGTAAATACTCTCATGCCTGAGAGGATTTATAGAGCAGGAAGGAGTCGGCGAGCAACGTAAAAAATTTGCACACAAAATTTAAATTAACAATATCATTGGTACCTGTGATGACAAAAGTCCGTTTGTTGCTAATATGAAGTTTTAACGTGACCGCTTACCCCTTGATATCTAATAACTCAAACAAAAATCAAACAGTCTATTATCAAAATAAAAAAAAATTATACAGAAAAAGTTTATTAAAACTTATCAAAAACGTATATTAACTATTTATACATCCAATCAGCAGTGAACCCTCTGCTTTGTTTCAGATTAAAAGATAAAAGAGTCAATATAATTTCAGGTGTGTATTTTATCATTTGATCTCAGCTCACAGGGATGAGAGCGAATCTGTTATCTTTTTTTTTTTTAATTAGTTGCAGAAAAACATAGGCTGTATTACCGACTCACGATTAGATGAACAAGCTCGTTTGTTATTCCAATTTAAAGAGTTTTCTTTAATATAATTATTAAAAAAAGAGACTATTCTTCCGACAATCGAACGAATAAATAAGTTTTATTCGTCCTGTAAGTTTTCACAAGCGATAAATATATTTTTAATTGGAGAATTTATATAGCATAATATGTATATGTGAATCACTGAAACGTATATATAATGTTAACTTTATCAAAAATACAAAATATCAGCGAAAGTAAGTTAAGATGCGGCCAGGATATCCCGTGGGATACCCCAAAAGTTGCGGACTTATTTAACATATTATACTTCCCTTACTCCCACTTATGATAATTTAAGGCCTTCTTTGTTCATTCTCTTGTTGGAAAACTTTACTACTCTCCAAAAATGAGACAAAATATATAATAAGTATTATATGGCGAATTCAATACAATTTTTTTTATGAAACCCTAAAAATTATATGTATAATATTAATATTAAATACAATATTATTGAAAGAATTGATTTTTTTAATTTTAAAAATTTCTTTTTCGTTTACACTTCAGCACTGCCTTAAAAGAAACAGACATAGAAAAAATGTTACCACGCTTAATATAATACAACTACGCAATAAGAATAATTAAAAATCGATTCAGTAATGTGTTTCGGTCTTCACTCGGCCTGATAAAAAATCAACACTGTAACTAATGGATTCAAGAATTCAAGATATCTTTATTGAAATAATAGAATAAGAGGGTTCCCGCCTCTCTTAGTTTAAGAGGATCGCATTGCCAGGTCTGATCAGTTTGATTGCTTTAAATATATTATGTGTACGTGATATATTAAATGCATTTTTTATTCCTTATGAAGAGAGAATAGTTTGGAACTATAACATAACTTATTCCCCTGCTGTATTTTTGCGAAATTGAAGATTACGCCGTCATACTTATATTTCTTGAAAGAGCTATTTATCTCATCATGCTGGTCAGCGAAATGGTGAGCACAGAGCTTTTTAAAAATTCACTCCCACACTAGATTTTCCTCGTGCATCACAGAAGCAGTTTGCAAACATAAATTGCACAAGGACAAACATCCAGACCCGTAACAATTATTTATGGGTCATGCAAATACTTGTTCCATGCGGGGTTCGAACCCGCGGCTCTCAACGCCGAAACTCAAGCTAAGCCACTGCGCCACGTAGCCGTCAAAGAGCACTTGCGTACCGGTTCTCCAGCATACGTTTGAGAAATTAAGAGGATATCCGGGTGGCGTTTAATCCATACAAATGTATTCCTATTTTCTCCTGGATAATGACAGTAGAGCAAATATTTTCTATTCTAAATATTAATACTTTTCAAGTTGCTGACTGCATTCTGAGTGCATCATGATTGAGTTGAAGAATCCGTCCCAATTCTTCAACTCTGGTGACTAAAAAAAGGCTTTAAGGAATTTATCAAATACAGTTCTCGGTATTTCCATAGTCTATAACTTCCACTAAAGAAAACTCCACAATTTTTTTTATTTAAAACGGCAATTTCAGGGGTAAGGTAGGTTCGTCGCCAAATATTCTTAACATGTTATGAGTCGCATGTTCATTGTACTATTTGTTTTATAGTGTTTGTAATCAAAGTTTTTTATGAGACTTTAAATCACACCATGTCGTAGCACCAGTTCACTATGTCTTAGAACATCAGAATGTGACATTATTAGTAACCTTTTTAATTATTCGAAGTCAGCTTTTACATTTTTATTAAAAAAATATTTGTGTGATAGGTGACCACGTTAAGCCACAAAAGTATCAAATATATACATAGGAGAAAGATACTTATTTACCAGCATTTTACTAGCAAATGGCAAAGAAAAACTTCTAACTTTACTGCATAATCCTAATTAAATTGGTAAATTAATTCAAAGAAATAAACCCAAAATATATATTTAAAATTACGTGTTAACTAACGTAAAAAATCCTATGGGTGTCGTAAGAGGTCACAGACAAAAATAAAATAGAAACACAAAATTCAGCATATTAATAAAAGCTGCGGCTGCCAACCTGTCTGCAAAGTTCAGTAGTGGATTTGAGAGGCTATAGTAAATGAAGAAAAAACATAATAAACCGTCTAATTTATTAAGCTTACACGATGATAACCACAATACGATGGCAATAAAAGAGCAATAGCGCTTCAGGAATATACAATTAATAAAACTAAGAAAGGTAAAAGAACAATAGAAGATCCAGAATAGCCGGTTTACGAGTGTTATTTTATTTTTCGTGAAGTAAAAGGTGCTTTAGTGTTTCGGATAAACGCAAAGAACAGCTACAGAATAATTTTTCAGCTTTTCCGACAGCCCTTGTCGACCTCATTTCAAACAGTCAGCGACATGTTTTGTCCAACAAAGCGAAGTGACTTGAGAAATCGACTTACTTCTTACTTGGCTTTCAACAATGCAACCTCAAATAAGATGTCCAGTGGTTTAGATTTTGTAAAAAGGGGTTATAAAGATTGATGCGAATAACTTTTTGTATTTCTAGAAAATTTCTACCATCAAATCTGTATGTACGTAGAAACTATAGAGGAAACAGGATTATTTGTAATTATATTATAATAATATGTTCGCATATTATTTTAGTGGACGATAGTTTATTGTATACTATTCGATTAAAGTTAAAGAAAAACCAAAGAACTTTCTTTTTAAATGATGTAAAATGTTTTCGTATACTATTGAGAATATTTTATTATGATATTATAATATCTTTAGTAATAATAAAACTTCAAATATATTCAGAAAAGCTAGTAATCCGCCCCAGCTTCTCACAGGTGATTTCTGGATCTCGACAACAGCTCCACCTACCAGGTCTAAATGTAAATCTAAACTATCTAGAGACCCATTTAAACACAAAAAAATATCATCAAAATCTGTGCCTGTTTTTGAGTTTTAGCGAGACTAACGGGCAGCAATAGATTTTATATATAGAGATATTCAAAATAATTCTGTAAAACGGATAGTTCCAACTATATCATTCACGCCGATTGATTCACAACGAAACTGATTCTAACCACCTGAATGAACAGTTTTTCAAATTGAAAAACGTGAAGTTAATAAATCTATTGGAGCAAATTCAATACACAGCAAAACAAGATGCAGACTTGGAAATATTAAAACTGTTTTCGAAGTCAAATTTATTGTAGTCAATTTATGGTATACATGTTTTTATTTTTTATTTTTTGTCAGTATTCTGATGCCACATCTTTCAAGCAGTTACCATGATATTATTAAGATTGAATTACTATTAAATTCACAAGCTATTTTTCTTTATTGAATAAAACTATGTTTACAGATTTTATCGCGAATCATTTACTAATTTTAATTCCCGACGTTTCGGGTGCTTTACAGCAACCCATAGTCACGACGAGACTAAGATGTTTGACACGTCTGGAATTAAATAAGTAAATTAAACGCGATAAAATCCGTCAACATAGTTTTATTCAATGTGTAGTGTTCGCGTAAATATAAGAAATCTAAACCCATTGCGGGACATGAGCCTTTTCCGCCGTGGAGAGGATTTACCATCGTAATACTTGGACGTCGGATTGACGATCACGTTACTAGAGTCTTTCACCTTTGACGCTGCTGACCGTCAACGGCCTGAGTATTTTACGTCTGGTGTAAACAAGAGGGTTAATATCACCATTTGCTGAAGCCATGAGATTTTTCTGGCATTTCTCATAGTCGCAACTTTTCTTTCACGCTGCCACCACACAAGCTTACCATGACCTGGTGAGGAAAGTAACAATAGAGTACAGAGGAAAGTTTTTTTTATTATTAACTAGGCTCACTCATGACCTCCATCTGGCCCGAGGGCAAAGATGAGGTCTACGATGGAGCGAGTTTGCCCAGGAAAAGCCTCTTAACACGCATCTTGAAGAGGTTCAAGTTATATGCACTCGGTAAAACAGACGCCGGATGGGCATTCCACTCCTTGGCTGTGCACATTATGAAAGGTGACTTATAGCACTTAGTGCAAATATTCGGAATATCAACCAAGTATGGATGGTAACCTGCAATGCATCTGGTATTCCGATAGAAGAATGGAGATGGCGGTATGAGCTTATGAAGCTCATGGGCACACTCTCCAAAGTACAATCTGAAGAAGACCGACAAACAAGCAACTTGGCTTAAGTAACAGTTTACTCGTGACAATGATTGCAATTATTGTGAAAGGTTCATCACTTCATTAGCATTAGGCGGTAAGAGTTACTGACTGACATGGGCCTCTGCTTCTTTGTAGGGATTTTTCTAGTCGCTATGTTTATTATATATGTTTCGCACTTCCGATATTATTCACCGTTGCTGGTCTGCATAATCTATGTACAGCGTAAAGATGCTAGTACCGACATCTATCGGAAGCCAAGATGATCTTTCTGGTTTTTCCTATAGCCATCTCTTACCACACCCATGTGATGAAATGGCGAAAGAATTCTATTACGTCACCACCACACAGCGATTGTGAAAGATTAAAATATTTTTAATTCCCAGAGTAAGTTTGTAAAATAAAGTTTATATTTTACCCATACATATAAGAAATTCTATGTCTTATATACAATATTGGTCGGATGTTCTAGTGGTGAGAACCTACCTGATTGAACTGAACACAAATACTGTCTGTAATACAGTCAGTATTTGTGTTCAGTTCGGTACAGTGTTCCATTAGTACGTATCCTATTCCACAGATTCACAAATTCTGCCTGGGCATAGGTCTCTCTCATTGTTTATATTTACCATAACAAACACGATCGGCAGGTGGATTGTTGATAGATGGTTTGAACCATTGACACAGTTCCTCGTCGCTGTTCTTTGAATTTCTCCACTTTATTATGTTCAAAACTCAATACATTTTTGGAACGAAGTTCTTTATCGGACGGCACTGATTTGACGGATGGGGGCTAGGCGACAAAAAGTGTAAGATTTTTCCGTCACGACCCCTTCTGACGTGGTGTAGACGGCCTTGGCAGCTATAAGGAAGCGAGATGGAATAATATCCATCTCTCTCGCACTTTTTCTTATCTTCCATGAAAGAAATATAATTTTATTTTAAATGACGCTTCATTTTAATAGACGCTAGTAATTCATTTATTTGTATTTGTTAATCAATAACATAATACTTTTATCAATAATAATATACTACGAAAGAGCCGTGGTAGCTCAGATGGTTAGCGCTCGCTGTAAGTTACACAGTAGGCGAGCAACCCGGGTTCGATCCCCGCCAGCACCAATGAAATTGTTAATTGCAATTTTAAGTGCTGATTTACCACGTGCTCGGCGGTGAAGGAAAACATCGTGAGGAAACCTGCATGTCTGAGAAATGAAAAAAAAATATTTCGAAGACATGTGAAGTTCGCCAACACGCATTGGGGCAGCGCGGCGGACATTTCCTTGCCCTAAAACCCTCTCAGAAATGAGAGTAGGCCTGTGCCCATCAGTGGGACGTATATAGGCTGTAAGTTTACTTTTACTTTACGAAAGAAACTTCGTTCCAACCGAGTGTTCCACGACACTCACGCATGTTTTTCGATATGACTTAGAGTATATTGATTTTGTACACTTATAACATAAAGACGAGAGATTGAACTACTGGCGACTTGTCAAGGTCACGACTTACATTAAATCGGGCTTATTATTTTTATACCGCACAAACACGTGATGAAAAGCACAAGCAGGAATCAGGCCCAATGCTTTGAAAGAAACGATAACAATGATAGAGAAGCGGAAGGTTGTCATTTATCATGTATTTACTACTTTGCTAGGACTGTTGCAGACCTAGATTTAGGGCCAAAGCTTGTCACTCTTTTCACAGATTTTAAAGAAGGTGCTAATGCTAATAATGAAAAATCTTTGGCTGGTTACAGAGGTCCAGGTAATGCGATTGTAGATTATATTTTTGAAGAATTGTACGAAATGATATTAATAATAGGATACAACATTCAATCGTTTTTTTATCTTTGTGTAGAAATAGAAAAGAGTATTAAGAGGAAACACTAGTGAAAAAGTCCGTTGCTTTTATCAAGTCTTGCAATACGTATTATTTATTAGTAAAATGTATTTTTTCATCGTCGTCGTCCGTTACTAAGGTTCAAAAACCAATAGAATGTAACCCTAATAACCGAAGAACGACTTGACAAAATGACTTAATATTTCACTATCTTCAGAATCATGCAGAGTTGGTTCCTTTCGAAAGTCACTGCTATATTATTCCTTCTCGTATTTTTAATAATAACCATTACCTACTGCTTAAACCGGCAGTTTTACATGTAATTCAACTGAGGCCATTTTTTGTTGACTGGTGCTGTGTATTCTACCGAATAGCAGCGTTATCACGGCAAGTTCAATATTTTTTTTTGTGCGCACTATTTTATTTGTATGGATTTTTTAATGTGTTTAAGCAATGAAAACATAAATTATCGAAGGCAGAATCGAACATTAAAGTGGACAATGTGTAATAAAATAAAATAATAATTAGATACATCTGATTAAATTTGCAATAATTAATGAAATTCAAAATGAACAGGCCTATTTTCGGCAGCCGATTTAGAATGGAAATAAATTTAAAAAATTGTTTGAGTTGAGCACTTTTGAATTTTATATAAAAATAAAGTAAAGTAAAGTTACAGCCTAAGTCTCATTATTTAAGTCTCATTTCTGAAAAGGTTTTAGGGCAATAATTTTATGTGCTGTGGTAAAATTGGATTTTTTTTAATTTATGTTTTTTAATCAATATCCTGACAGCTCCTCACGGAATGGAAAGAGTCAAAAAACTAGCTACAGTGTAGGTTAGTAGACTTAAAATACATAGCAGAAGTAACAGTTACATGAAACAAACGGTAACATGAAGATACACATTTTTTATACTGAAACTGAAGTGACGTGCTAACTTACAGTTCACCTGAAGGTACATAAGTGGCTACTATAGGCCATGATCACCTGCAGCCCACTTAACAAAGTAGGCTACAGATGCGTTGCCCGTGTGAACTAAGATGCAATACCTTACAGCCTGTAATTAAACTAACTCTCTATACCTTCAAACCGGACGAAAGTAATACAAGTACTGCTATTTGGCGGCAGAAATAGGTGAGAAGTCCAACCCAGACGAATTCCTGCCACTCTAAAGGAGTCCGACTACCTAGCATTATAGAGAGCATTACCGTAATCGTCACGCTTGATGAACACAAGAGCTTCATGAATATTAAATTACATTCAGTGACCTTAATTAATAGGCTGTTAAGAATCGATTCAATGATTTAGAAAAATATCTCACCAAAATAAAGGATGGACACTGACGCTAATGGATCCTCGTATTATCTATCAATTATTCTTGTCCTAATGACACGCGTATTTGTTACAAAAGTCGGTATTCCATTAAAGTTCCACGTGTATGTAATTGATAAATTACCGGGTTATCAATTTAATTGATGTTTATGAGTAGACGGATAATTGAAAATTGGATAACTGAAAAGTCTCAGCTTTAACTCAATTTTAAACGTGCTGCTAACTTTTGTCTTTTTATCACTGCCAAAGTATCCGATGCGATATAGGAGAATCACGTCCTCTTGTTTATTTGACTTATATTGTATCAAGGCAAATTACATGATGAGCATGTCATTTAACAAATTAGCTTATATGAATTTGGATCAAGTATTGTGATTGCCAATCAGACTGCCAGACGTGTCAATTATAATAAAAACACTGCCAAACATGACTTGATGTCCGGTAATGTCCATTACATTTTTCTACGTGATGATCTTGATAATATATTTAACGTAATATGTACTTACTTATTTTATGTATGTGCTTTTTATGTGCTCATTTAAAAAAATTGAAATAGCTTGATAAGTAAGAAATTATAGCATATTAATTTATTTAAAAACAGAATATTATATTGTATCCCGTGTAAAAGCAAGTGGTTATTTCGAACCCTCGGTTACGGCGGAGCCTAAATTACCGGTGTTAGTGAGCGACGACCTGTGACCGGTCATGTCCAATTGACATTTTACCCTAAGTGCTTTATTTTTAATAGGAAAATATTTGTGTCATTGTGGTGTTAGATAATTAAGGATTATTTTTTGTTGAAATATATGTACATTAATCTGGAGCGACAGGAGCCTGGTATAAGCATATTGACTGCTAAAGTAACTGTTCGTGTAAAGTTGGGTTCGAATCCATCTTTCTTCTGTCAACTCCAAGCACAAATCTGATAATTTTAGTTGGATTAATGTGAATGTTTTTAATAGTAATTTGGATAGCATCGGGAGTATCCTTTTTTAAAATATAAATTAATCACATCAATCAAGAAAAATTCAATCACTTATTTTTAAAGATTAAGGGTGACAAATGAGTACACAGTCCACCTGACAGTAAGTGGATGTTGTGGCTAATAGACACCTACATCATCACCCCTGAGGACTAAGATGGAATGCCTCGTTTCCAGTAAAAGTGTATTGGTTTCTCCTCACTCACCATACGGAATACAGCAGCATTAAGATTCCATTTTACGCTGGTATTCTGTGGGAGCGTGGTCCTTCCTCGGACGAGCCGACTCATTCATGCTTCAACCATTCAATTTTATATTTTTATTTTGTATTACACTAATTTTATATTTTGCATTATTTTGTATAGACATTTAAATCTCATATGTGTACATAAACTTCATTTAAAAAAATATTGTATTTTCATTAGGTTATGAAGGTAACGTGTATTTTTCGGACCACACAGAGCTAGAGTATCGAAACAGCAGGTGATGCTAACTTTTACCAAAGAAGATATATGCGAAGACTAAGATAGAATATCACATTGAGTGTAATTTTATATAACTCGCTGCTGCACAAAAGTGATTGTCGAACATAGCCCAGGTACTGTAGTATTAACATGCATGAAAACAAACTAGTCTTAATGTAAACACTATTTTAAGTGTGTAAACAAAAAAGCAATAAATGATAATTTTAAAGGAATCGTTCAGTGTAGTAACATACACGTACTATAGACGAATCGGTAGCGCAATGGCGCAATGTTAACAAAAGTTATCGAAGTGTAACAAATCTTTGTATGAACTACAAACTTTTGTTCCAGATCTAGATGTTTATCCATGTGCCATTTACAGATACAGTAGAAATAGAATCCTACTGTCAACAAATATCAATGCATCAAACGGTACACACACACGCACACGCACACGCACACGTACATGCACACGTACATGCACACGCACACGCACACGCACGCACGCAAACACACACACACACACACACACACACACACACACACACACACACACACACACACACACACACACACACACACACACACACACACACACACACACACACTTAAACATCGGTATTAGAGGAATCACTTATTTACATAACTTATATTTTAATTCAAAAAAAATTATGAACACTGCGTTGAAATGTAATATTATAAAATTGTATGGGAAGGTACTGAAGTTTAGTAACTATTTCTTTGTGAATTACTAGTTCAATAGTACTGTAGTTGTGGCGTAAGAGAATTCAATACCCTTCATCATCCCGTGGGTTTAAGATGCAACAGAGGGAAACTAAAACAGGGGATGGGCAGCAGCATCTTCCTGAAAATAACGCAAAATAATAAAAAACCAGCCGGCCAAGAGTGGCAATTATGGCAAATATTCCCTATGCAAATAAGGGGAGGCCTTTATTCAGCAGTGAACTTTGGTGGGCTGTGATCATGATAATGATGAATAATGTTCAAAATAAATTTCCTCTTTATTACATTACACCTGACCGACCGAGCTTAGCTAGGGGCAAAAAGATATAATCTAAAAATACTTGTAAAGTAAAACATTATCAAATACAAAATTTCATATTAATCGTTGGGAGCCGTTTCCGCGAAACCAGTTTTATATAATAACTAGCTGTTCACCGCGACTTTATCCGCGTAATTTTTTTTACGATTGGATTTCATGGGTTTTAATTTTTTTGCGCGGTACCTTAATTTTTTTAATATAAAATAGCCTAAGTTCGTCCTTATAACATCAGCTATCTGCCAGTGAAAGTCCCGTCAATATCAGTCCAGCCATTTCGGAGATTAGAGGGAACAAACAGACAGACAAAAAATTAAAAAAAAATCGTATATACTTTCACATTCATTTAGTAAATAGCTGTTATTTTGACATTACAAATAGACACTTCAATTTTATTTTTTTGTATAGATATAAATATTGATTAAATATGTATATTTTCCTTTTTATTTTATTAATTCAAAATAACAATACAACAATATTAACTGTATTAGAAATAGAAACTTTTTATTCAAAAAAATATTATAAATAATACTTATGAAAAGTCGCTCTTGTATTTAATTTACCACTGCTTCGGAAAATATCTCTGTCCTGGGGAACCAGCAAGAAACCTAGCAAGACAATTAAAAAAAAAAACATTTTACAATCATTTAATATGTTACAAAAGTAACAACACAAAACAAATTAGAAATAGCTTGGTAGCGATATCCTCATTTCCAGGGTTTATTATCGTCCATAAATTCTATAAAATATTACAATAACCCTTTCTGTACAATCAAAAATTTTGAACAAGGCGGAGGTAAAATTTTGTATGTTTTCTGGGAATTTGTGTGTTTTTGTTGTAAAAGCGTATACATCGCCCCAAGAATGAATTCCTGGTTCAATTCTGGAGTGATATCACCTAATTTTATTAAAACTACTTATATTTCTGTATACTTACATAATTTTCTTAAATGTATTGAAAGGCCAAGGTTAATATATCAATTTCTTAAATTTTTGTCTTAGATACTCTTTAGGTGTTCAATAATAGATTGCTCTTATCATAGCTAGTTTTGATATATGGGGCCCTGTTGAAGCTTCGCATACAGTGTGATTCCAAGAAAAATGGTGTTATCGACTAGACTCAACGCTTCCTCTTTAAAAATTACGTTAGTATTTTGATCTTTGACATTTAGAGTTATGCATTTCATACATTTAGTTTTAGTACCATTCAAATGCAAATTGATAACGTTAAACAAATTTACTAATTTAGATTAGCATTATTTACTTCGTCATATTTTAGTAATAATCGTCTTTTTTAATATGATTGCTAATGACATATAATTTTTTTAATCATTAATTAAGTATCATTAGCAAATAATACTATATCATGGTTATCCCCAACTATGTTAGGCAAATCATTGATATAGAAAAGAAACAGAAAGGGTTCGAGAATTGAGCCCCGAGGGATATATTAACTGTAAGAATACTTTAAACAAACATTATTTGGCCAAAGCTACGCATAAAAATGTACGTAGCTCCGCAAACAAAATAGTTTATTAGTTTATTTTTGTCTAACTATTGGCAACACAATGTGGGCGAGAATACTAAA
Source organism: Parnassius orleans (assembly GCA_029286625.1). Classification (NCBI taxonomy): domain Eukaryota; kingdom Metazoa; phylum Arthropoda; class Insecta; order Lepidoptera; family Papilionidae; genus Parnassius; species Parnassius orleans. The sequence goes on along the minus strand of JAGSMP010000022.1, from coordinate 5,298,456 downwards.
GAATAAAAAGTAAAACCTAAAAAACCTAACCACATTGCAGGTTTTCCTAGAAATTAGATCTAGCTAAATCGATTTTTCGGCCCCGCAATCCCCTACATCGTAAATGTCATCGAAATTGTTAGTCGTTTTCGAGAACTCGATTATAACTATAGTTTTGAAAATGTGACAGATTAGGGGCTATAGTATTAATATTTACGTTGCTATTAATTATTAATATTGACTCTCTCCTACAATGAAGGTTGTCAAGAAGGCTTAGTTTCGCCGTGTATGTATAAAACAATAAGGCGGTAAATTGATGTATAAACATCAGTTTACCGCCTAATTACCTGTTGTTCAAACAAGAATAAAATATGTAACTTGATATTGACATAAGTATGTAGGTAATTCTTTTATAAAACAGATAAATCTCGCGACAAGCTTTTATATCATATAAATTATGTAATGTAATAAATTGATGGATTTTTTACTATTAATTTATTTTATTATTTAGGTATTTGATGGATAACTTTTATCTGATGATTGAAAAATCAACCCTAAATGAAATAAAAATAAAGCTTACAAATCATTCAAATAAAAAGAGTACCGGCTTATCGCTTAAAATGCGAATGAGTAATGCAAAGGATATCTAAAAACGTCAAAATGGCGTTTATTTCATTTGCGACACAACTTGACGATCGTCCAAATAATTGGATTTTTCGGAACATTCCAGTTTATTGCATTTCCCAATGGGGCATTTACAAATAAACGATTTCGATATTTACTGTCAAAAATGTTAACTTCAATAAATGCTATATATGAAACACTTATCGTTTTTATTTTTTCGACATTAACTCCATTAGGATTTTCCCTATATCGTTACAGAGTTTTACGTATATAAATTTCACAGAATCAAATAGTCAAAATCGGCATACAAGCATTTATTTAGTGCGGAATTCGAAACTACGGCACCGCATTGCCGTACCAAAGCTTTATTTATGAAACTGAAGCGAAAACCAACCCACAGTCCACCCGATGGCACGTGGCTTTTGCAGACCATGGACTACTGCAACCAACTTTAAACAAAGAAGACTACAGATACGTTGGCATCTCCAAGGACAAAGAGCTAATGCCTCACAACCTGTAGTTATACTTTTTTTATAGGATAAGGGTGACAAGCGGGCACACAGTCCACCTGATGGAAAGTGGTTGCTGTGGCCCATAGACATCTACATATATCCTCGTTTGCGAATCAAAATGCAAATGCGTTGTCAGCCGTGGAATGCCTCTTTTCCAGTAAAAGGGGTCTCCGGTTCTCTACACTCACCATACGAAACAGCAGCATTAAGCTGCTATTTTACGCTGGTGTTCTGTGAGAGCGTGGTCCTTCCCCGGTCGAGACGACTCATTAGTGCTACAATTATACAATTAATATAGCTGCATCATGGCTCTAACACGTGGTTGGCTCTCCATAACCTTCAGAACGGAACACAGCAGCACAAACACTGACATTGCAGGGTAGAAATATGTGAGAGGGAGGTACCAACCCAGACGGACTTGACAGAAAAGGAGTCCTCCCACGTAGAACTAGCAAAAATTTAGAGCTACCGAGCCGTCGCCATTGTTCGATAGAAAAAAGACAATTATAATATACAAAAGAAACACATATTACAAAATAATCAATATTGAAGTTTCTGTTTGTAAAAAACCATTAATTAATAAAAAAAACATTTTTAAATTTTTGTCTCTCTGTTTGTTCCGGCTAATCTCCGAAGTGACTGGACCAATTTTGACGAGACTTAAACTTAGCTGATGTTATAAGGAGTAAGTTAGGCCACTTTTATTTTAGAAAAAGAATTAGGGTTCCGCGAAAAAACAGGCTGATGATGGTCACGCTCAGAGGTTACCCACCCAGATGTACTATTAGGCCAGTAAGCTAACGCTCTTTAAATCATACTGCCACTGTAAGACTGTCCTTTATACGTACAGGCTACATACAGGGTATACAGCGATCTATGCATGCAATAAACAACGCATTCAGGGAGCTGCTGGGGTAGCTGTGGCGCTGCATACATCGAGCATGTTAGCAGACGCGCGCGTTGACGGCTATTTGGCTATCAAGAGAATGAGGCCCACCTCTATCCTAGAGAGCATTTGTGCCACCTCTAACAGTATCCTCTGTGTTTTTTGATCGATGGGCTTTGGCTGTTGTAATTGGTGCAAACACATAAATGAAGTACTCGTAAAATAATTTCTAAAGTCGTCTCACTAACAGAAGTAAGTTTGTAACTCGTAACATTATAATATGGGCTATGCCTGAAATATATTATTATTTACTATTTATTTATTAGTGTTTTGTTTAAAATACACTTAAAAACACACACACGCAATCGCTTTTGAAGTTAAAACAACAATTTAAATTGCAATATAAAACTCCATTTTACATCAAATTTCGTGCACTTCATAAGAAAGTAGAACAAAACAAATAGCTTTGTTGTGCGTGACTCATATAACTCATATTTAGTCTCCTTGAGCGGTTCCCACATTACGCTCCATTTGGCTCAGTCACATATTTACATGTTAGAAAAATCGTTTCCGTATGCGTAATGATCTGAAATGGTGCCAACTGCGAAAAGTGCAATAACGCTACAATATAAATATATAAAATATATTGATGTAATCTATACAAATAAATAAAATCGAAGTGTCTGTTTGTAATGTCAAAATATCAGTTTTTTTACTAAATTCATATGAGAGTATCAGTAGTGTAAGTATAGGGAGGTTCAGCTGTGGACTTGTGATGGGCTGTAATGATGAAGACGATTATGACATGTACAGTAATCAGTCGCTGTCAGTCATTATCATAGTTTCTGCCAATACCTCAGGGGACAGGCGTGAGAGTTTATGCATTTATGAATGTATATATATTAGAATTGCTCTCCTTTCTGAGAGGGTTTTAGATTAAGGAAATGTCCGCCACGTTGCCCCAAAGCGTGTTGGCGAACTTCACATGTCTTCGAAATATTTATCTTTCTTATTTCTAAGATATTTCTAAGACATGCAGGGTAGCTCGCGTACTGTGAAGTTTACAGCGAGCGCTTAGCCCCTGAGCTACCACGGCTCTTATTGCTCACTTAAAGTATGGGAATATAAATAAAACAGCAAATCAGAAATCAAACCGCCCATTAGATTTTATCTTTTGTTTACAAAAACTATGCAAGTTTTTTGTGGCGTGCAATAATAATATTATAAGCGCACCGCTACGCCACACGCACCGACAAACGCTCTTCACTGAGGCCTTAGGCTTAGTCATCGGCGCGCCTGGTTGAAACAGACTAGGTCCATTTATGCGGAATAGCGTTGATTGGATTTGGCCACTTGGAACTAGTATCAATGGACTTCATTAAGCAATATCAGATGGTTGCCTAATGGATACCTTCCCAGTTAAATTCTTTGTTAAAAATTGTAACAGGAAGCATTAAGAGATTATTAAAATTTACTTAATGTAATTATTTTTAAACGCTTGTTATATGAGAATAGATTTTTAAGTTTTAAAGTAGTATAATAACTTTAAAATTTAAAAATCTATACTCATTTTATAAATATAATTCAATACCAAACTAGTCTGTACAAAGTTATTTTATAATCGTTGTTTTTTACCTTATGTCTGTACGTCTTTTAGAACTCAATCTGGTAACTATAGTTTTAATAGGGAACATGGGAAAAAGAGATTATGGACATATTTACTGACTGTGCTGTGTGCTGCGGTCGTAGATAAAATAGCCAAAAAGAAAATCAACCTTGAAATTTCTTCTAGTTCTTTTTCCAAAATTTGTAATTATCCTAACCAGTCAAAATACGCAGACTAATTTATTCAGAATTTAAACGATATTTTTTGTAAATAAATAGTTTGTTTGATTTAATAGTTTGTTAGTTTTTAACAGTTTTCGTAAATAAATATCTTTATAATTTGTAATCGGTAACGAGATATCCACAGTAAAAATGGAGAACCCGATGCACTATTATGTACAAATGGCAATGGGTCATCCATATAACTTGAAGAATGGACAGCAGATGAGGAAGAAAAGTTCTCACGTGGAAGCCACGTATTGGCCGCCGTAATGTAGCGCGGCACTACTCATTGAAATGACACCTTGGTGTCGACTATGGACCTTGGACCATGTCTTACCATAGGAAGTCTAAGGATGTAGTTGACTTAAGACCTTTAGTTTTGGCTTTTTTATGCGAGGTCCATGTCCAGTAGTACATTGATGGGCTGCAATGAAGGTGGTGTGATGGAGTGAACGAAAGATTCACACAAGCGTCACGCCCACACAAGCAGAGTACAAAGAAACGGTAGTACTAAATATCGGGTTGTTTTCCCGGGCTGCTACAGTAAGTGAGACCCGCGCATCTCCCCGCGTGTCTCTCATTTTCACACAGGTGATACTTTGTACTATCTTAAACATATTTTTTATAATTACATATTATTTATAAGTTACTTGATAAAAGTTGATATTTAAATAATTTATATATAATATAATAAAGTCAGTTTTATATTATATGCTATTGTATAGTGCATTTTTCTGGGAATTGAGGATTCTGGGATTTTTGAAAACTATAATTTTATAGTTTACCGTTTTTTTTTTTAACAGCTGATAACGATCCTTTATAGATATAATAAATAAAAAATAATCGAATATTTTATATTAATTTAGATTTTGTAAAAAAATTGAATTGAAAAGACAAAGGTAACCCGTAAACTTTGCAATAATAATGTATCACTTTATTATTATTTATTCCCCTGTTGTATACTTTGATGTGAATATTTCAGGTAATAAGTTAAAGAACTGACTTTGATAGATTGCTGTGTTGCGTAGAATGAAGGAATAAAGACTTGAATAACCTCAGGGAGATATATGAAAATGTGGGCGTTACGGTTATTACGGCGACTTCACTTTATATTAACCCTCACCTAGCTTTTAATTTTACTATGATGTTATCATGATATGTATTCTAAATAACTAATGGAAGTTTTAACTGAACAATAACTAGGTGAATATAATACTTGTCTTTATCATTGATTATCTCATGTTAGCACTTTGCTTTCGGATTGAATTCTATTTGTTTACTTTGCTTTCCAACTGTGTTATATTCCGCTTGAAGCCAACATTACTGCAGCTAACAGTAATATTGGCTTCAAATGGAATATAAACTTGTAATTCAGAAATCTAACTCGGTAGAAAAATATGAATACCGCCTTTTTATAAACGATTTAAATACTTCCCAATTTCTCAAACAAATAGCGTTGATGAATATTTATTATCGAAATTTCAATTTACTATCAACTATAGAACAGGATGATACTGATAAAATTAAAAATATAAATGATGAATGAATACGAGTTTTTTTTGTGTAAGTCGCTTATGACGATAATGAATGATTTGTCTACTACCTAGATATGTATACCACGTGCGCGTAAGCGTATCAACTATGGCAATATCCACCCTATGAGCATTCAGCAGTGGACTTTTATAGGCTGTAATGGAAACAGAAGTCTACCTAATAACATAGGTCTCCCCAACAAACTAGACCAAAGCAAATGCCCGTTATGTGTAGGTAAAGCTTTCCATCATAGTTCTCGAAGATGACAATGCATCTGTAGCCATCTTTATTTGTAGTTAGTTGCGTTTGTCACTTAAATTTTATAAATCAAAAATGTCGGGCGAACCCTAGTTATAACCTAATAATGTTCCATACTCTTTGGCTTACACTTTTTGAAAAAATGCTACATTAAATTCTTTAGTATAGCATTTTATTCTCTACTAAATTACGAATGATTTACTAGTAAATTAGCCAAATGTGTTTCATAGACAACGAGCGGTTTGGCATTTTAATTCTTACTTAATCTTGGCTTACTTTTATTTGAAATATTTATAAAATCAGAAAAATAACAATATAAATTCCACTACTGAACATAGACCTCCCCCATAGTATGCCTCAGGAGGGATATTTGCCATAGTTGCCACGCTTGACAAACGGTTTGGCGATCGCGGTGTTTTATTATGTCGTTATCAGGAAGATGCTGCTGCCCATCTTCTGATTTGGTTCCCTCTGTCGCCCCTTATGACACCCACGGGATGATATGAGGTCGTGGATATTCTTACACCGCCACTACACGGGTTACACGGGTTATAAAATTGAAAATAACACAGAAATTGCCTATTATGTAGGTAACCTATTTTTTAATATAATTATAAATTTTTATACGTGTATTGATATGTATTTTTATTTATCTTTGATTTTTTTATTTGAAATAAATACTTACATCTACACACTACATATAAAAAAGCTTCATCTGCTATTAATCCATTTTTATTATTTTGATTTTTTTGAAGTGTAAACTTCTTTAGAATCATTGTGATTTGAAACTCGATGACATGAAAATTCAACACTTAAAAGAGACAAATATTGGTAAATCCAATTAGGCATGCCCTAAGCGCATTAAAAAAATTACGTATAATATGATAATTATGAGTCGTATCATCGCTTCGCTTATATCATCATTCAGGTCACTCCATAAAGTCCAAGACGTATTTAAGTATAAATATTACATCCTACTTACTTTTAGTAATAAAATCTCTGATTATTATTATAATCAAGTATGTAAGAAATTTGGTTTTTCGAATATTGTGTATTTGTACAGCGATCTTTTTGAGCCGCTGCAGTCTCCACTCACGACGGCGATTGACGCTGAACTAACTGAGTGAGTGACTCAGTCTCTATTTAGTAAAAAATAAATTCACACAAGGCTGCTAAAACACCGAATATATCGATATTTCGCAGCCGAAAAAAATTAATTATAACTGAACTAAACAAAATTAAACTGCCATTTACATTCAATGGCTTCCCACATGATAGATGAAGAGTTTTAAAAATAGATTGAGTTAAACAATTGATATTTTCAAAAGTTATCGTGTTTACGAAGCCATGCGGACTTGATAAATCCACACCATAAGCCACTAAAACCCCTTTTTTATATAAAAATAGCAATTAATCGATTTAAAAAAATATTAATAAGTTCAACAATCATTTATCTTTCTGACAATGTGCTTTTATATCACTTATATGTACAATATGATTGCTAGATACGATTTCATGCGACAAAACGTTGGAATCTTAATTTTTAGGCCCTAGTAGAGCATACCTGCGCGCTAGCGCTTACGGCATGCAATATACATCTATAGGATTTGGCCTGCGAGAGAAAGAGATAGAATACAGTATGCAGTGTTTCCTATTATCTCGGTCGGTAAAAATGAATTAATAAAAAACATATAGGGTTTCACGTCTACCGCATGTCAACTGCACACATGATATTTTTTAAATTTTCGGACTTCAAGAGCGAGCGTGCACTCAACCGCCCGAGTTGCCTCGGGGTATGGGCCGGGCTGAAAACCGGGCGCTATCTCACTGAGACCGATCCTTTTCGCAGTTTTATGCTGCAACACAGGGTTTTGTTTAAGTATATTTTCTTAAATTTATGATGTTGGTGAATAATTCGTTTTATTTATCTTTTTGCCTATTATTACTTTTATTTTGTCTTGCATGCTTAAACTGGAATAAGTAAACGCATTTCCTTCTTTTTATCTTTGCTGCAACACCCATCCACGCCTTTACTACTACTAATAAGAAGCTCTGGGTGTCAGAATAACAAGCAATCAGAATCACTAATCTTCCCTTTTCTCAGAGATTCAGGTCTAATTTTTCGCCGCCGACTACGTTACAGTCGAAAAGTGTAAATTATGGGGTGCAAAATTCACATCGCGGGGAAAAAAGACACCCCGTCCTCCAGTCTTAATGAACTCATTAACTGTAGGTGAGCTAGCCAAGGCTATTAAAATCGAGTGAAATAGGTGTGTAGAGGACAAAGCAAGGTCCTGTGCCAACTGCAATCATTAAAAAAGCAAGCACTCAGAAACACTAGTCTTCCAGGCCCCAGCGGCGAATCAGGTGAATTTTTTTACTTTTATTTTTACTACGCTCCAGTCGTGGAGTGTAGAGATTGCGATGCATTATAATCCCCTGTGAGTTTGTGACTTTATCACAATAAAATACTAGAAATCAAGAAAATTGAAACAATCATGCATCTATGTGATCCTAGTGATAATAGTAGGTCATAGTCATATACCTATTGTATTGTCATCGGCTTTTGCTACGTCTGCCAAATTTCAGATTATTCATACTGAAAGTGGTTAGCATTTGTGACTTGTGTGATTGTGGAAGGTTCTGATTGGACAGCAGTGAGCTGTGTTTGACGGACGTTGCTTTCTTAATAAAAATTTGTTTTGTTTTGAAAGCCAAAAAGTGTTTTTAAAAGTAGGTACTACAAAATTTTATACCATATATATTTTTACAATTTTTAAATTGTTGAAATGAAAGCAAATTCAATTTTTAAGATTAAAAATCAACAAATGGGAATGGTTAACAAAGAAAAACATAAAGTCCAAGCGTGGTTTCATCAAACCTAAATAATATCTACTTTTACACGATAATCACACAGTAAGGGGACTTAAAAATAGTAAACTGCATCCGTATGTGTGTGTAACAGTGTCAGAGTGTGTAACACTTAAGGCTTGTTTAAAATCGCTGCAGATAGATTTTTTGCTAGTTGTCTCTTGAGAGCGATTACAACCAGTGCTAGTTGACTAGGCACCTTAGCCCATTCAAAGGCTCCTGGCGCTGTGACGTCAATCGTACCGTACTGCGAAGAGGAAGAAGGCCGCATTCCAGCGAGGTGCCTAGTTAATTCGCACGGGTTGTAGATTAAATTTTTATTGCCTCGTGAGTAACAAAGGTCCTAAAGGAAGAGGCTTAGGAAGTAGAATTCCAAAATGAGATCGATAAAAAAGACACGTTACGACTACGTTATAAAGATATATGCTCAATTTCAAAGAGTCTCTTTTGTATGGTCGTTTTATTTATAGAAGGAATTTAAGCTCTGATCTCTGATGGCTAGTGAGTAGTAGTGGTTTATATGAAAAATGAATATATTTTACTGCACTATTTATCTCTACGTGGTAGAGCCATGCTGCAGCTATATTTATAATATAGTTGTAGCACGAATGGGTCGGCTCGACCGGAGAAGTACCACGCTCTCACAGAATACCAGCGTAAAATTGCAGCTTAATGCTGCTGTGTTTCCTATGGTGAGTGTAGAGAACCGGAGACCCTTTTTACTGGAAAAGAGGCATTCCATCTTAGTACTCAAGGCTGACAATGCATCTGCATTTTGATTCTCAAACGAGGATAGATGCAGATGTCTATGGGCCACAGCAACCACTTACCATCAGGTGGACTGTATGCTCGTTTGTCACCCTATTTCTATAAAATAAAAAAAACTATTGGACAAATGTCATAAAATTAAATACAATACATACAAAACATAGGTAAACAGCCTTTATACCTATCTACATCCTATTCCTAATCATAATCCTTAGCTTCTCTGAGACACTAATGGAGCAATTTTTTCTCAATGCAAAATAACAATTTGTACCTTATTCTATTATAGTACTTTCATCACTTCTTATTATAATTTTGTAACACATTGAAACAAAAAAAATATATTTACAATGCTTCTAAACAGCAAATTTTATAAAATTCATAATATTTTAATGGTTCAAAGGATAACAAATATAAATAAATAAAATAATAAAATATTTAAAGAATTCCAACAACAACTAAGTATATAATAAGAATATAAAATAGATGTCAGATTATATAAAGCCCAACCGTGGCAGCTTCCTGTAGAGGATAATTATTATACCCTTTTTGGCAGCTCAAGAGATTTCGCCTTAAAATTCTATAGTACGCGAACGAACCGAGTTTGAGACGACAACAGGAAAATTGTTAATTGCAATCAGCTCTCATGCCGCTTTACTACCGCCGAGCGAAAGAAAACGTTGTCAAAATATCTGAATTTATAAGAAAATTGTAGAATACTTTGTGTAGCCATGAAACCGAAAATAATTATAAAATAATTTCCTAATCTTTTTACCCGATAGCGGAGGGTAATTAGTTTATCAGCCTATATATGTATGTTTGTATGTATGTATGTTTGCTTATTCAATTGTGACGCTCTAGAGACCAAACGCGTGAGCCGATTTTGATGATTCATGCGCGGCGCCCACCTAAGTAACGTAGCGCGTGATCTAACGCGTGATTTGACGCGTAACTTGTCACTCGCCTCAACATTCAAAGCGATTGTATGTAGTAGCGCCCATTTGCGTGGCGTGGCTCTGCATGACCTGACTTGCCATTGAACTTGCCACTAGTGACGCATTGAAGTGGCGCGTAACACGTAATGGCGGCTGTACACGCTCGTCTCGTTGCCTCGCGTACCTCTCGTCACGTAGAGGCTTGACACGAGAGCACACCATGTACACACTCGTTCTATGTATCACTTTTTTTTTTTTTTTTTTATAGGAGAGGGGGCAAACGAGCATGCGGCTCACCTGATGGTAAGTGATTACCGCCGCCCATGAACAACTGCAACACCAGGGGAATTGCAGATGCGTTGCCGGCCTTTTAAGAAGGAGTAGGCTCTTTTCTTGAAGGTCCCTAAGTCGTATCGGTCCGGAAAAATCGCTGGTGGTAATCGATTCCACAAGGAAGTTGTGCGAGGAAGAAAACTTCTTCTAAATCGCACAGTGGTGGACCGCCAATCATCCAGATGGTATGGATGGTATCTCGAGTTCTGTCGCGATGTGCGATGGTGAAATTGAGCGGCTGGAATTAGTCCGAACAATTCCTCAGAGCATTCCCCGTGGTACATGCGATAAAATACGCAAAGAGATGCAACATCTCTACGCAGTGCCAGTGAGTCAAGCCGATCGGACAGAACTCGGTCGTCGACGATTCGAGCTGCTCTGCGCTGGATGCGGTCAAGTGGAAGGAGCTGGCACTGGGGGCCCTGCCCAGAGATGGGAACAGTATTCCATGTGGGGCCGAACCTGCGGCTTGTAAAGTTGCAAGCGGTGTGCCGGCATGAAATACTGTCCGCTCTGCTGAGCACGCCAAGCTTTTTAGAGGCCAATTTGGCCTTCTCTTCCAAGTGACCACGAAACTGCACATCACTCGATATGTCGACACCGAGGATTCCGATACTGGCTGAGGCAACAAGGGGAGTGCCTTGAAACTGAGGAGATACGACAAAGGGGTTCTTTTTAGCGGTAAACGCGCAAACTTGTGTCTTCTGGGGATTGAACTGGACTAGATTTAGTCGCCCCCAGTCTGAGACTTTGTTCAACAAAGTCTCGACTTCAGACACAAGTTTGTTCCGGTACTCAGTGACGTTTTCCCGAGAAATATTGGCACGGCCGGTGTATAAAGCATCACCAGTGCTGTCGTCCGCATAGCAATGAATGTTAACAGTTTGCAACATATCATTGATATGCAGAAGAAACAGCGTTGGTGATAGCACGCAGCCTTGTGGAACACCAGCGTTAATGGGCTTGTAATCGGAGCATGCACCGTCTACTACGACCTTGATGCTCCGATCTGCAAGAAAACTAGTGATCCAATTGCACAATTTCTCGGGAAGCCCATAGGAAGGGAGCTTCGAAAGAAGCGCTTTGTGCCAAACCCGATCGAAGGCCTTCGCTACGTCCAAACTAACGGCCAACGCCTCTCCCTTGGACTCCACTGCCTCCGCCCATCTATGAGTGAAGATCACCAGCTGAGCGACCTCGACGGAAACCGTACTGGCGGTCACTAATCAGCTGGTGATCCTCAAGGTACCGCATGAGCTGGCAGTTGATAACAGTTTCCATTACTTTGGAGAACAAGGAGGTGATAGCGATAGGCCTGTAGTTGGACGGATCTGAGCGGTCGCCTTTTTTAGGGATCGGGTGCACCAAAGCTGCCTTCCATGAGTTCGGGACTACGCCTAGGGAGTAGGAGTACCGGAAAAGACGCGTTAAAACCGGTGCCAACTCCGGAGCACACGTCTTCAGCACAATAGGTGGGACTCCATCAGGCCCACTCGACTTGTTGACGTCCAGGGAGAGAAGTGCTTTACGCACCGAGCGCTGTGTAAACAGCACTTCCCGCATGAAGCACTCACACCGCGGGATGGTAGGCGGTATGTTCCCCCCGTCATCAAGAGTCGAGTTGGAAGCAAAAAGAGAGCCTAGCAGATCGGCTTTCTCCTTTGCGTCATGGGCCAGTGAGTCGTCCACCCTGTGCAGAGATGGCAGAGATGGCTGACAGAAGTTCCCTTGGACAGCCTTGGCGAGAGACCAGAATGCACGTGTTCCCGTAGGGAGGCGAACTAGTTTCGCCAATTCTGCCGATGTGCTCTGACTTTGCCTTGGCAATGACACTTTTGAAGGACTTGGAGGCGGAATTATACTTCTTTTTAAGAGCGCTAGTGTTTACATCCCGGGACGTTGATGCGTCAGCCCAGGCCCGGTAACACTCCTGCTTATAGCGTGATGCAACTTTACAGGAGCGACCATACCATGGCTGAGTTCTGCCTCCGATAGGCACCACAGATGATGGAATAAATAATTCCATTCCCTGAAGTACCACATCAGTGACAGAATCAGCAACAACGTTGGGATCATCCGGCGAGAAGCAAACCCGCCCCCAAGGATAGGATGCAAAAAAAGACCGCATCCCATCCCAATCGGCTGACCTATAGTGCCAAACACGGCGGCGAGCTGCAGATCGCAACTGCGATGGGAGCGTGAGTGGCACCGTGCTCCGGATCAGACAATGGTCCGAAGAGCCAAGACGCCATCGACGGAGACCTGATATCCGTCCGGATGAGAGGTCAGCAGAAGGTCCAACAGGTCCTCCACATTTGGGATCCGCGTAGGCGAAGTAACCAGTGTTGTCAGACCATATGCCAAGGCAAAGTCATAAACAGATCTACCCGCATGATCGGTTAAACGGGAACCAAGCCATTCAGCGTGGTGGGCGTTAAAATCACCGAGTATCACGATCTCTGCGGAAGGGACCTGTTGTAGCACGGAGTCTGCAGCCATTTGGACGTGGTCGATGAGTCGGTCTGTGTCGGCATTACCGCTATGGGACCTATAGAGGCACCCGTAGACGCGAGGATGGTCGTCGCTGTCTACGCGCAGCCATAGGATGGACAGGTCCGTACCTTCAAGACTGCCGAGGCGTCGATAACAGATGTCCTCTCTGACGTACACGCAAACTCCAGCCCGGGGCACAAAGGAGTGTTCCAATTTGTACCCCGGGCAGGAGAGAACTTGAACTACGGATGCCCGCTGCGATGGACCTAGAAGAAACTGTTGCTGCGTTTTGCCTTTGTGCTATTAGTTATTATAATTTCTACACATTTAACATAAAAAGAAAATTAATAAGCCATGACGAAGAAGATGGTGAATGGTTTCTATTCACCGTAACAGAACCATGTAACTACCTATATTGTATTTAACAATATTGAACCCTACAGTACATGTGTACAGGCGCGCTCTCGTTTTCATCACGATACCTACGAGACCCTTTGACTCGAACGCAAAAAACCGACACGCTTCCGAGAGCAAACGAGGGTCGCGAGACGCGCGCGACGCGACGAGGGCACCATGTACACGCTCGTACTCGACCTGTCTCGTGGTGTCTCGACGAGCGTGTACAGCCGCCATAACACGTTGTAGTGACTTGCCTATGCAAAATGGAAGACGACCTATCTTTTAATATTAAATTCATTGAGTTAGTTCATAAAAGACCATGTGTATATGATTATACTAGACCCGATTACAGTAACAGGAACTGGCAAGATGCTTCTTGTCTAGAAATAGCGAAAACTGTAATTAAAACTAATTTACTAATTCCTTCATAACATTGAAAGTACCACCACTTTTCAAATTTTTTTTCCACAAAGGATATACCCAAAATCTTCTGCTGGCACTTTGAATGTTTGTAATCTGTAGCAAAGCAAAATGTAGCAAAATGTCGTCTGAAGAGGATAAACATGCCCGTTTATCCTCTTCAGACGACATTTTGGCTCAAACTGAATTCTGCGACATGCATTAGTTGCACAGGTCGGTGCAAGCAGTGTCGCCCGTGGTCAGGTCAGAGCTTCGTCAGAATCATGCTACATGCCATGTCGAAATCATGTAGCTTAGGTGGGCGCCGCGGTTTACGTCAATCAATTTGTCTTAATCTTGTGAGTGTTAGTAAATGACATGACAGTAATTAAAATTCAATATGGCGATAAGACGCCATATTGCTTAAAAGAAAAAATAAAAGTCTGCGAACTATGTCAAGTGGGGTATCATTGATGATGCAATCAATGATGATGGGATATATTATCTTTGAAAATCATATTTAGGTTTCTGTAGTCATTTTTCATTTTGAATGACCATTTTGGAACTATAACGATTTGAAGTTGGTTAGCGACCATTCTCGCTTAAACTATCTTACTTATAATAAATTTGTGATAAAGTTCTTATATAATTGTATAATGTTGATACCCATTATTACCAATTTTTTTAAAGCAGTCGGGTTTTTATAAAACAATTTTAACCTTGCTTGTGGAACTAATTTTCAATTTCTGTTCTTTTGAAATCTTATTGTAATACTAGTTATATTCTAGGACTTTTATTATTTAGTATAACATTGTTATTGTTATCAAAAATAATTTTAAATAAATTTATATATTTTTCGATAATAATTATAAGTGCCTTTCTTCTAAAATATTATTGTGACGCTAGAGAAATTCTATAACATATTATTTAGTAGAACATAGTTACCTATTCAAAATACCTTACTAGTTTTTCTAATCACTAAACGATGTTTGACGCCCACAACAAATAAGAATAGATATAAAAAATAAAATGAATACCAGTTTTTTTACTCAGTTTTTTTTAAACACAGCATGTAACTAAGTAATATATATGTACCTAGGTGATATAAACACCTTTTTTGCACCGTTGATGTTTGATTGAAAAATGTAAAAAGTTGTAAACACCCATAGTAAAATACATACCTACTTTAAAATCCCATTATGCCCATTCTCCTTCATTACTTTCACTCAACGATTGATAAAATAGTTACTGAACTATCTAAATATAAAAAATATAAATTACATCGGTAGGTACATGCCTTTTGTTCCGGAAGAAGAGGATTTTTTTTAATATTATGTACCT
Organism: Parnassius orleans; assembly: GCA_029286625.1. Lineage (NCBI taxonomy): Eukaryota > Metazoa > Arthropoda > Insecta > Lepidoptera > Papilionidae > Parnassius > Parnassius orleans. Next base: position 5,283,301 of record JAGSMP010000022.1, on the reverse strand, counting down.
ACGTTAGCCAATATTTTGTTATCCCCTGACTAGATTGACTGATTTTAAAATGCATTTTATCAATTGAATCAGTGGTAACACAAAAGTTATATATATGAAATATGTTATAAATTATAATTAATTGTTTACCGCCACTCTGGAAATATCTCCTGTATCAAAATGGATACAAACCGCGACTCCCAAATCCCATTAACGAAATTATTTTAATTATTATTTATTATCTACATAAAACAACAGCAGCGGTCGTAATTTTATCGTATCAATTTTTTTCAGTGTAATTCTGATAGAAACTTTTACAATCGAAAACGAATTAAGTAAATTAGTTTATAAAGTGGTACAAAACACAGACCGTGTTATTTATTAGTATTAGTAGCATAATAGTAACAGGAATTTAAGTATGTATAATGTATATAATATGTCCTACGGCTGGGCACATTCTCTCATTTTCAGAGGTTGTTGGGAGCAGGTAAATCTGCCAAAACGTGGTCAACGACGAAGACGCATACGAGATCTGCCGTGTGCGTGTTCCGGCGCGTGCGAAAGCGCACCAGTGAAGCTGCCTATATGCGGTGAAATATGCGACGGTAGTACACTATAGAATTTTAGTCGATGCGAGTTCGAAATAAACTGTCCTTGCCCCTACGAAACTAGTATGCGTAGGTATTTCCCCTTTGAAAAAAGTGAAGTGCTGTACTACCACAATAAGTGTTAGCTGACTTCATATTTTCTCGAAATACTTTTTTAATATCTCATACATACAGGTTTTCTCACGATGTTTTCCTTCACCGCTAAACACGACGTTAAACATCACTATTAATTTAAAATTACAATTTTACTGATTATTTTACTAAGTGATAGCTTTCCGTTCCTGCCTAAGAGTACATCTGGGTGAGTGCCACCTTCTCACCCATTTATGCTGCACCGTTGATGTTTGATTGAAAAATTCTTTTGTCGTAGGTTTGGCTATGACAATAAGCTATGCATTCATCTCTGTGTGTCTGAATGGATCAAGAGCTAGGATAATTACAGGCTGTGAGACATTCTATCTTAGTTCTTTGGACACCTGTAGTCTCCTTTTTTTAATGATGTTGCAAGTTGTACATTATTGTAGGAGCCACTTTTGCCATAAGATATAAAAACTGTAAGTTCGTTTGACGCTTTAATTTTATATAGGAGCTATTTTCGTGAAACGAATTTTTTCGTCTTTCGTCGTATTTATTTTCAATACATCACACATAATGCACTTAAAATATTTCCAGCATTCCTTTTAAAGGGTGCAATTAAAATTAACAAAAGGCAATTTTATTGCATAGCTTACTGTTTTAAATAAAATGTTTGAAAATTGAAAAGTTTTTGATGGATAAAAAGGCTTTTGATGCGGGTTACAGGCAGCAGTTGGAAAAGGAAATGAGCTTACTGTTCAGGCGCCGCGCCGCGCCGCGCCGTTCAGTATTTGGTCGGTCTCATTTGAACTTCACAAAGTTCTTTCCGGCTATTGCTCTAAAAGATTTTGAAGCATACACTCAAAATCCCTTTTGTGTGAATAAATAATAAGAATTTTCTATTTTATTACTTAAAACATCTAGGTATATTTTAATACGTAAAGAGAAAACTTTGTACGTCCTTTAAGCGTATTGAGCGCACGGAGGGTGTGAGATTTAGCATTGCTAATGTGTAAATTAACTAAAAGTAAAGTGTAAATTAACTAAATTAACTAATTAAAATGTAACTTTAAAGTATAAATGGAGAAGGAGTGCAGAAAGCAAAAATGTATATCTACCTACGAGTATAATATGTGTACAAATAAATAAAATAAAACATTACTTATATTACTGCCAATGTCAAACCACAGACTCATATACGTGTCAAACACGTAACAGTCTGTGGTCAAACAGTCGTACGGAGCAAAAGTATATTATAATCACTACGTTTTAGCACAGAGCTTAGATTGCCACCAAAGAAAATTAAATTGTTGCCAATTAATAATTTTTTGTTCCTTTTTAATAGACTGTGGAGTGTATGTCAAGGCAAAAAGAAGCGTTTATTTCACATTTTGTATATTATATATATGTGTTTAATATCCAGTTGAAGTTAAAACAGTTTACCTAATATACAAACTTAAAACTTTAATGAATTACGGTCGAATTTCGACCCATGGGCGACCACCAGTATTGGATACAAACGCTTGACAAAATTTTCTTTAATTTACCGCATTTCTTCTACAGATATTTTGTAGTAATCTTCAGCTCATCGAAACTTCTAATACGCGTAGCGCAAGTTTTTGCCTCTAAGAATTACTATAAACTGTAATCTATCAGATTCGGATTAGGTGAATTGGGTGGCCATTTTTAAGAGCAGATAAAATCAGGGAAATTGTACCATGCCGTTCTTTACCAGATTAAATCATACTTTGCTATATAATATGCTTTATGGTAAAGCGACTAATCCGCAAGTTTTGTGACATTTTCTTATCTTGATCTGTAGGTTACGGATTGGTCTTTTTTGATTATTTTTCGTTTTTAGAAATTTGACAATTCCTTTTTTCTACAGAACGCTAGTACATGTAGCGAAAGTTTCCAAAGGCGGTCTCAAAAGTTGCCAAAATCATCAGATCGTGAAATTGCCGAAGAAATTAACTGATTAAGGAGAGTAGCCATATCGTTTTACCCTGATACAGAATTGTCTGTCATTTTTTGCTGGGGGAAATATGCGCACACAAAAACAATCGTCTGTCACTACGCAACTCACACATAACAATTATGGCAATAAACTAAACAAATTCACACACACACAGATACATTATAACACCAGATAATTATGATTATTAATACCAGCGTAAAATAGCAGCTTAACGCTGCTGTGTTTCGTTTGGTGAGTGTAGAGAACCGGAGACCCTTTTTACTGGAAACGAGGCATTCCATCTTAGTCCTCACGGGTGACAACTCATCTGCATTTTGATTCGTAATCGAAGATAGATTTAGCTGTCTATGGGCCACAGTAACCACTTACCATCAGGTGGACTGTGTGCTCCTTTGTTACCCTAATCCAATAAAAAATAGTATTGCTCGGCGACAGCGACAACTCGTATACAGACTCGGATCAGTCGCTCGACTGATCTGCATATTGTATGAGGGCGAGCGGCCTGTGTTGGTAAGCAAATCCGAAACAACACGACCATTATTATTGTCATTTTTAAGTTTAAAAAGAAGTAAATAGTAATAATGTGATTAAAAATTACTTATATATGAAGGTATTTTTTTTGTAAATTTGACGTGGCAGATCTCTTTTTGCAGCACAAAACTGAACAATTGAGCATTTTATAGTAGGACATCCATTCAGCCGCGTAACCGGATTTAGTCTAGTGAGCACTGAGCAGTGCGTGAACTTAAACTTTGACAGAGGGGAACTCCTGCCTGTGGCTAGTCCCCTCCGATCCGCCGGTGGCCCATGTTTTTAATAACTATTAGGAATATAAAAACAAACGCATGAGAAAGGAAACGCAAAATATTCCATTTTTGATTTAATTTTGACGATTTAATTTGGTATTGTCCACTTACTATCAGGTGGACTGTGTGCTTGTGTGTCACCCTTACTTAAATAACATAATATTATCTTTATATCTTAGAGCTCGTAACAACGCATCAACACTTTGATTCTTAATCGTGGCTATATACTCGTTTGTCACCCTTATTATATAAAATAAAAGTAAAAAAAAGTAAAGTTACAGTCTATATACGTCCCACTGCTGGGCACAGGCCTCCTCTCATTTTTGAGAGGATTTTAGGGCAAGGAAATGTCCGCCGCGCTGCCCCAATGCGTGTTGGCGAACTTCACATGTCTTCGAATTTTTTTTTTGATTTCTCAGACATGCAGGTTTCCTCATGATGTTTTCCTTCACCGCCGAGCACGTGGTAAATCAGCACTTAAAATTGCAATTAATAATTTCATTGGTGCCGGCGGGGATCGAACCCGGGTTGCTCGCGTACTGTGAAACTTACAGCGAGCGCTAACCATCTGAGCTACCACGGCTCTTATTATATAATAATCAAATGAAAAGATAAGCAGAAGTAGTAACTGCTTTGTCTCTTATATATTCTGCTACTTATATAACACAACAATTTAACCCTCTTTTAAACCAATCTTCAAATCCTCTACTAATTGTAGCATCAATACAAAACATCTTCTTTCGGTCATAAGTCTTTTTACCACAACGAATAAATCAACTGCACAAAATTGACTGCCTCTCAAACCCACGAATTTATTTCCCCGATGTAGAAAATGCACATTTAGTTGCTGTCCGCTTTTCCAAGTTGGCATGCGTTCATATCATTATGTGTGTAGAAATATAATGACACTGCAGTATGGGATAAAGTTACTGCAACCAACTCTTCTGCCTATATCCTCAGTAAATTTTAATATTGAAATTACTAGTTTTTTTTCAATCCGGATAAATCGAACATACAATTAAGGAGTTCTGAGACGATCAAAGAGCTTGAGCGCTCGATTCATACGTCCAACCGCTTGAGCTAAAGCATTTTTTCGGAAAAAATTACACGCTTGACGGTTTCGGAACTCCTTTTTAAAATTCAATAAATAATTATTGTCAGTTTTCAACATACACTTAATGGATAACGACAAGTTAGTACAAATGAATATTTATTTCAACCAAATTACTGAGTAATTTAATACTCATTCCATATTTCACATTTTATTAGAACCAAGTGAAGAGTCCTCATGAGCGTTTCATTTAGTTTTGATGAAAAAAATAAATCGATTGCACAAAGTTTAAAATCGATTTAGGCTGTATGGTACATTTGTCCTTTGTCTATCAAGGGCTAAAGAAAAAAATTAAAGCGCCTTTAAATTTTTAATAGCAATAAAACTTATAAAACTTGAAAATAATTTTATTAACAATCGACGCGTACTAGGCTATTGATATGAAATAGGGAACCAGTTGATGTAATTCTGAAGCCAATAAAAAAACCCGGTCTCGATACGTCAATTTTTTCGGGAGTTATCGTGGCCACCATAGACTTAGAAATATTTTAAGTCTATGGTGACCACATAAAAAATCAACATCCGGACGTCCACGTAAAATTTTTTTCAAACCGTTTTTATCAAAGTAGCAATATAAAATAATTTTTTAGAAAATATAAGATGGAATAATTACAGTGTTTTCTTGATATACGGCTACTCAAATTATAGTATAAGTGCAATATGGTTATGATAGAGGTATTTTAAGACCACAAAATTGATTGACCTCGACGTGTCGAGAGTATTACACTACCTAATAACGCGAAGGCGTAGTGTAATACTCGATAAATAGGCGTTCAATAAAGTAAAATTTATTCTAGAAGATGAAGTAAATCAATATTAGACTCTTCAAAGTCATTGTTCAATTGTAAATCCGTAGCTTGATATAGAAAAATTGCTTCCTAGGCGTTAATATTCTTAAAGCGTCCCCGATTCAGTATCGCTGAAACGCACGTTGCTTACAAAAGCGAATAGCTCTATTCAGGCATTTTATTAATGCAGTACAGGTTTCAAATTTGAATAAATTTGATGGCAAAATTAACACCTATCAACAACGAAACATCCTTATTTAAAACACTTAAAATTTCAATTGTACTGTATATCCATCCTACTTTGGTAAACAATTTATGAATAGAATTTTAAAAATGAAATATTACTAATCAATATATATACTCGTATATACGTATATACAATTTAGAATTATGATTATATTCACCATTTCTAACCATTATTCGATAAGCGTAGAAATGCATCTAAGATACTTTTTTGGTAGTTTCAGCACCTGTAGTTGTATTTACTTGTTGGTTGGATATATACTCGTATATATAAAAGGATAGTGTTCTTCTGTATATCCAGCCTTTTCTCCATGACCACCCACTGCCACCCACTTGTGGTTGCAGTTGTAGAAGGCCCCACGTGTGCACTTGCACGTAAGGGAGTTTTGTTGCTGTGCTGTGGGTGGAAGTGGGTGAATGTGGGTGGTAAAAATGTGTAATGAGATACTTCTATCCTTTTCTAACACATGGTACGACTCATATAAGCTCATGTCTGTGCTGAAGGGCGTAAATTACGTTTGTACGTGATAATATCGAGAACTTTTCTACAATATTTCAGATTTTTCCAGAAAGTTCAAGAATTTTTAAAAGGAACTATGAAAATGAGTGATTGTAGTTGATCCAGAATGTTCTAAATTGTTCTCACAATTCTACAAATGATCTAAGAAATTCCATCATATATTCAAACACTGAAAATTATTAATTAAGAACAATTGTTATCGATCTAGAATATTCTAAATATTTCTAGATTGATCAGGAACGCTCTATAATATATTGATATGTTCAATATTATTTAAGAATAATTTTAGACACGTTAGAATGTTCTAGATGGTTTCAAAAATTTCTAAAACATTCAAACAATTATAAAATATATTTAAATGTTCAAAAATATTTGCAAATGATTGTAGTGGATCTAAAATGTTTAAGATCATTTTAAACTTTTTTTAAATAATCTAAAAATATGTAATTTTTTTTAAATGCTTAAAATCGATTAAAAATAATTTTATGGATCTAAGAGCTCTTGGAGTCTTCTCAAAATTTCATGAATGATCTGGGGAATTCCGTCATATATCCAAGCATTAAAATGATTAAAAATAATAATTATCGCTCTAAAATATTCTAGATTATAAATATTTTAGATTATTTGAATGTTCAAAATTATTCAAAAATCCAAATTTTAGACAGTTTGGAAAAGATAATAATATAGAAATTTCTATTCTGGAATATACATAACGTCGAATTCATACAGAGTTTCAGATTTTTTTCAATTTCAGTTTAGTTGTGCATTCTAGAAAGTTTTGGCACTAGAAATTTCAACTGCTGATAGTATATAAAGCGGTAGTCAAAGATTTTTTTGTCAGTCAGATTTTAGCCACGCTCAAGTGATAATCAATAAACAAAGTGCTCAAAAACTAATATTGAAGAGCGAATAATCTAGAAAATTTTATTCTGGAATATATATAAAGTCATTCCGTGCAGAGTTTCAACGATTTTTTGAATTTCAGTGTAGTTGTGCAGTCTAGATCAGTAAAAGATATTTAGACAATCTCATGTGAATGAAAAAAGCAGCGCTTAAAAATGAAACAGAAGAACAACGAGAAAGAACAACGGCTTTCGAGAAATCGAGAAAGAGTGCAGCAAACTAGAAGAAGTCAAAGTGAAGAACAAAGAACAATGTCTAACGAAAATATGCGAACTAGAAAGAGATCTATTTGACGTCGTCAATCAGCTGATCGAAGGGAATAAGAAAATTAACGAAGTAGAGTAAGAATGGTAACAATACGCCAAAAACGACAGTTTACACTTACAGACGAGAGTTTAGACCTTCAAGCGTTATGATCCCAAGGAAAAGTACGATGAACATCCAAGTATTGTTATCGGAAAAATGAATACAGTATGTAAATATTGCAACGCAAATAAATTTAAGGGTGAAACTACTGGTATGTGTTGTATGATTGTTAAAATTAGATTACCATCATTAAAAATACCACCACCACAGCTTTTTACTTATATGAACGGAGCGACACCAGAATCAAAATATTTTCTACAAAATATACGTCGATTCAATTGTTGCTTTCAAATTACTTCTTTCCGAGCTACATCAATATGTAATGAAGGTAATTTCAGTCCGGTTTTCAAAGTTCAAGGACAAATCTAGCTTAAGAAAAATATTATTCAAGAGTTACAACGTTTACTTCATAAACACAATCAACGGATTAATGTGTTTAAAACTTCTCTAGAACAAATGGTTGCAGACAACTATAAGATCGTCATTCGGGCAGACAAAAGACCAGCCGGTGAACACCAACGAAGGTTTAATACACCTCAAATGACTGAAGTTGCAGTAGTAATCGTTGATAATGGATATAGTCATCGTGATATCATAATTCACCTTTAACATCCAACAAGTAAATCCAACTACAGGTGCTGAAACTACCAAAAAAGTATCTTAGATGCATTTCTACGCTTATCGAATAATGGTTAGAAATGGTGAATATAATCATAATTCTAAATTGTCGGGAATTATTTCAGCAATTTATTGTTGACATGTATGCAAAAATTAAGACGGAAAGATTGGAAGTTTTTCGTCATAATCAATAAAAATTGCATTGGGAAGAATATGTTCATTTAAAAGACGCAATGATGAATGATGGAAACAACAAAAACATGGGAAAATTGGTCATCTTACCATCTACGTTTACTGGAAGTCCACGTTATAATATGTACGAATACGCTCAAGATGCAATGACCTATGTCAGAAAATACGGTCGACCTAACTTATTTATAACATTCACATGTAATCCTTCTTGGTCGGAAATCAAAGAAGAATTACAATACGGACAGGTGGCCAACGACCGACAAGATATTATTGCTCGAGAATTTCAACAAAAACAAATTAAATTTGGCGACGCTATCGTCAAAAAACGAATATTTGGTGATGTTCTTAGCTGGATGTATTCATTGAATGGCAAAAACGAGGACTGCCCTACTCTCACAACTTAATTTGGTAACAACTAACATCCGACCAGATAAGATAGACAACATCATCCAGGCTGAATTTCCAAACCCGGAAAAAGATCCCGAACTCTATGAAATTATAGTGAAAACATGGTTCATGGTCCTTGCGGGGGATTAAATAGAAGTACTCCATGCATGAAAGATGATAAATATACAAAACGCTATCCAAAACCATTTTTTAATGAAACAATAACAGGCGAAGACGGATATCCAAAATATAGACGTTGATCACGAGAACAAGGCGGATTCATAGCAAAAATTAAAATACGAGGAAATAAATAAATTGAAATTAACAATCAATGGGTCCGCTTTTATGTAAAATGTTCAAGGTCACATCAATACAGTACCAAATGGGTCGTTACATCAATGCCAATGAAGCAATTTGGCGAATCTTGGGTTTCCCAATACACGACCGCAATCTAGCAGTCGTCCATCTATCTGTTCACTTAGAAAACGGACAACGCGTCTTCTTTACTAAAGAAACTGCAGCAAAAGTTGCGACAGAACCACCAACGAGAACAACTTTAACAGCGTTTTTTGAGCTATGCCGAGAAGATCCATTTGCTAAAACTTTACTTTACTCGGAAGTACCATCTCAATACACGTGGGATACATCATCTTAAAATATTTATCCCTTGAAAATGTGGAATGCCAGTGCAAGGACACGATGGAGTGTTTCAGAGTAATACGATAGCGAGAGTCTACACCGTTTCTATTTACGTTTATTACTACACACTATTCGTAGCCCGAAATGTTTTGAAGATCTAAGAACTGTCGACGGTTACATTTGTGAAACATTGAAGCATGTCAAAGATTAGTTTTATTAGAAAACGACAATCACTGGGAATTAACTATGAATGAAACTGTACAAACAGCAACAGCAAATCAAATTCGTGAATTGTTTGCGATTATATTAACTACATTTAATTCATCAAATCCGAATCGATTATGGTTAAAGTAGAGAGAAATATCCTGGCTGAACTACGACGACAAAACGGACTTAGAAATTAATTTTAATGAAGAAATTGAATATATAATATTATAATAATGGATTATTATAATAAACAACAAGGTGGTATTATATTTTTGGTGGCACCTGGTGGTACTGGAAAGACATTTTTAATTAATTTAATTCTAGCTGAAAATCGTGCAAACAAGGAAACTGCACTCACCATAGCATCATCGAAAGTAGCAGCTGCACTAATGGATGGCGGACGAACAGCACATTCCGCACTAAAATTACCTTTAAATATTGCTAACTATGTATTTCCGGTATGTGACATTACCAAATCATCAGCACGTAGACAAATATTGAAACAGTGCAAAGCCATCTTATGGGACGAATTCTCAATTCAAATAAATTTTGTATTTAAGACATGCTTTTTTTTAAAATCAGTTATTCCTTTATTTATTGCGGTAAATTATCTCCCTGTCTCTGCACTATCACTAAACTTTATGTATAACCATGGACTCTACAAAAAATCGTGTTATTTTACGTGTACGAAACTATCACTACTAACGAACGTACTAAGCGATTCAAGCCGATTTGGTTCGATCTCTTTCGTTCGGGAAATTTTGACCTCACGAATGAACCTCCAGGCCGCTTGGACAAGAATTTTGATAATGACGAACTTAAGGCGATGAGAAAACGGATCTATCCCAAACTACGGCTGAGCTAGCAACGGCTTTTGATGTTAGTGTCAAACAAAATTTGATAATTTGCAGCAAATTGGTATAAAAAGCTCACAAATAGGTAATTTACGAACTGAGTGATGCACAGCAAGAGGCCCGCGTCAAGACTGCATCATATTTCTGAATCGGCATAGGAAGGAGGGAATTTTGAGTCGAACCTGCGATGAAAATTGGACCCTATACAACAATCGCAAGCGTTCATCACAGAGGTATATGCAGATACCCAAGCCAAACAGTGCCCGAAACGAAAAATAAGCCAGAAAAAGGTGAGGTGACATTTTGCCATATGGTGGCACAGCTACTGCCGACCGTTATTATTAAGAATTGCAAATGATGGTAGAGAAGCTGGTACGCAAGCAACTCAATCTGTTTTAACCAATCTTCGCCAATGCTTCTTCATGACATCGCCCGGATTCATGTCGAACAACAGACATTGGCAATATCAGCAGAGCTAAAGCTAAAGACCCTTTATCATCCACCTTAATTTCTAGATCTTGTCCCAAAAGTTTTCCACTTTCTTCAAAGTTTAATTAACTTTTTGATAAGGAAAAATTTCAATGCCGAAGATACAGTAAAGAACGCCTTTAAAGAGTTCATCGATTCTCGTCCACCTGAATTATATGCTATATGCTGCAAAGGCATATTAAAACATACTGCCCATAAATTGGTAATTAATGGTTTTATTTGTAAAAAACTATTTCTATTTTCCCATAAAAACGTCAATTTCTTAATTAAAAACCTTTTAAAAATACATAATTATGAAGTAACACGTACATGATAAATATTTTGTCTAACATCATCTGTCACTAGAGAGTAAAATTGTGTTCTGTGTTTGTCACTAATTGAAACTATTAGCGGATCGTCAATGCGACAGATAGAGTTATTCTTTATGTAATAGAGTTATATGGTCGAATAAAGCCTATTTGACGATTGAATAAATTAATTGCATGCTATCTGTCAAATAAACGCGGTCTATCTGTATATCTGTGAGTAGAAATGTAGTTCCTTAAAAAAATTAAAAAAATTGCTCACAAATTTGTAAAATACCGTTTGAAATATTGACGGAAATCATAAAGTATATTTAAAATACAATTAACTTTCAGAACTATCACGACAAGCTAAAAATTGCTCGCCCTGGTGTTGCTAATTTAAACTTGAATACGTTTCGTCAAAATTTTCTGAATCTATATTTTCCCCATTTCCATCAAAGTTTCTGTTGACGGTTAGTAGTACGTGCTTTGCAAACCCTAAAAGCGCTCAATACTGAGATCGTCAACTAAATTTTGCAAACTGACGTAACCAAATTGTCGCTTACATCGAATTTCTCATTTAGAACGAGAGATTCTATCCACAATATAACCAACGAAGCTTTTATTATGTTCTTTTACTTTGAACATAATTAATAGCTTTGTTGGTATTATAGAAAAAAATACTAGTAAGACCTATTATACGATTATATAATAACTTCATCACAGATCTAGTATAAGTTTCCAAAATTTAATTGAGAATGGTTGCTGACCAACTTTAAATCGTTATAGAATCGTTCCTGAAATGTCATTCAAAATGAAAAATTATTAGAGAAACTTAAAGATTATTTTCAAAGACCAATTCAATGATACCCCAGCCTAACCTGTCGTAGTTCGACGACTTCAATTTTTTTCTTTCTCACAATATACCGTCTGGTTGTCGCCATATTGCATTTTGATTACTGACATGTCTTCAGTAGCATTCACAAGATTAAGACAAATCGATTGACGTAAGAATCATCAAAATCGGTCCCGCGTTTGGTCCCTAGAGCGCCACATAGGAACAAATACATTAATATAGGCTGATAAACACATTAAATTTATATTTTTTCATTAAGTTGTTTAAATCTAGAAGTGTATACTTTTCCAAAAACATACAAAATTACATATTTCTAACGGCTGTGTGTTGACGGCGTAAGAAAATCCATCGCCCCAGCCCGGAGGTCGTAACGGGTGACTATGAGAAATGCCAAAAGATCTCATGGCTTGAAACAGACGGCGGTATCTATCCCATTTACGCCAGACGTAAATTAATTAGACTGGCGACACAATAAACAATTAGTCCAATATAAAGTTGACTTGACTTGCCCGTGGCCTCCAATTAATAAGCGAGTGGGGTCTTAGCATACTTTTGATGGCATAAGTTGGAAATGTCAAATCCAACAGTGGTAACAAAATTGCCCTCTCATCCACCTGCTGTGATGAGTATAGATAAATCTTACAAGAAATATGTTCCTTCAGAAGCCAGTAAAAGTCCCCCGCTGGACATGGACTCCTCTTCCGTTTTAGGAAGGATTGACCTTAATCGACTCTTGGCAATAGGATTGACTATTGCTATTGATTTACTAGACGTCTTGTACCTTTAACTATGCTGTCTAAACTGGGTATTTCACTTCAATCGGAAACGAGATGGCTATATCACCATCTAACGGAATGTAATAAATTATTCCGGCTTACGCTACCGCCATACTGTATTATACCTATTTATTTTTGGAACGAAGTTCTTTATCGGACGGTACGGATTTGGCGGATGGGGGCTAGGCGAAAGTGTGAAGATTTTTCCGTCACGACCCTTCTACGTAGTGTAGACGGCCTTGCCGGCTATAAGGAAGCGAGATGGAGTAATATCCATCTCCTCGCACTTTTTCTTATCTTGCCATGAAAGAAATATTATTTTATTTTCAATGACGCTTCATTTTATTAGACGCTAGTAATTAATTTATTTGTATTTGTTAATCAATAAGATAATACGTTTATCAATAATACGAGGTGGATTGAAAAGTACTCGGCTAACACAGATCCATTCAATTCTAAAAATCAAATCTACCCACATTATTTAGTTCAGTTCAGACTAGTTCATTGTGTGAAGTTCGAAACGTGTGCGATAATTAGTTGTGATTTTATAAATTTATTAACAAAGTAATCGGACATAATTTCCGCGAATGGAGCAAATCGAGCAGCGTGCCGTCATTAAGTACCTCCATAAGAAGGGCTATCATCAAAATCCATCCATGATGACATGGTCAGTACATTAGGCGATTGTGCTCTGTCATATTCATCCGTCAAAAATGGATAGCAGAATTTAAGCGTGGTAGAGAGTGTGAAAGATGAATCCCGATCTGGAAGGCCTTCGACGTCAACTACTGACGAAAATATTAAAAAGTACTTGATTTAATAATGGGAGACCGCAGATTAAAATTAGAGATAGCCGAGATTATAGGCATCTCTTATGAATGAACTCAAAACATCATTGTCAACGAGTTGGGTTTCCACAAGGTGTCTGCGAGGTGGGTTCACGACTGCTTTCAGTTGAACAAAAAGGACGCGATTGGCTATTTCACGCGACTGTTTGGAGTTATTTGAAGCCGATGCAGATGATTTTTGAATCGTTTTGTTACTATGGACGAAACATGGGTTCATTACTGTACACCGGAAACAAAACAACAATCAAAACAGTGGAAGACCTGGTCCACCACCCTAAAAGGCTAAGTCGATTTTGTCGGCAAATAAGGTGATGGCTTCAGTATTCTGGGACTCGAAAGGTGTGATTATGATTGATTATCTTGAAAGGGGTCAGACTATAAACCTGATTACTACTGCACCTTACTACGTCGTTTACGAGAGGAAATAAAAGAAAACGTCGAGGAATGCTCAGAAGAAAAGTCCTGTTTCATCAAGATAACGCCCGTGTTCACACGTCAGTACAGTCAATGGCTGAAATTCACAACTGTGGCTTTGAACTGTTAACGCATCCGCCATATTCACCTGATCTGGCACCATCAGACTTCTTTCTGTTCCTAACCTAAAAAGCACTTGGGAGGTCAAAGATTTTCGACAAACGACGAGGTCAAAGCAGCTGTAGACGCATATTTTGACTCTAAGGAAGAATCATTTTTTTCAACGGTCTAAATGCTTGGAAGGGAGGTGGCAAAAGTGTATTGAACTTGATGGTGATTATGTAGAAAATAAAAATATTACTGATTTAGTATGTGTTTATTTTCTTGGTTAGGCCGAGTACTTTTCAATCCACCCTCGTAATATACTACGAAAAGAACTTCATTCCAACCGAGTGTTCCATGACACTCACGCATGTTTTTATTAATGTTTATACTATTATGCATATAATTTATTTTTTAATGAATATCCGTAAGATAATATATTTTTTACAATATTTTCTAAATTTTTTAAAATTATTACAGAAAATATCACATATCTTTTTATTTTACACCATTAGCATAATTTCGGGTGTATTTATACCGGAATTGAAATCCATTTAGCATAGACGATAGCCAACCTTGTTTAAGTGCAGCTATAAAACGGGATTTATGTGGAATTAAAACGAAGTTTTGTACGCCAACTTTAAATGTTTAGAAATTGATGAAAACGCAATAAGGAATTCATTTTTAGTATAAAACGTTGCAATTTAACGCGGCATTATTTATAATAAAATTAATTCTTTGAAGCTCATTGATACAGTCAAGTTTAAAGTACTGCGCCGGCAAATTTGCTTTGGTCATCTCACTAGTCTATCATTGTCGTTATTCGTCCGTCGTAGTAATTATTTTAGTACATACGTAAAGGTGATGTTGCAGTGAGGCTGCCCTATGCCGCAATGTGATGGGCGGTGTTTCTGTTGGTTTGCTTACTGCATTTATTTTGGTTATAATATATTGCATTTACTTTTACGTTCCATGGATATTATGGATGTAAATTCGTAACTCGTAAAAAGTTTTGAGAAAATTGTTGTAAAGCTAACCAGTGTTGCATCGTGATAAGCGATGTTGTTGTTGATTTAGACTATTTTTGTGTTAATTTGTAATGGTGTCTATTACGTTCCACTAAATGTGTCCTTTTTAAAGACACATAATATTACGCTATGGTCAAATTTACATTTAGAGCCGTGGTAGCTCAGGGACTAAGCGCGCGCTGTAAATTTCACAGTACACGAGCAACCCGGGTTCGATCCCCGTCGGCACCAATGGAATTTTTAGTTGCGGTTTTAACGCAGTGCTTGACGGTGAAGGAAAACATCGTGAGGAAACCTGCATTTCTGAGAAATAAAAAAAAAATTCGATGACATGTGAAGTTCGGCTACACGCATTGGGGCAGCGCGGCGGACGTTTCCTTGCCCTAAACGCACTTAGAAATGAGAGGAGGCCTGTGCCCAGCAGTGGGATGTATATAGGTTGTTACTTTACTTTATGGTCGAATTTGCATTTCGCTACGGTGAATGTTAGTTCGTACACTATTTTATTGCTGTTACTGATAAATTGCGTAAGCGAGAGAGCAAGTTGAACATCTGCTCACGCGGTACACTAGTTCTATTTTGTTTTAAATAACTTCTTGACGTGTTTCTAACAGACCTTTTTTATGCAAGAATTTCAAGCTTTTTTATGGGAGAGCCATGCTATGGTTGCAGCACTTGACTGGAGAAGGACCACGCTCTCACAGAATACTAGCTTAAAATAGCAGCTCAATACTGCTGTTTTTCGTACGGTGGGTCTCCTGAACTGGCGACCCTTTTTGCTGGAAACAAGCCATTCCATCATAGTCATCAGCGGTGACAACGCATTTGCATTTTGATTCTTAATCGAGGATACATGTAGATGTCTATGGACCGTGGCATCCATTTGCCTCGTCAGCCAATATTTTAAGGATGTATACAAAATTCAAATAACAATCAAAACTTCAGCAGATTTGCATATTGGATTGGGAAGCATTTACGAGATTTTCCACGAACACCTTCGCGCGAGGAAGATAGTTTCATGTTGGATGCCGCCCAAACCCTCTGATGTTCAGAGTTATATTTGAAACAAGCTACTCTCAGCGTATTTATGACATAATTACAGGAGATGAATGTGGGATTTATCAATACGATCGAAACATAAAAATCGACGGCTTGGCTGTTTTGAAATGAACAAATGCCTATCAAAATAAAACGTTCAAGAAGCTTAGGGAAGATTTTGTTTGCTAGTTAGTTCAGCGAGGATTTTGATAGTAGTTTGAGGAAGTATTTGGTGTCAATCCCTTTTACGACATCGAAGTAGCATCAATGGTGAATTGTATACTACCAAATACTTGCCAGAAGTTTCACTTCTGTGAGCAATACTCAACCGAGCACGGAGATCTGCGGGCTACTGCTACGGCATGATAACGAACCCGTGCATTCAGCGCTCACGACGAGGGACTTCCTGGACAGCACACTGGTTAAACTTTTGGGTCACTCCACCCTTCCACAGCCTTAATTTGTCACCGTGTAACTTCTTTTTATTCCTTAACACATACACTGCCGTCAGTCATCCTTTAAATGCAGTACTCCGTGCAAAGTGACTGACACAGCAGCATAAGGGTTAAAATAAAAAAGCAGTTAAAAAGTATACACTATTCATCGCCAATAGATGCTCCAGCAGTATTTTTGGTGGAGTAGTAATATGATTAAATTAAAAACAGAATGTCGCTGAATGTGTTGGTTTTTATTCCCGCTAACATATCGTTAACCGATAATAATACTACGTGAGCGTTGATTACTACTATTCCCTTGAGCACATAACAATATACCCCCTGAGTGATATTTTTGAACGTGGAAACCAACCGTGGTAAGTGCATTAAGTAAAGTGGTTTAGGGTTAGTATGTTGTAAATTCCATAAAGCGACGATATGAGCGGTTTTATGTAAACATTTAAAATTTATCGTCGAAATGAAATGTGCTACCGATAAATTGTCGCTTTTATAACGGAAGAGTAAAACGCAAACTGATGTTTATACGTTTTACACAAAATAAATATGGTTACGACATTTACGTTACCTGAACTTACAGGCTCATCGTTGTCCAGTTTCAGAATAGATTAGAATTATTTTTATTCAATATAGATTACATGTAATACTTATTGAAAGTCATTTTTTACTTTTACCACTTTTGCCACCTTTCAGTCTAAGTACTTCTTGACTTTTAATATTTATCTTTTTTCCCGAATAAATTTTACGTTTATTTCATATAAGAATATTAATTTTCATATTTATAATAGCCCTATTTATTACTCCTCTTTCCAGTATCCGGTAATTAATATAAACCTTTCCTAAAATAATTAAGTTTTCTTTTCGTAAGTGACTACCGCCGCCAATGAACAACTGCAACACCAATTGCAGGTGCAATGGCGAACCACAGATTAGATAAGTTACTACGTAAGTGGAACTTTTAAAAATATTGATCCTTTCATGAAGTTCCCCAAGTCGTATATTTTAATTATTTACGTGGCAGAACTATGCTATAGAATATTATGGCTGCAACACTAATCGTTGCACAGAACGCCAGCGTGATATAGCAGCAAAATGCTCCTGTGTTTCATAAGGTAAATCACGAGAACCGGAGACCGTCTTTAGGTAACGAGACATCTGCATTTTGATTCTTATTGGATGATTAGCTTTTACTTACCATCAAGTAGAATATATACTCGTTTATCAAAATTAATTCTATAAAGAAAACGCACCGTATTTGTACTTCGCACATTCAGTTTGTGAAATATAGCTCACATATTTGTCTTCCATCAGCCGGTCACCAGATTATGAACATAGTTTGCATCAGGATGCAACGTGTATGGGTATATCTGACTGTAAGCGAATAAATTTATACATTTGGCCGCAGTAAAAGATTTTTAAATCAATTTAGATTTGTGCATGATCCAAATACAAAACTCAAAACCTCCTCCAAAAAACAGAAGATACAACGTCTTCTATATATACATATTTTTTATAGTATAAGGGTGACAAACGTGATGATAAGTGGTTGCTGTGGCCCATAGACAATTACATCCTCGACTATTATATCTCAAGTAATTTCTTATCTGTCAGAAGTTTGGCTGAACTCATTACTTTTAATAGTACTCCGTACTCGTTCTAATTTTCCAATAATGTCGAGACTTAATAGCATCGGTATACACGTATCACAATCTTGGTAAGAATCCTGAGACGCATATAGCTGTTCTATCGCATCGTTATATCCGACCTTGAAAGTAAATAGATTTTGTCTTACTTAGAAAGGAAACGCAGGGCGTTAGCTGTTCGTTGTAATATGCTTTTAACCTATACGAGTTTTTTTTATAGAATAAGGGTGACAAACGAACGCTCAGTCAACCTGATATTAAGTGGATGCTGAGGCGCGTAGACATTTACAATTATCATCGATTATGATTCAAAATACAGATATGTTTGTGACCCATGGGATTAAAATGGAATGCCTTGTATCCAGTAAAAAGGGTCTGCGGTTCTCTACACTCACCATACGAAACACAGCAGCATTAAGCTGCTATTTTCCGCTGGTATCCTGTGTGATGCGGTCAGTGACACCGGTCGAGCCGACCTATTCGTGCTACAATCATAATATAGCTGCAGCATGGTTCTACCACGTTAAACATAACCTTTCAGGTTATGTTTAACGTGGTAGAAAAACATCCAAACATTTTAATTTTATATTATTATTATCATGAAATTTGTTGAAGTAATTGTATGTATGAATGAAAAGTTGTATACCAACAAAGCTTGTTCTTATGTCATCGCTGTATTTGCTCTTTTATTCTATCGTATATATATTTTTATGGAAATTTCTTACACACACCTTGAAGCTATATATTACAATTTAACATAATGCTCAAAACTTCTATTTTTGTTGCAGTACCTAAATCGGATCTTACAGCAATGGACTGGCTATAAAGCTCGAAGAATTAACAACCAATAGAGAGGAAGGTTCTCGAGTAGTAGCCTCGTTCGCCTTTCAACTGTTAAGTGCAGCGACTCCTACTATGTGGATTGACAACCTACTGAAACATATGAAGCCGATAGTTGCATGAGAAATTGCTCGCTCGAGGAAGCTTATGTTTAACAGTGAACTTGTTGCAATTGTATGAATGCAAGCAACTCAGATTCGATTCCCGCCGGCACCAATGAAATTTTAAATTACAATTTTAAGTGCTAATTTACCAGGTGCTTGAAGGAACGCCGTAAGGACACCCTGAATGTCACCAACACGAATTAGGGTAGCGCGATCCAGCACGTATATAGGCTGTACCTTTACTTTAATACTTCAATAGTTAGCCATATTATGACATAAACTGTGTCTAAATATCTATTCTAACTATATCATTAAAATGAAGATTGTTTGGATTTAAAAGAGGTTTCTAAAATCTTTTTTTATTAGTACCTAGTCTCCAAGTGGACTTGAAAAAGCCAATGATCAAACTTATATTTAATTTACCACTGGTTCAGAAAATACTCCAATCCAGGGAAGAACCAGCAAGAAACGCAGCGGGACATTTTTTACAATAATACAAACATATTATTTAAATAAAAATACAAAAGTACTATATAAAATACGTTATAATTTTGTAAAACAATTTTTTCCTTTAATTTGTTTATTTTAATTAAAAGTATTTATATTTTAATTTCATTTGTTTATAAGTTGTATGCATTATTTTAGTAAATATAATATAATACAAAAAGGCGTAATTGTAATAAGACTATATCATATCATAGTCGTACTAAAGAAAGGGAAGGCATAAGATATATAACAAAAGAATAAAGTCGTTATTCGAAGCGTTTCTAAAAAGGCATTCAGAGGTCAGAGAAAGGTAAAAACTATACAAAAAATAAAATTGTAGGATCTGTTTTATTTCTCAATTTTCAGCTTAGCGTACAAGGACTTCTAAGTACCATAGTTCTATTTGAGTTTTGCGGGGATATTTGGAACGAACTAATTATATTAAGATCAGGTAGATATATTTTGAATACAGATAGTGGTAATTTATGTTCGATATCTGGCATAAATTTTACTAATGTGAAGTTCATTAGTTGTCATTTTTAGGTTATTTCGGAATAAATGCGTTGAATATGATATTTTGTATACAAAATTATAAAATCAAGGTTTTTGGAGCCGTATTATTTCTGTTTGGTGTTACCAACTCTATGAAGTATTTGATGAATTAATGTATGTAATTATAAACACATATTCTTGGGAGCGTAGAGACTAATCTAATCTCGAAATAACGGTTTATTTAGCAATTAATTTGGAATGTTTTTGCAAACGGAGCTATTTGGAATAGATTTTGCGGCTATTTGGAACGGCTATTTTAGCGTAAGAAAATTTAAGCAATAAGAGTAAAATTAACGTCCAGAATAAAGTCAGTGAAATAGAACAATTTAAGTTGATTTTTTTTTAATTGTAATGTTTTTATTGATTAAAAAAATAAGTTTTTTTTAATTTTATATAGTTGTTATAAAGAGCGAAAGTCAATACTGTTGTGTTAGCTATTTACTATGATGTTCCGAGTCAAAAATGTAAATTATAAATAAAACAAGTTAATTTAAGCATACATTTGTAACTGTGTATTAATTAAAGTAAATTCGGAATTGTATGACAATTTAATTATATCAATAAAAGAAGAAAAAAAAGAAACGGATTTTCCAAATGATTTCATGGCTACCCAAGTTTGTTTTAAAAGTATTCTAAATATCGCTTGCCCCGTCAAATTCAACATATTCTTCAGAATTCAACAAAAACGTATGTAGTACCTAGTGATTTTCAAAAACCCCTACCACGAGGCTATTTAAGACACGTAAAAAAATATAAATATAGAATTTAAGTATGATTATTGGATTTGTCAACTAAAAAATAAAAAGTGTGGTAAACCTATCAAAGTTTTCAAGATAATGAAAATGCCGCCAATTTGTGCCAAATAGCCCTTTTATTTTTTACTTGTATATCCTAATCTACATATTTCTTCGGGTTTAAAAAAAATGTTTGCTTCAGTGTAAGATTTCTAATCACCTTTCCAAATAAATTCGAGAATTCAGACAAACGAAATCTAGTACAACATGCTTTGCCATTTCTAATAATTTTAAGTAATGACAACACAATTGTTTCACTAGAGAAACAATTGTGTTATCATTTGACTTGGAAATTTCTATGACTTTATTTCCAATTTACTTATTATATAAAATTAAATTTTTACGTTTTTGTTATTTTTTTTGTTTTTGTACACGTTGGCGTTTGTATGAACACGTTGCGTCAGCCTGAAAACTTTACCGTGGTTTAAGGAACCACTATACCCAAATATCAAATGTTTGTCTTAATAAATAATTATACCCACCCACAAACTTTTATTATTTAAAAAGAAATCATTGTATAAAAAGCAATTAATTATTATTACATTAATTTTATTAATTTTATTGAAAATAACGACGTTTAGTTATATGTAAAAGACAAAGACATACTGTAAATTGGCTCTCGGTTTTAACTTTTTTTTAAATTCAATTATTCGACCCTTTTGAGCAGACTAAAGTTATATCACAAGCTCAAGGTGATAGGCAAAATTTCGTCTAAAATAGTTACATTAAAAACTTTATCGCCTATTTTGCCACCCTTAGGAGTGGATTTTTTTCTTAAAATTTGAACCACCCACTCTTATGTAAAAGAAATCATTAATTTCTAAATCAAAAATCTTCATGTTGGCTCTGACTAGATTAAACTCACATCATCTCCAAAGTTTGAATGCGAAGCACTACTACCAACCATTGAGTTTACCATCAGGTGAGCCGCAACGTTAGTTCTTTAATATTTTAAATTTCTTAGACATACACGTTACACGACATTATTCTTCACCGCCGCGCATGTGATAAATCAGAACTTCACTTACAGCGCCGACAGGGGGGAAGGAATACTTTGGTTTGTTCGCTTGTTGTGAAAATTTAACTGAACATAACAACCACGGCTGCCTCGTCTCTACAAACTCTGTATATGTCATCTCTTCCTCTTTGTAAGTAGGTGGGTATATGAAGAACTCCTTTTCTGCCTTCGAGTCCACCACCCTATAACCTATATCTATCGCCTAACAGCAGTGCTTGTACTACTGTGTTCCTGTAAGGTATAGAGAGCCAGTACGATTACAGGCTGTTAAGTATTCTACCTTAGTCCACAGAGGTGACAACGCGTTTTTTTAAATAGAATATGGGTGACAAAACAGCACACAGTTCACCTGATGGTAAGTGGATGCTGTGGCCCATAAGCATCTATATTTTTATCCTCAATTAAGAAACAAATGCAGATGCGTTGTTACCCCTGAGGATTAAGATGGAATTCCAGTAAAAATGGTCTCCAGTTCTCTACACTCACCACACGAAACGCAGCAACATTAAGCTGCTACTTTACGCTGGTATTCTGTGAGAGCGTGGCCCTACCCCAGTCGAGCCGACCCATTCGTGCTACAACCATAATATAGCTGCAGTGTGGCTCTACAATCTACAGATTTCTTTGTTTTAAGTTGGCCATAGGTGTCCATGGATTGCAGTATCCACTTACCGTCACATGGATTGTAATTGCATTTGTCACTTCAGTATTTTTTAAACTGCTGTTTCTTTTTTTCTTTTTTAAAAACGGCTGTGACGGTCCTCAGCAGAATTTTACAGAACGTTTTTTTAAGTAAAATAGAAAAACTAAAACTTAAAAATAATAATAAAACATATTCATGTCACATAATATGACAGATGTTGTCGGTCATGTTATTGGTATGTAAATTCAAATCGAAGTCGGCAATATTTCAATATTATATGCCAATTGCTCACATTTAGAATTTTAATTGCAATTCAAATTTGGAAACACAACTGTTGCTTGTAATGGCAGAAGGGAGTTACCTTAGTGTGCTCACACTGTTCTATATCGAGGGTTTACTACAAAAACCTGCTAAATGACAATTTTTCAAAAAATGAGATAAATACATAAAGGTACTAATTTTTTGAGCTCTATAAGTTGGTAAAACCGGCTAAGTGATACGTCAAGCCATTTAGAATTTATTTCATGGTAAAACCAATTAAATCAAGCAAAACGGCCTATATCTAATAGCTAATATAACATAAACTTCTTTATTAATAAATTTCCTCCTAATGTTAACCTGAAAAAAGTTTTAAGCATTTTTAACACCTTTTTCTTTTTGATAGGTTATGCAAAATGTTTTCAGAGACTTTCAGTAAAAAAATACTAGAAGTACATAAACGTATATAATAGAACTAGCTTTTACCTGCGGCTTCGCTCGCGTTGGTTTCAATTTAGAAATATCATTAATATTACTCCAATTAAAGTTAAAATTTCATAAATGTAGTTCTATTCACGATGAACGTGTGAGAGGAACTATCTTCATGAACGGGAGTAGAAAAATAGAGAAGATAGGCAGCAGCGTCCTACCGATTACAGCTTAAAATAATAAAACGATGCAGTTGGCAACCCGCCTGCCTAGCGTGGCAACAACTATTCACGATGAACGTGTGAGAGGAACCATCTTCATGAACGGGAGTAGAAAAATAGAGAAGATAGGCAGCAGCGTCCTACCGATTACAGCTTAAAATAATAAAAAGATGCAGTTGGCAACCCGCCTGCCAAGCGTGGCAACAACTATTCACGATGAACGTGTGAGAGGAACCATCTTCATGAACGGGAGAAAATAGAGAAGATAGCAGCAGCGTCCTACCGATTACAGCTTAAAATAATAAAAAGATGCAGTTGGCAACCCGCCTGCCAAGCGTGGCAACAACTATTCACGATGAACGTGTGAGAGGAACCATCTTCATGAACGGGAGTAGAAAAATAGAGAAGATAGGCAGCAGCGTCCTACCGATTACAGCTTAAAATAATAAAAAGATGCAGTTGGCAACCCGCCTGCCAAGCGTGGCAACAACTATTCACGATGAACGTGTGAGAGGAACCATCTTCATGAACGGGAGTAGAAAAATAGAGAAGATAGGCAGCAGCGTCCTACCGATTACAGCTTAAAATAATAAAAAGATGCAGTTGGCAACCCGCCTGCCAAGCGTGCCAACAACGGCTATTATCTAGAGAAATATTATATTAGCCATGTAGAGGCGGCGAAATAGAAACCAATACCCGATTTTGTCTCGTGGGTGTCGTAAGAGGCGACAGAGGAAAACTGAAATAGGAGACGGGTGGCAGCATCTTCCTGATAACAGTGCAGATTAATAAAAAGCTGCGGTTGCCAACCCACTTGCCAAGCGTGGCTACTACTGCAAATATCCGGCCTTAACTAACTGCAATTGCATCTAGTTGTATCCAGCTAAATCTAGATTACTGAATTATTCGTCATTTTGTTAGAAAATTGTAGCTTGACAATCATGGCACAAGTACTGAAATCTTTTGAAAAAACCAATTTCCGGCGGATTGACTCGTATGACATCGACGTGATAGTACAAAAACACAAGCCACACATGCTATTTCCGTCACACGTTGTTGTTAATGTGTGTTACGATTTGACGTGCGACACAATTATAAATCTACGAAACGACAAAATATTTATATTGTTTCATGAGGCATTTAAATGGATTACTGTATGACGTTGTGACATGTTTTTCACCGTGTGAAAATAAACGTGCACATTAACGCGAATATAACTCAATAATGAATAACACAATAATAAAAAATGTATAAAAATACACATAATAAGTTGATATTTTGTTTTAAATTAAATATCTAGACTAAGATAGAACGCCTCATTTCCAGTAAAATACGATATATATTCCGTGAGAGCGTGGCCCATCCCCGGTTGAGCCGACCCATTCGCGCTACAACTGTAACGTACGAGTAGCTGTAGCGTGGCTCTACCACTTGACAATATCCGTGCTCATTCCCGTCTTCGTCACGCGAATATAAAACTGAATAAAAATAAAAAATAAATCTTATAAGAAAGTGATAAATATTACAAGTGCTTACATATTATTATCAAAATTCTCAATAAATGTTTATTAACAATTTAGATAATATTGTAATTAAGTTTAAAACTTCGGCCACGTGAAGTAATGTTGGCCATTAGGGTACTCCGTAAAACAATTCGCTAAAGAATGTGAGCCTCTTCAATTACTGGTGAATAGCAAGATGATGTTTCCTCATGAAAATATTGCCAAGTGAAAAGAGATCCACAAAACTTCTTCGTAGTGGATTTTTCACGAAGTACAAAATATCGCTTTCATATTTTAAAATCAATTGTTTTTTTCTATTATTTTGTACTATTATACTGTTTCCTTTAAAAATAATAATAACAAGCACACAATATATTGATTTCCACAAATGTATGTAGCTGACTAGGTAATTTGCAGGTTTGTGTAGAGACACGAGAAGATTCAATGCTCTCTGTGCAGTTGGCTCGAATTCAGGTTATAACGCGGGTTGCATCGATTATTTTGATATAAAATATGTCAGGGGCCTAACAACATGAATGTATAGCTTTCGAAAATACTCTTTTTAAACATATCTACTATAGACATAGTGTTTTTACTGTCGCAATAGGAGGAAGTTTATTTATATCTTTAAATTAACTAACGAGCTTTCTGAGAACTATTGGGAAGTTCATCGTAGCTTGCGATTGCATTGGTTCTTTGTGCCATTCGAACCGAGAGAGAACATTGGTTTTAGTGCTGCTCAGCGACAGAAATAGGTCAGAGACGACTAGACAAACAGACATCAGCCGGAAAGGGAGACCAGGAGGCATTAAATCTTCGATCTGATGTCAGGATCCAGGATTTGATGTTATCATCTGTATCAATATCTACTAAATGTAATGACATAATGTCGTTGCTGATCACTGACAATCACTAACAAGAAAAGAATTAACAAGAAAACGATGAGAAAATAGATTTATAGTTACTTTAATAATTTAAACATTTACCTTTCATGCACATTGAAACTATCTAATGTTTGTTACTTGTAAACGATAAATTT
Organism: Parnassius orleans; assembly: GCA_029286625.1. Taxonomy (NCBI): domain Eukaryota; kingdom Metazoa; phylum Arthropoda; class Insecta; order Lepidoptera; family Papilionidae; genus Parnassius; species Parnassius orleans. Next base: position 5,257,211 of record JAGSMP010000022.1, on the reverse strand, counting down.
ATTTCACATCAAAATATTGTTAATTACACACAACTATTATTTAATTAAAGCAGGCAGTTAGAAGGACAAAATAAACAAATCCTTGCGTAATTACTGCTGTACTGCAACGTATTATTTAGTCAATTTTCCTGTTATTCTTATTCTAGCCTGGATCAACAAGAACGTTCGAGTAAATGCTCAGACATTTATTACTGACTTGTATCCTCGATTTAAAATCCATCTAATTTGTTACCTATTATGTATTTCTTTCGCAAACAGCTGTGCACCAAATGTTATTTTTTTATTAATCAAAAAAAAACTGATATTATATAAAAATTATTTTAGCCCTCCAGCAAAAACCACATACGGTTTGCTTGCTTGTGGTCAATCAAATATAAATTACTTATGGTAAACTTATAGATTTATGAACAAATCACAACGAACACTTCAAATAATGCGATACAAAATAAATAATCTTATCATCTAATCATCCATCTTGTTGGGTTCCGGTTTAATAATACGAGTATATTTACAGGCTGTGCGATATCTATCTTTGTTCTCTTATCCTGGTTCTACATCTCCTTCTCTATTTAAAGTTGGTATCACGTGTCTAAAGATTGCATTAGTCTTTTATGTTGTTTTCAATAAGGAAGAAGTTCTTATTTCGACTGTATGTGTTTTTGGATTTATGTTATGCGATATTTTGTCAATAGAGAACAGATTTTAATGATTCATTTTTATTCATTACTAGTGACTAAAACTCGGTGTTTTAACAATTTTACATTTTTTCAAAAAACGTCATCTAGTTTTTCGGATAAAAATAGCCTAGATCCCTCCTGGCATTGCTCTCTATCTGTTCGTAAAGTTTCATCATAATCGATTCAGCTATTCCAAAGAATAGCCCGGACAGAAAAACAGACAGACAAAATTTAAAAAAATGTTTGTTTATGTCCATGCATGTCCATGCATGCTATACATACAAGTAACCCCTCGAGCTCGATAAAAGCCGTTTATACCTTGAGCTCGTGATATGACTTAGTCCAATGATTCGGAGTTTAAATTCTGTTTAATGTATTTTTTTCTTTTTCACAACAACAATGAGAACACTTATATAATTTTACCATTATTACCATTGAAGACATACGACTGTACACACCAAAACACACACACATACACAACATGGATTGGATTTTATTAGGTAGGTTTTTGGTATTCAATTTCTTTTAAACTTTTTATAAATTCATTAAAATAATATATTAATTTTTAAATAGAGAAACTTTTAGGAATTATTAGTACCTACCGTTATTTTCACTCGTTATAGAGTCAAATTATAGAATATACGGTTTTCTTTATTGATTTGGATCTAAATACAGCAGATCGGCGGTAAATCAAATATCTAAAATTTAAATTTTGTTATAAAAAATATAAATCACAAGAAAATTAGTAGAAATTTGAAACTAAAATATGCTAAAAAAAAATTTAATAGTTTAATAGTAAATAGCCCACTACTTATTATTATATTTAAACTTTGAAAACTAAGGTGTAGAAAATTCTCTTAAAATTCATAATATTATAAAAATTATTTAATTCAAAGAGTTGCACTTATAAGTAAGCTAAAAGTTTTAATAAATGTAACGATAGGAACGCTAGAAGCGCTCTCTAAACTTTAAAATTTAAATTTTCCATCAATACTGACTGCGCTAGATGTAAATTAATACTGTAATGTAATTATGTGAAATTTCTCTAAGAGCGTGTAGCACTTAAGATCCATCAAGGATAATCGACTTCTTTAGTTCACCACAAGTCCACCATACTTTGATCTATCTCCTAAGATTTAATTTTTATGTGTATTTTTAGATTTGTGAAAAATAGAAATGACGGCCTATAATATACATCCTACAGCTGGGCACAGACTTCCTCTCATTATTTAGGAGTGCTGTGGAGCAGGAGAATCCACCGTGCAGCTTAATACTTGTTTACAGACTTCACATGTCCTTGGGATATTTATAATTTCTCAGACATGCGGGTTTCCATGTCACAGAGCATGTGGTAAATCGGCACTTAAGATTGCATTTAACAATTAACCCATTGATGCCGGATAGGATCGAATTCGCTTTGCTTCCGTACTATAAAATTTGAGCCTGAAACCTAAGCTATAACATCCGTGATTGTTTAAAAAATTACCTTTAGTAACTAGCTATACATATATTACCATGTGAGATTTGGGATAGTTAAAGTTTATATGGAGAATTAGTGCAGAAAGGTACCTATTTATATATAACATATATTACGTTTATACTTCCAATGTCAAATTTCGAACACATCATGGTCTATGTTGCAGAGAGTAAGATATTGTCAACAAAATAATTACTGACAGATTGACTGAATGAGTTGTGATTTTTTTTGTGATTTCTAATGTCTCTTTCAAAGGTCTGTGGAGTGTAGGTCCAGGCAGAAAAATGTTTATTTTATATTTTGTATGTTGTATATAACATATCTGTGTTTTATGTCATTTTTAGTTGAAAGCATAGATAATACATTTAAATAGTGAGAATTGAAAGTGAAACAGCTTGCTTAATATACAAACTAAATAAATGTATGAGTTACTGTTGAATTTCGACCACTGAACGACGATAATTATAAAGGCATTACTGTAACATACTGTCTTTGTGTTGTATACCCACAAGAATCTTAGAAGTCTCCGATGAGAAATGAAAAGGGAATTGATTAATTATCTAGACTGTCGGAAATTTCCACGCAAAGCGGCAACACTTGCCAACTAACTTACACCCGGATGAGCGTGTTAAACGGCAGTGCGAAATTCACAAAATTTGTAAGAATTTCCATACAAGGAATTTAATCTTAGTATGTTTAGCATATTAATAAAACCACGATCTCACAAAATACCAGCGTTAAATAACAGCATAATACTGCAATAAATTGTATGAGTGATGAAACTTTTTTACAGATAATTTGGTAAAGAACTTAGTCCTAGGAATAGGGTGACAACGCGTCTGCTTTTTAATACTAAAAGACGTTGTCTTAAGAAGGCAAGGCGTAACTGTTTTGTACCTCTGTAAATATACTGAAATGCAATTAGATATTGTGCAAAAAACGATACGTAAATATCATAAACATTACACTAAATTGCTATTTAAAAGTATACTTTGCAGAGATTCCATAATAAAACCGTGTAAAATTTATATCAAATTGAAATACTTAGTAGTTTAGGTCATGTTAAGAACACATATTATAAAATACTTTTTATTATTAACTTATGAAAATAAACAAACAAAATCGAATTGTACCTAATAGCGCTCGCGTAGCTCCCGCCGCCCGCCCCGGTCAGCCAGTGCCCGCCGAGAAATCTTCGAGCATGGACGTACGTTGTTTGTTCTAAAATTCTTTCCGTTTTAGTAATTTTTGGTAGATAATGGCGGGAAATAAGGTATTATATGTATATATGATTATAATATATATTCATATTATCTACATACCATAATATGTAGTATGACGAGCCTATAGACAGCTTAATTGAGGAAAGATATTATGGATGTCTATAGGCTACAGCACGCATTTACCGTAAGGTGTACTACGAGCTAATTTGTCACGCTTGTATAAAAAGTTAAGTAATAAGTTCGTAGAAGTTCAAGAATTAGGAAAAAATATTAAATAAACATTCACATTACAGAAAATATCTAAACTGTTAGTCATTTATTAGTCGTATGGTGTATGCAAGTATTTCAGTAATTTAAAAATCTATATATGACCTTCATTTCAGATGGTGCCCGGCAGTCTGAAAAGTCGCGTTCGGTTGCGAAAAGTTCAGTCGCGAAAAGTTCATATTTTACATACATGCAGGTTTTCTCACAATATTTTCCTTCGCCAATGAGACTATGTAATCTTTACACAAAAATACGATAGTGTTAACAATAGGCAATACCACAGAAAATATAAAAATAATTTTCGTAGCCTACGATCGAATCGAATCAATCGAGCGAAAGTTGCCAGAGGGCTAAACAAGACTTCGGATTGCGATGTCAAATAATACAGATATAATTTTAAGTAAGCCGATTTCTTTGTCAGCGTTAATTTATGTGAGAAAAGTGGGATGAATGAAGTGAGGCGCAAAATCGCATCGTTTCCTTTCTGTGTAGTCGTACACTTGCCGCTCATCGAAAGAGATTTGCTGACCGAGAAACAATGACAGTATCTCCATCGACTTACAGAAAAGGCCATACTCGTACAAATGAGGAAGATACAAAGATAAATCAATGGATAATTGTGGCAGCGACAATTTTCATTCAGTTTTCTAACAGACATACAATTGAATATTTGAGTGTTATATATGTATTCTAGTATATTATGTGTATACTACGTATGCGATAGTTAAATAGTTTAATAACTAAGCCGGCGAGCATTAAGAATATTGTGTCATTGGTATCAAAAAAAAATGCCTGCGGTGTTCCCTCCTTTCTTTTATGGACAGAGGAACTTTATATTGAAACAATAGTAGATTTAAAAACATGTTGAAATTTGACAAACGAAATTGTAATTTCTAGCGTCAAAAATAAAGAATTTCATTTATTTTCATTTAAATTATTTAGTACTTATTATAATATTTATTTACATTTTGTCTGCCTGTAAGTCTGTCTCAGTACGTACCTATTACTTTTTTGCTCTCAAACAATAGCAGCCACTGTTGTGTTCAGGTATGAAGAGTGAGTGGGCCAGAATATTTATACTTGATACCCTTTATTCGGGCGTAACAACTCGCCTATCTATGAGTCACAACTCTTACTCACCGTCAGGTAGGCTGTGTACTCTATTTTCATCCTTCATTAAATACGTCGAAACCCACGCCTATAGTAACATAAATAATTTATTAGTGACAAAATGCCAAACAAGTGTTTACATACAAAACACGTGAGGGTTGAAATACTTTTCTTTGTTCTTTTGAAGGCTACAGGTGACAAAAATACAAGCAATTCAACATGACATTTATGTTAGTTACATTGACATCAATTCGTAATGGAACAAAACCAGGTCACTATAGGCAATGATTATCTGCATTCATCGATAACCATTTGGAAAAGCTGCCGCTAGATAACAAAAATAAAAGTGTTTTATTGTGAAGTTTAAAATAACTCAAACAACACGCATTGATCATGTGCAGTGTTTATCCTAGTGAAAATACTAGGTAATAGTCATGTCATAGTTTGCTGTCCAAGCTGCGCGCCTATGGAATGACCTGACTGAAAAATTAAGACAACCTACCTGCATACGACGAAAACTAATTTCGAAACTAAAAATTTAAGACGAATGTTCCGTGATCGTTATAGTAGTTTTCTCTGTTTTAGTTTAATCAGTAAACACATCAAAAAAGTTTGCGATCAGTTTGAAAAATCGAAATCTTTTTTGTTACGGCAAGCTATATTATAATTTATTTTTCTTTTTAGATTCTTTACTTAAAAATATAGAATTAGAATATAAAACAATAAAACTAATTCAATTGTTTTTCCATATAAAAGGAAATTCAATCCAAGCTTATCTTTATGTATTCGAAGTACATATGTATCTTATACTATATTGAAGTGAAAACTTCTTTACAATCTTTGTGATTTGAAGCTCGATGAAGCGAAAAAGCGACTCTAAAAGAAACAAACATATACCTATATCTATAAGATTTAGCCTGCGAGAGAATGAGATAGAATACAGTACACAGTGTTTCCTATTATCTCGGACTCAATAAATTAATAACAAAAATGAATTTATAATAATTTTTAATAACAAAAAATAAATAAGGTTTCACCTCCACCGTGTGTGAACTGCACACATTTTTTTTCTAATAGTATATTTTTATATATTGTGTTATTTGTAACCGCCTTCGTAGTTTTATCACTGCCCTAAGGTTTACTGGCAGAGAATGCTTTTAGCATTAAGTCCGCCTTTTGATCTTGCACTGTTTGTAAGGTTCAATAAGGATTAAATAGACAAATAAATAAACTTATTTGTACGAGGTATAATATACCCTGTGAATTAATGAACAAGACACTGGCGACCTGCAAATGGCTACAGTATATCCATTATAACTTCTTTTTCATTATCCTCTTATTTTATAGATAGATTAGATTACTTCTATCGCGTGCTTAAGCTTTTATCTATATATTTTAGTTACAGTTAGCTTAAAATGGTATGTAATTTCATATATAGAATTTTTCCATCATTTAAAATTATTTAGCAGCATCATATCCATAACAGAAATAAGTAATAATGCGAAACATCTGTAGAGAGAATTTTCTAAAAGTACGCAGTTAACGAGATGTCAGCGGAAACAAGGGTCCTAAAACAAGACACAGATTACAGTGAAAGCTAACATTCTGCCTTTTAAACATAAGAACGTAAGAAATGAACGGGAAACAGTGTGTAGGTATATAATGTTAGGTTAGGAGCAAGAAGAATTTCACACTATAAGTTTTAATTTTACTTCCACACTGCTGGCCGCACGAGGAAACTTAAGGTAACTTAGCAAGCTATGGAGAAGGAAATACTTAGTATATATATTTTGTATATAAAATGGAAATGCCAGAAGAACTTACAATCCGCGTGATGGTTAGTGGCTACAGTGTTCCGGTCTGAAGAGTAGAGAGTACCAGTATAATTACAGGTTGTGAGGCATTCTATCTTAGACCTCATTGGTGGCAGCGCTACAGATGCTTTCTTTGTCTGAAATTGGATGCAGGTATCTATGGAGTGCAGTGGCCAGTTACCATCAGGTGGATAATAAGTTTATCTGTCACTATCATAAATTTTATTTAAAAAAAAAGTTTACTCGCATATGAAATAATACACGTGATTGTCACATTATCCCGTTCCTCCGTCCCCCACCGTGATTAATCTCACAATTACAGGCCGACCCCTTACTCATGTGAATCAATCATATTGTAAAAAAACAACAAAAGACAATAGATTTTGAAGAAAAAAACACAACGCCCATTGATGGATTGTACCCATTAATAAACTTTGGCCGTGGATGGAAAAGGGGAGATTTCCTACCAGGCAAGGTGGTTGACCCGGCGAACGGCCAACGCTCCATGTGTTAGTACAGAACTGTTCTATGTATAGCGCAGTACTTCGAAACTTTGATAGCGTGATTTATTCTTCGATGTGTTTCGCTTGTAGCGCGACGACAGCGCCGCCAAATCATCCCACTGCTCAAACCGGAAGTCGATGGTGCAGCCTAGTTGTCAATAAATGTGCAAGTGCCAGGAATTGCTTTGTAGTTTGCAGTGAGTCGAGAAGAAGGTGGGTAATCTGCGAGAGTGCCGTGAAGCATAAGCAGAGGTGAGCAGTAAGGCTCCGAGCCGTGTAACAATTGGTTGCTCCCCTAGTGTGTCTAACTTCAAAGAAACTAATACTTGAGCAAGAAAAGAGGAAATAAATTAAACCTTATTTCACCGCCCTGAGTCCACGGGACTCACCACTGTTTTTAAGCAATAAAAATCTTTTTGGCGTTTTGAGTCGTGCAATCCTTTCTAAAGTGAAGCGTGGGACGCGAAGGTAAGCGTTCGCATTGCAAAGGTGAGTTTTGATTGAGTGTGAGTCCTGGGGACTCATGGTGGTTTTTTACGCTTAGGCTTGAATCATGTCATCTAAACGTCGAAAAATTCAATCAATAAACTTTGCAGAGGTTTCTGCCCCAGACATAATCAAAATATTTGGCCTCAAGAAGAGGATGAACAGAGCGAATATGAAGACACTGGTGGTCATTAAACAGACTTTGCTCCTGAGCCACATTCCAACGACGATGACGCTGAATTTATTGTGTGTAATCACGACACCGAGTCCGAATGTTCTGACAGTGAAGACCAGGATCAGCCTTACTTGTGCCAAAAAGATTATGCCAAAATGTGTATCAGTTTAGTATGTTTGTCTGTTGCACATTTTGAATTTTTATATTGTGCCATTGTTAGTTTAAATTTTTTATATATTTTGTAATGTTGTTTTTAAGAAGAATAATATTTTTTTTTAGTTTTAGAACAGTGATATTTTTTTTTAGGTAAAACCTAATACTTAATTTTTGAAGACTGTCAATGTAATAAACTCAAAATAAGTACGTTTAAGTTAACTTACAAAATACTACTTTATATATTCATTAAAATATGAATCCCTGGGACTCATGGTGGTGATTAGCAGGGGTTATAAACAGGTTTTAGCAGATGAATTTCATAGCAATTGAAAACCTAAACAAAATCTGAAGGAAACAAAAAAAAATTAGTTACTAGCGGCAACACGAACACTCGCAATCAGTATATCATAACACAAAAAAAATGTTTCATTTAAGCGCTAAACGTAAACAAATATTTTTACACAATAAAAATCTAAGAAATAATACGGGATACAAATGTGCTAAGGATATTTTAAACATCACTGTCACGCTTTTACGTGCCTAAGTGTAAAGACATTATGAGAAATAGACATTTTGCAAATTGGACCATTTGCAATTTATAAATGTTTCAAAGACGTGTTGCTGAATAGACGTCTTGGGTAGTTGGACGTTATGCTGTTAAGACGTGAAATATTTTCATACTGGAATATTTATGGCACGAACAGAATAGAAGAAAATATTTGTTTTATGACATCAACATGATCATATTTATTTAAACAAATGAAACTCCACCTATATTTTAGTTTTCTTAACAATTTAAAATATTTCATAATATTATATCCACGAAATATAACATTTTACTCATAAGGATGGAAAACGCCCACTGTAACCACATTTGTTTGGAAACAGGAAAAAAATCATCTGTACGGGATGCAATAAAGAATGTCCTAAATATTGAGCGCATTATATAAAAGCATGGGTGAAGGCGTATATTGAATACACCTTTAGATTTTCGTCTCCAATATAATGCTTTGTCATCACACAATATAAGCATTCCCGTGCGAAACAGACCGGCAGTGACTTGATGAGTACAGTATCAAACTCAAATTACCTTTAATTCAAATTGTTCTTAATAGGGTATTTTGGTACCATGTAAAAATAAAAATTAAAAATACGTATTTATGATAGGTTTTGTAAAAAGTAAACGAGAAATGTTGATTTCTATTCATTAAAATGCATTATACATTTTATAATTAAATTTTAAGAATACATTTTTTTAATCTCAAACGTCCAAAACGCTGTCCGCCATATTAGATTCCGTCTTGACGTCACATCTATAGTAAACATTTTTTCATGTTGTGATCACGATTCTTGACTTTTATTCAGTATTTTATTGGCATGGCATCATGGACGACGGATTCGTAAAAGCAGAAAATACTAATCTACCAAAAATAAATACATTGATGGTGGCAAAATTTTTTGCCAAGTTGAGGAATGTGAAAGCATCAATGTAAGTACCTATTAGCAACTTTTATTTATTCAATAACACAATAGCAGGTCAGAGTGTCTTTTGATAATACATAGTTATGTTTATCTATGATTACAATCTCACACCTAATCTATTACAAAATTTAACTTGCAATACCTATCACCTCATGATGTTTTGTTTTGTATTAACGATGGTTAAATATAAGTCATATTTACATCAAAGTGATCTTCACAGAAGTATAGTCTAGTTTTTGTAGACAATGTCTCCGGGTCTCTTCTTGCCAGTTTTAACCAAGTATTTCTCGTATTTAAAACAGTAGGCACTTGAATCTATAACCTACCCGGCGTTCTTGTGCTCGTATTTTTGCATTCACGCACAACACACCAATGATAGAGATGATAACTCATTATTAAACATCCAAAAATATCTTATTCCTTTGCAAAATCGTTTTATTTACTATTGCAGTGACGTCACGAACTGAGCATCATGGGGGCTGGCGTTTTCGCACGAAATTTAACACGATAGATTAAAAGTAATTGTTATAGCACTATTCGGTTTTAAAAAAAAATTATAAAAATTATAATTTAAACTATTAAAAATTATAATTATAATGTACATTATCACTCTAGGATTAATTTAAAACACTATTTGAAAGGGTATAATACCCTATTCTAATTTTTAATGAAGTGGCGGTATAAGAATATCCACTACCTCATATCATTGTCGTAAGAGGCGAGAGAGGGAAACAAATCAGGAAGTGGGCAGCAGCGTCTTCCTAATAACTACTAAAAATCAAAAACTGCGGTTGCCCACCCGCTTGCCAGGCTTGGCAACTATGGCAAATGTCTGGGGAGGCTTGTGTTCAGCTGTGGGCTTTAATAGGCTGTAACGGTACAGGTAATGGTATAATTCTAGCGTCTACGAGTACGACACCATCGATCGATAGCCGTGTATTTTTCAGCATAACAAAAATATTGTTTTTTACGTTTGAAAATTTATCTGTGTGTGCTGATACAGATTTTGTTTATTTGACGTGTAATATCTTCAGTTACGGCAAAACAAAGGCGAGGGTAAAGTAACGTAAACAACTTTTTTTAATAAAATTACATTTCTCTTGCGTTGATTCCAATCGCCTGCTTTTTGACATTAATGAAAAACAAAAGTGTTAATATCAAAGGAAAATCGATAAATGTATAAATTAATATTATGAAAAACTTTTCAAACGCATTTCTAAGTGAAAAAAACGTTTCTAAAACACTGATTCTCGATTAATAAAAGCTCAATAAAAGCAAAACTTTGTCCGAAAGTTATGTATTTGCCAATGCCTTTTGCAATTCTATATTCATAAGATTATTCAAAAACTTTAACAGTAACCCGAAATGTTTTTTATTGAAAATAAATTTTTAGAATTTATTCTTTATTTGCTCCGTGTTTACTAGCGATCCGCCCCGGTTTCGCACGGGTGATTTGTGGATCTCAACAGCGCCACCTACCGGGTCTAATTGTGAATTTAAACCATCCAGGGACCTACTCAAACACACAAAAAATTCATCAAACTCAGTAGAGCCATTTTCGAGTTTTAGCTAGACTAACGTACAGCAGTTGATTTTAGAGAGATTTTATTACTCTATTATTTTTTTATTATTTATAGTATAAACTTTGTAAATTTTTATGATTTTAAGCTATTATAGGATGTGTAGATACGTAAACGTTACCTCGCTCCCTACAATTCGGTATGTAAACTTTTTAAGGTGACGTTTTATGTATTTACAAATAAATAAAACTAAAGTTTCTCTCTGTGATATCAAAATAACTGCCTAAATTAATAACCTTTTTCTTGTCTGCCTGTCTGCACGTCCAGGCTAATTTTTGGAATGACTGAACCTGTCTGTGGTTATGACAGAATCATCAGCGCTGTAGGTTACCCTGCAGCATTACGCTGAGTCATAACCTTTTCACTGGCTCGATACTGAACCGATTGTAATGAAACTTCACGAACAGATAGAGAGCAATTACAGAAGTGATCTTTAATATATTTTATCCATAAAATTAAGAGATTTAAAAAAATATAATAAATTGATAAAATAAATGGTCTCTGATTACCTTAAATCTTAATAATGCTACATGCTAGTTTCAAATATATTTGTTATTTAAGCAGTAGTTTATTTTGTATTGTTTTTAAACTTTTACTAATGATGACGTCATAGTCTGCTGAAGATCTCACCTGTCACGCATATAATAATAAACATTTTCGTTGACATTTGATGTTTATTGTTTATGATTATATTAATCAAATACAAAAATTACTTTTCGCATGTTTTGTCCAGATTCGATGATGAAATCGATTACAGAGCCAAAGAGGTAGAAAAAAACGGTTGACTCAAAATAATTCTTAAAAAATCTTTGTTCTGTAGTGTCCATGGGTAGTGTTAATAACTTTGTATCAATTGACGGAGTAATTTCGCACAAATTGTTTAATATTTAAAATAAATCCAAACTAGGAAGACAGTCCCTCCTAACTTAGCAATGGTCAACACAAGAGTTATCGTGAATCAATGAAATTAGAAATCGAGCATAATAGTTACAAATCAAAAAATATAATCGTATTTTATAAACAAAACAAAGATTTCTGATTGCATATATCACTGGATATACATATATCGGCCTCGCTTCATTAAGCACACAACAAGACGTCATTTGGAGGCGAAATAGACGTAATTAATTTCATGTATTCTCGATCGCCATCCCTTATAATAATATATATAAGGTTTATAAATGGGTTGGATTTACAATCATTAGGTAGGAGTTTGGGAGAGTAAGGTGATGTATTTGGTAAAGGTTTGGTCTCCGATTATAACAATACTCGTAGAAATAATACTCGAGAAAATAATAAAAAGCTATTATAACCTATAAATTAGTAAAACATGGAAAAACGAATGCAATATTACTGTGAAAGCTGGATAGCATACATAATTTTGTGTAAGTAAGACAAGGACGTAAGACTAAGTCAAAGACTAGTGTCACATTATTATACTTCTATGGTATTTTTATTCTTCCATGGTCTATACTCTCTTAATAAATTATGTTTACAAACAATATAGAAATGATTACTATATACTTTACACCTAGAAATCCTTTCAGTTGTGTTAGGTAAGAAGGCTGTGGAGCGAAGCGCAGCACAGATCCTGCCCACAGCCTTCGTAGTTATTTTTTTACCGCCCAGAAATACATGAGCACCCAGAAATCCTTACAGTGCCTTCGTGGTTATTTTTTTACCGCCCAGAAATACATGAGCACCCAGAAATCCTTACAGTTGTGATAGGGTGTCTCAAAAACAACGTACTTCCAAACTCAAAGTTGACAAAGCTGGCACTGGCCGTGAGCACTTATCTGTTCGATTTTATTTATTTGTTGATTAGATTTAAAAAAAAATTGTGAAACGTGTCCTCAACATGACCTAAAATAATACACCGTTTTATTTGATACAACTTTTACGCGCTTTCATTATGGAGTCTGTAAGGTACATGTTTAAATAGCGATTAAGTGTCATGTTTATGATTATTTTTATCGAGCCAGTAGATTTACGGAGGTAAAAAAAAGTTAATATGTACCGCTACGTCAAGTTAACTACTATCCCACCTCGTGGTTAGTGGTGATGTAGCCGAAAATAGTATAGTACACTGACTTAGCTTAGCAAAGGCCTATTCACTCTTCTCTTGGAAACACCCACATTTTAATCGGCTAGAAAGTGTGTCAACAAGCAGTTTTTTTATATTTTAGTTGTTATTCGGTAGACGTTGCTGTCCATATTCTGGTTTGTTTACAGATAATTTATTTTAATATTAACTAGGGCCTTAGTGGCATCGCCTCGCATCGCCTATCAATTAATGAGCGTTATTTAGATGTAAGGTTTTCCGTCAAATACCAATTTTTACAAATTTTTCTGTTTCTCAAAAAAATCTCCGAGTTTTTCGGATAAAATATAGCCTAGATTAATTCTAGCTTTGCTCTCTGTCTGTTAGTCAAGTTTCGTTACTTATTTCGATATTACAGACAAACACTTCAATGTGATATAAATGTGTATGTATAGCTTTTACAGATTAATAGTTATAGTAGAATTTAAAAAAATGTTGCAGTTTCATAATAATTCACGCTTCTTTCAATTCTTAATTAAATTTAAGCTTCCAAAAGCGTATGCCATTTCGAAAAATATTTGCTTTATTAAAAACTTTTCAATTAGGAGAATAAATGACGGAACGAGCCTTCATTCTACAAATTGTAAGCCTGTTTTTTATACCTTTATACACATTTTGTGCCTTAATAAGAAATAATACCTTTATAAATATAGGCATCTAAATTAAACATTGGGGGGAACCTATGACCTTAATAATATTTTGCATTTTGCATATATGATGTTAGGAGCGTAATCGGAGCATGATGGTCTAAAATAATTAATTACTAAATATTCTATTTATAAATCACAATTGGTATTGAATGGCTTATTATGTTTATATATATATATATATATATATATATATATATATATAGTCTGGTCTTGACGGATTATTCGAACCATAATAATATAGGTTTATACGTTCAGAGTTAATAAAGTTAGCCTAATTAATAATTAAGCCTTTGTAATCCAGTGTTCACGCAAACCGTACACAGTCCAACACAAACACGTTCATATTCTTGTTGCCTTACATCATATGATGATGTGTGTGTAATATATAGCTCGGAGAAAAAGTTTCTTCGTATTTTGTGTGCATAAAATTGAAAAAAATCTCTTTGGTTATACTGTTTGTATCTGGATGGTTTTAATATCATTACATATAGGACATTAAGAAAATGAAAAAGTAAAAAACACTTTCCCTTATTTTTCAATTGTTTTTCTGTCCGCCTAAATAAATAAATCTAACGAAGAAATTCGATACATTCTGAAGTTTTATTACAAAAAAGGGAAAAATGCGACTCAAGCCGCGAAAAAAAATTGTGACGTTTATGGACCTAATGCAGTGTCAGTAAGAATAGCACAAAGTTGGTTCAAGCGTTTTCAGTCCGGGAATTTTAATGTCAAAGATGTAGCTCGCTCTGGTCGCCCTCATACGGATAAAATTGATGCCATTTTTGAAAAAGTGGAGTAAGATCGGCATATTAGTAGTTACGACATAGCCAGTTTTGACCCATCGATATTGGGGTACCACACGATCTCACTGAGAGAAACCTAATGAATCGTGTACTCATTTGCGATTCTCTATTGAAACGTAATGAAACCGAACCATTTTTGAAAAGATTGATCACTGGTAATGAAAATTGGATCACCTACGACAAGAACGTGCGAAAAAGATCATGATCAAAGGGTAGTCAAGCTCCACAGACTGTAGCGAAACCCAGATTAACTAACACTCAATAAGGTGATGCTGTGCATATGGTGGGATTGGAAGGGCATAGTTTATTATGAGTTTTTACCGCCGGGCAAAACCATCAATTCGGATCTTTACTGCCAACAACTAATCAGACTCAAGCAAGAAATTGAGAAAAAACGGCCGGAATTGCTCAAGAGAAAAGGAAACTTTAACATCAAGAGAGGACTGTCAAAACTACTTGTCGCATTTTTTTGATTAATAATCCCAAGATTTCTACAGCAACAGGATTATGTCACTACCTACAAGATGGCAACAAGTTATCCAACAAAATGGCACGTATATATTATAATTAAATGTAATTAAACATTGAAAAAAAATCTTGAATTTGTATAAAAAATACGAAGAAGCTTTTTCCTCGACCTATCATATAAAATTAAGAGATGAAAAAACATCGTTTGCCTCAAATCGTCTAAAACGAGTAAATGGGCAGCAGCCGCTTCCTTAATGGCAACTATGGCTAATATCGCCTCAATGAGGTCAATTTATGGGCAAGGCCTATGTTAAGCAGGGGACTTTTGAGAGACTGTAAAGATGATGATGATGTTATATATTATACATATTTATAGCTTTTCAAACGTTTAATTATTTTAACCTTTATGAGTGGAGAAATATAACTAGTTCAAGTTAACAACCAGAATATCGTCCAAATTGTTACTTTAAAAACTTGATCTCCTATTTTACAACTATTATGGGTAAAATTTTTCTTTATTAGAATTCCTATATATGGACCACCCCTGAAGCTCTAACTATATCACCTATATATCCTATATATTTCCCACTTCTTATATATTTCCGTAAGTCCACCGCTGGGCGTGGCCATTACCGTTGTAGGATGAATTTGCCTCAGTCTACTTTTGGCAAAAGGATTGACGATCGCAGTACAAGACGACTCGAACCTTTGACGTTGTTAGTTATTTTACTTTTCGTTTAAACGAGATGGCAATACCGCCATCTATTGGAAGCACGGGACGAAATAGGGCAGATTAAAAGTATGTATATTTGTTAAAAAAAAACTATTAACGTAACGTTACGTAACGCTTAATTACTACAGGCTTTCAAGCCTGAGCCTTTTCACTAGCCATCAATCAGCAGTGGATTCAGGGTAAATTCGGGAACCACTATAATCCCGAATCAATAGAGGTCTTTCTTTCTTTCATACGCTCTAATATAAAAAATATAGTTGCTCTTCATTATCATTTACGGATATTTTGTAAATAGAGCATCTTATAAGGCTTATCGGACGCTAGCCCAATTAACATTCATAGTTTATATATATAACTTAAATTTAATATATTGACACTAACACTAACACAATAAATTTATAATTTGCATTTTCTCAAAATAATACCAATTTAATATAACCTATAACAGAAAACCAACCTAAAATTCCGATTTGAGATACTGCTATAAATTCCAGCTAATATGCTACAGTAATAATTTATTAATATCGTCCTCTAGACTGAATTTTGGTCACGGCAGCCAGTCTAAACGGAGCCATCTGCGTAGGTCAGAATGATAGTGCCCGAGTGTGTACGCAAGCACAGGTGGAGTCTATTCCCTTCACTCTCATGCTAGCTTTCACAGTACGTGCTTTCGGAGGCAGGGGGGATGAAATACGGCTAACTTAAACCAAACAACTAATTTATTGAGGCCCAACCTGTGATCGAAGTACTACCTCAATTATGTGAAAAAGATCTTGCTAGAGTTTAACGATTATTGTCAATGTTACAAAACCACATTTTAACTAGAACTCCTCTTCTACTTTGGAACCTGACGGAGTTGGTAGCAGTCTCTTACCTGTTTCTATCGCCAGTATAATTACATACTCTTGCCTTTAAGAATAACAACGCATATTTTTCAAAGATGAGTGTTATCGTCAGTTATTAAAAGCGCATCGTCGTTCTTGGCAATACACCGCGGGAAACCGTAGAATAGGACTGTTTGATAGCTAGTTCTATTAGTAGTATTGCATTAATTATTATTACTAGACTTTATAAAAAACTAGCTGTCCCCCGCCCGCTTCGCGTGGCATAAAATTAGAATATGTTATTTTTTTAAATTAACGACCCTGCAAGACACCCTTGCGGGTGGAATTTCGTAAAATCTGTTCTTAACTGACCTCTACTCGGCGAAAGGAATATTCCTACCAAATTTCAAGTCACTAGGCTTTATGGTGCCAGAGATATCGTGATAAGTCAGTACAAAGGTGGAAATCTCTTAAATATACATATAATAGATAACAATCTACATATGTCTAATATTCTGATAAATTAACTTTCCTTTCTCAATGAATAAGTCTCATACCATGACCTAAACTAATAGAATCGTCTCCGAAACGTGAGATGAACGGCAGGGCGGACAGGAAGTGCTAACTCACATCATTTCCCAACAATCTCCGACGACAAACACGGCACTCAAGACGAATACAATTTGACGACGAAAAAATCGCAGAATGACATATCACGGGCTATAACATCTCCCAAAGCTATATAGATAACTTATACTCGGTAATTCAATTTTGTCGAAAAAGATCCCATTTTCATCATAAATTATAGCAACTTTATTTATGACTGGTGATAGTTGCCAGGGTAGGATCTATTAATGTAGCGTCATTAAGATGTTTTAAAATAATCATCAATGACCGTTGATATCATCAGTTTTTCGTTTTTAGAAAAAAAATCTACCAAGTTTGTTATTATGCAGACACTTTAGCGGCTTCTCACATCAGCTTAGAGCCAGTGTGGCATCACCAGCGACCGATCTGAATATATAGCGTAAATATTTGTCTCTGAGAGATACTATATATTTACCATTTTCTGTAGAGGAAATCGGTCCGTGGGGTCCACGCATGGTTAAGTTTCTAAAGGAACTGTATACGCGACTGCTCATCTCCGCTGTAGACGTGTAAGGCTTGTTTTCACAGCGGGGAATATGGCTGTTTGATAAATTTAGTTTTTAGTTTCTTTCATTATACTAAATATTTTATATTGTTGTCTTTTCTTACTAGATATTTTAACCATGTAGTGGCAGTGTAAGAATATCCACTACCCATATCATCCCGTGGGTGTCGTAAGAGGCGACAGAGGGAAACTAGAACAGGAGATGGGCAGCAGCTTTTTCCTGATAACAACTCTAAATAATAAAAAACTGCGGTTGCCAACCCGCTTGCCAAGCGTGGGGACGTGGCTCCTATGAAGCAATCTATGGTGGAGGATTATGTTCAGCAGTGGACTATCATAGGTTGTAATGGAAATGGACTAAATATTTAATAATATTTCATACAAGAGAAAAAAAATTGAATTAATTGGTATAATGTTGGCTGGATGGATGTAAACAAAAAGTGTATAATGAAAAAATATTATTTCAATTTTCTATAAGGACTACGTTTTTTTTTTTCAATTTCTAGCTGCCTAACATTCTATCTGGGTAATAACCATTATCTTACCTATTTATGCGAACAATTTGTAAATGTGTTCCGGTTGAAAGGTTATAGAGAGAAAGTATAATCACAGGCTTTGAGGCATTCAATATTAGTCCTTCAGTCTTCTTGTCACTTCAGTTTTATAAAAACTAGCGATCCGGCCCGGCTTCGCACGGTTGATTTCTCGATCTAGACAACGACGCCACCTACCGGGTCCAATTGTGAAGCTAAACCATTCTCTCTCTAATCAACTTAATCACACACAAAATTTCCTCAAAATCGGTCCAGCTGTTTAGGAGGAGTTCAGTTACATACACACGGTACAGAAGAATTTTCTATATATATATATAAGAGATTTCCACCTATGTACAGACTCATCACGATATCTCAGGAAACAATACTACTACTAACTAAACTATGTAGAGGAGACAAATGAACTAACAGACTACCTGATGGTAAGTGGCTACTGCAATCCATGGACACCTGGAAACAACTTTAACTAAAAAAGGCAACAGATGTATTGCCACATCTGAGAACTAAAATGGATTGCCTAATGTCATGTAATTTACACATCCAAATAAAATAGACGGGTGACGTATCACTATGTCCGCAAGTTTTCAAAATTCAAGATCCGGTAATAAAAAAATGTGACTACGTTCACAAGTTTTCAAAATATAGGATTATTTTCAACAACAACTATTACCAGTCCAGTAATAAAAGTAAGTTTCTGAGCTTTTCAAGCGCCTGCTTGTGATAATAGCGTTTCCGGGACATACTTAAATCTCATTTTCCACAACAACCTAAGAACTCTTTGTGCCTCTGTTAAGACTTGGGACAAAACTGTTCGTAAACGTATAATATAATATATTTATTTCGTTTCTTTTAAACGTTAACCCAACAGGAGTTTTCAACGTGGTAGACCCACGCTGCAGCTATATTATGGTTTTTGTAGCACGAATGGGTCGGCTCGGCCGGGGTAGGACCACACTCTCACAGAATACCAGCGGAAAATAGCAGCTTAACGCTGCTGTGTGTTATGGCGAGTGTAGAGATCCGGAGACTCCTTTTACTAGAAATGAGTCATTCCATCTTAGTCCTCAGTAAATGTAGATGTTTATGGGCTATAGCATCCGCTCACTATCAGGTGGACTGTCTGTTTGTTTGTAACTCTTATCTATAAAGAAAAAATGGCAAAGTTCCACAAAATAGGCATCCGCAGTTTCTTATTCTTTTATCTGTTATTAGGAGACGTTAATGCCCATCTCCTGGTATGTTTCCCTCTGTCGCCAATTACGCGACCCATGGGACGATATGGGGTAGTGGGCATTCTTACACCGCCGCTACACGGTTGTGTATTTATGTTGCATATTATTTGCATAATGCATTTTCATCGGAAAAGCCATAGCAAACGCGCCTCGCGATTTCAAGGCCGCCTTATGTCGGTTTTACCGACTAAAACTAATGCCTATTCTTTATTTATAATTGTGACTTGCAAAACGAAATAATCAAATTGCTACAAATTTTGGACTACAACAGGTTTAAATTTGTTATAATAAGAAAAAATGTGTGTAATATACGTACTAACATAAAACATTATTATTACACTTTATTCGTATAGGAATTTTTATTTTGAAAAAAGTAGAATTGAACCGCAAACCAAAATCGATCCCTGCCGGTACCAATTTGATTACTAAATACAATATTATGTGCTGATTTATTACATGTTTGAATAAAGAGAAAACATCGCGAAGAATTCTGCATATCCCAAAAATACTTTTGAGACACGTTAAGTCCGACCACATAAGTTGTGGCAGCGCAGCGGACTCTTTCGTTTAAACCTTGGCTTTATAATTATGGTGTTATGAACAACATTTTTTTATTGAATTCCTTATGTTCTCAATAATGCTTACCGTTTCAACCCTAAAGCTTTTTCCACAGTGTGATCGCGGCTTTCTCAAGATACTTAAACACAAGTACATATATCATAAATTGAAGTATTCTTGAGTTGTCTTTGTATTATAAGGACGCTTATCTTTTTTAAAAACATAAGCATTACATTATTTTGTGATCAGGAAACTGGAAATCTTTTTTATTTTAGGAATATCTGAAAATTTACCGTATTGTGAATAAAATAAAATGTTAAACTAAATTATGAAAAAGAAAACTTCTTAAATCATTACGACTTATAAATAGAAATGTTTTAATCTTCTGAAAATATAAACTACCTCTCTTATTTACAAAGTTAAAAGTTCAAATCTGGATTATTTTACTCCAAGGCGAGAAATATCAGCCGGAATTATCTTACGGCATAAGGTAACAATAGTCATAGCAACGATCGAAATGAATAGTTTAGCCCGTATTGACGATATTAAGGTTTGAGATATCTTTATTTCTCATAAGAATTTACATTAATTCACTTACATGAGAAAGTTTAAATACATACAAACAAATAATAATCTTATCCTAGGCGTACACTAATATATTGAATCATTTCACTCAAACACATTCAATCATAAATATACATTTTTAAGCAATTTTGATTTCTAAGTATAAACAAAATACAATATACAGGATACTTGTAAAAAAACTAACATAACCAAGGCTTATTGCTTATTATTGCTTAAAACACTCCTTTTTCAAGACCTAAATAGCTTATTCTTCTTCGTATCAGCTGGACACACGCATGGGTGCTCCAGTTGTAGCGATTTGCCTTAATCGTTTCGCATGGCAGGCGATCGCAGTACCAGACTTATCACATCTTTAACGTCGATATCCGTCGCCGGTCTAAGAACTTTTGTTCGGCATAAAGAAGCTCCTTGCTCAGGGTTCTTATTATAACACTTTCACTGTCCGATTTTCAGACACAATAGTAAGACAATAGCAATGAACTATATGTAGTACACGGAACAGCGAAAGGGTTAAATAAAGTATAATATTAGAGTAACAAACGAGACAGTGCATCTGATGTTATGTAGTTACTGCAGCTCATAGACGACTACTGACAACTACAAACAAAATAGTCACCTCTGAAGACGTACATGAAATACATCACGGTCTATATTATAATAGTCAAGGGAGAATTATTTTTTATACAGAATTGACCTTTAGAATTCACTTTTTGAAAGTCAAAAAACTACGCCAACAACTCTCTTACCCTTCAGACTAAAACACATAATTGGGAGCACTGCTGCTTGGCGGTAGACATACACAAGATATTGGTTTTTGACCAGATGGACTCTGGCAAAAAGAAGCCCCGCTGTCTAAGGTGTAAGCAAAGTAGATAAATAATAGTAGCAAATAATAATTTCAGGTTCTTAGATTCTGTGTTGAAGTCAGCCTAAGGGTTTGGTATTGTAATAAAGTAATAGCTTTTGAAGGGTTTTAAAGCTTAAAGCAAAGTTTCGCCAGCATTTTGCCGTACTTATGGCATGCTGGTATTTTATTAAAATACCTTCAAGTAGCTATGCAATTGATATGAGTAGAATATTTCGAGTATTAGATTTCGAGTTTAAAATAAAGTAGGTAGGCGAATAAATAAAAAGTAACAATTTGAAGAAATTATTATTTTGTTTATTAGTACATATTACTTTATTACACTCTTTCTCGAACTGCCATTTTTCAAGGAACTCGAGGGTCAATCAGTTCTGGTAATAAACATTAAAAATAAAATTAGTAAAGTTTTGGCTGCATTTTTGCTGTCCAAAAGTGGTCATCGAACTTAATTTTTTCCTACAAAGTGTGACTTTGTAGTTTAAGTAAAGCAGTTGTCTCCCTCGGTTGCCTAGCTCAGTGGTTCGGATCACACCACGACAGGAACAGATCGTTGAAAACAAAAAAATTAAGAATATCTTCAAATTTTTTGCAGACCAAATTTCATCACGTCTTAAAATTTCATAATACACGAGCATAATACAGCAGTTAGAATTATATACTATAGTTATTCTATTTCACGATGAAGGTTTGACTTTGGTTGTTGTTAGCCGTGCACATACACATTGTGTTAGTGTGCGTAGGCTTCGGAGTGCTCAGTCATGATCGCGAGTCGAACGAATCGCAATTACACACACAAACGCGCCTGTACACGTTGCTACTACAATCAAGGCGAAACCTTCATCGTGAAATAGAATAACTATACCACGATAGTTCTCAATCACAGTAATTACGTAATGACTTATCGTCACTGCATTTAATGGACACCTTATTCAGTTTATAATAAATCTATGCTTTATACTGTCTAGTCAATATGTTATAATGTGACAAGATCACATCACGATTGAGTCGATAGAAATTATTTTCTTATAGCAACCCCTACTATTTTTCCTTCGAATAAAATTAGTACAACGTTGGAAAAATAATTTTTTCCTAAGAAATAAGTCTATAAGATGGAAATGACAGGATCTTTGATATACGCAACTTTGTGAAGCATCCACGCGTAACGTAAATCAATTTCCTTCAGTCGCTACTCAATTTAATGGAATTGGAAGAAGAACCATGAAACTTCTTTGAGCTAATTCTCAGCGTGGTTGAGCTGTTTCAATTTCCAGAGACAGTGTTTATTAAAAAAACCTAATACGACATTGTAGGTTTCGCAGTTTTTTATTATATTTATTTTTATGGTAATATAAAAAGCGGAGAGATGTGTGACACCGGTAGGAGAAAACTTACCATAGTTCATTTGTGTGTAAGAGTTGATTATGAATACACCTGAAATAAACCATGGCTTCCGATAGATTTTATACGTGGTAGAGCAATGCTGCGGCTATATTAATTGTATAGTTGTAGCACGAATGGGTCGGCTCGACTGGGGAAGGACCACGCTCTCACAGAATACCAGCGTAAAATAGCAGCTTAACGCTGCTGTGTTCCGTATGGTGAGTGTAGAGAACCGGAGACCCGTCTTACTGGAAATGAGGCATTTCATCTTAGTCCTCACGGGTGACAACGCAACTGCATTTTGATTCGTAATCGAGGATAGGTATAGATGTCTATGGGCCACAGCAACCACTTACCATCAGGTGCACTGTGTGCTCGTTTGTCACCCATAACCCATAAAAAAAAGGTGGGTAGTGATTTATTTACTTTTAGATTTTTGCAGTATATAAAGTTTTAGATAGACGACGGGACAATAGCGCCACAAAAATAAAAAATAAAAAAACAGATAAAACATAGTCGTGTCCTATTTAACCTAGACCACGTTAGCTTGTTGTTTCGAGTAGATGGCGTTATAACCTTCTTTTTACACCTGCAATAAAATTCCCTAGGTCAAGCAGCTTCAAAGGTGCAAAAATATTTTCCACTACACAGTTCACCTGATAGTAAGTGTACCTGCACCTACATCTACTTTCGTTGCTAGTGACAACGCATCTGCATTTTGAGAGGAAAATTATGCTACTGTGTTACGTGAGTGACGAGACTCGGAAAAATTCAAGGTTGGCAGGGTTCGAGCTGACTTGTGCGTTATCATCATCATTATTAAAGCGCTTCACAAATACGTTGCTGAGCAAAGACGACGAAGATCAACTTTCTGCATATCTAGTATTCGACAACCGATTATTTTTTTGTTTTTATATATAATAAAGGTGGTAAACGAACACATAGTTCTCATGATAGTAAGTGGATGCTGTGGCCCATTGACATCTACATCTGTCCTCGATTAAGAATAAAAACGCAAATGCGTTGCCACCCTTGAGGACTAAGATAGAACGTACGTGGTACAGCCATGTTGCAGCTATATTACTGGTATAGTTGTAGCACGAATGGGTCGGCTCGACCGGCGAAGGACCACGCTCTCACAGAATAGCAACATAAAATAGCAGCTTAACGCTGCTGTGTTTCGTATGGTGAATGTAGAGAACCGGAGACCCTTTTTACTGGAAACGAGGCATTCCATCTTAGTCCTCAGGGGTGACAACGCATCTGCATTTAAATTCGTAATTGAGGATAGATGTAGATATCTATGGGCCACAGCAAACACTTACCATCAGGTGGACTGTGTGCACGTTTGTCACCTAAAATCCTATAAAAAAACATAATTTTCAGTAAAAAGGGTATCCTGTTCTCTACACTCACCATACGAAACACAGAGCAGTATTGAGCTGCTATTTTACGCTGGTATTCTGTGGAAGCGTAGTCCTTCCCCGGTCATCGGACCAATTCGTGCTACAAGCATGATATAGTTGCAGCATGGCTCTACCATACATAAAGTTGGACTTACCTAGTCGGCCACTTTGTCAATATGGACATTTTACTTAAATGTTCCGGAGAAACTCACGCAATACGAATTTACCTCAAAGAAAACATTCCTTAGACGACATATTAGACAGCTAAGATTGTCTTTTCAAGTAAACATAAGTACAAGTGGGGTAGTGTCTATTGGAAGAGCAATTTAGATCTCTTCACTGTCACATAGATTTGTGAATTACATTTTATTCCTGTATAAGTTAATAAAAACATAAAAATATTGTTGAAGATTATATACAATTTATTTTAGTAAGTAGGTATTCTAATTTTTACGTGGCCATCAAACAGGAGAGCTCTGGGCTATTGCGAAATTTAGCACAATTATCTTAAAAATATGTTGCCGAATTTCAGCATTGATACTACATTTTCTAATACATTACAGCGAATATGTACTAGGTTTTTTCTATACAAGGTATGAGGTTGAACGTTCAACGTTCCGCTCCTGGGCACAGGCCTCCTCTTTTTCTGAGAAGGTTTTAGGGCAAGGTAGTGTTCACCACACTGCCCTAATACGTGTTGGCGGACTTTGCAACTCTTCAAAATATTTGTTTTATTTTTTAGACGTGCGGGCTTCCTCACGATGTTTTCCTTTACGGCCGAGTACATGGTAATTAAGCACTTAAAATTGCAACCAACAATTTCATTGGTGCCGGCGAGGTTCGGATCCGTGTTGCCCGCGTACTGTGAAATTTACTGCGAGCGCTTGGCCTCTGAGCTGCCACGGCTCATTTGACATTTCCGAAGGTCTCATCGATATTCAACGCCAAGGAATATTTCCTTTCAACATTCACTGTGAGGCTGCTCTATCTCTTTTTCTCAACATTGTGAGTTACGATATGAAGTAAATAAACATCAATTATGAGTCCATTAGACATTTAGCATTTATAACCAAATCCTGTGAGGTTTATTTTTTATTATTTTTAAATTAAATTTATATTCTATTGTAATTTTCACAAAAGGCAATTAGCTATTGCACAGACTGAATATAATTACGCTAAGACAGACTTAATAGCTAATTTGTAAGTACGACTTGAGCAATGGGGAGGAGGTCCCGACAGAGGTTGCATAATTGACCGAGCCTTGACATGACTTTGACAAACTGTCAAATACCCTAAATATACAAGTAAAAAATGATGGTAAAATAATAAAAATTACTCAAATTATAATAATTATGGACTTTTCCGCTTTAAATTGCAAGAATACAAGTACTTATTCATTTCCAGTGAACAAAAGCGTAGGAGAAAGCATTGCAAATTAAATATTTCAAAGCCTCGGCTGCTCCCAGGCTGTGTTCAATGCATTTCAAGACGTACAATTATTACGCTCGAATTAAATATTCTTTGGTCTAAGTAAACCTGGTTATGAAGTCTCTATTGTTGGGCTATATAGTGACGAGATAATAAGATTTACTATTTTTATGTACGGGGCGAGTAATCGATATTTTTTCCACAAATCTACAATTTAACCATTCAAAATCGTTAGCTTTATTAAGCATCTATTGGGCATAATGCATCAGATGGCGGACACTTATTTTTTTGGACATCATAGACGTCTGAATCGTTGACAAATTTTTCAAAATCTAATGAAAAAAGCTATAGATTAAAATAAAGAGCCATGCTTCAGCTGTATTATGGTTGTAGCACGAATGGGTCGGTCGACCGGGGTTAGTACCATGCTCTCACAGAATGCCAGAGTAAAATAGCAGCTTAATGCCCTTTGTTTCGTATGGTAAGTGTAGAGAACTGGAGACCCTTTCCACTGGAAACGAGGCATTCCATCAACAAAGAATCAAAATGCAGATGCGTTGTCACCCGTTAGGACTAAGATGGAATGCCTCGTTTCCAGTAATGAGGGTATTAAACATATAACTTTTCATTCTTATTTATTTTTTGAAACGAAGTTCCTTATCGCACGGTACGAATATGGCGGATGGGGGTTAGGCGATAAAAAGTTTAAGATTTTTCCGTCACGACTCCCTTTCTATAGTGCGAGCGAGATGGAATAATATCCATCTACCTCGCACTTTTTCTTATCTTGCCATGAAAGAAATATAATTTAAAATGACGCTTGATTTTAATAGATGCTAGTAATTCATTTATTTGTATTTGTTGATCAATAATATAATACGTTTATCAATAATAATATACTACGAAAGGAACTTCGTTCCAACCGAGTGTTCCACGACACTCACGCATGTTTTTTTTTTTATTAGAATATATTATTTTTTACCGAGAGTCAATGCATTTCTTCGGCTAAGTTCAACTTTGAGTAGACAAACTGACGCAATCGAGTAGCTTTTGTGAAGGCTCTTCCAACAAATGATGTTGCAACCAAACTCTTGACACGAAACGTTAACAAGGTACAGTCGATGAAAGCGCTATCTACAATTAGCTTTGAGTTTTTCTCGCCAATTACAGTTCAATTTAAATATTTTCTATTTCTTTTTTGAATTGCTTTATGTTGAGTCATCATCATCATTACAGCCCTTCACAAGACCACTGCTGAACATAGGCCTCCCCCTAAGTATGCCTCAAAGCACGGTTCTGAGCCACCTGCATTCATCGACTTCCTGCATATCTTACCAGGTTGTCACGCCATCTAGTGCGGGCCGGTCTTTTAACATATTGCCAACAGCAATGTTTTGTTCAAAATTTTGATAGAGTATATCAAAAAGAGTTAGATTGACAATCATTATTTCTTTGTGTTCAAATTATGTTAAATTTTTTATCAATCCATAAAAACCAATAAAATTATTGTCGCAATCATATTCTGCGCAAAGAAGCAAACCTAAATGGTTTTATAATATTTAATTTTATTAACTCAACTGAAAGATTTTTCTAAGCATGCTAGAAACTTTGCTTCATATTTTCTAAAGCCGGACATACCGTCCGGTGTTCGTAAAGCTAGCCGAGCACACAGTCAACCTGATAAAAGAATGATATGGCATATAGACATCCACATCTGTTCTCGACTAAGAATCAAAATGCAGACGCGTTGCTACCCCTGAAGATTAATATGGAATGGCTCGTTTCAAATAAAAAGGTCTCCGTTTCTCTACATTCACCGTACAAAACACAGCACCATTAAGCTGCTATTTTCCACTGGTATTTTGTGAGAGCAAAGTTCTTCCTCGGTCACGCCGACCTATTCGTATTACAACTGTGACATAGCTATAACATGGCTCTACCGCTTGTAAGATTTAGAAAGAAATATGAACAATGATGTCATATATCAATAGATATCTTTTTATAATGCGACGAAAATAGAATGTCAATTTTTTCTGACAAGTAATTCCCCGTACAGAAAGTAATTTGTTGAAGAACTATCCGTTGTTTAAATTCGGTGAAGTACTCTTCACCCAATTTACTTTTACAATTGCTTTTCTTATGGGCTAAAATAATTGCCTTTTCAATCAAAAGTGGTTAATTCATTGCTTGATATTAAGTAATAAATATAGTATCATAGGAAATCAATTAAGTTTTCCATCAAGACCTCACTATATTGCAATCATTTTTTATAAAATTAATGTGTTGTTATAACACAGGATTTTAAATCCTTTTATTGCTAATAGATATGACTTAAGAATTAAGAGCTATTCCAAAATTTTGTTGAAAATTGTTGTTACAAAATCATGAAGTGACGTCATTAACATTGCAGTCTGCCAAAAGCTTAAAGATAAAAGTCCACTTCTAAACATAACTGCCCTCAAAAGTGTCTCAAAACACATTGCCTAGCCACTAAGAGACAAATTTAGAAAATATTAAACTGCAATGCAGTTTATTTATTAATGCCTTATGGCCAAATACTCAAACGCTCCTCAATTTTAAGATGCCTTTAAGTGTCGTTTTGTCTCTATCACTCTAAGTCAATGTGACTGTACCACGATACTTATCGACATCTTAAATTTGAGTAGCGTTTGAGTATTTGGCTATTAATCAAGTGCACTTAGCGACTAATGTACAAAGTAAATGTACTTCACATTAGAGGATGTAATAGGATGCAAATTATAGCTTGTTGGTTTACTGTCTTCACAAACAAGCACAAAATTTAATCAATTAATCACAGCACTAAACACAGCAATTAGTTTAGTCTAACAGAAATTGGTTGCCACCATTGTAAACATTGCGATTCTAATAATATTGACACATCTGTGCTTTGTCTGACAGTAGTCAGAGTAACTAACTAGCTTCTGCATCGCACATTCTAAGTTCAAATCCAACAAGAAACAAATCACTGTGTAAAAAACACGAATTATTATCGGTTTTTAATAATTTGTTTTTTTCGTCCAGCTAATATTAGCGACTGTTTACTGGCACATAAGCCACTTCTAATTCGGGATGTTTTGACGTAAATATTACGTTATGTAGTATGACGTAAATATTACGCTTGGTAGCATGCAGGCACACCGAGTTGAAGTGAACATTTGCCACGTGAAAAATTAAAAATATTTCGTTGACATGTAAAGTCTGCCTACTTGCTTTGAGTCAGCGTCCCCTTTCTGCTTTACAGAGTTTCTTTACTAAGACTAGCACAAATGAGGAAAAACCTGTGCCCAGTTGTGATACATATGTATATATAGTGTATATATCTTTGCATCTACGGGTCTGCTAATTACTGAGATTATTATTATCTCTATAAAATCTATAAGTCGTACAAGATTTATGTTAATTGATTTTTATGAAAACACTTCATATGAGCTGGAGTGATTGATTGAGCACGCTCACAGCCAAATAAACACTAACAATTGAAACAATCGTTTATAAGTTCCCGTAATCCCAGATGATTTACGCATGACTTGCCTATATTAGGTACTTAAATCTGGATTATCGTACCCAACAACCGTAACTCACTCGCCGAATTCAGTTTGCACCGTAACTTTAAACTAATAGCTTTTAGCGTTATCACAGCGATTTTTATTTTTATTTTTAAGTTAATTCAGACAATCATGACGATATATCTCCCGTCCACTGCTTAAATTCTTAATTTTTTTTTATTTTTTAATTTTAGCAAACTGAAGTGAGGAGAGAACTTAGATCTTATGGTACAGTACATCTTACGGTAATTGGCTATTGCAGTCCATAGACACCCGCACCTCTGAGCATTAAACAATTACTATTCTCTATTGGCGATAGAATAAGGTGGTAGACGAACTTCTAGGCAGAAAAGGAATTCTTCCACTCTTTCGTCTCTACTAAAGACTTAAACCTAATTTCGTTTTATGATTTTTTTATGATAGTAAGGGTGACATACGAGCATAACGTCTAACAAATTAAGTGGATACTGTGATCACTTAACATCAGGTGGGTCGCATGCTCGTCCCGCCCCCCCCATTTTGTAAAAAATTGTGTGATTACCGCAGCCCACGAACACATCGCCCGCATGAACTCTGGTCTAGTATATTCTTTTAAGGGTAATCCGTTATCTATGAAAAGTCTTCCAATATAATATGTACGAAAACAATTTTATTCTTGGGCCGCGTTTCCACATGCAAGAACACTTGCGGAAGTCTTGCATAAGTTTCTAGCAATACTATTTATATATCGTATGAATTCTTGCAATTTTTTTCTGCAATAAATATCTGGTGAGAAGCTCGCGAATCATACGCGAGCTTCTCACCAGATAGCTATGATGATGTATGATGACGAGATGCCGCGAAGGCTGCAGGTAAAAGACGCGGTCTTAAAATTTATTTGCGTTATTCCATGTTAGGTATTACATACATTGTATTACATAATATCCCATAATTAAAGGATTGAAGAGAGTTGGAATAACTAAAAATAATAAATAAGACGTTTAGTTTGTGATCTATATAAAACATAGTATATAATAATGCCAACACCTACTTTCCTTTCATTGCGAACATGAACATCGAAAGCCTGTAATATTGGATATATCTAATGCATTCTATAAAAACAGAGATGCTCAACAATAATGAATTACTCTGTATTCCAATTTTAAATCGAGTTAACTCCTTGCGAGATATAAGTACGAAACTCGACCAATAAACAGCGAGATCTGTCGCGAGTCGATGTGAACGTGTATAGACTTGCAATCAGTTGCACTCGCAACTGCTTTCAGGAAACGCTTGACAAACTGTCGCGAGTGCGCCTGCTGCGTAGTTTAGGTCTGCACTGTCTGACAGTCTGTCGCACTTTTATTTTGGTGATTGGACGATTCCTCAACTGTTTGCTTTTTAAAATGAACCCAACTTTATCATAATATATTTATCAACTATTAATCACAGCCAGCCTTATTACAAAATATAATTCAAACTTAAGTTTAGATAAATATCAATTAGTCTCGATTAAAATTTTGCCCAAGCTTTATAACTGGATATTATTACGAAAGCCGGATTATCAAATGACTGCTTGAAACTTTCAAGTTGTTTTAAGTTGACAGATAAGCCTTGTCTTAATGAATAGATTCATTTTATGTCATTTATTTCAGTATTGTCCTATGTCATGCATCTATTTAATGAAACTCATAGATATTTAAAACGAAAAATTTATTTAAATATTAAATATAAATTATTATTAAACATATCGCCGTGTAGTGGCGGCGTAATATCATAATATATAATTACTATCTATGTTCAGCAAATAAACTATTGCATTTCAAGGGAATCCACTATTCCATATCGTCCCGTGGGTGTCAGAGGGCAATGACACAGGAGATGGACAGCAGCATGTCCCTGATGACAATGCGGTTGTCAAATCGCCTGCCAAGCGTGGCAATTTTGACAAATATCCCCTCTACGTAGCAATCTATGGTAGAGGCCTCTGTCCAGCAGGGAATTTTGATGGAATTTAATGAATGAATGATTTTTAATAAAGTAAAGTACAGAAAATTAGTATTTGCTTCATTTTGAACGTTGCCTTATAACCAAATAATATTTGTGGAAATTTAAATGCAGCATATCCACTTAAATACGGAACGGAGCTACTTGAAGTTAGCTTTACGTAAGGTTTTAAAACATGCACAAATCATTCCACTTTAAGCGACTAAATTTGTATATATTTTTAATTTACAAATTTTTTCTCAATTTTTAATACAATTTTAGAATTGCATTTTAAAGTGTAGTCGTACTCATATTATGTGTAAAAGTAATAATATAATGTGTAAAAGTAAGTTACATAATGAAGTGAAAAGAAGTGTGTGGAAAATGTCAGTATTATGAATAACGTTGTTATTCCTACCTACGTGCTATTATCTTACTAGATATGCTCGCGACGCCGCTCTTTCATCGGTCGTTAATATGTTTTTTCCTCAATTCTTTCGGTAGAAGAACTTACGTCTATCACAAGTTGAATTTATTACCTATTCTCAAATTATATTTAGCTGGCGGAAATATCATTGGGAGGAAAAACTTGGTTGTTTGTAACTGTCCGTAGCATACAATTTTTTTTAAACAGCAGATGGAAAATCACGTTGTAGAGATTCATTATAAATAAAGTGGTGAATTAGAAATATATAACTCATAAATACCTATTATCTGTAAAAGTCAGTTTTAATCACTTAGATTAAAACTGACTTTTAAATTCGTAATTATAAAAACATGTCATTTAAAATTTTAAAGAATTTCTACAACGTTCAGAGTAATAAAAAAGGGTTTGCACGATGTGAAGTCGCCTTTGTGCACCGTAGATATACAAGGTAGGCAACTTTAAACAAAAGATATTACAGTTGTGTTGTCATCCCTGTGGACTAAAATGGACTAAGCTGAAGCACGTAAATGTGAATACTGCTACTTAACAATATAAAATGGATAATGGCGGAGTCTACACAGACTGTTATAAACATAAAAGGATGTAGGGACCCAAATAAAATGTTGAAGTTACGTTATAATGTTAAGCTCAAAATTAAGTTTCGTTCGCTATCCTCAATGAGTGTGAAATAATTTGTACTTGTAATTCTTATGTAAGTGAATACATTTCTCATGAGAAATAAATAATTTTACACCTCCCAAAATTTGATTTACCGTTCATCATTACAGCCCTTCACAAGTCCACTGCTGAACATAGGCCTCCCCCAAGGAATGCCACAAAACACGGTCCTGAGCCATCTGCATCCATCGACTTCCTGCATGTCTTACCAGGCCGTCACTCCATCTAGTGGGGGGTCGCCCTACACTTCGCCTACCGGTACGAGGCTGCCACTCGAGAACCTTTTTTCCCCATCGGTTGTCGGTTCTTCGAACTATATGGCCGGCCCATTGCCACTTCAGCTTACTAATCCGTTGGGCTATGTCAGTCACTCTGGTTCTACTGCAGATATCCTCATTTTTAAGTTTATCACGTAGAGAAACCCCGAGCATAGCCCTCTCTATAGCTCGCTAAGCGACTTTGAGCTTCCTCATACGGCCAGCAGTGAAGGATTTAGCGTTACAGACTATCAAAGCCCAATGCTGGACAAAGTCCTCCCACATGAGTAATCATATGGGGGATATTTTGGATTGTTATAAGGAACTAGCGATCTGCCCCGCTTCGCACGGGCGATCTCTGAAACTCACAGCGCCACCTATCGGGTTCAATTGTGAATCTAAACTATCCAAGGACCCACTCAAACACACACAACAAATTAAATCAAAATCGGTCCAGCCGTTTTTGAGTTTCAGCGAGACTTACGGACAGCAATTGATTTTTATTTAAAGAATATGCTTATGTCTATCTCCTGTTTTGGTTACCCTTCGTCGCCTCTTTATTTTCAACCGACTTCAAAAAAAGGAGGAGGTTCTCAATTCAACTGTATTTTTTTATGTTTGTTACCTCAGTACTTTTTTCTGGGTGAACCGATTTTAATGAACCGTTTCTTTTATTTGAAAGCTGTTGCTTCTCATGTGGTCCCATGTAAATTTGATCAAGATCTGACCAGTAGTTTTTGAGTTATCCTTAATAATGCGTATTTAATTGACTTCGACTACTATCCATTTTATATTAAATATAGAGACTCAGCTTACACAAAATTAATATGTAATAATTAACAGTAAAGTTTGGTACTTAACGTTAGATTATATTAATTCTAATTTAATAGCAAATTAAATTAAGTCTAAATAAAATAAAATACTTGGAATAAAGATACTGATATAAGTTTTTTTGTGGAGACCACAGAACCCTATTTTCATGGGTCATTGGGTATTTTCATGTGAACCCACTTCAGATCGAAGAATGTAACTGGATGAACTGTTACGACGCCCACGTGATGTAATTATAACGGAGAGTGGTTTTTCTTAAGTCGCTAATAAAAGAGAGTTTTTTATAGTAAATGTATATTATTAAAATATATTTTTATCGCGACAGATATCAACTTTAGATCGTAGTAGGATGATTGTTCAATAAATAATAGGAGGAAGGAATGTTATGAGTTTTTTAATTTTATATAATGTTGTTGTGTGTTATTAAAATGATAGAAACACACGCATTTAAAATAATACGTGATATTTTCAACATTGGGAGTTGAAAATATCACATATTATTCAGATGCTATACTATACGATACGGTACTGGTAAAAGGGTATGACTTTGAGTATTACGGGGTATGAATGTGAACAATTAGTATAATTAATGACAAGTACCTAGATGACGGCTCCGTGGCGCAGTGGCTTAGCAATTGAGTTGCAGCGCTAAGGGCCGCGGGTTCGAATCCCGCACAGAACAAGTATTTGTATGGCCTACAAATAATTGTTCCGGGTCTGGATGTTTGTCCTTGTGCAATTTATGTTTGTAAACTGCCCCCACGATACAGGAGAAAATCCTAGTGTGGAGGTTACGTTTTTTTTAAAAAAAAGAAAAGAAAGATGGTAAACATCTCAAGTTATTTTGTCTGTTTTGACGTTTGGAATATGGTCGGCATCGAATTGCTATACATAAATAAGCTGTCGACAAAATGTTTCAGAAACTTCGCATCAACATCATCATCATTACTGCCCTTTACAAGTCCACTGCAGAACGAAGACCCTTACCCCTCCCCTCCCAAGGAATGCCTAAAATTAAAAAATCAAAAAAAAATTAGAACATAAAAATGTATGCCATCACCAGGTTTACATTCAGGATGTCACACTTTTGTCACAGGAATGTAAAAAGTTGACTCATTTTCAGTTAGTGTACATTTTTAATACCATCCAACGACGACATAATCTATGTAACTACAATATCCACACAGGAAGACGAGTTCCCATAAAAAAGATTAATGCCCCAGGAATCCGAATTACAATGGCAATTAGGAAAAATATATGTGACAAACCTGTCAAAATTAAACGCATAGTACGTTATTGCTCTGCTAAATAATTTATATATCTAAGTTTTTTTAAATTACATTAAATCAGTCTGTGTCTCGTAGTAAGATCGTAATTGGAAGCAAGTAATATTTGGTTTTCCTTGATAAATGTTCTGCAAAATAAAATAAAAAGTACTTGTCGAACAACAGTAACAAATGTATACAATTGAATATTTTTTAACCTATTTTTAATTGAAAGATGCTGGTAATGCTAACACGTTACTAATATTATTTCTAATACAATTATTATTCCTGTAAGCTTAAAATTTAGGAAGTGTTTCACAAAAGTAGTCGAATGGCAGATTGAAATTCAAAACGTTTGAGCCTCGCGGTCCGTACCCTCATACGTATTGAAAACTGAATTGCAATTATAATGCAGTTACGCCTTGCAGGATTTACTCGGGGGTGGTATGATGACCTTGACGATTAAGCTCTTACTTGGGACGGGTGGAAGGAAGCACTTGAAACTGCTTTTCCTAGATCTACCGACTACGTAGACAGTAAACTCACGACTGAACCGCCACTAAGATATAGCAGTTCCTTTTATAGTGTACAACGCTGTTACGACTACCCACAAACCTTATTATTTTTACCTATGTAGCTGTATGGTTTTATGATAGTATACTCGTATGTAAAACAATTTATTAAATAGGGGTCGATGACTTCAAATCCAATGGTAACAGTAGCCTCAAAAGACTGAATTCACTTTAACTTTTATGATGAAACACACATTTAATATTTTTTGATACACACATTTTAAATTTTGACGTGGATATTTGAAATGTACAAATCGTAACAAACAAGTATTGTTCGAATACAGAAACGCAAATCATAACAATTGGCTCAATAAAGAAATATAATGATGACACTGAATCGCTATTTAAACGTGTACTTGCAGGTGTTCCACGACGGAATTGAGTAAAAGTTATATCAAATAAAATGGCTTGTTATTTTTCAGGTGATATTGAGAAAGTATTTTATAAAATCGTTTTTATTTTATCTTATGAATAAAAAAAACGAAATCGAACAGTTCTCGCTAACGCCCCGTCTGTTCGATGAGACATCTTAGAGGTTGAATAGAGTAAGAAGCACGTTATACGTTATATGTAATACTCGTATATAGTAACTAGTAACTACCAAAAATCACGTTGTTTGTTCTAAATTTCTCCCCACTTTAGTGCTTTTCGGTCAACAATTGCGGGGAGTGAGGTAACGTTTTCATACCTACACACAGTTCTACAAGACGGCTTTTAATTAATGATAATTTTTAATTACATCTTTAAGTTACATGTATACGTGAAATAACCAGACTGCAGCTGTATACCACCAGTAAAGGAGCCAGTGGCGGATTATCCTTAAGGCAAATTAGGCACGTGCCTAGGGACGCAAGATGAAAAGTTTTAAACGAAAAAATTCGTGTACTTGATTACTCTTACATTTTACTGACTATTCTTACACGTATATTTTTTTTTCTTATTTAAAAAAAAACGTTACCTCCACACTAGGATTTTCTCCTGTATCGTGGGGGCAGTTTACATACATAAAATTCACAAGGACAAACATCCAGACCCGGAACAATTATTTGTAGGCCATACAAATACTTGTTCCGTGCGGGATTCGAACCCCGCGCCACGGGGCATAATCTAGTTTATTTGCAAATAATATAGTTTATTTGCAAAATGAGTAGTTATAATTTATAACATATGGCTGCCAGAGGGGCGTCAATAAGTTATTGCCTAGGGCGTTGTCGACATTTAAACCAACTCTGAAAGGAGCACACTCCCACAGAATATCAAGGTAGAGTAGCAGCATAATGGTACTGTTTTTGTATGGTAAGTAGAGAACTGGAGATAATTTTTACTTTTAACAAGACATTCCATTTTAGTCCTGAGGAGTGACGCATCTGCATTTCGATTCTTAATAAATGATATATTAACTTGTCTATGGGCCATAGCATACACCTAACATCAGATGGACCATGTTTTTATAGATAAAGGTCAATCATGTCATCCTTACTTTTATAAAAAAATCTTTCGCCTATTTTTGATGTACTCCATATATGTATATCTGATAATTAAGAATTAAAACTTTACACCAAACTCTGGGCTCTCCAACTCGTATCTCTAATAATATTAAAAAGTCGCACAAGAGTCGACGCTCTTCAAACGAGAAACTTTTTTCCAAAGTTCGTATTAAAACACCTTAATATTTATTTCCTTTTAAAGATAATATTTCCTTTATCCGTAGCATTACTAACGTAGTTCGCCCTAATCAAAAGTTTTACAATTTAGGAAGTTAGGTTCTCATTAGTTACACAAAAATGTTCGATGCCCGTTTTGACACCTATGTAAAAGTAAAGTAAAGTAATATACTCGTACGTCTCACTGCTGGGCCTCTGAGAGGATTCATGGCAAGCAAGTTTTTTTTTTTTTTTTTATTTTATTTATTCAAAGAAACTTACAGCTCTTATATCACATTTGAATCTAAGGTGAATGTTAACAATACATTAACCAGAACGGTTTCCAACATTAAGAATTACATTGCGAAAACTTTAGACATAATTAAATGAAGTACATATTTGTGTTTGTCAAAGAGAAAAACATACTTAATGCATGCCTAATAGCAATGTTAGTAAAGGTAATTTTATATTCAGAGAGAGAACAAGAAGTACACACTGCGCCTAAGCGTGATCAACTTGCTTAATAGATGAAATATAACCGCTTAGTTTGCAGTTAAATATATCAATATGGTTATATCGTTCATTATGTGTGTTGCAAGCACGGACCAGAAACCGATTTTTCTAATACTTAGTTCTGCAAAAAGGAGTAGAGAATACTGCGTTGGAGCGAGCACTTAACCTAGGGCATCTAAATGAAATACGACTTAGAAGGAAGGGGGAATCTATATAGTTATGTAAAAGTTTAAACAAGAACACCTGATCACGCCGTAATTCTAATGAATGATGTAGCGCAGAATGATCCTTAAGTCTTTTCAGAAACTTATTTTGAATCCTTTCTACTTGTTCCACGTAAGTAGTATAAATAGGGTTCCACACCGTAGATGCATATTCAAGATGACTTCTTACTAAAGAATTATAGAGCATAATATACGTGTTTATGTTTTTGAAGTCCTTGCATTGTCGGAAGACAGAAGTTTTCGTGTTGTCTTCGAATTTTTTTTTTTACATCAATTTACATACACTACATATCACGTTGAAGTTCTATTAAACAAACAAGCAATGTGTCACAAGTGAAAATATCAGTTTCCATCATTTGAATTTTTTTACTTATTGTTACAAATTATATTATTATATTATACTTCCAAATATAATAATATAATTTGTAACAATAAATTATATTATTATATTTGAATATTGAATTTTTTTACTTATTGTAACAAATTATATTATACTTCCTTCCAACCTTAGCACTAATACCCGATTTTAGCTCAATAATCTCAACCTCAATCAACATGGACAAGACAATGTTCAGGTGTATAGTTCATGACACACCTATGCCGGTTCCTGTTTTGTCGGGAACACAATGCTCGAAGTTGTTAAAGAAAATGTTTACCTAGAACAAATTGTCCGAAATTAGACCAAGAGATCAATCGACAGATCCAACTCGCCTGGGCAGCGTTCGTAAGATTTCGACATATTTCGATACATTTTCTCATCACCCAGTGATGACATAAATATTTTTTAAGTGTTCCATCGCAGCTGGCCGTATGATAATGCTTAAATTCGCTCAGCGAGCTATGGAGAGGGCTATGCTAGAAGATTCCATCCAGAATCCGTTACGATGATATCGGCAGTAAAATCAGAGTAATCGATATAGCCCAACGGATCAGTAAGCTGAAGTGATTGTATGCTGAAGTGGTCTGGCCATATAGCTCGAACAAGCGAAAATCGATGGGGAACAAAGGTTCTCGAGTGGCATCCTCGTATCGGGTAAATGAAGTGATACACGGCAAGTCGGTGGATACAGGTAACCTAGAACCGTGTTTTACGTCGTTCCTTAGGGAAAGCATAATATTATATTCAGCAACCAACTTGTGGTTGTAATGATGATGATGGTTTTTATAAGAGCGCGTCGATGATCACACAGCAATATTTTTGCTGCGTATAATATTTAACGAAAAATGTAATTTTATTTCGTAAAAATATTTATAAAAGTGCTAGCTGAGAGGCCACAA
This sequence comes from Parnassius orleans, assembly GCA_029286625.1. Lineage (NCBI taxonomy): Eukaryota > Metazoa > Arthropoda > Insecta > Lepidoptera > Papilionidae > Parnassius > Parnassius orleans. The sequence continues at coordinate 5,218,302 of JAGSMP010000022.1, read as the reverse complement.
CGTTATTAAATACCCAAGACGCTTTTGTGTGCTATTTATAAAGGTTTTTGTTTGATACCGTCCAAAATCATTAGGAATTGACATTTTTTACATTTTCGACATTTTTGTTACAAATTTATATAAATTTTATAAAATATTTTCTTATATTTTGATTAAAAAACAATATAATATTATAGTCTTATGCATATTGAATATTTTCTATCCGTCCGAATGAACATATTTTAAGAAACTAATATCAAGTTATCTCCTTTATTAAAAAAAATTATGACTGTGTATGTATATCTTTCAGTCAACAGACTAGCCTTTTTACTAAACGGCGCCGTTCAATTAGCGGCCTGAATGATATTCAGCCGATGCGTCTAATACAACATTGCACCTATCTTGTAATATCAGTGACAGTAGGTTAAGGTGCGGCTGGGTTGGCCCTTGGGCCACCCTAAAGCCGCGTACGTTTATACAATACAGCACATAGCGCACAATTAAGCACACACCACTAACCGACTCACTGAATGAAATTAATAGGGTTGGTCACCCTATTAATTTTATTTAAATACCATGCAATGTCAAGTTAGGATGTTAACTAACTTATAAAAAGTTTAAGTTTAAGAAAATATTTATCTTCTAAAATCAAACTGCACTGTGATCGAGACGCTGTTTCCTTTAAAAATATTTCAAAGAAAAGTGTAAAATATTTTTAAGCCTTTTATGAGAAAAATTAAAATGTTGAATAAATATTCGATGCATGGCTATTGCAGCAAATTTTCACATCTCTAATCAGAAGCTTCTGTGTGTACTAGTCATCCCATAAATATTAGGTAAAAGCTGGACATATTTCAGGATTTCGGTAGTATCCGTTAAGCTTGCATTAACACAAGCCATTTCAAACAGAACATAATACTGGTATAGTCATTCCAAAAGTGATTGTATTTTTAACTAATTTCTACAATAAAGAAATAAATGTGGATGTTTATACTTGTATAAATGAAACGGTTGAAGAATTATTGAAACCATTGTATGTTTTTGTCTTTGTGTCTGTGATTGTTACCTATATTATTTCATATCTAGACGACAGTTAATACGAAAAAAAAAAAAAAAAAAACTTTTGACCACAAAGCTTAGTAGTAGTAGTGTCTCCCAACGAATAGGTCTTAAGATGAACATAAACAAGAATAAGGTCAGGTGTAGAGTTCATGTCACACCTATGCCGGTACCTATTTAGTTGAGAACGCGCTCGAAGTTATTGTCGAGTGTGTTTACCTTAAAAAAATTGTCCGAATAGGTAAAGCCAACTTCGGCCTACTGCTAACCAGATCAAACTCAGCTGGGTAGCGTTCGGGAGACTATGACCGCATAACGACAAATTTTCTCATCACCCAGTGATGACATAAGTATTTGTGACGTGTTCCTTCACACATTCTTACCTAGAACAAACTGTCCGAATAAGCGAATCCAACTTCAACCAAGATATGCGACTGTTATCCATAATATTTAATATCCAGACGAAAGTAATTACAAAAAAGATAATGTAAAAAAAATTATCAATATTTGTACCATTTTCATTCAAGTCAACGCTAATATCAGGATAACTGAAAATAAGCACATTTCCTTTAACATTAGCCTTATGCTTAGTGCGGTCCTTTTGCCCAGTGCGCCTCGATACATAGTAAAGTAACGCAATGTACTCGTACATACCTACATAATAAGAAATTAAATTTTTAATCTTATAATATGTATTATTTTCCACGCCCTCGGGCCTCTTCCGTTGTAAGGAGGTTTTTCTTATTAGTCACGCTTGGTTTGACGATCACAGTAACAGACGTCTCACACCTTGGGGGCTCCTGTCCATCGCCAGTCTGTATAATTTACGTCGTGCATAAACGGGATGGTATATCGTCATTCTATCGAAAACTATACGATTTTATAACGAACTATTCATAGTCGCCTCTTAAGACACCCACGGGATGATACTTGTATACAACATGAAACAAAAACACTGTGGTTCCCGTAAAGTGTGTTATATAAATCAGTATTCAAACGTAAAGCGAAAAATTGCGCGTGTAATTTTGTACACACGTACGAAGTGAAACTTCTTTACGACATATATATATAATTCTTCTTTTATATTATATTTTACATAAGTAGGTTCAATAATAATATACTCATGCAGCCCAGCGCGGCGGTGAAACGTTACAAGAAAACGTGATGTGTTTGATAATACCGTACTAAATTACTCCACTGCGTCGATAAATAAGTTTCACTTCAATAATTTTACTTCAGAAAACTACACCATATTTTTTTATTTAATTTAAATTAATTTTTATTTGCTAATTTTATGTGGTTTTAATACCTCTGCATTAGGGAGTAAGAGTAATGTCAAAGACTCCGCTTTACCGATGCGCGTGTCAGTCAGTTATGGCTGATTTGCACAGGGACAGTAACTGGCTCCAAATTCAAGGCAAGTCAGTGCTGACCCGCTACTGGCATAATGTAAATTGATTTGAAGTCAGTACAGCACTTTCTGCGCGACTGCTGACTGCGTGTAAACGGCGCAAGTCAGTCCTCGGCGCCAGCACTGGCGCCTGTTACTGACCCCGTGTAAATCAGCCTTCAAAAGTTATAAATCCACATACAATTTTCAAATAAAAATTTACATCAATTAAAATGCGCGAGTTTTTGGAAGTAAAGATATTTGTATACGTTTGAATACTGATTCTGATAACGCACTTAACGGGATCTACAGGGTTTTTGTTACATGTTGCATATATTACAGCATCAACATCAAAAGTGCAAAACATTAGCAATGGAAGTGGCCCATGTCATACACATGGAGATGATGAATACCACATATTGATTATCAATCTTTGAAAACTAACGCATCCAATCGCCATAACACGTCTTAGTGTTAAATCGAATCACGTACACACCTGTAAATGGCGTGAATATCAAACAAAATTATGGTTATATTTTCATATGTTTTGTTTCATAAAAATCATCATCATTATAACCATCATCATAATCATCATCACCATCACCGTCATTACAGTCCTTCACAAGTTTACCGCTGTGCATAGCCCTCCCTCAAGGAATGTCATAAAACACGGTCCTATGTCACCTCCATAAATTAAAAATGCAATAAATTCATTATGAACTAAAAACCGAACGGACTCAGATAATGTAAGCGTACATAAGTGCGTAGTACATCTATATCTATGGTAGATAATAAGTTCGTTGCCAGAGGAACGAGAATATAGGATATACAAAAAATATCTAATATATAAAAATTTATTTTTGTTTGTTCATATTTTATGCGTGTCCATACCGTTCATCAGATTGAGCTAAAACTTTGTGGCGGCGCTGTCGTCGCGCCACAAAGCGAAATACATTGAAGCCTAAATCGCGCTATCAAAGTTCCGAATTAAAAACAGTATATATACGAACTACCACTCGGAGCGTTGGCCGCTCCCCGGGCAGCACACCTTGCCCGGCGGGAGATTTTCCCTTTTCCTTCCACCCGCCACAACTTTATCAACATATTGCTTACACTTCCGCAAAGGTGTCGTACCGACAAATTTATCTGAAAGTTACACATTACTCAACTTCAATGAATGTATTATCATCATTCCTATTCCTAATTAAACAATATAACTCTTCCAAATTTAAAACGATGTTTCCACAATTATTTCTTTTGCGGTAGCAACGCGCCGGGTACCAGCTAGTACAATATAAAAAAAAAGAAAATAGTGTAGCCTCGCCGATCTCAGTAGTGCTAGAAATAGTAGAAGTAGTGTAGCGGTAACAAACTAATTCAATATATAAGCGGCGAAGATTTGTTCCGACGGGAAGATATAATTTCAGAATATACCTTTTTTGTCATCAGGCAGTTTACATACATTTCACAATAACAAACATCCAGACACAAAACAATTATTTGTAGATCATACCAATACTTTTTTGTCATCACCTCGAGACTACAAGACTTCTTTATTTTCCTGCGTTGACTTTGAAGGCAACTCTGCATATTTCACCTACAATAATTATTAATAATTGAAAAAACAAACGTAACATATCTAACTACAAATTACTTTTTTATATAACTCATAATATCTAATATAAGTTTTTCTATATAATTTAAGCCCTCGCCCTTTTCACGTCCGATATTTTTTTTATATGTTAAAAGTTATTATATTTTAAAAGTCAGTTTTTAAAATGGAAATAAAATTCAAATCAAAGCAGTTTGCGAACGTTCGATATATTTGCACACCGGAGCACTCTGTCATGCAACTTTTTCCAATGCAAATTTTGCGGATAATAACGATTTTATTTTTAGAATATAAAGAAAGATGCCAATTTTTCACCTGACTGAAATGAAATAAATCTTAAAATTCAGCTAATTGAATTGTAAATTAATTACGCTTATCACAATGTTAAAAGAAACGCAGGAGAAAAATATTTTTTAATATTTCTTTAAGATAATTCTACGTCAAGGGTATACGTATTACCATATTTTGAACGCATCTCAACTACCGTTTTTCTAGGACGTTCCATTTTACACACTGCTACTTGAAATATTCAACTCTGATTCTGAGTTTTATACATATCATATTTTATGTTTTATTTAAGCAGTAAGTATTTCTTTATTAGTCTTTGTATGGTACAGATTAATTAAAAATAACATAATAATTAAATAAATTAATCATGCAGTATGGCATTGAGTGCGCACGAGTTTTTCAAGTTTAATTTTTTTCTAAATCAAGTTAAGTAAACAACACACTTGCTTTTTTTTATTTGTCTCATTATTTTATTGTATTAGGTATATACTCCATGACGCTGGTAGTTAACGTAAATATAGCAACGAATTATAATACTTTCATTTCTTTTTTCAAAAAAGAAATACGATACGGTCTGTTTTTGATGAAACTTCGGCTAATAAAATTGTATAATAAGATTAATCAGTCAATCAATTATTAAATCAGTCATTTAGAGATAGCAATAGAAAATGGTTGATTATGCTAAGCAAAAAAAGTAACAAAAAAGGCATTAGAAAGGAACAGCCCGTACAACTATTGCTATGGAGTATTTTCTTGTATTCTTATCGTAATTACGTACTCCAAGATAAGTTTTCGTTTCGTATTAATTTTTTTTTTCATCGCTTAGCTAAAGATTTTATTTCTGAACGAACAAATTATGATTTTCTTTGCTTAGAATTATTTCTAAACGAAAAATCTGAAGCTTAAACTAAGTAATTCTTGAATAAATCTAATTTAAGAGATATCATCGTGCTTAATTTCTATTTGATTTATATTTAAATCAGAAAATTTGTCTATTTAACGTTTTAGTACTATCTAGTATTGAAATTATTCTTCATTAACTAAATAAAACGTTCGAATTAATAGTGGATTTAGATTTATTTTAAAAACTTTGAAACTATTACAGTATTCGTTTAGCATAGATATTTTTTTTTACTTTCAGCACTAGAAGAACTATATGTACTGTATGTAATGAGGAAATGCCCGAAAGCCCACATGAGTACATTGATCTATACTCACAGAGCTTATTTACATTCAAGAACACGATTGCATACCAATTAATCATTATTGATGCATTTAGTGCCTCTGTTTAGTTTAGTTTAACATAATACAAAAGTATAAATAGGTAACCAACAACATAATAATATATAATGCAACAAGCTGTCTTATGCCAATAGAAATCTCCTCCGATATTATTCCGATATTATTATCCCATTACAAACAGTTTTAATTTTTGTGTACTATTAAATTTTACTCAAAAATTATACATATTTACCTTATTATAAAAAGTACTTATATGAAATTAAGAATACCTAGGGATCTACCATAATTCAAATACAAATAGTTTATGCGCTCAAATCCGTTGATTGCTATTCTATGTTATACTATTGCTTAATTTGCCCACGTTTCGCAACCAGCTCACGGTTCAGTAACTTTAACAATCCATCTATCCATCCATTAGAGCCTATAAATGTCCGCTGCTGAATATAGGCCCCCCTCATAGATTGCCTCATGGGGGATTTTGTTGCCACGCTTGGCAAACGAGTTCGCTACCGCAGTTTTTAGGGTTCCGTAGTTACACAACAAGGAACCCTTATAGTTTCGCAATGTCCGTCCGTCCGTCCGTCATTTGGTATGCCAGATACCAAAAGCGATTGGAAAGTTTCGCCACTTTTCTCAATACTTGTAAAATTAATCCGCAATTAAAAGAGAAGTATGGATTAGCTGCTCAAGAAATTTCAATAATTCTCCTACCTTTTGACTTACATTCTTTAACTGCACGTTCTAGCTTCTGAAGTTAAAAAAATACAACATTAGTAAGTAAAATAAAATAATAAAACAAAACCTCAAAAACAAAGTAATTTCATTCTTACTTCATCAGCACTTGAAATTTTAATTGCCTGAAGTTACACCATAAACTAGTAAGCGCACAAACCTTGTTATTTATGTGTAATCATTTCAATCATAGACTAATTTGAATTGATTCAAGCGGAGAGCTTTATACTACTTTAAACTATTTAAAGAAAAATAATAAAGCTATTTTATTCTGAATTTTAAAGGGTAGGTGTTAAAAAAGATGTTCTTCTAACATATTTACTATTATTTTAATAAGCTAAGTATAATAAATTGGTGAAAATAATCGTTTTATCCCCAGTACTTTCTTAAAAATGGTTGGAATTCACATGGTCGGAATTTTAAATTTCTTATGTAAATAACCTAAATCAAAATATCTTTATAACTAACTATTTTCCTAGGGGTCTTTCAAACTATTTTTTTTTCTTAAATTTGTTAGTGTTTTCAGATATTTTAATCTTTGAAATTGTCGCTAAAAGGGAAATGAAGGAAACCTCTGTTTAGTTATCTTGATAGGATCAACAAATACTGTCTAAAAAAAAATTTCTGCTAACTTTTCATTCAGACGTCAAAATTTCCTAAATTTATGAGTAATTAACATTTGTGTCATATTTAAGCGGTTGATGGTCATAATACTTAACAGAAAAATGATATATTCGACCCAGACAGGATAAATTTAAAGCATAAACTTGCATATATATCGGTATGATAAAGTACGCAGAGTTTTTAATAATAGCACACCTAACCTCAATATTTATATGCATGAATAACCTACATACGCGTGACATGAGAAAATTATTAATTAACACTTAAAACCACTGGACTAGCATGCTCAATAGGTCCCATAATTAAATTTATTCGATTCCAGATATAGCTCGACGAACCGACTACCGATGGGGAAGAAAGGTGCTCAAGTAGCTACCTCATATCGACAAGCATGCAGAAATACAGGGCGGCCCCCACTTGATGAAGTGAGACGCAGAAGTTTTTAAACGAAAAGAAAAAATTAAGTAAAACCTACTTACATAAAATTAAATATACTTTCTCTAGAGAATTCACCATCGAATTCACAATTGCACCTGGTCTACTTTATTACTCCTACATTGCCCTCAACTTACTTGCTTATTTGTACTCTAAGGATATCCACTCTCTCATCACGTTTTTCATTCAAGTATTACGTGTCGTAATTATTTTACAACTGGACTATATTATAATCTATAATATAATTTATTTGCAAAATAAGTAGTTATAATTTATAATATATGGCCGCCAGAGGGGCGCCGATGAGTTGCCTAGGGGAGCCTAGGAGGACGCTGTCGACATTTAATCCACTTCTGGATGCAGGAAGTTAATGGATGCAAGTGTATTCAGTGTGCTTACTTTGTGGCATTCGAGGCCTATGATCAGCTGTGGACTTGTAAAGTTTTGTAGTAAAATAAAATAAGAATTAATTTATTTACGTAATATTGAAATATATACAATATTAATAAACTATAATAAAAAAAACTAAAACTAAAAACTTAAATAAGTCCTTCTCCCCGTGGTATCGTGCCAAGAACGCTGGCTGCGTTTTCTCGCTGAATAGCTATACTAAGCCTTTGAGCGGAAAAAGAACCAGCCCACTTATCACCAGCAGCGATGACCAGTTTTTTTTAGAAACTTTATCGCATGTGGACCCCACGGACTGATATTCTGGCAAATGGCACAAATAAAATTAAAATAAAAAATAAATTTCAAAAATTCAAATAAACAATATTTTAACTTACACTTTCTAAGTTGTAAAAGTGTAATTAATAAGGAGTGTAATAGGCGACACACCAACTTTTTCGTGAAACTTCTTTTACCTCACTTGCACGCGATCAAGCTTGCTTGCACGCTTGATTTATTGACGGATATGATTGCGACGAACAACTTATGACAGAAAATCTATCCAGTAACGCTAAACTCAAATTTCTCAGGAAGGTAACTGGCAGCGGCAGCAGCAAGAGCAGTGGAGTATGGTCAAATGTAATGCATTTCAACTGGCACATTCTAGAATATTCAGCAGTGGTCTACAGAAAATTATTTATGATATGATGAATGAAAGTCAAAAATTATAAATGCATTTACTCAACTAATACATAAATCTTGCGTATAAATCAACATTGCTCGATCAAAGCATAAAATATCTTATTCAAATTCGAAAAAAAAATTGACCACGTAAAGTGATCGCCGTGTAGTTGCAGTGTAAGAGAATTCACTACCCCGTATCATTCCATTAGCCTCGTAACAAACAACATAGGGAAATTAAACAGGCGGTTGGCAGCAGCATCTTCATGATAACAGCTGAAAATAGTAAAAAATACGATTTGCAAGCCGCCTGAAAATGTGGCCGCTATGTCACAAATCAATATATGAGGCAGTCTATGAGAAAGGCCTATGTTCACTAGTGGACTTTTGATAGGCTGCAATGGATCAATTAATTACCTTCGGTAAAGTGATATATCAAACTTTAAATAACTAAAAACTGATTAAGTAGTAATACTTAATAATAATTTTATGACATACACAAAAATAAAATTACACAAATCACAATTTGATTACCATTTTTACAATTTTTTGCATTTTACAAATCTTTGACTCCTGTGCTAGGATAGCCTGTGTTACAGGAATCAATGCTCTTCTTTTTCTCTTGCCTATATTGTACATAATATGTTACTTACAGTGTGCAATAATTGTGTGGGCGCTCTTAGGTAGTGTGTGTGTGTGTGTGTTTGAATTTAAACTAGTAAGAACTAATTTAATAAGTATTGAATCCTAAATGAAATAATAAAAGGCTAATTGAGATTATGAAACCACCGGTATTGCTCAAAAGTTGCATGAAAACATTTCAACGTATAACTGTTTTATATATAACGAGTACAACAACAATTTAAACGAGAACAAGAATGGCGTTTATAAACGCAAAGCGCTTTTATAAAGTCAAGTATAGGATGTTGCCGCTCAAGAGATCTAGAACGAAGATTGAAACAGTGCTCTATACAACCACCGCACCGCTAAGCTGACCTAAATGGCCATGATATAATCTTACATGCTATAATATTATTTTAATAATAATAAAGGTATCTCATTTAAAAATTAAAAAAATAATAAATATCGCGAGGGGAAAACTGTCTACCCCTTTTTAAATATATTGTGCGCACGAGGGAATGTGAGGTTTGGTATAGTTAAAGTTTATATAAAGAATGAGTGCAGTAAACAAAAATAGAATAGAATAAAATCATTTTTATTCAATATAGATTACAAGAATACTTATTGAAAGTAATTTTTTACTTTCATCACTGGTTCATAAAAAAACTCTGTCCCGGAAAGAACCAAAAAGAAACCCAGCGGGACTTTTTTTTAAAATAAAATCAATTTACAATATATTATTTTATACAATTGGTATAAAGACATTAGAAACAGCAATGTAGCCACCACCTCATTCCCAGGGTTATTATCAATCATGTACTCGTTAGTAGTATAATATTACACTACTAACGAGTACATGATTGATAATAACCACTGGGAATGTGTGCATACATTAAATTATCGTAAATATATTGAGAGGCCAAAGTTAATATATTTATTTCTTTAAATTTTTTTCTAAGCGATTCCTTCGGACCTAGGTTATAAATTGCTCGTATGGCTCTCTTCTGCAAAACAAAGATAGTTTCAATGTCAGTCGCATTACCCAAGATTCCATATATGCTATATAATATGCTATAGAAATAACTAAAATAAACTAATCTAGCTGTAAAAAACAAGTAAGGCAACACATGTAAGGTCTCTTAATCTTTTTTACAGCATATGCTGCAGCATTGCAGCTTCGCGTCAACTGTAATTCCGAGAAAAACAGTGGATTCAACAAGACCCATGTTTATATGATATGTTACAAGTACATTAAATGAAATAAAATGAAACACACATTGTTTACATTCATACCGTTATTATCAAACACATAATTATTGCCGCTTGGAAAAATTACGTCGTTAGTTAACGTTCATACTGCCAATGTCTCAGAGTAAATAAAATCATATGCATGTTAAGCTCATTCTGCGTAGATCGGACCAAAAATTAATATTCAAAAAACTGAAGGTAGCCGGACTAACTATGACATTGGGACGTCATATGTATGTTATTATAATCTAAGGTCAATGTCAAATCCTTAATAGTCTGTGACAACAATCAAAGAGAATATCAAATCAAAGTAGCGATCAAAGAGAATATAATCACTAGGTAGCAATTGTCGCTAAAGAATTTTAAAATGCTACCAACAAATAATTAATGACAGATTAAATATTCCTTTTTCAATAGTGTGTGGAGAATATCAAGGCAAAAATAATATTTTCTTTATATTTTGTATATTAGATAGTAGTTTGGAAGTGAACAGCTTGGTAAAGTCTTTATTTTATGCATTGATATATATGTACTACGCACTAGATTTCGCATTCCGAACATTCACTATGTTCAACTGAACTGTACTGCAATCCGTACACCTTACTTTAGTGTCATTTACTGTGGCTTCAATATTCATGCAGTGTGGAGCGGCGATAATAATACGAGATTTCAAATTAAAGTTTAAACCTTACGTAAATAACAATTCAGTAGTCAAGTAAGTAAAATTTTTTGTTGTTCATGTGAATAAATAGGTAATAATATCGTAATATTTTACTATCTACCGCGCATGCGCGAAGACATAGAGTAGCGCACATTTTTTGTTTGGAAGAGCTTCTCTAGTACGTAGTTTTATGACATTTTAAGAGACTTTATATAAACAACTTCTAGTACCGATTAAATTATTTCTATTGTATTTATATGCATTGAGTCCATAACAATATAATTATCTGATATGAAGGTAAATTTTTATTTACCTTTTGTCTCAAGCTTTGGTGAATGAGGTATATGTAAGTGGTTTAACTCTGCGTTAGTAATAATTATTTGATATGGTGGTGGGCAACTAAGTGTAGATATCTGTTCATTGTTTCAACAAACTGTCTGGTATATAATTTTAGAACCATATTGTAACCTGCATCTTTTCCATGCCTGACTAGAATTCGTTACAACGAGATTGACATAAAAGAAAAATTACAGTGTTGTGTCGTTGTAAGAATATCCACTACCCCTTAACGTCCCGTGGGAGGCAACAGCGGGGGCAAATTTTCTTCTGAGTAAATTCTACCACTTAACTTTTAAAGTACCAGTTACTACATTAAAATCCCTGTATTTCTCACTTGTAGATTCTATTCTCAGTTATGCTCAGGACAGTTATGGTCTTACGTTCAAAAGTAATATTTATAAGCTTGAAGCTCTTCAGATTAGATTTTTAAAATTACTTGTAAACAAAAAAATACTAAAGCTAATTGCAAAGGTAACTACTCTCAATTATTTAAAATTTGTAAGATTCTACCGGTTAGTGTAAAGCATAAATATCTATCTAACACAATCAAGGTACCCGTTCGATGTCCGACGGTAAGTTAAAAAAAAAAACAAAGAACAGGCTAACGCGCCTGCCAGACTATAAAATACAATGAGGTATAGGAGCACACGACTGCGTTTCGTTTTAAATCATAAGGCGGCCAGTAAAATCGCATGGTTGTGACACATTCAACGAATCGGTATACTTATTTCTATAAAGTAGGTTGCACGTATCCATACGTTACAGTGGCCACTTACCATCAGGTGAGGAAAAGTCTGATGCAAGACGGCCTTTATGTCAGACAGGTGCTGGCTACAGGCCCCTTCTCATCCCAAAGGAGTTTTGGGGGTAAGAAAAAGCCCACAGCGTTGTCCCACTGTGTGCACATATCACAAGTCCTCAAACATGTTTTCCTTCTCCGTTGAGCACGTTGTAAATCAGCACGTAAAATGCACGGCGCAGCGGTGGCTTACACAGGTTAGTTACAAGGAAGAGGAATGAAATGTCTGTGTTAGATGTAGTTCATGATATGCCTCCCCTACATTTTTAAATGTGGGAAATCGAAGCCGTTGTATCCTAGTGAGCAAAGCGATTAATTAAGAAGAAATTGACTTAATTATCTTAACCTGATACAAATAGAATAGGGACAAATTCATATTCTTTTACATATTTTGAGCCCTTTCTGAAAGGAACGGGATTCTTTAATTGTAATACTTATTAAGATATTTTCGGCACTACTAACGGTTTCAGATTGCTTTTGTGAATGACCTAATAGAACTGGGTTTTTATAAAATACAACATAATAAAGATTCCCACAAAGGCGAACACCCCATAAGAGTAGTATTTTAATTATAGTTACCTACATAAAGATATTCATTATCCTAATGCCGTATTTTTATATATTATCTTCACTATTGCTGTTCGTTAGTCTCGCTAAAACTCGAAAACGTCTCGAACAATTTGGATGAAAATTTTTCGTGCGTTTGAGTGAGTCCCTGATGGCTTAGATTCACAATTGGACCCGGTAGGTGGTGCTGTTGTCGAAATGTAGAAATCACCCGAGCAAAGCCGGAGCGGATCGCTAGTGTTTAATATTTTTATTACAGCAGCCAAAATTTTACAGATATAATCCACTGTGGATTATTGCATGAACAAAGGATGGCTTTTTCAATCTATGTTGGTCTGAGAGCCCCACGGTTTCCTACACGGTTTACTTCATGCTAGTGAAGTCTCTAGCAATAAAATTGCTTTTACGTTTATCGTCATATTATAATCAATGTTTGAATTAATATTACTAATATTAACAACTAACCTTACTTTTATAATATTAAATAGGAGGATAGTTTGTAAAATTATCCCCTTATTTTATTGGTCAAGCGACTGTATTCTCTAAGACGGACTGTATTCGCAAAGTCATGTCAATGGTTTACCGCAAATCATGCTGAGTGATGACCTTTTTTGGCATGACTTACGATGTACAAAGTCATTATTTTAGCTGTTTTTATCTTAGTTTGTGCCAAAATAAAGTGATTCTTTCTTTCTTTCTTCATATTTTTTTTGTAAGATACCCATAACGAACTAGAAATATTTAACGAACATTTGAAATATTTGCACGCAGTAGTATACATTAATTTTTTGCCGAAGCAAATTCCTCGTTTGCATTCATTTCCAGAAAAAACTTAACCTCGTCGAATAACCTGCGACTTAAATAGCAGTAAATACTTGAGTTCGTTAGTAGTAATTAATTTAAACTAATTTGTATTCACGAGCTAATTAAAAAAAACTGCAATGGAATTTTGCTGAAGTTAACTATAAAAAATTAAATTTTCTCCTTATATTATGATTGCACAAATACGTACCGTTGCTTATTAATTAATGGTGGCTCAAATCTCTCTTTTATACTGCACTTTGATATTTAATAAAATAAACCAAATGAAAGGTAAGTATACTCCATAAACTTCGTTTGAGGATTTAAAACTTTAAATTGCTATTATGGTATTTTACAACTCGCCGATTAAACTTCAAAGTTTATCAAGAATCACTACGGGTCGTATACTTATTATGCAATTTGGAAAACTGTATAGTAAAACGAAATTTAAATCAGGAGCAGTGAAATGCCGGAACAATTGGATATGGAAATTCTTACTTATGTAAATTACATTACGAGGGAAATCTTAAATTATTAGTTTCGGGTATTTTATGTTCTTCCTTTTTCAGAATTTCTTATCATTCCGTTGTTAAGTTTGAACGATGATTTTTTTTGAACTTTTCCTAAATAAAATAAATCTTCCCTTGGTTTTAGAGCCTTGTAGAATATTTAGAGATGATGGCAGGAGACCCGACGGTACGACTTTGCCCCTACTTGCGTAGACACTTTGGCAGCCTCTCATCTCACGGGTACCTCGTTTAGAGCTGGAGCGGCATCAGCGGCAGCTGAACTAGGTAAGTGGCACAAATATGAGTGTCTGAGAGATGATGACATATTTGTGCCATTTTCTGTAGAGATTATCCGTCCGTGGGGTCCTAAAGGAATTGAATCCGCGACTAGTAGTCGCTGCTGGTGATAAGAGGGCTGATTCTTTTCGCGCTCAAATGCTAAGTATAGCCATTCAGCGTTCTTGCCACGATACCGACCGTAGTAGAACTGTATGATAATTTAAGTTTTTCATTAGATGTTGTTAAGTTAGAGACTTTAAAGTATAAACCTAAATTTTAACTGAAAAGGGTATACAACTCTGTGTAAAAAGTATCAGGAATATGTCAATAAAAAGACCCGCGTAAAGAGGTCGTTCTAATTTTTTACTGCATGTTGGTAGCACTGTACTGATTTAGCACGCAAAGTTTGAGCAGGATCTGTCATTTAATTTGTTTAAACTACACTTTTTGTTGGTCATAGTTTTGAGTTATCGGCGATTTTTACAATGGAAAATATTGTTGAACAAAGTGTACCTTAAATTTTGTGTTTCGAATGATATTTCATGTGGTGAATCACTAAAAATGTTGCAAATACCTACGGCGAATCGTGTATATCGAAAACAAGGGCATGAATGGTATAAGGCTTTTAAAGAAGGCCGAGTAGTAGTAGACTTGCCTCGTTCTGGTAGACCTTCAACCGCTACGACCAAGAAAACATCGACAAAATCAAGAAGCTAGTGCTCGAAAATCGACGTATGAGTCTGAGAGAGTTGGCTAGTAGGTGAACATATCTTTAAGTCCGTCCACAACATTCTCATTGACATTTTAGGCATGAAGCGTCGCCGCTCGACTAGTTCCAAAAAGCTCAATTTTGTTCAAAGAGCGCAGCGAAAACATGTCGCTGAACATGGTTCCCGAGCTTCTGGATCCGACCTTTATGACAGTATAATAACTGGCGACGAGACATGGGTTTATGGTACGACATGCAAACAAGCCAACAGTCTTCAGAATGGCGTCTCGAAAGCCAAACAAAAACCGCGGCAAGTCGCTCCAAAATCAAGGTGATGCTGACAGTTTTTTGACTACCGTGGTGTGGTTCACTCCGAATTCTTCAAGGAGAAACAGTGAATAAAGAATATTATTTAGGCGTCATGAAAGTTTGCGTGAGGTATCCGCCGAAAACGTCAGATTGTGGCAACACAACTCATGGATGCTGCACCATGATAATGCACCATCACACACAGCCATTATAGTGAAAGTTTTTAGCGAAACATTCAACAAAGTTCTCGACCAAGCACCGGTACTTGAGGTCCTTCAGAGCTCTTTAATTCCGTCCTCCATGGTGGCATTACACCGGAGGCGTGGAGCAGAAGTGCGGTGGTCTTGTTCTTCAAGAAAGGCGACAACGCTCTCTTGAAGAACTACAGACCGATTTCCCTTCTGAGCCGCGTCTACGTGCTGTTTTCGAGTCATTACGAATCGTCTCGCATGCAGACTCGACGACTTCCAGCCTCCCGAACAAGCCGGTTTCCGAAAAGGCTTTAGCACCATAGACCACATACATACCCTTCGGCAAATTGCACAGAAAACCGACGAGTACAATCTGCCACTTTGCCTTGCGTATGTGGACTATGAGAAAGCCTTGATTCCGTCGAAATTTGGGCGGTGCTGCAGTCCTTCAGGGTGCCAAGTGGACTGTCGGTATATCGAGGTGCTGAAGTGTTTGTACAGTAGGGCTACGATGGCTATCCGAGTACAGAACCAGAGTACGAAACCTATCCAACTGCAGAGAGGTGTAAGACAGGGTGACGTAATATCCCCGAAACTCTTCACCGCTGCATTGGAAGACGTTTTCAAGCTTCTGGACTGGAAAGGATACGGTATTAACATCAACGGCGAGTACATCACTCACCTTTGATTTGCCGACGATATAGTCCTTATGGCAGAATCGCTGGAGGACCTAAGCACTATGCTCAATAACCTCAATAGTGTCTCCCAACGGATAGGTCTCAAGATGAACATGGACAAAACAAAAATCATGTTTAATGTCCATGTCACACCTATGCCGGTAAATGTTGGGAGCACTAAGCTCGAAGTTGTTGACGAATATGTTTACCTGGGACAAATAGTCCGACTAGGTAAGTCCAACTTCGACCGAGAGGTCAATCGACAGATTCAACTCGGCTGGGCAGCGTTCGGGAGATTACGACCCATCTTCTCGTCAGGCATACCTCAAAACCTCAAAACTAAATTGTACAACCAGTGCGTGTTGCCAGTGATGACATATGGAACTGAGACGTGGTCCTTCACTGCTGGCCGTATGAGGAAGCTCAAGGTCGCTCAGCGAGCTATGGAGAGGGCTATGCTCGGGGTTTCTCTGCGTGATAAACTTAGAAATGAGGATATCTGCAGTAGAACCAGAGTAACTGACATAGCCCAAAGGATTAGTAAGCTGACGTGGCAATGGGCTGGCCATATAGCTCGAAGAACCGACAACCGATGGGCAAGAAAGGTTCTCGAGTGGAGCCTCGTACCGGCAGGCGAAGTGTAGGGCGTCCCCCCACTAGATGAAGTGACGACCTGGTAAGACATGCAGGAAGTCAATGGATGCAGGTGGCTCGGGACCGTGCTTTGTGGCATTCCGTAGGGGAGGCCTATGTTCAGCAGTGGACTTGTGAAGGGCTGTAATGATGATGTAGGAGCACACGATTGCGTTTCGTTTTAAATCATAAGGCGGCCAGTACAATCGCATGGTTATGACACATTCAACGAATCGGTATACTTATTTCTATAAAGTAGGTTGCACGTATCCATACGTTACAGTAGCCACTTACCATCAGGTGAGGAAAAGTCTGGTGCAAGACGGCTACAGGCCCCTTCGCATCCCAAAGGAGTTTTGGGGGCAAGAAAAAGCCCACAGCGTTGTCCCACTGTGTGCACATATCACAAGTCCTCAAACATGTTTTCCTTCTCCGTTGAGCACGTTGTAAATCAGTACGTAAAATGCACGGCGCAGCGGTGGCTTACACAGGTTAGTTACAAGGAAGAGGAATGAAATGTCTCTGTTAGATGTAGTTCATGATGTGCCTCCCGTACATTTTTAAATGTGGGAAATCGAAGCCCTTGTATCCTAGTGAGCAAAGCGATTAATTAAGAAGAAATTGACTTAATTATCTTAACCTGATACAAATAGAATAGGGACAAATTCATATTCTTTTACATATTTTGAGCCCTTTCTGAAAGGAACGGATTCTTTAATTGTAATATTTATTAAGATCTTTTCTAGACTAACTCCGCCATTGCATACCAGTATGCATTACAGGAGGGTTATTGGACATATATTCGATACTCTTTCTATGCGCATTCTCAAAAATGCCTAGTCAACACTAATAACTGACAATGATCTTTATTTATAATTTTAAAAACAATTTAAAATATTTGCTCTATTAACTAATATTTTAAACCAAAATTTGACTCATCTGTACCTACCTCTAGTTCAAAAAGTTAATGAATTATTCGCTAAAGATTTTCTTCGTTGGTGTACACACTTGTCCTACGTATGCAACATACGTTTGGCGTCAGTCACTCTTGTCACTTCTTAGCGGACGCACGAGTACAAACTTATAGCATGTTTTCTGATTCTGGGAGTGAGTTTGAGAATGATTTACTTAGTCTGGTGTTCATAAATGAATATATCCACGCCATAAAGAAAAAGAGAAAAGTTAAGAAGCAAAGATATTGATAGATTGACAAGATAGGAATTTGGAGAATACCATACATTATGGCTGATTTACACAGGGACAGTAACTGGCTCCAAATTCGAGGCAAGTCAGTGCTGACCCGCTACTGGCATAATGTAAATTGATTTGAAGTCAGTACAGTACTGTCTGCGCGACTGCTGACTGCGTGTAAACGGTGCAAGTTAGTCGTCGGCGCCAGCACTGGCGCCTGTTACTAACCCCGTGTAAGTCAGCCTTTAGTTAAGGCACTGGAAAATGATAACGAATGATTTTTTCTGTACTTTCGTATGACAAAAGTGCATTTGAGGAGATTCATAAAATTATTGAAAGTGAAGGTTGATTTACACAGGGACAGTAACTGGCTCCAAATTCGAGGCAAGTCAGTGCTGAGCCGCTACTGGCATAATGTAAATTGATTGAAGTCAGTACAGTACTGTCTGCGCGACTGCTGACTGCGTGTAAACGGTGCAAGTTAGTCGTCGGCGCCAGCACTGGCGCCTGTTACTAACCCCGTGTAAGTCAGCCTTTAGTTAAGGCACTGGAAAATGATAACGAACGATTTTTCTGTACTTTCGTATGACAAAAGTGCATTTGAGGGATTCATAAAATTATGAAAGTGAAGGTTGATTTACACAGGGACAGTAACTGGCTCCAAATTCGAAGGCAAGTCAGTGCTGAGCCGCTACTGGCATAATGTAAATTGATTTGAAGTCAGTACAGCACTGTCTGCGCGACTGCTGACTAAACGGTGCAAGTTAGTCGTCGGCGCCAGCACTGGCGCCTGTTACTGACCCGTGTAAGTCAGCCTTTAGTTAAGGCACAGAAAAGATAACGAACGATTTTTCTGTACTTTCGTATGACAAAAGTGCATTTGAGGAGATTCATAAAATTATTGAAGTGAAGGTTGATTTACACAGGGACAGTAACTGGCTCCAAATTCGAGGCAAGTCAGTGCTGAGCCGCTACTGGCATAATGTAAATTGATTTGAAGTCAGTACTGTCTGCGACTACTGACTGCGTGTAAACGTTAGTTAAGGCACTGGAAAATGATAACGAATGATTTTTTCTGTACTTTCGTATGACAAAAGTGCATTTGAGGAGATTCATAAAATTATTGAAAGTGAAGGTTGATTTACACAGGGACAGTAACTGGCTCCAAATTCGAGGCAAGTCAGTGCTGAGCCGCTACTGGCATAATGTAAATTGATTTGAAGTCAGTACAGTACTGTCTGCGCGACTACTGACTGCGTGTAAACGTTAGTTAAGGCACTGGAAAATGATAACGAACGATTTTTTCTGTACTTTCGTATGACAAAAGTGCATTTGAGGAGATTCATAAAATTATTGAAAGTGAAGGCTGATTTACAGGGGTCAGTAACAGGCGCCAGTGCTGGCGCCGACGACTGACTTGCACCGTTTACACGCGGTCAGTAGTCGCGCAGACAGTGCTGTAATGACTTCAAATCAATTTACATTATGCCAGTAGCGGCTCAGCACTGACTTGCCTCGAATTTGGAGCCAGTTACTGTCCCTGTGTAAATCAGCCATTATATAATAAAGAAAATACACATTTACGGAAGTCTATTGGTAGCAGAGAAAGACTCGCAGTGTGTAAAATTAAAACCATTTTGCAAAAACATTTTAACAAAGATATTCAGTTTTTTGTGTCTCCTGAAAAATTAGGACGCAATGAATTCCCCTTCTTAAATATATATACGAGTGTACTTTAATGGCGCAGGGCGAATGTGTGCCAAGCACATATACACTTTTTATTCCCTACTCTCATAGTCCTTTTCCTTGATAAATTCGGAATCAAATGCGATGTGAATTACGTTATTACGGCCACTTTGTTGATTTTCACAATATCAAACATAAGCGTATAGTTTACCGAATAATATTATAAGTACATTCGTACCGCCTTACTGAATCGATGAACTGTTCAATCCCATTTTTGGCAACATAACGCGTGCACGGTCCAAGGGTCTATTTGTTTATGAAGTTCCAGGAACACACTGGTCGTATGCGTGGGATTACGTACGAACATCCCCTCCACTTTCCTACGCCGATCTAGACATCGCAGATCGACCTTGCGTCGGACGCGTGTGATTACGTTGCATACGATAAGTGTGTTTATAATGCATAGTTTTTCATACAAAACGAAGAGTCCAGACGTCATAATGTTGCATACGTAGCGTACGTGGGGCCAGTATGTCTCTACCTTTACTCACTCTTAACTATTTTGAAATGTTTTTGTCGCTAATCAGCAGAAAATCGACTGGTGTATACTGGTTACTGGTTTGTTTTGAGGTATTTCATCACTACATAGAGTAGGTATGCAATCAGTTTGTAGAGGTGTAGTGACCTCTACAAACTCTCTCATTTAATTAAAACGAAACTATTCCTTACAAACCACCATAATTTGTCAATAATTGACTTTCGCGAGGGTAATACTGCATAAGTGGGGAAGTACACACAGTACAGTACAGTTAATAAAGTCATTAAACGCCTGTTCTATTTCGGCTCAACACTGACTACAATTCTGAATTTACTTGAAACCAGTTAATACGATAGCAGTAATGAACTTATGAATTGCTACTGGCCCAAGGTAAATCAATTTACATAACGTAACTCGTGTTATAAATAAAACCAAAGAAATGTTCCTTCTAACGGCGTATATTGTGTTACTTTAATAAAAGTCCACAGAAAATAAAACATTGTCCTTGTTGACGATAAAGGACCTCGGCGTAATGCGACGATTCGTATGCCAGGCCGTTTGTTTTTGTAAGCCGCTGTAATAAAAGCATGTATCCCAGTAGTCTACTCAGCCTCCGTCTCTATGCATTAGAGAAACATTGGTTTATATACACGGAGTAGTAAAGTACGCAATCCTTTCCAACTATTTAAACTGCGCGAAAAGAAACGACAAACTGTATTGCAGTTTGGCAGAAGAAAATGTTAAAAACGTTTATTGTATAATTGCGAGAAAATTAATTTAAAAAGCTGGTCAAGTGCGAGTCAGACTCGCGCATGAAGGGTTCCGTACACAACAAGTTTCTAGTAGGGGAGCCCCCTTTAATTTTTATTATTATTGTTATAGCGGCAACAGAAATACACATTCTGTGAAAATTCTAACTATCTATCTATTACGGATCATGAGATACAGCCCGCTGACCGACAGACGGACGGACAGACGGTCGGGCGGACAGACAGCGGAGGCTTAGTAATAGGGTCCCGTTGGTTACCCTACGGGTACGGAACCCTAAAAAAGTTGATTTATCTGTCAAATTTTTTCTTTGCACTTGTATTGCGTATACTTGTACGCGTTTTATGAAGAAATATATTACATAATATCTGTATAATATACATGCATGATGTATATATAATAACGGTCTCGTGACGTGGCTGAATAACATCGTATAAAGTAAATTTACGAAAGTAAATGACGATAACAGCTGTTTTATTTCTCGTATTAAATACACGTTTCCTAAATTACCGTGTGTAATGAAACCAGAGTTGAGATTTTTTTACAGAAAAGGGTGCTAACGAGCATGCGGCTCACCCAATGGTAAGCGACTACTATCGCCGACGAACGACTGTAACATAAGGGTCATTGCAGATGCGTTCCTATTAGCCGGTAGGCTCTTTTCTTCAAAGTCCCTAAGTCGTATCGGTCCGGGTTAAGCGCTGGTGGTAGCCAATTCAACAAAGCCGACATGCGAGGAAGAAAACTCCCAGTAAATATAAATAAATAAATTTGACAGTGGTGGACCGCCAAACATCCAGATGGTGTAGATGGGGTTGTGAGTTTTGTCAAGATGTACGTTGGTGGAATTTGGCAGCTGGATTAATCCGAACAATTCCTCTGGACACCCTCTTGGTAAATACGATAGAAAATACAAAAGGATAGGAATGCAAACTCTTCGCAGCGCCAGTGATCAAGCTTCTTATCTTATATAAAGCGCAAGTCCGGTCGTGCATGGAGTACTGCTGTCACATATGGGCTGATGCTGCAAAATGCCACCTGGCAGCGTTGGACTCAGTGGAGAGACGTGCTAAGAGGCTCATTGGTGACCTTGATTTGGTTGAAACCAATCTTGTCAGCCTCGAGCACAGGCGCAGAGAGAGTAGCCAGTCTCTCGGTATTGTATAGGATGCATTTCGGTGAGTGTGCGCAGGAATTACACGCTTTAATTCCTCCCTCTCCTTTCCACCATCGGACAACCAGGCGGTCGGCGGGTCTTCATCCCTTTGTTGTCGATATTCCACGCATTAGAACCAAACGGTTTGCTTCATCTTTTGTAATGCGTACAGCAAAGGAGTGGAATAATTTGCCGCCGTATATCTTTCCGTCCGAATACAATCTGGGCGTCTTCAAGGCAAGAGTGAATAGGCTTTTGTTACGCTAAGACAGTGCGATTTACCATCTAAGGCTGCATCACCACTTACCACCAGGTGGGATTGTGGTCAAGCACTGGCTTATAATAAGTTAAAAAAAAGCCGATCATAAAGAACTCGGTGGTGGACAATTTGAGCCGATCTTAACTGAATGCGGTCAAGTGGAAAGAGCTGGCACTGAGGTATCCCGGTCCAGAGATAAAAAAAAAGTATTTTATGTAAGGCCAAACCTGCGCATTGTAAAGTGAACTTAGCAAATGAACGCTCGCCTAAAATTTCATAGCACTCCATCGACCCGAATTCGATCCTCGCTGAAAACGACGAAATTATTAATTGCTAATTTAAGTGCTGATGTACTACGTGTTCGGCGGTGAAGAAACATATCGAGAGACAACCTGCACGTAGAATAAAAACAAATTAAGATCATGTGACCAAGACGTACTGAAGGAGCGCGAGGGACGTTTTCGTTCAAAAACTTCTTCGAAATGAGAGCAAGTCTGTACCTTGTTGTAGGATGTGACTGTGACCAGGACGTAGTTTTTTTTTTCTTTTAATTATTATAAAAAAGAGGCGAAAAATATTTCTACGTTTTAATATAGTAAATAACCTTTCTCATTTAGCCATATTGCAATTATTGTACGGACCGATTCTTCTTTTGAGCTGCAAAGATTGCTCCGTAAAATATCTAAAGCTTTAATCAAAGCTTTAGCTTTAGAAGCAACCGACCATGAAACAATCGAGATAAATGTTAAAAGACGTAGAAATCCTATGAAACGAAATCAAGGCTGAATATTAAAACCATAGATATAGTATAGTACGTTAGTTAGTTACTAAATCTATGATTAAAACTAAACATTATTGTTCGCCACAAGTTGATACATGACTACATTTAATTTCAACGGAATTAAATGTAGTCATGTATCAAGGAGAGACATTTGGATATTATGGCTAAACAACAAGCTTTGCCTGCGATTTTATACGCACAAACATGTATCATCTACGGACCCTACTAATACTCGTATATGCAAATGATACTATTGTTTATTACGAGTACATATAATCGTCATCATCATCACCAGTTTCTGCCTGAAGCGCATATAAATATATTTAGAGAAATCAAGAAAAAATCTTGATGACTTAATTCCGCCTTCTCCTTCCCACTTTCAAATGACCAGAAATTTGACAATTCTTCTCGCTGTTTTTCTGATAATACACGCATACGAACCAAACGGTTTGCTTCGCCTTTTGTAACGCATTGAGCAAAGTAGTGGAATGATCGGTCGTGGTCTGTTTTTCCTTCCGATTAATGAAATAACGAAGAGGCTCTTGTCGGTTTAAGGCTGTGCTTTATACCACATTCAGCTACATCACCGTTTTTCAACATGTGGGATAGTAGTCAAACACTTATAAGTGAACAAAAATAAACAAATAACAATAAAAACATTCGAAAATGGTTGTTAATTACAACAACTAGGTGTTGTTTCTGCAAAAAGACAGGAGATTGAGTTTTAAACATAATTCAGAAAACGTGTAACAGGTTCCATTTCCAATTACTGCGATTTCGTCGAAAATTTTTACATCTGTTACATTTTGTTACGTCCCCGCACGCTATTTTGTATCTGTTATGTGAGTGGCGTGCACAGAACACAATTACTCTCTACCGAGAGGTGGCGTGTCAAGCATCACATGCAATTGTGTCGACCTATTGGCAAGCTTCAAGTTCTGTATCCGAAATCGCTGAATTTTCAACGTAAATGGGAATTCATTTACATAAAAAATATTGTAACGTCAAGCTTATCTTCTTCCAAAACCCATTTGCAAAGATCGTAAACTAAGCTAAGCTATAACTAAGTCAATCAAAATTTCAATTTGAATATTTCCGTTACAGAATCTGTGATTTCCATTCGAAAATATGGTAGTGGTATCCGATTATGTGGAAAGCAAAAGCAACGGAATGGAATAGATAAAGTTGATGACATACTGTGACAATTGGGTTTATTCTTTTAATATTAATGTTATTATATAATTTCAATTTTGAATGTTTTCTGATTATATTATGATTTATTGTGCTATTTTGATAAAATTGGGGGTTGGGTTTAGTATCAAGTCGCCTGAATTTGAGGAGTCTGTCACTGTGGGAGGGTCAAGGGGACTTATCTCTAGCGCCCCCATGTAATTTTAGCTGCCGGAGCTGCGTCGAAATATGTATTTAAAATCTTTTTCTAAAAATATTCGTAAATTACTAATCAATACCTGAAACGGAACTTAAACTACACTAAATTCTTACGTTTTTTAAGTTGCATCTGTCAAAATGCGTAAAATGAAGTGCTAGGCCGCCATTTTGTTGACACTGACAGTGACAGATATACTCGACTTCGCGTCATAAGCGTCATTCCGTTGCTTCTGAGTTTACGTGAATGTGCTCCTTATCGTTATTATCTGCCTCCTGTTTTTCGATGACTTCGCTACCCCTCTGGACACCGATTGCTTGTTATTTTACGACGACTTCGCTACGCCTTTGGACACCGATTGGATTGCTTCTCTGGACGACCTTGGATTACTCACTGGACATTGATTATAATTATTGGCAAGCAATGGCGGCAACTGACCGAGATTCGGAATCCGGGCCATCCACGAGCTCATGGTTTGGTGGAGCTGCATCTGAATCGACGGTTCCTGGCCACGATTTCATCGCGGATGACGGACCCTTTGTCGATCGACGATTACATTCGGAAGAAATTATTAAAATGTGAAGTTTGGCAAAAGTGATAATTGATGGCGGAACATTATGAAATATAATAAAATTTTCGGAAATGGTGGAAGTGATAAAATATGTTTACTTATTAAAGTAATTATAAAACTTAACATTTGGTGTTTTATTTGGTGCAAGAGCGAGCGAAGTGAGCTCGAAACTTGGGGCATCCCGACTCAGGCAGGTTAGGTTAGAAGGGGTTGGTGGGTGAGCGAGCGAAACGAGCGAACAGACCCCTCCATCCCCTTCGTGGTTATTTTTTTATAAACCACCCAGTAATAGGAATATATAATATAGAATCTGTCGACTGCACTTTGGTACTACTTCGGCGGAGGGGGGACAACCCCCCCCCCTATTAAAGTGTTTTTTCTCAGAAATCATTCAAATTTTTTTTTAATCTTCAACATTTAATTTAAAAAATAGCACGTCCGGCGCGAGGAAAAGGTGGGTGGAGAATCTACCCATACCCCCACCCCTTTCCCCCACCCCTCACCCCTCTATTAAGGCGACTTGATTCTAAACCTTAACCAAAATTGGTACAATATTTGCCGGGTAACCAGTTTTGTAAGAGTGGTTTGCTGCCTGTCTCTGTGTCACTGCTGTTTTTCTCAGCTACCACGCTTGCTTGTACTCATTACTTTACGCATAACTCTATCACCAATCTCGATAAGAGCATTGATAAACTAACTGACCTTCGCTGCGAACACAACGCAATATCTCAGCCTGTTTCAAATAAACGAGAGTGTGAATTCGAAATGCACAGTGAACTTCCAATTTTTCTGAATATTAACAATCAAAATGAAAATTTACAATGAAAACGTAGTTCATAAAACTTGGACGAGATAAACAATTGTGCATCAAAAAGATGGCGACTTCACCGAAATCGTATCGCAATGTTTTCAGTGTAGTTTGTGAATATTGAATTCCATTAGCTATGTAAGTCAGATGGTCACATGTAACTCTCGTAAGGAAATTTTTAGAGGTAATTCGTTAATTGGCCTCCCTGCAGCTATATTATGATTGTAGTTAAAGTTGATCAGTAATTATGGTATTCAATTATCATTTTCTGTTTCCTTCCAACACAGTTTTCAAATCCTCTGCAAATAATTTATTGACATGTGTCTAATACCTTACTTTCCATTTCATTACTCCGAACTTCCCCATCCGTAACTCTCCCAAAAAACGGTTGGCGCAAATAATTATATTTTTAATTATTTCTTAAAGAAGTTTTATATGTTTTGTTTTATAACAGTAAAAGAAAATTTTGTTTTTAAAAACAATAAGATTTTTACTGATTACCATTTGTCCATATCAAAGAAATAAAAACAATGTAAATTGTCCCTACAGTAACGGAATGTAGGATAATGATGTCCTAACGTTACGTTTATTATTGATTTATTGTTTTTCTTTCAATAATTGGATGCTGTAGTCTTAACGGAAATAATAAAATATTGATTTTACTAAAACTGTGCTTAAAGTTATTTCCAACTAGCGACCCGCCCCGGTTTCGCCTGGATAGGATCTATTATTGTGGTTATTTAGATTTAAGACAATCAAAGGCCTTTTATTTTATCAATTTTAGATAAATAGATAGAAGAAAATTCTTTATTACACTCAAACAAAAAAAAATTTGGTACAAAGGCGAACTTAAAGCCTGAATGCCGAAAAGGCATTCGCTGCCAGCTAACCTTTTCTGTTTGTTTAAAAAAATCTTTAAGTTTTTCGTATAAAATATAGCCTAGATCCCTCCTGGTATTGCTTTCTATCTGTTAGTAAAGCTTCATCGCAACCGGTTCAACTATTCTTAAGATTAGCCCAGACAGACAGACAGACAATTTTTTTTGTTATTTAAGGCTTAATAGCGTACAAATTAAATGAGTTATTTCAATATTACAGACAGACACTTCAATTTTATTATATATTTGTTCAGGGTCACCGAATAGAACAACGTAATGTTCCACTTCACAGTAAAAGTCATGTATATTTAATTTAAATAACTATTTTATTATCTAATTATATTAATTTTTGGACAAGAAAATAATGTAATCATTTAGTATAGCTACAAAAATATTCAAAATTTAAATAAAAATTGTAAAACATTTTCAGAAGGGCACATCGTTTGGCGAAAACGCTCATTTACCATATGCCCGGCGGTAAAGAACATTGTGAAAAAACCTGCATATCTAAGAAATTCCGTTCTTCTTTGTACTCTCCGTTGTACTCATTTTATTACGACGTTTTTATTTGTCACTTTCTTGTTTGTCTGTCATTCCGGGTGGAAGTCATTAATTGATTTTAAACTAACTTGTCGACGAG
Source organism: Parnassius orleans (assembly GCA_029286625.1). Classification (NCBI taxonomy): domain Eukaryota; kingdom Metazoa; phylum Arthropoda; class Insecta; order Lepidoptera; family Papilionidae; genus Parnassius; species Parnassius orleans. The sequence goes on along the minus strand of JAGSMP010000022.1, from coordinate 5,190,867 downwards.
CTGGAAACTTGAAATTTTGAATACAGCTCAAATTCGGATGACAATGCAAGAATATGATAAAAAAATGGTATTTTATTTAAAATACTAAATTTTTTTAATAAAAAATCACTTCTACCTATGAGTACGCCTAAATACCACCCTTCTAGCTATTTCTGCTCTGAAATAGCAGTTTTGTACTTTTTTTATAATTTACTTATACTTAAATCGAAAAAATAATCTCTATAAATTCGTTGAAATATAGAACAAGACTCAAAAGTCATCCAATCGATTGAAAGAGTAAAATGGGCCCATTTCGTTATGATTCATCGTTTTTAGAGGATATCGACCGGGTACGATCCACGAGATAAGCCGCCCTCAAACATGGCCTACATTGCTTACCCCCTTTGCCACAAAAGACGTCGACAAATAAAATTGAAATGGCGATCGAGAGTAATATAGATTTAGTTTTTAAGTACAAAACTAGACTTTAGTATTCAATTACTATCCAAACGCTAAATGGTCACCACTGTGAGCTTAGGCTAAGAATTAAGTTGATAGCGTTCAGCGGGGCGTGCGGTGTAACGGCGCGTTCGGCATATATTTTAGGCGGCCGGTCGCTACTCAGGACCCTGTTACATAAGCATTTGTTTGTCATGCACGCCGGCGACGCCGACTCAATTTGAACTACACGTTTTGCCTGCTATTTATAAAATATTTTTGCTATTCGTTGCATTCAAAAATATATACAGAATCACCATCTATAATCACAGATATTATGTTGTGTTATAATTTCGTAACACTAGTCATGCTAAATATAATTTTAAAATCCACAGTATATTTGGTATATAAAGCAGAAGGTGTGTAACACGATTTCGACATTACTTTTCAAAAACGATACGATATTTATTGCTACGAGTGTACTGGAAAATATAAGTCATATTTTTCCTTTCCCCCAAATGCTGACGCTGGTGGCGTGACACATGGTGCGCTACTCGATGCACCATGTGTCTAACTAGGCTCCATCGATCGATTGACATCGCAGAACATAATAAGACTTACTTACAATCGCTCATTACCGTTAACTTAAGTATTACTTATATCTTACACCTGTCTCTTTCTATTGTCATTTAGTGAAGGGAAAGGGAGAATATTTACGCATTTCTTTAGTTGGCGTCGTTTTTATGAGTAGGGCCGAATTTGTACACACACGCGCGTTGTGTGAGTGTATGTGCGGACCATTATTGAAAAAACTAGAAGTGGACTTAAAAATACTGTTTTTATTGCATCAAATATTAGAAGAATGAATGGGGTTGCTCTTACTTCAATTCAACGCAATCCCTATCTTTAATTACAGTATTTCTGGAACGTTATTTACGTTTTGATTAAAATATGAGAACAGAAGATTAATTGGAATCGAAACTATAAGTGAACTATTTATTTCTTTCCCTATTTTTACCCTTCAAAGTTAACTGAACATAAGTTACCTACATTTTCATCTATACATATAAATAAAATTTAAGTGTCTCTCTGTAATATCGAAATAACTGCATTATATTGACCTGAAGGGGTTATTTGCAAACCATTAAAACATTGATAAACATTTTTTTTAATTTTGTCTGTCTGTCTGGCGGGCTAATCTTCGGAATGGCTGAACCGATTGTAATAAAACTTCACGGACAAATAGAGAGCAATGCCAGGAGTGATCTAAGCTATATTTTATTCAAAAAAGTTGGAGATTTTTTTTAAATGTAAAGTAAATAAAATGTCTTTCATTATCTTAAATCTAAATAAGAATATATTTCCGCAAGGCGGCGTCTTATCTCCTCTTTTATTCGCAATCTTTATTAATACGATTACATCCCAAATATATTCTCTCTACCTACTTACAATGCTACTTGTATGCAGATGATCTTCAAATGTATTTACAAACAACCATTGAAGATCTTCCTAAAGCAGTTGAATCTATCAACAAGGATCTGGCTTGTATTTTCGACTGGAGTCGATCGTATATGGGTTAACTGTGAACCCTTTAAAATCCCTAGCCATAATTATTGGGAATTCAACAAAGATTTCTAAAATAAAAAAATGTCAATTACAACCCGTTATATTTAATGGTGTCCCTATATATCCTATCCCTTATAATTACGTTGTTAAAAATTTTGGACTGTATTTAAATTTTTTCTGGCTTGTCTGGAAGAGATTGGTATTTAGCAATAAGACTGCCTTTTGTTTTTCCCTCAATATTTGTTCATTTTTGTTATATTTATCTTTCCTTGGTGCACAATAAAGAGTATTTTATTGTTTTGTATTGCATTATTAGATTCTACCTAGGCAAAGCTGGGGTGGGTTACTAGTTTGTAATATAAGCAGCTACGCTCATATAAAAAAAGAAAGTTATTGTATTGTATATAAAATTAATCTCTAATCTTTTCGGTAAAATATAGTAAAAAAGTAAATGTATTGCAGCCTACACATCCCGTTGCAGGGCACAGGTCTCCTTTCATTTCTGAGCAAGTTTTAGAAGTAAGAATCCGTCACGCCGCTCCGTTGCATGCTGGTGGACTTTAAATGTCCTCCGAATATTTTTAATTTCTAAGTTCAAAATGTATTCCTTCACCGTCGAATCCAGTATTATTATTATTTTTTAATTCAGTATCAGAGTTTTTCAGAGTTTTTACATAGCAGTGTTATTATTGAGGATTTCTTTTAAGTAAATAAATAATTGTGTTAGAAACCCCTCCTCTCCGTAACATTCATTAGCGAATACTAATGTGATACCTACTTACTTCAATACTCAATCTAAAAACATATTTTTAATTTTTATTTTTAAAGTTGCTACACAACAGACAGATTAGAGTAGATAAAAATATATGTTTTTTCAACAAATGTTACATGATACACAAAGGATTTACAATAGTAAAGTAAAGTAAAGTTACAGCCAATATACGTCCCACTGCTGGGCACAGGCCTCCTCTCATTTCTGAGAGGGTTTTAGGGCAAGGAAATGTCCGCCGCGCTGCCCCAATGCGTGTTGGCGAACTTCACAAGGATTTACAATATTACAAAGTATTTGTGTGTGTGTGTGTGTGTGTGTGTGTGTGTGTGTGTGTGTGTGTGTGTGTGTGTGTGTGTGTGTGTGTGTGTGTGTGTGTGTGTGTGTGTGTGTGTGTGTGTGTGTGTGTGTGTGTGTGTGTGTGTGTGTGTGTGTGTGAGCGTGCGTTTTGTGTTCGAGGTTTTTGGGTTATTAATACAATTTCAGTTAGATTAAGGCCCCATAGAATTAAGTTTAGGTGAGATTTATCATTCCTATTTTATTAAATGCAATATTATTTATAAATAAAGCTTCTATTGTGTGTAAAATATAATCCAAGAATGTGTTAGTTTCGGTTCTGCAAGAAAGACTCAGTTTTATCATAAAATCCAAGTTTTAATAGTGCTGTTGAGATAATCCGAAGTAACACAACATTTAAAATTGCAAATTACAATTACACAGGCACCTGCGTTGATCAAACTCGTCTTGCTCGCATAATACGAGTTTTCAAAACGAGCTCATATCCCTGAGCGTGTTGGTTTTAAATTATAATAAAGATATATAATAATAAAATTTTCATTTGAAAACAAAGACGTTTTAAATAAGTACACTATTAAAGCCAAAACCTTTTCTAAAGTAAGTATATATATAGCCACTATATATATATATATATATATAACTTATTACCAAAAATAGTAAAAATCAAATCAAATTAATTACTCCTTTCAAATAATATTTACGAACAGTTTTATTTTTAGATGAGTAGGTAGGTGTACAACAGAAACTAAACAATAAAGAAAGTTTAACATTTCAATAGTTCTTCAACTATATCACTATAATAATAAAACAAATAAGAGCCTGCTTCTCGAACAAGATTACTACACAACAGTTTCTTCATTACGTTAACAACGAAAATCGTCTGAAGTAAACACTACGGAAAGATAAACTATAATTAGAAGAGAACGCCTAACTTTACCAACTCGTACATTCTTGATTTCTATGTTATGAAATGCAAGTTTTAATAAATTTATACGTAGTTACAAATAAGTTGATACGTATTTACAAATTTGAGATTTATCAATAATAAATAATAAAGTAAGACAAAAAAAGTGAAACAAAGTGAAACAACGTGAGTGTAGTAAGACAGAAAACTAAAGGCATTACACGATGCGTGAATCTACCATATAGCTGGCTCAGGAGATAATGAAGAGACGAGGTTGATTTATACGAGGAGGAGTGGGAAACTCAAGCAAAGACCGAATTCGGTGGAGAGAAGAAAGAGAAGTCTAGCCTATGTAATGTCCTCCAAATCGAATTTCGGTCACGGCGGCCAGTCTCAACCGAGACTAGCCACCACTAGCACAGGACAGGATTATAGTGCCCGATTGTATGCTTATGCAGAGACACACTACCGAAGAGAGATCAGGCCCAGGACCAACGGCTTTAAGTGATTTCCGAGGCACGGGGGTGAAAAACCGCCAACTTCCTGACTCCAGGCTGCTACTGAGAATTTCCTAGAAAAACTCAATAAGTGATTTTTGCTGGCCCGACCCTGGATTCGAAGCTTCCTAGTCAGAAAAGGTGTTCTCCCACCTAGTAATAGAATAAGACGTAATTGACTAATACTTCACTCTTGACTTATTTTAATAATATTTAAGAGAAATCATGAGGTCTTATCTACCATTTTGATGAGTGAAAATTAAAAATAAAGTGTGGCGAATAAAGTCATATGATCTAACTATTGACTCCGGTTTACTAGTATTGCCTTTGGCTTTACTTTGATTCAAATAGAAACAGGTGCAGATGACAAGGGTACAAAAACATACGACTATAATAAATGTATATAAAACTCAATTGCTGTCCGTTAATCTCGCTAAAACTCTAAAATGGCTGAACTGGTTTTAATGAATGTTTTTGTGTGTTTTAAATGGGTCCCTGGATGGTTTAGATTCACAATTGAACCCGGTTGATGGCGCTGTTATCGAGATCCAGAAATCACCCATGCGAAGCCGGGGCGGATCGCTAGTTTTATATAATTATTCATTTTCAAACAATAATTAAAGACTATGGAAGACTTTTTCTGATTTTATCGTTTTCAAATACTTGCATAAATTGAAACGGTAATGAGCGGCATTTTTGCAAGCAGGTATCATATTTCAGTAATCCATGCTACGCCACTGCATGCTGAAAGGTTTTAATCCCATAGTTTGCATTAAAAGGAGAACTTTACAGGAATATAAACATGTGGCAATATCAATATACCATAATACACTTAGCTGATTAGGCCAACCGCCGACGTTTTAGAAGATAAAATTCATTTCGGTAGTTTAGATAAATTATTATGAGTATCGTCTCGCACCAATAAATTCACGGAACGAATAATTTAGCCTCCGCCTGCGAAATGCTTGTGATAAAAATAACTAAACACAATTTCACGAAAATTCACGTATTTCCGAAGTCTTCATAATACTACTGTTTCAAAATCTAATTAAAAATAAAAACAGTATTTTAACTGACTTCGAAAAAAGAAATTGGTTATCGACTGAATAGAAAAAAATCATACATAACATCTCCGAGACTTAGCCGATTGTTTTTTTTATCAAAAGAGTATAATTTTACAATAATTACTTCAATAATAATTGAAGGCAATTTAGTATATATGTTTTAAATCATCCAAGATAACTATTACGTCATCATCGTAAAAAGGGTCTCCGGTTCTCTACACTCACCATACGAAACACAGCAGTATTGAGTTGCTATTTTACGCTGGTACTCTGTGAGAGTGTAGTCTTACCCCGGTCGAACCGACCCTTTCGAACTACAACCATATCACAGTTGCATCGTAGCTCTACCGTGTAAGACTTTACATATTACTATCCGGGCTTGATATATTGGGCACCTTTCTCGTGAATAACCTCATCTCGAGAGGGAGGCCGTCGCATGGTTACGTAAATACAACATATAACTAAATGATATTGAGACAGGAGAGTTTAATTAGTTTAAGCCTAACGTATACGGCGTGAACTTGCTTGCCACAGTTGCGTGCCAAGGTCTACGTACTCTCGACACAGGAAAGGGTGAGCTTTGACCCCGTGCGTGCGGTACGTGTATTCTTATATGTATTACTAAACACTGTTTTATAAATTCTAATAAAAGTACATTAGACTTTGAGATAGTGTTTATTATTGTAATAATTTAATGTTAAATATAAAGAGGCCTAAATCTATAACCTGCAGCCTGCTATTAATTGCCAATTGAAGAGTTTCCAAGTGAACTATGTATTGAATCAAATGTTCATTGAAATTAAATGTTATTGAATTCAAACACGCGTTAAAAATAAACTTTTTTCCACTAACTATATTTCTGGGGGGAAAAACGCGTTTAAAGGGTTTTTAATTTTTTTTTGGTTCGCAATTTATAACCGCATAAGCCTTACGGGCAGGCAGTGCTTGTTGGCGAACTACATCTCAAAATATTTTATTTCTCAGACATGCACCCTTTTTTACTAGAAAAGAGGCATTCCATCTTAGTCCTTACGGCTGACAATGCATCTGCATTCTAATTCGCAAACGAGTATAGATGTAGATGTCTATGGGCCACAGCAACCACTTACCATCAGGTGGACTGTGTGCTCGCTTGTCACCCTTATCCTATGAAAAAAATGCATTTTCTCTTCCGAGTACGTGATAAATTACCACCTAAAACAATTCCTTTTGTGCCGGCGCGGGTTATTCTTTTTATCCACCCCAGGGTGGTAACGTTCATCTATCCACCCCAGACGGGGTGGATAATCGGAATTCATTTTTATTTGTTCTTCCAATTTTTTACCCCAAGTACAGTTCAACTCATACACTTTAATTATATTTATTTTAAAGAGGCCGATCCTTAAGAAACGTGCAAATAGGCAGTTACGGTTTTAAAAATATTAAAGAACTGACTTCATTGAATGACACCACAAAAAAATCTCAATTAGTTAATAGATGAGTCTTCACTTTCACCGCGTGGTATTTATTAAAAAAATATTGATTTTCTAGAAAAAAATCCTCAACAATGGTAAAAACACTTAAAACGGCCTTTTCTATTTTAAATCTCTAGGCTATTTCGTTATTATTTTAGAAAATATTTTTGGTTAAAACGTGAGATTAAAGTATAGATAACACATTGACCATTCATTATTTTTACTAATTTAAACCAAAAAGCAATAATCTAAGCCTAAACACCGTTCATTTTTTAGCAGAAATCGTTCCCCGCTTTCCATACATTTTAGTATGAAACGGTTTGGTTTCCGTATTCGTTTTATACACGCGTGGAAAAAATTCAGTGCCGCCTCAATTTTAGTATGAAACGGTTTGGTTTCCGTATTCGTTTTATACACGCGTGGAAAAAATTCAGTGCCGCCTCAATTTTCGAGGTGATTGCATGTCCGTTCGTAGCCCGATTTGACGAGTCGAGTCGTTAGTACATCTATTGTTTGACATAGCATAAGGGTGGGTCGCGAGTGTCGGACACGACTGCTAAAATTATTTATATTCTTCGAGTAAGTAGACTAACGAGTAGGTATGTGAGTTTTATTACGTATTGTTTTTTGTAATTATCAGAAATTAATGTACTTAATAAAATAGTAATTTATTTTAATATCCATTTCAGGTAGATAATATGGGAAAACGCAAAGAAAGTTATTAGAATAAAACAATCAAATTAATAATGTAAGCATATGAACCACTCGGAAACTCGCTAAGCAAGCAATCTTGTTTTAGGACTCGACTCAACCGGTGCAGTGGGGATCTATGATCTGGACCTTGAGTGAATTGTTGATCAGTGGATTACCATCTGTAGGGTCCTGATTGACTCGCCGGGTTCTTTGTTGAGGTTACTATCCGATTACGATGGCGTTTAGGTTATTTTAGTAATATCTTATGCTTAGGTTATTATTTCAGTAGTTAAATTTAGATTGATAACTAATATTTATAATATAGAAGTTATCTATATTATCTATATTATAAATATTAGCCTGTCTTCTAATGTTATGGCTTTTCATTAGTGCCGACAAAATACAATATGTAACAAGAACTCTGTGATCCGTTGAGTCAGTCCCGTTATCAGAATCAGTATTCAGACGTATATAAATAATTTTACTTCATAAAATCAAAGTGTCCACGAGCTCCTTAAGGACATCCTTGAGGACCTTAGTCCAAAGTTTCCCCAGAAGCAGTGCATAAGATGCACAGCAGCAAGGGAAGATTCCCACTTCTTATCCTAACCAATGTGCCGGGGCAACGAACATCTTCCGCAGGTACGCACCGTGTGCGGCCTGTCGAGGTGAGATCGAGCCCCACATAGGCGCGGTTTCCCGGCGCAGTGCCACCGCTGCCAGCTCTACGGGCATGCGGCGGCTAACTAACCAGCCCCAGGTGCGTTAGTGCTGGGCCCACACCACTCGAGAGTGCCCTCAGCCTGACGCCGAATCACCGCCAGCTTGCGTCCTTTGTGGGCAACCTGGACCCGGCCAACTGAGGATGCCCTCGCGCTCCTCGGCCCCGTCTTTTAGCCTCCACCGCCGGTGAATGATAACATTCCGGCACTCCGTCAAGGATGCCCGTCAAACCCCCAGCCCCTCTCAGGGCCCTTGCCCTCACAGGGCCCCAAAACCCTATGGGCCCCCTATGCCCTTATATGGGCCTCCTAGGCCCCTTATGGGCCCCATTCAGCCCCTCGGGCTTTTCTCGGCCCACAGCCACCACTCTCCTGGGGCCCCAAAGGCCGACCCCCGCGGACTTCCTCCGCTCCTCAACAGGCGCAACCCTCAATGGTTGATGACCTGAATACGGTTTACCCGCGATTCAGAGCATCGACATTGGCGAGATCGCCATACCAGCGCGCAAACTGCGCTGCTAGGTCCCCTCAGGACCGTCTCCTCGCCTAGCGGAGCACCACAATCTTTTGAGCTCGTTGTAAGTTAAGTTAATTTAACTTAACACTATGACGACTCACTCTGCCCTCCCAAAGTCCCACGGACGTATTAAGCCTAAGGGCTTATCACTCATCTCCTTCAATACTCGCGGTTTGCGAAATAACCTCCTGAGTTAAGCTCTTCCTTCGAGATCGCGAAGCCGACCTTTCCTCCTACAGGAGACCCACCTCAGACCCCAGAATCTCAAAGGTTTCTCCATCAAAAATATTCTCTCTTCGTAATGACAGACCTGACCGCAGAGGCGGCGGTACTGCCATTTACTTCAAGAAGACACTTCACTGCTCTCACATTCCCACTCCGCCGCTTACCAATATGGAAGCCACGGTATGCAGGCTGGCCTTGACCGGACATCCGTCCATCGTCATAGCCTCCTGCTATATCCCCAGTAAAACTCTCCCCCTCAAAAAAGATTTTGAGGCCATCCTTGCGTTAGGCAATTCAGTTATTATGTTTGAGATTTTAACCCAAGCATACTGATTGGACTTGTCTTACCACTACTCAGAGCGGCAAGATACTGCTTGATATCACGCAGTCTCTCGACCTCACTGTCCTCAGTCCCCTCGGTGTCACTCACTATCCCGACAACACCGACCACGCTCCTGACGTATTAGACTTTGCGATAGCAAAAGAAGTCTGTCTCAATCTCAGGTCAATCGAGACCCTTGACGATCTTGGTTCCGACCACCGCCCTGTCTCCCTTATACTTGGCCATCAGCCACCTCCCCCAACTCCATCCACGAAAACCTTCACTAACTGGAAGGGCTTCAAGACGTCCCTAGCCACAGCTTTGGACTCTCCGGACTCCCCTATCCCCCATTCTTCGGACTTATTCGACAGTACCGAAAAAATCGACACCGCGGTCGATTCACTCTCCACCCTTATAACATCCTCCCTTAAGGAGAATGAAAGTCGTCCAGTTGCTAATAATAATGGTCTTCCCTTACATATTAGCAACCTAATAAAAGCCAAGAGAGCTGCTCTCCGGAGAGCAGCACTCTATCCAACCCCCGAATATAGACATACGGCCAATCGTCTTCAACGAGAAGTCCGTTCACGCCTTACCGAATTTCGAGACCTCGAAAAGAGTAATCTCATGGAGAATATCTCTCCCTCTCATACAGCGTACTATCGGATGGCAAGAGCCCTCCGCATAGACGCTATCACCATATCCTCCTCTCTCGCCCCGACGGTACTATTGCCTTCGAGGACGAGGAAAAAGCTGAGTGCTTTGCAGACAGCATCGCTGCTCAATGCTCGCCTAGCTCTCAACCCACAGAGCCCTCCCACATCCAGACAGTGGAGGAAGAGGTCCGCCGCCGGAACTCACTCCCCACAGTCTCTGACCCTATCACTGTGTCCAAAGATGAGATCTCATCCTCATCAAAGGACTAAAGCCCAAAAGGCTCCGGGCGCGGATGGCATCTCCAACCAAGCCCTTAAACACTTTCCTGAGCAGGTGTTAACCCTTTTAGCTTTTATCTTCAACGCCTGCTTCAACCTTAGTTACTTTCCCACCACGTGGAAAGAGGCAACTGTCATTGGTATCCCCAAGCCAGGAAAGCCTCACAATCTCCCCTCTAGTTATCGTCCCATCAGCCTCCTCAAGGCCATGGGCAAACTATTTGAACGAGTAATCCAAACTCGCATGAGGCGCCATCTGTTTCCCACAGACGGTGACCTCTTGTCATCCCTCACCAATTTGGTTTCCGAGCGAAACACTCTTGTCCCAAACAAGTTCACCGTATTGTGGAATACATCCTCAGCGGTTTTTATCCTCGCCGTCATAAGACCATCGCGGTCTTCTTTGACATAGCGAAAGCGTTTGATAGAGTCTGGCACGAAGGCCTTATCTACAAACTGCACAATACAGGTCTCCCTGATCGTCTTGTTCGTCTCGTGGCCTCCTACTTGAAAGACCGTACCTTCCGTTACAGACACGAAGGCACGCTCTCCTCTTCGCGTCCAATCAAAGCCGGTGTCCCTCAGGGCTCGGTACTTGCCCCTCTTCTTTATATCCTGTACACCAACGACATTCCCATACCGTCGAATGGTGTACAGATCTCCCTCTTCGCAGATGACACTGCCCTTTACTATAAAGGTATATCACTATTACGTATTCGGAACAGGATCCAACAGTCAGTCAGTGACTTAGGAGCTTGGTTCCAAAAATGGCGTATCGATGTGAACCCGGAGAAGAGCTCCGCCGTTCACTTCGAACATAAACGACGCCGCCCCACTATTATTCCGCCAATCCGTATGTTAGGGACCCCGGTCCCCTGGCATACGTCCGCTAAATACTTAGGTGTCACCCTTGACACGAGGCTCACTTTCGAGCCCCATGTCAAGAGAGTAACTCGCAACGCGCGATTTTATCTGGGTAGGCTCAACAGTATGTTGGGCCGACACAGTAAAATGTCCCTCCATAATAAACGGACCCTTTATAAGGTCTGTATACGACCCGTAATGTCCTACGCGGCCCCCATTTTTGCTCACGCTAAACCCAAAACCTTGAACAAACTTCAAGTTGTTCAAAACCTTTTCTGTCGTCGGGCTACGAACGCACCTTGGTACGTCCGTAACGCCGACCTCCACCGAGACTTAGAGCTCCCCACAGTCCAGCAATTTTAAAACTCTCTGAAAACTTCTTCAAAGCTTCAGAGTCCCACTCCAATCATTTCATTCGTGAGGCAGCTTCCTATGCAGCCCCACTTCCTCTCGCTATCGAGTCCGCAGACCGAGAAACGCTCTCTCGGACCCCCAACAAGCTGGCCGACCTGAACTGCCTCTTGGCGGCTCAGGCAAAGCCTTCTTCATCCAATACTTAATATGCTCAGCACGTCTCTCAGCGGCCTCTCGCCGCCTGCGCCCCTTTCCTAAAGAGGGTCGCATCAAATCTCGGCAGTAAGGCCACTATGGCCAATACCGATCCCAAGGTGGTGTTTGGTGGGTAGGCACTTAGGTTTGTTAGGTTAGTCAGTGAGTCTCACATAACCACGCAGCCGGCTGCGTGGTATGCTTAGAGCATTCACCACCTCCCTCCCCGCTTCCGGAGGTGCCTTTTGCATTGCGCAAAAAAAAAAAATAAAAAAAAAAAATCAACATTAAAAAATCCAATTAAATTTAAATAAAATAATACTTGTAAATTGTATGTGGATTGATTACATCTGCAATAACCTTCTAAAATACAAAAACAATAAAATTGATAAACAACCTTTATTTTTATATCTTTTCATGACAATTGAATTATGACAAAATTTTATGTTTATTAAACTTCCCATGTTTTTAAATAACTACAGAAAGAACACGGGCTCAAAATAAGTCAGTTGGCGAATACTAGACGATACTTTTGCGATCATTTGAAGTGCGTGTAATTTTTTTTTACATTAAGCAGGTTTTATTACTTTTTGCTTTTCTACTGAAGTTATGCTTGAAGTTTTGGCAGGAACTTGACCACCGACAGATTCAGACAGATTACTATGCTGCTTTAATATTGTTTAAATAAAATGATTTAATATGGTTTGAAGTTGTTTGTGATGTTGCGATTTTATATATTTAAATATCTGTGCATGTGATGTGAACTTTTAGTGTAATCGATAAAACAGTTGAAAAAACTTTCTTTCGATAGTAATTTTGACCTCAAGCTATGTCTGCTTAAGGGCCTTGAGACACTACCGTTATCGACTATTTGCTGCACAAGCTGCCGTCAAAATCTCCCAAAAACTTTACAACGTGACGCATCAATATATTTACAGAATTTTTAAAAAATTACACAGGATAATTTCATAATACTTGACAATGGCAGCAGTAAAATCGTAATTGTATATTACCAAAGAAAAAAATACATATATGGTATGGTACACATTTTACACTATGTTAACCAGTACCTAACTATGATTTGCGAGCGTAAAGATGTTTGGTAATGGATAATTTTAATGCTGTAGCCCATAGTGACCTACATCCATTATTTTCTCTATATATAAAAATTTAGATTTTTATATAAAAATCAATTTCTCTCCGTTAGTCTCGCAAAACTCAAAAATGGCTGGACTGATTTTGATGACTTTTTTGTGTGTGTTTGAATGGGTTCCTGAATGGTTTAGGTTCGCAATTGGATCTGGTAGGTGGCGCTGTTGTCGAGATTCAGAAATCACCAATGCGTAGCCGGGACGGATCGCTAGTCTAACCAGCTAAACTACAGCAATCCATAGATTATGCCCCATAGGGAGGTTTGTGCCATAGTTGCGATGCATGGCAACCGCAGTTTTTATTACTTTAAATTGTTATCAGGAAGATGCTGCTGCCCATCTCCTGTTCTAGTTTCCCTCTGTCGCCTCTTACGACACCCACGGGATGATATGGGTAGTGGATATTCTTACACCGCCACTGACCGCCACTACACGGAAAAAAACTACAGCAATAACTAGATATATAAAGCTGTGTTTACAATTTGGAAGAATATCTGCAAATTTAAAGTACTCTACAATAAATCCTATTACATATGCATTCTTTATTTTATTATTACGTTTTTTTTTTATAATTTTGATTAATTGTTTAATTCTTATAAGTTACAACTTTATTCAGTATGTAACTTATATTAGGCACATACCTATTAAATATAATAAATATTGCAACACCCGGAAAGTGTGGTTAAGTTGTAAGATACATCATATTTTAAACTAACATCAGATGTAACACTTAACTTACAATAAATATTTTGAACTTAAATTTATAAATGTGAAATGGCGCCGAAAAACCTTCGACTTTGCTGTTGAATTTCAAACTAAAGCCCTATTGTTGCCGTATGAGGCTAACCGGTCAGTTGAACACTAGTTTCGACGTTATCCCGCCGCAATCCCCTTCTTAAGAGAAATGGATTTTGCGGTTGAGAGTTAGTAACATAAAAGCAGTGAGTATGGATTTTCTTTGATTCTGAAAAACATTCTATTTAAGGCTGGGTGTTCCTGTTTTTGGCCGTTTTAAAATTTTCTCCTTACGATGCACCCGGTCAATACAGAATAGAACACAATTTTCTTGATAGAAATAATTACTGAACTACGTTCGATTTGCAGTTTTTTTTAAAAGCAAAATTTCATTTTAAACAAGTACTAATGCTTTCTTTTTTCTATAAAAAATATCAATTTACAGGTAATTCATTTTAGAATCGATTCCATCCAATCCTTTTTTTTTTTCATTACATTTACGAGTATTAAAAAAGTATCAATTATTCAAGTGATTTTCGATCCGCGCATCGCTTTCCAGCTAGTATATATACAGTAATCTATGCAGCGTTGCCACTTTAGTGATTTTGTCACTAGATTTAGTGATTTTTTGGAGATAGATAGTGATATTCTGAAAAAAATCACTAAAAAATTATTTGATGACTTTTAGTGATATTTATCAAATCTTGAAGAATTTAGAGAATACATCTTGGCAACCCTCTTTACATGTCGGTAAATTCCCCAGTTTTTGTCAAAATAGCACTATCCTTTTCTCACATTACAAAAACGTAATTAGACGTCTTTGTTTGGTTATGCTAAACCTACCTTGGGTATTTCCCGACTAATAATGAGAACCTAACACTAGTTTGTTTCAGTGAGTGTTGAATACTGAAAGGTTGTTATATAGGTTGATATATGAATAGTGAAAGGTAAGATGGTCTTCTAATAAAAACTTATTAGAATCGGGGTGGATAATGCCTCTGTCACGACTGAAATCAATAATTGCGTACGCGTACCTAATTAAATTCTAGTCAGATGTGTTTGCCACTCATTGCAATTAGCTGTTTCACATGTTGTATCAGAGCAAACGTAACCGCGAAATATAGAGTTTCTCATTAGAGAAACCTATAATTAGTTCTCACATTCACCCAAACGTTGTGATGAGTACAAAGATATATATGAGACAATAAATTGTGGCGAGAATCCTTTAAAAATATTGCGCTCTTGTGATACTCGTTGGCTGTCCGTTGAAGAAACTGTGACCAGGATGCTGTCTCGATTTTACATGTTACGTTTACTGCCATTATTTTCGCAATTAAAATAGTATTTTTATTACTTAACTTGTGATATCATTTTAAATTTGGTGAATTCTAGGGATTTTTTTAATTTAAAATGTCCCTAAATCTGGGGAAATTTCAGACCATAACTAGTGATAAATTTTTCTACAAGGTGGCAACACTGAATCTATGCTTGCCAGTGTCCAGCGGGACATTGCCGAGGTATGACTTGTGCCAAACACATAAATAATATTTAGGTAATAAAATAAATTGTAAATAACTATAGTTTTATGGAACTTATATAGACTATAGTTAAGCTTTTGTTTGTGTGTTTATTTCTCATTGTGTAAATATTTGTTTATAACTTTAAAACAATATTTTTATGATTATTTTGTAAAAATCGCATATGCGCGGCCCGACTCGATCTTTGCGATGACCTGTAAATACCTAATGCGTTTGGAACACCCAGCCTTAAAAGGCTTACTTTTGCATGTTTTGCTCATTTTCCGACAACCGCATTACTGTAAAATACACAGGCATGTTCATTAGAACACAAAAAATGTTGTCCTTTAACCGTATTCTTACACTGTAAGAATATCCACTACCCCATATCGCCAACGAACTAAAAGATGGGTGGCAGCGTCTTCTTGATAACAACTTTAAATTATTAAAAAAATGCACGCCTAGCGTGGCAACTGTAGGAAAATCCCCCCTATGAGACAGGTCTATGTTCAACAGTGGATTTTTTAGGCTGTAATGGATGGCTGTTTGGATTATCCCTGCACTCTGCAGCGCTGCAAGCCGCTGGTTCGATCTTCGCACGAATCAAGTACTTACTGTTTGGACTGCATTAAAATTACACATAAAATCGGTAAACAATCCCTGACAGGCTATACGCACGTTTTTTATTCAAAATAAAAGTAACATTTGTTAATAATAGAAATATATATTTATAATTATTTATTCTGTTTTTGAAAATTAATATATTGAACTTAACAGAGATAGTACATTACAATTTGTTTAGCTAATGAATCAACTTGTACCTTCTAATTAAAGCAATGCACCTTACATCTACTTACGTTTTAGATTTTATACATGACGACATGTAAATGGTGCATAGTATTGTTTGAAGATATAAAAAAAATACTTAAGGTACTTATTATGACCAGTGACTTATTAATGATATTATTATATTATTTCTATAACACAGCGCAGAATTTTATAATATTAGATTAATTTTATAGCCGTAAAATTTGTGCGCTATCTTGGGGTCGCTAATGTTGGCCGCTCCGTAATAACATAACAGCATATTACGGTGCGTGAGTTTATATAAAGCGCATTACAAAACTTTTTACGTAATGATAATTTACTGTAAGAAGTTTAGAAAGTCTCCTGCGGGACACTAAATTGCCCTTACTGCGGCACCCGTTTCAAGTTGGAAACTGTGGTTGGAAATTCCTGTATAAAAGCTCATAAAATCGAAATTTTATGTCATAGTCGTCTATCTACGTTAAATTTTATTCCATTTACAACACTGAATTTTGTAAAATCACCATTCTCCTCTTCTTCATCATTGAACATGAATAGGACGGCCGTCCGCTCCGATATAACGGGACCCCCGAGCCGTGTATCCCGGCAGAACCTTATTAAAAACAACACGACACTGCGTAGTATTGAGCATTTAAGTACTTCAAGTGGTCTGCGTTATTCGATGAATGTGAAGTTTTTGATTGGATAATACTTTCGGAAATCCGTAGATACTAAAATGTAAAAACGTTGGATATGAATATACATGAACGTGATAGGGATAACGGTAGTGAAAAAATCCTCTAGTAACTTTGAACAATGGATTAATCAATGGTTAACTGTACACTGAAACGAACACTAATTTATGTATTTTAATTAATTTAAGTATGTCGTTTGGAACTGATGAAACATTGCAATATATAACTGCCATAACAATTATAATTATGTCATGTACTTGTTACTTTTGAATATACATATTATATCTAATATATAAAAATTAATTTTTGTTTATTCGTATTTGAGGAACCGTGGTAGCTCAGATGGTTAGCGCTCGCTGTAAGTTTCACAGTACGCGAGCAACCCGGGTTCGATCACCGCCGTCACCAATGAAATTGTTAATTGCAATTTTAAGTGCTGATTTACCACGTGCTCGGCGGTGATGGAAAACGTCGTGAGGAAACCTGCATGTATACGAAATAAGAAAAAAAATATTTCGAAGACACGTGAAGTTCGCCAACGCGCGTTGGGGCAGCGCGGCGGACATTTCCTTGTCCTAAAACCCCCTCAGAAATGAGAAGAGGCCTGTGCCCAGCAGTGAGACGTATATAGGCTGTAACTTTTACCTTTTTAACTTTTGTTCGTATTTTATGCGCTGCCGTTCAACATATCGCGGTAAAACTTTATTAACATAATGCATGCACTTCCGCGAAGGGTATAGACATAATACAATTAACTTACACTAAGTGGTGCGCGTACGTACCGACAAGTTTAATAACATTAATATTTAATATTTTTTGTTATAATATACAAATATATACAATATTAAAAAGCTGCAATAAAACAAAACTAGAAACTTAAATTATCAACTTTTTACTAAACGTTTCTTTGTTTATAATGTTGACTTATAAATATAAAAATGTTTATTTGTTGGCTTATCTTTTATGTACGAGTAGTATACTTACTTACTATTGCTGTAATATTGTATAATTTGGGTACTATTAACGCGGGCTGTAGGGGTAAATTAGTAGTAAAGTGTAGGTACTCTGGCTGGATCTGGCTTAGACGACCGTTTGATTTTAGAAAAACGAGTACACGCTTGATCTAATTAAGTATATTTTTAAACTGTCGGTTATTTTAGTTCAAACAAGGTCATAAACTTCTATTGAGAATATTAAAAACTTTATGATAATGAAAATGTATGATATTTTCATAACCGTTTCAGGTGAGCGTTGTTACACTATACGTATCGACCACTTAAGGTTTATCCGTGTGGAAGGATTGCCCTTACGGTACCAAGGCGTCCCGGCTGTCAGGCGTTTAGCTGACAAGGTTTATTTAGGCCCTCGAATATTGTTAGAGCTTACATCGCACATTATCATACATATAATATATTCATCTACAAACCACTCTTCATGTTATTTATAGCGGACATCGAACAGTTTACGAAAATTTCAAAACAAAGGCGATCTTTTGTGATAGAAACCGATATTTCTTTATAACTAAGGCATACAATTTAATAACATTATTATTTACTATAATATACTAAGTGTGCTCGCAATTTCATACTTGTAAACATGTATCATCTACGCATCCTATTAATAAATACAAATGAAACTCTTTTGTGTGTTAGATATAATTGTAATAACTTCTTTTTAATCTTAAGTAAGGCGTCAGAGGGAAATGAAAGAGGAAATGGGGAGCATGGTAACAACTCGATATAATAAAAAACTTACGGATGTAATGCTACGTTGAAAATGTGTGAGACACCCTAGGTTGCGTATACAAAGCTTAGGACAAAGGACCTAGGTCCTAAAACTTTGTATATACACTCAAATACGTCAAAGGCCGGCAATCGGCGGATCATTTAGTTGTTACTCCTTATAGAACATACAACTTCCCCATATACAATATTGGATACAGTCATCGGTCAGACTAGCAGTTTGCACACAAATGTGTGCGCAAGCAGAGGTGCGCTCTTTATACTCTCACACACATAGTCCGAAGGGACAACAATCCGACACGACCGAAGAGAGTTCTGGCGCTAGACCAACGGCTATACGTGCTTTCCGTAGCACGAAGTTGAAACGCCGCCAAATTTCTGACTCCGGGCTGCTACCGAGAACTTTCTGATTTTTGGCCGACCTGGGATTCGAATCCGTGACCAATACCATAGACCAGTAGTTACGCTTAAGACCAATGGACAATAGAAAAAAGGCAGAATTAGTTTTATACAGAATAATTATACGCTTTTAAAATTCTTCAAAACACTACAGACGGTAATTGACCAATAATAGATCCTCTAAAAGAGACATTTATTTATTTCCACTAAATTCGACACCAGTCTTAGCACGAACGCGTCGCGCCAGGTAGCCATATTTATTAAATTTGAGAAGGACGTACAAATTAATTGATTGGTGTCAAACATTAATATAAAATTTAAATGCGATTTGAATACACAATAGACAACCGTTACCGTTACAGCCTATTAAAGTCCACTGCTGGACATAGGCCTCCCCCTTAGATTGCCTTATAGGGGGAATATTTGTGATAGTTGCCACGCTTGGCAAGCGGGCTGGCATTGGCAAGACGCTGCTGACTATCTCCTGATTTGTTTCCTTTTTATGACACCCACGGGATTTTATGGGTTAGTGGATATTCTTACACCGCCACAACACGGTACACAATAATGTTATGGACGCCTATATAATCATCATTAACATGTTATCAGACATCTATCGGACCATTTACCAGTTACAACATTATAAGAACGATTATATCGTTCTATCGTTGGTAAGAGTGACACATGCTACCAACCCCAAAAAAAGAAGGCACAGATACATTGTCACCGCTTAGGGCTAAAATAATTTGTCTCACAACCTATAATTAAATTAAATATCTCACCTGGACAGGAACACAGCAGTGGTTGAATTGCTGCTTGTTATCAGAAATTAGAGGGTAGTACAAACACAGATGAACTGCTAGACTGAAAGGGAACCCTACGACCTCTTAAAATTATGCTGTGCTTTGTTGGATGTAAGGAACTTTTTAGTTGATCCTGTCAGTGGCAGCACTAGAACGTAACTCCATATTATCTTGTGTATATCATAAGAGTCGACTATTGAAAATGACAGAAAGTAGATATGTGTCAATCCTAAATGATTCGTACATTTGACCCGGGTCGCATCAGGGTATTGATGATTGCAATTAAAATTTTTGAAAATTCCAGATCAAACGATTGACAGGATTTACGACCACAGAGTATATTATATTAATGTCAGACGAGCGAGTCTTACAGATCACAGAGTACTGAAACACGAAACGATCCATTTGATCGATCGACCCGGATGACCCGGTTCGTAAGACTAATCAATACTTCAATGATCAGGTGACTAGAAATGAAATAGCCTTCAGTAGATGGCAGTAAGACCTCCTCATATATTGGCATATATGCTAAATACTCAAGTCCTAAGAGGTGATAACGCAACTTTCTTTGTTTGAAGTTGGTTGCAGGTGCCCATGGACTGCAGTAGCTTCTTACCATCAGGTGAACTGTACGTTCGTATGTCACTTCCATTTTATATCTTAAAAAAATAATAATTTCGGAATCATTGCAGCCAAGCGTACTGATAACAGGGAACCCTTCTACAAGAGAAAAGAAAAATAATATAATAATATTTTTTCGTCATTCAAATTGAATTCTATATGAGTTTAAATGATTAACTTTAGCTACTCTAGTAGTGATGACGTGTTAAATGTGCCGAGACAAGGACAAGGATTTCACTTCAGCCGTAGCTGTCAAGAGTCACAAATAATAACGTAATATAATTCTAGGTATATACATAATAAATATAATAATAGGTTGCAAAATTTATTTTTTTCTTATAAGGCCACTACCCCATCTCCATCTACCCCATCCGTGGGTGTCTTAAATGGCGACAAAGTGAAACTGAAACAGGGCAGCAGAATCTTCCTGATAACAGCTCAAAAAAATAAAAAAACTGAGGTTGGCAACCCGCCTGCCAATCGTGGCAACTATGACCAATAGCCTGACATCTATGAGGCAATCTATAGGGGAGGCCAATAAAGATTATGATGCTTCTTAAATTGATGTTATTTTCGTTTAGTTTATCATTGTTTAGTTTCATACACCATTCTTACTCACTGTATTTCTACGTGGTAGAACCATGCTGCAGCTATATTACTGGTATAGTTGTAGCACGAATGGGTCGGCTCGACCGGGGAAGGACCACGCTCTCACAGAATACCAGCGTAAAATAGCAGCTTAACACTGCTGTTTCGTATGGTGAGTGTAGAGAACCGGAGACCCTTTTTACTGGAAAAGAGGCATTCCATCTTAGTCTTCACGGGTGACAACACATCTGCATTTTGATTCTTTATTGAGAATAGATGTAGATGTCTATGGGCCACAGCAACCACTTACCATCAGGTGGACTGTGTGCTCGTTTGTCACCCTATAATATAAAAAAAAATAGTTTTATTATTATTTTTATCACATTCTTTACTTAATCTCAATAAATATTATTTATTCTCTATAGATATCTCATAAGCAAAACTTATGCTTGGCAACTACTCGAGAGTTCTAGATAGGGGGCACCGTCAGAATATTCGCGTTGAGGGTATTCTGAGTAAAGCTGAGTCGGATGCGTATTTTTTTCTTGAATATTTATTGTAAAACATAATAATATCCCCCAGACCAAATTTGGACACGGCGGCCAGTCTCAACGGAAACCAGCCATCTGCGCTGGACAGAACAGTATACACTTGGTGTACCCAAGCACAGGTGCACTCTCTATTTCCTCACCCTCATAGTCCGATGGGACGGCAATCCGACACGACCGAGCAGAGATCAGGCGCAGGATCAACGTCTTTTCATGCTTTTCGAGGGTGAAACCACACCAACTTGCTGACTACGGGCTTCTACTGAGAATAACTCGACAAAAATCCCATAACTAATTTTTGGCCCGACCCGGAATTCGTAATTGGGACAACATGATCAGCAATTACACTCACGACTACAAGACCAACGAGGCAGACAAATATCAAATATTCAAATATCATGAAACATATATGTGATGATTATATATATACAATATTGTAGCTTGAAGTAGATATTTCTTTACTTTACTTTCAATTTAAATGATTATTATGTTGTAATTGCCGCATGGTGGTGGTTTTAGTAAATCCACCACCCCCTTTGGTTTCGTGGGTGCCAAAAGAATATATTAGAAACGCTTTAGGACATAGATGACAGCATACTATCCAAATAGAAAATGCCCAGATAGGGAACGGGGAAGTGTCAAAGGTGCGAACCTTCTATTACTGCGATCGACAATTCGCTTACCAAGCTTGACATCTACACGGAAGGGAACAGGGAAAGCCCATTTCCGAGAAATAGAAGTTTTAATAAAGAAAAAGAAGTTTTCATTGCACTAATTTTGCTCTTTTTACATGCTTTATATTCACTTGACCAGTGTATTTAAGTAGGTAAGTATGAATGAAAAGGAATGCCATAGTTCAGTTCTCACCAACTTTCGGAAGCAGAAATCTTATATTTTTAAAATTTTTAAGAACTAATTGCGTAATTTCATGTTTATAGCTTAGTATCCTTACTAAGATTATCACAGCTTATGATCATTGAATGTTACTTAAGGATTTTGACTCTAGTTTTATTAATATTAACAATTATTAAAAATAACTATCTAGATAGTTTAAAAAACTAAATGTCAACAATTTATTATTTAATAAATAACATCGCAAACCCTTTTACCGTTCAACGGCATGAAATTTGAAACTTAAAGTTAATGAAACGTTGAATCCCGATGGAACATTTATAATGTATAATTTATTTTAAAGTAAAAATTTCGGGATTAAATTAAAAAGGCCCATTAGTTATGTAATCCAATAACTAACAACTCTTCCAAACACCTTGTTCTCATAAATAGTCCAAGGTATGCTATATTCTAGACATTTCTAGACATTTCGGTCACCCGAACCTTCTGTTACTTACTTTATTATTAAAAAATAAATAAGTAAGAAACAAAGAAATAATATTTTTCGTAGTCACGGCACAATATAGCAGAATAAATTCAACGCAAATAAATAAATCTTATAATTAATATTGGGCTCCTGCAACGAAACGGTCAACGACATGAGCTTACAGTAACATTGCCGCTGCATTGTTATTCTGGCGGTACCTTGGGCAAAAACTCACAACCAATCACAAGGCAAACATACAACCTATTTATATGTTAACACTGGCTAAAAATAAAAACTGACTTATCGAACAGAAAAAAAATAAACGGATCTAAGTATATAAATAAAAGTACACAGTAATAGTAAACAATATAATACTATCATTTTGTAAATAAATTTTACTTCTCCTTACCACCTGCGCCATCTAAATTGATATTTTCAAAATGTATTGAAATATTTGAAAGGGGAACAACTCGATGTGTAGGTTCATAAGTCGAAAAAGAGTTCTCTGAGTTGTCTCATGAGCTCCAATATACGGCGGCATGACATGGATTTAGCTTGTTTGTATTTTTCTTCATCATCATCAGCCCGTAGAAGCTTACTGCTGAACCTGGGTCTCCCTGTTGTAAGAAGGATTACAACACCCACAGGACGAATTGAGGTTGTTTGGATATTCGTACCGTCACCATACAGCAAGCTAGCTAATAACTATTGCATTGGCCCTTAAATATATATACAGAAATGTATATATATATTGAGGTTGTTTGGATATTCGTACAGTCACAATACAGCAAGCTAGCTAATAACTATTGCATTAGCCCTTAAATATATATACAGAAATATTTAAGGGCTAAGCCCTTAAAGTACATCATAGCCAGAGAGTGGCCTCCAATACTTTGATATCTATAGTTTACTAGCGATACTCCCCGACTTCGCACAAGTGCTTTCTGGATTTCGACAACAGCACCTACTGGGTCCAATGGTAAATCTAAGCCATCCAGGGCCCCACTCAAATACAGACAAAAAAATCATCAATATCGGTTCAGCCGTTAAGGAGGAGTTCAGTGGCATACGAATACACGCGTACAGAAGAATTATATAAATAAAAATAGGCTGCAAATGGTCTAATCAACAAGTTCAAAAATGTGTTGATTCTTGTTCCCGCTCTTAAAAATTTGTGTGATAGCTCATTCGATTCGGAATGACGTCTAGAAAAATGTACCTTGAGGATTTATTAGCACATAAAAAATTGCAATTGTTATTAACAAAATAAGATGAAAAAAAGATATTTAGTTTTTCTTTAATAACTCAAAAACTAATAATATATAAGAACTTTTAAAAAAAGACCCTTAAAGAGGGGGAAATTTCCAATAAAAAAGTCTGGACTCCCGGAATTCTACCTCCATTATTTATTATTTTTATTTAACGAAGAAAATAGGACTCCACGCGACCGTTACATTAAAATATTTTTTTATAGTATTAAATATTAATTTAAAATTTGAAAATATTATGGTATCATCAGAACACTTGAATAAATAAAGCTACGTTGGAAAAAAATTATGTCGATTATTCAAAAAGTACGATTGTAAATTAACTAATTTTTTTCCAATCTCTGTTTTTACAAGTCGACATAAAAGTTTAAATAATTGACCTATATTTTTTTTACTTTGTGGATTCCTTCTTATATACCTACATACTTAACAAGATCACGTGATAAATTTTTTATTAAAGTTTTATATTTTGTTTGTTATAATTTTTTTTAAAGAAACAAAAAGTGAAATACTTAAAAAAATGCTGTTAATTTTATTTTTTGACAAATGTTATTATATTGCTATTTTGCATCTAACAATGAGATTAATAAACGCAGGGAAAAAAGTTTACGTCATTTTTTAAGAAAATGTTTATAAAAAAATAGACAAGTTTAATATTTTAAAAAAATTGTCATTTTATTGTCATGGCAAATTTTTTTTTTTTATTTAAAAAAATCCTGAAATATATTTTAAAATTTTTTATAATCCTCCTTTTTTATATTTCGATTGTTTAAATAATAAAGTAAGAATTTTTTTCTTTAAAACTCATAATTGTCATTTCTCTATGGGTTTACAAAAAAAAATTTTTTATAAATAATTTAATTGTTTTTTGAATTAACAATTTTTTACAAACAATTTTCAACCCCGGTTTATTTTTTTTTCCTGAAAGTAAAAACAAAAATACAAAAACAGCCATATACAACATAGTACTGAAAAAAATTTTTTCAGTCCTATGTTATATATGATGTTTTTGAACTTGTTGACTAGACTAAAAGCTCATTTATTATAAAATGTGCATCTAGCTCCTTTGCTCCAAATAAGGATACCCTTTTAATTCTATACTTCCTTAATCAATAATTTTACCCCTCAATAACAAACAACTTTGTAGGTATAGCAATGTAAAATGGCAAGTTACATTATTCCCTAACCAACAGAATACCAAGTGAATAAATTTAAGACTATATTATGTATGTAAATCGGGAATCAAATTTATTTAGGGGTTACCCCAGCGCCGCCAATGTAATATCTTTCACAAACATATCTCTACGATGTTTGTATTCCTTTAACAATGTTTTTGTTGATAAAACTTTAATTTTTGACAATTACATCTTAGTTAAAGAAATATCTTCATGATACAAGGAATCTCTTTATTAATTTTGTTTATTAAGGTATTCAAAATAACTTATAATAATTGTGATACAATTTTAGTAATTTTTTATTTTTCCTAAAATTGAAAATATTCTGTTTTCTGTGATCAATTTAAAATTTCAAAAAGTAGGTATTATTAAAATCAGAGTATTCATTTTGCGTAACCCTATTCTATGAAGCAAGCAATATAAATATATGTTTGTAATCGCGTTCTCGAAAACTGCCGCAAAGATTTCAATGAAATTTACAATATTATACGGGTTTACGGGGGCGAGCAATCGATCAAGCTAGGTGTCATTTCTGGAAAAAATTGTTTTCTCCGTGTTTTCACGCACAAAGTAACAAACTTGACCTACCCGCGCAATACGGCCCCACAACTGGGTAAATGATTTTTTAATAAAATTTAATTTTTTTCCGGAATTATGTATATTTAATATATATGTGAACTACAAACTTTTGTCTAAAAATGTTTGATGGCAGTATTCTTACATACAAAACCTTACATTTTGAATAAGTAAAATAAAAAAGTATAAAAAACGTATTATATTATGTATATTTTTTAATATGTAACTGATGCCTTCGAAACAGCTTTAACGATTTGTATGAAATTTCGTGCTTAGATAATGTTTTACTTAATCCAAGAGAAAATGATTTTTTTTTTCTAACGCCGAGCAAAGTTTTGTCGAACAAGTACTGCTCGATTAAATAGCGAACGGAACTATCACAGTATATAAATCGTTCCATTAAGTTTCAGCACAAATAATGTAACAATTTTCTTGACAAAGTATTTTTGTTTTGTTTTTGAAAAAGTTGAAAGTAAGTTTTTTTTTTGTAATCAATATCGAATACAAAATAGAGTCGTGTGATAGCGATGTAAGAGAATCTACCATCCCATTTCGTCCAGTGAGTGTGGTAAGAGAAGACTATGGAAAATGCCAGATAAAACTAATGGCTTCCATTAAATGACGTACCCACCAACTCGTTTACCTAGACGTAAAATAACCAGACGGGTGACGACTAGTAGGGTCATAGGTCCAAGTCGCCTAGTATCGTCAAGCGTAACGTCTAATTGAAGCTTAAGAATTAATAATTTATACTCTGTTAAAATTCCTACTAGATGAAGTGACGACCTGGTAAGACATGCAGGGAGCCGATGGATGCAGGTGGCTCTGGACCGTACGCCTATGTTTAGCAGTGGACTTGTGAAGGGCTGCAATGATGATGATGATTCTGTTAAAACAGAATTTTAATAAAATGCTTTCCCTGTATAATACTAAGAGGCATTAAAATCCCTTTTTATTGTACCGTGTAGCGCGGAAGTTTGACGGCAAATTTGACGAGTCTCGAAGTAGATTGGTGATATATTTTACACCACCAACAGATGTTACAAAGGATGTGAAACAAAGAAAAAATAATAGAAATGGAAAAAGCAGGTCTATAAATTTCGATTTGCAGCTTGGAAAAATACTCACGAAGCATTTTTCGTTTAAAAGAATTACTATTTGGGGGTCTTTTTAGGTAAACGGTAAACATCTTTAGGGCCAAATGGTAAACGAATTGTCAATCAAAGCACGTCCTGTCCGATTGCCAGAAGCAGAAACGTAAAAAACAGCTAAACAATTTTTTTTAAATATTATGATATTTTTAATTATTTATAATATTTTTGATGTGATTGTTATAACTCTACAATAATAGTAAAATTCGATTACTATGTCTGTCTATCTGTCTGTGACAAGATTAATTGAGAACTAATCATGCGAGCTTCGCCTTGTAAATGAAGATTAAAGAAAATAAAATAAAAATGTATAATATATTTTTAATTCACAGGCGAAACGTTCTCAAATAAAATAAAATAAAATGCAATGCAATTAATATAATGAATTCCAAAATTCTTTACGAAGGCTCCATTTGCATAATTTGCTCATTTAAAATGATTATTTTTATACCTCTTTACCTTTTAACCAATTGAAAGACTTTTCATATTAATTAATGTGCAACAAAATAACATAGCAATATTATTTGCTACACATTAATTAATATAAAAAGTTCTTCAATTTGTAAAAAGGTAAAGAGATATAAAATTAATCATTATATTTACGTTTACTTAGTATTTATCTATCTTGTTATTAACTTTCTTTTAATATCACATTTAAATAGCAAAGCGACAGTCACTGGAGAAACAAAGAGGTTAACAATACACGAAACAAAGGCCTCAGCCTCAGAAGATTTCTTACGTAACAAGAAGCTCGGTATCGTAGCGGTCCTTTAAAACATTAACCAAACTCAACCTACGTAGAAAAGCCGGGAGAAAATTATAGGAATTTTATCAGGCCTCTACGACACGTCTACGCGCTACTCGTCGTCGTAGTCCCAATCTGTTACAAGGTATTACCATATATCAGTTCTTCCACATTTAATAACGAATATTTGATTATCGTTTATGAATTTGCACTAATTCGGTTGAGAAATAAATTGTATTAGGAGATTATAAATGACAATAACTATTATGTGATCTGTTTAAACGCTGTAAAAGAATACTCTTTAGATTTATAAAAATCATGCGAATTGGTTAATTAACCTCGGAGATAACATGTTACATACATTAAAAAAGAACATACAGTCGAACTGATAACCTCCTCTTTTTCTGCAGTCGGTGAGTTACACATAGAACCAATAATACAGTTATTTTCCGAGCAATAATTTCCGTTACTATTAAAAATATTACAGGCATAAAAGAGTTTGTAATCTTCCGAAATTGTGCAACGCAAAAGATGGAAAACTAATCCAACTATTACTGGTAATTATTGGGAAGCAGCAAATAATGTCACCCAAAAGTTTTAAACGCCAATAAAAAATTAACTGTCCCAATATTATATTATTAAAGGTTTTATGTATAGAAAGAAAGATAATATAACTGTCCGACGGAAAAATACGGCAGTTTATTTTTACCTTAAAATTGTATATAATTTTAAAGATTAAGTTCCGGTGATTTTGTCAATTATTAAAAACATTGACGGAAATGTAATGCACAATTATTTAGTTATTTTACAATCATATTAAATAATTTTATAAACTATGTACCTAACATGAAATCTTTTGAAAGAGATAATTTACTTACGTTCACTGAGTATTATTGACTGAAAATACTTATTGTTAAAGTTTATGTTTTGTTTAAAGCCTTTTTTCTGTAAATAGGAAATAAATACCAACTCTATATTCGTATTATTTTTCTCATACACAACATTTCGTGTCATATAATCGCCGGCGGATAAATCACAGTGCGAATTGACGCAAATAAAAACAAATACAAGGAAAATTAATAGAAATGTCAATTAAATCGAAAATCAAATACATTTTATGTAAAACGCTGGCTGTTATATTTTTATGCTTGTAATGTTGTTATCAAGTTCTTAAAAAAAAGAAACGCACAGCAGTTTCAAAAAGTGTGGAAGACGTAAAGCAACAAAAATGTTATATAACAAAGTTATAGTAAAGGCTTACCGGACTCGCCGAGAAGAAGTCGACAGTGAAGAAGTAAAGTTTGAAGTCGGATAGAGTTTTGAAAAAAAATATACGCGGCGATTTAAAATGTGACTCGAAAGCCGGTCGCGTGAGATCGCGAACCGTTGTAGTTCGGTCAGCGGCTCGCTCGGGGATACTGAAAACTGTTGCGAGTTCGTATTCCGTGACACGAGAGAAGACCGCACGCCAGGGCGGCTCGAGTAGGAATCAGCGTTACCCTCCAGCGTTATGTAACGCGCGGAGTAGCGCAACGCGCCCCCCTTCCCACCACCACCCCGCTTTTAGGGAAAAGATGAATGAGTAAAGTTTCCTAACGGACATTATTCCATGGATCGCGCTGGGTTTTGGAACGGTCCAAGATTATGTAAAGTCTTTGCTTACGCGCGATTTTACCCCCATAGTGGATGGGATACTCGCGAGAAGGCAGGACGCCCGCGCCGATGCTTTCACCGACGGTTTTAATGCCTAAATTAACACGCATCCTGAGATCAAAATTATTTAATAAAATCGAGTGGCGTGAAATGAAACGCTTAGACCGATAGCGTCCTTTAAACCGTCCTAAACTAATTAAACGTACTTTATTAAGTGTGCAGAAACGTCAATGCTTCAATAAAATTTAACTTTGGTATTTTCTTAACTCAGTACGTGATCTAAATATGAATGTTGAGGTTTAATTACAAACTTACATCTTAACGAATGAACAGTACATCCTAAGAAGGTGGGGGTCTTCAAAATTTATTCTGTTATATTTCACAATATGTTTTTATTATCATCGTCATCGAAATTTTCATAATATGCATCTATACTAAAGCCGATTATGCGTCTTACGACACCCTGAATTTATTTCATGAACATATTTTAATTAAACTAGTACTTCTTCATCATCACCATTATCATCAGCCCGTAAATTTCCACTGGATATGGGCGTCTACCGCTGCAGAGGGGAGTTGCCTAATAGTCGTAGAGCCGTAATACGTGGTAGAGCCATGCTGCAGCTATATTATGATCGTAGCACGATTGGGGTCAGCTCGATCAGGTAGCTTAATGCTGCTGTGTTTCGTATGGTGAGTGTAGAGAACCGGAGACCTTTTTTACTGGTAACGAGGTATTCCATTTCGTCCACAGGGGTGACAAAGCATCTGCATTTTGATTTTTAATCCAGGATAGATGTAGATGTCTATAGGCCACAACAGCCACTTACCATCAGGTGGGCTGTGTGCTCATTTGTCGCCCTTATTCTATAAAAAAAAATAGTCACGCTTAGCCATCTCACACATTTTTCACTACTGCCCGTTGGCGATTTGGGTATTTTACGTCTGGTATAAACGAGACGCTATACCGCCATCTATTTTCTGGTACTTGTCGTAGTCACCCCTTACGACACCCACGAGGACAAGTTTCTTGCTGGATTCGCCACCAAACGACACTAAATTAACAAGTTCTAATATGTCTTTCAACAACACCAAATTTCAGCTTTCTCATTATTTTTGAATATAATTTAAATGACAATCGAATTTCCAAGATAATCATTTAAACTCTTCTTTTTTTATTATAGTTTTTAATATTGTATATAATAAAATATTGTATATTATGTTATGTAAATATTTAAACTCTTATACAGAGCTCATTTGAAAAATGAAAGTCAATGTTGCTCATTATTTTTCTTTTCTCTTATATTACGTAACAATTGGTTTAATCGCTACTATTGGCTGTCAGACTGCAGTTATTCCAACACAAATATTTTTATTTTATATTAAACTGAAGTATCACAAGAACATACAGTTCACCTGATGGTAAGTGGCTACCATCAGGTGAACTGATGATGAACATGGACTGGCCATGGACACCTGCAACCAATTTCAAACAAAGAAGGTCTCGGGTTCGTAGTCATCTCTAAGGACTAAATGGAATGTTTCACAGCCTGTTATTATACTGGCTCTCTTTAAACTTCAGGCCGGATCACAGCAGTGCAAACACAGCTATTTGGTGGGAGAAAAAGGCAAGAGGGTCGTGGTACCGACGCAAACGGACTCCTGGACAGAGAAGTAGTCCTACCACCTTGTACATTACCTACTAACTTCCTACTAACTTACTTCCATATGAGACATATTCTGCTTTTCACCAGTCCATAAACAGTCTACCATACTTTATTCTGGTATTCCATTTAGTCCGAGTATTTTATATCTGGCATATAAAACGGCTACTTCCATTAACAATCGGAGGTCATGAGACTTTCCTAGCATTACCCTAAAGCTATGTCTACACCAGTGCGCTTTCCTGTTTATCCTGCGTCTTCCTCTAACGCATGCCTGAGCAACCATAGCGCATGCAATAGCGCATGTGCTAAAACTAGTTCGATCACAGCGCATGCCTCTAGCAAACGCTGATCCGTCACCGGTGGGTTCGCATGCAACATTTCGTACATTTTAGTAAACAAAATGGCGGAAGACAAAG
The DNA here is from genome assembly GCA_029286625.1 of Parnassius orleans. NCBI lineage: Eukaryota > Metazoa > Arthropoda > Insecta > Lepidoptera > Papilionidae > Parnassius > Parnassius orleans. The sequence goes on along the minus strand of JAGSMP010000022.1, from coordinate 5,159,497 downwards.
TTAAAACATTAGATAATGAGTGTTATGTTTCGTAATTTTTGGCTCCACTATTTTCAAAAGCTTGTAGAAAGTGGCTTTAATCATTCGTGTGAAATTTTTAAAAAGAATGTCATTGTTTAGCTCTAAATCTTTCAATATTATGTTGTTCCATTTCTTCAAATAATCTTTCATCCACATTCTCCTTTTCTTGCGTTTTTCCCTGCACTTAACACAAAATATGCCGCACTGATAGCTACAAGTGCCGCGTCCATCTCTAACCAAACCTAACCGAGGCGCGTGAGGTATAGACGAGTTGCATGCGACAAGCGCACGTGTATAGACGATAAGCTGCATGCATCTTATGGCACAGCGCTTGACGCAAGGCGAACTGAAAGTTGAAATTGAAAGCGCACTGGTGTAGATATAGCTATAAGCTTCTCTTATGATACCCTAAGAACAAACGGGATGATGGTTTGTTTTTGCGGCCACTACACGGCCATATATGAGGGGACACTGAAATTTCTTAGAAAATCAAAAACTGAACAAACTAGCAAGTTATTAGTTTTATTATATCTTTTCAAAATAGTGTCTATTTACATCAATACATCGCTGCATCCGATGGAACCACTGAGAAAAGCACTTTGCCCACTCGTCCTTAGGGATCTCTTCGACGGCATTTTGAAACGCAGCCACTGCTTCCTCGGCGTCCATAAAACGTTTTCCTTGAAGTTTTTCTTTTATATTCGGAAATATATAAAAATCGCAAGGTGCGAGATCGGGGCTATAGGAGGGTGACCCAGTAATTTCACGTCTGACGTCGCCAAGTAGTCGATTGTTTGCTTGGCGGTATGCGACGAGGCTTTGTCGTGGTGAAGGAGGATCCTGCTGCGAGGTCGTTTCTCCCGAACTTTTTCCAAGACAAGTGGCAAACAATTGTTAGTGTACCACTCTGCGGTAACTGTTTTTCGATTCTCTAAAACAATTGTTACGTAACGACCTGTCCTTCCGAAGAACGAGGCCACCATCTTTTTTCCCACGCTTCGACCTCTCTTCACTTTAGTTGGCAACTCCTCGGAAGGAAACACCCAGACTGTCTCTTAGTTTCAGGATCATAACAATAAATCCAGCTTTCATCACCCGTAAGTTTGTCGAACACAGCATTTGAGTCACCTCCATTAAATCTTTGAACCATTTCACGACACCAATCAACACGACGGAGTTTTTGGGCCTCTGTCAAATTATGAGGTATCCACCGGGCACAAAGCTTCCTGACCGCTAAATGTTCATGGAGGATTTTGTGCACATGACTCATACCGATGCCTAAGCTTGTCCGAATCTGCTGATATGTCATTCTTTTGTCAGTCTCTATCATACGCCGCACAACACTGATGTTATCTTCAGTCGTCGCCGTAGAAGGCCGTCCCTCACGTAGATCATCGGTGAGATTAGTGCGACCACGTTTAAAGTCATTAAACCAGTTGTAAACAGTGGCACGAGATGGGGCTTCATCGTGAAAGGCCAATCGAAGTCTGTCATAACTTTCTTGTTGACTTAAATGACATCGAAAATCATAAAAAATCATTGTACGAAAATTTTCACGCGTTAAATTCATGCTGACGTGACACAGACAATTTTTATTTTCCGCCAAATCGTAAACAAACGACTAATTAATAAAATACATACACAATAATATTGGCAAAGAGTTCCATTTTCAAAATTTGAACTTATTTTTTTATTATATCATTTACAAGCGGCCAGTTCTAAAAACATTCAGTGTCGCCCTCGTAAGACATAGAAGTATTAAATAACGATCTTATAATATTCGTTCTTACCATTAAGCTCCTAATAACCTCCTCTAGGTCTTCAGGTCTCACAGCTCAACAGCTCGAAGTTGAAATGATAAATGAGTTTGAGTGTAAAAGCGCCTTTCTCTACGAGTCATTTTCCCTTCATAATCTCCCCTTGTCACTGAAACGGCAACTGAAAGATAAACCTAATTGCTAAGACAGTAATGTAATAAATATTGTAGACAATAATTGAACGGAACCGAAGAAATTCACTCCAATATCGGCAAACGTCTAATTACTCGTATCATGGTCTGAGCCTCGGCAGAAGCATGCGACACTAGATCTGCATTTTATACCAATTTCTTTTATCTTAATTGAAATACCTTCTGAAAGTAAATTCATTATGCGCCATGATAGAGAACTTTGCCAATATTTAAATTGTTATTTATTTCTAACAAATCCACAATCCAATTTGTTATGCCTAGTACTAATTTGTATAAAATCTTGAAATTTTTATAATTTTTAAAGCATATTGAATTATTGTTTATTAGCGACCCGCCCGGCTTCGCCCGGGTGGCATTCTATTAATGTCATTTATGTCTTATGGATAATCAAAAAGACACCCGAATTCACACAATAACAAAAAACTAAGAGAAAAACTCATTAATTGACTTTCGTTATTATTTGTTATATGATAAGGATATATCATATACCTAACTTTCGAAAGGGATCATCCGAAGGATGGATGGAAACTTATCGTAAGATAGTTTAAATTATTAATTGCACCAAACAATTGTAAACGAGGTAACACAGACCAACTAACTAACCAGTTATCTACATACCTCATCATCATCATCATCATCATCATCATTACAGTCATCACAAATACACTGCCGAACATAGGCCTCCCCCTAGGTGTGCCACAAAAGTACGGTCATCTGCATCCATCTACTTCCTGCATACCTTATCAGGTAATCCTTACATCTAGGGGATGTCCTACACTTCGCTTACCAGTCCGGTGTTGCCACTGGAGAACCTTTCTTCTATCCTGCTTACGGCCAGCAGTGAAGGGCCACGTCTCAGATCCATATATCATCACTGGCAACACGCACTGGTTGCATAATCATGTTTTCAAGTTTTGAGGTCTACCTGACGAGAAGATGTGTCCTAATCTCCCGAAGGTTACCCAGCCGAGTAGAATCCATCGATTGCCCTCTCGCACAAAGTTGGACTTTCCTAGTCGGACTATTTGTCCTAAGTAAACATACTCGTCGACAACTTCGAACGTAGTGCTCCCAACAACTAACGGCATAGGTATGTATGGCCATGTACGTTACAAATGACCTTAAACACCTAATATAGATTAAAGTTATTCAATCTGAAAATAAATTAATTACATACATTATAATTCCTAGTTTTTAACCGACTTCAAAAAGGAGGAGGTTCTCAATTCGAGTGGTTTTTTTTGTATGTATGTTACGCGATATCTTCGCAGATTGTGAACCAATTTGATTTTTTTAAATTAAATAGGTTATACCTCAAGGGTGGTCCCATATAAATAGCATATAATTTATTTGCTACACACATAAGGGTAGCAAATAAATAACTTCTTTTTTAGCAATTTGAATTTTTTTTTACTTTTTTTAAAGTTATAATTATTAAAAACTCCCTACTTAGATAGAATGATTTTGTTTTATTAATGATAGCAATTTGAAGTAGATAGCATCAGGGCAGTTAACCGACAGTGAAGCACACCCGACTCGCTATCGCGAGGCTAGGTGCACTAATTCGGTACCTTCGTAAACTTTTAAAAAGGAATCATTTTTATATTTTTGCTTTCTATTAAAGCTATTATAAAAACGTTAAATGGTAATTTCTAAGCAATAATTGATTTTAAAAGCTAAATATACTTTTACTAATGACGTCTTAGAGTAGACTGAAAAAAATAATAATGGGTAGGTAAGGTACCTCGTAAATTGACATCCCCTGTATGTAATAATTGATTATTGAAATTTTAAAAAATTGGAAAGTTTGTTCTTTACATCTAAGGTTTATAATTTACATTACAAAACACTATTACTCTCTACCCAGAGGTACATGGTTACATTAACTAAATACCAAATACAAACATTGTTTTTCGCGTATTTTGTTATGATTTCATGATGAGTTCGATCAAAATATTTATACCATAGCCATTTATACCATAGCCATTGACTTTTTTTTATAGGATAGGCTGACAAACGAGCACACGGTCCACCTGATGGTAGGTGGTTGCTGTGACCCATAGACATCTACATCTATTCTCATTAAAGAATCAAAATGCAGAAAAGTTGTCACTCGTGAGGACTAAGATGGAATGCCTCTTTTCCAGTAAAAAGGGGCTCCGGTTCTCTACACTCACCATACGAAACACAGCAGTGTTAAGCTGCTATTTTACGCTGGTATTCTGAGAGAGCGTGGTCCTTCCCGGTCGAACCGACCCATTCGTGCTACAACTATACTACTAATATAGCTGCAGCATGGCTCTACCACAGATAAAAATACTAGATTAAGGGTGCGTTTGCAAATCGGGCAAAATTATGCTGCTTTTCGGTACATTTTGTGACAAAACTAAACCAAATCAAATATAACTAATAACTACCACGTATAGAATGGTTCTTCGTCTTCAAATGGTAGTAGTAACTTTTTTGTTGAAAATAATATTTTTTTATATTGTAAAAACGATCTTCCCTAGCCATTTTCTACAAAATTAACGATACCGGCTCATGTTTCAGTACATTTTTTGTTCTATTATCAACATATATTAAGATTTCTAAAAATACTATAAGTAGGCAGACATATTCAATAAAAAATAGTGGTGTTTACTTTTTATAAAAATGTCACAAATAGTCGTAAAAAAAATATAAACTGATGCTTATTTTTTCACATATTTTGCTAATACGAATGAATCATAATGGATTGCAATAAGGGTTATTTTATTTTTGGTGCCTGTTTTGATTTGTTGAAATAATTTCTTTGAAACCACAGTCCGCGCTCGGCCGCCGTCGTGAGTGGATACTGTATCGCCTGCCTGATTGCAGCAGCTGAAAAAGATCGCTGTAAAAACACAAAATATTCGAATTTGATACATAGGTACTTGACAAAGTATTATAAAATAATATTATTATTTTTATAAGCACACATTTTTATTATAATATTTTGTTTCGCTAAAGGTAAGTGGGATTTATATATATATATATAGACGAGTAGGAGTAGGTGTGCCAAGTTTGGGCTCGTTTTGTTTGAGGGCTTCTAGTGCCTAGCAGTCTCTGGAGCAGCTTATCGTATTTCGTATTTTTGTTAGAATATAATTCTATATACTTTTGTTAAAATAGAATTCAATCTTTCAAATTATCAAAATGCTTTTACTTGATTACGATTCCCGCAGCTAACCGTGCGTACACTTGTGTGTGTGAACCGTGTCAATGTAATACTTCGATTCTATACCTATCAATTTTGCAAACGCGTCCTTAAACGAAGAAGACTTATGTATATATTACTAGCGTACTTTAGCGTGAAAAACCGTTCTTTTATTTCCATGTTTACTTTGCTTGAATTGACGGAGTTAATTTGCACAACATTTTTTGATAATATAAATAAATCCAAACTTTAGTAAAAACAGTCCCTTATAGCAAAATGATGAAAAATCAATTAAATATATCAAAGATTTACAAACAAAACCAAGACGTTGACATTTTACAAACTTGACAAGCGAGACATGGTTCTATATTGGTCTCAATTTATTCAGTCTTCAAAGTGAATATAACAGTCTCCTTTATCACGTCAATTGGAGGGTGAAATAAGGGTCAATTATTCTCATGCATTTTTGATAAAATTAATACTATCCCTTGTTATTAAGAGCTCTAAATAGTAAAATAAGTTTAAGAAATGAACAATCTGGATACGGTTTCAAAATCAGCATAGCTTATAATTTTATTTACATACTGCATTGTTTGGTGTTTGCGCGTTCGGTTGTCATCACCGCTCTTTATAACTTAAAACAGTTTCAAACGTAAAGCAAAAATAATTATTATAATTTTTGTAAAAATATTGTTACCGATTGGATTGAAATCAATCCGCGATATAAATTATCAAGTAACCAGGCCACTAAGCCATAAGCATCAATCCACACGTAAAGTAACTGCAGAAGGCGAGGCAAGCGTCCGTTTTGGTATGGCATAGAGCAGGAAGAGTTACGCTGTCCCAATATATTGGCGTATTGGCAGACTTTATTATGTCTTCAAAAAGTTTTTTTTTTAATTTCTGAGATGAAATAAATATATAAATTTAATGTAAACCTTAAGGCCCCAGTACACAATGGCGTATGCTGGTCCACTTCAGGCCATCGCCATTGTGTACAGGGGGTAATGGTATATACTGGCCGATAATTGTCAATCGTGGCGCGCAATCGGGTTGTTGTCGGTTTTTTGGGCACACTTCAAAGGAATCGTGGCGTAGCGTGGCCTGTGGTGTTCACACAATCGGCATTGTTTAGTTCATCACCGACCGCTGACCGGGATAGTGCACTTTTTGTTGCGTGCTAGAACTAGAATTTTCCATCGCCCAAAATGTCAGTAGGATATTATAGAAATTGATATAAGATTTATATCAATCTGAGCCCGCAATTTGGGACTCAAATAATGCACTGCACAAGGATAAGAACAAGGTATGTTTATACTATTTCAATGTTGACAGAAATTATCTATACTAGCTATACTTCTATACTAATATTATAAAGAGGAAAGACTTACTTGATTATTTGTTGGAATTGAATAGGCACCGAAACTAATGTACCGATTTAAAAAATTCTTTTAGCATTAGAATCCTACATTATCCCTAATGAACATAGGCGATAGAAGAGCCTCGTCTGAACATAATATGTAGTAATGTAGGTACGATGTTTTCAGGTCAATGATGCATGGAATCGCATTGCAGACTCCCTGCAAATTCCTGTTTCGGAACTTAAAAAAAAGAAAGAGATATTTATGTCAGCATTTCGAATGCATTTAAAAAAGGCCTTTTTAAAAGGAAAATATACATGCAAAAGTATAATATCGACAGATGAACAAAGGGTAAGTAAAACAAATAAATAATTTCCAATATTTTTTATTAAGGTAGTAAGTAAGTATTACTCGTTTTTATTTCCACTAATTATAAACTAATTAAATTATGCATCATTGGCCCTTTCTTAGTGGATGTAATTCATAAAATTTGATCTTATTTGCGTAGCATTAACAGGAGCTTGACGAGGCACAGATTGTAACGGTAATAGATTTTCTTCATGGTTTACTCTCATACCTACATGGATTAATTCACCATTTCTATAATAGCTGTCAGTACTGCCTGGTGGAGTATAAATATTGCGAGATGATTTGCTCTTTCTTAAAATATTGTGTAGTAATAAACAGCTGTGGGTTATAATAGAAGTTTTGACGACATCTAATGGAATAGGTCTTTTAAATACTCTAAAAACTGACGATAATATCCCGAAAGTATTCTCTACGACTGCACGAGAACGTGATAGTTGTTGATTGAACATTCTTTCTGGGGTGCCTAACAGATGATGTCCAGAAAAGGGCTTCATAATATGAGTACTAGGAGCAAAAGCGCCAACACTCAGAAAAACATAAGGCATATTAGTATTACTTCCAGGAAGTGGACAACTAGGTGGTAAATTAAGGGTACCATCACATATTTTTTCCACAAATTGCTTTGATTTAAAACACCGCCATCACTAATTCTCCCTTGGCTTCCCATGTCAGCAAACACAAAACAGTAATCACTATCTACTAGGGCTAATAAAACGATGCTGAAACTTCCTTTGTAATTAAAGTATTCAGATCCGGTATGGGCTGGTGCTAATATGGTAATATGCTTCCCGTCTATCGCGCCAAGGCAATGGGGAAAACTGAATCCTTCCGTTTTGGTTAGCCATTCTTCAGGACTTGTGGGAATCTGAAAAAAGAAATAATATTTTTTTTTCATGCAGGCATTGGAAAATCTGTCTAGAACAAGAAACGGAAACTCCAAGTGATGCTAGAAGCAACACAGAAACAAAGGACATGAATATTAAGATACCTGTACAGAGGAGACGTACAGTTAAGCCACCTGAATTAGAAAAAGCAGAAAAGGACATGTCAAAGGCTTTTAATACGTTAAACCAGGCTATGTTCAATAGAGACCAACAAAATAAAATAGAGGACGACTGCGAGTTGTATGGGAGGCTTCTTGCTAACAAACTCAGAAAATATTCAGATAATGAGAGGCAAGAACTAATTTACGATATTGATGGATTACTATTAAAACGGCGTCGCAACTGTAGTCCTCAGTACGTGTCTTCCTTCTCAAATCATTATAAGTAATCGTCCGTCTTCTTCAGCCACCAATTATTCTTGTCCATCACCGTCGTCACCTTGGATCAATCGCCCCTCATCGTCAACGTGTTCAAATCATTCTCAACATAAAAGCCAAATCCCCTCTCCGCAAACTTATATAATTACTTCTCCTATACAAAGCCCATCACCTATTCCACCTACGCAAACTCCATCCCCTCTTCCACCTACTGAACTCCCTATTTCCTCATGCACACAAGAAGCAATTTATCAGTCCCCCAACACAATCCATACACCTGGCCCTCCGATCCATATACCTGAGGAATCTATGCAAATAATTTCTGGCGAATTGTATTCTCAGACACAGAGTCAGTCTCAAAATATTTTGGATGATGCTTATGCAAGAATATATAATCATAGTTTTTTATGCATACCTTATTTTTCCTTTATATTCTATGTATAAATAAAATTGTTAAATATACTTCTATCAAAGAATATTTAACCACTACGTTTTAGCTTCTATTAAGCTCAGGGGGTTATTTTGATGCCGGTCTCTCCGAGCTAATCTTCAGAAAGGTTGAACCGATTCTGAGAAAACCTCACGAACAGATAGAGAAATACTTAGATTATTTTGGATAAATCGAAATTGTTAAAATAAATCATCTTCGATGAATATCTTCAATCTTTATAACGCCATATTAATAGATCAAACCCAGGCGAAGCTGGGGTGAATCGCTAGTTTTGAATAAAATTGGCCGCAATTTATAACAAGCGTAGACAAGTAGATTTTTATAACTATTTCCTCTCACGCCATCTTGTACCGAGGGTACCGCAAGAGCCCTCAAAGGAATCGAATTAAATGCCGGAAAGGTCTTAGAGAGATAGCAGAATCACTTAGCGCCAATAGTACGTGACGTCTAGTACCATTATCGCATATCCCCATGCCAAGCTTATCGGATACGATAAAGTTTTCTTTAGAGATTATGGATTAATGATGACTTCTTCGACATACAAACTAAATGAGTTGATTTTTCCTCTCAGGTCGCCAACGCACTGCACTTAACCAAAACATAGAATATTTTGAAACGAGAAAAACCACGACGTGTTAGGTCCATTATGAATCCAGCACCCGAGGAGGGACCACGCTTTCACAGAATACCAGCTTAAAATAGTAGTTCAATGCTGCTGTGCTTCGTACGGTGAGTGGCGAAAACCAAAGACCCTTTTTATTAGTAACGAGGCATCTCAATCCTGAAGGCTGAATAAGCATATGTATTTTGATTCTTAATTGAACTTTAAACCATTAGGTGAACTATATAAAATATGCTATTACTTATAAGCTTTAAAAGACTTAACATTAAATGGGTTTCCGAACGGTATAACAAATAAAAATAAAATATTTTAAGTGGCTTATGAATGTAATAAGGTTGAAACAAATTAATAAATTAACAAATTATTTAAGTAAATAAAATTTACGATTCATATTCTTACCTTAGCAATTTGTCTTCTATTTTAGCAGGTAATGGGCCGACGTAGATATTTAAAATTAATTACGCAGTTTTCAGAGTTTTATGCGACATCGCGGCTTGTTGGAAGATGGGTAGGCTATTGTATAATTTTTACATTAGAAATTAAACTCTAAAACAAAACTGGCTTCAAATATTACTAAATCAAACAGTTGCCACACGATATGTTTTGAAGTCAGTGCTAAGACATACTGTATTCTAAGAATTAAGCTCCGGCTATAGGAGCTACTATGTGGAAATTATTTTATTATTTTTAAGTAGTTACTGAAGTCTGTTTCAACCCTTTATTAAAAGTTTATGTTTTAACCTTTTACGTGGTCTTAGGAATGTCGCAAAGTCATGGTAAGAACTGAATGTTGTCTTAACAGGAACACTAAAATTTGCATCCCCTATTTTTCACTCGTAGGGATGGATTTTTTTCAGAAAGTTCAATAATATGGAATCATCACTGAAGTAACTATTTAATAAGAAAAATATATTTGAATCTGTCCAGCCGTTTTCAAGGAATCGGCGAATATACATAAAAAAGACACACGTCACAGAACACCTCCTCGATTTTTAAACTCGGTTAAAAATTAAATTAAATCAAAAATATTTAACGAAAATCTGTACCAACATAGATTATAGATAATTCAAGAATGAGTTAAAATGATGTTGTTATTAAATAAGGAAGTATACGTTTACGTAAGTATGTAAACGTTTTACACACATTAATTGCATTTGGACAAACATCCAGACCCGAAACAATTATTTGAAGGCCATACAAATATTTCCGTGCGGAATTCGAACCCATGACCCGCAGCCTTACGCTTAGCCACTTCACTACCGAGTCTACTTAATCTCCGAGATTGAACCTCATCTGTAGACGGTGCAAATTGCTAACTGGAAACGAGACTCACTCACTCGTATAGAATATAAGAGTGAAAAAGAACATTATGCTGCTGTGTTTTATATGGTGAGTTGGTGAGTGACGGGAATAGGAGATTATTTTTTAAAGTGACGGGACAAGGCGTTTTATCCCAATTCTAATGAGGTGACAACGCATCTTGATTTCTTTTTTCTTTTTATAAAAATACAATACTAGCAATGCTATTCACATTACTAATATTCGCTGTAACCACTCCTGGTAAGCTTAAAATGCTTGTGTATTCGAACCCACGACCTTTTGATTCCGCGGTCCGCACCGTCCCATTAGGATACTGTCGCTTTTTTATTTTCTTTTTATTGATTTTAATACTTAATCGACGTTAGATTTAAATGTCTCAGAGCCATACTTACCATTAATTGGACTATGTGCATGCTTGTCAACCCTACTTCTGTAAAAAAAACTCAAGCTACCGACTGATGGCGCAAATTTCATCTAGACATTCCGAACCGAACCGAAGTTCATTACTATTGCAAGGGCGTTGGCTCTGTGCTCACCAACCCGCATGCACAGCATGGTTAATAGAAATGTGATATTCTTAGAAAGTCCTATATCCTACAATCAATTTTTGATTTACAAATTTAAAAATGACAAGATAAAATAACCCTAATCATAAGATCAGTCCCCCGAGACCATAAATAATAATAAGATCAGTCCCCCGTGACCATGGGTGCTGTAAAGCACCCGAAACGTCGGGAATTAATAAAAATAAGTTGATTAAACGCGATATAATCCGTAAAATTAGTTTTATTCAATGTGTAGTGTTCGCGTAAATATAAGAAATCATTATGTAAACCCTATATATTTTTCAAAGAGTAGCCAAATTTTGAACTTAAGTGCAAATATATAAATAATGATATACCGTTATTGCAGTTTTTGAAAATAGGAGTAGATAAGGTTTCTACTTTTATTTGAAACTATCCCAAATTGAATGTGATTTATGGGCAACAACGTTTTTGCTTTCCGATCGACCCTTACGAATGTGTACGTGCGCAGTAAAATCATGCATTTTGAATTTAAAAGATAAAAGGACAGAAAGTTTACAGATTAGTATTACTTATTCTGAACCTGCTCTGCAAATTTGGCCGGTTATTGCAAAATAATCCTGAATATTCGTGGTAGAGCCACCTGCAGCTATATTATACTCGTAGTTGTAGCGTAAATGGGACAGGTCATATAAAAAAAAACAACGCAATTTTTATTTTTGCACACGCTTCTGTTGCTTTCTTTTCGGAATGTAACATCATATTCATGTTTCATCTCCTGTCACAATGTCCTACACAGTATTTGAACGTCCGTGATCATACTTTAACAAAAATTTTTACACCAATCAACTCGAGCCCATTTTTGTTCTCGGTTGAGTTCATAAGAATCCAGCGGCAACAAAGTTTTCGAACTTTAAAATGTTGGTGTAAATTTTTGAAGTGTAAACTTCTTTAGCATCGTTGTGATTTGAAACTCGATGAAACTAAAAAGCGACACTAAAAAGAGACAAACATCTATAGGATTTAGCCTGCGAGAGAAGGATATAGAATACTGTGTACAGTGTTTCCTATTATCTCGGTGTCCTCTTTGTGCGGTGCTAAGATGGTTAATATAACTTTATAAAAAAACATGCGTGAGTGTCGTGAATCACTCGGTTGGAACGAAGTTCCTTTCGTAGTATATTATTATTGATAAACGTATTATATTATAGATAAAAAAAATACAAATAAATTAATTACTAGCATCTATTAAAATTGTGCCGGACGGGCGAAACTCGGGAGTAAGTGATATCGAAAGTACTGCGCGAGTCGCTCACGTCCTACACCTATAGGTTCCGGAGGATACTTCTACTGCCGTCTTTGTGGGTGCAGCTGGGGTACTGTGGACTGAGGTTAAATCAAAATGCACAAAATAGAATACAAATGGCAAGGCAGTGGCGAGCGGTTCGACTGCTCAACTGTTCGGCGGAAATCTTCTGACTATTGGTTATTGACCACGGTTGTTGAATACTTTTGGTCAACTACGGTTGTTCTATATCGGTTTATCACTATCGGTTGGTCACTATATTTTTCAGATGATTTCTTCAGTTGACTATTTATTTAAATTGTTCTGTAGTAACTTACTACTACTAGTGCTATCTGCTTTTATTATCACTGTTTACTAGCTGCTATTATCAGCTACTATGTTGTACAACTAGCTATTACTATCATTTGTGTAGCTGCTATTATCAACTACTATGTTGCTAGCTACTATTCACTATGTTCTATATTCAGCTACTTCTTGGTTCTGCTACTAGTCACTTCTGCTACAATGTTACTGGGCCCCGAAGCCATAAGGTATACTCGAGCGTTACTTTAAAGTGAGCCGCTTGCCATTGTCCGTTTTGCCTCTTTATTGCATAACATTTTCTCTATACAATCGTCTTAAATTACTCACAGTTACTTCTTACGCTAATGTACTTTACATTGTTAAATCGGTAATTCAGTTGTCTATTAGCACACCATAAACGTTTCTTAATATATTAACAATGTAAAAAGTTATTAACCAAAATATCCCAATATTTCACAATATTTGGGTACATCAATTCTTAAATTTTACTATAAGTAGGAAATAAGTTTCATCACGCTAAATATTCTTTTATTTCCTTAATCTATAAACCTTAATCTAATTCAATACCATTTCTACAATTCTTCTAGAGCATAAAAATTATTTCCATCTAGTATAATATAATTCTCTTTGTTTCCATCATTGAGTTCTATGTACTACGTACTAGAGAAGCTATTCCAAACAAAAAATGTGCACTACTCTGTTTTCGCGCATGCGCGGGAGATAGTAGATTTTAGTCTATGATTGTAGATAGCGTGGCATATTTAAATGAAGAAATTTATTTTTCTATTGTAATATTATTAGCTATTTATTTACTTGAACAACAAATAATTTTACTTATTTGACTACTGAATTGTTAATTACGTTCAGGTTTAAACTTTAATTTGAAATTTCGTATTATTAGCGCAGCTCCACACTCTATGAATATTGAAGCCACACTAAATGACACTAAAGGTGTACGGATTGCAGTACAGTTCATAGTGAATATAGTACATAGTGAATGTTCGGAATGCCAAATCTAGTACGTAGTACATATATATCGATGGTTTCCATCATTTTCGGGACTAAATATTACGCAGTTAATTAATAATTTCTAGAATGGTCTATGACGTGTCGTGCTCTGATTGGTCGACTTTTTGTTTGTACAAATAAGAGTTATTTTCTTAGCTATTACCAAACGATGCTCTATATAGTGTATATTTTCTTTGATAATACTAAGATTGTAAACATGTAAAATTACACTATTGCACTATTTACTTAGGTTTGTCACTAATACTTTTCTTAATTACACTTTTAATATTGTTTCACTTTTCACTATGTTTTAAAACACTTTTTTCCGTCGCAAACAAAAATGAAGCGTCATTTAAAATAAAATAATATTTCTTTCATGGCAAGATAAGAAAAAGTGCGAGGGAGATCGATATTATTCCATCTCGCTTCCTTATAGCCGCCAAGGCTGTCTACACTACGTCAGAAGGGGTCGTGACGGAAAAATCTTACACTTTTTCTCGCCTAGCCCCCATCCGTTAAATCCGTACCGTCCGATAAAGAACTTCGTTCCAATAAAATTAACCATATTGAACAAAATTACCATATCCAATCCATTCATAGCAATCCACGATTTCATAACTTAAAGATTTACGTTAAATTAGTCGTGTTTAGGTCATCCAGCGTCTATTTTACGTACCACCTTGACAGTCAATCAATTGTTGTTCGATAAAATGGCTTTACCTATAGAATTTATTAGATGACGCTATTACAATGCAATTATTTATCTCGCAATTTTCTGAAACTCACTTCTACCACGTGTGAACTGAACATATGTTTTTTTTTTTATTTGGCTCATAGCTCATACCAATACCCAAATGTCCTCGCGAATCTTCTAATAGGTGATATGCCGGTTTTTCTTCAATTAAGGCGACACCGCGAAAAATGCACCTCGTTTCATCGAATAGTATAGGAGTATGACACGACTAACGAAACTGGAATTTTGATATAGGTAAATTCATGGCTTTATCTTGAATTTGCTTGTTCAAAAACACGATTGCATAATTTTGACTCGATCATAATTATTTGCGAAAACACCTCTAAAAAATCACTATAGTTGAAATTACAACGAAATTACTTAATCTATATGCTTGGGAATCACTCAAATACATTCATAACATCAATATTCGTAATTAACTTGCTCATTATTTTGATTACTTAAATCAATATATTTTTTTTAATATTTTAAGATTCTAAGCGATTTCTAAGCGGTCTTAATCGTCGCGGGCGCTACGCAACTTTAGACCTTATGATGGCGTTTTTTAAGTTTTTATAGAAATTATGTTTCACTCGGGTCAGTCCGGCGATAGCCCGCTACAACGGTTTTCGATGTATCGCCTTAATCGTCTGACAATAGCCAGATTTTCCTCAGTGTTCGCGTTTTGCTACGGACGACGAACTTCAATTTGTGATAAAAAATTGATACGCGACTTCCTGCCAAAACTATTTTAATCATTATATGAGGTTATTATGTTTTAAAAATAAAACATAATGAAACTTGATCGAAAGCAACAAAGTAAAATACAAAAATATAAATATTACAACAACACACGTGTGCAGGTGGTAGAATCACACGTGGTAGAAGTGCAACCTTCAGGAAACTAAACTTCGAGAGAATGAGACGAACGCAGAGTAACAGGAGATTCAGGAGTAGGATAATTGTAGGTTTTATTTATTATAATATTGTTACCAAGTTTGAAAATTATTTTACATTTTATTTTACATATTATTTATATTAGTATCTACATATTATACAGACACCAAGTTTTCAATTTCATCATCGTAAGAATTTCAAAATTTTCAACAAGAAGCAGACAGTGATTTTATATTATGATGTTAGAGACATCACATTTTCTGAAAAAAAATCTGGGGTTAAATAAATACGAGAGTAGTGAGGAAAATAGCCAATATTCTTATTTGGTTTTATGTTTATAATACTAATATAATAATTTGTAAATAAAATAATATAATCCGTTATAAAATCGAAATAGATACTACAAAATCACACAAGATGAATAAACCACATTTATTCTTCAAGTCTAGTTTTCTTCGCGCATGCAAAAGTTTGTGAAATTACATTTGGAGCCTGAACACGTATCTTAGAGTTTATTATTTGTTTTAGAACATCAGGAAACTCGTACGTCACTTGCAGTATCTGTGTATTATACCAAGACACGCAGAAAGATTTGGAAAGTCTTCATTTACATACACACGCATACATGCACGCACTCACACGCGCATGCACACCTGAACACACGATAAAAACGACAAAAACTCAAAATAATAAATATACTGCGGTTGTCAACCCGCCTGCCAAAATGGCAACTATGGCAAACAGGGCCTGATTTAGCTTGCCTTTGCAAGCACCATTTATGTACAGAATAAAATTTGGTATAATATCCTCAATAAATAATAGAGTAAATGCCACAAGTTTTTGACTTGTTGTTCGTTCTTTATTACAAAACAAATAAAAAGATTGTAAAAATAAGACTTTGAATTATTTGGTACGTCTTTCGTTAACTGACGTGATTCAAAGATTTTAAACTGCTCCAGCTCTATTCTCTACCTCTAATTTTATGAAGGCTGTCCAAGTGAACTTCTGTCAGTCATCTATTCCATCTCTGCACAGGGAGAACGACTCACTGACCCATGCCGCAAAGGAAAAAGTCGATGTTTTAGGTTCTCTTTTTAAGTCCAATTCGACTCTTGATGACGTACACACCGCCAACCATCCTGCGGTGTAATCACACCGCGGGATGGTTGGCGGTGTAATCGTTCAATGCTAGATGTGCGGCTTACACAGCGCTCAGTGTGCAAAGCACTCCTCTCCCTGGACATCAACAAGTGGGCCTGATGGAGTCCCTCCTATCGTGCTGAAGACGGATGATCCTAGGAGTAATCCTGAACTTATGGAAGGCAGCTTTAGTGCACCCGATCCCTAAAAAGGCGACCGAGCATACCCGTCCAGCTACAGACTTATCACCATAGCCTCCTTGTTCTCAAAAATAATGGAATACATTATAAACTGCCAGCTCATAAGGTACCTTGTGGATCACCAGCTGATTAGTGACTGTCAACTAATCAGTTGGTTCTATTTCTAATCTTCTGATTTACCTGACTCATAGATAAGCGGAAGCAGTAGAGTCCAAGAGGAAGGCCTTTGGGAGGACCTTGAGGAAGACTTTGGACGTAGCGAAGGCATTCTATGGGCTTTAACACAAAGCGTTTCTTTAGAAGCTTCTTTTTTATGGGCTTCCCGAGAAATTGTGCAATTGGATCATTAGGTTTTTTGCAGATCGGAGCATCAAGGTCGTAGTAGACGGTGCATAGTCCGACTACGAGCCTATTAATGTTAGTGTTCCACAAGGCTGCGCGCTATCACCTACGTTGTTTCTTCTGTATATCTATTATATATTTTTCTTACTGGTTGTAACACTGGTGATGCTTTCTACACCATATTCCTCGGGAACACGTCATCGAGTATCGGAACAAACTTGTGTCTGAAGTCGAGTCTTTAACAAGCAAAATCTCGGATTGGGAACGACTCTAATCCAGTTTAAACTTCAGAAGATACATGTTCACCACTAAAATGGACCCCTTTGTCGTATCTCCTCAATTTCAGGGCATTTCCCATGCTGCCTCAGCCAGCATCAAAATCCTCGGCATTGACATATCGAATGACGTACAGTTCCGCGGTCACTAAAAGGAATGAAAGGGAAGGTTAAATTGGCCTCTAAAAAGCTTGCCATGCAAAGCAGCATAGCGGAACAGTATTTCAGTGCGGCACACCGTTTGCAACTTTACAAGGCGCAAGTTTACCCTCACACGGAGGAGTACTGTTCTCATCTTTGGACCGGGGCACCCCAGTGCCAGCTCTTTCCACTTGACCGCATCTAGCGAAGAGTGGCTCGAATCGTCGATGACCGAGTTCTTTCTGATCGGCTAGATTCACTGGCGCTGCGAAAAGATGTTGCATACCATTGAATTTTCTATCGCATTTTCCCACGGGAGTACTTAGACAAATTGTTCGCAATTCCAGACACCAAATTCCACCAACGCACATCGGGGCAAAACTCACGGTACCATCCACACCATCTGGATGCTTGGCTATCCACCATGACTGTGCGATTTATTAGAAGTTTTCCTCCTCATAAGACTTCGTTGTGGAAGCTTACTCCTTTTAAAAGGCACCTATGGTCGACACTTACTATCAAGAAAATTTGATTTAATGTGGGCGAAACGCGGGGTGGAAAGCTAGTAAAATATAAAAATCTGGGCTGGGCAGGAACAGTCGGAACAGGCCGGTGGAGGGTGGGGGGCATATTCATAGTAAGCCTAGGGCTGTCGGAATTCTAAATCAGGCACTGACGGCAAATATTCTCCCTATCAGGCAACTATGGGGGAGGTCTTTGTCAAGCACTAGGTTTTGATAGGCTGTAATGAATGAATAATGGCACTCCATGAGGTTCAATTATTCAAACCAAGTTAATGTAGCTAAAGATTACGAGCCATTTCATCTTTTATAGACTTAAAGCTCGTAAGCGGGCTCCTTTTGTTGCAATTTCTAGCAACAATAATATTGCCTTTAAGTTACCGTCTATATCGCGCAATGCAATGCAATTTTGCTAAGCCTATAAGCCTCAATGTTGCTTTATATTTATGAATTCAAATATTGCCATAGTATTACCTACGACTACTTCCACAATCATTTCACTATTTAGATAACTTTGAAAAGAAATAGACAGACAGCTAGCAAGAGACTACGTAAGAAAAGAATTCATCTCATTATTTTGTCCCTTCCATGTTGTAAGAGGCGACTGGAAGAGGTGATGGCGATGGGAAATAGCAAAAGCATCTCTTCGCCTCTTACAGGTAGTGATATAACTATGTAGTTTACATCAGACGTAAAACACTGACGACAGGGAACAGCATCAGGGGTACGAAACATCCGGTACTGCAATCGCCAATCCTCCTGCGAAGAGTGGCGATTGTAGCAAATCTACAACGGGGCAGCCCATGGTTTGCAGTAGTCTTTTACGAGTTGCTTTAGAAGAAGATACTACAATCATTTGTACTTGCAACAAAATCCCAGAAAACATACAAAATTTAACCTTCTCAAAGTTCAAAAACTTTATTAGTCCACAATCGTGCAAAAGCTTCTTTTCAGTTTTTATGAGTTTTATTTAAATAAATACAAGAGCCGTGTAGCTTGCCGTACTAAGTTTTCATAACACAGTCACAAAAAGTGTACGATTCCCGCGAGTAACAATGAAACTGGTAAGGAAATTTTATTTGCTTATTTTCCACGTGCTCAGTGAAGTGGTGAAAGATAACTTCGTGGGGAAACCTATGAAGTATGAGTAGTTTAATATAAAATTCGTGGACATGTGAAAACATGTGAAGCCCTGTGCACAGTCGTAAGACGTATGTAAGCTGTTGCTTTAGTTTTTTTTTTAATTTTAATGAGACTTTTAATGAGACTTCATATTTTCAGACATACCTATTAAAATTTTTGTGACAGTCGCGGTTTAATAACTCAAGTGAATAAATGAACAGGCTCTTGCGAAAAAGTACTATAAATATCAAAGGAAGCATATTATACACATGTTTATTTTTATTTTAACTATATGAGTAGAAGTGCATTGATAGAGTCTTGAAAGTCAACTGTCAAAGCTGGTAATCGAACCGATCCAAACGTAAATACGTAAGCACCCAAATTCGATCCGCGCCGACTGCATTCATAGTTTAATTACAATTTCAATTGTAATTAAACTATGAATATAATATGAAATTTAAATATTCATTTTTCGACAAGATATAAATTATTCATTTTTAGACAGTATAATAAAGTAAAAAGTTCCACTGTCTAGTCCCACATACGTCTCACAGCTGCTTACAAGCTGTCTCAGAGCGCGTTTGGCGGTCTTCTTGTGTCCCTGAAATAAATTAATTAATTTCTCAAACATGCAGGTTTCCTAATAAAATTTTCCTTAACCGCTTGGTATGTGCTATAAAATTTCAACAAAAAATTTCATTGGCTTAATTGCTAGCGGGGTTTTCTAACTCAGTTTGCTCAAGTATTAATTTTAAGATGAGTCGCTGTGGCACCACGACTGTCTTGAGACACCATGGCCATTACCAGTACATAAACATAGAGAATGTCGTATAACTCAATCAAATACGATATTTCGACACGTTCCTCTAGTTTTAGTGTAACTATTTAATATGCTGCACATGAATCGAATAAAATATTTACAGATCCTGCGATACATGTGATCCAATACCTTTTTCATTCAGTCTTTAGATAACTTACTTTGGGAAATTAAAGATAATCCGGTATAAAGATATACCTGTCCATTTTAATGCTATTTTAAAATTTTAAGTTGTAATTGTTTACCATTGTTCTAACTCAAATAGTAATAATATAGATAATAATAATAGTTTTAGGTAATTCCTCATAAAACTCCAATAAACTATAGAGGCGCAGAGCTCAGGGGCTAAGCGCTGCATGTGAATTACGCAGTCAGTCCCCCGGCACTAATGTAATTGCAATTTTTAATGTTGATTTACCGAGTGATCGGCGGTGAAGGAAAACTTCATGAGTAACCCTCTCGGAAATGAGGGTAGGCCTGTGCCCAGCACTGGGACGTATACGGGCTGTAACTTTACTTTTTTAGTGACGTAGATATACACAAAGAAAATACGCAAACGAACTAAGTAAGGGGGTTAACAATGACCTCATTTATATAAAGATTAAGACTCTCATTTATTTAAAGAGTTTTTTGGATTACTACCTTCAATGATAAGGAGAGAAAGTCAACCGCAGGGCAACTGAAAGAGGATTTTTAATAATTTAAGGAGGTTGTTACCTCAACGCTGGGAATACTCAAACAGCAAGTAAGTGAGTGCATTGGAGCAGTAGATGAAATTCACATGAGAAATAGGCAAAGCCTACTTCTGTTTCACGGTGTTACAGAGAACTGTGAGTGAAGCCTTCAAGAACGGATTAAAAATATTATTCAGTATAAAATTGGTATTACTCATATTATATCCTTTTCTTCACTGTCGCAATGTTAAAGCCTTGGAGCTAAACGGAATGAGCATATTCAATCCGTAGTGGTTGTTTCATGAGCAATATGTTAAATCAGAAGTGTGGAAGTTGAAATCCAAGTTGAAAGGATCAAGTATTATGGTCTCACAGTTCTTAACCAAACCACGGTAAGATATTTACAAAAAGGGCCGAAAACATTTTGGTGTTGCAAGTAAAGCTTAACATAAAAAAGCCCTTAATGCAACTAATTAGTTAGGATATGGTTTCTTCCGTTAAGGAACAGAATCGGCATATCCATGAGTTGCTTTGTCCCAGGATGGACATGTCCTTTTGTATACAAAAGTGTCCAGTCATGGCTTTTGCCAGAATACGCATTTTTTTTTCACTCCTTCCTTACAGCCCTTCACAAGTCCACTCCTGAACATAGGTCTCCCCCAAGAAATGCCACAAAGCACGGTCCTGAGCCACCTGCATCCATCGACTTCCTGCATGTCCTACCAGGTTGAAACTCTATCTAGTGGGGGGTCGCCCTACTCTTCGCCTACCGGTACAAGGCTACCACTCGGAACCTTTTTTCCCCATCGGTTGCCGGTTCTTCGAGCTATATGGCCGGCCCATTGCCACTTCAGCTTACTAATCCGTCGGGCTATGTCAGTCACTCTGGTTCTACTGCGGATATCCTCATTTCTAAGTTTATCACGAAGAGAAACTCCGAGCATAGCCCTCTCCAAAGCCCCCTGAGCGTTCTTGAGCTTCCTCATACGGCCAACAGTGAAGCACCACTTACCTTCTTAGGTGGCAACCGAATCTCCGGTGGAGGTTTGGTTGCCACCTAAGACGACTCGACCTGGCAACATACAACACACGCACCCTGAGGACTGACGAGAAGATCCTGGAGCAAGAAGAAGAGATAGATAAGTTACGCTGGCATATTATAGGATTATCCGAGGTCAGAAGAGAGGGGCAGGACACGTTAATCCTCGAATCCGGCAACTTGTTCTATCACCGGGAGGGCGACTATCTGTCCCATGGAGGTGTCGGATTTATCGTTACAAGTCTCTCGTTAACAACGTTGTAAAGATTGTGAGTGTGTCGACGAGGGTTGCGTACCTTATACTCAGAATCACCAAACGGTATTCGTTGAAGGTCATACAGGTTTACGCACCAACTCCGGCACATCCCGATGAGGAGGTGGAGGAAATGTATGAGGATATCTCTAAAGCCATGCATTCCTCCAAAACCCACTATACGGTGTTAATGGGAGACTTCAATGCAAAACTAAGCACAAGAGAGAACGGTGAGCTGAAAGTAGGGAAATTTTAGAATAGGGCAACGGACCCCAAGGGGCCAGCTGCTGGCCGACTTCATGGAGAAAGAAGGACTCTGTATGATGAACTCTTTCTTCCAGAAGCGGCCCCACAGGTAGTGGACCTGGTCGAGCCCCGAAGGTTCGACAAAAAATGAGATTGACTTCATTATGAGGACCAGACGACAACTGTTCAGTGATGTCTCAGTGATCGCGAGGGTGAAAACTGGTAGCGATCACCGAATGGTTAGGGGCACACTGAACCTAAACGTTAAGTTGGAGAGGTCTCGCCTTATGAAGTCACGCTACGTCCCCCTCGTGCAATAAAGGCGTAGAGCAGAAATGCAGAAGTGTGGTCTTGCTCTTCAAGAAAGGCGACTACGCTCTCTTGAAGAACTACAGACCGATTTCTCTTCTGAGCCGCGTCTACGTGCTGTTTTGAGAGTCATTACAAATCGTCTCGCACGCAGACTCGACGACTTCCAGCCTCCCGAATAAGCCGGTTTCCGAAAAGGCTTTAGTACCATAGACCACATACATACCCTACGGCAAATTGTACAGAAGACCGAAGAGTAAAATCTGCCACTACTATGTCTTGCGTATGTGGACTATGATGATGATGATGATGATATCGAAGTGCTGAAGTGTTTGTACAGTAGGGCTACGATGGCTATCCGAGTACAGAATCAGAGTACGAAACCCATCCAACTGCAGAGAGGTGTAAGACAGGTTGGCGTTATACTCTTCACCGCTGCATTGGAAGACGTTTTCAAGCTACTGGACTGGAAAGAATACGGTATTAACATCAATGGCGAATACATCACTCACCTTCGATTTGCCGACGATATAGTCCTTATGGCAGAATCGCTGGAGGACCTAAGCGCTATGATCAATGACCTCAATAGTGTCTCCCAACGGATAGGTCTTAAGATGAACATGGACAAAACAAAGATCATGTTCACCTATGCCGCTAGTTGTTGGGAGCACTAAGCTCGAAGTTGTTGACAAGTATGTTTACCTGGGACAAATAGTCCGACTAGGTAAGTCCAACTTCGATCGAGAGATCAATCGACGGATTCAACTCGACTGGGCAGCGTTCGGGAAATTACGACACATCTTCTAGTCAGGTATACCTCAAAACTTGAAAACGAGATTGTACAACCAGTGTGTGTTGCCAGTGATGACATATGGAACTGAGACGTGGTCCTTCACTGCTGGCCATATGAGGACGCTCAAGGTCGCTCAGTGAGCTATGGAGAGAGTTATGCTCGGGGTTTCTCTGCGTGATAAACTTAGAAATGAGGATATCCGCAGCAGAACCAGAGTAACCAACATAGCCCAACGGATTAGTAAGTTGAAGTGGCAATGGGCCGGCCATATAGCTCGAAGAACCGATAACCGATGGGGAAAAAAGGTTCTCGAGTCGCAGCCTCGTACCGGTAGGCGAAGTGTAGGGCGACCTCCCACTAGATGGAGTGACGACCTGGTAAGACATGCAGGAAGTCGATGGATGCAGGTGGCTCAGGACCGTGCTTTGTGGCATTCCTTGGAGGAGGCCTATGTTCAGCAGTGGACTTGTGAAGGGCTGTAATGATGGATTTTGTAGAGGTATAAAATCTTTTTCAAATCATTTTGAACGCCGTTGTATTAAGTCCCGAGTTAAAAAGAGAGTACTACTGCTTACTCGTATACTACGTATGCTTACTACTATACCAGGTCCGAGTAAGAGTGAAAAGGCATCCTCGGAGAATCACAATTCTCGCACTCTCTCTATTTTACGATCTGTTCATAAATGCTGAGGCCACAGTTACCACAGTAACGTCAATAACGGGAAACGTCAATGCCCATAAACGCAACAATTATTGCTTTAATTTTAACGCGATAAAGTGAGTGGCTACACTTGAACGGTCAACGTCATTTCAATTTCAATGCCATTGAACGGCGTTAAAGTTGGCGTTAATGTTCCTTGAATTTATTAAATGATTTCTATAATAACCCATTAGACTTTCCTTCTTCTTTTTAATTTCTTTGACAGTTGTTTTAATATATAATAATTGCATAATTCGTCGCCAAGCATCATTTTGCGATGTACGATTCTTAAAACTTTTGAGTCTCGGATAATACAAACATGGCTCTGTTTGCAGAATCTCAAGAAACGTAATAACTTTTTCGTTATTCCACTCCATCATAGCCAATACATGCGACCCCGTTGCGCTTCACAGTGCACAATGAGACAAACGTAGTATTTTTTTTATAATAATTTTTCAACATTATAATTTCTTAAAAATAAGTTGAAGATTTTTTTAATTGTCTCGACGATAGTAAATATATTATATCGATTCCAAATTTCACGATTCATAAAAAATTACTTGACATATTGGGATTGATTTGAAACTTAATTTTTTTCTATAAACATTTGACTTAAAAATTATTTTAAAAAATCATCCGGACATGTCAAGTTAGTTTTTTGAATTTCGCAACTTGGAATCGACCCAGATATACAATTGATACAATTCTTCAAAGTTTTCTTGAATTAGATAAAATAAAAATCCTGATTTCATTTAAATTTTTAAAGGGTGTTATAGTAACATTTTCCTAGTATTATTTAAAATAGTCGATTTTGTGAAAAGTTATTAATTTTATTATTTAATTTATTCAAAGATTAAATTATAAAAAAATATATTAATTTGAAAGCTTACCAATTACGGGAACTTCAAAAGTAGATTAACAGAATTTTCCGCTTTTAGAATTTGCTTGCTAAAATATAATGGGCATAAAAGAAATGGTAAAAAAGTTTATTCATTAGTTACCAAAAGTAAAATATATGCAAAAATATATTTTCGATATTTACAATGTAAGAAACATGAGCATTTTCATAATTTTTTAATGCTGATTAAATTCCATTTCTGTTTCATTAGATGATCCAATGCATCCCTCGGTTGATTCATATAGTTCAGAAAATGTATAATTTCCAGTCCCTATTTCTTCTTCTTCATCATCTTCTTTACGATAATATTCCATTTCATCATCATCATTATCATTTAATGGATTATCATCTTCTAAAACTATTTGCGTTGTTGATGCGTTTTTTCTTGGTCGTGGCAACTTTTGCAAAATCTAGCTGATGTGCAGTTATTTTTGCAACCACAAAACACCAAAAAATGTATATTAGAACATGTAATTATTAACGGAATAAAAAAGAAAAGTAATAAATATTAACCTAACTGTACATTTTCTTTCAATAAGTTCCTGTGGTGCTGGATCTGAAGTTGATATAATAGACAGCATCATAAATAATGCCTTTCTCCATCCCCATTCTTCAGCATTCAAAGTATTGTCCAAACATATTTCAATCTGATAATATACAGTACATAATATATAAATAGTTATTTTTAAAAATAGCGCTTGTTGTGTCTCAGCCGGCAAACGCAAAAAGCAAAAACGATTTTATATCTCGGTTATTCTGCGTTGAATACAGAATATTTGCATGTCTTCCAGGACTTTTTTAAGAAAATAGATGATTTCAGAATCTGAAGAAAGGGAAATTAATAAAATTAGTAAGTCGACATCATTTCTAACTATCGTAACAGGTTGATTTGCAGATTTGATTTCAATTCAATAGCTGTTCTAACAATCAAAAGATCTGCATCTTCCTCGGCAATACTACAGTTTATCTTCTTCTGTTCCAAATAATTACTCAATAAATCAACAATTTATTTTTAATTTTAGACGAGAGTATTATTAATAGAATCAGGCGTTACTTCATCAGGCGGAAATCATTATATTAAAGTTGGAAAAATTTACTTTGCCAATATCCGCACAATAAAATTATTGAGCGGATATTGGCAAAGTAAATTTTTCCAACTTTAAGAGAGTATTATTGTTTGATATATTTTAGATTTTTTCTTAAGAAATTATTGTGACAAGATTTAAATAAAAAAATTAAGTTAAGTATGTAATCAAGGATTTTTGACAACCCTGACATATATTTTCAAGTTTGTATGAAAAATTGAAAATGGGAGGGCCACTTTGCCACAAGCGTAAACTTTGCTATTTGCAACACAATTAAAGAAGCAAATCATAACTCTGGGTGTTGTGTATTATATTATGAGGTAAACTTACCTTCAACCTTGAAGTCAAATCCTATTATTTTCATTATAAACCCTGGTGGCAAAGTTGCCACAAAGTGAGGTTAACTTTGCCATTTCCTATTTTTTAGTATTTTGTCTATTTAATGTTAGTATTTGTTTAAATCATTACTCATGGCTCACAGTACATTTTTTGTTGGAAAATTGGTGTTAAACTTTTAAGTCCTTCCAAAAATGGCAAAGTTGCCAGGTTTCACGGTAATGTATAAGTTGTGATGCAAAGTTACAAATTTGTGACATAGATGCCCGCTGGCATGGATCAACACATGACATTACAGTTTATCACAACTCATTCCTCAGAGCACGCCTGAAAAACAATGAGATAGATGGTCACCTCCTTGGAGACAGTGCATATCCTTGTGGAAAGTATATGATGACACCATTTTTAAACCCAGCTACAAATGCAGAAAAACTGTAAGAGTTGTTTCTCACACTCACAATGAAGCACAAATCAAGACCAGATACACAGTTGAAAGGACATTTGGTGTGTGGAAAAGAAGATTTCCATGCCTTTCTCACAAATTAAGGCTAAAATTAGATCACACATTAGCTGTGATTGTTGCAACAGCTGTGTTACATAATATAGCTTTACAGCAGAATGATACTGTGGCGATTGATTCTGCTCCAGAAGAAGATATAGTTACAGAATCAATAGAACAACCTCTTTCCTGTGAAGGAAACCATTTTCGTCGGTTATTGTTGGAACAATATTTTACGTTCGTTTCTAAAGCTAAATTTACACAATGTTGAATGTAATAAGTCCACAGAAAATAGAGTACAAAATAGAAAAAATCGTTGATTGTAATAAGGCTGTTAATGGTTATCGTTTACAATAATGTGTATAAATTGTTAAAATTTCGTCTTTTTATAGAAAATGGGTGACAAATGAGGATATAGTCCTGATGGTAAGTGGATGCAGGGGCCCCTAGACATCTACATCTATCCATCTAGGAGTAAGATCGAATGCCTAAACAGTCTCCGCTTGTGTACACTCACCATATGAAACAGCAGCATTAAGCTGTTAATTCATACTGGTCTTTGGTGAGGGCGTGGTCTTACCCCAGTCGAACTGACCTATTCATGCTACAACTATAATATAGCTGCAGCATGTCTCTACCATGTATCAATAATGTATTATGTTAATAAAAAAAATGTTGTATGTATATTTTATTTGTATTTCGTAAGTAAAAAATATAGTGAATAGAATTTATAAACAAGAATTTTAATTAATAGAAACCAAAACATTACAAATCTTGGAGATTCAACATCAATATGAAATTATCAAATAAGAAAAACAAAAAATGTTACTGGATTTTGATATAGAGTTAAAGGAAGGAAAATACAATAACTAGTATTTTCCTCCAAAACATGGCTTATCTCGAAAACTGTTACGTTTTCCGTGTTAATCGTAATTATGTACCAGTACACCCCTGATGACAAAGTTAACATCCATTGGTAAAGTTGCCAGACCTGTACTAGACTGTAATAGAAAAGAAACCTTTTCTATTTCTAAATAGTTCTGCTTGCTCACCTCCAGGAGAATAGTTGAATAGGTATGTGTGATCCATCTACACAACCAATTACATTTGGAAATCCTGCGATGTTAAGAATTGTGCCATTACTTCTCTCAGGTCTACAACATTTGGCATACTTATATAACTCCTAGCTAGCTTTGCTATTTCCTTGCTTACTTTATGTACCACTCTGGATACAGTAGTTTTGTGAACGTTAATGTCATCACCAATTACTATTTCGAAAGTACCGGTAGCATAAAATCGTAATGCTATGAAAATGTGTTCTAACACAGACAATGTATATTTACGATGCATAATGGGTGCTAGAGCAGAGCTGATGATATCACTTAGGTATATCACAGTGTTCTTATCAAAGTGATATGGAAGAGTCTCACACGGCCCAGAAATTGTGAATGAAGGTGAAGCGGGTGACCGACGAGTGACAGGTAACGGATAAAGTAGTATTAGCTGATAGTATCCGACAATGGAGGTGATATAAAAAAGCCATATTAGATCTCGGTTGATAACATTTTGGGTGCTATATGTACACTTTAAACTAATACGTTACGTCCGCTTTAGAGTCATCTGAAGAAATAAGGTTTTTTAAAAGGTCTAATCTGCCATGGAAAAAGTAAATAAATATACCGGATGGAACTCAAATTTTTTTGTGGTTAACAGACTTATTGAAAACTAGCTTTTTACCCGCGACTTCGCTCGCGTGGGCTTCAATTTATTTATTTATTTATTTAAAACTTTATATACACAAGTGGTATATAGGCGGACTTAATGCCTAAGGCATTCTCTTCCTGTCTACCTTGGGATGATGCAGAGATAGAATGAAGTAGGTGTAATAAAAAGTTAATATGCGAATGCTAAACTAAAATAACAAAAAAATTGTAATACATGGAAATAAAATACATAAAATATAAAGGGTACATTACAAAAAATATATAAAATTAATTATAATAAAATGAAATATAAAATAACTAAGATAATAAAACTGTATAATACATAAGTACATATTATAATGTCAGATGTATATAAACTCATAAAGATATACAAATATACATGTTATCAAATAAATTTACAAATATATATTAATATTTATACACATATATGTATATAAAATATATAATATACATAATAACAATAAGAATATGTATATACATATATATGTATATATATATAAACTGTTACTATGATGATTCTGCCAATTTATTAAGTAAGTGTTCCCGAACCTTCATCTTGAACGCGTACCGATTGCTAGCCGTCCTGATTTCGAGAGGGAGTGCGTATAGATAGAATGTAGAAATAGAATGTAGAGTAGAAATGTAGAATGAACAAGTCCAGAGCTATGGGAGGGACATAGGAGAAGAAGGTTATTCGTAGAGCGGAGGTTTCTCTCATGACTAGCACTAAGCAACTGAAAGTAAGGAGATAAGTAGGAAGGGGAAGTTGGAGACATCAGGATAGAATAAAGGGTGGTGAGTGCACGCAAACTACGGCGTTGAAGAATAGGTAACCATTTTAATTGAGATCGATACGTGGATACATGGTCATACTTTCGAAGATTGAAAATTAATCGAATGCAGTGACAAAATAATGTTGAATTTTATGGGTTTTATACACGGCATTGTGTTTATTTTCGTTATTTGATTCAAATAATTGGCCACATTGAATATTCATTGGCATCATAAAATACATGCCAGTATTTTTTACGTTCAAGTAGACTTCAAAGTTTCATAAATGTAGTCCTATTCACGGTGTACGTGAGAAGAACTGTATTCATAAACGGAGTAAAAATATACAGAAGATGGGCTGCAGCGTCTTCCTGATCACAATTCAAAATAATAAAAATATGCAGTTGGCATCTCACCTGCCAAGCATGGCAACTACGGCAAATATCCAACTTAATTGGCAAATCTATTTATTTATTCTTTATTGCATTCCTTAAAACAAAAGATTAGATAGAAGAGGTACCACGAACTATTCCAATTATATAACAAATACGTTTTACTAATGAATAAACTAAACAAATATAACCTATACAAACATATATTTACAAATATATACATGTTTATACATATATAATTAGTACATATAAATAACTATGAATATATACGACGAATCTATATGGGGGGAATCGAAATGATGAACGAGAGTAGAAATATATTAGCCATATAGAGGCGGCGGAAAAGAAACCACTACCCCATTAATTCGTCTCGTGGGTGTCGTAGGCGGTGACAGAGGAAAACTGAAATAGGAGACGGGTGGCAGCATCTTCCTGATAACAGCGCAAACTAATTAAAAGCTGCGGTTGCCAACCCGCTTGCCAAGCGCGGACACTACTGTAAATATCCAGCTTATTTGACAAACAATGGGGGAAGCCTATGATCAGCAGTGAAGAGCCTTATTAAAAGTAAAAAAGTAGCAGCCTACATACATCTCACTACTGAGAACATGCCGCAGCGAGTTTTAGGACAAAAAGGAGTTGATTGAGTTGACTTCAACGCGGGATAACCGACTTATCATATACCTAAAAATTAATATTTTTTTAATTTCTCAGATATGCCGGTTTCCTCGCGATGTTTTCCTTCACCACCGAGAACGTGGTAAATCTAAACTTCAAATTGCAATTAAAATATGAGTGGTGTAAATTTGCGTTGCTTACGTACTATGAAATTTATGTTTGGACCGGTTCGATTACCGGCTTTTACAGATGACTCAAGATTCTATTAATGCAGTTCTACTCATAGTAAAAATAAAAATAAACCTGTGTTTAAAATTTGCTTCCTTTGATAGTTTTATCCGGACAGTGGCCACCGGTGTTATAGTATTTAATAAATTATTAAATACTATAACACATATAATTATTAGTATATTTAGCAGTAAGTAGATGGCGTTATTATTAGATTAAAACTATGAAAACAAAACTGTACCATCTAGTACTCAGACAAAAGTTGAAGTGGGACTGGGGTGACCCAATCACACAACAAAGCCGCGAACATTTATAATATTATAATACGTAAATTAGGCATAAAGTGATGTAGATTCTATTAAAAATTCTATCAGCGGTGTGTAATGAAATATTTTTACGATATAACAATATCTAGAAATAGCTATGTTGTGTTTAGTTGTTAATATCGCCAAAAGATCATAGCTATATCATGATATAGTCAACAAATACTGTTAAATTTTATGAAATGCCACCATTTCACGCAATGATCGACTAATTCATGATATTATTAATTCTAAGATCTGACTAATACATAATATATAAAAAGCTCTTTATTTAAACTATAAGGATAATAAGAGTTTTGTAATAATTGCAGTTTTTATCAGTTTATTTATAGATTAAAAAAAACTAATAAGTACTAATAACTTTTTAATAGATTAGAAATTAAACTTAGAAACATTTTAGATAGATGTCACTATTATCTATTTAAGTAGCAATTAGTTAGGTACTACATATAAAATTCATTTATTCCTACTAAAATGAAATAACGAAAGAACTAAAAATTGAACGGTAGAATTTTCAAATCATTATGTATTAAATTATTTAAACATATAAATGTAAGCTGTTTATATTATTTAATTTATTAGTGACTGGAGGTAAAATGTAACTACTTTTTCTATTTTACATTAGATGCCACTGTTTTGAAAAAGTGCAACGTAGATTATCGGCGTAGTTCAATTTATTACGCAACGGTTAAAACTAATTATAGGCTTTATTTATAAATATTTTATTTATTTAAAAGATACATCAATCAATCATATAAAATAGAAATTAACGTCTAAAAGAAGGAAAATACTTAACCCTCCTTTTTTGAAGTTCCGTAATCGGATAAAAAGTAGCCTTTAAGTTGCCACGGGTCCCTAACTACCTACACACAAAATTTTATGGAAAGTTTAGTAGTTTTTGCGTGAATCGGGAATACACAGACAGACAGACACAAAAATTCTATAAACCACTAATTTGGCTTCAGTGCCCTTTATTTTCAATTGTAGTTTCATATTCATACTGAATCCTAGTTATAGACAATAAAAATAAAATACTATAACGGTAAAGGATTGATCTGTAATACGTTAATTAATCGATACCTCATTGACTCATTGGTATTGCGAATTTGTTTATAAGTTATTAAATCCTTTCACAGGGAAAGGACTTTCCAAAAATATATTTACTCATACTACAGACACTATCGGCAGCATTATGACGGTTTGCAAAATTTACAGGCACTTTTGTACCTATGTCTATTTCTCCTAACACAACCATACCGCGATGTAAAACAAAGTAGCGCCATCTAGTTGACAAGTTGTTGATTATTTTTCATAGGTTTAGGTTTCAGTAGACTTGGGCGGACAGGTGAATTTAAACGCGGCAGAGCTGCCTGCAGTGACGACACTCGCTTAGGGCGGCCAACAACGGCCCCTACGCAAGAAAACGTTAAAAAAAATAGAAGAAATTATTAAGGTAGATCGACGTTTGACCATCCCTTATGTAGCTGAGATACATAAGGGATGGTCAAATACCTACATTCAATGCAAATAAATCAATATTCTATTCTATTTTATTCTATTCATCGTTATAAAACAGTATTATGTGGTAGGACTCCTTTTGTGCCTTGAAGTCTGTCTGGGTAGGCATGTTCTGTTCAAAAGGGTTGTTTCGTTTTACTACATACGGTACTTTAACATTTTCCAAATAAATGCTTCAAAATATACTTTTCGCGATACGGCGTGGTACACACAGGCCTACCTATTCTATTGCTGCTGCCAAATAGCAGTGCTTGCACTGTTGTGTTCCGGTCTGAATGGTAAAGGGAGCCAATATTACAGACTGCAAGGCATTCCAAGTCCTCACACGTGACAACGCATCTGTATCCTTCTTTACAGATCGATCCTTGACCGTTATAGTATTGTATTGTCTAATGTCTAGGGTTCAGTATTAGTTTAAAGTGTACGTATAGCACCCAAAATGTGACCAATCGAGATCTAATATGGCTTTTTTTATATCAGCTCCATTGTCGGATACAGCTAATACTACTTTATCCGTTACCTGTCACTTGTCAGACACCCGCTTCACCTTCATTCACAATTTCTGGGCCGTGTGAGAGCCTTCCAACGGTATGCACTCCAACAACACAGACTTCATAATGAAATCACTTGCATTAATCACCACGTAGGCGTAGTCTGTGAAGTCCAAATATCACAAGTAACACAAATTCAGTGGACATTATTACCAACCTCCTAACTTAATAATTCCGATTACAAGGGGCTTAAAAACCACATTGGAACATGCAGAAAATACAAATATAAATATACTCGTAGTTGATTCATTTCGACAAGATTTATTAGGGGAGACTCGTAGATATCGGCTTCATAATATATATTATAGCCGCACTTTTTCGTTGTGTATGTTTTGGATCCTACATTTACGCTCCATTTTGAAGGTAGCAACACAGCTGCAGAAGCAAAAAGAACAGCTATAAATTTAATTAATTTAATAATAAACGAATGGGAGTTAGTTGACTAGTACACTATTAACTGTTCTAGCACCAAGCACTATTTAGATATAAAAGCAGACGATGCAAACTATTCAGCCTAGAAGAACTGTGCATTCTCGTGCTATTACAGAGGTACAAAGGTAAATGTACCATACCTCGAAGACAAAGTTGTCTTGTTAAACGAAAAGACAGACATACTGCAGTGGAGGAAGGACCACAAAAAATTCATCCATATTTGCACCGTATAGCATAATTGCAATTAAACGTGCAAGTGTACCTTGCGAAAGCATTTTCTCTGCAGCAGGCTTGATGCTGAACGAGATGCAAACTCGATTACAAGTTACAAAACTGCAACATATTACGTTACTTTAGCAAAACTCTTAAATAAAACAAATAATATAGGTAAATAACTTTTAAAAAACTTAAAAAACACAATAAATGTTATTAAAAGTTATCGGTGACAATGGTGCCTTGGGGTAAAGTAGATTTCTCACCCTTTAGCGGTGGAGGACACAACTTTTTGTGATCCACAAATCCTCTTTTTTATATTTAAAAGTAAAATTTTTATCTTAGTCAATATCTCATGAACATAGAAGTTATCGGTGACAGTAGTGCATTAAGAAAGTAGTCATATGGTCACTTTGCAGTGCACGGAGTGGTGTGGGTTCGAACCCCACTCTTGACACAATTTTTGTGATCCCAAATATTTTTCAATTGTTTTTTTAATACACAAATACCTATTTTCGTTTAACGTTTGCTGGTAGAATCTTAATTTTTTTTTAAATTATTCAAATCTCATAAAAATTTCAAATTGCAATTTCAATTTCAGTAATAAATGATCGATCTGTAATATATTACTCATCTTAATAAATAAAAATTAATATTTGTTTGTTCGTATTTTATGCGGTAAAACTTTGATAACATATTGCTTGCACTTTCGCGAAGGTTATAGGCATAGTTGGACCCGGTAGGCGGCGCTGTTGTAGAATCCAGATATCACCCGTGCGCAGCCAGGGCAGATCACTAGTGCCTAATATATATTAAGTATTCAGCTTATGAGGGTTAGGTAACAATTTAGCCTTATCCAACTCATCTCATGGCTAATGAAATAAGACACTGACGCCATCTATTTATGTAACAATACAAGTCACCCTAAAACAAGTTATCGTGAATTAAAGGATTGGCCTTTAAGTCAGCAATTTATGGCTTTTTAATTTCCCCATTATTCCAAATAATTTAGAATATTATTCACTAGCTCTCAAGATTCTGTTACGGCTCAAAATCCTTTCGTAGATGAAATGTAGATATGTCTATGGGCCACAGCAACCACTTACCATCAGGTGGACTGTGTGCTCGTTTGTCACCCTTATTCTATAAAAAAATTGACAAATATATTGCAGCCGAATTGTAAACCTTTTTGTTTTGACGTCTGCTAAATATTTCTCTTAATTACTCTATCTCTCTCGCTATTTAGTAGCAGAAGCGGTTTTATTCAAAGAACGATTTGCATGGCAAAAGAACGCAAATAAATCTTTCGAATTCTTATAGAAATGAAAGTAAACAAGGGTAATAAAATGTGAACTCATTTAATGAAGTTTAACTCAATGTCTTCTTTGGGTCATAGCGCACTTGTGGGATAGTTGCGTGATAAGACATCGTTTTATTTCAAAGCAAAATAATTAAAGTGGTTCTGTCCAGCGTCCAGTCTAAATAATTAGTCAGAGGGTAAAAAAACATTAACACATAAGTAGGTAAAGACCTAATATATCGACATTCGACAACAATAGGGTCCCGCCAAAAGTTTTTTCTGGGTCATTGCCATCGGACTTTCCAATTTATTTGGAAATGTCGCTCCGAATTTAAAGAATTTGGATTAAATAAAAATCAAATAATTTTCAACTGATTTTATTTCTTAAGTGATAATTCACATACTAGAAATATATATTTGCACTTGCATTTTTTATAACGGCAAATAATTATCTCTACTGAAACAGTTTTCTAAACACATAATAATACCTAATGTAGATTATAAAGCCGATCATAATAGGGGTAAAATTGTGCTTCTTCCAAGACAAATGCAATACAAATTGGTCAATTCTGCAATCTTAAAAAAAGCTTCAGTCATTAACTAGGCACAAATGAAGCACAAAAAACAATCGTTTTAAGTCCCCAACCAAAATTATAGAAACTTAATTAATGAAACGTTGTATATTTACAAACATTTTAAAAACTGTGAAGCTAATAGAACGCTCTTAGCCTGGTCGATGTCTTAAATATGTTTACCATTATAAAAGTTTCTTAAATTCATTCAGTTACGGTTTAATGTTATGTGAGCAAACCAAAATAAACAACATGCTACGTAACGTGTCCTACGACCTCGACGTAATCTCCAACTATTTGGTATAAAGTACTATGCGTACAAGGGTAGGATTGATTGGGTTCACCAACAGCTTCCTTCACTCAACGGAATTTTTCATTATTATTTATTTTAAGGAAAATCTAAAAAAAAAGGTGGTAACAGCATAGAATTAATTACAATTGAAAATAAAATATGTACATATTTATTAATTGTACACCTAAAGTGTGCAATACACTTGAAGTGTGCAATGCTAAGAGAAGTCAGTCTGAGAATCCTGTTCCTTCTCATCGCGTGCTCTTAGCAAAATTGGTTTAAAAGAATGACACAAAGAACTACGTCTCTATACACATTAATACAATTATTGCACTAATAATTTCAACTCGCTTCTACTTCATGCTAATATTAAAAATTAAAAACAAATTATTTTCTACTTCCAGTATAATACACAAATGAATATTTTACACTAGTAACAATAGACACGCGTTTAATCTACTAGATACGTACAAAGCATATTATTTAAAATTAAAATAAATTTAATAATATCTTAACAGATTATAGCTAAGGACATAATTAGTTATTATGTGAAACAGTCCATAGTCTTGTAGTTAATATAATCGGAAGCACAAAAAAATAACACAAACATATTTCTAGGCCTGACGACTACAATATTTAAGGCTATTACGGTGACCATTGCGTTTATATATACATCATTTATTTACACCTTAATAAATACTGCAATCTAATACGAATCTAAGTAATAAACTATTTTTTATTAATACACATTGTTGACAAATTGTGCGTTTTCTTTTATTATTTGTCTATCTTGATCATGTACACTCAAAATACTTGTGGGTAATGCTCTAGTAGTACATAATACATTAACACTTTACTAGTTAGCTATAGTCTACAATAAACCTTTTAATATGTATATACCTAGTGTGTAATGAGCCTTAAGTGATTAATGGCATGTTTAAAATAAAAAGACGCCGTCCACTAAAATGCCGACACATTAAAATGTTCAAACGAACATAAGCAAAATAGAAATACAGAATATTATAAAGAGGGAGTTAGTTTTAATTTAGTTTAATGTAGTTGCCCGCATAGAATATTCCAATATAATAAAATTTGACTCGAGGCGGGAAGTTTCTGAACTTTTGCCGCAATGGTAATTTTCACTGGAATT
Source organism: Parnassius orleans (assembly GCA_029286625.1). Lineage (NCBI taxonomy): Eukaryota > Metazoa > Arthropoda > Insecta > Lepidoptera > Papilionidae > Parnassius > Parnassius orleans. Next base: position 5,122,703 of record JAGSMP010000022.1, on the reverse strand, counting down.
GTTCGGAGTCGTTTTGACAGATGCAGTTAGGTCCGTTATAATAAACTAACTGTTGATGACAGTGCTGACTCATACCGAATGCTTCCTCGATAATGAATCTCTAACTAAACGCCTTAGCATAGGCTTTTTTCTAGATATTTGTTAAAAATATTAAAATTCTGAACACTTCGGAGAGAAAAAGACAGTTAGTGAATTATCGGTCATAATACGATTCACTCAACGGAAACCATCTCCACCACATTCATAAAGTTGGTAATTAGTAAGTGACTAATGTTAAGAGGACATTTTTATGAATAATCAAATATTCTTCGTTATAGATTGTTTTCCACAAAATAAGAAAAGGCCCTTTTGAAATGTGCGGAGGTATGAAAATGTTACCTCGAACGCGTAATTGTCGGGCGAATTATATATTATATATATATATAGTCGTTTGAAAGATCATTTGACGTCATTTTTAATTAACGCAACGTTATAGTAATTTTTACCTTTTTTGAACCTCTGCAAATCTAATTAAATGTAATTATTGAGCAAAAATAAATCATTTTGTAAAAATTGTATATGCGAAAAAGCGTTGTGGGATGCGGATCATAATATGGCTCAATAAAATAAAAAATCATAAAGATTACACTAAATTGCTTTTTAAACGTAGAGATTCCAGAAATAGTGTGAAAATTATAATAGCAAATGAAAAGGCTTCTAATTTTTATAAGATAATATTGAGAACTCAATTTACAAATTTGTTTTAATTTTTATTTTATGAAAAAATAAACAAAATCGAACAGGTCTAGCGTACTGGGCCGTTCCAGTCAGCGCCCGCACGTTATTTTTCCTAATATCTCCCGGCTTGAAAACTAATTCGCCCGACAATATATATCTATATCTATATATATATATCTCAAAGGACTCAAAAACAAAGCCAGGTTTTCAAGCACTTACAATAATTCAATAACACTTACATAATTTTGGTTAGTGAATTCAAAACAACTTACTATATTATAATTCTAAAAGGAACAAGTTATCGGAATCGTTTTAATATTAAGAAATAGTACATATTTAACATGTTGGTTTAGTGTCGAAAAGAAAATTACAAAATCTGGACCCGATAGGTGGCTCTGTGGTCAAGTTATTAATAAATATACTGGAGCCAACGGAACAACGTCTACCCAGTACACCCAGCTAGTATATCTAAATAATCAGATACATCAAGACATAGAAAGAGTTTTATGTTAACACACATTATTATTAAGATAAATATGGGTTATTTAAGAAAAAACACTGTTAATTACAACAAAAAAAATTGAAGCTACAGATTTTGTATGGAAACTAATATAATTGTGTTTGGACATCACTATTGTAATACCTGTAATTATTCTTAAGCTAATATTGCGATAATAGTAATCCATTTTTGAATTCTTACATATAAATATGTTCAGTCTTGGTATGCCTTACTATGGATTTAACACTCCATGATATGGATCCAAGTGTATATTAATTGATTCAAAAAGCTTCATAAGTATTATAAGTATTAAAATTCCGTAAAATATTTTCAAATCTTAATAAATTTACTAATTAAAATTACTTTATCCTTCTTAATTAAGTTTGTGTTTATGATATATAACTAGGCGATAAGGCCACATAATTGTACATATAAATATAAATTTAAGTTTGATATGTGTTATTGTAATATGTGTGCAATAAAGGGAATAAATAAATAAAAATAAATATTTTACTGTAAAAGTAAAATATTTATTTTTATTATGTAATTTTATTTTATTATACTACATTTGCTGGATGTGATGAGTAAAAATGCCGAATTGTTCAGTTTTTTGCTGCAAGACATCTGTCACATCAAATTTACAAAAAGATTCCTTTGCTTTTTTATATAAGTAATTTTTAATCACATTATTGCTATTTACTTCTTTCTAAACTTATATTAATTACAATAATAACGGTCGTATTGTTTCGGATTTGTTTACCAACACAGGCCGCTCGCCCTCATACAATAAGCAGATCAGTCAAACGATTGATCTGAGTCTGTATCCGAGTTGTTTCTGTCACCGAGTGATACTGTTATAATGTATCTATGTGTGTGTGAATAGTTTATTGTTTTAATTGTTATGTGTGGGTTTCGTAGTGAGAAACGATTCTTTTTGTGTGCGCATATTTCCCCCTGCAAAAAATTACAGACAGTTCTGTATCGAGAAAAACGCTATGGCTACTCCGCTCCGGTCCGCCGCGCCGCGCCGCGGTTTGCTCTATGATTAGTATGTCCGTGTTGCGGACAAAAGTGAGGCGAAATTATTTGTTATAATAAATTTTAAATTTATGTATAATTTTAAAATTTATAGTAATAATATTATTTGCTAAAATAGATAGACATGAAAATAAACCTTTGAGAGAGTTGGCGATGTGTTTTTATATAACATTTTAATATATTAGTTTTGGTTAGACGGACCACGTTTCAGTTCCGTAAGTCATCACTCGTTGTACATTTACGTTTTATGATTCTGGGGAATATCGGACAAGAAGATTCGTCGCAGTTGCCCGAACTCAGCATATCCGAGTTGGGTCCGTCGGTTGATCTCTTGGTCGAAGTTGGACGGACTTACCTTAACAGACATTTTGTCCTAGGTACACATACTCGTCAACAACTTCGGGCGTAGTGTACTCAACGACTACCGGTATAGGAGTAACATAGACGTTAGACATTATTTTCGTCATCTTGAGACCTACCCGTTTGGAAACACTACTGAGGTCGTTGAGCATAGTGCTAAGGTCTGCCAGGGATTATGCCATAAGGACTATAACGTCAGCAAATCGCAGGTGAGTGATGTATTATCATTACATATTATACACATTGATGTTAATACCGTATCCTTTCCAATCCATTAGCTTAAAAACGTCTTCCAATGCAGCGGTGAAGAGATATATAGTCATAGCAGAATAGCTGGAACAACTTAGCACTAGGTATGCACCTAAATAGTGCCTCCCAAAGGTTCGATATTAAGATGAACATGAATAAGACAAAGATCATGTGTTATGTCCATGTCATACCTACGCCGGTAGTTAATGGGAGCACTGAACTTAAATTTGTTGACGATTATTTTTATCTAGATCAAATTGCCCGATTAGGTAAGTCCAAATTAATCGAGAGGTCAATCGACGGATTAAGCTCGGCTGGGCAACGTTCGGGACTCTTTTCACCGCAAAAAGAAGCCAACTTTCCTTGGCCCCTACTTTGCGGGATGTATCTTTGGAGTACACCAACCGCCCAGTAGTTAGTGGTTGAGATTTCTCCGAACTTCAACTTTGGGCGGTTTATTGATTCTAGTGTCAAAGCAGCCGTAAGTAAACTAAGTATCCTTGCATGGGTGCGGCGGTGGTTTACCCCGGGACAGTTCCTCGCCCTATTTTATAGTGCATGAAGTACTGCTGTCACATATGGGCTGGTGCTGCAAAATGCTACTTAATAGCACATAATAGCATTAAACTCACTAGTATGGCTACCAGAGGCTTATTGGTGACCTTGATTTAGTTCAAACCAGTCTTGTCAGCCTCAAGCACAGGCGCAAGAAGAGAGCATTCTCTCTGAAGAAGTATTGACAATCCAGTATATTCCATAGAGACCTGAATACTATCAAGTCAATTGAATAGAAAAAAAAAAAGAATTTAAAGGCCGGCAACGCATCTGCAATTCCCATGGTGTTGCGGTTGTTCATGGGCGGCGGTAGTCACTTACCATCAGGTGAGCCGCATGCTCGTTTGCCCCCTCTCCTATAAAAAAAAAAAGATAATCATAAATAGAGATTTGAACTCTATATTACATTACTTTTAAGTCGATGTGACCAATCTTAAAGAAAATTTTACAATGTTTCTTGGTGTTGAACGGCAAAATGTAATATGAGTGTGAATGGCAGAGATAACGCTCTACAAAACTGATGCCTACCGAGAGTGGTCGGTAGAGTACATACGTCCATTGACCGAATTAATTTTACTGGGTGTAATTTTTTGCAGTTTTTTAATGCTACTAAATACTGCATAATATTCTAAACATTAGCATAACATTGAAAAGTATGATTGTGTATATTCTTTTTCGATTTAGTGTAATCAATAGCCTTGTGCTGTATTTGGGCAAATATTTTAATCCTTTTTCTAAGACCTTATAAAAGTAGGGAAAACAAAAATTGTATCTAAATTCCTAATTATTTTAACTGTCACCATTTCAATTGAAATCTAAAATATACACTAAAGTATTTAAATATTTAGTCAAAATAAGCCAAGAGGATAAAGCACCTCATTAAAAATTAACTTATTATACATAAATATATATTACATATATAAAATATTTATTATTATTTAAAAATCTACACTAGATCGTGCCGCGAATATAAAAAAATGACTAGGAATAAACTTTAAGTTTAAGTTGACATTCAACAGAAATATGAATGCAGTAATTTGATATCAAAATACAAGCAAGTGGCATATTATCTACTACGACCGCCGTGAGAATCGTCCCTGGCAGTTTGTGGTCGGATAGCACAATTTACGACAAAAATATTTTTATCGTTTATATGCACTACAGAATACAGATACAAAATTATTCTATTTTATTTTATTTGGAAGACCAACAGCTATCATAATTAGGATAGATAATACTAACAACTACAGTAAGCCAATAAAAGGTCCTTACTAGTAGATACAAAGGTGAATTTACAATAGTGATAAACGCGATTCAACACTCAAAGAGCATATAATAATACTAACATACTTAGGCCAAATGAGCTATTATAACTATAATATTATAACTCATAATGTTAACCTACAATAATCTAAAATATGTAAGTGCTAAATTTAATCATTAATATAAATGAAACTTAATATTTTAGGTTCGTACTGCTCTGTTTCAAGGTTACCTCAACTGATAATTTTTGTATTGAAGTTATATTAAGTACTAGCGATCCGCCCCGGCTTCGCACGGGTGATGTCTGGATCTCGACAACAGCGCTACCTACCGGGTCCAATTGTAAATCTAAACCTTCAAAGGACCAACTCAAACAAACACCAAAAATTCATCAAAATCGTTCGAGACATTTTTGAGCTTTAGCGAGACTAACGGAAAAGCAATTGATTTTATATGTAGAGACTAGGCAATTAAAAAGTAATATGTTTGTTTTAAAACACTTTTAAATACAAGCTTATATTGAAATGCTCTAAAAAGAAGAAAATAAACTTTATACAAACCCATCAATTTATTACATTACACAATTTACTTATATGATATAAAAGCTTGTTTTTTTTTTTTAAACTATTAATATATTTTTATATTTTTTAGTTAATGCTGGACATGTTTTTAAGTCTGTTAATTTAATTTAATACGTCATTGTTGGTTTTTGATCTTAGATCCACCATCTTGACTTTTTTTGTCGCCGGCAGTTGACCCTTGTCGGTCCCTACAACATTTGTTCGAGCACCATCAAACTACCCCTAACCTTTGCCGAGTTATAACTTTTTAATATTGGTATGTCGGCAATCTTGTTTTCCGCCATTTTGAATTTTTTTATCACAGCTAGAATTTGGAAGGGTGTAGGCCGATATTAATTAAGATGTGTCCCCGCTAAGTCTTACCGTTTAGTCGTGTAATAGTACACCATCTCCTCGAAGAGCTGAACGCGGACGTCTCTTTATTCGTATTCTTCTCAGCGAACCCTTTCATTTGATATCCATATCATGGGGGTGAATAAAAAAACATAGTCTGCCTTCTTTGGAAATCCACCATATTGGATTTAGAGTGACATCATTTTTTTTGTTGTATTCTTCTCAGCAAACCCTTTCATTTGCTATCCGTATCATGGGGGTGCATAAAAAAACATAGTCCGCTATCTTTGGGTATCCACCATATTGGATTTAGAGTGATGTCATTTTATTTTCGTATTCTTCTCAGCAAACCTTTTCATTTGATAACCATATCATAGGAGTCTATAGAAAATAATTAGACCGCCATCTTGAGCCGTCCGCCATATTGGATTTAGATTGACGTATTGTCATCCTAAATAAACATGTATGCAAAATTTCAGCTCATTCGGTTGAGGATAACTGACTTAAAATTCAGTTTCATGATTTGATCCTAACATACATACATTGCAAGTTAAAAGCTTTTAAAAATACGATATGACCAAGATAAAAGTATAAAATTTTAATAGCCGAGTAAACAGGACCCGTGAATGTACTATAAAAAATACGTTTATGCGGACGCTCGTAGGCAAAGTTGGCACGAGTGCTTTTTCAATGTTTTAAGTTATACGGCCAAGCAATTAGTAACCACATATCTACTAACCTTTTATAGGTTGTATGGTCAACCCCGTATTTGAAATATTATTTTAGGGCCAACATTATCCATCATACCGTATCCCTATCGGACTTTCGTTCAAACAATGCGAAATCAAAACGGTAAGAAACGCCGAGCGCTTTTTACACAACGCTTATTTAAACTCCAGTGGGAGCAATGCCTTTATATTTGTGGCAAAAGTGGCAGTCACCAAAAACGACTGTGCGAAGGTCATCGAAAGTATAAACGTTTTCGAAGACTTTGATTATGACATAATAATGGGTACTGCAATTGACACTTTTATTTTACATGTATGCGAAGACGACAGCTCAAGTAAATCAGTCTTATTAATGAATATGATATGATAACGTAATCCTCGTGACGTGTTGAATGAATATTATTTTAAATAAGTGAAGATTATATTAAACAAGTATATAATACAAGTAACTACGGTTGTTTTGCACATTATAAATTTTGACTCTCGTACGGACGGGGGAGGACAAAGCCTTTCCCTTCCGTCGATATCACTATACATTTTGGTCATTCCGCCAGAAATTCCATCGTTGTTGATCTACCCTGTTATTTGTGGTCATTCTACTATATTTTGCGTAGTAGAGCCACGCTACTGCTTATAGCTGCAACACGGATGGGTCGGCTGGACCGGGGTAGGACCACGCTCTCACAGAATACCAATGTAAAACACCATAACAATGCTGCTGTGTTTCATATGGTGATTATAAAGAACCGGAAACCCAGACGAGTCTTCTTTTTGATTCTGAAACGAGGGTAGATGTAGATGAACCCATCTTTAATAATCTAATAATCTAGGTAATCTTCTTTGTGAAATCGTTTACCACCGGCGATATTTCCGGACCGATGATACGAGTCAGAGACCTTCAAGAAACGAGCTTAGCTAACTCCTTTTTAAAAGACCGGCGACACCCATTTTCAAAAAGTGTTTTAAATGAATCCTAGAGTGATAATGAACCACTATAATATATATATTTTTTTTTAAAACCGAATAGTGCCATAAAAATTACTTTTAATCTTTCGTTTTAAATTTTCGCGTGAAAACGCTAGCCGCCATGCTGTTCAACTCGTGACGTCACTGCCCCAGAATTTTGCCGTTTTTGCAAAGCAATAAGATACTTTTGGATGTTTAATAATGAGTTATCATCTATATAATTGTTGGGTTGTGCCTGAATGCAAAAATACGAGCATATGAACACCGGGGAAGTTATGGATTCAAGTACCAACTGATTTAAATATGAGTAGTACTTGGTTAAAACTGGCAAGAAGAGACCCGAAGGCATTGTCTACAAAATCTAAACTATACTTCTGTGAAGATCACTTTTATGTAAGTATGACTTATATTTAACTATCGTTTATACAAAACAAAACATCATGAAATGATAGGTGCATGACCTATAGCAAGTCAAATTTTGTAATAGATTAGGTTAACCACTCGTCTGTCCCGCCCTTTGTGGGCCATTTTGACAGGCCTTGCAAGTGCAGTGCAGTGTTTTACTTAATTCGTGTTTCTTCTATTATATGGGAATAATGACATGGTTTGTACAAAAAATATAACAAAAAGTTTTTCTCACCTAAGCTTAATATCGATAACATTAGTGCTAAAAGCGAAGTAATAAACTCGCTTTGGTTCTGTTAAACGAAGTCGAATTAATAGAATAAAGATTAGTACTTTCTGCTTTTACGAATCAGTCTTCCATGATGCCTTTTCAATAAAATTCGGAATAAAACTCGACAATCGTAATGATAACTTGAAAAAATTCTAAATAACACAGCACATTAGCTAGTTCTCTTAACCAGTGACGTCACGACGGTATCTAATATGGCGGACAGCGTTTTGCAGATTTGAGGTACAGATAAAAAAATATTCTTAAAATTAAAATATAAAATTTATAATGCATTTTTATAAATAGAAATCGATAATTCTCGTTTACTTTTTACAAAATCTATTATAAATATATATTTTATGATTTTTTTTTACATAGTCTTCTATTGTCCTGGTGTTGCAGCTGTCTTCCTTATTCCATAAAGTAATAAATAATAACAATATGCTATATTCATTCAAGCGGTTATTTTGTATTTACTTCTTACTGCTTATTGTGTTTTCCATTTTATAATGTTAAATTGTTACTGGGAAATATTGATTTTATTTAAATAATTTTGAGAGCTAATATATATTATATTATAAATTATTTCTCATTTCATGTTATATTTATTATTTTATTTTATTTACAACACGCCAGGCAAACAAGTAGTGAAAGTAATTAAATTTTTTTTTTTTATCTTGGATCAGTTGCAAAGCATAATAACAGTGCTACTTTTGATGTTGATTTGTCCAACTTTCGCACGGCACACATTCTCTCGTCAGCCGCACTATAAAATGCTTAAAAAATTAAAACAAAATTGTATTTAGATGAAATCGTGACTAAGATGAAATTAAAGCTAAAATTTATAAGTACTTAAATCTTTATCGGCTTAAAATCGACAACAAAAGTAGAGATGGGCCGAATATGGATTTCACCGAATACGAAAGTTCGGTAAAACTTTTACCGAACCGAATATTCGGCAGAACATTATTCGGCAGGATCACCTCGGTACCTGACCAATTCATGTCGAAACTTGTTTACGTAAAGCGCGCGGGACTAGCACCGGACCCTGTCCCTCGCTCCCCCGCCACACCTGACATGTTATTGCATGTACATCTAGTACTAAGCTTATTGCCGGCACGTGCATTCGTCATTTGGAAATAATTTTAAATTAAAAAATTTGTACAACTGACTTCAATATAAATTATTAAGGATAACTCAAAAACGATTGGTCAGACCTTGATCAAATTTATATGAGAAGCACCAGCTTTCAAATAAAAAAAGAATCATCGAAATCGGTTCACCTAGAAAAAAATTATGAGGTAACACACATAAAAAAGAACGTACAGTCGAATTGAATACCTCCTCCTTTTTGAAGTTGGTAGATAAATTATTTTTTTATAGAAAGTATTTTTTCGCAAATCGTACATTTCATTTTACTTTGGTCATCAGTTTCATTCCTGCCAATCATTTTTATCATATAATTATAAATTTTCACTAAGAATAACATAACAAAACACTTTTTTTCTCACAAAACAGTTGTCGCGTTTAAATTATTTCCAAATGGCGAATCGACGACCCCAGATCACTTCCAATTACGAAATCAATTGCTGAAACGATAGCAATAGATAACCAGGCAACTTCTATAGTCGAAGATAAAGGCTTTAATCGGCTCATGCAGTTGGCAAACCCCAAATACTGAGCCGAAAATGTATAGGTGAAACAGTGATTCCACAACTGTATGAAAAATTTAAAAGCACTATTCAAGGTGAGCTATCTAAGGCCAAATGTCTATCGGCTACATCTGACATGAGGACAAACATGTTCGTACATTTCAATACAGTGGACACTTTGAGTACCACTTTAACGAAAGTTCGGTGATTTAGCCGAATATTTGGTAAAGCTGCCGAATATGCCGAATACCGAATATAAAACGAATATTCGGCCCATCTCTAAACAAAAGTTCTATTTTAGATATTGACATTTACGGCTTCCAGATATAAAACTAGAAGTAATTTTGTGGGTATAGAGAGAGCAGAGTTTAAGATAAATATGTAAATAATTTAATGATTGATAAAGTAAAAGAATGCATGATTCAAAAATCATATCTAACAAACTACATAAATTTCTAGGACGCTTATAATCCGCTTATCTACATTGAAATGAAATGGCGGCCTGTGCTCTATATGTGGGATGTTTAGTGTATTATTTCACACTTTTTTCTAGCAATAGATAAAATTAAATAGGTCAGCATTCGGGTCCATCGCCAGTTCAGCTTCATGGTACCATAATTGCATTATCATCCAAGTTACATATGTATGCCAAATTTCAGTTCTATTGGATGTCAGAAAGTGCTTCAAAAATTGATTACAAAACTTTGAACCGGAATGACATACGAAAAATGCAAGTAAAATAAAAGGTTATAAAAAAGACAAACACTAGATTTAAAATATAATGTAAAGGAGGACGGACTTCCGGCTTCCACAATGACAAATGTTAAATTTACTAGGTACGTTTGAACTAAATATTCCTTCAATAATTAAATGCAAAAGGACACCACCGTCGTTCAACATACAAATTATTTCTAGTCAAATTCGTGGTCCACTGATCATGAATAAAATGCACTGTGATGACTTAACGTAGTTATAGCGGCTTTTTATAATTCTTATTTAGTAATACTAAAAAGGCACAAAGATACTGTATTTTGCTACAGTAGCGCTACTATAAATATTGTGCGTTTCAAATCTTATTAAATAATCGGCTGCGGTATTTGAAGGTACAGGACGCACAGCGTGCCTTGTATATATACGATACAACCTTAGCCTTATTATATATATAGTAATACATGTCTATATTTCTATTATAATTGTTTTCCTACTTCATATATAAATACATATACTAGTCTATATTTATACAATATTACAAATTGCAATCAAATCACCAGAATTGTTTCTATAGGAGGAGATAGGTGCGAGCAAGATATCATAAAGTAGACGTCAATACGACCCTTTATTTCACACCAAGGGGTTATTCATTATAACAGAACACTAGGCTTGAATAACAATATAATATATGTCCCAATAGATGTACTAATGTAAACATGACTAAAGTAGAAATTTTGATGCTAGGATTGCGCTCGCTATTTGTCCCGGTTTTAAGCTTTTTTTATTAATTTATCCCTAACACCTACTTACATAATTACTTAATTATAATAACATAATGATAAAATTTAGTGCAGTATAAATTATAAAATTTTCTTTTATTTGCATTATTTTTATCCCCGGTGAAGCACTAGTCAATAAATATTGTATTTTATATGAATTTTATTGGATATCAACTCAAATTTCATAATTTTAAATCATAAATTCTGGTTTCTGTCCAAACATTAAGAACCTTGTTTTAAATGTACATAATATGTATTTCCCAAACCTTTTAATGTATATATAATATATAGTTTCCAATTTAAAAATCATATCTTTTTACATTGGAAAATCATATATCAAATTAAGAGAAAGGTTGATTGATTTACAGCAGCGACTTTAAATAATACTGGTGCAAGAATACTGATTTAAAAGCGAATATTAAAATGAAACAATTTATGAAACTTGTCAAACGTTAAAATATGTATATTATATGCAACATCACATAACAGTAGCAGTATAACATTAAGTAAAATTACAAAGAGAGATAAATTCATTATGACATTTACTATATGACATAAACGAGAAATCTACAAGGGTGTTAACACACGACAAGGAAATGTAATTAAGTCACATAATTCTTTCACACGTTACAAAGGTATTCATTATATAAATTACATTTAATCAACGTCCATACCTCCAAATACGCAGCGAACTGTTCTTAAAGTATATGAAGTACAATCATTACAAAATAGGATCATAACAAAGAGAGCTTCCTTTTAGCATATACATAAACATACTTGAGTATCCACAACGTCATCTTTAATGGTGGCTACTTCTCGACGCTTCTGCGTCCTGTCGGGTGATGTTGAAGGCTTCTGTTTTTAGGAAATCGACCGTTTTGTACGCGGAGCCAGCGTCGACGGCGGACAGAGATTTCCCGTGAACGACATCAATAGTTTTACGCGGCATGTCTTGCTGCTGAAATAATAAATCCCAGTTTACTTAAACTATCATAATATAAATCATCATCATCGTCATTACAGACCTTCACAAATCCACTGCTAAACATAGGACTCCCCCAAAGAATGCCACAAAGCACGGTCTTAAGGTCGTAACTCCATCTAGTGGGGGCCTAATAAATTAGTCGTCCGATAAACGACAGTGCATGCACTGCTGACTTCCGATCTAAAGGGTAAGGGGAGAGCCAGTAGAGTCACATATGTAAGGCTTTTTCCGAACCAGTGGTAAATTAAACAATAGAGTGACTTTCAATAAGTGTTATTTATAATCTATATTAAATAAAAAAGTTTCTGTTTATGTGAGGCATTCCACCTTATCACCGTCAGACGTAACAATGCATCTAAGGCCATCTTTGTTTGAAGTTGGTTGAAGGTGTTCATGGGCAGTGGCCATGTTATCAGTTATCGGGTGAATTGTATATTTAAAAATTATGTGGGAATCGTTTGCCGGTGGCGAATTACTCCGCAACTGGACTATACCTTTGCAATAAAAATATTTTCTAACATAGAATAAGATCTTCTGCATTAATCAACCTGCAGACATCCATCCTTTAACGCTAAAGACATATATTATTATACTCAATTGAATTTCATTTTTCTAGGTTTGCTTTGTCGTTCATAATGCATACATCAAAATAATGGAATAATTTGCCAGCACCTGTCTTTTCATCCGATTATGTGGGTGTCTTCAAGGCAAGAGTGAATAGGTTTGTCAAGTTGTAGTTGTTAAGTCAGTGGGTTTAACCATCTTCCGCGTTACCACTTAACATCAGGTGGAATAACAGTCAAGCACTGGATTATAATAGTAAACAAAATTACACAATTCAAAGAAATAAACAATTCAACCACGATTACAACCAGAATTACACGAGCGCCCGGCTGGTGGCCTGCCACCAGAACTAATATAAACAAAAAAAACACACACACAGTCCAATTAAAACTCCTCCTTTTCTTTAAGTCGGCTAAAATACTTCCGCTGACAATCGGAACTGATACACTTAAACAATTCAACAACACCAAACATCAAAAGTCAAAACAAATCTAACCTCGATTTCCACGTTACACAATCGCACCAGGTCACGCGCATAAGAACAGACGAATTGCAGTTTCATTTATTCTGCATCTGGAATAATCAACTCCGGAAAAATCCTTGAGTGAAATAAGGAAGGTCAGGGATTCTGGACGTCTCAAGGTTTTTTCCAAGTCTCGAAACGTAGATGTGGTCACGTCGTTTATTATTTATCGATTCCCGTATGGAAAACTAGTAGTATAAGTAAGTTTATTCACCTTTGCCGGCGCGGGTTTCGATGTATGCAAGTCCAAATCCAAGTACTGCAGGACATCCGGCTTCAATTCATCTGCATGATTGATTTGCACTATTGTCTGAAACTGTAATATATTCATATTTAATTCGATCGTATTCGATTATAACAATAATAATACTGTAATGACTTCCAGTCCGAATTTCAGTCATTGCAGCCAGTCTCAACGGCAATTAACCATCTGCGCAGGACAAAATTATAGTGCACGAGTGTGTGCGCAAGTACAGGTGTACTGTCTATCAGCGGGACTTTTTTATATTAAAAAAAAGTCACGCTGTGTTTTCTTGCTGGTTCTAGCCATATCCTGGGTAGAACCAGTGTTTTACCAAACCAGTAGTAAAGTAAAAAATTACTTTCAATATGAAGTACATACATGTGATCTATATTGAATAAGCTTTTTCACCCTTACATTCATAGTCCTATGGGACGGAAATTCGACACGACTGGAGAGAGATCAAGCGCAGTACCAACGGTGCTTTCTGAGCAACGGAGATAAAATAACATTCATTACAGCTTATAAAAGTCCACTGCCAAAAATAGGCCTCCCCCACAGATTGCCTCATAGGACAGATTTTGCCATAGTTGCCACGCTTGACACCCGCCTGGCAAGCGCAGTTTTTCATTAATTTAATGTGATATCGGGACGATGCTGCTGCCCATCTCCTGTTTGAGATTTCCTCTGTCGCCTTTTATGACACCTACTGGACGATATGGAGAAACACCGTGTAACTAAATCTATTGTCAGCGTTTTGTGAGTGTACGCGAGAAGTAGGGCAGCGGCGATGTCAGCTACTACGCACTGGTCGTTCTGTATGATTGCGAGTTTTAAGGACATAATTAAGAAAAAAAAACAAGGGAATTTCCTTCCTAACTTCGAACTGATTTTAGGAGAAAACCCAATAACTGATTTTAGGCTGACCCGGGATTCGAGCTCGAAACTACATGATGCACTTACGAGCACTAAACCAACAAGTCACTCGATATATACATATAGTTTACAACGAAAAATACTGCTATAAATATAAATTAATAAGCAACAATAACAGCTCAATTAATGTATGCATATTGCATATTAATTTAAAAAATGTGTCTTTACACCTAGACCTATACATTTTATGTACGTTATTTGTAAACATGTAAAATATTACAGTATACAAGAATCAGTTCATTGACAATACAATACACCATAGGTGTCTCAAAAGCAGTCTAATGGTGCTGTGTTTCGTATGGTGAGTGTAAGCGAGGCATTCCATCTCAGTCCTCGGACGTGACAACGCATCTGCATTTTGATTCTTATTCGAGGATAGACGTTGATGTCTATGGATCTCAGCATCCACTTAACATCAGGTTGACTGTAAGCTTGTTTGTCACCCTTATTCTATTAAAAAGTGGGAATATATGAAACGCCGCAATTGTTAGAACTTGTAGGCGTTTCGGTAAGTATATTTTGAGCTTATAAGAATTTTGGTACCCGTTCAGATCTCAACTTTTTTATCGGCGAAGCGATCTCACCTTTTTTTTTTACACATTTATGTTTTACATTTATAGTTTTGGTATGGGGTACAAATTTACTTACGTTTATTAAGGTTCTCATAAAGAATAATTAAATAGATTAGCTTTTTAGAAAACAAAATTTAGGTTTATCAAAAAAGAAATAAGAGGTTAATAGTATGTAAAATTAAATTTTTTATCTTAATTTTTTATTAATGTGTAGTATAGTTCAGAATTTAATTATATTCTAAATATATGAGTTGTACTTGCATCCATCTGGATATAATGGTTACAACCTTTATATTCGTTTCACCTGTATGTATGAATCAGGCGCGGTCGCAGCCTGAAATTTTGAGGGTCACTAATAATAAAATATGTCGAGTAAATTAGACTTTATTGCACAATACAAATTTTATTACACACATTATAAAACAATTAATGGAAGTCTTCTATTTTATTGGCAAATCAGGTGATAATATTTGAGACGTCTGGGGCTATCTCTGGATGAATATTTAGAAGAGCTAAACCTGTCAGCCTCTCTTCTAACATGTTTGCTCTCAATCAAGTTTTACGCCTTAGCATAGAAAATGATCTCTGATGTCGCACCGCTTATAGGAAGAGTTGCCAGAATTTTCAGAAAAGTTATATTTGTGTAGAGATCATCGTCGCAAACTTCGATTATAGAAACCACACACTTAGGAAATTTTGTATCAGTATTTTCTTTGAGCTCCCGTTTCACTTTGAAATCCATAGCTAATACTCTGCAACGAGTGGCAGCAGGAACACTCAAGAAATGGGAATAACATTCTGATACTTTCTTCACATTAAAAAGATAGAAGATCTTATATCTGTATATTCAGATTTTGGCATAAAAATACCTAATCCGAACAGGTTCATCGTATCCGCAGGAAGTCGGTCCTGTAGGTCAGTCATTATGCTATCTATCAGTGGAATATAAACAGTCCTCCGAAAATATTCCTCGTCATTTCCTTGATAATTATCGCGAAGAGTCTGTCAGTAATTTTTAGAAGATTTGTCAATTTGACGTGTACGATTTTGGTCATGTCCCCTGTGACCCTCCTCTTCGGACCGCGCCTGATATGAATAATGTATGTGTGTATTTAAATTTTGTAATTCAGTTTTCACCCACTTTCAGATGTCTGAATAATCTGCAATTTTGCATACGTATTAAGAACCGATGAAGATACAATAATTTCATGACCTTTGTTTCATGGCTATGTTTTCATTGAAGTCTTGCTTTAGATGAACTACAGCAGAAGGTAGATTGTTACCTTCTGCTGCTTCCTCAAACTTGTAATGATTGTTGACCATGTTGACGGCTGAGTTTCTTTTTTTAGAATAAGGGTGACAAACGGGCACCCAGTCCACCTACTGTTAAGTGGATGCTATGGCCCATGGTCATCTACATCTACACTCAATTAAGAGTCAAAATGCAGATGAGTTGTCACCCCTAAGAACTAAGATGGAATGCTTCGTTTCCAGTGAAAAGGGTCTCCGGTAAATAAGGGACCATGTTGTCGGCTAACACTAGCGCTACTAATTCGAAGGAATTTGTTGTTCGGTTCCTGTCGACTTTGAGCACTAGCAATTTGAATCAAAACGCTTCCAATGCTCTCGCAATAAATATTCAGACTAATTTTTCCTTGTGACATAAATTCCAAAATAGTTTCCAATACAATAACAAACGTATTCTGACCCAATTGCGGTCAATACTCTGATTGAATATAATATAACTACATAATATAATAAACAACTCACTTGGTTTTCTTATATTGACTTGGATTTACGTTCTATTTAAATCCTGTCTATAAAAATGGATCTGGAAGAAATGGCTTTCAGCGATAAGATTGTACTGCCATTCTCATTGTATTGCCATCAAATTTAATATATTGCTTAGGTGGTTTCGTATGTGTAGAGTTTTTATTCAATTATAATGTAAATCTTTATCTGATTATAGGAGTTTAGCATGGTTAATATTATAAATTATTATTAATAAGAAACAAATGTATGTTTTTACCTGTGCCCCTAGATTATTCACGTGTCCTATGCTATGACTGGAGTGACGCGGCTTCAAAGCGCGGTCCACAGCTGGTGGTAGCGATAATAAGTTGCAGTACTGCATTGACTAAAACAAAGGAAAACTTTAATAACAAAGAAAAAAACAATAACGAAATTATTTAAGTTCTCAAGATGTCTATTTCCTTATAAAGTTTATGGTTGTAAATACTGTTCTATAATTAGATTTAAAGTAAGCATATGTTTACACGTAACATTGTTAAAAAGCAGTTAACGCTGTTTGGTAAGGATAAGTAATAAGTATTACTTTATATTATATTAACATAATATTACTCATATGCTTTCTGTCCTCTACTGCGTTTTATTTAATACATCAAGTTCTCCCTATCTCAAAGAATGTTTTAAATTACTCAGCTCCTGTCATAATTTTTCCCTACAGTCCAAGGAAAATCTTTCCCTCTAAAGTCCTGTGCACTCTCAACATTTTATGATAAATCATTATCTGTCCTTGGAGTAAGACTTTGGAATTCCTTGCCCCATTCGATTAAGAGTACTCTATCCTTACATGTGTTCAAGAAACGAGTTAAGAAACACTATTTGTCTCTCTAACCCCTCTCTCTTCCTCCTTTTATTTATGGTCATCTACCGACTTCAAAAATGAGGAGGTACTCAATTGGACTGTATGTTTATCATTTTTAATATTTTTTTCTTTTTTTTTACGCGTTACCTTATTACTTTTTTCTGGGTGAACCGATTTCGATGATTCTTTTTTATTTGAAAGCTGGTGCTTCTCATGTAAATTTCATCAAGGTCTGACCAACAGTTTTTGAGTTATTCTTAATAATTTATATTGAAGTCGGTTGTACAAAATTTTAAATTTTTAATTACTGATCTACCTAAAGTATGTTGTCTTTTTAGTGCATAAGTCGGTTTCCTTTCTTATTTTAGTGGACCCTAACCGTTAATCTTTCTGCTATTATTATTTAATTCCTTTTCTGGCTTGTTCTGAAGACATTGCTATGTAGCAATAAGAACGCCTTTTGTTTTCCCTAGAGAATTTGTTTATTTTTGTTATATTTATCTTTCCTTGGTGTACAATAAAGAGTATTGTACTGTATTGTAAAATAGTCATCTTAGTTTTAAAAGATAACAGCACAAACTTATCTTATCCCTAAATCACAAATCGATACAACGTCGAAAGGTCACAGACACACACCATCAATAGAGCTGTATAATTTTGTTGCCGTTTTAACTTTCGTATGTTATATAATGCGAGCAACGTATGTTATATAAAGCAGTGAACTATGAAGAGGGTTATGCTCGGAGTTACTTTGCATGATAGACTTGAGGATGTCCGTAGTAGTTAGAGAGAAACCGAACGGGTTAATAAGCTTAAGTAGCAATGGGCTGGTCATATAGCTCGAAGAACCGACAACCGATGGGGAAGAAAGGTTCTCGAGTGACAGCCTTGTGCTGGTTATCAAAGTGTGGCATCCCACTAGATGGACGACCTGGTAAGTGATGCAGGTACCTAATCGATGGATGTAGGTGGAACAGGACGGTGCTTTATTCCTTGTGGGAAGCCTACGTTCAGCAGTGGACTTGTAATGGGCTGTAATGATGTAGATGATGACATTATATATGCAAAGTACTCTTGATAATATATAAGATAAATATCACGCCATCGTTTCCTATAAGTGTCTCAAAATCTTGTAATCCGCTGTAATTATCAATCAATCACTTAGGTTATGTTAGCATAAAGTACAAACACTTTAGGTAATATTTGATTAATTAATTTTTGCTTGCATTCTAATATTTATTTAGATTAACCGCGGGGATATGGCGCTGACAGCTGACGCACAGGTCTCCTAGTTCGGCTGTAGATGCTATAGTCCTGAGTGACTGTCTAGTCTACGAGGGGAAGTCAAAAAGTTCGCAGAATGGCGGAGTTGGCGAGGGTGAGTTTACTCATCCAGGTAGGCCTACTTGAGTGACTCATTGTTAGTATATATACCAAATTTCAGCCTAATCGAGTCATTAGCTTTTGAGTTATCAACGAGTAAACAAGTCAATCCGGAAGAAACTAGCCACTATGGAGAAAATTGAATATCGCGCCGTTATTAAGTTTCTCACCAAACAAGGAAAGACACCTCAAACCATTTTTCAAGAGATGTCAGCTGTTTATGGGGACTCCGCTCCTGGGAAAACCATGATTTATAAATGAATGAATGAAAATATAAATGAATGGACTCCATTGAAGACGACCCCCGACCTGGACCGCCGATTGAGGCTACCACGCCAGAAATAATCGAAAAAGTTGAAAAGCTTGTATCGGAAGATGTCCGGCTAAACAAAAAAACAGCTTCCAGCATTAGTTGGAGTATCAGAAACAACCATTTTAAACATCCTACATCAACACCTTGGCATGACTAAAGTCTGTGGTCTGTGCAAGATGGGTTCCGAGAATGCTTTCTGCGCATCAAAAACACGAGCGCGTCGAAAGTTGTCGCTAGTTTTTGGACCGCTGTGGAGAGCAAAGGGAGGAAGTTATGGCATATGAAACTTGGTTCACCATTATGAACCTGAATCAAAGCAAGAGTCGATGCAGTGGCATAAAAGAGGCACACCCCCTCCTAAGAAGTATAAGGTGTCTCAATCGGCCGGAAAGATCATGGCGACGATCTTTTGGGATACAGAAGGTATCCTTTTGATTGATTATAAGGAACGTGGTGTTCCCATAACGGGAGAATACTACGCTTCTTTACTAGATCAATTAAAATCTATTTAAAAAAAAGGCCAGGAAAGCTTACAAAAGGCGTGCTCCTTTTGCACGACAATGCGCCCGTGCACACAAGTCATGTTGCGACGGCTGCCAAAAAGGGTAAGTGGAAACTCTTGGTAAGATAACTAAATTGATTGATTGCTTCAGTTATTCGTAATGGTTAAAACGCAATCCCACAGACCAACTGACAAAACAGTAAGTATTATTTTAATCTCAATTTTGTACACTTACTAAATAGTCACTTAGTCCAAGAATAAATGGAGAATTATTAAAAATAAATTGAAAAGGGGAAAAATCTTTGGTCCACTTGACTGATCACCACTTGGGAATGAGTGTTTGTTTACATATAAAACTGTCCGTTTTACTAATAATGATATATTAAAATATGAAAATGGAGAAGGAGTACAGAAGTCATTTTCGAAAGAAAGCAAAACTCTGTGTGATTCTGAAAATAGTGAAAAAAGTCATTTCGTTTAGTCGTCTTCGAGAAATACTAACTTTTAACACAAAGTAACCGGCAGTGACAATAAAAAAATCATTGGCTTTTTTAATAATATTATGTATAGCAAAACTTTACAAAAGCATCAGGTTTATTAGTGTATCCTCTTACTATTAATCTGTTTTTCTTCACGTGTGTGTGCAGTATAAAAATAATAAACCCGATTTAATGTGAGCGGGTAGCGTGACCTTGGCAAGTCGACTATAAAGCCTAACCTCTACGCTTCACTTTCGAATAAAGTCCGTGGGATTTGGATTCATCATCATCATTACAACCCTTTACAAGTCCACTGCTGAACATAGACCTCCCCCAAGTCCACAAAGCACTTCCTGAGCCACCTGCATCCATCGACTTCCCGCATGTCTTACCAGATCGAAACTGCATCTAGTGGGGGACGCCCTACACTTCGCCTGATGGTACGAGGCTACCACTCTCACACCTTTCTTTTCCATTGGTTTTTGGTTCTTCGAGCTATCATTTATTTTGATCATACAAGTATGATTTAAGTTGATTTGTATTAGGTAATCCATATATTTCACGCAAGCACCTGTTGAAGGTGAGTTTGTCACTTCAATATAAAGGTGCGTCCATTAATACATTTAATAAATTTTTACTCATTCGTGTTTCATTCTGAAATTTACTTTAGACTTACCGATTGACCAGAACATTCGTCTTCGTCGTCAGTGGTCCGTACAATACTGGGAACGACTTGAGCACGACCCGGCGAAGGTGGCCCAACGCTTTGGTAAATGCGGCAAGGCACCCTCAGACTTGGAAATACCTGAATAAATGTAAGTTTATAGTAAAGTTTTTTAACCCTAAGTTAATCGAAACAAAAACTATTCTGAGTTGGAATACGATATTACGATATTTTGCATATAACTTCACGTAATAACTTGAAAAAACGATAAAGAATAAGAACTACGAGGGTGACACTGAAAGTTCTTAGAAAATCAAAAACTGAACAAACTAGCAAGTTATTAGTTTTATTAGGTATATCTTTTCAAAATAGTGTCCATTTACATCAATACATCGCTGCATCCGATGGAACCACTGAGAAAAACACTTTGCCCACTCGTCCTTAGGGGTCTCTTCGATGGCATTTTGAAACGCAGCCATTGCTGCGTTTCAAAATGCCATCGAAGAGATTCATTCATTGCATAGAGGTCATTAACTGTTTCGGTCTCTTCAAAATTCTTTTGGTAGTGTGAGGTTAACATCAAGAGAGGACTGTCAAAACTACTTTCGCATGTTTTTTAATCAAAAATCCCAACATTTCTACAGCAACGGGATTATGTCACTACCTACAAGATGGCAACAAGTTATCGAACAAAATGGCACATACTCGTATAGATTATAATTAAATGTATGTAATTAAAATTTAAAAAAATAATGTCTTGAATTTGTATAGAAAATACGAAGAAACTTTTTCCCCGACTTAATATATTTGAACTAAAACCTAAAAAAACCTAATTAAAATCTATGCAGTAGTATTTCCGTGATGCGCGCACAACTGCAAACCTCTATCATTTTATTTATATTTGAATGAATAAAGAATGCAACTGAAGTGAATTTGCATTATACCATGAGCAGATCTGAGTGTTAATACAAGATCATGAGATCAAATATGTATATTCATGCATGCAAAACTACAATATAACGAAACATACTTACTGTATGACGGATGACATCGGTGACTAGAATAGATTTAAGTCTATGAATTTTGCATAAGCTAAGCTAGTCATACCAATGCTCTGTTCACTACTAGATTTTATGTAAATAAACCATAAATTGGATTCTTTAATAATACTTTCGACCGAATTTCCGTACAATGGCCGCCAGTTTCAACTAGCTAGACTAGACTAGACTAGCGCAGGATAGAATTATGTCACCGTGCGTGTGTGCACAAGCGCAGGTGCACTCTCTATTCCCTCACTCTCATATTCCGATAAGAAGGCAATCTGACATGACCGGAGAGAAGTCAGGCACAGGGCCAACGGATTTACGTGATTTACGAGGCACGGGGGTGAAAGGCCGCTAGAATTGTAGGGTCCATTGCTTTTACAGAAGCGAAATGTTGGTTGATTTCATCAAGTGACAGAGAAGGACCACAATCCAATATAGCTGGCCTACAAAGACCAAAAGATCTAAAGAATTTCCACACGAAGAGTTATTAATACAATTACGGAAATATCGGCGTTTAGCTGCACGTACCATCTGATTGCATCTATTCCTGGCTGCTTTAAAAGACAACCAATTTTCCTCAGTACGTTCTCTCTTGAAACGGAAAAAAGCACGATTTATTATTATTATATATGAGCAGGCAGGCAGTTGGGACAACTGATAATGCCTGTATCCTGTTTGTGCCCACTAGTTACTCCTTTTGCAGTTCAGAAAATGATTATCTAATCTATTTTTGAATTGGTTCACATTTTGGGCTGAGACTACTAGCTTATTCCACTCTGTGACTACACGGTTACAAATGAAGTGCATGTGAGGATTGTTGTTTGAAAAGCTGCTACATAGCTTAAGGTGGAGGCCCTTGAGGTGAGTATTTTCATTACGAATAAACAGTTTGTCAATCTCCTCAAAGTCGTAATGTCCATTTAAGATCTTAAAGATTTCGTCTAGACATTGCCAACCTTACGCCCTCTGTCATCCATGGGGCTGGGAGACGCTTCAATCCAACCTAGTGAACTGAAGTATGAGCATCATAAAAGCTGAGAAAATTGAGGTTAAGAATAGAGACTTTATAGTCAACAGTAAGTGCTGCAATAAATGAGGCTAGATCGAGATTAAGAGCGTCATTCTTTAGCTTTCCAAAGTCTATTTTAGAAAAACTGCGCAGATGCAGTACAGAAGAGGAATAGTTAGGAGGTTTAAGCTTATACGAAGCATAAATCAAGTCATGACGTGAGATACACAAAGCAGGTAACAGTCCGTGCATTATCAGGAGAAGCAGCAAAAATTAGGTCAATCAATGAGTCATCGGTTCCAATAATGTGATGAGTAGCCTTTAAAGGGAGAATATAAAGATTAACCGACTCAAAAATTGAACGAAGCTTTTTTGAACGAGAAGAGTTTTTCAACAAATCTGTATTAATGTCACCCATGATTATACAGTATGTGTACTCATAATAAAAATCAACCAGAGCCATATTTAAAGTAGTCTGTCGAAGGGGGGCAATACACTAACCCTAGAAGCATCCTAGAGCTATGGGGAGACTTATGCTCGAAGTTTCTCCGCGTGATAAACTTAGAACCAGAGTGACCGACATAGCCCAACGAATTAGTAAGCTGAAGTTGCAATGGGCCGGCCATATACGTAGCTCGAAGAACCGACAACCGATGGGGTAGAAAGCTTCTCGAATCCTAGCCTCGTAGCGGTGGACGAAGTGTAGGGCGTCCCTGGGCAC
This sequence comes from Parnassius orleans, assembly GCA_029286625.1. Classification (NCBI taxonomy): domain Eukaryota; kingdom Metazoa; phylum Arthropoda; class Insecta; order Lepidoptera; family Papilionidae; genus Parnassius; species Parnassius orleans. The sequence goes on along the minus strand of JAGSMP010000022.1, from coordinate 5,099,053 downwards.
AGGCCGCAGAGGGTTTTGGGGCAGGATAGAGCTCGCCGCGCTGATCTGATAGGGGTGACCGACTACAGATTTAAAACTCTTTTCCGAAATTTTTTTTATTTCTCTGACATGCAGGTTTCGCAATGGGTTTCTCCACGATAGGTTTCCTTGCGATGATTTTCTTAACCTACGAGAACGCGGTAAGCCGACAATTCAAATTGCAATTAAAATTTGAGTGGCTGCGGCAAGTATCGAATTTGGGTTGCTAACGTACTATGAAATTCCGTTTGGATCGATTCGATTACTGGATTTGACAACAAGTGTGCCTGTGTTATAGTAAAATCTGTTTTCTTTGATATTTATGGCACTTTTCTCTCAAGTGTCTCATATACTCATGCGAGCTATGAAATCGGGTCCGTCATAAAAATCTTGTATATTATGTCTGAAAATATGAAAGCTATCTTAAAAATTGACAAGCTGTGCAAGCAACAGTGCACAGGGCTCCTCATGCCTTTTAGTGTTTTGTGGGCAGGAAAGAGTCCGTCGCAATAATCTAAAGCGTGTTGGTGGTATTCATATGTCTACGAATTTTTTTAACTTCTCAGACATCTAGATATTCCACCACGATTTACACCAATACACCGCCGAACACGTGGTATAGCAGAAAATTCGCTATAACAGTTTCATTGGTCCTCGCGGGAATCGTACACGTTTTGCTCCCGTCCATTGAAATATTACGGCTAGCTACACGGTTCTTGTATTTAGTGAAATAAAATTCATAAAAACTGAAAAGCAGCTCTTACGTATATATATAGTAATCAGTCATCCAATGCCACGAACTATTCCATCAAATTGAGATAAAAATCTAACAGTGCACTTAAGTTTCTAGTACCTAAACTGGATAACCTGCCACCAAAAGAAGTTGGTAAAATATTACTATGCCGTTAGACACCGAAAATATTCAACTAAAGAGCTTCTCTCTTAATCACAATCTTGTGTACACAGTATCCAGTATAAGTTATTCATTTTGCATGTGGCAATTGTGTTAAAGCATCTTGATAATGGCCACCGGTCTGGATATTTTAAGTCTGACAATATTGATGCTGCACGAATACGTATTCAGAATAGCATTCTTTAATTTATTTTATCAGTTACTTAGTATTATTTTATATTAACACTATATTTAAGTGTTATTAGATTAAATTATTATTAGATCAAACTATGATAGTCAAAACTGTAAAGCTACATACATATATGTAAAAAAATACCTCTTAAATTAAATTATAAGGATAATATGAATAAGAAGTTTCGCAATAATTGCAGACAAACCAGTTTTAATCAATTTATTTATAGATTAGTAATTACGCTAAAATCATCTCAATTTTCAAATTTTTGATAAATGTCACTATTATCTATTTAAATTATTATTCTATTAAAATGAAATAACAAAAAACTAAATAATGAAAGTCCGATTTTCAAAGCGTTTAATAAATATAATAATTATTTATACTTAAAAATATTACTAGTTTATATTATTTAATTCATTAGTAACTGAAGGTAAAATTTAATACTTTTTGCATTTTATCACTGTTTTAAAAAGGTATGACATAGATCGTAGTTATAATTTCAAATTATTACGCAATGGTTAAAACTTATTTCAAAACTTACAAAGTTAACAAGTTTATGTAAATATTAAGACAAATTGAAAATATACATAAAGCACACATATGTACATATTGGTAGTAAAATGTTTTTAAATAACAACTTACAGAATTATCCTGTCCATCGGCTTGTTCGAGAACTTTAGAGCCAAGGAATGTGTCCTTTTGTGATGCTTCTTTATTCAATGCAAATGTCTTAGGTGGCCGCGGAGGGACAGGTGGCCCTGTAATAAGATGACACAGTTATTATCTTGGGCAATGTCTTAATATAACAGAAAGTATTCAAAAATTGCATACCATGTTGAAAGTCGCCATTCTTACTAGAACGTAAAGCTGATTTTGTAAATGATTTTGCAGCAGACCAGTCTCCTGAAAGCGTAAATTAAAATAAAACATACATATATACAATAAAACTGTGAAGGTCAAATTTTTTTAAATTTTATATTTATCAAAATGGTTTAATTTAATATTTTTTACTATTAATCAACACTACATATTACCTCTGTAACTACAAGGATATTTTACTTTACTTTATAATAATTTGTAAAAAATCTCTCTCTCTTTCTCTCTCTATCTTAATCTCTCCACCCTCTCTCCCCTTAACTCTCGCTTTCTGTCTCTCTCTTATAAACCAAAACTTAATATCAATTAAAATATTCTGAAAATATGATGAACATACTTATATTAGATTGACTAGCATTCAAAGATTTGCACTCCTCATCACTCAGGTTTGACTCATTTTCAGAGAACTCTGCGTTATTGAGCCTTATGTGTGGCTGACTCATGTACATCTGATGGCTTCTATTTGAAACTCTCTCCAATGGTGTGCGAGTACTGATTACTATGTTTTTTGGATCAAATGTAAAAGCTCTCTGGGAATCCTGAAATAAAACATTCATAAGGAACTATAACACTTATAATTATAACGTATTTGGTTGTTTCCAACATTATATTTTTCCCAGATTAGTGTAAGAATATCTACTACCCCATATCGTCCCGTAGGTGTCGTAAGAGGCAACAGAGACAAACAAGCCAGGAGATAGACCGCAGCGTCTTTCTAATAACTGGAAAATAAAAAAATTGCGGTTGCCAAACCATCACAATTATATGCAAATATTCCCTTATGAGGTAATCCATGAGGCCAAGTTCAGCAGTAGTCTTTTACAGGCTGTAATGAAGGAATTAATGCATGATGAACATTATCTATTTATTTTTAAGAAATTAGTTGTCAGCACTCATGATGCACCTGATATATTATATTAAATATTATGTCAACAAGAGTTGTTTTGTTACCTGCGCCCTAACTCCAGTGATGCATTCAGATATTGGTATGTATGGGCCAGTGCTGTCCACACATTCATACTGTTCATTCATTGTAGTCATTTGAAAGTTATTTTGAAAGGGACCTGAAAAAATGTTTTTTTTTATAAGACATGTAATGAATGTTCATTTCAAATTAAAAACAATAGGTACAATATCTAAACCAGTAATTAGTTTTAAGACTGCACGTTTATCACCCATTTCGGCTTCTAAGTCCGCTCAAGAATCAAATACAGAAAATGCCAGAAAAGCTAATGCTATGCAACAATCTAACAAAACAAGTCAAAAATAACAACTTGAATAAACCAATCACAAGGAAGTGTAAGTTGCTGAGGGTTAGTTACTGCAATTATCCAGAAGACCTAAATTCATGAATTATTAACAAGTTGATGTGGTGGTAGCACAAGACCCTTTTGTAGGTAAAATAAGAGGCAACTTAGGGCAATGCTCAAAAAATCAAAAAAGTAGCATCAATTGTTCAAGTCTAGTACTGCTTTCGCCATTCCCCCTGCCAAGAGTGGCAATTATGGTAAATCCTGGGTACTTTGAAAGCCAGCAGTGGTCTCCGTATCATGTGCAAGGATGGTAGAGAGGCATAGAACTTTAATCAATAACTGCGGAGCAGCATGCTAATATTCTCCTTTGCCAGTTAATTGAATTCCTTCAAATAATTTATTCTCCTATGCAAATATAATATCTACAATAAACTATTTTTAGAAAACACCCTTCTTATACTAGAAACTGCAGTTAATAGATAGATGCATGTGAAATATACTTTGTGGCAACCTCCGGATGAATTCAATGTTCAGCAGGGGACAAGTGATGTCCTGTAATGGTGATGGTCATATTATGTTGATAAAAATATTATTTTATTTATAACTACAAAAATGCTTTAAAGCTCTTAATATGTTAAAAAGTTAGAATTCTAAGTTCTATCACATGAGTACAAAGAAACCATACAGAGGCAAAGCTTCTAAGCTGTCAAAATTTTAACCTATTTTGGTAGGGTGACACAGGAGGATAATATTAAATAAACAAAATGTTTATCAGCTTTTTATTATGTACTTATGATAGCATTTTTTTTACAAACTGCTCACTAAATATTTTATTTTTGAATAATTTGTTGTGCCTTTTAGTTGAATGGTAAATTTTAAATGTCATATAAAGTTTCTTTTTAAAATAATATAATATAAAGCACTCACATGGCATAAACAAGCTTGCACTCGTTTTAATATATCATTATCACAATGATTATTTCGAATTCAAAATATTCTGCGAAATTTTTGCAATTCAGCTAATGCTAAATTTGTTGACATATATGTATGGGATATCTATCTACCACATTAAAAATAAAAAATACGGTTGACCCTGCAGGCCATCCCTTGTACTTCCCGCTTATTTTCAAACGCAATATTCGAAAATCTTTTTAATTTTTGTTTTTTATTTTTTGAAAATCTTTGAAATGGCTGGACCGATTGATTGAAAGTCTAATCAGCTAGAAGTCTCAATGAACACTTTCGAACGCCGTGACACCCATCTCGATCGGTTGATTCGTTCTAAAGATATTGTACGACAAAATTTTATTTACATACATACACACAGCCGGACATCCAGTTGGAAATAGTCGGAACGGCTTCCTAGGACCTCAAAACGTGAAGATCTGATGTAAACTCGCATTCTCAAAATCGGACCGAAATCTATAACTTCCTACTTTTGAAAATTATAAATTTTCAAAGCGGAAAGTTAAAAATAATAATCATGTACAATTAACTTACGCACACACATGCTTTAAGCTTGTATTAGTGTACCTATCATAGCGCAATTGTATAAAGCTTTGACTCTGGTCGGTTTCTTTACTCATGTTGTTCTACCAAGTACATTGACACTTATGAATAAAAGTTTTAATTTTTATAGACTGGTAAAAAGTACAGAGGCAGTATTTGAGCTTTCGCACAGGCTATATAACTACAGCATTTTCATTTAAATCATACAACCACCGTTTGATACACATTGATACTCTGTAATACAACCCGCATACAGCTTAGCGTAAAACAGCAAACAAAATTTTAATATGTAAAAAGGAATTGTCCTTTTGCTAAAATATGTTGCCAGCAAATATTGTGTAATTACAAATAAAAATATATGTACAGTGTACACAGGTAATGAAAATGTCCACATACTATAAATTTCGTAATAAACAAACAACCTGGATTCCCTGGCCCAATATCACCATTGTCGATTACTTTTTTGATTTCTACATAAAAATACTCTATATGAGTTTTTTCAACCAACACACACAGCCAGCAAATTTTAATGTAATTTGTTCATTGTAAATTTTATTTAAAATAAATAAATCAGGTAAAGATATGGTTATATTTTATTTTATTAAATTGTTATTCTGGTTTTAAGTTATTAGGCAAGCGCTAGCACAAGACAACTTATATTTATTAGTTTAAAAAAGTATTTCAAAAACCCTCTCAGAACTAAAAAGTCTCAGCCTTACTCATAAAAAACATCGTCAATATATGTAATACTTAAAGTTGCTTTCTCTCTCTTTATATGATAATAGTAAAAGATAGGCATAGAGATAATTAATACTTTAGTTAAGTAAGCGATAATCAACAATTTTATGTAAAGCCATCTGTAATCAGCAGTGTATAAAGGCTTTCACTTAACTTTAAACTCTATGAATACCGTGAATATCTAATATATATCATAAAAGATATTATAAACAATAAATGAAATTTTGATTTTGATCTTTGTCAGCCTGTAAAAGCTGGTGGATGTAGGCCCATCTCACTGTAGAAAAGGTTTGCCTCAATTGTCATACTTAACCAGCAGTTTGATGTTTACAGTAAAGGATATCTCACACTTTGACACTTCTGTCAGTCACCAGTCATGGTATTTTCCGTCTAGTGCAAATGAGATGGTTATACTGCCATCTATTATAGGTTTATGACCTATAATAGTTATCTAACAACAACCATGGGACTAAATTGGTTGATGTTTTCACTTATTCCTTCAAATTCCATCAATGGTGTTGCTCATGTGTTGTCACAACCCCATGATAAATAATGCTTTCAAATAAATAAAATCATTTTAAGTCAACTGCTTTTACTATTTTTTCAAATCAAATTGCTTCTTTTAGCATAATAACTTGTTTCTATTAGTTGTTTTAAATAATAACAATTTATAAAAAATGGGATATTTATAACGTCAAAATAAACTTTTTAAACTTATTTTAATTTTACATTCTCTTAACAAATCACAAAGCAAATGCATTCATAGTTACTATTTTGAAATTTTATTTCGCTTAACATAAGATATCATTTATAATATATTTTTTCTACATTTCTTGTAAATTAAATTCATTTTCGCCTAATAAATAACACTGACATAAATTTCAAAGAAGTATTCGACAAACAACTTATCACAATATTACACTAAAATTAGAGAAATAAATAAGATGTAAAAGTTACAAAAGCTTACCCAAAACATTGGAGGTGCCATCTTTTGCTTGTAACCCACACACTCGGCAGATAGCATCAACCCACTTAGCCATATCTGCTTCACAATCTGCCTCCAAGTGATATGTCCGTGATTGAGTCTGAATTGTAAAGACAGAACCCCGAAGTTTTGGATCCAGAGTGCCATTACTGTTACGCTCCATATGCAATCCTGCATCAACCTATCACAAGCAAAGTTGGGTAATGTAAATGAAATGAATATATAAAAGAAAATTCACCCTTAGCCTTCTCAAGTCAACAATAAGCTTTGAGCTCCGAATATAAATACCAATGTACTGAAAATCTATTTGGATTTTTAATTATAATTTTACACATAGAAATGTTATTACTATCAATTAAACAATAGATTTAAAAGGAAACATTTTTATTAAATAAAAAATACCTGTTCACATAAATCTAAGTTGATAGTGCCCTTGAGTCGCCTGCAATTCCGGTCTGCATAGTAGTCGAGGAAATATTGGCCAGGGAGTTCGCCCGATTGACGCAAGGCAAACCACCTCCTTCGCCATTTCTACAAAAAACATGTATTTATTTATTCAGTTTAGTTGATAAATTGGAATAATAACAATTGATAACATCCCATTTATGCTTAAAGTATAATAAATTCATTGCAAGTAAATTAACCATGGACACAAAAAGGAAAGTACAAAATGTCAACAAAGAAAATAATAAAAAAATGTTTCATACCGTTCTCCAGATTCGTTTAGTGGGAGGTGATTTAGTCAACCAACCCTCAAAAACAATATTTTTGGACATAGTTTATCTAAAAGCCTATTCCTAAGATATGAGTCACAAAATATTTTTTCTAAGTAAATACTACATACTTCACTTCATACAAACGACGAACACCTCCCGATTACATTAGCTTATCTATGACGAACACGAATCACGAACGAATCGTTCACGTTCGTACTTCATAGAAGTTTATAATCTATGAACCATAGAACCATAGGTAATATACCATAGAACACTATTACCTACTCTGTAATGAACGAAACGATTCGCTTTCGCTGTTTTAAGTATATTATCTTTGCTTTCGTTTTATTTTAGGTTTGGACGTGCTTAAAACTCAGACCGTTCAACCAAAGGACAAGTAATGCACCTAATGCTACGAACAAAAAAGTCTGTCACTATTGGTGTGGGGCGAGTTAACACTACATAGACAGTACTGCACACCTACTCAATAAAATTTTGTGTCATTATGGCACACACAAATCTAAATCTCCAACACTGTTACATTTTACGCACACTTATAGGTTAAATATATCAACATAGAAAAAGTTATGGGTGTGACCATAGACTTAGAATATACTAGCGTATAGACCACCTGACAGCCCGAAAACGCGTGACCAATTTTGATTTGTCATTGTGTGTGTTAGCTAGTGATGTATATTTTACTTAAAAGGACTATCGAAAATGATTGTTAAGGAAGCGGTAAAAAGATTATAAAAAATTGTTTAGTGTATGAAGTTGAATAACTTCAAAAATTAACTGAATTTTACCATAATAGTTCTAAAGTAATTAAAAAATATTCATATAACATGTTCCTGGGAATAAGCTGAACCTACCTGCCTTTTGTTGGATTTTAATTAAATGTATAAAATCCCAGGTGACTACCGAAATACCTAAAAAAACTCCCCAATAATCAGATCAGAATGTTGTATTCTCGAGCTATGATCTTTGGAGAAAAATATTTACTGCCGTGGGCAGTTTCCCAAATTTATTTTTAACATATTGTTAATATAAATGGTAGATACTTAACTAAGTGTATACCTATTTATATTTTATATATTATAAAATGTTTTGATGGGAAACAAAAACAGGGACACAGGTACAACATAATGGCTGCTTTATTTTTCATATAAGTATTACTTGTGATAATTACAAACATTTAATAATTAATAATTAAATAGATTATAGAAGTTTATTTTAACATTCGACTTAAGTATGAATGTAAACTTAATAATTTAAGGAAGGAAACTTGTAGGAATCAGTTAAATAAGATTGCTCTGTTTAAAGGCCAATATGTTTATGAGGCTTCATCATGCTTCATGTTTATTTTCTTTCATCTGTCCCTGAAAAGTATAAAGTAATAATAAACTTATTATCATTTTAGCTGCATGAATTTTAAAAACATAATGATCTTAACACAGTAAAGTGCATTAAGTGTCTGAGGATACAGATGCACTCTCTATTATCTCAATCTCGGTATGTTAAGAAAATGGTCACTCATTCATGGACTGACCGCGGCAAGTGCAACTTAATTTCGCAGATCTATTGATCTGCGCAGCTATTACTTAACCACGAGTTCTTCTTCTCTACGAATAACGCTGTAGGGGATAAACCACGCTATTTAAGCCCTCGCGACAATGTTGTCGGCCATCAAGCATGAATCCGGCATTGACCGTTGTGAGTATCAAATACTATGGAATTTATACTATCACGTCTCATGCGCGGTCGTCTAGTAGCGCTTGAGGAGCATTACTAAATATCTATACCTAACTACGCTAAAAGTTTAACGTTATGATTTGGGAATATAATCCGAAGTTCCGAAGCTCCGCTCAACCCCTTGGGGAAAATAGCATGATGCAATGATTATTGTACTAGTGTGACCGTGAGGCTGTGCGGTTGGTTAAGCTACGTTATACATTTATTTTGGTTGATAAATAGATACTTAGTTGGGTTCATAATGGCTTAAAGAGGATAATCTCAAGATTTTATTGTCTTTAATGTACTACAGTTTTATAATGTATGAAAATCTGTCTCTATATTTATCTAAAGTTTTGAAAGTTATATTTTGAAGTCTTATTATAACAATATTTTACTTACTGGTACAAATAATGTAGAAATTACTCCTTTTAATAAAATTGTTTTATTATACTTTTCTTTTATACTTCTCAAGAAAATGTTTGCTGCAAATTGTTGAGTTCTTCTTTGCATTCCAACCAACCCGTCCAATGAACCTTAACCACTTTTTCTAATTATAGAATCCGGAGAATCTGTTTGAAAACAGCAAAATAAAATTACATTTTAGAACGCAAACCGAGGATTTATTTTCTTGTTGTGTAAGCAAGTCTATCGATTCATTATAAACATTCAAGATAAATATCGACATTAATTTTGATATAGTTGAGTCAATCCCTAGCGTACATGTAAAATATTTTGTATAAAATGTATTTACCAAATTCATACAAATTATCAACAACGTGACTTTTTCTTTGCAAAATATCAAAATTAACAAAATAATTGAATATATTCTATATTTAAAACAGTATGTAACATAAATTTTAACCAAAAATAAACGCGTCATAACATTGACGATGTTTTTGGAATTTACCTGTGATATGTGAAATTATCAGGATTATTTCTATTTTTAACAGCACACTCACTCACGGAACAATTAACCATTTTGGAAAAAAGTTACTTACTAAAAATAATCACTATTATACTTTAAAAAATTACAAAATATCTCGGAGCTATTTCTTGCGTGCCGAATTGTGCCGACCTGTCATTCAAAATCGGTTACAGAGTCATGAGATTTGGTATCCTTTTCTATCTTGCATTTTTGCCATTAGGAATTTTTTTTTCGCTTGCACACTATGTTGGTCTATACGTTAGTATATCCTAAGTCTATGGGTGTGACAGACGAATTAATTGCGATGCTACCATATCGATATTATATATCGATAGTTTCCCTAACCGAAAAAAAAACAAGCATAAGCAAAACGCACTCGAACAATTAAAATCATCTAAACTCTTTAGTTTTTTTTCTTTTTTTTAGTCAGCGCAACAAGTCCGTAGGGTAGAGTTCCGTAGTAAAACAAAAAGGAACTCTAATAGTTTCACCAAGTCTGTCGCGTCTGTCCGTGTGTCCGCGGCTTAGCGTAGAGACTATTGATAGATTGGTACTCTAAAGAGCTGTAATTTTGCATGGTTATACGTGAACACCAGAAATAAAAAGGCTCTAAGTACCATAACAAAAATTGGTGGAAGTGAGAAGTTGCCTCAAAAACAATCCCAAATTTTACTTTTAAATTTTTTTAATTTTATTTTTTAATAGTACATAACATGAATAACACTTACAGCATCTGTAAACAGTAATATTGGTAAAGCAATACAGCTATTTTGCGAAATTTACTAGGCAAACATTGAAAGTGGGATGAATCAAAGAGCATCGAACAGATAGTACTCGTGTGGGTAGGTTCCCAACCCCTTTTCCCAACCACAATTGTGCCTACTTCATTTTTAAGTGAGAGGCTTTCGGAAATCTGTAAAAGTAAAACAATAATGATAATCCATAGTATGATCATAAATGCGAAATTGTGTCTGTACTATAGTTTTTCGGGATAAAACATATCCTAATGCTTAACCCAGTGTATAAGCAACAAATATGCCCGCCACTTTATATATATATATATATATATATTATATGTGAAAGTTTGGATGTTTGTTACTCCTCCACGCCACAACGACTGAACCTGATTTGAATACTCTGAATTAACACATAACCTACATATTATCCCAGATTTTTTCCCTCTGGAATCAAAAAACTTTAATCCACGTGGATGACGTCGCGGGCATTATTAAGTTAACAAATAAATTAATTGAATATATTTCAAATACAATAATTAAAGATGTTTTAATATAGACATATCGATAGTCCAATTTTTATTTTTTTATTTTATCTAATTTCGTTTTATTTTATCTAAGGACAGAAATTGTTAATTTACACTTTTATTATAATACTAAGTAACAGACTCTACTCAATAATATTCTTCTTTAGTTGAGTGATTTAATTAATTAATTTAATTTTGATGCTTCTTCAATGAGTAATAAAAAATATATCAATATCGATCCGGAATCAAATTGCACATCAATTGTGGAAAAACCTAAAAGCTACAGTGGTCGGGTGGATTTGAAACAGAAACAGAAACAGAAACTTTTTTATTCAATATAGATTATAATAATACTTATTGAAAGTCACTCTTTTGTATATTACCACTGGTTCGAAAAAAACCCTCTACCCTGGGAAAAATCAGCAAGAAACCCAGCGGGACTTTTTTTAAAAATAACAGCTTACAATCATGTATGTTACACAATTAACCACACAAAACAAATTAGAAATAGCTTGGTAACGATCACCTCATTCCCAGGGGTTATTATCATCCATAAATTCCTTAATATTATAATAACCCTTTTTATACAAAGTTTGTTTAATAAAGTTTTTTAACTTTGAGCAGGTCAAATTTTGTATATTTTCTGGGATTTTGTTGTAAAAGCCTATACATCGCCCCAAGAATGAATTACTGACTCGGTGGAGTCGAGTAACTGGTACTACTAGCTTGTGTCTGTTCCTAGTATTTACAGAATGAATATCACTTATTTTTGTATAACTACTTTTATTTTTGTGTACGTTCATTACATTTTCAATGTATTGAGAGGCCAAAGTTAATATATTAATTTCCTTAAATTTTCGTCGGAGCGACTCTTTAGGTTTTAAATCATAGATTGCTTTTATGGCCCTCTTCTGTAAAACAAATATAATTTCAGTATCAGTCGCGTGTCCCCATAGCAAAATACCATACGGCATTATGCTATGGAAATATCTAAAGTAAACAAGTCTAGTTGTTTCAACACTGGTAAGATTTCTAATATTTTTTACAGCATATGCTGCAGAACTAAGCCTGCTTGCTAATTTTAATATATGGGGGCTCCATTGAAGCTTCGCGTCTAGTGTTATTCCAAGCAAAATGGTGGTATCGACAAGACTCAGTTCCTCCGCATTTAAAATTACAATATTATTTAAATGTTTGACATTTGGAGTCATGAATTTCATACATTTCGTTTTTGTGTCATTTAAATGTAAATTTTAGAAACAAGTGATATATATGTGTGTAATCTTAAGTGATATATATATACATATATATCACTTAAGATTACAATATTAATCCACTTTTAAATAATATGAAATTTCAGAAAAGTCACTTAAATGAATCTTTTGACACGTCAAGTATTAAAAGTTGAAAAGTAGGAGGACGTGCTCAGTGCAGCACGTGAACGTCCATTTATTAATAATTTATTTTTTAAATGATAACTCGGTGGTCGAAGATTGTACCAGGTACCAACGAATAGAGGAAACACTAGCGATCACATTATTATACACAGTAAACAAAAAAAATGTGATCTCACTTTGAAATTAATGTGTCATTTTCATATACTAATGTGGAAAAGTTTTTTCATTATTATTATTTGAATAAAAAAAGAGGTATAAATATTTTTGTTTATTTAATATGATTAAATGTTGACTAAATGTTACCTTGTTTTATTTAAAATAGAGTATTTATTAGTTAAAGTTGATATTTTACGGCTTTCTTCTTATCTTGGATTGGACTACATATGAAATCCACGTGAACACTTGTTTTTATAAGGCGCGACAACTGCAGGGTTAAGCCGGCTACTCACTTGCCTGCCGCAGGGGCAATCTAGGGTGTAGGAGTGGGGATGACCCTTAATTGCCTCCTAATTGTGATGTGTGTATGCAAGCAGGGGCAATTTTCTAAGTCGGCCTTGCTCCCTAGATCGTAGCTGCCGCTGTCACGTGTGTAGCGCAATTGAGGCAATTTCAATCAGTTGATTGCGACTTTCGCACGGAACACACGTGTGAGATACAAGTTACTATGGATACCAATAAAGAATGTGAAATTTGGACACTGGTGATAGAAGCGTATAAAGAGCGGCTTCTTCACCCAGTATGTCCTTTTTGTCTTTTTTTTAGAAAGAACTGCTTTATGCACACGTTAACTGCACAGATCGGCATTTCACCAAGAGCACCTACTTTGGCGGAAACGATTCTTGTAATGATAAAATCGATTCCGTAAACAGTTTTTATAAACGCACAAGATTTTTAAATCTAATACTTTGGTAGAGGGGAATAATCATTCGAGTCGAGTCCATTGGGTTAAATCATAGACTTAGAATATACTGGCGTATAGACCAACATAGTGTGCAAGGGAGAAGAAAATTCCTTATGGCAAAAATGCAAGATAGAATAGGATACCAAATCTCATGACTCTGTAACCGATTTTGAATGACAGGTCGGCACAATTCGGCACGCAAGAAATAGCTCCTAGATATTTTGTAATTTTTCAGAGTGTAAGAGTGGTTATTTTTAGTAAGTAACTTTTTTCCAAAATTGTTACTTGTTATGTGAGTGCTTGTGGTGTTAATAATGGTAATAATCCTGATAATTGCACATTTCACACGTAAATTCTCAAGTCGTTGTCAATGTTATGAAGCGTTTATTTTTGTTTAAAATTTATGTTATATACTGTTTAAAATATAAAATGTTTTCAATTATTTTGTTATTTTTGATATTTTGCAAAGAAAAAAGTCACGTAGTTGATAATTTGCATGAATTTGGTAAATACATTTTTATACAAAATATTTTACATGTACGCTAGGAATTGAATCAACTATATCAAAATTAATGTGGATATTTATCTTGAATGTTTATAATGAATCGATAGACTTGCCCACACAACAAGAAAATAAATCCTCTGTTTGCGTTCTAAAATGTAATTTTATTTTGCCGTTTGTCAAACAGATTCTCTCCGGATTCTATAATTAGAAAAAATGGTTAAGATTAATTGGACGGATTGGTTGGTATGTAAAGAAGAACTAACAAGTTTCAGCAAACATTTTCTTGAGAAGTATAAAAGAAAAAGAAGAATAAAAACAATTTAATTAAAAGGAGTCATTTCTACATTATTTGTACCAGTAAGTAAAATATTGTTATAATAAGACTTCAAAAATTTCACTTTCAAAATTTAGATAAATATAGAGACATATTTTTATACATTATAAAACTGTAGTACATTAAAGATAAAAAAATTTGAGACTATCCTCTTTAAGCCATTATGAACCCAACTAAGTATCTATTAATCAACCAAAATAAATGTATAACCTTACTTAACCAACCGCACAGCCTCACGGTCACACTAGTACAATATTCATAGCATCACGCTATTTTCCCCAAGGGGTTGAGCGGAGCTTCGGAACTTCGGATTATATTCCCAAGTCACAATGATAAAACTTTTAGCGTAGTTATGTATAGATATTTAGTAATAGTCCTGAAGCGCCAATAGACGCCCGCGCATGAGACGCGATAGTATAAATTATATAGTATTTGATACAACGTTCGATGCATCGCCGACGACATTGTGCCGAGGGCTTAAATAGCGTGGTTCATCCCCTACAGCGTTAGTCCATGAATGAGTGACCATTTATTTAACATACCGAGATTGAGAGAATAGAGAGTGCATCTGTATCCTCAGACACTTGGTGCACTTTACTCTGTTAAGATCATTATGTTTTTAAAATTCATGCAGCTAAAATGATAATAAGTTTATTATTACTTTATACTTTTCAGGGACAGATGGACGAATATAAACATGAAGCATAATGAAGCGTCATAAACAAATTGGCTTTTAAACAGAGCAATATTATTTAACTGATTCCTACAAGTTTCCTTACTTAAATTATTAAGTTTACATTTATATTTAAGTCGAATGTTGAAATAAACTTCTAGAATGTATTTAATTATTAATTATTAAATGTTTGTCAAAAGTAATACTTATATGAAAAATAAAGCAATCATTATGTACTCCGTGTCCCCGTGTTTTATTTCCTCATCAAAACATTTTATAAAATATATAAAATATAAATAGGTATATAATTAGTTAAGTATCTAACTATTTATATTAACAATATGTTAAAAAAGAAATTCCCGGGAAACTACCCACGGCAGTAAATATTTTTCTCCAAAGATCATAGCTCGAAAATACAACTTTCCGATTTGATTCTTGGGGAGTTTTTTTTAAGTTTATCGGTAAAATTACCTGGGATTTTATACATTTGAATTAAAATCCAACAGAAGGCAGGTAGATTCAGCTTATTCCCAGGAACATGTTATATGAATATTTTTTAATTATTTTAGAACTATCACGGTAAAATTCAATTAAATTTTGAAGTTATTCAATTTCGTGCACTTAACAATGTTTTTAATTAATTTAATTAATTAATTTTTTTCTTTATTTAATTTCCATATTCTTTTAATTTCTTCGCTTAGTTCAATATATTTACTAATCTTTTCGGCTATTGTGTTTTGTATTTTTTTAAATATTGTACGTAATTGGTATTGCTATGTCGATTATAAAAGTTATATTGTTAATTTTGTCTTGCAAAGTTAACAATATTACTATTATTATATTTTTTACTAACTTCGTTTATGTTAATTACTAACAAATGTGTATGGATATGTATATCTGAAATAAACATTATTATTATTATTATTTTACCGCTTCCTTCACAATCATTTTTCGATAGTCCTTGTAAGTAAAATGTACATCACTAGCTAACGCACACAATGACAAATCAAAATTGGTCACGCGTTTTCGGGCTGTCAGGTCGTCTATACGCCAGCATATTCTAAGTCTATGGGTTAAATAGTCTAAGGGTTAAAATCATCGAAATTTCGAATTATCGATATTTCTCCATAAATAATCGTTATTTACTGTGAATATTCTCCATCGTGCTACATCGAAAAGCGTTTCGATTTCGCGTATCTATTTATGTAGTATTCGATTTTTTTTAACGCATCTAAAAGAAAGCTCAACACAGCTAGGATCATGGTAAATAAATACAGAACGTAGCGTTTATACACGTAAGCATAGCGCGGCACTTTTAAAAAAAATAATTCATCTATGGTCTGTATACTCCATAGACTTAGGATATACTAGCGGTCTACATATCTATTTATCTATGGTATAGACCAACATAGTGTGCAAGGGAGAAAAAAATTCCTTATGGCAAAAATGCAAGATAGAAAAGGACACCAAATCTCATGACTCTGTAACCGATTTTGAATGACAGGTCGGCACAATTCGGCACGCAAGAAATAGCTCCGAGATATTTTGTAATTTTTTAAAGTATAATAGTGGTTATTTTTAGTAAGTAACTTTTTTCCAAAATGGTTAATTGTTCCGTGAGTGAGTGTGCTGTTAATAATAGAAATAATCCTGATAATTTCACATATCACAGGTAAATTCTCAAGACATCGTCAATGTTATGACGCGTTTATTTTTGGTTAAAATTTATGTTACATACTGTTTTAAATATAGAATATATTCAATTATTTTGTTAATTTTGATATTTTGCAAAGAAAAAGTCACGTTGTTGATAATTTGCATGAATTTGGTAAATACATTTTATACAAAATATTTTACATGTACGCTAGGGATTGACTCAACTATATCAAAATTAATGTCGATATTTATCTTGAATGTTTATAATGAATCGATAGACTTGCCTACACAACAAGAAAATAAATCCTCGGTTTGCGTTCTAAAATGTAATTTTATTTTGCCGTTATTCAAACAGATTCCTCGGATTCTATAATTAGAAAAAGTGGTTAAGGTTCATTGGACGGGTTGGTTGGAATGCAAAGAAGAACTCAACAATTTGCAGCAAACATTTTCTTGAGAAGTATAAAAGAAAAGTAGAATAAAACAATTTTATTAAAAGTCATTTCTACATTATTTGTACCAGTAAGTAAAATATTGTTATAATAAGACTTCAAAAATATAACTTTCAAAACTTTAGATAAATATAGAGACAGATTTTCATACATTATAAAACTGTAGTACATTAAAGACAAAAAAATCTTGAGATTATCCTCTTTAAGCCATTATGAACCCAACTAAGTATCTATTTATCAACCAAAATAAATGTATAACCTAGCTTAACCAACCGCACAGCCTCACGGTCACACTAGTACAATATTCATAGCATCATGCTATTTTCCCCAAGGGGTTGAGCGGAGCTTCGGAACTTCGGATTATATTCCCAAATCATAACGATAAAACTTTTAGCGTAGTTAGGTATAGATATTTAGTAATGCTCCTCAAGCGCTACTAGACGACCGCGCATGAGACGTGATAGTATAAATTCCATAGTATTTGATACTCACAACGGTCAATGCCCGATTCATGCTTGATGGCCGACGACATTGTCGCGAGGGCTTAAATAGCGTGGTTCATCCCCTACAGCGTGAACTCGTGGTTAAGTAATAGCTGCGCAGATCAATAGATCTGCGAAATTAAGTTGCACTTGCCGCGGTCAGTCCATGAATGAGTGACCATTTTCTTAACATACCGAGATTGAGAGAATAGAGAGTGCATCTGTATCCTTAGACACTTAGTGCACTTTACTGTGTTAAGATCTTAAGTTTACATTCATACTTAAGTCGAATGTTAAAATAAACTTCTATAATCTATTTAATTATTAATTATTAAATGTTTGTAATTATCACAAGTAATACTTATATGAAAAATAAAGCAGCCATTATGTTGTACTCCGTGTCCCCGTTTTTGTTTCGCCATCAAAACATTTTATAAAATATATAAAATATAAATAGGTATATAATTAGTTAAGTATCTACCTATTTATATTAACAATATGTAAAAAAATAAATTCCGAAACTGCCCACAGTAGTAAATATTTTGTCCAAAGATCATAGCTCGAAAATACAACATTCTGATCTGATTATTGGGGAGTTTTTTTAGGTTTTTCGGTAAAGTCACCTGGGATTTTATACATTTGAATTAAAATCCAAGAAAAGGCAGGTAGGTTCAGCTTATTCCCAGGAACATGTTATATGAATATTTTTTAATTATTTTAGAATTATCATGGTAAAATTCAGTTAAATTTTGAAGTTATTCAACTTCATGCACTAAACAATTTTTTATAATCTTTTTACCGCTTCCTTAACAATCATTTTCGATAGTCCTTTTAAGTAAAATATACATCACTAGCTAACGCACACAATGACAAATCAAAATTGGTCACGCGTTTTCGGGCTGTCAGGTGGTCTATACGCTAGTATATTCTAAGTCTATGGTATACTCGCATTTTTGTTTGTGTATGTATGAGTATTTTCAAATAGTTTATCAAAATATTTTTTGAAGTTAAAACTTCTTTAGAATCGTTGTGATTTGAAACTAGATGAAACGAAAAAACTACATTAAAAAGTGAGAAACATTTAAATCTATAGGATTTAGCCTGCGAGAGAATGAGATAGAATACAGTGTAGTAAGCGTCAGTGGCCTAATGGCAGGATGCGGACCGCGAATTAAAAAGTTTGCGGATTGGATTCCGCCATTCGACTTCTGTCATGAACCACTCCTAACACATGCATTTTCAGCTTATCATTAGTGTTTAGAGGGAATTACTAGTATTCTAGTAGTATATTAATAGCATTGCTAGTATTTAAAAAATACAGTGTTTCCTATTATCTCCGTCTCCTCTTTATGCGGTGCTCTAAAATACCGTATAAATTTATTGAATAAATAAAATTAACCTTATCATATGAAATCCATTCATAATAACAATCCACGATTTCATTTCTTCAGGCTATCTAGCGTTTATTTTACGTACCACCTTAAGAGTCAATCAATTTTTGTTGATAAAATAATCTTACCTATAGAATGAAGTAAATGGCGCTTTTACAAATCAATTTTACTCTAAAGAAAATATTCTTTTGATTTATTACACCAAACTTTAGGCTAGGATTGTAACATTTAATTCCAATAAAATTAAACTTTTATCTTAAATTTTATGTCGCACTTGATGATGACGACGACAAGTCAATTAGTTGTAGTGCTCCATATTTGTTTGTGGTTGTAGTGTAAGTGATTAAATAAATTTGTTTTTATTCTGGTGTAGCACTGACCTCTATATATACAAGTACGCTGGACTAGCTATACCATTTAAAATGCTTATGCCGATTTGAAGCGCCCTCATGGTCCGTACCGGGAACTAAAATTGACATAATATGCAAAAGTCTGTTGTGTTATTTAAATCATATCTCTGTATTTTGAACTTTTAAACTAAAAAATGAAAGTATTTTATGTGGTTTGATTATGTTTGATTTTAGTTTTTTTTAGTAATAATGAGTTTAGTTATTTTTAGTAATAATGAGTGTGCTTAATATGTAAAACTCGTTACCAAAAGGAAAGTGGGATAACATTCCACAAGTAAGTGAATTTACAGCTAATATTAAACAAAAAAACTATTTGATAATATAGGTACTTAAAAATTTGTTACTAATTTTAATATCTTAATTACAAACATGTATGGCTTTATATTTCTGAGTTTTGATAAACAATAAAATTCAATAGGGTTGTCGAGTTCCTTTGTCTATAATACTTATCGATGTTCTTTTCTACCCATATTTGTTAACAACCAAAGTCGCCGACAACAGATAATTATCAAATGTTTATTTACGTGGTAGAGCCATGCTGCAGCTATATTAATAGTATAGTTGTAGCACGAATGGGTCGGCTCGACCGGGGAAGGACCACGCTCTCTCACAGAATACCAGCGTAAAGTAGCAGCTTAATGCTGCTGTGTTTCGTATGGTGAGTGTAGAGAACCGGAGACCCTTTTTACTGGAAAAGAGGCATTCTATCTTAGTCCTCACGGCTGACAACGCATCTGCATTTAAATTCGCAAACGAAGATAGATGTAGATGTCTACGTGCCACAGCAACCACTTACCATCAGGTGGAATGTGTGCTCGTTTGTCACACTTATTCTATAAAAAAACATTAACAGGTTTCCAAAAAATTATGGCTAAAAAGCACAAAAATTGGGAATTGGCATCCGAAACAAAATGATTATCTTTGTTCTAAATACTTCAAATACGACTGTTTTAGTGGACATGAGAAAGGCACCCCTTTGAAAAAGTGCAGTATACCCCACAATATTTTCTGGTAGTACTAATTTAAACCAGTAAGTATAAAAGTATTCGATTATTATTTCCAATGTTTTTTATTTCTTCTCTCCTTGTTTTCCCCCAGACTCAAGGGCCATAGCCAAGTGTAAAAAGGTCGCCTAATGATGATTTTGTGTTTACAAGTTTGTTAAATCTGTTTAAATGTGACCAATTTATTATATCAAGGGAATAAATTTATATTGGAACTGCAAAATTATTAATGTCCTTAGTGAGTTTGCGTGAGTTTAGGGTGGGGGTGGGGGGTTAGTAGCCGTGGCTTGGTAACCCATGGTAAACGTAGGGCGACTCACATGGCTGGCCCGAAGTGAAGTGCTGGCCCAAGGCGGCCACTCTGAGTGGGCTTGTCGAGCCCTTGGATGTGTGTTAGTGGCCTGCGGCTACAGGAGAGTCCTCTCTCTATATCGCTGCAGCCGAGATGGAGTCGCAAGGGAAGAGGATTGTTGGTATGGCGATGTGCCACTCAACTATCCTCCGCTATTTTGGCGGGGCTCGAAAATGAGTACACCTGGGTGCTTCCGAGTGGTAATTTTTTCCTGGCTCCATGACCTCCACATATCGGGCTTGGGGAGTCCGTTGTACAGGTGGAGTAAGAGGCCGCGAAGGGCAGTGGGCCTTGTGTTCCTGGTGCGCCTTATCTGAGAAGGAAAAGGGGGAAGAGAAGTTCTAAACTAAGGAGGGGTCCTCGCTAGTGGGACCGCGGATTTGTTTGAAAGCGTTTCCGTGGCCCTGTCAATGCGTAGCGAATAACACCATGGAGGTTTTAGTAGGTGCGAGTCCGACATAATCCGTTCTTGCCCCCGCGAAGCAGGTATGCGTAGGCATTTCCTCATTTGAAACCCGGAACAAAATCCGTTCTGTAGTTACGAATAAAAACATGGATAGACCAACGCAGCGTCGATCTTGGTTTTATATGAGGTATAAAGCTTGCGTCTAAGGCCTAGGTATTAATTGATACATTTATTTATTGTATGGCATTATATTAATATGATACATTAATAGAGTGGGCGTTACGGGTAGGCCTGGATAATTTTTATCGATATATTTTGTCACACTCTCTTATCTCTATTATAAGTTCCGTGGACGTTCACTTCTGCTGTCAGCGCCAAAATGGCGAAAATCAAATCGCCTCATTATGTCACGGTCTATAGCCAGTCCATATATAGAGGTCAGTTTGGTGTAGTCTTTTATATTCATATAACTTTATATCTAGAAATTAGCAGTAAGCAATAAATATAATAAACAGATTTTTTGTGTTTTGAGTTATTGTTTCTAATTTGTTCTGGTATTAATTTAGATAAAGCTGTAAAAATTACCAACTATAAAGAATCGATATCGAGTTCTCTTAAGAATCGAATGTTATAAGGTACCGAAGAAGTTAGAAAGCCTAGTCCAATAAATTTGACAGCTTTCAAAAGGTATTTCTTGAATTTGGTGGAATATAAAGCCCATAAGCTTACTACCTACTATGCTTTTCAAAAATTCTTAAGAAAATGGTATATCAGCAAATAATAACTTATCTTGAAAACAATTCCATTCTACCGGATCTTCAATCAGGTTTTAGAAAGGGGCGCAGCACTGAAACTGCGCTTTCTGGTGTGGTGGATAATATATTGGAGGCTCAAATTGCACTGTGTGTATGGCATTTGATACATTAAATCTGACATTAATTTTATCAAAAAGGGCATATTATGGTTTTGGTCTCAAGACAATAAAATGGTTCAGCAGTTATCTCCGTGTGCCGATCATAAAAACTAATACTAAAAAAAATTGATAAAACTTCATATCATCTCCTCAGCAGGTTACGAGAGGTGTTCCCTAAGGATCAATTCTGGGCCGTGCTGTTTGCTTTGTATACCTACTTCGAACATTTCCGTTTGCTTTAAAATTGTAAATACCATATAAGAGGTGGGCCATTTAAGATTTGGAATTTAAATCGGCTATAAAAAAAAACTAATGAATATTTTTCAAAGTTATGAGTTTATTAGAAAGACTGAATCTTTCCATTTAGGAATGGAAGACAACATCATTCAAATGACTACCACGGCTAGCCTTACAATAGCCTTCAATCGTCTCTGGACGGTTAGCGTAACACTTGTCCTTAACGGCTCCCCACAAAAAAAGTCCAACGGAGTCAAATCGCAGCTTGACTCCGTTGGACTTGGCCAATTGACAACAGCATTTCGGCTGATTATGCGACTTTCGAAAACAGTGCGCAAAAGATCGATTGTTACGTTGGCTGTGTCGAACGTTGCGCCGTCCTGTTGAAACCAAATGTCATTTATGTCATCCTCTTCAATTTTGGGATACAAAAATCGCTTAGCATGGTGTGGTAGCGATCGCCATTCACTGTAACGGCGTTTCCTTGCTAATTTTCGAAGAAAAATGGCCCAATAATGCTGCCAGACCAAAATCCGCACCAGACAGTCGCTCATTGTGGATGCATTGGTTTCTCCACGATAACGTATGGATTTTCTGAGCCCCAGATGTGACAATTTTGTTTATTGACGTATCCTCCAAGGTGGAATTGCTTATAGTTTGAGTAGAAGACTCACCACTTTGGAAATAAGTTTTTAATATTTCCCAACTTTGTTCAAGCGAAAAGCGACCCATTTCATAAATTTCAAACATAAAGCTAACGTTCTGTTACATCGGAAATGTCATCAAACCTTCCAACCTCAAAATAACCGATAGTTCCAATTCCAAACGTTAGATGGCCCAACCTGTATATGCAGACAATATTCAAGTTTACACCTCTTTCGGACCCATGAATACTGAGGAACACAGAACACAATTACTCTCTACCAAGAGCTGAGGAAGCTATACGGGACACCAATGAAGATCACAGTAGAGTACTCCTGTTCTCTACTGTAATCTTCATACAGTATCTTAATACAGTCTTTATACCATAGACTTAGAATATACTGGCGTAGTATTAGGTCCTTACATATGAATTAAATATGTGGTTCATTGCCTGTAGCGTTAGTCGTAGAGAAGAGGAACTCGTGGTTAAGTAACGAATCAATAGATCTGCGAGATTAAGCTGCACTTGCCGCAGTCAGTACATGGATGGGTGACTGTTTTCTTAACATACCGAGATTGAGATAATAGAGAGTGCATCTGTATTCTCAGACACTTGGTTCACCTTAATATCTCCTGCGTATTTGGCTATTCTCTGTTAAGATCATTATGTTTTAAAATTCATTCAGCTAAAATGATAGTAAGTTTATTATTACTTTATATTTTTCAGGGACAGATGAAAAAGAGGGAAGCCTCACAAACACATTGGCCCTTAGACAGAGAAATCTTATTTCACTGATTCCTACAAGTTTCCTTACTTAAATTATTAAGTTTACATTCATGCTTAAGTCGAATGTTAAAATATACTTCTAGAATGTATTTAATTATTAATTATTAAATGTTTGTAATTATTAAAAGCAATACTTATATGAAAAATAAAGCAGCCATTATGTACTCCGTGTCCCCGTTTTTTATGTCACCAGCAAAACATTTTATAAAATATACAAAAAATATATACTTATTCTAGTCTGTACTGTCACCCAGAGGGGTAGGCAGAGATTATGGACTTCCATTTGGCACGATCCTGACACACCTCTCTCGCCTCCTCCACATCCATATACCTACGCATACACACTCGTCGGTTAAGGGTACTCTTAATTTGGCCCATTTTCAGTATATCGCCAATTTGGTCGATAAACCTTCGTCTAGGGCGTCCCTTCCCGACTCTGCCGTTCACTTCTGCCACATAAATTTGCTTTGTCACTCTTTCCTCATTCATTCTTTCTACATGACCAAACCACCGAAGCGTTCCTTTCTTAATCCTGGTCACAACATCATCTTGCAAACCACACTCTTCTCTTATCACACAATTTCTCACTCTGTCATTCAGATTCAGCCCTAACATACTCCTTAATGACCGCATTTCTACAGCATTTATTCTACTCTCGTGCTTCTTCTGCCACACCCAACTTTCACTACCATACATTAAAGTAGGTACTAACACAGTATTGTGGTGCTATACGTGCCTTTTGGACACATTCTGACTTTCCACAACAGAGTGTAGAGCCCCATTTACTTTATTTCCTGCGTTCACTCGTCGTTCTATATCTTTATCATACCTACCATCCTGCTAAATACACATCCCAAATACACAAACTCATCTACTTGCTCGACCAATTTCCTTCTATTCTTATTTCACATATTGTTTTACTTTCTTCTCTTTCAAAGACCATAACTTTCGTCTTACTTGCGTTCACTTTCATTCCCTTTCTTTTAATGAAATGTTCATTAATGTAACCATCATTTGCAACTCGGCCGCCGACGACGCGAGTATGACTTGATCATCGGCGTATAAAAGGCATTTGACGGTTAACTCACCCATTCTTAACCCATTCTTCAACTTTCAGATTTTCCAAACAACTGTCCATAAATAGGTTGAACAGCCACGGGATGCCACAGCCCTGTCTGACCTTATGGATGCCAAACCAGTCCGAGTAGGCCCCGTTGATCCTGACACAAGCACTGGAGTCCTTATACAGAGACTTCAATGCCTGTATCAACCAACACTCAACCCAAATGAGTTCAGTGTTTGCCATAATACATCCCTGTCCACTCTATCATAAGCCTTTTCCAAGTCACGAACGCACAAAAACCTTTTGGTTTTGGCCAAAACTTCTCCGCCATCATGCGCATGGAAAAGACCTGATCCGTACATCCCATTCCTTTCTAAATCCCTTGCATCCCAAATTTTTCATCAGTATCTTTCATAACTCTTTCAATTAGTACCTTAGCATACAGTTTTCCCACAATGCTAAGAAGACTGATACCACAGTAGTTTTACAGTCCTGCTGCGATCCTTTTCCTTTATATAGTGGGACTATCACGGCTTTGCACCAGTCTCCCGGTACCCGCTTAAGTTCCCAACACAAATTAAACAAAGTGTACAGTAGGTCTGCCACCACTTCCTCTCAGCCCTTAGCATTTCAGTGATACTCTATCATATCCGGCTGCCTTACCTGCTTTCATACTTTTCATTGCTTTCATTATTTCATCTATACTTATCTCTCTATCTCTTTCCTCTTCTTTCAGAATTTCTATTTCATTTAATTCAAACGTCTCATCACTCATAAACACGCTTTCAAAGTATTCCTTCCATCTCCTTAAACTCGACACTTCGTCATTCAGAATACAGCCATTCTGGTCTCGTATAGCATCCATTCTAGGCTGTTTTGAATGTCCCCTGGCAGTTCTTACGAGTTTCCAGTACATTTTAATATTTGCCTGGAAGTTATCCGATATTCTTCTATCATTCTTCTCCGTTCTTTTTTGCTTTTTCCTTTCAACTACTTCTTTTACTCTCTTATTTAGATGTATAAAGACTGCCTTTTTTCTTTCAATATCATCATTTATATCGCTAGAATAACTAGCCTTGGTTGCTAGTAAATCTAGCCATGCTCTCTTCTTTGCTTCTACTTCCATCCGTACCTCATCATCCCACCATAAAGTGTTATTTTTCTTTTCATTCGTTCTCTTACTTACACCACATACTTCGGTAGCTGCATCCACCAAACCTTTCTTGATATTATACCACACAGTCTCCAAGTCTAAATAATTCATACACAATTCATCCATACCACTTATATTTTCTCTCAGTCTACATTTGTACTTCTCTTTTGCACCTTCATCTTGTAACCTCTTTGTTCTTATACGCTGTAACGCAGTGGTAGACACAGATGTCCGATGCCGCCAACGTCTGAATAGACCATTAATTCGGCATAAGACCAAGTAATGATCCGTCCCTACGTTGGACCCCCGGTAAACCCTTGTATCTACGACTGCGCTCCTCATTCTTTCATCCACAATTATGAAATCTATCATGCTTCTATCATCACCTCTTTCCCATGTATACATGTGAATCTTCTTATGACGAAAGAAAGTGTTCGTCACAAAAATATTCTTTTCCACACATACGGTGAGGAGGCTTTCACCATTCTCATTTATACTTTCATCACCAAACGTTCCCAATATCCTTTCATAACCAAGCCTCTTCTAATTAAGTATCTACCTATTTATATTTGATAAAGGTTATGTTAAAAAAGAAATTCCGGGGAAACTGTCATTGGCAGTAAATATTTCTCCAAAGGTCATAGCTCGAAAATACAACTTTCCGATCTGATTCTTGAGAAAATTGTATAAGTTATATTTTTATATATTTTGGAACTATCATGGTAAAAATTCAGTAAATTTTGGGATTTATTCAGTTTCGTGCACTAAACTATTTTTTTAATCTTTTTACCGCTTCCTTAACAATCATTTTTCGATAGTCCTTGTAAGTAAAATGGTCATCACTAGCTAACGCATACAATGACAAATCAAAATTTGTCACGCGTTTTCGGGCTGTCAGGTCTTCTATACGCCAATATATTCTAAGTCTATGCTTCTGTCTACGGCACATCTCGCATGGAGTATAAAATATAGATAAAAAAATTACTCGCTCACATACTGTTGACCATCCGAACTCGTTCGAGGCCAACTGAAAATTAGCGCTGCAAGCTCGCGGGTCATGCTGCAACGGTTCCTTCCACAACTTCATATTAGCACACGATTTTTGTTTTAATATGTGTTTGCATACACATATTATAATACGTGTACTTCTTTTTTTGGAACGAAGTTCCTTATCGGACGGTACTAATTTGGCGGATGGGGGCTAGGCGTTTATCAATAATAATATACTACGAAAGGTACTTCGTTCCAACTGAGTGTTCCACGATACTCCCGCATGTTTTTTTTCTATTTTTATTTGTTAATAAGTCATTTTTTCATTAAATGTAATGTGTCATATGTGTAGATGTAAGTGTTGGAATAAATGTCATTATGTCTTTAATAAAAAATAAATAAATGAACAAAAACGAGTGTATCGATGTCGATTGTTGCTAACATTGAGAACGAAATCACTAGATTAAAGACGTTATGTCTTGTGAAATAACGGCACTTAAAATACTACTACAATAAGGATGTAATTTTTCTAGTAAATCAGAAGATACGAGTGTATTTACTCGCATATTTGGCATAGCATAAAGACCAAAGATGACCACTTGTCATTAAGGCTCTACGCATAAATGTATTCAACATCTTTCAATACGTTTCTATTTTGCCTTATTTGAAAATTAAACTAGAAAAAGTAAGACAAGTATATTGATTCAATTTATGTATAATTGGAGGTTCCCTCTATGCATAAATATGTATGTAATTACTCTAAGGTCTGTGTTTGAGAAAGTACATTTTTCATAGATTATTATAAAAGTATATTTATGACTACACTTTTAAATTAGAAGATGATAAATATGACAGTAATCATTTTGGGCATAGATTAGGTATTTTAAATATATTAGATTTTAGGCTTATCACCAAATAAAAACTAAAACTTGGAAAAATGCTAATTGCTAAGTTACCTAAGATAAACAAATAAAGTTTTAACTATCTAAAATAAGCGATTGCCAAAATTTTTTGTTGTGATGATTGATATATAACAAATAGTAGTATATAATAACACTATATAATAATCTATGATTTAAGTAGGTATAATGTACGAATGCACCTACGTTGGTTATGTTATAAACGGGATGCTTTATTTTTGTGATCACTGAGATACAAATAACTTCAATATTTTCGTCATGGTTAACAAACATCCAAGTGATCCTCGAAGCAATGTTCATAAATACCGTGGATACCACGTGGATAAGTATGTTTAAGCAAATACACAAATTTGTATGTGATCATGTTATTGATGTTTATTAGCATGACTATCTTAAGAACTCCATCATTGTACACTTACAAGTACGATAAACAGTGATCAATGTTGACTCGACGTCGGTAAATCTGATTTAATTTTTTCCGTGTTTTTATGACGAAAAACTTTATAAGTAGGTATACATAACAATCTCCATTACCCATTGATCGACTTCCAGTTCCCTCATACTAGCCAGCAGTTATTAATTATCTACGTCCTGGTTCTGTAGCTAATCTCTAGCAGTGGCGTTGTCTGTACATAGTGGCATTGCAGCGGATGAGTTCGTGCCGCTCGAAGATGATGGATCATTTAAACGAGGCCAATTTTGGCGAGCCAGTCCACAAAGCCAAGCCATTAAGCCATTCAAACAAAATGAAATAGGCTAGTATTACAGTCAGTTTCTGTAATATTATTAAACGGTTGTATCGACAGTTTTAAGCTGAATCCCTTGCGTGTCGATCTCAACAAAACTTTCACCTGAACATATCCACATTGTAATTGGATGGAAAATTGTTCAAATATAATGACAAATTATTTTACTATTTTGCTGTACGCATTACGTATGGTAAAGCAAATCGTTTGGAATGATGTAATACAAAGGTATTAAAAAACTTCACAGGTATGCTCTCAACAACGTCTCACTCACGGTTCGCACTGATGAGAGCTTAACTCCCGGGCGCCCACCATGTTTGACTCAAAAAACCGTCGGATTATATCTCCAGCCCATAAGCAGGGAACTTGCGGAAATGCCACCAAGGTTTTATGCACAAGTGTTAAATTGTTTAAAAAATTATATATTCTTTTATTAAATTGAAATATTAACTAAAATCCACCTATAACCAGCTTCGAAAAATAAGACTAAAAATGTGTCGTTACTACATGAGATGGAAAGCCTCACATCACAGCCTGTAATTATTCTGGCACCCTAGAGCCATACTACATTATTTAGACCCCTCATACCAAAACACAGCAATTCACGCACTGCCGTTTGGCGGCATAAATAGAAAAGATGGTGAAGATGACCTACCCAGAAAAGGAGTCTTGCCACTCTTATTTCCTCTACATTTTACAGGAGGAAATTAAGAAAGGTAGTGGGGGAAGGATTTCTCATGTACCATGGAGGTATTTAGATAACCGGCACATGGACAAACATTTAGATCCGAAATAATTATTTGTGGGCATACAAATCTTGTATGGCATACAAATAATTATTTCGGATCTTGTCTTGTACAGTGCGAGATTCGAAACCGCGATCCACAGCACAAAGGTCAACCACTTAACCACTGCGCAACCGAGACATCGAGGTTTGAGTTCTTAAAAAATACTCTATCCTCGCAATCATAGACATAACAAGATATTGCTATAAATCTAATAAACCGTAAAGTACAAAGTTAACAACGTAAAGTAAGCTTTAAAATTATATAATTATCATCATAACAAAACACAAGACACCCACGACTTGGCCTAGTAGTCAGAGTGTCCTCATTCTAAATCTCGGATTCTGTAATGCGATTGAAGAACTCTGGTGGAAGTCGTTTACCAGAGGGAATTACTACGCAACTACGTTATACTATTCTTTCATTACAAAAATAATCTAAAATAAGATATTAATATAAAAATACAGCAGCCTATCGATACGAATACATTTACACAATGCAAACAGTCTAATACAAAGAAATCAAACGAAAACATCAAAACGAATCATATATATTTGTCGAAGAAACCAACTACGATTCATAATTTTATTTTTGTATATAAAGTGAGATACAATGCTATAGAATACTTTACTTGATATTGCAGCATATAACTATATTACAAAATTGTCAGACCTATATCCAAATAGGTAACCATAGTTGGCTTGTGTGTTTGCCTTGATCGCATCTTTTGGCAGAATTATTTGCGCTATATGTAATATCAGGGATTATACAACTTAGTGTATATGTATGTTACGGGTAATGCCAAAAGAAGTAGTAAGTCAAAGTTTCACCCGGGTTTTTGGGTAAAGTTTGAATAATTTATAAATGATATAAATGTCCCCACCTTTTTGGCCTTTCGGCCACCTCAGCCGCTTAACTTACTGTCTAAAATATTTCTTGATATTAAGTATTATCATATTGTTGAGCGCCACCATTAATGCCTGGTACACGGCAACACTAGTTACCACTAGCGCCCTCTAATATCGAATAGCAGAACTAGGAGAGTCAAGATCCTTTTAGAAATTTCCATGGAAGAACTTTCTACAACTATCGACACCTAGTGAATCGGGACGGTATGTACTCGAACATTCTAGATGTTTCTACAGTAGAAGATTCAGGAACTACAGTGGCGGCTAATATTATTAGAGCCATCTACTTAAATAATCGATTTGGCATTTTAATCAATATATTTTGTATTCAACTGTGTCTGCTAAGTTAATATTTTGTTATTATGAATTTATGCATGCGTGCAGATTATGAATTTTTAACTGGCAGCACTGAGGGTGCATAATCTGTCACATGGTCGCCATTTTATTGTCAGTCAACACAGTCAGTCGACGCATAACAGTCTCGTTGTTCTGGTGAGTATTTTTGAGATTATTTATGCATTTTGATCGTATTTTTTGTAGTGTTGGTTGGTTAACAGTGTTCGTCCATATGCAGCTTGCTTGAAATATGTTTGTCGCTAAACAATTTCATTTTCAGATAAATTTTGTTATTTTATTTGCAGGATATATTTTAATCATGGGAAAAGCTAAAGATCTGTCTCCAAGGAAAATTTCCGAAATTAAAACTTTATTATTGCATACTGGGCATACCCAAAGGAAGATTGCATCCATTGCTAATGTTTCGATATAAAAAAAAAAAGTTGACACAAATCTTGAGCTGACGCAGAAACGTGCGAAAAATTGTGGACGAAGGAAATTACCACGCCACGTGATGAATGAAAAATCAGGGATATCTGTGTTGAAAACAGGAAGGCACCTCGGAAGATTCTTACGAAGAAGGTACAAGACGCTGGAATCAACATTTCCCTAGCAACAGTTCGTCGACGCATGAAAGACTTGGGGTTCACTTGTCGTCGACCGGCTAAAAAACCTCTCCTTACACAGGCTATGATGTCAAAGCGTTTAAAATAGGCAAAAGAATACCAGAACTGGACTGCCGAAGACTGGAATAAGGTAGGTGAATAATTCTTGAAGCTGCTGGAAGTAAAAAGCGAGATCCACATTAATTTAATTTAAATTTTGTTTGTTTTTCTGATGAATCGTCAGTGCAAATTTTATCGGACTAAGCTGAATTTTTAAGAAGAAGTAAGGGCGAGAAATTCAAAGAAGATTGCATAATCAAGCGAGTGAAGCACCCACTCAGCATCATGGTATGGTCCATAATAAGCAGCAAAGGCAATGGTCGTCTATACATTGTGGAGGGAACGATGCGGCAGGATCAATATATCCAGGTCCTTGGGACAAAGATGCTGCCCCAGGTCCAGGAGTGGTTTCCGAACGGTGAATTTACGTTCATGGATGACTCAGCTCCTTGCCATAAAGCAAAAAAGGTCCCGAAATTTCTAAATGCTCAGAAAATAAAGGTTCAAGACTGGCCTGGGAATTCGCCGGACCTCAATCCCATAGAGAACCTCTGGGAGTTGATGAAACGAGAAATTTTCAGAGAACTCGTCACTAATAAACGCCAACTGATCGAGCGTTTGATAGATGTTTGGCACAGGAGTGAATCAATTAAGATAAACTGCTCAAAATGTATCGAAAGTATGCTCAGGAGAATTCAGGCGGTTATAGAAGCAAAAGGCGGTGTCACTAAATATTGATTTAATTTGTATTTTTATATGTATTGCACTTATTCAATACATAAGTTCCGTTTTCTTAAGTGTATTAATAAAGCAATATACTTAATAAAATATATTCTAAACAAAAAACCTTCACATCATGATTTTATTTCTACCTAAACTAATATTAATCTACTTTATTTACTGTGGCTCTAATAATATGAGCCCCGACTGTATCTGAGGCCGGTGTGTATATAAGGCCGGTATAGACCGCGGCCGGAGTCAGTATTGAATTGGCGATACAAGCGAATACTTCGAAGCGATACAACAGCGAACTAAAGTGATCAGTTGTACAATTGTGTTTTGTTATGAGTGTGGTTTTAAGTTGTAATTAGTGTTCTGTAATTAAAGTTTCAATTTTGGTAATTCACTCGGCAGTTTTTAATTGTCTCGAACCCCAAACTCGTAACAATATCTTTGAAAATGTAATAAAGTTATGATTATTTTAATGATTATTCACACTGTACCCTGTAAATAAATAAAAGGAGCAATGAATTGAATAAGCGTGATAGAGCCACGCTACAGCTATATTATGGTTGTAGCACGAATGGGTTGGCTCGACCGGGGTAGGACCACGCTCTCATAGAATTCCAACGTAAAATAGCAGCTTAATGCTACTGTGTTTCGTATGGTGAGTGTAGATAACAGGAGACCCTTTATACTGGAAACGAGGCATTCCATCTCAGTCCTCAGGGGTGACAACGCAGATGCATTTTGATTCTTAATTGAGGATAAATGTAGATGTCTATGGGCCACAGCATCCACTTACCATCA
The DNA here is from genome assembly GCA_029286625.1 of Parnassius orleans. NCBI lineage: Eukaryota > Metazoa > Arthropoda > Insecta > Lepidoptera > Papilionidae > Parnassius > Parnassius orleans. Next base: position 5,066,312 of record JAGSMP010000022.1, on the reverse strand, counting down.
GGTGGACTGTGTGCATTCTATAAAAAAAGAATAATTTTTATTCAATATCGATTACTACATAAGACTTACCTATTGAAAGTCATTTTTTTATTTACCACTGGTTCAAAAAATACCGCTGTCCTGGGAAGAACCGGCAAGATACCCAGCGGGATTATATTTTTTAAACATATATATCTTTACAACAATTTTGTACAATTTTATATGAATTTTAATAGAACCAGCTTGGTGGCGATCACCTCTTCCAGAGGGTTATTTTCATTCATGTATTCTTTGATATTTTATTAACCCTATTTGTATAATTTTTCTTTAATAAAACTTTTAACTTGTTTGTTGACAAACCTTGAAACTTTTCTGGGATTTTGTTGAAAAGCATATACATTGCGCCATAATTGAATTACTAATCCACTGAAGTGGAGTCTAGTAACTGGCATTACAAGCTTATGTTTTTTACTAGTGTTTAAAGTATGAACATCTTTATTCTTATCAAAGCTATTCGTGATTTTATATACATACATTACATTTTTATAAATATATTGCAATTCCAAAGTTAATATGTTTAATCCTTTAAATTTTTCTCTGAGGGACTCTTTACTATTTAAGTTATAAATCGCCCGTACGGCCCTCTTTTGCAAAACAAATATTGTTTCAATGTCAGACGCATTACCCCTAAGCGAAATTCCATAATGCATTACGCTATGAAAATAACTAAAATAAACTAATCTAGCTGTTTCAACATTGGTGAGAATTCTAATCTTTCTGAAGGAGCTGGAGAACTAAGTCTGCTTGCTAATTTAGATATATGGGGGTCCCGTTGCAGCTTCGTATCAATAGTAATTCCGAGTAATTATTTAAGAGCAGAGCCGTGGTAGCTCAGATGGTTAGCGCTCGCTGTAAGTTACACAGTACGCGAGCAACCCGGGTTCGATCCCCGCCGGCACCAATGAAATTGTTAATTGCAATTTTAAGTGCTGATTTACCACGTACTCGGCGGTGAAGGAAAACATCGTGAGGAAACCTGCATGTCTGAGAAATCTAAAAAAAAAAAAAATATTTCGAAGACATGTGAAGTTCACCAACACGCATTGGGGCAGCGCGGCGGACATTTCCTTGCCCTAAAACCCTCTCAGAAATGAGAAGAGGCCTGTGCCCAGCAGTGGGACGTATATAGGCTGTAACTTTACTTTACTTTTATTTAAGAGCACATTGGTATTCGAATGTTTAACATTAGGTATTGTAAAAGCAAAAAAAAAGCCGTTCAAAAGCAAATTGTTGGCGTTAAACCAATGTACTAATTTCGATGAGCATTATTTACATCATCATAATTAATTGACTGCCGTTTGAATTTGAAAATAAAAGAGGTATCATCAGGAAATAATACTAGATCGTGATTGTCCCCTACAAGCTAAGGTAAGTCGTTAATATAGAATAAAAACAAAAATGGGCCAAGAATCGAGCCTTTAGGAACGCCCATTGATACTACCGATCTGGAGGAAAAATTAAATATAATTAAAATCTGATAAGTTTCGTGCAAATTTTTGTCTATTCTATAGAAATAAAATTATCGCAAAATAATAAATAACAGATTTTTGAAATTATGAGACGGACAGACTTAAGTTTAATAGGCACCTTATGGGTTCTCTTTTTACACATCACATAATTTTGATGTCAAACCATGGTCAACGCGAGTGTAGCCGCAAGAAAGAAATATTATATTGAAATTTTGAAAAGTACTTATAAATTATAATATGGATACTTGAAAAAAAATTACCTGTTATACAGCTAAATATATGGCTCTTGTTGCATCTGTTTAGTATCGGCGACACTAATAAGCATAATTTAACAAAGTGGCATTTGTCGGTGCGAATTACAATAGGTCTTTAATGTTACTGTAGCATTTTTCCTGTAGGTGTTTTTTTAAATACAAATAAAGTTTTAATAGTTTATATATATTTTTAGGGTTCCATAAGTTTAAAGGAAAAAGGAACCTTTGTTTTCACTCTGTCCGTCTGTCTGTCCGTCCGCCTAGAACCTTTTTCTCAGGAATGGGTAGAGACATGAAAGTGAAATTAATATCAAATTCTAAGTTTGTTAGGTATAAAAATCAAGCTTTTTAGTCAATGCAATTAAAAGATTTTTGTCCCATATTTGATACTCACAAACTCGGGTATTTCCCGTTCACCAAGAATCATAAAATTTGGTAAGAAGCGTGGTTTCACAGTACGAGTGAAGCAATAAGTCTGAAAACCGTTAATTTGTAGTTATATCATTTAAAAATATTTATTGCGGTTACAAACATAGTTTGTAGTTTTTAGCAGACTTTTCATGTCCTCAAAATTTATTTAATTTCACAGATTTCCTCGCATATTTTACCTTCGCCGCCGGGCAAGGGACATTAGCACGAAAAATGCTATTAACTATTTCTCACAGGACTCGGTTTGATCTGGCACTTTGAAATTTCAAGTAGGGCGATGTCCTAAGAAGGCTTACTAACTGTGCTATATAATGCTATAGTATAGTACTATATTTGCATTAGACGTATTAGGTCCTTACATATGAAATTAGCGTTTTGTCGTACTGACCACTTTGATCTGAAATATCTCCTCTTTGGTTAAGAATTCCAAATTCAAATTTATAAATTCATTTAGCTGGTACATTTGAGTTTTGAAAACAGTCATTCATTTGTTTTTTCCTCATTATTTTATTCTTTGGCGTCGCTTATTACCGCACAATGGAAAACATGAAATATCGATATATTTACGAGTACGAGTTCTACCGTGGCACTAGTGCTGCAGAAACAGCTCGAAGGATTAATGATGTGTACGGCGCTGGTGTCGCAAAAGAAAGCACGGTACGTTTTTGGTTTCAATGTTTTCGTTCTGGAAATTTCGACCTTCAGAACCAACCACGTGGACGGCCGGAGACCAAAGTGGAAAATGAAGAATTAAAGGCTCTTGTGGAAGCGGATCCATCACAAAGCACTTCAGAGATAGCTGCAGGCTTTGGAGTAAGTGATAAAACTGTATTAATCCACTTGAAGCAAATCGGGAAAGTAAAAAACTTGAACGATGGGTATCTCATAAATTGAGTGAATCGAACTTGCAAACACGCGTCGACTGCTGTGTTACTTTGCTCAACCGATACAATAATGAAGGGATTTTAAATCGAATCATTACTTGTGATGAAAAGTGGATACTGTACGATAATCGAAAGCGCTCGTCGCAATGGCTGAACCCTGGAGACCCAGCCAAATCCTGGCCTAAACGAAAATTAACTCAGAAAAAGTTACTTGGGAGGGTTTGGTGAACTAGCGCTGTTGTTGTTCACTACAGCTTTCTAAAATCTGGCCAAACAATTACGTCAGATATCTATTGTCAGCAACTGCAAACCATGAAGGAAGAACTAGCTGCTAAACAACCGAGTTTGGTCAATCGCTCTAGGCCACTGCTGCTTCACGACAACGCAAGACCACACACTGCACAACAAACAACCACTAAGTTAGATGAGCTACAATTGGAATGTTTGCGACATCCACCGTACTCCCCGGACCTTGCTCCAACAGATTACCATTTTTTCCGGAATTTGGACAACTTACAAGGAAAAAATTCAACTCCGATGCGGCAGTCCAAACCGCCTTCAAAGAGTTTATTGATTCTCGCCCCCATGGTTTTTTTAGTAAAGGGATCAATGAACTACCTATGAGATGGCAAAAGTGCATAGATAACAACGGTGCATACTTTGATTAACTAAATATATTTTACAAAAAAAAATGACTTTATATTCCTCCCGTACAAAACTCCAATTTCATATGTAAGGACCTAATATTTATTCTCTATATATAAAAATCAATAGCTGTCCGTTAGTCTCGCCAAAACTCATAAAGACTCGATCGATTTTGATGATTTTTTTTTGTGTGCGATTGAATCTAAACCATCCAGGGACTCCTGGATGGTTTAGATTCACAATTGGACCCGGTAGGTGGCGCTGTTGTCAAGATCCAGATATCACCCGTCGCGAGGTAGATCGCTAGTTCTGTTGTAAAAATATAACTATGCAAAAATATTATATTTTAGACCTGCCAAAATATTTTAATATAATATTTGATTAAACTTTTTTTCATATACGAGTATGCAAATGTATAAAATGTGTTTATGAAAGATTGCAACATTTTTCTTACCGTTACAGCCTCAAAAGTCTACTGCTGAACATAAGCCATTTTAAAGGGGAATATGCCCTAGCTGTCACACTTAGCAGGCGGGTTATAGATCTCGGTGATTTTTTTTAAGTCGTATTTTGAAAAACGTTCCTGCCCGTCTCCAGGTTTCCTTCTATCACCTCTTACGACGCCGACGCGACGTGACGATATAGGGGTAGTGGATATTCTTACTCAGTGATATTTCCTAACTTTTGTAGTATGCCCTATTTTCATGTAGTGTATATATTACATGTTTTTACAATAATAGTTGGTAACTCTACCACTGAGCCACCTTTCTGGTGGCTCATCATTATTACTAAAACCAATCCAAAAGTATGAAATAATTCTTCCTAACAGACCAACTATAGACGACCTACCAGATGCGGTAATAGATAGGGCAGTTCAAAAAGACAAAGCGTTTTGGGTGGACAAACCTGGTGCAAACGCTTATACGCTCCACGATGCCTACAACTATTACGGAATGACTACCGAAGTAATCAAACCACGTATGTAAAAATATCATAATACATAAACTTTTGCAAGAGTTTTGGCCGTGTTTCATTGTCAAACGTTATCTTTGAATAGGTTAAGAATGTTTGACCATGATTAAAATTTTAACAAAATCAGTCCAACATTAAAACAATTTTTTTTGTCAATAAATGCAAACTAATTCATAGATACATGACATTAAATATTATTTCTTATTAGCTTGTCCATAATGAGATAATGACCTGAATGAGAAAGGGAATAACGAAGACAATAAATAGTGGCCAATCCTTTTTTCTTCTAATAGTTTGATTAACTTAAGGACCATGTATTTAGTGAGCCAGAATTTGCCATATAATCGTTTATAATAAATGAGCTATAGCGTGTTTTGGGACGTTGTACTCGTAGGTTCTGAGATCGAAACTAATAAATTTATATTCCACGCTAATTTGTTTGTGATATGTCAAATAACTGTTACCCTGGAAAATTTATCTAAATTTATCAAAATTAAGACGCTATGTAGTCTGACCAAGATTCCTGGGCCGCCAGTACCTACGATTTTTCATTGGATGCGTAGGTATAGTAGGTAAGAACGATGGACGAATGGGCATAAGCTGAGTATCAGTCTTTTAAGGCAGATAACAGGTAGTAAAGTTAAAAAAAAATTGCTATACTATGTTCAAATATTTAGTCTGGTATTTAATATATTCAATGGGACAGTATTAGAAATTCATGTTTACTACCTGACGCCTTCCGCGGATTATTTTTGCCCAACGCTTTTATACTCGATAAATAATCGGGGCAGTTATGTGGACGTTTTAAATGTGTCTTGGGGAAATGTAAGACGTTAGACCCTACGGATCGGTCTGGCTGTTTGATTATATATAATTCAACTTTAATAATTTATAGTAATTGCCGCGATTATTTATTGAGCTTTTAGGTGTCTGGCTGTTCTTACGTAGGTATATATGTATAGTAAAACAAATAGGTCTGGCGGCCCTAGTATCTTACTCTATCATATTTCATAAAATTTAGATTATATGAATTGTGATACTTAATTTTGTTGATATTAATGGGCTTATTTTTCAACGTAATTACTTTACAGCGCACCAGGAAGTGTTTCCACGGTCGTATCAGTTCGAACTCGACTGCGTGAAGTATCGGCGACAACATTCGTGTGATGGCCTAAAACACATCGGTGACAAAAACGCGGTAAAAATAACAGTTTTGTAATGATAATAGCGTTGTGTGGCGGCGCGGCAGCTTAAGAAAATCTATCACCCCATTTTGTCTCATGGGCGTCGTTAAATGCTACTATGAGGTATGCCAGAAAGCTTCCGTTAGCCATATTGATTACACGGAGCATACAATACCCGGACCGGTGACAGAGAGTATCGTCTGCCAAGCCCGTTCTACTATAGAATAAATAATAGTACAAGAACAGAAGGAACACTCTCTGATAGCAAACTTGCAAGTTTAAACTTAGTTACAACATAGCTAATGTTCATAATACTTTGCACGCCTCGGACACGACCATTGTCAAATTAGCCTACCGATTACAACGTCGAAAACAAATTAATGCAGCGCGCGTATTAAATCAAAATGCACCTTACGTCCGCGTGCGAGAGTCTGTATCACTTAGCCCATTACGTGCCTTTGTTAAGGCCGCACCTACTATAGGGTTAGGTGTTGTGAGAAAACAAATTGAATCCTTTCATATTAGTTGGTAGTAGAATACACCGCGGGAACATTATTGTTCAATGTGAGGAAGGTTAATATGCAAAATCGAGAAAAATTAAGATTATAACAACGTGAACGTCTTTGAAAGTCAGATAATTTACCTACTTACCATTTTTAGCCGACTTCAAAAAAAGGAGGAGGTACTCAATTCGACTGTATTTTTTATGTGTATTTCCTCTGAACTTTTTCCTAGGTGAACCGATTTTGATGATTCTTTATTTATTTCAAAGCTGGTGCTTATAATTTATATATCCCATATAAATTTGATCAAGGTCTGACCAGTAGTTTTAAAGTTATCCTTAATAATGCGTATTATAATGTGTATTAATATTGAAGTCGGTTGTACAAAATTTTTAATTTCGTTACTTGTCTCTCTTCCTCTCTTTTTAAAAAACGTTACCTCCACACCAGGATTTTCTCCTGTATCGCGGGGGCAGTTTACATACACAGATGTCGCAAGGACAAACATTCAGACCCAGAACAATTATTTGTAGGCCATACAAATACTTGTTCCGTACGGGATTCGAACCCGCGGCCCTTGGCGCTGCAACTCATTGCTAAGCCACTGCGCCACAGAGCCGTCACTGGCCTCTTTCACATTTTTTGCTATTTACAAACATGCGACACGCGACGGCATTATTAATGAAATAGTGGCAATGAATATTGCAAATATTTGCAATCTTTTCTTTTATCGACCAAGTGTTAAACTAATAACCAGTATATGCTGATCTTGCATTAGTAGGCAGTCACTAGCACTGGGAGGTCTACTCAAAAATTTTTATGGTCATTGGCATTATACGCGAAAAAATCGAAAACTGCGAAGCTGTGGTTGGGTCGCTACTCAAATAATAAATCTGTAACTATGGCGTCAGTAACTAGGTACCTAATTATCCAGATCTACCTATAAATAATAATATCTTACCTTTCGGTATCCTTAGGAACAGTAAAGAACGAAAAGTCGATAATCCTATTGTTATTTAAGCACCCGCATGATATGCAGTACCTTTTGGCTTTTTGAAAGGCCATACTTGAATAAAAACTCAAAAATAAATATTAAAAGTGCCTAAATACTTATAAGAAAAAACTACTTTTTTGTTAACGTAAGGCGCACGTCAGGTCGAGCGCGCGCGTGACAACCTCATGGAATTAGTCCCTTGTAGGGGGCCGCGCAGCGTAGGTATATTTTCATGCCTAAAGCGCGGAGTGCGACAGGCCTGGTTCTCCTTACAGAGGCAGACTTACGGCACAGGCTAATACGACATTGAAGTTGACGGTACGTAGATGTTTACTGATGAAAGAGAAAATTAATAATAATCTTTTTTTATCTTAAAACGACAATCTTAGATCATAGATTAGTAGTAAAGCGAGAGTGGTAGAGCTTGTTTACACTATTGAGCCGCGAATTTGAATCTCAGCTAATTCCAAAATATAGTGATTGTCTCCGTATATCTGACTCTACATCCAAACGTAACCTGATCTTATCACACATTCATTACACATGTCCATTATTTAGGTTTTATCCCACTTTTTTCCACCAAATGTCTCACTGGTGGGACAAAGTAGACTCTTTAAAATGTGTTCGTCTACTTTTCCCCACTAATAGTTTCTTGGTGGGACAAATTACACTGTTTTAATAAGCCTCGTCTACTTTTCCCCACTAGGACTGGCATAAGCAAACTCTAACAGCTTGAAGTGTTTTTCAAACAAAAAAAAAACATACCATCAAAATAAGTCATAGATTTACAAATTGTTCATAATATTTTTTGGAGTTATATCGTATACAAAAAGAAGGAAGCGAATTCCGTTAGTGATTGCAAATTGTGGAGTAGAGTTACTCTCTTTAAAAATTTAGCACAATTAACTAAATCTTGTTTCTCAAACAATTTCAAAACTGTTGTTTTACCCCTCCGCAGCCAGTTATTGCGTGTGAAAATAGTATGTGATTTTAGCATTTCAAAAATGCAGGTAAACTTATGGATGAATATATTTCCGATTGATGTTTATCCAATATTTATTTTTACTTGTATTACGGCTCTGTGATGTATATAAAGGCAATTGGCATGCATATTATGAAGAACACAATTTTGACCTTAAATATTTTTTTGTAGATGTGGGATCACACATTTCATTTGTAATGGTGTTCCTACCATTCGTACCAATTTTTAATATTATATTATATTATTATAACCTTACCCCTATCTTTTGAGCTAACTTGACCGGACTAAAATATTCCGTGATTTATACTTCTTGACGTGTATATCGTTGTATTTGTATATGTCTTTTTAAGAGGTTATATTATGAAACATCTGTGTTTTCAGATATTATGTAAGTAAATCTTTTATTAACGTTGTCTGTGATTTCTGTAGATAACTCCAAAAAATGTTATGAACAATTTGTAAATCTATGACTTATGTTGATTACAATTATTTAATTTTGATGATTTTTTTTGTTTGAAATACACTTCAAGATCTTAGAATTTGCGCCAGTCCTAGTGGGGAAAAGTGAACGAGGTTTATTAAAAAACTGTAATTTGTTCCACCAAGAAACTATTAGTGGGGAAAAGTAGACGAACACATTTAAAAGGGAATTTGGGACAAAGTTGACCAATGGTACAAAGTTGAGTTGAATAAACCTTATTTAGCACCGTCGCGTTGGTTTTTTTGTTAAAAAAAATGCTACAATGTGGCCGTTTTATCACGTTCCATATTGGAAGCAAAAAGTATTACTAGACTATAATTTTTGCGAGAAGGTTCTATTTTTCAAAAAGAACTTGGCCCCGTATTCATATTTTTTTAACGTTAAACGTGTAAAAAAATAAATTGCATGTTTGAGAATTCCACAGATAACATTTTTTTTGGAAGTTCTCCTCACCTTTATTGACTAGAAAAAAAAATATGCCGGAATGTGTCCGATGTTTGCTTCCGTGTGTGTGCCGCATTAGAATATTATGAGTATATGGAAAAAAGTTTTTGAGTAGAAAAAAAATGTGCCGGAATGTGCCCGATGGAGCAAGTATTTAGGCAAAAACGCAAATTTATTGGTGTTTGGGTCTTATATAATATTGTAGGTATCACAGAAATAAAATATTGCTCTAGGCCAGGGATGGGGAAATATGTATTTGCCAATATTTACTAACGAAATATATGGTGCATGTATATGTATATAGAGGTCAGTGATGGTGAGCCATTTTTGTCATATTATTTACTGAAATAAAAATATTGATAGGTATGTATTTTTTGAAATACTAATTTATTGTGCAATATTGCAAAATAACCATTGAAATAAGAAATAATTTGCAAATTACTTAAAATCATGAAATCTGTTCTCAAATTTCTCGCGCAGTTTCGTCAGTTGTTACGCGAACCTATTTGAGTTGTCGTCTGAGACAGGTGATATACTGCTCAGTTTGGGAAAATGGGTAAGTTCATTTTTCTCTACACAACTGCAAAACAATTTAAGCTGCAATTTAAAGACTTTTAAATGTCCCCAAAGCTCATCTAAGAATTGATTCTTGTCCTGAAGCTTCGTATTTTATTTATTTAGGTTTGACAGCAAATCTGTGAAAATTGCGAAATCAGGAAGCCAATTTTCGTCAGACATGATCTGAAAGTCGTCTCATTTGCCTTGCACCGTCAGAAAGTCTTGAATCTCCTTTCTTAAGTTCCACACTCTCTCAAATGCATTACCACAGCTTAACCATCTCACTTTAGTATGGTAGAGGAGATCAGAGAACTCGCTTTCGGGGGATTTTAGAAATTCTCATGCTCGCGAAACAATATGTGATTGTTTTATGCGAGCCGCGCACCGCCAGTGATTTTTGTTTGATGGTCGCGGGCCGGATTTCAACTCTTCGCGGGCCGGAGATGGCCCGCGGGCCGTAGTTTCCCCATCCCTGCTCTAGGCTCTAGGGCATTGTCCCTAGTTCGCACTTACGGGACCACGATAACTAGATATATTATGCACATTTTGTTTGTTTTCTTGAGATGTGCTAAGTGTTATTTTACAATTATTTTTTTATATTTCCTTTTATTTATCAACAAGAACATTTCTTTCCAGTTTAAAGGAGGAGGTGCTTTAATAGTACTTTTCACGCTCCCCATCACCGTTCTAGTTTTTATGTCTGTCGGCCATCTATTGAAAGCTTTGATTTTTATAATTTTTTCTGGCTTTTCCCGTAGTCGCCTAAATCGCCCATAGCGCTTGGTAGCGCAAAATAATCCACCACACCATGCCATCGGGCGTCGGGAAGCGTCAAATGTGTGAGATATCTAATTATTACGTTCGACAATATCTGCCAAGCGTGTTGATTACGGGAAATTCTTCTTACAACGTGACAGGTCCATGTCCAGTTGTGTTACGGAATGAACGGAAGAAGAAGAAGAAATATTCATATAGTAAATAATTATTACCTAATTCAATATGTTTTAGAAACCGTTAAACTCGCACTGTCATGACTGTCAAGAAGCGAACGATACTTTGACAGACCGCCTTTTCATTGAAGAGACAGGAGATACGGAACGAGAAAGATGGAGATACTATCCTGATGTAAACACAATATTATCTCCTGAGAAAATACGAGAATTAATGGACGAGTATGTAACTCTTTTAACAAGCTTATACATTAACTTAACTTCTTTGTATGTCTTTGCGCTTCTTTTGTAATCAATTTTTTAATCATTTGCTGCCATCCGATTTAGCTAAAATTTGGCATAACTACTTATGTAACTTCCGAAGATAATGCAATAATATGATAACAGGAAAGTGATCTGATCATGAAACCAGAAAGTTGTTTCTAAATAATTTTTTTGTTCCATTATAAGAATTTTTCGCATTTTTTTATATATTAAGAGTATGTTATTTTAGATAAGTGACTTAGATTGGTTTATTTCATTTTAAAAACCCCCATCTCTTACGCGTTTTCTAAAAATCAGCGTTGTGGTTTCCTGCTATGTTGCTTCTATAATTTATTTGGCGAGGAGATGCAATTTTAGTTCCTATATAATTTTGTTTGTGTTATGTTAATATATCGGGTGTCCGGTAATGAATGGATAACCTTGAAATGTCTTATAGTACAACTTATGGCCGTTCTGAAAAAAATACGAAACATAATATATCACAAGTAGTACCTTTGATATATTTTTTTTCTGATATATCTTATTTTACTGTCTTGAACACTATGACCAAAAATGAATGATTTCTATTGGTTTTTTGTTGTTTTATTATTATACACTAACTGTGCTTATAGATAAACAGTAAATAGTATGAATAGCTTTTGTAGTTTTTATTTAAAAAATTCGCAAATTAATTTATTTCTGAAAAACATGCACTGTATATTTAATTGCTGAACTGTATAAAATAGTATTTCATATTTATTATCGTATATTTACCTATTGCTCGACAGCTGCCCCAACTTATGGTAAGTGGTTCGTTTTTCTGCGCATCACCTGCCACATACGACACATTGTGGAATTAATTGTCACCAGCAGGTTTTTCGGACCGATACTACTTACAGAAACATTCAAGAAAAGATCCTACTTTCTTTTCTCTTGTATTATGGGTATTGTAGGGCTGCGTTCGTCATTTACTATCAAGTGAGCTACATGCTCGTTTGCCCCCCTCTTCTTTAAAAAACATATGTGTTTCATAATTGACTACAGGATTTGACCTTAAGAAATGTATCGTACTTTATTTAGTTTGTATTCTAAAAAAGCTAAATATAACAAACTTTTTTTATTCAGGGTTGGTCGACCGTTTAAAAATGAAGCTTGTAATTGGTACTACACCAAGTATCCACCGCAAAATTATAAGTGTATTTTACGAAAATTTTCAAAGTAATTAATACTCTACCGATATTGTTATTTAAAACACATAAATGAAACAGAATGAATAAAGACCGACTAATTAATAAGTGTTTTATTTCCACTAAAGTATATTATTTTCTTACCTAAAAAGAAAGCCAGAAATTATTTGAACATCCCTCCTGGTACAGTGAAACATTCACCTAAAGTAATAAACTTTGGAATCCTATTACTTTAAAATTAATATTTACAAAAAAGCCAATGTGAATTGTGAATTTTGTTAGTCATAAATAATATTAAAAAGTTTATCCATAAACAAAAAAAGATATTGCTGCATATCCAATAATGCGTTCAGGATTCTAATGTGGTCGCCCCGGTATTGTAGCGCCTCGGGCAAGTTTATAGCGGCACATGTGCCATCATGCTGAGTCGCATACGGGCTAGCGCAAACATCATCTTGAGCGTACCACCGGAAAGACTGCATACTGTAAATTAAACAGGCCCTGGCCTAAATTAGGATAGACTATTATGTAGTGGCGGTGTAAGAATATCCACTACCCCATATTATCTCGTGGGTGTCGTAAGAGGCGACAGAGGAAAACAAATCAGGAGATGGCAGCAGCGACTTCCTTATAACGACTTAAATAAAAAATTGCGGTTGCCAACCCGCTCGCCAAGCGTGGCGACTATGGCAAATATCTATGAGGCAATCTAAGGAGGACACATACTATGTTCAGCAGTGAATTTTAATATGCAGTAATGGTAGGCGGTAACGGTGTGTGGAGTGTGGTACAGTTGCCGATATATTATTACATTGTAATATAATATTATATTGATTTTTTTATTATTAATATAATATTTAAAAATTTAGACGAAATAAGTAAGGTCTGTTACGATATATGTGGTATAAAAAGTCGCCTATAAGCGTGTTATGTGTATTGACTTTAGAATCTTTGAACTATAAAACTACGTGATGGTTTCTAATGCAGTTTTCACTATCTTAGTCCTTAAGGGTGTCAACATCTGCATTTTCATTCTTAATTGTGGCTAAATTGAGAGGTTAGATTCTTGAGGACCGTTTCTGTTTATTATAATATATTCTAAATATGCGTATATATGTGTATATTTTTATTATACAACATTTTAATTAATTAGTCTTAAGGCGGCTACTCACATGCCTGCCGCAGGGGCAATCTAGGGTGTAGGAGTGGGGATGACCCTTAATTGCCTCCTTAATTTTGATGTGTGTATGCAAGCAGGGGCAATTTTCTAAGTCGGCCCTCTGCGGCAGGGCGGCAGGGGCGCAAGACCTTCCTTGCTCCCTAGATCGGTCCTGCCGCTATCGCGTGTGTAGCGCAATTGGGGCAATTTCAATCAGTTCATTGCGACTTTCGCGCGGAGCACACGTATGAGTACAAGTCACAATGGATACAATAAAGAATATGAAATTTGGACACTGGTGATAGAAGTGTATAAAGAGCGGCTTCTTCACTCAGTATCTCCTTTTTGTCTTTTTTTGCGGTAGTACCGCAGAAAGAACGTTATTTGTGTACGTTGTAACTTACAAGTAACATTACTGGGATTTGTTACTGAGTAGATATCTACCTAACTTATCGTAAGGGCCAGTATGGGAAAGAAAATATTCCAATAGTAGGAGTACCTAACTATCTATACAAAATAGAGGGAATTTTTCATCACTACACCGCTATCTAGTCTTAGATTAGTTTATTTTTGTCGAAATTATGAATTTCATGTGAGAACGTTTGCTTTCTTTATGATTACAAGGAAGAAACTATCTGGCTATCAAATTGCCATACATAACAAACAGAACAAAAGTTACGCAAATCTGCTGATGCAGTATTACAATTGCTGAAATATAAATAAAATGTCATTAACTAAATAATTAAATAATAATACAAATTTTAGTAATTAAATTTATTAAAAGTCATCATTAGAAAACTATCCTGGCTATTTGTAACACTAGTTAAACTATAGTTACTAAGCACTAGTTAGTTAAGTTATACCACAGAATAAATTGGTTATATTAAATTATGAAGTTAGTCACATTTAATTATCTTTGATAGCCTAAAAATAGTGTGGCAGAGCTATGCTGCAGCTTATTAGCACTATATTATGGTTGTAATTATTAATTACATTACACACAGTGCCCACTTACCATCAGGTGGACTGTGCTCATTTGTCACCCTTATTCTATATAAAAAGGAGCCAAGGCTATATATAGGGATTCATTGATATTTCCATAAAACTGGCACCATTCTCAACGCGTGTGTCCATCGAGACGTACACTCTCATACTGAACGGCGGCGTGTGTGTAGAAACAGCTCCGATATTGCCCCGATCGCTGTACATCCTACGAGTAGATTGCCCCTGCGGCAGGCATGTGAGTAGCCGCCTATATGTATCTTCGATGATGCAATAATACATAGAGCAACAGTATGATACCATGCTGCAGCTGTAGCTATTTTGATGATATACCCGGATGAATTTAAAAAAAATATAATTACTTATTTTAACGATTGTAGAGAAATGTTGACGTTTTTGATTAAGTCGAAAAAAGATAACATCACACTGGTAAAAAATAGCACCCTGCGATGTCAGGCTGAGTAGCTAGTACGTAAACTTATACTGAGTCCTCAGTGAATTCAGATTGAAACTCATTGCGCTATCTACCCGAAAGTGCTCAAAAACGACTGCCGAACCAGCGAATAGTTTATATACAGCTTTGTCGCAATAATGTGTATTGTAGTAATTAAAACTTTCTTTAACGTTTTTTTAAGAAAAAAAAAAAAAACAAAAATAAAAACATTCTTTGTGCTCAAAAAGTTCGTAGAAATATTTATGAAAAATAACGTGCAAATTTTACTTCTGTCTAATCTAAAGTGACAGAATTCTTTTGTTAACATCATTAGCTGTTGTCAAAATTCCAAGAATGTTTATCTGATCATAAAAAAATAAAATATACCTAGTACTTCCCATCCCCTAATTATATCTACGATGGCTAAGCAAGATGACAGTCTTTTTCTGCTGGAGGTACTTATAGATAAAATTGCGTTTATGAAAACTCCCTGTTTTACAGATAAAGATTTTAGAACTTGTGTGAATATTGAATGTCCTTCAGTCGAACCTTTTGAAATTTGCGATGATGATCCGGGTTCTAATGCTACCAAGAGTGGAGGACCTTTTTTAAAAACTTTTAACAGTGGAAAATCATGTCTTTTTTCTCTTAAAGAAGCTGACATTGGAAAAGCTATGAGTAAATTTCCTATTAAAGTAACTGTTTACAAGTCCCTGCCATGTGGTTGCTTACCTACTAAAATTGTAATGGGTGAAGCCACCATTGATATGACCAAAGAATTTGTTCAAGCCCGCAATAAATTTATCGAAGATCCAAGTGGAGTTAGTTACCAAGCCCTGAAGGACGCATTTCGAATCGTCAGTCCAGATGGCGCTGAAACAGGAGAAATTATTATGTTCTTACGAATTTCTTGCTTTGGAAAATTGATTGTCACGAAATTTCAAGGGACTGGTGTGGCAACAAAATTGGAAACCGATAGAACTGTAGCACCCATAGATAGGTCATGTCATCCCCAAAGAGACTATCAGACTGTTCAAGACCCGTGCGTATGCGGAGCTACTAGACATCTGGGAGATGCAAGTGGAACTGGAAAATCGGCTCAACCGTCTTGTACTGCAAGCAAGGCCGCCGGTTTTGGAATTTGTCCTCCAGGTACTACCTTAAAGCATGGCGTATTTGTTTTTTATATCCTTTTTAAATTTAAACAGGTAATAATTTTCAATGTTCATTACAGCTCGAGATCCATTCAACAGCATGCCATGCCAAGAATCAGATGATCCATGTTATTGCTCTGGCCCTAAACTATCGGCAAAACAAAACATGATTTGTCGAAATATGGATCAATATTGTCTACATGTACCAAAAGGTGAGAACATAATATTAATACGTTTACAAATAGTTCTGCAATTTTTATATTCTATTTTTTTTTTACATCGGTGTAAGATACAATTTGTCAATTAATTAGTCCTCATGGGTGAAAACGCATATGCGTTTTGATTCTTAATCGAAGATAAATGTATATGTCTATCGGCCACAGCATTCACTTAACATCAGGTAGACTGTGCGCTCGTTTGTTACCTTTATTCTATATAAAAAAATATATTAAATACTAAATCTTTTTAAAGAGTAAATAAAGTAAGTCTTGTCTTAGTTGCCCCATTTCTCGGTAACCAGGTCGCAGCAAACAATTTGAAGAAATAGGCACTAATTTGGGCGGAAATGAGCTTAAAATTAAAGTACCAGCTACCTCATCTATTATAAAGAAGATCAGTCAAACTCACTGCGCGATGCAAAGTCCATATCTTAAAAGCACTGATGATACACCCTGTCAGCCACCATGTGGAAAAAACCAAATAAGTTTGGCAATGCCCAGTGAAGCAATATGTTGTAATGGAGCACAACTCGCTAACACACAATTTACATGTACTACAGAAGGATGTATCCAAGCTTCTAAGCACGGTCAGCAAACAGCTTTAGCGCGTGGAGACAATAAATATCAAGAAATTCCAAATAAAGATTCATTTGTTCTAAAAGTAGCTAAAACTGCTATCCAAGGAGAGAAAAAATGCAAACTAGAATTTGAATTAGTGACACCGAAAGGTCCTGATAAAAAACCACCAGTTCAAAAACATAATGCTCGAATACAATCCGATCCAGATTGCGATTGTTATATAGGGCGCCTTAAAAAATCCAAAGAAAAAAAGAAGCATTAACATGTAGGATAATATATTATAAAATATACTCTACAAAATTCTGAAATGTATTATTTTAAGTATATTATGTTTAAAAGGTTTGAAATAGTTATATATCGTTTTTCAGTAATCTCTGTACCTACTCACAGTTACGTTAAGATGTAAAATTGTGCAGATTGCTGTCCACCGGGTAACAAGATTATTTTCCAAATGCCTTCGGATTCCTGCGGTACCGGACACAAACAGCGAGCACATTTCAACTATACAACGGATGGCGTCGGTGATATCGCTAGAGACGATCCTGGTCAGTTGTCACCTACTAATGCAGAAAACTACCATGGGGTTGTTTACGACTTTCCTAAGCAAGTAATAAAATTGCGTATTGGCAAGACAATTGAAATGCCAGGACGGAGATCAAAACTTGAATATCAATTTATAACACCGGTAGTATCGCATAAAAAGACAGTGCCAGTAACTGATAATCGTACTGCGCAATACACCTCTAGCTGTCAAGGTTGCTGTATGACAAAACCGACTGAATGTGATTTGTAACAATTGAAATGTAACAATATATTATATGCTGTTTTCCTAAAATAATTTTGGAGCAACCAATTCGTGTTTTAAAAAAAATTGTCTTATTTTAAATTCACATACAAATTTTGCCAAAATATTTCATTTTTATTTGGTTACCTATGTCTTTTTTTCATAAAACTAAAGTGACAAACTTACAGTTCACCTGATGGAAATAGCTATTGCAATCTAGGGACATCTGCAGCCGAATTTAAACAAAGGCAGCTACAGATGCGTTGTCATATCTGAGGATGACATACCTCAGAGCGTGTAATTATACTGACATTCTATAGGCTTCAAACCGGTTTCTATAGGCTTCAGAATTCAGCAGTGCCAGCAACCCCGACGGACTCCTTGGCAGAAATGGAGTCTTACCACCTGGGTATTGTTTTGGAAAGACTCAAGACAAGGATGTATAGTAAAAATCTGTAAAACAAGTTACACTTATTATGTATTTAACATATATTTATTAAATGTGCTACTAGTAAAAGAAGATTCAGCCCAATCTCTTAACGCCCCCACTCCATCGTAGTAACCGTTCAAAAATTAAAGTTCTAAACTGACTTCTGTTTTATAAATTCGCCACCGAGTTCTGCAAATCTATAAATTCTAATCATATAGTTAAACGGCGTATTGTCACTAGTCTTACCAAGTAGTCATACTAGTAACACAGAATAAATAATCTAGTAAGAAAAATAAATTTTCGCTCAAATTGCCTTACTTATTATATTAAGACCACTTGGAATTTTGTTCTCAAGTAAACTTACTGTTAAGATCACTGGGAAAGAAAATTCGCATTAGTCGTACTCTATAAAATAGATATGTTATTTTTTATCAGGAATAACTTTAGTATAATATGAATAATCATGTAATTAGTAGGGATAGAACACTAGGAAGGCATAAATTGAAAGAGGTAATGGGATAGGTGTCATTATCATTTCAACGTTTATTTTGTACACTTATACTGCTTATATTTACTAGATATCGTATCTAACAAACCAAATAGTAATATTAATCTTACTATTAATGCGACTGGGACGAAAATTTTCCAGTAGTCTTACCAGTAGGACTATTTGTTAAGAATACTGGAAATAGGCCATTTAAACGTGTTATTAACTAAATTTATAAACTATTAGGAATAATAAACCAAAAACCATTTAAGTAGTGATAATACATTCTACGATTTACCGTCATATTTTGTAAAGTCTGCGCGTTCTATCTTGACAGGCCTAAAGTTGGCTTTCCGAGATATTCGCGCATGTATATTGTATAGACGCTAGTTGATAGAGATGTGCCACTTCATATTCGCCCCTAAGATTGCTTAGGGAAACGGTTTGTTTTGTCTATATTGATTATAGAATAAATTGAAAATTATTATTATAATGAAAATACCTTTAAGTATTTCAATAAAACAATAGTATCTAATAAATAATTACTATAAACAGTTTGAGTATATAGTAAATACACGATATTAGCGGGGACAACAAATTCTTTTAGTAACCCCAAAATAATATAACTTTAAATTTTTCGATAAAACATTTAATGCACATCATTTATTACGTATTTGAAACGACATGTTGCATTTATACATCAATGAACCATAAAAAAATATAAAATAAAATCTAATCATAATCGATAACAACGATAAACGAAAATTGAATCATAATCAAACGTAATTGATACCGCGCAATATGTGTATTCGCATCTCGAGTTTTAGTTACCGCCCACATTCCCTCTCCTCTTGTCACCATTTTGTTCCTAATTACCTAAAAACTATATCTGAGCAGTCACTGCCGGAAACAAATAAAATACTAAATATAATTTAACTTTAATTAAGAGTGTATACATACTTCATCTTACTTTTATTTATAGGATTTTTATCATAAATTAAAAATCTCATCCCAGGTACGTTCCTGAGTTTGCCCCGTAATCAAGATAAAGTAGAGGTAAATAAAAACAACATAGCGAGCGATGAAATAGAGCCGCTTATTTTAGATTTATACAAAACAGATCAGAGGTTCAAGGCAGAAAGTGAAACTACATCTAATTGTGAAAGTTCACAATGCTTAACAGATTCTAGTAATATAGATTTTTCAAACGAACTGAGAAAACCAAATTCACTCACTGCTGATATATTTTCTGCGAGTTCCGTCTGCACTGTTAGTACTATTCGGTCCAAGCGTAGAAGTGTTTCCTTTTCAAGAACGATAGACTATTTTTGGAGTTTACAGAATCAAACTTTAAAGTCCTCCACAAATTATTTGGACAAATTAAGCTCAGAAGATGACAGTCGCGTTTTTGGTAATAACGAGACCACAGTGTACATGACCTTATTTGATGATCGTTGTCACCTTCAATGTTCTGGAACACAAGCTACAGGTTCAGTTAATAAATGCATACAAATAAATAGAAGCAAAATATTTTCTCCAACAAGCACTAACAAGTATTCCCAAATGAAAAAGTTAGTTTGTCGTGACAGCATAATTGGAATACAAAATAATATACGAAATCCTGAAATTTACTTCTTTGGACGAAAAAAAAACAAACCAGAGTCAAAAAAGGGGATGGGAAGTGAAGACTCCGTAACAAATATATTCAAAAAAGAACCTTCGCCTACTGTTTCTGTGAAAAAAAATCTAAGTAAAAGCAGTGAACCGAGCACCGTTTCCACCCAAGCAAAATCTCTGAGTAGTTCAGCATCAATGCAGACTAAAAGATCTAAAAAGCCCTCTGCAGGAGTGAGTACTGCTAAGAATGTATCAATAACAACTAAAACTCAACAGCCGTGCCCGGCAATTGGCACGGTAAATGGGGATATGATGATAACAGTTTCTCATATAAAGATAGGACCAAAACAAACTTGTCCAATACACGGACATAGTCCATGTCAAGGTCCTAAGTGTGTCGCAGCTGCAACTCAAGAGGAACAAGCGCCAGTCAAAGTATCTACTGTAAATAATCCTCGTCGCGGGGTATTTGAACTGGTAATTCGAAAAATGACTGGAGCACCGCTAGCAAAAAATGAATTAATGCTAGAATGGACCCCTCCACAATGCAGAATACAACCTTGCTCTAGCGGATTCCCATGTTCAATGTCATATAAGCGACAAAGATCTTGCAATCAGTCAAAGTATAAGCTAATAGCTTGTAGCCCATCACCATGCCGAGCTAAATATAATAGAAAAGTTTATATAAAATCTTGCAGCCCAATTCCTCGCTTGATATGTCCGCCGGCACCATGTAAACGATGCCGTAAAATAACATGCTGTGGCAAGTCATGTTTGCCCAGCCGATCGTGTTCTCCACTATTGCAGTGTATTCGACGTTCACCAACTCCCTGCATAAGCCCTTGCCCACCCCCTCCTTGTTATAAAAATCCATGTAGATCTCCATGTTTTAGCTCACCTTGTCTACGTCCTTGCCCCGTGGGGCGTAGGCGTCCACGACGATCACGTAGTCAGCCCCGAATCAGGGCTCATCCAAAACGCATTTCACCATGCTGTAACCGAGCCAAACTATGTCCTGTAGTGCGTTGCCAAAGTACATTTAGACCCAGCATTGGTTGCTGTCCACTTCAATATTGCTACTCACTTAAACCATCCTTGAATTGTCCACGGAAACCACTTAATTGCTGCAAAAGCAGTTGTACTACTAACTGTGGTTGAAATTAAGTTATACAAAAATATATCTATCGGCAAATTATCACATAATAAAAACCAGTAAATTGTAAATTTTACATTACATTCTGATAAGTATTTTGAGAACA
Source organism: Parnassius orleans (assembly GCA_029286625.1). Lineage (NCBI taxonomy): Eukaryota > Metazoa > Arthropoda > Insecta > Lepidoptera > Papilionidae > Parnassius > Parnassius orleans. Next base: position 5,044,972 of record JAGSMP010000022.1, on the reverse strand, counting down.
TAATAAACGAATATGATATTAACGTTTTTTCATCAAAACCGTGTGTACCATAAAAATCCTGAAGTTGCCGAGCCGGCAATATAGCTCACAGAATCGACCACCGATAGGGAGGGAACAAAGGTTTTTTAAGAGGCAGTCTCAACTAGTAAGTACATTCTTGGTCAATCTCGCATAGGTGGAAGGATGACCCGATAAAACATGCAGAGAGTTTGTGCAGTCTCTGTTGTCAGCAGCAGTATACAGGTAGGTCAGGACCGTGCTTTCTGGCAATCCATGTGAGAGGCCTACGTTCAATAGTGGAACTGTGAAGGGATGAAATAAAAAAAAAATACAATAAAATTTAATTGTAAGAACCTATATTTGAGAAATAGAAAGTTTCTACTAGGGAACAGTGTTGGGGATTTACCCTGGCGCTTATCATTATAACGTAAGTATAATCACAGAATGATTTGCTCCATTCCTGTATCTTTCAAGAATTATAGCGACAGAGATAATACGTGCTAGAAGTATGTACACTTATAGTAGGTATGAAATAAATAAGTGCACCTGCAATAAATTGTATTTGCACTCAATAATAATAGTCAGCCGACATCACCAGGAAGCATTCTTTCTAGCAGATGCTAAGTATTAAGAATCAGTCGAGTATTTTATTGTGCTAAAGACTAAAAACCGTGCCGTGTAACAACCACTACCACATATTGTCCTATCGGTGTCGTAAGAGGCGACAGAGGGGAAATAAACTAGGAGATGGGCAGTAGCGTCTTCGTATAGTAACCTTGTGACGCAAAAAGACCAAAAATATAAAGATACGTGAAATTGAAGATGAGACACCTAAATGTACATTAAATCCTACCAAAAACATAATTAGGAAAAGGGGGCCACGTTCAGTACTAACTACATTCGGGGTTGTCGACAAAATTATTTATACGGTTGGTTTGAAAACAGTGCCGGATTAACCACATAGCAAGAGTAGCAATTGCTACGGGCCCCGCGCAAAAGGGGGCCCCGCGTGTAACCTACTAAGGCATGGTATATTAAATTTTTCTTGCTCTCACAAAAACTTAAAACGTTACACCTTTTTCGATTAAGTGAATCCACGTCAGACAATCGGTAACCGATTATTTCGTTGGCGAAACTAAAAAACAGAATTTCATACGGTAAACGCACAAGTTTCATCGCCCACCATGCCGAATGGTTCGGTTCTCGTACTACCGATCCGACCGGGAAGATCTGTTTACGCCTTGGCATATGATCTGACACAACTGGTCACTTCGTCCACGTGGATTCCAGATTTGGAGGATCATACACCTTCTCTGTTGAACCTTCTGCTGACCTCTCATCCGGACGGCTATCAGGTCTCCGTCGATGCCCCTCTTGGCACTTCGGATCACTGCCTGATCCGAAGTACAGTGCCCATCACTTGCTCATTGCAGACTGAGGCTGCCGCCATGTGTGGCACTATAAGTCAGCGGATTGGTATTGGATGCGGACTTTTTTGCATCCTACCCATGATGGCGGATTGGCTTTATGCTGGATGAAAAGTTCTTGCTGAGTCTGTCGCCGATATAGTGCTTCCGGGGATGGAACTTTTCATCCCGTCATCTGTAGTGCCTATCGGTGGCAGATCCCAGCCTTGGTTTGAACGCTCTGCAAAATTGCGTCGCGGCAAAAGCAGAAGTGTTACAAGTCCTGGGCTGACTCATCGGTGTCCCGGAATGCAAACACTAGCGCACTCAAAAAGAAGTACAACTCTGCCTCCAGGTCTGTTTCAAAAGAGTTATCGCCAGGACAAAGTTGGAGCACATTGTAGTAGTTTGCCTTCCTTCTGGAACTCGTACGTTCTGATCCCTAGCCAAGGCTGTCCAAGGTAATTTCTGTAAGCCATCATTACCATCTATGCGCAGGGAGACCCGTTAGCCCGCGCCGCAAAGGAGAAAGCCGATCTTTTAGGTTCTCTTTTTGCGTCCAACTCGACTCTCGAAGACGGGGAGAACATACCGCCGACCATACCGCGGTGTGAGTACTCCATGCCGGATGTGCTGTTTACACAGCGCTCGGTGCGCAAAGCACTCCTGTCCCTGGACGTCAACAAGTCGAGTGGGCCTGATGGAACCCCATTTATGCTAAAGACGTGTGCTCCAGAGTTGGCGCTGGTTCTTACGCGTCTTTTCCGGCTCTTACTCTTTAGACGTCGTTCCCTGGTCATGGAAGACAGCCTTAGTGCACTCGATCCCTAAAAAAGGTGACCGCCCAACTACAGGCCTATCGCTATCACTTCCTCGTTCTACAAAATAATGGAATCTATTATTAACTGCCAACTTATGTGGTACCTTGAAGACCATCAGCTGATTAGTGACCGTCAATATAGTTTCCGTCGAGGTCGCTCAGCTGGTGTTCTTCTTGTCTACCTGACTCACCGATGGGCGGAGGCAGTCGAGACCAAGCGGGTGGCCCTAGCGTTTAGTTTGGACATAGCGAAGGCCTTCGTTTGGGTTAGGCACAAAACTTCTTTCGAAGCTTCCCTTTTATGGGCCTCCCGAGAAATTATGCAATTGGGTCACCAGTTTTCTTACAGATCAGAGTATTAAGTTCGTAGTCGATAGTGCATGATCCGACTCCAAGCATGTGAATGCTGGTGTTCCACAAGTCTGCGTGCTATTACCTACCCTGTTCCTTCTGCTTATCAATGATATGTTGAATACTAGTAACATTCATTGTTATGCAGACGACAGCACTGGCGATGCTTTATACACCGGCCGTACAAATATTTCTCGGGAACACTTCGTCGAGTGCCGGAAAAAAACTTGTGTCTGAAGTTTGTTGAACAAAGTCTCGAATTGGGGGCGACTAAATCTAGTCCAGTTTAACCAACAAAGACAGGTTTGCGCGTTTACTACAAAAAACCCATTTGTCGTATCTCCTAGATTTCAGGGCACTCCCCTCGTTACCTCAGCCACCATAGGAATCCTTAGCGTCGACATTTCGAGAGACGTACAGTTCCGTAGTCACTTGGAAGGGAAAGCTAAACTGGCATGAAAAAAGCTTAGTGTGCTCAGTGGATTACAGATGGTATTTCATGCCGGACCACCACATGCAGCTTTACAAAGCGTAGGTTCGGCCTCATATGGAACACTGTTCTCATCTCTGGGAGTGAGGAGGTGCCCCGGCCTCAGTATCAGTTCCTTCCACTTGACTGTATTCAACGGAAAGCCGCCCCGACTCCGATCGGCTTGATCCACTGGCCTTGCGAAGAGACGTTGCATTTCTATGCATCTTCTACCGCATATACCACGGGGAGCGCTCAGAGGAATTGTTCGGATTAATTCCAGCTGCTGAATTTCACCATCGTAAACTGAGACAGAACTCGAAATTCTATCCTCAGCATCTCGATGGCTGGCGGCCACTACAGTGCGATATGTCCAAACAATGCGATCCACATTTTCAGATTTTAAAGCAAAAGGCAAAGATCTGACGGGCTGTCATGAATATCAGCAACAGACTTCAAGCTTCAAGACAACGCAAGCGAAACACAAAGTACGACCATTTTAGCGGTTCTAGTACACTAGTACGAATTTGTTGAAAAATAAACACCTGGTGAACAGTTTGAAATCGAGGTGTTTGTTATGACAACAGACACCTCAATTTCAAACTGTTCACCATAGTAAGTTATCAATAATATTATTAAAGTTGGAAAAATTTACTTTGCCAATATCCGCTTTTTCCAACTTTTTCCAACTTTAATATAATGGATTTCCGCAAAGTAACGCCTGACAATTTACAGCAGAAGAGATTTTGAAACTCCAATTGTGGTCAGTGCTTAAGCAAATGGTTTGAAAGACAGCATAGACGGCGAATTAGTGCAGTTTGCCGAGCTGCTCGAAACGGTTGTGGCTGGTGCAATTGACAATACGAAAAACGAATCTCTGGAAATTTGAATATTATAAATTCCTTATGGATAATTGATTAGAATTATGTTTCCCCAATTTAGAAACTGCTTTGTGCATTTATTGTCTCTCATGATCAATAACTGCAGTGGTGAACGTTCATTTTCGTCATTGAGCCGTTTAAAAAATAAATTAAGGAACACTTTGAGTCAAGAACGGAATAATTATCTCTCTGATGAATATAGAATATGATTTGCTTAGAGAAATTGATACGGATAGTATTATTTCTAAATTTACCCACATGAAATCTAGAAAAGTTACTTTGTAAAAGTTTAAAAAGTAATAAAAGAAACAGATAAATAAAATATATACCTACATAATTTAAGGTACATCATTGATAAAATATAAATATGTATCTATTCCTAAAATATAATATATTTTGTTATAAATATAAACTTTAAAATATCCACTAAAAAATATTTACAATTATTTGTGTAGTATCGTCCAACAGGACCTATAGTAATCTACTTTACTATTAAACAGCAACAAAATTGTAACTTATAGATGGCAAATAAACGTATTAAGTATTGAAATGTATTTTACCACTTTAGACATAAGAACCCATCGCAGATCAAGGGCCCCTGGATAGAATTTGCTACGGGCCCCGCGCTTGCTTAATCCGGCACTGTTTGAAAATATTGTCCTCATAACTAACCGCACCGATAACTTTGTCTACATCTGTCGCCACCTAATATCGATAATTTGCTCTCTTACTTGCTTAATTTTTTTCTAATGATCTACCTTGATGCTGAATTCCAAGTTTCTAAGTAACTTATAAGTGGCATGGGTTTTCTAACTAATTCGTCATAGAGTGAAGAAAATGACACTTCAGACCTTAATCCTCAATTGTAATACATATAAGTATGAAATTGGTATTGGAATTAATGATATTGAAGAGGCCTTTATTAGGTATGCAAAATCACAAAGTGTGGGCTTAAAAGTCTTAAGTGTTATGGGAGGTTTGATAGTAACTCGAAATGGTTGGAGTAATTATACACACTGACGATGCATTATTTATAATATTATCTACTTAGTATCTTTTATATCCACTAGTCTGAATTTTTTCAAAGACCAAATGTAAAAATATTCAAAATAAAAAAGCAAATCATTAGCCTCGCTTACATTCACTAGACTAATGAGACAGTCATAGCTGTTATAAAAAATTAAGAAATCTTAAATCGGTTTAATAAGAAATCCTTCAAGATTTCTTCTTTATCTAGATTGTTTCTTAGCAGATTGCTGCAGCAACTACCTAGCGAATTTATGAAAGACGTAATTTAACGTTGTTACATAAGTTCAAGTTTCCTCACGGTGTTTTTTTTTCAGGGCATCTAACAAAGGTTGTTTAATGTCTAAGTACCTTACTAGTGTCTGCTACGGCTTAGTGGGCTTCAGAAAAAAAACAATAATTAAAACAATACTAGAAAGAAACTGAAATTTGAAAAATAATATGAAAAATAATAAAAATTACATCCCATAAAGTGTGGTCCCTTTGTTCTCGCAGTCTTTTTTTAATAGAAATAGGGTGACAAACGAGCATACAGTCCACCTGATGGTAAGTGGTTGCTGTGGCCCATAACATCTACATCAATCCTCGTTTGTGAATCAAAATGCAGATGCGTTGTCAGCCTTGAGGACTAAGATGGAATGCCTCTTTTCCAGTAAAAAGGGTCTCCGGTTCTACACTCACCATACGAAACACAGCAGCATTAAGCTGCTATTTTACGCTGGTATTCTGTGAGAGCGTAGTCCTTCCCCAGTCGAGCCGACCCACTCGTGCTACAACTATATTATAAATATAGCTGCAGCACGGCTCTACCAGCCAGAGAGAGAGTCTATCAGCCAGATCTCGGAAAGTATCTTAAAAATTAATTTAATGTGTTTACAGAGAATTAGATAAAAACTTGTAACGCTTAGGTACATATTTAATAAATAATTCTTCACAAAATGTTAAAGAAGAAAAAACAAATGTCATAACTTTTGTTCCTCAGGAATCTATTTTCAATCGTCAGTGGAAAGTTATGCACCATAATCTATACATTATCATCATTACTGCCTTTCACAAGTCCACTGCTGAACATAGGCCTTCCCCAAGGAATGCCACAAAGCACGATCCTGAGCCACCTGCATCCATCGACTTCCTGCATGTCTTACCAGGTCGTCACACCATCTAGTGAGGGGAAGCCCTATACTTCGTCCGCCGGTACGAGGCCGCCACTCGAGAACCTTTTTTCCCCATCGGTTGTCGGTTCTTCGAGCTATATAGCCGGCCCATTGCCACTTCAGCTTACTAATCCGTTGGGCTATGTCGGTCACTTTGGTTCTACTGCGGATATCTCACGCAGAGAAACCCCGAGCATAGCCCTCTCCATAGCTCGCTGAGCGACCTTGAGCTTCCTCATACGGCCAGCGGTAAAGGACCACGTCTCAGTTCCATAGGTCATCACTGGCAACGCGTACTTGTTGTACAGTCTCGTTTAGAAGTTTTCAGGTATACCTGACGAGAAGATGTGCCGTAATTTCCCGAACGTTGCCCAGCCGAGCCGAATCCGTCGATTGACCTCTCGGGCGAAGTTGGACTTACCTAGTGGGACTATTTGTCCCAGGTAAACATACTTGTCAACAACTTCGAGCTTAGTGCTTCCAACAATTACCGGCATAGGTGTGACATGGACGTTATACATGATCTTTGTTTGCCCATGTTTATCTTAAGACCTATCCGTTGGGAGGCACTATTGAGGTCATTGAGCATAGTGCTTTGGTCCTCCAGCGATTCTGCCATAAGGACTATATCGTCGGCAAATCGAAGGTGAGTGATGTACTCGCCGTTGATGTTAATACCGTATCCTTTCCAATCCAGTAACTTGAAAACGTCTTCCAATGCAGCGGTGAAGAGTTTCGGGGATATAACGTCACCTTGTCTTACACCTCTCTGCAGTTGGATAGGTTTCATACTCTGGTTCTGTACTCCGATAGCCATCGTAGCCCTACTGTACAAACATTTCAGCACTTCGATATACCGACCGTCAACTTGGCAACGCTGCAGGGACTGCAGCACCGCCCAAATTTCGACGGAATCAAAGGCTTTCTCATAGGCCATATACGCCAGACAGTGGCAAATTGTACTCCTCGTACTTCTGTACAATTTGCCGAAGGGTATGTATTTAGTCTATGGTGCTAAAGCCTTTTCGGAGACCGGCTTGTTCGGGAGGTTGGAAGTCGTCGACTCTACGTGCGAGACGATTCGTAATGACTCTCGAAAACAGCACGTAGACACGGCTCAGAAGGGAAATCGGTCTGTAGTTCTTCAAGAGAGCGTTGTCGCCTTTCTAAAAGAACAAGACCACCGCACTTCTGTTCCACGCCTCCGGTGTAGTGCCACCATGGAGGACGGAATTAAAGAGCTTCTAAAGGACTTCAAGTACCGGTTTTTCCACCCGCTTTCAGAAGCTCCGCTGTAATTCCGTCCTCGCCTGGAGCCTTGCCGTTTTTAAGGAGCTGGAGAGCAATTCTAATCTCGCTCAGACTGACGTCCGGAATATCATCGGAATTTTGTCGAATAAGACTTGTTCTTGGATCGTTACTCACATTTGCGTGTGGCTCCAACGATGATGTGTACAGCTGCTCATAGAACCTCTCAATCTCACTGAAAATCTCAGGCGTCTCGGAAACGATGCTGCCAACACTCGGTCTTCAGCTTCGACAGTTGGCTCTCTCTGGCAGACAGATCTTTAGCAAAGATTTTGGAGCCCTGGTTCCGCTTGATCGCTTCTTCAATACGAGCTGTATTGAAGTTGTGCAAGTCCCGCCGCATGCATTTAGAGATCTGTCTGTTCAGTTGCCTATACGCTGTCAAATCTGCTGAAGACTGCAGCTTCATTCCCCGTCTAACAGCTATGAGATTAAGAGTGTGATCGGAGAGTTTTTGTGGTCTTCTGCGGCGATTTTCCTACCTTCAGCTCACCGTTCTCTCTTGTTGCGTTGAAGTCTCCCATTAACACCGTATAGTGGGTTTTGGAGGAATGCATGGCTCTAGATACATCCTCATACATTTCCTCCTCTTCCGCATCGGAATGTGCCGAGGTTGGTGCGTAAACCTGTATGACCTGCAGCGGATACCGTTTGGTTATTCTGATTATAAGATATGCAACCCTCTTCGACACACTCAATCTTTACAACGTTGTTAAAGAGAGACTTGTGACAGATGGTCGCCCTCCTGGTGATAGAACAAGTTGCCGAATTCGAGGATTACCATGTCCTCCCCCCTCTTTTTGGACCTCGGATAGTCCTATAATATTCCAGCGCAACTTGTCTATCTCTTCTTCCAGCTCCAGGATCTTCTCGTCAGTCTTCAGAGTGCGTGCGTTATATGTTGCCAGGTTGAGTAGTCTTAGGTGGCAACCGAACCTCCACCGAAGATTCTTAGCAACCCCTGCCCCGCCGTTACCATGGTCGCCACCGTAACCAGGAATAGCGGAGCCGCCGGGGACTGGGGGCCGTCTCTTCGTAACTTTATTCATGCGGGGTATATTGCCATAGTTGCCACGCTTGGCGAGCGGGTTAGCAACCGCAATTTTTTTTATTGTTGTTTTGCTGTTATCAGTAAGATGCTGCTGCTCATCTTCTGCCTCTGTTTCCCTCTGTCTGTATATAATCTATACATTTAAATTTAATTGAATTTTCTGTCTGTAATGTTGAAATAACTGGCTTCTACTAAGCTCAGGGAGTTAGTTTTTTAGGAGAGGAGGCAAACGAGCATTCGGCTCACATGATGGTAAATGACAACCATCGCCCATTAACAACTACAACACCAGGGGCATTGCAGATACGTTGCCGACCTTTTAAAAAAGAGTAGACTCTTTTCTTCAAGGTCCCTAAGTCGCAACGGTCCGGAAAAATAGCTGGTGGTAGTCGATTCCACAAAGAAGTTGTACGAGGAAAAAACTTCTTGCAAATCGCACAGTGGTGGACCGCCAATCATCCAGATGCTATGGATGGTATCGCGAGTTTTGTCGCATGCAATGGTGAAATTGAACGGCTGGAATTAGTCCGAACAATTCCTCAAAGCACTCCTCGTGTTAGATGCGATAAAATACGCAAAGAGATGCAATATCTCTTCGCAGTACCAGTGAGTTAAGCCGATCAGAAAGAACTCGGTCGCCGACGATTCAAACCGCTCTGCGCTGGATGCGATCAAATGGAAGGAGCTGGCACTAGGCAGCCCCAGCCCAGAGATGGTAACAGTATTCCAAGTGAGGCCGAACCTGCGCCTTGTTAAACAGGTGGTGTGCCGGATTTTTAGAGGCAAATTTGGCCTTCTCTTCCATGTGACCATGAAACTGCACGTCGGTTGATTTATCGACGCTGAGGATTCCAATACTGGCTGAGGCAACAAGGGAAGTGCCCTGAAACTGAGGAGATACGACAAAGAGGTTCTTTTTAGCGGTAAACGCGCAAACTTGCGTCTTCTGGAGATTGAATTGGACTAGATTTAGTTGCCCCCAGTCCGAGACTTTGTTCAGCAAAGTCTCGACTTCAGACACAAATTTATTCCGGTACTCGGCGACGTTTTCCCGAGAGATATTGGCACGGCCGGTATATAAAGCATCACCAGTGCTGTCATCAGCATAGCAATTAATGTTACCGGTCTGCAACATATCATTGATATGCACAAGTAACAGTGTTGGTGATAGCACGCAGTCTTGTGGTACACCAGCGTTAATGGGCTTGTAATCAGAGCATGTACCGTCTACTACGACCTTGATACTCTGCAAAAAAACTGGTGATCCAATTGCACAATTTCTCGGAAGCCCATAGGAAGGACGCTTCGAAAGAAGCTCTTTATGCCAAAACCGAACGAAGGCCTTCGCTATGTCCAAACTAACGGCCAACGCCTTCCCTCTGGACGCTACTGCCTCCGCCTATCTATGAGTTAGGTAACCCAGAAGATCACCAACTGAGCGACCCCGATGGAAACCGTACTGGCGGTCACTAATCAGCTGGTGATCCTAAAGGTACCGCATGAGCTGGCAATTTATAATTGTTTCCATTAATTTTGCAGTTATTTGAATGCTATTGAGAAATAAATAAACATTGTTAAAATTAATGAAGCTGATCTTTGGAATGACTGAACCGATTGCGATGAAACTGTACGCACAGATAGAAGCAATCAATGCCAGGAGAGATCTAGGCTATATTTTATTTTTTTTGATAAAAAAACAAGAATAGATAAAATAGCAGGTCTTTGATTATCTTAAATCTAAATAACGCCTTATTAACAGACCTTAACCAGGCGAAGGTAGGGCGGGTCGCTAATTTTCAATATATTGTAAATTCTGTCGATAAACTTCCGTCAAGGCGTCCCTTGCCGACTCTGACACTAACTTCTGCAGCATAAAGTATGTTACTCTATCCTCATTCATTCTTTTTACGTGTCCAAACAACCGTAGCATTCCCTTTTTTTTAAACCAAGTCACAATATCTTGCAAACCACACTTTTCTCTTATCACACAATTTCTCGCCCTATCATTCAGAGTCAGCCCTAACATATTTCTTAATGACCGCATTACTGCAGCATTAATTTTAGTGTCACACTTCTTCTGCTACATCAAATTTCACTACCATTAACGTAGGGACTTACACACCTTTGTGAATTACCGTACGTGCCTCTTTGCATTAAACACACATCTTAACACCAGGCGCGATCCGAAGGGGGGGGGAGGGGTCACAGGGGACATGACCCCCCCCCCCAAATCGTACACGTCAAATTACGATGAACCTGTTCGGATTAGACATTTTTATGCCAAAATTTAAATATACAGAAGAAGATCTTCATAATGTGAAGAAAGTATCAGAATGTTATTCCCGTTTCTTGAGTGTTCCTGCTGCCACTCTCGTTACAAAGTATCAGCTATGGATTTCAAAGTGGAAACGGGAGCTCAAAGAAAGACTTTGCTGAAAATTCTAGCAACTCTTCCTATAAGCGGTGCGACATCAGAGAGATCATTTTCTATGCTAAGGCGTCTAAAAACTTGGTTGAGAGCAAACATGTTAGAAGAGAGGCTGACAGGCTTAGCTCTTCTAAATATTCATCCAGAGATCGATCGCCTGAGACGTCTAAATATTATCACCCGATTTGCCAATAAAAATAGAAGACTTCCATTTGTTTTATAGTGTGTGCAATAAAATTGTGTATTGTGCAATAAAAATTGATCCTGCCATTTCGGAGATTAGCCGGAACAAACAGATAGACAGACAGACAGACCAACAGATAGACAAAAAAATTTAACATTTTTTTTTGTTATAAGTACCGTATATACCTTCATATGCATTTAGTAAAAAGATGTTATTTTGACATTACAAACAGACACTTTAATTTTATTTATTTGTATAGATTTACATAAACTACATAATTAATATAAATATTGGCATAATTATTGTCCCTCAAAGAAATTAGCTGTCTTTTATTTTTTAACCCCTATAAAATTAAAAAAAATATATCCAAGGCTAAGTAATAACGTTTCATTTTTAAATCATATAAACGTGAATCACATCTAGGTATTTTTATTATAATTTATTATCTTTTATTAAATTTCCTATGCTTAATTTCTCTCTATGGTCAAAAGCGGTGCAGCAACTAAATAGAGTGATGTCATTATGACATTCTTTTTGATAGATTTTTTAATTATAGCTCCCAAAATTAAGAGTTTATGTAAAATTAGAAAATGTTTAAAAAAAAGGAAATAAAGGAAGCAAAAGGGACACAAGTCCAAGGGAAGATAAAAATAGCAGACCCAAAGTCCCCACCCTGCCCTTGGTTATGCAATTTAGTTCCAACTAACGTACCAAGCCCAGGGGCCACACAATCTGTCTTGCATCCAAAGAAAGATGTTTTTGTTTTAAAGGCACGTTTATGTTCACAATATTCTAATTAGTTTTATTTAGTTGTATGTCCCTTTATTATTGCTAGATGACAGTATTTGCTTCATTGTTACTTATTTTATAAAAAAGCACCCATGGGTCGGCTTGACCAGGGGCGGCTATGACGGACATAATATCAGCTTAATACTGCTGAGATTCGTATGGTTAGTGGGGAAAAGGCATTCTATCTTAATCCTCAAGAGTGACAACGCATCTACATTATGATTCTTAATCGGGGAACTATGTAGGTCTTTGTTCCACAGTATTTACTTACCACCAGGTGGATTGTGTGTCTTTTGTCACCTTTACTCTACAAAAAAATAAAAAAATAACGTTCACATGAAACAATTACTACTTAACGTAAAATTTTAACTTATCAAAGACAACACTGTCAATCAACATCCTATCAGACAAAGGCCATATCTTTATAATTAAGTAGGTACCTATTTAAAAAAAAATTACAAAACAAACTGCACTGACATGGACAAGGCTTTAATTTTTTCACATTTTTTATATTTTTCGTGGTGGTGTAAGAATATCCACTACCCTATATCGACCCTCGGGTGTCATAAGAGGCAACAGAGGGAAACAAACCAGAAAATGGGCAGCAGCGTTTTCCTTAAAACACAAGTAGACAATAAAAACCGTGGAGACCATTTTTACTGGAAAGAGGCATTCCATCTTAGTCCTCACGGGTGACAACGCATCTGCATTTTGATTCTTTATTGAGGATACATGTAGATGTCTATGGGTCACAGCAACCACTTACCATCAGGTGGACTATGTGCTCGTTTGTCACCATATCCTATAAAAAAAAATAGTGTTGATCAAACATGATCTGACCAAGAAATTTTTCGACGGACTTTTCCGAACGACGAAAGGATTTAATTTTATGGATAATTAGATGCTTTAAATACTACTAACAACTTTTGAGATTTGAATAATTAAAGGTTGCCAAAGTTGGGGCAAATGGTGACCGCCGATGTAAATTGGAGCTTGAACTAGTAACACCTAAAGGTCCTGAAAGGAAACCTCTTACCAGAATAGAGACACGGGAAACGCAGTGCGATCCTGATCCAGAACCATGTTGCTGCATGAAACTAAACAAGAAAAGGAAATGAGACGTCGAAAAAAATTCTAAAGAAATATAATTAAAATTAAAAACATACAATAAATCTCTGAATATGCTGAAGAAGTTTTGGCTATGTAAGTTAGTATTAAATTAATTATTTTTTATGTTTAACTTTGTTAGCTTTTAAATTGGGTTAGGTAATATTAAACCAAAATTAAGTTATTCTTCGAGAATATGAACTTTACAATATATCTTGTGAAAATCACAAAATCAGGGTAGCCGCCTGATTATATAGCCGTCGCATGATTTGTTATAATATCACTAACGTGCGCAAGTAAAGTCACCTTGACCTTAAAATACAAAAACGTATCGTCATAAGAGCACTCTCTTCAAAAATAATGTTGCTACAGGCCAAACTCTAAAATCATGTTTCATGATGGAAATAACGACGTTATTTTATAGTTAAATTTAATTTAATTTTAGATACCTGTACACGAATTTTAGATAAGAATATTTTGATAACTGAATTTTAGATAACTGTAACACGAGTATGTTGTAAGTTTAGCATCCTCTGACATGATATTATATCCATCTTACGTATTTGATATGGTTGAGAGGCTACTGAGATTCAATATACTATACAAAATTAAAGAATTAAAAAAAAATTTAGCGTGATTTTCAACAAGCTGTAAGTCCGAGGGAAATGATCATACAGCCAAAACGAAAGTGTCTAGTCTTCAGATCTGGCCATGAAATTTTTTTATCATGTTTCCTACTGGAGTGATCCTAAGAAAACTACCGAAAAAAAAACTATGGTAGTAGCAAATGGTAGTAGTAGGTATGTTAGTTGCAATTGTAAAGACGGAAACATATTTTTAAAAAAACGCGCCTATCAAATCGGTAGCTTAGGAACAGTCCTCAAGTGGCTAAAATTGAGAAATGAAATGAAATGAAATAAAATGAAAACTCTTTAGTTTTAGACGCAATAAATTAAATTTTCGTTTGTCAAATGCCAACATGTGTTATAATCTACTACTAAAACGTAGTAATTATATGCCTACTCCTTTTTGTCCACTACGACAAGTCCAGATGGTGTGGTGTAGTGTGGTGTATTGCAAGTCTTACCAACCTTTTATTTTTTTAAGAACTGATGTGTGCGTTAAAGAGAAGAATAATAAACAAGCAATTTACATCCCTTTTGCTTCTCGCCAAAGCGCAATTCCCAGCAGCAGAAAATAAATACACGCAGCGAATTTACAGCAGTAATGCCTCTTTTACTCATGTGACACTATATTATGCCCAGGATTTAGTTGGAAAGATCTGTTCATCAAAACATAAACACAGACAGAATGCTTATATTTATGAAGCGTCGTTTCTTTTATTTTAAAAAACTTTACCCCTCACTGGACTAGGATTTTCTCCTGTCATTGTGGAAGTTTACATTCATAAATTGCACAAAGGCAAACATCTAGACCCGGAAGAATTCTTTGTAGGACATACAAATACTTTGTTGCGTGCGGGATTCAAACCTGCAGCTCTCAGCGCCGTAACGTAATGCTAAACCACTGCGTCACAAAGCCTCCTACTCGTATAATACTAGGTAAGCAATAAGTAACTGACTGGCTTTTTCCTATAAATAAACTGAATAGCCGTTAGTGGGGTTTCGAGACCCCTCATTTTTGACTCACGGACGACGTATAGATTTCCACCTTAAATGAGGTATACATGATTAAACCTATTATATTAGAGCAACTGAAAGTAGTCATCCTTGAAATTATATTCTTAAATAATATTGTTTTCATTACGCGTAAGACACGCGAAAAGTCCTGAGAAACGCCATTGAAAGAGCCGGTGTCTGTGAAGTTTATGGAGATGGACATCTTTCATAAAATGGCACTTAGGTACCAAGTGTAAATAAGTAAGTTGTAAATTCGTAGTCGTACCGCTCTATTCCCCGAATGATTTATACAACTTACAAATCAGTCAGATTTTTATAGCCGATTAATAAGAAAAACCTTGTAAAATGTCAAATGACTTTATGATAGCCGATTCATAAGGACATTTGTACAAATAAGTATTGTTGATTAATAAGTCGTCGATTACAATATTTGCAGCCATGGCCATGATTTTTAGATAGCGGGAGTGACAACTGGGAAACGCAATAGGTTAATTAAAAGTAACAACTGTTCGTTGCAAATATATATACATATATTTGGTAGATGCCATGCATGGTAGAACCATACTGCAGCTATATTACTGGTATAGTTGTAGCACGAATGGGTCGGCTCGATCGGGGAAGGACCACGCTCTCACAGAATACCAGCGTAAAATAGCAGCTTAATGCTGCTGTGTTTCGTATGGTGAGTGTGAGAACCGGAGACCCTTTTACTGGAAAGAGGCATTCTATCTTAGTCCTCACGGCTGACAACGCATCTGCATTTAAATTCGCAAACGAAGATAGATGTAGATGTCTATGGGCCACAGCAACCACTTACCATCAGGTGGACTGTGTGCTCGTTTGTCACCCTTATTCTATAAAAAAAAAAAAAAAACCTTAAGTGATTTATTGTGATAAAGAGTTTCAAGGGTCAATCGGGCTAGGCTTTTTGAGATTCCACAAAATGGCTCGGGTCCAAATTGTGTACTCTTTGAACCCTCCTGTGCGAGCTTGTCGGCAAGTTCATTGCCTACAATACCCGCATGACCTGGAACCCACCTCAAAATTACCCTGTTGTTACATCCCAGGGCGTTTAGACGGTTCACGCAGTCTCCAACTAGCTTCGAGTTCACTAAGTTTGACGTCAACGCTTAATATAGCTAATTTGGTTGACATAGTGTTTTTGCAGGTTGATTTCCGCACACCGAAGTATGGTGAAAATTTCTACCTGGTAGATAGAGGTGAATTTCCCCAAATTCATACTTAGCTTGAATTTGGGGCGCTCTCCATAAATTCCAAAGCCTACGTCGAGGCCCTTTTTGACCCATCGGTATACCATATAAGGCTATGCATAAAAGTGTATAGTGGACGCATGATATTTGAGATCATGAATAAAAAATTGGTGTTTTCTTCATTGAGTCGAGCAGGGATCTCAATCTGTAGGAAAGCAAGCTCAGACCGCCCTGGGCGTTAATCCTATACAAACTAGCCCTTGTCTAAATAAAGAGCGAGGAGCGTTAGGCATAGAAGTGCATTAAGAGACGCTCCAGGCGACGATCGCATCGCCAGTTGGCATTAAACAGGCAGTCCTATGTTAACTATTAAGCCAGTCCGCAATCGTCTTTTAGTTGGCCTTATTACACCAAACAATGGAGGCGTAGGTAATAATTGTCCTCACTATGCTGCTGTACAGTCATAGGATCATACTGGGACGCAAGCCCCAGATGTTCTCAACCATACGACTGCACGTACCTAAAGCAATTTTTGCCTTATGGCATACGTTGAAAGGTAAGAGCTCCATGTAGTTTTTGGTCGGTTCGGTGTGACTAATTTGTCCAACCGTCTCTCTTTCGTAAAGGGTATTATAACAGTTTTATCAGCAGTTATCTCTACACCAGTTATTTATGGTGTTTAGGGTTTTTTGTATAATTGAAGATAAGGTACTTTGGCAAAAACCTGGTGGTCTTTGCGAGGGATTTTTTTTTTGTTTTTGCCAATCAATGTTATCCAGTGTGTCAATGCGAAGGTCTGACATCTTGTACAATAATTGGTCAACCGCGAGAGTCCAAAGAAGGGGTGACAATACACCTCCATGTGGACAACCTCTCGTACTTGCAAACTCAATCGAAGTTTGAAACAGCGCTATTTTTGCCTTTCTGTTTAAGAGCATCGACTGAACCCACCTGGTGGTCGTGGGGTCAACATTTTTAGATGTCAATCCCCCAACCAGCAGTGATGTGAGGGCGCCCTTAATATCTAAAAGGCACAAGGAGCTATTTCTTTATCCTTCTTTATCCTTCAGCGCTTTTCCGACCCTGTCAATAAAACTGATCAGGGCTGTGCCTTCGCGGTAAGCATGCTGGGTGTAATGTATGGGCCTCATAGCTAGAGCTACATCCCTAGTATATCCATCTATAACCTTTTCCAACGTCTTAAGAAAGGAAAGGCATAGTCCTTTCTACCAGGTAATACTTCTAATACTATAATACATCTAATACTTCTTGACTAGCTCGCGTTATAAAGCTTAACAGGCGATTATAGATGAGAAAATGATAAAGTAAATCACCTCTTTCATCGATGTTAGTGCCTCCCCAGGCTGTGTGGTGAGCATTTGCATCACAACACACCATAAGTACGGCGTTGTGTTTTCGGGCGTACACCGCCACTCGCTCTAACTCGATGGTAGGATCTGAGTTATCTCCGGGAAGATAGGCTGAGCAAATGATTACTAGGAACCCATTCTCCTCGTCCCTGCGGTGAAGGATTTTTTTGAGAACTCTGTATGGAGCCCTTCATTTTGTGCCCTCAACAGCACAGCCGCCTCTTTTGGAGAGTCAGCTTCGCTGTGGGACAAATATGTAATACCCAGTTGAGGCTTAGGCAGTTCGCCCTCAGGTATTATTGAGACCTCTGCCTCCGGCCAGGGTTTCGGTTTTCCTACTTCACACGTGCTTAAATAAGGCAATCCAGTCCTAGCTTGCCTTATTTAAGCACGTTACCAGAATCCAACCTGGCTTGTGGGTGAAACCCGAAAATTTCGGTCCCGCTCCTGGCTGCGCCCCACAGGCTGTCTTAGCGATGGTCTGTGTTAGTGCCCGGTGGACGAGCCGCATCTGCTCGACGCTCATAGGACTCGAATTGCGAATTCCTACACGAGTGGAGCCAACTACGGCACTAAAGCTGAGTTTTTTCTCTCCCGTTGCTAGCTTCACAGCTTTCCTGGGCTGGTCTTTGGGAGACTCCTCCTCAGACTGACTGCGTTTTTTCGCCTTCGGATCCGGCGGAGGGTTGGGCAAAGGAGGGTTGGCCATGGCTTCCTGCAGAAAGAGAGGGCTTCTTTGGCTTCTATCTCAGCTGCTATCAGCCTCCTGTGCCACGTCCGTGCTACCCCACTAAGCTTGTAAGGCCTAGCGAACTTTTTCCGGAAAAATGCGCGGTTCCTGTGGTATAGATCTGGAGCGTAATTCTTTAAATTACATATTAAATTTGTGCGGTCTTAGGGCTAGAAAAAACATTTAGACTTCACGCGGGTGGGCCACGCGCAAAAGTTAAACATAAAATTAAGTTATTTAATTTTTAGAACTCACATTTAAATTTTTCATACATTAATAAATAAATAGGTAATATTAGGTGTCAAGACCACCAATTATTGTAGCTGTAGCTGAGTCTTTGGTGCTCACTAGTGGACGTAGTAACGTATGTATGGTAGACGTCCGTGTGATACCTAGATATTTTTAGAGGTTAGCGATTTCGAATACTCTGTAAATAAAAACTGATAGAGATCTCGATACTCTATGAATAAAACGTCAAATCACTAAGAAATTATTAAATGTTTAATATTGTCAAAATTTTCAAAAAATTTTCGTAATTTAATCCACATTTTAAAATAAATAATGGCAAATACCGCTGAAGCACCAAAAGCTCGCAAGCCATATGAAGAAATTGGCGCAATATTCAATGGAAATGAGGTAATTATAATAATAATAATGATTATATCGCATAAGTAGAAATAAGGCAATTACCATAAGCCTCTCCTTTAGAGAGTACGCTACAACAAAATAAGAATTTTTTCCCGTATACGACCAATAGGTAAGGAAATTTGTAAAGTTTTTTGGGGACACGATATTTAATAATATCTTAAATACTTCATGAGCTGACCAGTCCATAAATAGGCCACAGTTGAACTTTGCCTCTTCTATTTGTATGTTTTCGCTTACCGTTTTGCACTTTTGATATCTTTTGTGATATAAATGAAATAGTGATACGGATAGTATATATTATATTGGAGGCCTCAAAATCTTCAGGGCATTTCGTCGTTCAAAAAAATACAGGCGTTATATTTCCTGTGCATATATTTTACTATCTTAATGATTCGTCTTGTCAATTTGTCAAAAAATCAACACACAACTTTTTCGGAGTCAAACAAAAGTGCATCCACTGTTGTGATTCGATTTTCCTCCGAGGTTTTTTACTTAACTCTCAGAGGTGATATCAATCATCATACCAATAGCCTCCATTTTTAAGTTGGCTGCAGGTGTCCATGGCCTGCGTAGGTGCGTGTGCGTAGGACTGTGCCTGCATTCACACACTTACACTATAATCCTGTATGTAATCTACACCGGTGGCAACTATGGCAAAATCCCTCCTATGAAGCAATCTATGGGGGAGGACTATGTTTAGCAGTGGACTTTTATAGGCCGTAATATAGATGGGTAGATGGAGGTAGCGATCGCAAGAAAGATTTTACTATAATTTGCTATGAACTTTGCAAAGGCGTTATTGAATTACCACAAATTCGATACCTGGTAGAGTCATACCACAGCTCTATTATGGATGCAGCACGTCGGCTCCTCCGAGGAAGCACCAAGCTCTCACATAATACCAGGGTGAAATAGGCCAATGTTGCTGTATTCCTTATGGTGATTGTAGAGAACCGAAATGCCTCGTTTCCAATAAAAAGGTTATTTATTGGAAACGAGGCATTTCATCTCAGTCCTCAGGGGTGGCGACGCATCTGTATTTTGATTCTTATTAGAGAATTTGAATTTGAATTTTTTTTTATTAGAAGGTGGTCTTTGTGCTCGTTTGTCACCCTTATTATATAAAGCATATAGCACAGAGTTGTAAATCAAAAAGCGTATATTATTTTATTTATGTCCTTCTTATGCTTCCCTTGTTAGATATGGGACTTTCAGGAATGTGTTAACTGCATTTGCCTTAATTAATTACTACTAATTTATTAAGACAAATGCAGTTAGCACATTCCTGAAAATTAATAAATATTTACCGATACTCTTCTCGCTTAGCAGGGCGAGTAGGTGCGGGTAGAAACAAAGCTCGCGTTTCGGGATTGCATTTTTAAAGGATATACTGCCAGACACTTGCCTTATCCAAAAGCTTTCCAGAGAAAGGTCTGGACCCAGTTGTGGGACGTATAAAGGCTCTGCTTGTTCTTTAATGAAAGAGCATGGCGATTTCCTGCACTTGTCTTTATTTTTCAGGTTAAAATAAGAGTACCAAAAAGCACTTCAAAACCACCAAAATTAACACCGTCTCAGCTCAAGCTGCAGCAGCAATGCACGTGTGATGATGGCCGCTCTATCTGCTCGGAGACTTGCGGCTTTCCAGGTCAGGAAGCGGAAACTTGCGGCTTTGAACGTCGACGAGGCAACATGCTTAATGTTCAAGTATTAACAAGTTTTCTATACACAATCTATAAATTGTTGATTAATACCACCCAGATTACCTCATGGGGGATTTTGTCACAGTTGCCCCGCTTGGCAGGCGGGTATGTAACCGCAGTTTTTAATAATTTTGAATTGTGATCAGGAATATTCTGCTGCTCATTTCATGTTTCAGTTTCCGGGACGATATGGGGTGGATATTTTTACACACCCACTGTTCGGTTCTACTATAATTACTTAAATTAAACGATGAAAACTGATCCGTTACCGTTACAGTCTATTAAATTCCACTGCTGAACATAGGCCTCCCCCATAGATTGCTTCATAGGGGGGATATTTACCATAGTTGCCACGCTTGGCAAGCGGGTTGGCAACCGCAGTTTTTATTTTTAGTCGTTACTAGGAAGACGCTTCTCCGAATCTCCAGATTTGTTTCTCTCAGTCGCCTCTTACGACACCCACGGGATGATATGGGGTAGTAGAAATTCTTACACCGCTACCACTCGGTACATAAAAATTTAACACCGCAATTTGATTGCTTGAAAAACTAAACTATATTATTATATTACACCAATATACAATACAACCTATACATTATTTTTTGATGAGACCTAGACCGCTGTGTGTGGGTTGTGGTGTGGTTCCTCAGGGGTCTATTCTCAACTTACGCCCGGTATCTACGGGTATGCAGTCGACAGCTCAAATCTCAAATTTCGTACTGCAGACAGTCTCCGAATGTGGTCAGTTTAGGTAGTTGATTCGACAACTTCCGCCAACATCGGATGATGCGAAATTCGGCGAAATTATCAAATTTTAACATAATCTCTATAGCTGTCATTATATTGTAACTTGCATAAGCAAATTCCTTTTATTGGCAGGTTCCTGACGATATCTGTGAGGCACTAACCAACCGGACGGCAGTCAACTCCGAGCTCGTATACAACATGAGGGAGGGTCATGACAATTTATGTAAAGTATGCAATGTTACACCCAAGGACGCTCCTAAGGGTGTTCAGGCACAGAAGGTGCTACATCCTGACAAGGACGTATTTATTCTAAAAATTGGGAAGCAGACTGATGAACCTAACCGCACTGGAAATATAGAAGTAAGAATTAATTACACTAACTCTCTATTCTACTTTCTTTTAATAATTAAAAGGAGCAAGAGAAGATCGAAAGCTAACAATTATTGTAGTTAAAAAGTGCGCAACACATGAAATTAAATCTCTTTCGTTTTCGAAGTAAGTGACTAAGATTTTCTTTGTTAAACGTATAATTTTTAAGTCTGCCACGGTTTCAAAATGAGGTTGGAAAAAAGATGTTTTTAAAAATGTATGTCTCAATTATGAAATTATTTAAATTATATTTTAATTACACAATAAATATATGTATCATACAATAAATATAATAAACGAGCACAGTTTACCTTATGGTAAATAGGTGATGTGGCTTATAGTAATTAATATGTATATTCTGTGCTTTTAGACAGTTATCAGACAACACCTTTCCTCAATTCAAAGAATCAAAATATAGATGTTGTCATCACTGAGGACTGCGATAGTCGTCAGAAACCAAACTAAACACAGCAGCAATATGCTTCTATTCTTCGCTGGCATTGCGTGCGAGCATGGTCCTTTGAGCCGACCCATTCGTGCTGTGGCCATAATACAGCTGCCGCCTAGCTCATGTATTATGATATTGCACACTATTTTGATAGTGTTCAAACTGAGTCTTGTAAATACCACAATTTTTCTTGGAATCACACTAGACGTAAAGCTACAATGGAGCTCCCATGTATCAAAACTAGCAAGCAGACTTAGTTCTGCAGCATATGCTGTAAAAAAGATTAGAAATCTTACCAGTGTTGAAACAGCTAGACTAGTTTACTTTAGCTATTTCCATAGCATAATGTCGTATAGTATTTTGCTATGGGGTCACGCAGCTGACACTGAAGTTATATTTGTTTTACAGAAGAGGGCCATAAGAGCAATTTATGATTTAAAGCCTAAAAAGCCGCTGCGACAAAAATTTAAGGAAATTAATATATTAATTTTGGCCTCTCAATACATTTATGAAAATGTAATGTACGTACACAAAAATAAAAGTAGTTTTACAAAAATAAGAGATATTCATTCTGTAAATACTAGGAACAGACACAAGCTAGTAGTACCAGTTACTCGACTCCATCGAGTCAGTAATTCATTCTTGGGGCGATGTATACGCTTTTACAACAAAATCCCAGAAAATATGCAAAATTTGACCTGCTCAAAGTTCAAAAACTTTATTAAACAAAGTTTGTATAAAAAGGGTTATTATAATATTAAGGAATTATGGATGATAATAACCCTGGGAATGAGTGATCGCTACCAAGCTATTTCTAATTTGTTTTGTGTTGTTAATTGTGTAACATACATGATTGTAAGCTGTTATTTAAAAAAATATCCCGCTGGGTATCTTGCTGGTTCTTCCCAGGACAGAGGTTTTTTTCGAACCAGTGGTAATTAAACAAAAGAGTGACTTTCAATAAGTATTATTTATAATCTATATTGAATAAAAAAGTTTCTGTTCTGTTCTGTTCATACGCGGAGCGGATGAAAATTTCAAAGCTTAAGGCATGAGTTACGATACATTGAATAAAACGCCGTTTTTTTTATGGGGTTTTTCGTGTTTAATCGCGCGTTCAAATATAAGAAATCATTACCTACTCACGATACATATGAATACAATATTTTAGTCTACTTCAAGTTATTTCTTCGTTGAGAGTAACTTTTTATTTTATTAAAAAATGTGATATGAAAAGTAAGCAGTGAAGCGAGATTGGAGGAGAAAAGATATAGGGAAAGGAATAACGACACGAGGACGGGTAACACAGATTATAAAAAACACACGAGCATTACAAATTTGAACCCTTTTAAATAAAACATTTTACCTTTTGTATTATCATCGATCAATAATTTAAGGTAGCGTCTTTCTGTTCAAAATGTTTTGCCGCCTCAAACTAAACCCACTATTGAATTGAATGAAGATCATATTATTTTGTTACACAAACTTTGACATTTGTTCTCATGATTAATAGAATATATATTACTTGGACAAAGTATTATGTATGATAATTTATCCGAGATAATATATTACATGATAAATAGAAGAGAATAAAACAAAATAATTTTTATTCAATACATATCACAAGAATTATATATTGAATGTCATTTATGCTTTTACCACTGGTTCGGAAAAATACCTCTGTCTTGAGAAGAACCAGTAAGAAATCAAGCAGGATTTTTAGACATTAATTTACAATAATATAATATATTGTCCAATTAAATAATACAAATGCCGTTCAGACCGAATTTCGGTCACGGCAACCAGCCTCAACGGAGACTAGACATCTGCGCAGGACAGGATAATCGTGCCCGAGTGTATTGTACTGTCTATTCTTCCCTCTCCTAGTCCGATGGGACGGTGATCCAATCCGACAGAACCAACGGCTTTACGTGCTTCGCGAGGCACGGGGATGAAACACCGCCAATTTTCTGATTTCAGGCAGCTACTGAAAATTATGTGACAGAAAAACCCAATACCTAATTTTGGCCCCGGAATTCAAACCTGAGACCTCATGTTCGGCATTCGCGTTTATGACCACTAGACCAATAAGGCAGGTAGACAAATAAATATGAAAACATCAGCATGGTAGCGATCATCTCATTCGCAACTTTTTTAAACAACGTTTACTTCTTTATGATAGATAAGTTTAAAAACGAAAACTCATAATTTTTATAGACAAGTTTGTTGCAAAAATTACGATTTAATAGTTATAGTGGAATCATGGTTGAACTCAAATATTTTTTTAGAAGAACTTTTTGATAATAGATATACGGTTTACAGAACGGATAGGGAGGGTTCTGGATTTCATAACAACAAAAAGGATGGTAGAGGCATCATAGTCGCCGTAAATAATAAATTAAAAGCGAAAAGAATGTTGTCCTTGGAGATTAAATGTGAGGATTTGTGGCTAAATTTGGTGGTAGCATCTTCTAAGTCAGTGCGTCATATAGCATTGTGTGCCGTTTATTTGCCCCCTCCGGTTAGTCGCAGCGTACTTGAACATTTTCTAGACAACTGTAATTCAGTTTCCGAAAATAACCTCTCGATGATTATTGTAGGTGACTTTAAGAAACATTAATTGGCAAATGGTTCACAATAATTGCAGTAGTTATGTGGTTTGGCTAGTAACCTGGTTGATTTTGTAAGTTTACATAAATTTTCCCAATTAAACAACATCACCAACAATAAAAATGTTATTTTAGATTTAGTTTTAACGGATATTCAGATGTGCACAGTTTCTAAATCAACTAATGTCCTCAGCAAAATTGACAAACAGCACCCCCCTTTGGATATAGTACTTTCTCTAACTGTAGATAAAAAGCTTCCGTATAATATTAACACAAAAAAATTTAACTTCTACAAAGCTGACTACGACTCAATCAAAGATCACTTATCAAAACTACACTGGATTGAAACTTTTAGACATCTAACAGATGTCAATAATATAAAGGTTTTGGAAAGAAAGGACGTTACCCTGCATGGTTTGACGGTAAATTAATTAGTAGGCTAAAAGAAAAGAATAAACTTCGAAGGCGTTATAAATTATAGGGAAACCCGCGCGACAAATTGGAACTTGAAATTGTAAGTAAGCGTTGTGAAGCTTTGGCTATTGACAGGTATAACTTTTACATTAAGAAATTGGAAAAGGATCTTATTTCTAACCCAAAACTCTTCTGGACATTCGTTAAAAGTAAGCGTGGGGGAAAAGGGTCCTATCCTGCTACAATGAGTGACGAGATCATTACTACATCTGACGGCCCTACTATATGTATAATGTATGTTTGCCAAGAACTTTTCGTTAGCGTATAATGATAATAACTGTCGCAGTAACAACGTGTGTGAACGATATCATCACCCCTCATTAAATGCTATTAATAATTACTGTCAGACTGTTTTTGCATCGGTGATTACAGAGGAAACGCTCCTGAGTAAGCTACAACGGTTGGATCGATCTAAAGGGGATGGGCCAGACGGCATTCCACCGTTTTTTATAGAGCTGTGTGCCCCCATGTTAGTCACCCCGCTGTGTTACATATATAATATATCATTACGCACTGGTATATTTCCCAAACAATGGAAAGAAGCTAAAGTGGTACCGATATACAAGTCTGATGATGAATTTTTGGTTAGCAATTATAGACCTATCTCGATCTTGTCTACTTTTGCAAAGATCTTTGAGGCTGTAGTATGTCCCTCAATTCAAAATCACCTTAAGCTTTACATTAAAGATAATCAGTATGGATTTGTTGAATCCAGGTCTACATGCACTAATTTAACAAGCTTTGTTGAGAATCTGGCCCAAGCATCCGACCGTAAACAGCAGATCGATTTCCTGTATACTGATTTTAACAAAGCTTTCGACAAAGTGCCTCAAGATATCCTGCTCAATAAACTGTTATGGGTTTGCTGGTTCTTTTTTAACATGGTTGTCATCATATCTAGAGGATCGGACTTTTTACGTTGTGGTCAACGGCTTTCGATCTGATAATTTTAGTACAACCTCAGGTGTGCCACAAGGATCACATCTTGGCCCTATCCTTTTTAACTTTTTTATTAACGATATGTATGCCGATGACCTTAAATTCTTAAGACATATAAATTTAATAGAAGACTCAATATTATTACAAAGGGATCTGAAAAATCTTATTGATTGGTGCAGAGACAACCGAATAACACTAAATCCGAAAAAATGTCAACACGTCAAATTTACCAGAAAAGTAAACCTTATTTAATTTAATTATAAAATAGATGAGTATATTATTCAAGATGTCAAGGTTATAAAAGATTTAGGGGTTACTTTTGACAGGAAGCTGCAATAGAATTAGTTGCCCACAGTTACTGAACTCGTTTGACTTTAGCGCACCTTCAAGATATCCGCGTTATCCGATAGCACCACTGAGACCACCAACCCGCAGAACCGTTCTTGGCTCCAACTCTCCATTACCCAGACTGTGTAAGCTGCTAAATAGCTACAAACACAGAGTTGACGTAAACTTTGATTCCATTTACAGTTTCCGCAAAAAGATTGTCGACAGTAGTATGACTAGTACTTAATTTCGTGCAACCAGCTTGTGTTCTCTTTTACCATGCGCATAAACAATGTTTTTTTTTTTCTTTTAAAATTGTTAACTTTATTTATTAAATTCAAAACCCACTTAAGTTATTATTATATTGCATGCTGTGTTTACTAGTAAGTAGTCACTACACTTAGCATAAGAAACTTTTCTGTTATTTAAGATTGTTATTGTGTAAGTTGACTGTTAATAAGCCACACGAATAAAATAAAATAAAAAATAAAAATAAGTTCTGCATTTTTGCTTGGATTTTGTTGCAAAAGCGGAATACATTACCCTTTAAAAGAATTACTGACTCCCTGGAGTTGAGTTACTGATATAACTAGCTAAACTGTGCTTGTAGTATTTTGGTAATATAACATACATACTTACATCACTTCACTATTTTTAATAAAGGTGTTTTTGCTTTCGTTTTTGTGCACATAATATGCTTCGAATTTAGGTTATGAATTGTTCTTATGGCTCTTCCCTAAGATAATTTCTATATTAGTCGCATTAACCCATAGCAAGATTCATTACATTATGTTATGGAAATATTGTTTATGGAAGTATTGTATTTAATTTTATACTAAGATGGAATATCAGTAATATTCTATTCCTAAGATGGAATATAACTAATATTCCATTTCAGTACTCAAGACTACTTTCACTTCTGCAATTTTCTTTATTATTTATTGGATGCAGTTGTTCATTCATGGACTACTATTGTCATTACTATCAAGGTTAAATGCAAACTTGTATCTTATTAAATATGAGTGTTATGAGATATGACTGACCTTTAATTGGAAAAATACCGTTTCGTCTGCTCATTTTATTATTTGGATCACGACAATTGACAGTCTAATAACGCGATCACAGACCAACTAGGGTTACGTAGTGTAATATAATTTATTTGTGATCATTGATCAATCAGCTGATTGAATATCTAACGTGAACGCGAAACTCACTCTATTTTTAGGTAGAATTGGTGACTCCTCGTGCACCGGGAAAACCAATGCCTGCCACACACTGCTGTAAACAAATACAATGTGAGGAAGAGGACATTCCATTTTGCATGCCATGCAGGACTTGTCGCGTTCCTGTACGGAGGAAGAGAAAGATCAGGCGTGCTCGATATTGCACATAACAATTCTTAATTGAGCTTTTAATAACTAACGATTATTTTATTATGTTTTTGATTTGAATTATAAAAATAAAATAATTTGTACCTATTACCAAGCCTCTTTTATTATATACATACTCTTTTATAATATAGATTATTATTGTATTTTAATCTTACACTGACTAAGCTTCTCGTTTGGGCAATTTATATTTCTTTTTTCTTTTTTTGTAGATACTAGTAATGCTATTAAACATTACTAATATACCCTTTAACCACTTCTGGTAAGCTTAAAATGCTTGTGTTAGAAGTGGTTCACGACAGTAGTCGAATGGCGGATTTGAACCCACAACCTTTCGAGTTCACGGTCCGCACCCCGCCATTAGGCTACTGGCGCTTCAAATATTATTATATGCATAGAAATAAAATTTAGGTGTGTGTCTGTAATATCAAATTAACTGACTTTGATGGAGCTCAGGCTAGTAAGACATGAATAACCTATTTGTAAATATGTTGTCTGTCTGTCAGGGCTAATTTTTGAAATGGCTCAACCAATTCTAATGAAACATCACGAACAGATAAAGAGCAATGCAAGCGCCAGCAGAGTGATCTAAGCAATTTTTTTGATGGAATGGAAAATTGATAAAATAAATGGTCATTGATGGTTATTTAAAAAAATCTAAATGATGCCACATATTGGATTCTATCCAAGCGAAGCCGGGGCGGATCCCCAATATAGAATAAATAAATGAATATCACTATATTGACACTTTAGAAAAACAAATTTACATAATATTAACTAATGAAATAATCTTAATTAGTTGTATGTATTCGGAAGTGACTCAGCTTTTGCTTACACGGGGATATGAGTAGTTTCCAAACAAAGTGCAAAAGGTATAGAAATAAAATGATATTAATAGACTACTAAATATAGAAATTCAATTATTTTAGTATACAACACAATACATACACAACATATAGAGTCGAGGAAAAAGTTTCTTCGTATTTTATTAACTAATTCAAGACATTTTTTTTTTCAAAGTTTACATTTAATTATGATATATATGTGCTATTTTGTTTGATAACTTGTTTTCATCTTGTAGGTAGTAACATAATAATTCGAAACATGCTAGTCGTAGCCATAATCAACTCTCCTGCAGTAGTAGGTAGTGATTCCGAAGGCAGGCGTTTAAACAATGCCTGGTAATAGTACGTCAGTACGTATAGCCTTGTAATTCTGCACTGTTTGTGGGTAAGTTTTGATTAGGTGCAAAATATGAACTAAAATTTTGTTACAAAGGTATTATGGCAGCTTTTTATGCAAGGGAGAAACAGTCAACATTTTTTCTACATACTACTAACTTTACCCTTAACGGGCGAGGCGCTGTCAACCGACTGATGGCGATCCATCCATCTAAAATATGTTGAACCTATTACCCACAGAATGTTGATGAGGGGCGGAATCACCAGTGCGAGGTTAACCAATCCGCCTGCCCTGCCTGGTGAGATTGGCCAATTGATCCAAGCTATATATGCCACTTGCGGAGTTTCTTTTGCCGTTTCCTCTCCTCTGAGGAACCTCTAACCCCATTTTACAACGGTATTAGACTTGAAAAGAAATGATATATCAAAAACGAAATTTTATTTTCTTACGCGCATTTCAACTCCTAAAATGCTTTGTTATTTAAAGCATTATTTCATATGGGTGTTAATTATGGAGACTCCAAAGCTCAAACTTTATTATTTAAAATAATCTAATCGTGGCGTTTACGTGATTTTGATGTAAAAATTAATATACAGCGCGCGGGCGACAGTCAAGTTTCACTCAGCGTTAAGGAAAATTCTCAAGAATGGCAACTATTCAGATAAACTTAAAACATTATCGAAATGCCATAATTTCATCCAAATCGTTAGAGCCGTTTCCGAGGAGCCAATTAAATATGTACATATATATTTACCCAAGATTGCTCGTTTTTAAAGTATTAAGATATTCGGCGATAAGAGCTCCGTCTAGATTGGTATTACTGATACCTACTTATTTCTGCCGCCAATTTGCATTGCAATGCACCAACTGCTGTTATCGATATGAACTTGGAACTTACAACCTACAAAGTAATATAAAAAAATGACATTGTAAATTATTATGTAGTACTAAGTGAGCACTCAGTATTGGCGAAGGTTGACTACTATATTTATCGGAAGATTCTAGTTCTCTTTGCAAATATTTTTGCCCTTTTACGAACTGTGAAATTCCACGGAAGTCATTTGAAAGTTAACCTCACGCTGTTCTATTAATTCCACAGTTTCTGACAATAATTTGTTCTGTTAAATAAAGTCTAGTCAACAAGTTCAAAAACGTGTTAATTATTGTTCCCGCTCTTAAAAATATGTGCGATAGCTCATTCGAATGACGTCTAGGAAAATGTATCTCGAGGATTTATTATCACATAAAAAATTTCAATTATTATTAACAAAATAAGATGAAAAAAGATATTTAGTTTTTCTTTAATAACTCAAAAACTATTAATATTTAAGAACTTTGAGAAAAGATCATTAAAGAGGAGGAAATTTCAATAAAAAAGTCCCGACTCCCGGAATTCTATCTTCAATATTTATAAATCGTTACATAACAAATTTAAAAAAAAATTATATCGACTTTTCAAAAGGTTATACGATTGTTAAATCACTATTTTTTTCCAATCTGTTTAAATAATTTACCCATAAATGTTTTACTTCTTGGAGTCCTTATATACATACTTAACAAGATCACGCGATAAAATTTGATTAAAGTTTTATATTTTAAAGTTGGAAAAATTTACTTTGCCAATATCCGCTCAATAAAATAAAATGATGTGTCTTACCTAGTTTGAAGAGCACCTCCCGCCCTCCCTCAATTGCGTGCACTATCCCCGTCACCACTAATCCCAGCACCACTACTCCCACTACCACTACACTAGGATTCTATTGAGCGGATATTGGCAAAGTAAATTTTTCCAACTTTAATATAATGGATTTCCGCAAAGTAACGCCTGATTCTATTAATTGTTTTATATTTTGTTTGTTGTAATTTTTTAAGTGAACAAAAAGTGAAATATTTAAAAAAAATGTTAATTTTATTTGTAAATGTAAATTATATTGCTATTTTGAAAAATCGACAAAAAATATTTTTCCAACGGGGCTTTGTTTATTCAAGTGTTTTGATGATACCATAATTTTTTCAATTTTTTTATTAATATTTAGTACTATAAAAAAATATTTTATGTGATATTATACTGTCTTCAGCGGCTATGCGCTCTAGCGGTAACGAGCAGTCCTATTTTCAGCGCTAAAGTTCTTAAATAGTTTTTGAGTTATTAAAGAAAAACTAAATATCGTTCTTTTCATCTTATTTTGTTAATAACATACATACATAAACACTCACGCCTGTCACCCAGAGGGGTATGCAGAGACTACGGACTTCCATTTGGTACGATCCTGACACACTCGTCCGTTAAGGGTAATAACAATAAAAATTGCAATTTTTATGCCAATGCTTAACTACTATCCCACATGATGGTAAGTGGTGATTCAGCGAGAGATGGCAAGGCGCACTGACTACTAAATAATCGTAAAATTTTAGCACTCTACATTTGCGGTCTTCCTATTTGTGTTTCCTTCAAAAATTAAATGGACCAATTATTATTTTGCCGGTGGAGTATGTTAAGCGTTAGCTGCGACGCTGAGGGGCCGCGGGTTCGACTCCCGCACTGAACAAGAGTTAGTATCCATGTGGTAATAAGGTTAAATTATTAGATAAACGGTAATAGCATTCTCATAATAAATAAGCAAATATTGTTAAATATATACAGAGCAGTATAGATACAACAAACATATTATTGTTCTAATGGGTAATTCTTGTCACAGGCTATCAAGTTATATTCTTAGCGGTCGTTGAATTGAAATTATCGGCAAGTGCAAACGATGCAGTATTTTTAGCAATTCCATAGACATGATGTCTCGCGAAGTTCGATAACCTTTTTATATAGGTGGGTGGGCACAAGATTATGTGCATGAAACACGATTTAAAAGAAGCAGATTATTTTATATTTTCTAGTAAGGGTGACAACTAATTATGTAGATACGTCTTAGTAATCTATAGATACGTCTTTCTACTGAGCACCGGCTACTTTTTAATTTTTGAGAGGGTTAGGGAGCAGTTAGTCCGACGAGCTCCAGTTGGTATACTTCATTTTGTTAATATAACAAAATAATTTATTTCTTAAACATGCAGGATTCCTCATGATGTTTTCCTACACTGCCAAACACATGGTAAATTAGTACTTAAAATTGAAATTAACAATTCCATTCCTGACGGCAGGGATCAAACTGAGGTTACTGAAATGTACGCCCTGAGCTTAGCCCCAGGTGAGAGCTGGAGCTGCCACGGTTCTATTGGTGTTGGTATTATTACAAGGTGCGTCTAAAATTCGTTGCTCCCCCCGTTGTTCCCGAACCCAGCGTCGTGTGGTATTGGTCTGTGAATAGAATGTCAATAATTGGTTGATCTCTGCTGCAGGGCGTGAGATGAAGACATTATCATTAACAATAGTACTTCACCGTGTAGTGGCGGTGTAAGAATATCAACTACACCATATCGTCTCGTGGGTATTGTAAGAGGCGACAGAGGAAACCAAAACAAGAGATAGGCAGCAGCCTCTTCATAATAACAACAAAAAATTAAAAATACTACGGCAGACAGCCGACATTCATCCGCAAGTATCCACTTGTACTTGTTCGATATTGGCTGGGATTTTGATACTTATTTCTTTGATTCAAGGACATCCAATAAATCTCTTGGGATATATAAACTACAAATATGTTATTTTAATTTTTTATCTATTATGTTTAAATGTGACATGAAAACTACTGAACCAATTTTGGTGCAGATTCCACTGTTCGAATGCTAAAGCTTTAGTCCCACTAAAGCTTACTTATTCATCATCATCATTAGCCTCCCCCATCCGCCTTATATTTACCATAGTTGCTGCACTTAGCAGGGAAAGATGCTACTGCTTTTCGTCTGTTTTATTTCCCTCTATCGCCTCATGCGGCACACTCAAGTTGATATAGATAAGAGTAGTGAATTCTCTAACGCCTCCACTACACAGCACAAAATATTGAAACAAACAAGGTTAAGATAGATTTTAAATCTAATTATAATAATATCCTCCAGACCGAATTCCGGTCACGGCGGCCAGCCGCATCGGATACACCATCTGCGCAGGACAGGGGATTAGTGCTCTATTCCCTCACTCTCATAGTCCGATGGGACGGTAAACCAACACGACCGGAGGAGATCAGGCACGGGGGTGAGACACCGACAACTTCCGGACTCCTGGCAGCAACTAAGAATTTTTTGACGGAAAAATTCAATAACTGTTTTTTTGACCCGACCCGGGATTCGAACCCGGGACCTCATGATCAGAGGTTGCGTTTTGCAGCCACTAGACCAACGAGGCAGTCAAAAATCTAATATTACCCGACACTAACACAATATAACGTTTAACCAGAAGGGAATTAATACGCAAAAGCACAGTATTGATTCTAAAGTTACGAGTACGTTTACTATTATGAAGCTTATTGACTCAAGGTTAAAACTGTGATTAACTAGAACGGCACTTAAGCAGAAAAAGTACTGAACCGATTCTAACGCGACTTTCAGTGTAGGTATTCGAAAGCTTTTAGGCTCAAGGTAAAAAATTGTGATAACTTGGCTTCATCGGAGGATTATCCTTAAGGAAAACTAGGTGTGTGCCTAGGGGCGCAAGGTTAAAAAGGCGTGCGCAAAAAAATTTAAAACGAAAAAAAATTCGTCTGTTTGATTACTCCTACATCGCCTTCACTCTCTTATCACATTTTTCATTTACGCCCACCTGTTAAGGGTACTCGTGTCCTAATTATTTTGCAAATATAAACTATATCATAATTATTATAAACTATAATATAGTTTATTTGCAAAATGAGTAGTTATAATTTATAATATATGGCCGCTAGAGGGGCGCCGATGAGGTGCTAGCCTAGGGCGCTGTCGATATTGCATGCCTTAAGCGTAAAGCGCGTAGGTATGTTCTACTAGCGCCTAAAAATCAAGATTCCAACGTTTTGTCGCATAAAATCGTATCTAACAATCTAAAAAGTACATTGTCAGAAAGATAAATGATTGTTGAACTTATTTTTTTTAAATGTATCAATTGCTATTTTTACATAAAAATGTGGTTTTAGTGGCTTATGGTGTAGATTTATCAAGTCCGCATGGAGGGGTAAACACGATAACTTTTGAAAATATCAATTGTTCAACTCAATGTATTTTTAAATTCTTCATCTATCATGTGGCAATGTAAATGGCAGTTTAATTTTGTTTTGTTTAGTTATAATTAATTGTTTTCGGCTGAAAAATCCCGAAATTTTCGGTGTTTTGAGCAGCTTTGTATTAATTTATTTTAATAAATACATCTTGCCTCACTCTGGGCCACAGAATACTTTTTTACTCCGGGCTCAGCTGCGGTAATAAGTGATCGTTTATTTACAGCAGTTTGTGCTGAAAAATATCGATCGCTGTAGAAATACAAAATATTCCAAAAAACAAATTTGATACATACTTGACCAAGGTAAGATATTATTATTATTTTTATAATCACAGATCTTTGTTACAATATTTTGTTTCGCTAAAAGTACGCAGGATTTATATATAAATATATATAAATCCTGCGTACTGCTCGTTTTGTTAGTTATGATGAGACCTTACCTCCGGACAGTGGCGGATTATCCTTAAGGCAAACTAGGCACGTGCCTAGGGGCGCAAGGTTAAAAAGGCGCTCGCGAATGTTTTTAAATGAAAAAAAATCGTCGTATTTGATTACTCCTAAATCGCTGTTACTCTCTCATCACATTTTTCTTTATTATATACCCTGTTAAGGGTACTCGTATCCTAATTTTTTACAATTATTAAACTATATTATAAATTATAATATAGTTTATTTGCAAAATGAGTAGATTTAATTTATAATAGATATAATATGGCCCCTAGAGGGGCGCCGATGAGGTGCTAGGCTAGCCTAGGGTGCAGTCGACATTTAATCCGCCTCTGCCTCCGGACTTGATAGAGTGACCTGAAAGAGTACTTCGATGAATGCTACTGGAACTCCTCGAAGAGTAGAACTAGGTGTGCCGAGTTTGGCCTCGTTTTGTTAGTTATGATGAGACCATACCTCCGGACTTGAAAGAGTGACCTGAAGGTGTACTTCGATGACTGCTACTGGAACTCCACGACGAGTAGTAATAGGTGTGCCGTATTTAGGCTCGTTTTGTTAGTTATGATAAGACCTTACCTGCGGACTTGATAGAGTGACTTGAAGGTGCACTTTGATAACTGTTACTGGAACTCCTCGACGAGGAGAACTAGATGTGCCAGTTTGAGCTCGTTTTGTTAGTTATGAATAGACCTTACCTCCGGATTTGACGGAGTGACTTGAAGGTGTACTTCGGTGACTGCGACTGGAACTCTTTGACGAATAGAACTACAATTTACATTATTTTTAATTTTTTCACTATCATATTATGAGCATTATGAGTCGCGCACTTTTGGATTTTCCAAACCTTTTTTAATTGAAGTTTGACATAAAATTATCGGAAAGTTGGAAGTATAGTAATAAGGTTATTAGTGAAAACTTGTGTGTATTTAAACTACTTTAAAAAAATTGGTATAATCATGTTACCTATACGTAATTTATTTAATGCGCTTAAGGCATGCATAATTGGATTTACCAATAGTTTTTTTTTAATCTGCCTCTGCTTGGCTTTTCGTTTTAAATCACACTCGGCCTTAACTTTAGTGTGAATGTGTCAAATGTACTGACAATGAAATTTAATGATCCCATCTGTGATCTCGACATTTAGACATTTGATAAAATAATAAAACTTTTCTATTATTTTTCTGTCTTACATTTTATAAATTCACCCTACGTACCAGCGTTCTTTAATATTTCTGATAAACTTTAGTAAACAATGAATTTAATTAATCAAAATCAAGATCATCAAATAAAATTACGGCTTCAGCTCATTGAGTTATAATGTACTACGTACTAGAGAAGCTATTCCAAACAAAAAATGTGCGCTACTCTATGTCTTGCGCGAGAGATAGTAGAGTCGCGCATGCGCAGTTGATATAAGAGCGCATTGTATATTTTCTTTGACTACGCGGTCAGTTTTTGTCATCATAGATTATACGTAGGAAGAATGATCAGTATGTAATAATTGTTTATTTAGATTGTATTGTTAATTATATCGAGTACAATTTTTTTTGATTGTTATTTATTTTGCATATGTGCTAATTTAATGTAATATTACATAATATTATGTCAGAATTACATTTTAATTATATTTTATTTAATGTTTTAAAAGGTAAATATGTAAAATATAAAAATATACATTTATTACCAAAGATCATTATTATTACTTTTCTAGCATTCTCTAACGTATTTATACGCAGCTGGTGAATAATAGTGTAAAGTCAATGCGAATTTACGTAAAGGTGCATGCAGTGTGTAATAAATAATGCGTGCTCTGTTTATTCTTTTTCATTAAAGATTTATGTAACTCCACAAACTCTGCATTAGCCATTAAATCAATCTCAGCATTTAAGTTGAGACCGAATTTATGTTTTAAATTTTGTACAATTATTATATAATATTTTGTCTTTGTATTTTGTTAAATTTCGCAGTAAGTTTCTTTCTAGCTGCAGATTCCTTGCTACTAAATACAAACACAATATTACAACGTGCTCATATTTTATTATTTTTTATAATGACATAGAATTATTGATTCCGTTACTAAGGTAATGCCGTAGAACTATATTTAAGAACTTAGGCTTCGTATACATCACTCGAATTAGGCTTAGGACACATCACTTGCGTAATTTATTTTTAAGTACAATTTTTCTCGGACTATCAAAAATTTAATTTGAACTGCTTACTGATTCAGACAACGGTTCTGATACCTACTTCCTGTTCACCACATTTTGTTGGCTGAAAAAAAGATACTAGTTATTTGGGAAGCCTGTAAAAATTCTAGCGTTACAGTATTAAAAAACCGCCATATACTAGTATGACTCGCACTCCGAGGTTTCCGCCTCTCTTAAGTCCCGTAAATATACTGAACATTACAAAAAATTAGTTCGTCGTCTAATCACAAAATAAAATTCCCAGCAATGTTATATAATAATATAATTACGTTATCGCATGGTACTGCAGATTGTATATTTGTCGTTTTCTTTTAAATGCACGGAACATAATATACTTGAATAATCTGACGGTAACCACGTTTCTTCGCTGCAATTTTTCTGAACAAATTCGATCCATGATTTTTTTGTTTCATGATACGGCCGAGGATACCTTCAAATTCA
Source organism: Parnassius orleans (assembly GCA_029286625.1). Lineage (NCBI taxonomy): Eukaryota > Metazoa > Arthropoda > Insecta > Lepidoptera > Papilionidae > Parnassius > Parnassius orleans. The sequence goes on along the minus strand of JAGSMP010000022.1, from coordinate 5,007,978 downwards.
AATAACAATAAAAATATTAATTTTAATGCATTAACATTTCCTACCGTGATTATATATTAATATTTTACTGTTCATTATTACTTAACATTATACGTCGATAGTGTCAAGTCTGAGCATAAAAATATTTTAATCTTTGACATTCACGTATACGTTGCAGTTGATAAAATATAATTAAATTAAGCGTGTTTTAAAAATAATAATATGTTGAACTTACTGGTGAAAAGTCACTCCTTGACTTTTACTTATGTTTCTCGAGTTGTTTTAACAGTAGTTCAATGCATACGAAGGCATATTAATTTAAAAAAAATTATTCTCTCAAACGTCTCACGTTGCAGCAACCGCTTGACACAGACAGTTTGAGCGCGTGCGCTCTAACGCATGTTACAAACAATCAAGTTGAGGCGTCTCCTCTAGTACGTAGTACATTATAACTCAATGCTTCAGCTGTGGAGTTTTATATACTGTAATGATGACGAATATCAATATCATATTGCATGAATATTAATTTTATTTGATTACCTTGAATTAAAATGATCAACTAACTATAGGTACCTAAACGTAGATAATCAGATAGTCAATGGCAATAATGTACTAAAAATATAAATCTTAAGTGTTGGTAATAATCTACGTTATAATGTACCTATACTGGGTTCAAATACATGTATGGTGCATTAATATTTCATTTCTATACTTTAAATATGTTTACTGTTGGTATTTCATATGGTGAGTAACGATAACCGAACATTTTCTGGCAACATTCAATGGGCCACAGAATTTAACAATGGTTTTTAAAAAATAATTTAGTAATGGTTTATGTAACTTACATATCACCCAATAATCTGAAAGCTGGATTTTGGGAAGGTCCTTTTGGCAAGTTGAAATTGTGAAAAAACATAATTTCGTCAATTGGCGAATTTAGTCCCGCGAGTCTGGCAGAGCATTTGCGGTTATTTCGTTACTGCGCAGCATATAACATTTGCTAAAAAAAATATCCAAAAAAATGTTATTTAGGCAACTTGATTTGTTTTTTATCTTTTAATTTGTTGTTTATATAATTTAAAAAAATCCCAGATGTTTTTGTCAGTTATAAAGTATTACCAGACCTCTCCAAAATTTATTAAAATTCCCAATAAAATATACTTTTGGCAATCACAAATTTTAATCACGTATTTATTGAATAATTTTTATAATACCTGCAAATCGCCAGACAAATTTAGCGGTTTTATTTATTTATATAATTAAAATCTTTATTGCACTTAAAATGTACAATTGGCGGACTTAATGCCTTTAAGGATTCTTTACCAGTCAACCAAGAGGTAAGCAGAGAAACTTAAGCAGGTGCCATAAAAACTTTAGAATATCTATACGTAAATGTAAATATAAAAATATACATAGTATACGTGTAAATACAAAAATAAATATATATAACTACAAATAACCTAAATAATATACTCTATACCTGATACATAACATACATAATTTTTAAATAATACATAATGCCATACATTTTAAGCATACTTAAATACTAACATATTATACAAAAACAACTTAAATAATTTATAATACAATTAAGTAGAAACATTTAAATAAGAAAGTTAGTTGTTGAAAGAAGAAAGGTAGTGATCAGTCACCATTCTTTTAAAGGCTGCAACAGAAGTTGGTTTCCTAATATGAGGAGGTAATTTACTCCATAGCCTTATGGCCTCAGCGGCGAAAGACTGAGACATAAATTTGGTACGGCAAGGAAAAACACATAACACAAGTGAGCCGCATGCTCGCTTGCCCCCTCTTCTATAAAAAAAAAAACATAAGGTAGTTCCCTTGGAGGATCGCAGGTTACGATCGTGAGAAGAACAAAATACTGAAATTTGCATTTCAGGTATTGGGGAGTGCGTGGATCATATAGGATTGAAAATAGCGTGCGAATAATTCTAATGCATCTATGCTGATAGATAGGGAGCCATTTAAGATTTGAACGATATAAGGATACATGATCGTATTTACGAAGGCCAAAAATAAAACGGATGCAATTATTTAACAAACGATCCAATTTGCACAGAAGTACTTCACTCACATCAGGGTAACACACACGAGCATAATAAATGATCGGTAAAACAAGTGTTCGCACCAACATAGCCTTAGTCTCGGTTGGAAGGAAATTCTTGAAACGATAAAGGCCACGCAGAGTGATTGTGACTCTCCGGCTTATTTCAGCTACCTGAGATTGCCAACTTAAATTAGCATCAATCTTTAACCCAAGGTCTTTAACTACATGTCTAAGAGGAATATATGTGCTATTGGAAACAATAGGCTCCAGTGAATTGAAATCTAATTAAGCTAGACGTCGAGGGCTACCGAGAATTATGGCTTGACATTTAGCAAGATTGACAGCAATTCCATAACTTGAGCACCAGTCACAGATGGCCTGAAGATCTAGATTTAAAATTTCGATCGCAGAGTTAACCTCTGCTGGATCAATCCGAGCGTACAGCTGTAAATCGTCAGCATACAGATGGTAGGAGCATTTGAAATTTACAGTTATGAGATTTATAAAATTAGAAAATAATAAAGGAGAAAGAATTCCGCCTTGTGGAACGCCAAGCAAGATCAGACCAATCAGAGAAAGAATGTTAATTGACTTTAACTCTTTGCTGGCGACCACGAAGATAAGTTGATAACCAATCCAAAACTGACGAAGATAAACCCATGTATTTACAGATAGCAAGAATGTCATGATCGACTGTACAGAAAGCATTAGAGAAGTCAATTAATACGAGAATTTTGACTCCTCCATACCCTCTCGTACGTCATCGAGAAATTTAGCTGTGGTTGTACTATGTCCAGGACGAAAACCAGATTGTAAGGGACCAGTTTTAAACAATTCCCAGACGTGAATAAAGTTTACAAATGAATACGACAAAAGAGTCTAACGCACAGCCATAAGTACGAGAAAGGTAGCTTATCGAGGCATGCCGGCAGATGATGGGGGCCCAAGCTCCTCGCGCTGTGATTGGTTATTGAGAAACCGCTTGTTTCTAGTATAGTACCGGCTCTGCGTTCACAACAGAGTATTTTGTGTGAAAGCAATTGTAGCATTGTGAAAAATTATCTAGTGGTTTTAAATATTTTTTAATGATTTTAAAATTAAATTCTTGTTTTGGGATTTAGCATGTATGTATACGCATATATGACAATGTAAATATCTGTGTATATAGTTTGAATTGTTTTATATCATTTGATTGTTTTAGATTTTTTAAGAACATGGGGCGGTAATTATTAAAACATATTTTTTGCCAAGCCCAAGCCTTACGAGGTTAAAATTAATAACTAATATACAAATTATAACAGCACTGATCTAAAACTATACAAATTATATATAGTTAATTTTTCTTTCTACGATTGCTCTCACACAAAATACTCTGTTGTGAACGCAGAGCCGGAACTATACTGGAAACACGCGGTTTCTCAATAACCAATCACAGCGCCAGGAGCTTGGGCCCCCATCATCTGCCGGCATGCCTCGATAAGCTATCTTTCTCGTACTTATGGCTGCGCATTAGACTTTTTTGTCGTATTCGCCAATTGACGAAATTATATTTTTTCACAATTTCAACTTGCTAAAATGACCAAACTAAAAGTCAGACTACAAGTCCGTGACAGTGATTATCACGGAAGATGTCTTAGTAGGGGTTCTATCCACTGTTTATTTGTCAATTTTGTACTAGGACTTGCCGTCAAGTCATAGAAAAATAATTTATTCTTTGGAAGTACTTTCGCCATGACTGCTATTAATCAACTTCTCTAAAAATAACTGCTTATTCCTTTTAAGTACATATCGGCTCAAAGGAAAGTAATAATATATTTTAATCAGAGTAGTTGAATTAAATAATTTTAAATTAAAACTTAAATGTATGACTAAAAGTTTCTCTAACTAAAAACAACGCTTACTAAAGCTAACAAAACAAAATATACGATACAAAATCATATATTATAATATACATAGTAAACGTCGTTGTAGGCACCATTTAAATAAAGTGTGGACGCGGGGAAGGTGTACTGCCAGTACGCTGCTGAGTATTAACAAGCATAACTTGCTTATAAATACTCTAAGGCTGCTGATCCCATTTAAAATCGCTGCTGTTGTCCATGGCGGTCTTTATAATGACCACCAACAAGTCAGCTTGAATATCGCACTTTTCTCATGGCCAGCTCTACATAACGTGTCAATGAGTAGTTGGATCGTGAAGAGGAAATGCGGGCCGAGAGACTTATGAAAATTAGGTATTTGATGAAACTATCGCTATCGCTCTGCGAGCGCTCGGCGTCTGATGAGTACAACTGCAGATACATTTATACGTGGTAGAGCAATGTTGCAACTATATTAATTGTATAGTTGTAGCACGAATGGGTCTGCTCGACCGGGGAAGGACCACGCTCTCACAGAATACCAGCGTGAAATAGCGGCTTAATGCTACTGTGTTTCGTATGGTGAGCGTAGAGAACCGGAGACCCTTTTTACTGCAAATGAGGCATCCCATCTTAGTCCTCACGGCTGACAACGCATCTGCATTTTGATTCGCAAGCGAAGATAGATGTAGATGTCTATGGGCCACGGCTACCACTTAGCATCAGGTGGACTGTGTGCTCGCTTGTCGCTCTTGTCCTATAAAAAAACGATACGACTGAATAGCCTAAATAAAAAGGCATAATTCGAGGTTTGGCTCTCTACCATTTTCTCCTCCAATATTGGACCAATTTAAAAGATATTTCATAAACTGAATAAAGAGGATATACACTGTGTCCCTATGTTTTCTTTTTTCAGTATTTGTTTTCAAATTTGAACAGTCCTCTGTTGACAGCGGTCTAAATAGGCAATTTTGAGCATTTTGTAAGGGTTCTAGTGCTTATAAAGATGTATCATCAAAAAGAAAAACATAGGGCCATAAAAGAGGTTGATATTTATTTTAATGTAAAAACTCATTGCTATAAGGTCATAAACCTGAAAGAAAACAGTCGAGAGCGTTTGTATGGAGAAAAGACCACCCGCATTTCCTCTTTAAGTCTCTCGTCCCGCATTTCCTATTAAGTTCCAAACGTACCAACATTTAGGTACTTTTTGTTTGATTTTGGCTTTTGATTTTTTTACTGTGGATCATATGTGGACTAAGTTGCTGGCAAAAGCAAGACCATGACTATTACGGACTCACGCTTTAGTCCTTAAGCATTAATTTCCAGGTAAGTTACGATATGTTCAACCATAGGTGCTAAAATTTAAAATTATCTCGAACTCTAGTACAATGCATTGTGCAATGCATCAAAGCGTCATCTCCATTGCAATTAACTTCATGACCAGCAGTGGATTCCGATAAATTGAAACAATTCCAAAAAACAAAAATTCAAAAGACATACTGTTTTTTTTTTAAAGAATAAGGGTGACAAACGAACACATAGTCCACCTGATGATAAGATGCTGCACATCTACATCTATCCTCAATTAAGAACCAAAGTGGTCACCCATGGGGAATGCCTCGTGTCCAGTAAAAAGGATCACCGGTCGTCTACACTCACCATACGACGACGCACAGCTATTTTACGCTGATATTTTGTGAGAGCGTGGTCCTTCCTCGTTCGAGCAGACCTAATCGTGCTACAACCATAAGATACCTGCTTCGTGGCTCTACCGTGTATGGTTTCAGCCGTTTGTTGTAGTAACGGTACGACGTTTGTAAAAGATATTCTAATCACGCCTCATAATGTCTCTAGTGACCCAAAAGCTGATACCTTGCAGATTAGCAGACCAGAGAGATTTTTTTTTAACAAGTTAACCGTTTTAGTTATATGTATATAATTTTGTAACTTACGTTTTAATATTTATTTGTACAATATAATGTAATGTTTAAATGAAAAAAAATGATATAAAAATAGTAAAATAAAAAATACATACAACCAAAAACATGTGACGTAGTGTACTTATTATGGCTTTCATTAAAAAAAAGTCTAGGCTTTTATTTTATTTTTAATCATCAGCTCGTAAACACGTCACTTTTGTTGATGGGCGCTCCTTTATTAGGGTAGATTTGCTGTGATTGACAAGTTTGGCAGGCGGATTTACGATCGTTAGAACAGACGTCTAGCACCGTCGCAATTTTAACGCGACTTTTCGTTGATAGTTTTGAATAAACTTATCATGCGTATTTAAAAAAATAGAATACTAACAATACTGTTAACAACTTAGCTTTAAATGCTTGCACTTGAAATAGCGAATAGCGGACTCGAACCCACGACTTTTGAGTTACGCGCTCCCTATTTTTAACCGTAAGAAAATTATGTTATTATATTTTTGTAGACTGCAAAAAAACTGTTGAGATTTTATCCAAACATTTATTAAGGCGAATGACAACACTAACTTGGTACTTAAATGATAGGAATCATTACACATACTACGTACATCATAACTTAATGGATTATATGTTGAATGAATTAATAAGGCCTCCCTCCACTGCACTTAAACTAATAAAATACCAAGAATAACTAAGAACTGTAAACGTGTTTTTCCTATGATGAGCGAAAAAGAAAATTTATGTTAGGTAACTTTTAATTTTGGACTCTATAACTTACTTAATAATATCAGATGTTGTTCTGTCCTTTTGTTATCGTTGGCAAGAAGATCCGCTTTACAATAATTCATATAATTATTATTGTGTCTCTACCTTGTGTCTCTACCTAAAAAAATATCTAAATTTAACACGAAATTAAGTTTACTTACAACAGTTTTAAAATCGTCACAAAGTTTCTTAATTTTTTATATTAATTGTGATCAACAACATATTTTTTAATTATTTTCAATATAATAAAAAAATATAAATATATATAAAATTGCCAAAACGGATTTCAATTCTGGTAATTTTTCCTTTTAAAATATAAAAATATAAAATAAACACATTAATAACTGCTAGGTAAAACAATATTAATATTAATATTCAATTTAACAATTATGTTTTTTATTTTCCATTTCACAAAATTTCACTACTTTTATTAATAACTCTCCCATTTCCTACGACCTAAATGAAGGTCGCTCCTTACCCAAAGAATGATGTAATATAGTTTAGACATTAGATAGACATAGGCATTAGACAGTACATTGCCGTTAGTCACTCCCGCCAATTGTGTTCATGATGCGAAGGCCAATCGGCTGACGCAATAGGGGTTAGAGCTTACGCGCCGAAGCGTCTCCAAAACTTTGGAGGATATCTTGCTGTAAGTTTAAGAAAAATTAACAATATTTTTTTTTCTCCAATAAAGAATACTATTATCGTTTCATTTAATTAAATACTTATGCATATTATAAATCGTAATTTAAAAATTGTAAGTCTCTGAAAAAGTTGCACCCGTAAACCTAGATAATAATTTTTCATAAACCTTATGCATTTTGTAAAACATTTTAATCTTTGTAACCGTATATCTCAACATTCAACTTACAATAACACCTACCTTTAAGCTTTTATCGTTACCGTTACAGACACGGCCTATCAAAAGTCCACTGCTGAACAAAAGCACACATAGATAGCTTCAAAGGGCCTCATTTGCCATAGTTGCCACGCTTGTCAGGCAAGTTGGCAACCGCAGTTTTTTATCGTTTAGTTGTGTTTAGGAAGACGCTGCTGCCCCTCTCCTGATTTGTTTACCTCTGCTGCCCCTCTCCTAATTTGTTTACCTCTGCTGCCTACATACAATACATTCCAATAATTTAAGGATTGGTGGTAGAATTTTTTTTCTGCTTTGATTTATTTAGTAAGTAAAATTAAGAAAATAAAAAATGTTACCAATGATATTATAAGCATACAAAAAGATCCTTGAATGTTACTAAACAAGAAAAATGAAAGACTAAAAAAAACAAGCTTGCAATTTGGGTTATATTTAAACTTAAATACATTGTTATTTCGCTTTTCAGTTGAATAATTTAAAACTGTGCCAAAGAAGAATGGTGTCTTTTTCTATAATTTGAGGGTCAATGTATTAGAAACACAGAATATAATAGTATCAAAAGTTTGCTAAAACGAGACGCAAAAATAAAAAAATGTATTAATCGGTAAAAAAGTTTAAATAATAATGTTTAATAATGTTTTTATTATACCAAAAACACTGCTGCTTTATCTTCTACACGTAAATTTTACTGTACGTGACGAAAACGTCATTTTTTCTTGCAAAGTGTAAACACAAACCGTATCTAATAGGTAAGCATTATGACTAGGGTTGCCAACTTTTTTAAGAATTAATGAAGTATAAATCTTAAAAACGAAGATCCACGACTTTTTTATCCTCTTAAAAATGAGGTGTATATATTTGACACATTTCATAGTTGGGAAGTTAATTTGTTCGAAAAACGTAGAGGTTAAGGTTTCTTTCTGTACTATTAGTTAATATTAATTAGATTAAAAATAAATAAACTAAACCACAGATATTCATAAAAGTAGAAATATTAAAAAAAGAGTGAAAAATGTGATAAAAATGAAAGATCAAACCACTGAGCCATTGTTTTGTGTATTAATATAATACTCTAGAAACTGATAAACTTTTATTTATAACTAACTTCTCAATTAAATGATATTGTGTCACAAAAAACTTCACCAGAGTGTCAACTAGCGACATCTGGTGGGCGGAAGATTATTAGCCCTCATTCAGAGATGATAAATAGAGTATGAACTTCAGACTTGAAAAAGAGAATTAATTATTAAAAAAAAGAATATGTTTTGTACTTTTTATGTGTTATCGCTGGCAATAGAGCATTTTATGTAAAGATTTTTTGCACTTTATGCGATGCGGGTACGATTATTTTTGTGTTTTGGCTTTCACCAACGAACTTTGTAGCAAAAAGAGTTAACGTAAATTGAGAATTTTTGAAAATTCTATTAGGTTATTATTTTATAAAATACACCTAAATAAAATGGAGTACAATAATTTATTTTAGAGTACGATAAGCAACCCTAATTATTATTATGATTCTAAGTGAAGGCGCGTGCGCGCCAATGTCGGCATACTAACTAAAATCAAAAGTAATATCATGTACCGCTAATACGTATTATTCGCGTACAATTTAAAATATGCCGGTTAACAATGCCTGACGTTTCGTGCTACGCCCACAGACGTCTCGTATCGACGTTACTGTAGTCCCTACTCTTTTTTATGACGCAACAATCGGTCTTGCTTGCTTTGCGTGCTGCGCGCGTATCTCTATACTCCCCGGTCCTCGTTTCGTTTGCCACTGCCATCGTTCATTTCATTCCTCCATTCCGATTTTAACTTACGCGCAGGTTAGTCGCGCGCTTCCCGCTATTTTTAAAAACACGTGGCGCGGTGAACCGTACATATAACCTATATAATAAACGTCAAAACTAGCCAGCTGCTAGACATTGCTGACCGAGGTAAGTGTTTGTAATATATACTATTCACTTATTTCATTGTGAGCGGCTTCGGTACTTATACACGTTTAATTACTTCATGTTAGTAGGTTCCGATGTTTGGTTAAAATACAAGAGCTAATGAGAAAGCTCATGTGCATAGGCTTACGGTCAAATAAAGAAAATTAAAATAAATGTTTTGTATATATTAAAATAAAACAAATAACAAATTTACACAGTGATTTCTATGTTTGCTTTTATATTCTATTTATGAAATGTAAGCTTTTACTGTCACAGATTAATTATTCAAAATGTCTAATAAGTAGGTATCGGTGCATAATTTTATGCGATATATTTCTTTAATATTGTCCATTGATTATTTATCTTTATATTTGTAAAATCTTACAAATTAAAAACTCAAAATTAATACGCAAATGCGTCGTATTGCAAGTGAATTCTGCACCGTATATTCTGCAGACTGAAACAATAAAAATTCGGCTGAAGCCCAATAGATTTTTATCTACAATCATCTCTTTCTCTAATAGATGATTATTTTAAAATAATAAGCTCAATTTACCGGCACTTTTTTTTGTACACTGACCCAGTTATTTTCGGGCTAACAGCCGCGTATGACCGCAACGGAGTAATGCTGTGCATTGGTCTACTAGGTAGTGTGATCTTTTACTTCCACTTCCATGTATGCAATTAAATTTATACGTATAATATATGTATTCTAACTTTAATATGTATTTAGCTTCTACATAATTAACTATTAACAATGACTGAAGCGGTCGTTGACTTCCTGAATCCGTTCTATTAATCACACGTCACAAGTCACAACATTATTTTCATTCATCCAACGCAATCCAGCAACGGCTTATTAATTTCGACCGTATCAAAAGTATAAGTACCAAATATATGTGATGGTTATTTCTCTATTGTCAACCTATATTTTTCTGTATTGTTTTCACCAGTTTTGAAATTATACGGTTAACCCCTTTTGATCCCAATCGAATTTTATAGTCTTAATAAAAATAAAATAAGTTCACTTTCAAGACGAAATTTATTATTTAATAAATTTGTATAATTTAATGCGTATAATTACAATGAAAACAACAGTGCATTATAATGTGCGATATTCTTGTAAACAATGCTTGTTTTCCTTCGTTAGGCTTTGTACCTGCATTTCTTAGAACACCTAATATATAAAAGGAATAAGGCAGTTGTACAATAATATTTAATGCTACGTTTATGTTTGTGTATTAAAACAAGGTCGTTAAAGTTTTTTTAATATACATAGTTTACGAAAGTAATAAAACATAAAGGTTTTTTTTTCACTTTTTCATCAATTTTAAGTCAAATACATATTTGATGATTCATTTTTTGATTCAAATCAAATATACTATATAATAATACTAACGACGCTCTTTACGTACTACTATTCCAAGTGCCCGCTAAAAGTAAGCTTATAATTCTTGTCAGTGGTTTGTGATAGTAGTCGAATGGCGGATTCGAACCTACGGCTTTTTAAGTTTGCTTTGTTTACCCTTAATCATTAGTGATTCTAACGTCCCTTTGATTTAATTTAATCCTCGTATAAAGTTTTCATGCTCAATCATGCGTTAACAGTTTCAGCTTCAGGTAAACATTTGCCTTGCATCACAACTGCAACATTGTAATTGGTAAACCACAAATGATGCAACTTATATTCTGTTACCACCACGAATATCGTTATAACCTAAGTATATTGAAATCACTTTCTTAATATTAACCGAAAGGTTGCCTTTAACGGCATTTGAAATTTACTGTACGTGACCATAGCCTATTTTTTTTAAGTATAGACATTTGTTGCTGAATAGTGTTATTGCTGACTTGACTCGACTAACGAAATAGCTTTAGTAAGCGTCAATTTGAAATATTATCTAAGAATATAATGCGAAGCTATGGTTGAGCGTATGAATCTGTGCAGGCAGTCTTCGAATGGGGATATGCCAATCTTGTGAGATTCAACGCCTCCAAAACACAAGCGCATCTCTTTTGTCTTTCCGAAAAGTATCATTGGAATACGCCGACCGCTTTTTGTTGCTGGACGTCGAGGTTTCCTCGAACGCGATTCATTAAGTCCAGGGCCAAAGCAGCTGGAAGGAGGTTAGGTGCCCTTGCAACGGTACGGTGATACTACTTCACGCCACGACAGTTTCATAAACTATATAAAGCGCAAATCTGGTCGTGCATGCAGTATTGCTGCCATATTAAATTCCACCTAGGCTTTGGACTCAATAAAAAGTGTTAGGAGGCTTATTCGTGATCTCACTCAATATCTGAAACCAATCTTACTAGTCTATCACAGGCGCAAAGTAGCCATCCTGAGGTGTTTATCGGGATACAATTCGGACAGTGTACGCAAGAAAGCTCATGCTCATACTTAAGTCATCTTAATTCCTCCTTTTTTTATAGGATAAGGATGACAAACGAGCATACAGTCCACCTGATGGTAAGTGGTTGCTGCGACCCATAGACATCTACATCTATCCTCGATTACGAATCAAAATCCAGATGCGATGTCACCCGTGAGGACTAAGATGAAATGCCTCATTTCCAGTAAAAAGGGTCTCCGGTTCTCTACACTCACCATACGAAACACAACAGCGTTAAGCTGCTAATTTACGCTGGTATTCTGTGAGAGCGTGGTCCTGCCCCGGTCGAACCGACCTATTCGTGCTACAACTATACTACTAATATAGCTGCAGCATGGCTCTACCACGTAAACTCTCTCTGCATGGCTCTACCATCTAAACTCCCTCCCTCTCCGTAACATCATCGAACAACCAGATGCCCGGCTGGTCTCCAACCAATTCCATCCGATTACAATTTCGGTGACTTCAAGGCAAGAGTGAAAATATTTTTTAAGCTAAATCAGTGCGCTTTACAATCTTTAGCTGCATCACCACTTACCATATCGAGAGGGATAGGAGTTAAGCACTAGCTTATAATAGTTAAAAACGCGTTAAATGAATATTTGTTTACTTAAATCTACATACACTTAGAACCAATTTTTGCATCTATAGATGCACAAAGAACGTAAAAAGTTAATCGAGGTCAATTTAATATCCACTTATTCAACATCCCTTTCGTTCTTTAACAACAAGCTTCATCCTGGCGGATGCCCATTTCCAATTTGAGGTCCCATTTCCAATTTGAGTAAATTCATCATCGTCACATCACTGTTGTTTAATGTATATACGATATTGTTGTCATATATTTTTAAATTATGACAAAATTAAAAGCATAGTAACGTCACAACCGTTATACGTCCCACTGCTGGGCCGTCCCCGTCTAGCCGTCCCCTCCTCTCATTCTGAAAGGATTATGGAGCAGAGTCGCCGGGTTGCTACAGAGCGTGTTGGCGGACTTAATACATATTATATTCCTCGAAATATTTTATTCCTCAGTAATGCAGGTTTTACGATGTTTTCCTTCACTACTGAGAACGTTAGTACTAATTAATTAACTAAGTAATTTCATTAGTACCGGAGGTAAGGAATGAAAATCGAACCCGTGTTGCTTACGTATTATGAAATAATCGCCGAGCGCTTAGCCTCAGGGCGACTACGGATTTTTGCGTGTGCCTATCGACAATTTACCACGTGCCCAAGTTTACCACCAATTTTAAGTGCCGATTTACCACGTGCTCGTCGGTGAAGGAAAACATCGTGAGGAAACCTGCATGTCTGAGAAATAAGAATAATATAATATATAAATATTTCGAAGACATGTGAAGTTCGCCAACACGCATTGGGGCATCGCGGCGGATACTTCCTTGCCCTAAAACCCTCTCAGAAATGAGGGGAGGCCTGTGCCCAGCAGTGGGACGTATATTGGACACTATAATATGTAATTATATAATCCAAGGAAGAATTTATTTGTATTTTCTAATCGACATGAGAAAACTTTGTAATGGTTACTTTCTACATTAAAACAATTGATTGTAAATAATTTTAAGTTTTCCTAAAAGCAACAAAATAAAATAAGAAGTATTGTAGACTGAACTTATTTATAGATAAACTAGCTGGCCAGACCAGACGTTTCTCTGCCCTTTCGGACGACCCTTCCTATAAAAAATCCTTAAATTCGCAATAAAAATATTAGAGCATAGCCATAATAATCTATGGGGAGGCCTATTTTCAGCAAAATTCATCTTTTTGTAGAATGTACGGTATGGTCAGTAGTGAAGGATCACGTCCCAGATCCATATGGTAATCACTGGCAACACACACATATTCGCATCTTAAGACTTATCCGTTGGGAGATACTATTGAGCTCATTGAGTAGGTATAGTGCCGAGATCCTCCATCAATTTTACCGTAATGACTAAATCGTCGTTTATTATTGTGCTGTGGATGAACCCTTGTTGCTCTAAAAGTTGAAATTTAATTAAAACTTATGACATTAATATTTATATACTAATAGTCACGAATTATATTGTCACTAGTTCTTAATACGCCTGTAACATTTCAAAGAATTCAGACGTCTGAGGGTCACTTATCGGAATAAAAACTATCCTATCTCTCAAGTTGTACCAAACTGCACACAGTATGCAAAATTTCATTGACATCAGTTCAGTAGTTTAGGCGATTTCTTTACTCATGTGGTTTAGGAGTTCATCGCGGACAAACAATGTGATACGTAATTTTTATATATGAAGAAGATTTTCCGGAAACGGTCTGTCGTATTTTAGGCTAGGCACGAGAGAAATGGGGAATAGAAAGTCTGATTGAAAGAAGCAAAAATTGCAAACGCCGAAATTTGCAAGTTTTGCTTCTTTGTATCCATCAAATTTACGTAATTATATTATAATACATATTTACCAATCTTTTTACCAAAAAAAATATATTTTGATTTATTATTTTTGAGGACTGTATAATTGTTATAATATTAATTATTTGTGTACAAAAATATTTGGACATCATTATTAGATGATTTTCAAACATGGCCCAATTTAAACCTATTTCAAATAGTTAGTAACTGAGTAAGTGGCACAAATATGAGTCTCTGAGATGACTATATATTTGTGCCATTTGCCATTTGCTGTAGAGACTATCGGTCCGTGGGGTCTACGTGCGATGAAGTTCCTAAAGGAACTATCCGCGACTGGTAGTTTCTGCTGGTGATAAGAGGATTGGGTCTTTTCTCGCTCAAAGGCTAAGTATAGCTATTCAGCGAAGAAACGCAGGCAGCGTTCTTGGCACGATACCACGGGGACTGTATGATAATTAAGTTATTAGTATATATTTTTTTAGTTTTTTTAATATTGTATATATGTATAATAATAAAATATGTTTCAGATTTGTAATCATCTATTTTTAGGCATGCTGAATTTTGACGTGTTTGGATTTTTGATTTTGTCTGAAAATTATTCATTTTATTCACACTACAAGAAATTTTGATAGGAGCACAGTGACAAAAATATGCAAATTTTAGAGCGTGATCAAACACTTTTTGATTGCACATTTAAACAAGATACTGACTGTCTTCCATTTTTTTATTCTCACCTGTTTTGTTAGCTGAATGGGAAAAGTCGTTTCGTGGATTGCACTAGGAACACTTCCACGTTATTTATTTCCGACGTTTGACCATAACTCATGTGCTTGGTCGCTAACAAGTAAAACATCGACTTCAATTATCGTATCCCTTGTCTCATTAAAACGTAGTGCTTATATAATATTTGGTATCTGTGAGCGACATGCCTAAAACTTGGCAGTAAAGTAAAGTTACAATCTATATAGTACGTCCCACATCTGGGCATAGACCTCCTCTCACTTCTGAGAGGGTTTAGGGCAAGGAAGTGTCCGCCGCGCTGCCCCAATGCGTGTTGGCGGACTTCACATGTCTTCGAAATATTTTTTTATTTCTCAGACATGCTGGTTTCCTCAAGGTATTTTCCTTCACCGCCGAGAACGTGGTAAATCAGCACTTAAAATTGCAATTAACAATTTCATTGGTGCCGGCGGGGATCTTACCCGGATTGTTCGCGTACTATGAAATTTACAGCGAGCGCTAAGCCTCTGAGCTACCACGGCTCTTTACTTGGCAGTGTGCCGAAGCAATATGATATTTTAAAACACTTTCTTTGTGTCGTCTATCCTCCATCAACTTCATTGTGTTATCGCATTTGAACTACATGAGTGTAAAGATCATAATTATGAACTACGTAACTTATTGCCTTTTATTGACTTACGATGTGCTCAAATGAATGTATGCATAACAAACATATTGTACCTGAATACAATATTTTTTTAAATAAAGTAAATAAAGAAATATATAATATGAGACCTTTTAGCCAATTTTCAATAAGGCTACTTTTTATTTTAAGTTTTGGTATTTATTGTAGTTTACTCCATCGTTTCAATATACATATAGCGCACGGTATGAAAAATAGATGGACTGCGCAAAAAGTGAAGCCGTTATGGTTTTCCTCTGCGCATACATACTCGCGCATCTCAGCGCGAAATGAAATGAATAATGTAAAAACATCCTCCAGCTCCAGTAAACCCATATTTTCTCGACCGACCAACAGCAGGGCAAGCATGCCTTCAAATTCATAACAAAGATGTTACAGGTGCCATTTTATCTTTTAAACCAGGTTCGGCTGCAGGTTTGGATGGAATCTCACCCCAACATCTGAAAGACTTAACATCGCACTCTGTGGGTGATGCAGGCGAGCAACTTGTAAATTCGATCACTAAATTAATCAACTTTATGTATTCCGGTAATGTCAATCCAGAAATTGTTCCCATTCTTTTCGGCGCGAACCTCATTGCCGTCACCAAAAAGACGGAGGGTGAGACCAATTGCTGTTGGATCAACACTACGACGCCTGGCCTCCAAAATTGCTGTTCGACATATTTTACAAAATTAAATTCGCAATTTGAACCCGTACAGTTAGGCTTCGGTGTAAAGAAGGTGTGAGGCAGCCGTCCATGCCCTACGCTCTTTCCTAACTTTCGGACATCCTGACGTGTTACTCAAAATTGATGTCAAAATGCTTTCAATTCAGTAAATAGGGATACCCTGCTGACGGAAATAAAACAACATATACCGAAAATATACAATTATCTTTTTCTCAGTTACGCTGACCCAACAAAATTGTTATATCGTTCTAATGAACTGTCCTCGGAAGTAGGTTGTCAACAAGGTGATCCCCTTGGGCCAGCAATTTTAGTTTGGCTATAAACCGATAATCAAAAATTTAAATTCTAAATTCAACGTTTGGTATTTGGACGACGGAACTATAGGAGGTGATATGGATACTGTGTTTTCGGACCTTTTTAATCAAAATAAATTTGAAGCCATTGGTTTGGAGCTTAATTTTAGTAAATGCGAACTTTTATAAATAACTGCAACTTAAATTTAAATGACGTAAAACAAAAATTTAATATTTTGGCTCCAAATATTAAAATAGTTAACAGTAATTCCTTTACCTTTAGGTTCTCCAATTTTAATGAATCTATTTCTGAATATATTAATAATTCAATTACTAAATTTCAAAATTCCGCTGACCGTCTCCTTGAAATTAGTCCACATTATGCACTTTGCATCTTAAAATTCTGTCTTTTCGTCCCAAAATTTACGTATGTGCTCCGTTGCTGCTCCTTTTGGAATCACCCAGATCTCTTGACACAAGTAGACAACTTAATCAAAATTAGTTTAGAATCGATTCTTAATATGCACCTGAACGAGCAATCTTGACCCAAGCATCCCTACCCATCCGTTATGGTGGTTTAGGGATTCGCAAAGTTTCAGTGTCTCTTTACCAGCTTCCTATCTTCTGTCCATAGTTCAGCAAATCTCATAAGTAAAATTTAAGGGCATCCCTTCAAACTTTGAGATTGCTGGCCTGAAGAAGCTAGAAACGCTTTCTTAATTGCATGCCCAGGTCAAAATTTTCCTGTTTCTCCAAATACACAAAGGAGCTGGGACGACATAAACTGCAAATTGACTTATGACAATCTTTTGAGCTGTAGTACAGGTTCGGCGCGTGCTAGGCTTTTGGCCGTGGGTACGCATGAGGCTGGCTACTGGCTTCACGCGTACCCTTCGTCAAATACAGGAACATTTCTTGAGCCTGACACGCTCCGAATCGCAACCTGTCTACGGCTTGGGGTTCCGGTCTGCGTTCCTCATAAATGTCCGTGTGGCAGTGACGTCGACAAGCTAGGACATCATGGACTGTCATGCCAAAAGTGCAGGCCGCTTCTCGAGACATGCAGCACTTAACGATATCATACGCCGGTCTCTTGCCACCGTCAACGTGCCAAGTCTACTTGAGCCGTCTGGTATTGCAAGAGACGATGGCAAGAGACCGGACGGTATGAGTTTGATTCCATGGAAGATGGGCCGGGTGCTGGTATGGGATGCAACCTGTTCAGACACACTTGCCCTTCCTATCTACATGGAACCAACAACAGAGCTGGTGCGGCTTGTGAAGCGGCTGAAAAAGCTAAAGCATGCAAATACAGGGTCTAGGTTCCGAATATGTTTTGTCCCATTCGGTGTCGAGACCCTTGGTCCGTGGGGTCCTAGCGCTATAAGGCTTTTAAGGAAATAGAAAAAGGTTAGTCGACGTCACAGGAGACCGAAGAGCTGGCAGCTACCTCGGACAAAGAATTAGTATAGCTATTCAAAGGGGGAACGCTGCCAGTATCTTCGGAACCTTGCCTAAAGGACTATTTTAATAATATATTTTAGTTATTACAATATATTTTTTTAAGGTTTTTAGTTTTAGGTTCATTATCCTAGTATATATTTATTTTATAAATTGTGTAAGTAACATAAAGAATATAACGATAATATAAGTCATATATATATTATGTAATATAATTGATGTAATATATTTTATCCAATTCACAAGTTAACTGCTAAACAGAAAATACAAGGTACGATCATGAGCCATGTGCATGTTTCATCACTACGATCCTACCGTTAGAGAACTTTTTTCCCCCCATCAGTTGTCGGTTATTCGAACTATATGGCCAGCCCATTGCCGCTTCAGCCTACTGATCCGCTGCGCTATGTCAGTTACTCTTCTTCTTCCTCGTTACATTTATTTTCTTTTTCACGAAAAGATTCCAAGTATAGCCTACTCCATTGCTCCTTGAGTGACCTTCAGTTATCTTATGCGGCCAGTAGTGAAGTACCATGTTTCGGTTCCGTAACTCATCACGATAACACTTGTATGTGACTGTGATTTGTATGTAACCAGTAAAATAAAATAAAACTAAGTTTGCCAATCCAAAATACGTGGACCCCACTTTCACAGAATACCAGCATAAAATAGCAGCTTAAAGCTGCTGTGTTTCGTATGGTGAGTGTAGAGAACTGAAGACACTTTTTACTGGAAACGAGGCATTCCATCTTAGTCCTCACGGCTGACAATGCATCTGCATTTTGATTCATTATCGACGATAGATGTAGATGTCTATGAGCCACAGCAAACACAGCACTTACTGTTCTGTGTGCTCGTTTGTCACCCTTATTCTATAAAAAAATATCGATTGCCAAGTGTGGCAAGTATGGTGTAATACTAGAATTCATATACCTACTTTTTGCGCGGTAAATATAGTGCAGATATTTTCTATATTTTTGCACCAAAGCAATGAATTTATAGATTCAGCGGACTGCAGATGTTCTCGAAATATTTTTGAATTCTTAGACATATCGGTGTCACCGCCGAGCATGCGTAAATTATTGCAACTTCAGTTTTTAGTGGTACGCTCGAGAATTGAAATCAAGTAGCTCGCGTACTCTTATTAAATTTAAGACGAGTGCCCGGTCCGTGAGCTTCCATGTCTAGAAACTTATTATAATGAACAATAGCAGATTTAAAGCGTCCTTGTCCCAGTTCGCCGTGATGCTTTCTATGGGTAAGGGAAGTTTACAGGGTGACAGCTTTAAAAAAACTTAAAAAAACTGCGGTTGCAAACCAGCTTGCCTAGTGTGGCAACTATGGCAAATATCCTCCCTCGCCCCTATGAAGCAATCAGTCTAAGAGGCCTATGTTTAGCCTTGGACTATCGATAGGCGGTAATGGATTAATAAATGTAGGCCCAGCTTAATATGGCATTATCTTTCAATCATAAAAAGAAAACTTAGTGCTCCCGCTCTAGCCTCAGTGCTCGCGTTGTTAATGTAAATATAGGTAATTAATGTCACATTTTCTTTTAAGCTTAGTTTATTTAGGTCATAGCATTTGTAAATCAATTTATAGCGCTAAAAGATCGCGTTGGAAGGTTGAACGTAAAGATAAGACCCACGCATAATAGTTATCGTATGACTGTCGCCAAAGAGAGATATATTATGTATATTTTATGGCTATATATATTTTAATAATGCCTTGAACAATAAAACAAAATATATATTTTAAATAGTTCGTCAAAAATTATACAAAATAAGTTTTAAATAAGATATACATTTATTGTACATAAGTATTTTCGTTTTCCTTAAATATCTCATTAACATAGAATGAACAATCCATGAATAATAATGTTATTGAATATTGACTTGACATTAATTATAATTATGTAGGTATATATACTAAATTACATACCTACAAATTGCTACAAAGCGATCGACTAATGGCAGCGGCTGATGGTGTGGCAACTATTGTGTCTTTTGACGTGATGGATATTGTTTTAATACCCATTACATATCCCTTGTTATTGTGAAGTGAAATGGAGATAACCTTTGGGGTTATCTACCATAGTTTCTATACTTAACACATATGTATGGAGCTAGGAAAATAAATTTAACTTTTAAAGGAGATATTGTTCTCCCACTCTTTCTGAGAAAGACAAGATGTCTGCTCTTATTGTTAAGCTTAAAATTTAAGAATATTTAGAAATATTCAGAATAAAGAATACGGAAAATACAACTCAAGATTATTAAATCTTCGTGAAAAGACGTGATGTCGAAAATGCAAATAATATTCGAACAGCACGTTCGGTTTTATTTTGTTCTATAATATTATTTTGTTTACGAACACTGGTGGTAAACAAATATAAAATCAAATTGTTATGCCATAGTTTTAAAACTTACATGCCCTTAACTATACATATAAATAACATTGAAGTGTCTGTCTGTAATATTGAAATTACTGGCTTCTATTAAGCTCACTGAGTTATTTGCGTGCTATTCAGACATAAACAATCATTTAAAATTTTTGGTCTGTCCGGGCTAATCTTCGGAAAGACTCATCCAATTGTGATGAAACTTTACGAACCAATAGAAAGCAATGCTGGGAGGGATTTAGGCTATTTTTATACGAATGTCTTAAATTTTTTTTTGGAAAACGAAAAATAGATAAAATAAATGGTCTTTCTTTATATTAAATTTAAATAACGCCACCTACACGATCCAGGCGAAGCCGAGGCGGGTCGCTAGTTAAAAATAAAATTTGTCGATAAATAGTTTTATTGAAAGGGACGTGCAGAAGTTTATGTTTCCTTATAGAACTGACGGTGTGGGTACTCCATTTTTTAAAGCATATATGAGGTTCATGATGTCACTTTACATTTATTTTATGTGAAATTAAACATTATATAAAAAGCAGGTGCGATTTATTGTTTTTGCTTCCGCCATATTAAGTCATTACAAAAGCAATAAAGGTGTTAAGAATATGAAATAGTGACACATTGTAAGTTAGACGCACTCCGCTATTTAAACATAATCAATACGAGTCATTAGTGCTTATTTATAATTCACTTACGTAAACTTATATCGACGTAAATAATGTATATTATGTGGTTTATCCCAGCATGTTTTATACCCACTGTCAAGGATTAAAAGTAGGATGTATGTAACTTTTCAAATATGAGGCAATCTATGGGGAGGCCTATTTTTAACCGACTTGAAAAGGGAGGTTCTCAATTCGAGTGTGGGTATGTTTTTGTGTATGTATGTTACGCGGTATCTTCGCAGATTGTGAACCAATTTTGATGATTCTTTTTTTATTAAATTGGTTATAATTTAAGGGTGGTCCCATATACATTTGGAGAAAAAAAATTCACCCCTAAGGGTAGCAAATAAATAACTTATTTTTTATTAATTTGAAGTCGGTTTTTACTTTTTGTTAAAAGGTATTATCAGTAGTGGACTTTAATAGGCTGTAATGGTAACGGTATGTAACTTATTGAAATGTTGTTTGTTGTTTAATGATGGATGCCAACAATTGTGAAACCACTACTTTTCGAACAAATTGTGAGATAAAATAAATATGTGGTTTGTAAGTTGTTGTGACTAGGATTAAGAAAGGAATGCTTCGATGATTTGGAAACATAGAAAGAATGAATGAGGTAAAGCCAATTTATGCTGCAGAAGTGGGTGGCAGAGTCGGCACGGGACACCCTAGACCAGGGTTTCCCAACCTTTTTTGGACCAGGGACCAATTTGATTTCTTTGTTGTTATCAAGGGCCACAAGGTGAAAAAAAACTATGTTAATCTAACAATAAGTTTTAATCACAACTTTTAACATAATTATACAATAAACTGAAAAGAAGCATTCATTTACAGTATTATTTGTGTATTTATTGTAAAAGTTTTCATACATGTTTGGTAAAAAATTGCGATTTTGATTGCGACGTGACGCGCGCGACACTACCCGCGTGACAAGAGAATAATAAATGTGTTATTTAAAACGATTAGGTAGGTAAAATATTTAAATCTCTCGCTGACCATATTTAAGCTCTTGCAATTGCACTGGTGGTCTGCGGACCACTGGTTGGGAATCACTGCCCTAGACGGAAGTTTATTGACCAAATTGGCGATAAATTAAAGATGGGCTAAATTAAGAGAGTACCCTTGGCCAACAAGCATGTATGCATTGGTATATGGATTTGAAAGCTAGAGAGGTGTGGTCAGGATCGTACCAAATGGCAGTCCGTAGTCTGCCTACTCTTTTGGGTGACAGGAGTGTGTATATGAATGTACTTTTCAACTAAAAATCCCCACGTCGTTAACCCCATCACTGAATTAAGTAATAGTAGCCCATCCATTCACTGTTTCATTGGAATAATATCTTATCTACAAACAACTTGTGTAAAAGTTAGTCATTATTAAGCCGCACTTAATCTCTTAACCAGACATGATAATTTCTTATAGTTTACCTAGTGTACTGCATTCGTGTAAGATTCTGTATAAAAATTTCAATGTACCTGCAACTCTTAAATTAAAATACCAAATTTTCATCATTAGTCCGTAAAAGTCTACTGCTGGAATTGCTGGGCTTGGTCTTTCCCGTTGTTGGGATGATTTGTCATAATCGCCACGCTTAGAATAAAGATTGGCGATTGTATTACGAGACTGTACCAGAGTACAAGACCCTTAATGCTGCTGCCTGCCTCCCTTCTGAGAAACGTAAGTAAGTCTGGTGGTAGGTAATTTATGTCTGGCGTAAACAAGACAATTATACCGACCTCTATTGGAAGCTTTGAGGTCTTTCTAGCTATGACATTGTCCTTCCTTTCGCTTTTGCGACACCTACGGGACGATGCCACTACATGATTAATACGAACCTTAGAAAAATCTAAAATACAATACTGACGTCGTAGTAAACCTTTGACTACACTTTAGTAATGTTATATCTTTACAGAGTTATTAAGTATCTCTTTCAATCCCATATAACCTTACCTTTGTCAGGCTTCTGTTGCCACTAATTAAATTCCATATATCCCTAAAGTGGGAGGTAGGTAATCCACTTGAATATTTATCCGTGACGGTATGTTTGCGATACGTTTGTAATCCTTTGGTAAATATCGAATTATTATTACACTGTATTTGAAGGACGTGAGGGATCACTTAGAACACGGTCGCAAACTCAACACCGCATAAATACAGAGGCAAACATCATTAGTGATTTTTCGATATGATATGCGCTGAAACGCCCAATAATGCCATAGCGACACTACTTCCCTAACCCGTTAGCCGTTAGTGTTAGAGGTAAATTATGATTTAAATTAGTAATAATTTTGCAATAAATTACGTAACAAAAACAGCACATATTATAGAACCTCAAAATATTTGCTTTAATGTAGTATTAAGGTTAAGTCGTTTCATTATTTGTAAAACCATTTGAGGTTAATGCCCTACCTAAAAGTGGGACATGTAATGCCCTGGCCTCGGGCTCGCCTATCGATCAAGTCCATTAATGTATTTAACACACTACGTACCTGCTTTGGTTAATAAAGTAAGACACATTGATTTTCACATCATCAACATTATTTCTGCCGTCAAATAACAGTGCCTTCTACTGTGTTCTGTGGTTCCGGGCTAAAGGGTGTCAAGAGCCTGTATAATTGCAGGTTGAGCGGCATTGCGTCTTAGTCTTGTCTCATACTACAGGTATTCATGGTCTGCAGTAGCCACTTATCATCAATTGGAGTGTAAGTAGTTTAAGATTTTTTGTAAGTGTAAGTAGGTGTAAGTTGTAAGTTAGTTTGTCACTTCAGTTTTTCCGATGTACGATTATTCCTTTAATAAAAGATCGGGGAAAAAGTTTCATCGTATTTTATATACAAATTCAAGACATTTTTTTTTCATAGTTTAACTACATTTAATTATAATATACCTACATGTGCCATTTTGTTCGATAACTTGTTGCCATCTTGTAGGTAGTGACATAATCTCGTTGCTGTAGAAATCTTGGGATTTTTGACCAAAAAAAAATGCGACATGTAGTTTTGACAGTCCTCTCTTGATGTTACGCTACCCAAGGAATTCTGAAGAGACCAAGACAGGTAAAAAATTTGAGGACGCAAGGTCAGTACTATATGGTGGATGCATTAACGCTTCCCAGCCTGGGTCTCTCAATTTTTGCTGCGTGGCCAAAGATGTGTGTGGTCTGCCGTTATCATGATAAAAGACCACTCCTTTTCTGTTGATCAACGGCCGTTTTTTCTCAATTTCATGCTTGAGTCTCATTAGTTGTTGGCAGTAGAGATACGAATCGATGGTTTTGTCCAGTGATCAATCTTTTCAAAAATGGTTCGGTTTTATTACGTTTCTTTCAGTGAGCTCGTGTGGTACCCAAATATCAAGCTTTTTTGTAAATCGCAAATGAATACACGATTCATTAGGTTTCTTTCAGTGAGCTCGTGTGGTACCCAAATATCGAGCTTTTTTGTATAGTCAGATTTTTTCAAATGGGTCAAAACTATTTTGTGGTCAATCCTCAATTGTCAATTCTTCAGCTATAACGTAACTACTGATATGCCGATCTTGCTCCACTTTTTCAAAACTGGCATCGACTTTATCCGTATGAGGGCGACCAGAGTGAGCTGCATCTTTGACATCGAAATTCCCGGACTGAAAACGCTTGAACCAACTTTGTGCTACTCTTGCTGACTATGTATTAGACCCATAATAAACTTACAATTTTTTCTCCGCGGCTTGAGTCGCATTTTTCCCTTTTTTGTAATAAAACTTCAGAATGTATCGAATTTCTTCGTTAGATTCACTCAATTTGGTGGACAGAAAAACAATTAAAAATGGCGAGAAAGTGTTTTTTAGTTTTTCTTTTTCTTAATGTCAATACATATAGTATTGATTAAAACCAGCCAGTTACAAACAGTACAATTAGAGATTTTTCTTCAATTTTCTACCGACTTCAAAAAGGAGGAGGTACTCATTACTCAATTTGACTGTATGTTATTTTATGTGTGTTACCTCATAACTTTTTCTGGGTGAACCGATTTCGATGATTCTATTTTTATTTGAAAGCTGGTGTTACTCATGTGGTCCCATATAAATTTGATTAAGGTCTGACCAATAGTTTTTCAGTTATTCTTAATAATTTATATTGATGTCGGTTGTATAAAATTATTAATTTTATATTATATACAAACAAAATACGAAGAAACTTTTTCCCCGACCTATTATTTTTATTATCTTATTACTTTTACTGTAATCTGCGTAAAAGATTCAATTAAAAATAGTTAGTCTTAACATATCGTAATATTTATAAATTCTCATATATTTTTATAACTAACAATCAGAGTGAACATTGGGGCCTAATTTTCACTATGATTGTACTAGACCACAAACCACAGTAAAGGAAACTAAACAACGATTGAAAACAACACCACTGACATGGCCGTATTGCGCTCTGAAATAAGAGTAAATAACGTAAAATTTGAATAAATGAGCTTCGATTTCATTGAATTATTGCCCTATCTGGAATGCTATTTAAAATAAACAAAATATACTCTGGTATCTGTTATTAGTTTCAATTAGAGATTATTCTTTTTTTTAATTTTCTGTACATACTTAAATTATATAGAGTTTGAAAAAAATACAGTAGATTAGAGAACAATAAAATATATTCTTTGGTGAAAACTTAGATTACGATAACAAAGGACTCCTTACCATTTATAGGACTTTTTGTTTATATAAGGACCCTTTACAATTGTAGTCTTTGAAGCTAATACATTGTTTGAACAGTAACGTATTGACTGTTGACCATTTTATTGTTTGCGTTTCAATACAATCAGTTAATATTGACAAGTATTATCGCCGCATTTTAACTTATCGGTTCAATTACAAACATTTATATTACCTAAGTATAGAAAAAGATAATGGTCCGATCGCAGCGGCATCTTCCACTAAATAACAAAAACTAACAGATAACTAACAAAATTATATTTAATCGCTATT
Source organism: Parnassius orleans (assembly GCA_029286625.1). Lineage (NCBI taxonomy): Eukaryota > Metazoa > Arthropoda > Insecta > Lepidoptera > Papilionidae > Parnassius > Parnassius orleans. Next base: position 4,981,875 of record JAGSMP010000022.1, on the reverse strand, counting down.
ATTTATAAATATATGTTGCTTATTCACTACATATTCCGAATAGCGAAGGGTTATTAATTATTATATTATAATATCACAATAAATATCCGTTGTATTTATTAGGCCTGTACTACTTTGGGAATATAAACGTTTTCTTAAATTTAATTTTTATTATAATAAAATATGTAATTTATATTAATATTGATATATAAAAGGAGTTAAATTACAGCCTATATACACACGTTCTATCCCACTGCTAGGTACATAGGCATAGACCTCCAGCCTCTCATTTTTAAGAGGATAATGGAGCAATCTATGTTGTCCAATAGTAGAGCCCAGTGTAGAGTCCAATGGCTGTTGTCTGATTTCACATGTCCTTAAAATATATTATTCCTCTGACTTGCAGGTTTCACAACGATTTTTCACTTCAACGCCGCACCTGGCAAATCAGCACTTAAATAGGAATAGTACCCGGGTTGCTTGCGTACTGTGAAAGTGCTTAGCTCCTGAACCATAGCATTCATATCATCATAGACACTGAACATAGGCTTCTCCAAGGAATGCCACAAAATGCCACTTTGTAGCATTCATATAATATTAATTTATTATATGAATTTCAAATTATAAACTCACTGAAATTGCCTCATGTCATGCATCTCCGATTACAAGATTAAACGTTTATTGTATAATACCTTTTTTATCTTGACCAAGATATCAAGATATACCAAGATATAAAAACATTTATTGAAGTAAATATTTTTGTATAATTACTCCTGCGGTAAGTTTTGCTACAAGAATTTTTGCTCGATCTTTATGTTATGGTGGATATTTTTATTGTAAAGTTTTAATTAATTCTTTTGCTTTAAAAAGATTTAAAAAACGACTAACTTTATTTTCCTTCAATTACTGTTAACAGTAGCCTATCAAAATTTGAAATCGTGATAATGTATCTACTTTCACGCGCACACTGTTTTAGGCACTTATAAAAATCGAAACAAGGAAATTTTAACTGTCGGCTCCGTGGCGCAGTGGCTTAGCAATTGAGATGCAGCGCTAAGGGCAGCGTGTACGAATCCCGCACGGAACAAGTATTTGTATGACCTACAAATAATTGTTCCGGGTCTGGATGTTTGTCCTTGTGCAACTTATGTTTGTAAACTGCCCCCACGATACAGGAGAAAATCCTAGTGTGAAGGGTACGTTTAATAAAAAGAAAAGAAAAATAATTAAAAGTAATTTAATCTCAGTAGGAAATATAATGTTTGACACACATCATTTTGTGCTAATTCTCGTTTGATACTAGCTGAAACGATACCATTTGGTTGCGCTTACACCCGAGCACAGAATAAATAATTGACCCGAGTAAGAAAACAAATTTTATTAAAAGAGAAAATTAAATTGAATATGTGGCACTAGCAATCAAATTTCGGGCCAGCCCCCACTAGATGGAGTGACGACCTGATGAAACAGGCGGGTAGTCGGTAGATGTAGAGGGCTCTGGACCGTACTTTGTGGTAATCTATGGGGGGCCATTATGTGAACTTTGAATTGGCTGTAGTCCATTAAAAGTCCACATAATTACTACAGTAATAGGTGATTGGTACTCTAATGCCGCCACAACACAGATATAAAAATAATATGAGATTAGTCAACCCGCACTACTTGCCCACATGTTTGCCTAAACTAATTATACGGCGGCGTTCCGAGCTTTTACTTTTTAAACATTATGTTCATTTATATATATCAAACCCCTTTTGTCAACTGACGCCGAACAATTAGCTCATTTGCTCCAACTCAATTTTTATAAATGTACTGATTTCATACTGGTATTATTTCAATAAAACAGTCTGTCTCTTGGGAATAGTGTAGCTTTCGATAAGTAAAAGAATTTTCAGAAACTGATTAGCATTTCTACTAACTTTGTATCTTTATATTATATAAAGATAATAAGTTATAAAGTAGAAGTTAAGTAGAAGTGTAGATTAGAATTGATATTATCATAAAAATATTGAATGAATATAAATCCGCAAAAAGGACATCCGCAGAAGAACAAGAGTAACTGACAGACCAGCGGGGCAGTAAGCTGAAGCGGGAATAGACCAGTTATACAACTTAAAGATCGACAACCGATAGGAAAGAAAAGTTCTCAAGTCGCAGCCCCGTACTGACTTGGGCGACCCCCCACTACAGGTCTGACGACTTGATGAAACACGCAGGCAGTCAAGGTGGTAAGGGCTCAGAGGAGGGCTATATTCAGTTGAGAACAGTTCAGAATTTGGAAGGACTTGTATTGTGCTGTAATCCTATAGTGTTAGCGTTTATTATAGTACTGAAATTTGGATGCGTAAAGAAACTTAATCTGTTGTTATTGTTTGACCTAGCATAAAGTAAGGCTGCTACACGTGCGAATAGTTGCACGTGCAAAGTTCGTAGGTACGTCATGCTATCGGTCCGAGGCATCGCGTGCCCAGTCTGAATAACAAAACATTACGGTTAACATACGATTCATTCGAGATGAAACCGCCATGTTACTTTGCGGCACTTCTAGATGTTAGAAAAAAAAGAAATTTTGTTGGTTAAAGTGGCCAGAAATTAGACGTCAGCGTAGACGACACTAATGCGTAGAAAGTAATGAAAATCGTATTGTGCAATGGCGCCAAGCTACTCGGCCACTCACTGCTCAATGCCCATACAACCGGCATACGGAATTAGGTGGCAATGTGAGAAAGAAAGTACAAAATAATTTGTTTATTTCGATATACATTTTATACTAAACAATTTGTTTCATTTATATAAAGTCAAGTGTTAGCTATTATTTATTCTGTGGTATTAGAAAGCTACACACCGTTATAATGATGTCTGATTTGATACTCGTAAAAAGCTCAATAACTATTGATTGCAAAGTGATATTTATTTTAATTGTAATAGTCTCTTACATTGATCATTCATTGCAACCTTTCAATAGTCCACTGCTGAACCTAAGTCTCCCCCATATTACTTCATAGGGGGGATTTTGCTATAACTGCCACTCTCTGAGTGCGGGTCAGGAAGATGCTGCGGCCCCTCCATTAGGGGTAGTGGATATTCTTACGTCCGCCACCATACGGTTAATATTTTAATTATAGCCGATTAAGAATCTTTAATTCTAATTATATTTTTGTCAGGCTATCATTTCTCATTAAATAACAATGATCGCGTTTCAATGAATGTAACCGCCGCGCCGCGCCGTGGAATTATGACAGTTAAGATATTTTATGACTGCCCCGACAGTTTAAAGTTAGATTCTCTTTAAACTGTGCTGCCTCTGTTTAAGACACGATATCCGACAACCCGGTATTCCGTCATAAGTTGTACCTACATTACTTATGTCAGATCCAGGATTACAGCCGCGCCAAGGCTAATTTAAGCCTGGCGGCACATTTGTCTTCTCATTAAAAATAGATTTTTAAGTAATTAGTCAATCAATATTTCTAAAATTAAGCAAGTATGTGCGACAAACGAGCACACAGTCAGTTATATCTAACCTTTATTAAGAATCAAAATGTATATTCGTTGTCAGGTTATGTTCAGTATGCATCACCATGCGATACACAGTAACATTATTCCCAGTTGAGCCGATCCATCTTAACATTATCTCCATTAAAGTAGTAAGTAAATTTCGTTAGGAAGGTTAGGTAGAAAATCGAAAATTGGCAGGTTCGACACTATAAGAGCCATGTTATTGTATTTAATTTGTACCTGGGTGACTGAACTTTGTTCGCATTAGAAAAATTATTTTCTCGGGTATGCCACCTATCGGATGAACTTTAAAAGTAAATCATAACCGGGTATAAACTCATGACCATTACTGTAGCTGTACTCGTATGTCGTACGACTTTGATTTTGACGAGAGATGACGTGACAATGTTATTATAGTTTCTTGCGTATGAACCTAAGGATTGTAAACGCTTCACTATGACTTGACGCAACGTTTTGCTATAGCGATAACTTATCGGTATAACCAAATTGATTACTTCATACCTATAATAGAATGTTTCTAAATTATTTTAAATTTTTATTTTTAAATAAAAAGTATTGTTCAAAATTAAAAACATTATATAGTTAGAAATTATGTAAATATGTTCGCGTATTAGTCTGAGAAAAAGATCTGTGACACACAGACAGACAGTCATAGGTATTCATTCACACACACACAAAACGGATTAGGACTTGGCACGGAACACAAAAAATTTAAATATTAAACGGTGGTCAACGTGATTAAAGTTCATTTTCCTTAATGAAATTAAAACATGTCCGACATGATTATTAAAAACAATTTGAAATGGTTAGATACTCAAAAGGTAACTTAAGAATCATGTAAACCTTTATCGATTAATCTTTTAATTAGTAATTCTGAAGATAATTTTATAAGCAAGTATGTTTTGTTTTGTTGTTTTTAAGTATGCTTGTTATTTCAGTAAATAATATTATGAAGTACGTTTTATTACTATATATTTTATCGAATCATTTCGAGAGGCGTTAGTAAGTATTTTATGTGTACATTTTCTAATTAAAAATATCGTTCAGATTTGACCAAATAAACAGAAAGATATAATATCTAGAAAATATTTAATTATTTGTTTCAGATTATTTGTTCTAAATTCTAAAGTATTTGTAAAATGAAAATAGAATTAGAGTGGATATAGAACTGTATTTTGTACTTCATCCGTCTAAACAAGTTGAATGACATATTTTCTGAACATTGTATGGGAGGAGCCTTGTTTTGAGGATTATAAATTTCACATATAATATTCATTTAACTATTAAAATATTAATATATATGTTTAACAATTCATCCAATTATTATATGATTTTGATATTTTTCAAACGCTGAAGTAATTTTTGTAAGATATAGGCTTCTCTTAAAAGAAAATAGTTGTGATGAAGGGTTACGTAACATTCTTTACGTGTAAACCAGCGTTTTCAAGTTGTATAAACAAACGTTTCAAGTTGTATCTACAGCTGTTTACATTTTAGTAGTTTATTAACCTTCACATGTAACATTTTCATTCTTTCGTTAATTTTTTCGTCATTTTTATTAAATTATTCTAAGAGACAAATCACGATTTGTATACGTTGCTTATTTAAGTAATAATAACTTTAAATGTATGCATTTGTCAATACAGTGTGCTAGGAAGTAACTTAAAACTTTATTTCCTATTGTACAGTATATGTTTTATTTTCAACATAAATGTGTTTTCAATGTCACCGCTCATCACGTAGATAACAAGCAGCGTGTTTACCTATTCAGTTTCCGGATTCTTAGAGCATTTTAAAATGCAATGATCATTTTGCGTAATAAAGATTGAGTGAGCTTATGTAATAACTGCCACGAATATTTTTAACTTTTTATTAAAGCGAAAGTAAATAGAGCTTGTGGGTACCAAGTATTTAAACATAGCAGACGGTAAAAATAGTAAAAAGCTCCAATAACAAATATCATAGATAATAGTTAAAAAGGCGCACTTTCGAATATAGTTTGTGGTCCCAGAGAATATACTAGGGTTCAAAGTTCACTAAATGATTAAGCTAATATTCTGCCTAGTATTGCGAATGCGTAGGTACCGCCCTCTTCCTATTTCTGTCGATAATCCGTGGCGTACAAATGATATGTTCCGATCTTTAAAGTAAAGAGCTCCAGTGTTTTCTTTACTTATTATGCTTGACTACAATTCCATCTAGCGGTAAGTGGTGAAGGCCCTAGGTGATCACTCTTTCCTTAAAGGTACACACGTTGTGATCGTGGCACAGACAAACAGACATTGGCAAATTATTTCACTCATATACCTAAATAATTAAGGGCATTTAGCTGATATTTTCCGCTGGTATTCTGTGAGAGCGTGGTCCTACCCCGGTCGAGCCGACCTATTCGTGCTCGTACAACCATAATAAAGCTACAGCGTGGCTGCACGTATACGTTTCACCTCTGCGATGTTATGTTATTACGGCTTGATCATAAAACTTTTCTTCTATTATCATTCCTTAAAATATGCCTGTATTATACATAAAAATTAAAAGCCTTCCTTAAAAAGTATTTGATAGAAATTGAAAACCACATAAAAATATTTTAAGTATCATAGATTGCCTAATAGAGGGGATATTATTTGCTATAGTTGCCCCGCTACGCTGGCGGGTTAGCAATCACAGATAGGTATTTATTTTTAGTTGTGATTAGGTGGACGCTGTTGTCCATATCCTGGTTTGTTTCCCTCTGTCGCATTTTAAGACCACCCACGAGACTATATGGGGTAGTGGATATACTTACATCGCCCCATACATACATGGAATTTTTTATTATTTAATTAGAAGATATGAATTAAATAATAATTTATTATTTAAACCTATAATATACGTTACGTTATATTTAAGCCGTGTGATAGCGGTTGCGTAAAAAAATACATCACGCTATTACCTCTCGTAGGTGCAGTAAAAGGCTTTTTTGACTTCCGATAGATCGCGATGTAACGATCTTGACTTATGAGGGAATTTTAAATCCAGAGGAGAAGAAAGAGGGGAAAGAGCTATAGAGGGGAAATCGTGAGTAAATCAATATTATTTAAAAACAAAATTTGCAAAAGTCATAATATCCACACAAAACTCATGTATAACACTCACAAATATAAGTGAATGCAGGTTTATATATCCATATCGTACCTATCCTAGCTATGAACCTTCTCAACATCGTCTTCGTCTCGACAAAATAAATATATTGCTATGAAATGTATATTGTCTGACAAAATATTTATATTATATTTCAAAGTTAACGAGGGAAAAACGACCCAAAAAAGGGGAATAATCAATTAAAGCGTGGGAAGCAAAACCGTTAAAGTGGAAACACTGACATGACGCCAGAGGTATATTTACTTTTTGTTTTAACCAGGGCTCGACCACTATCCGACTTGATGGTAAGTGGTGATGTAGCCGAAGATGGTAAAGTGCACTGACTTAACAAAAGCCTATTCACTCTTGCCTTGAAGACACCTACATTATAAACGGGTGGAAAAACATATGCTGGCAGATTATTCCACCCATTTACTGCATGCATTATGAACGACGAAGCCAACTGTTTGGTTCGAATGCGTGTTATGTCGACAGCAAAGGGGTGGAAACCAGCCGAGCGTCTGTTGGTCCCATCATGGAATGGAGACGGAGGAATTAAGTCATGCAATACCTGCGCACACTCTGAAATTAGTCGTGTAAAAAGCCGAAAGACTGGCTACATTGCGCTTGTGCTCGAGTCTGGTAGGTTTGGTTCTAAGTTCTAACCCACTCAGACTAAGGATGCGCGCGTGCGAGACGTCTGGTGCCGAGATCGACAGTCCGCTTGCCAGTTATGAAAAATATGGCTTTCAGTTCAGTGTCAGGCTTAACAGTTATTTTTCATAACTTACCATATATCTGAGCTTACAGTTGTGAACACGCATAATATATAAATAAGTGGGTATTTATGCAAATTGCTAATGCCACTCGGTCAGACAAGATTCTAAAACTGGATGTCGAAGCCTTGATCTTATTAAGTCGCTTGTTATACATTTTCGCTTAACAAGTAGTTTATAGTTAAAATGAAGCTATCTATTTTTCATTATCTATACACATAATAAAAATGTAAATAGCAGACGTCTGTACATTTTATATTTTTGTAATAAAAGGGATTGAGAGGTACTAAAAATAAGTAATTAAATACATTTCTATCATTTTTAGAATTTTCTGTCTGTTTGTTTGTTAACGTATCACGTATAAAGTACTAATTTATATCACAAGAATCGTTAAGGAAATTATAAAGTGTATCTTCGTGTTACATTTAGTCTTTATTTTATTAAAATCAGTTCATTCCATCAAAAGTTATGATAAATATTCTGAAGTATGGGTACGAAGCTACGAAGTATAGGTACGAATTTGTTCAATGGTGGCGTTGGTTGAGTCATCAAGTGCATTTTAAACTAATATCATATCATAAATCATAATTAAATGATGTAAAATAATGTTCTATAATGATATAATTATATCTAAAACGCAGTAAACAAAAGTATTAAAGAACGAAATAAATATATACAAAAATATATTAACCTTATTATCTAAATCTAAAGCACATGAGTAAAGATACAGTTTCTTTACTCATGTGTCTAAAGTACAATAGTTAACCAATTTCATCGATAGATGGTGATGTTGTGCAAATGTAATACAAAAAGGCAGGTTGTGGTTTTTTCCTGTAGATGAGTTTTCATATTTGCTGCTAATCTTTATATTACTCGCTGCCCTACTGCGTGTTGACAAACTCATTTATTCTTTACCGCCGAGTACTCTATGTGGTAAATCAAATTTTAAAAGAGCTATTAACAATTTCGTTGGTATCGGCGAGGATCAAACTTTCTTTTTTGCTTACTATGCAGCCACTGATTTATAAGTTCTTTTATGTTTTATATAATGTATCAATCGCGTCAATTAACCTCTTTTATTTTTAGAATTGATGTTAACAGCGCAATCTCTCTTTAAATCTATACATATAGTAAAAATGGCGATAACATGTTGTCGTCTGTTTCTGTACATTGTATAGTACATTTGTGACTAAAATCATTATGGGGACTGTAAATAATTAAATAAGTACATTTTTATAATTTTTAGAATTGTCTGCCTGTCTGTCTGTCTGTCTGTTTGTTTATGAACGCATCACGTCTAAATTAAACATATTTTTTTTAAATAAATCGCTAAGAAAATCATAAAGCGTATTTTCGAGTTACTTTTAATCTTTGTTTTATTAAAATTGGTTAAGTATATCGAAAGTTATGATTATTATTTTGAAATGTAGGTTCGAATTTGTTCAATGGCGCCATAAAATCTCAGAATTAGTAATAAAAACATTTGTGTGACCTCAGTACTGACTGTTTTGCACATGGCCAACTCTATGTTGCTTTTTCCCGCGTTAGTAGCCCCCGTAACCTTTTTGTACGCCCCGGCTAAGTCTACTTCTAAGGTCGTTTACACAAAAGCTCTATCGTAAACGACTTAGAACTTTGAGGATAACGATTTATTTTGTTACCTCTTATTGATACAGTATTGATATAAATCGTTTAATATTCTCTTACCTAAACGTCAAATTCTTTATGTAAAACCTATATACGCGAGCTACGCCGCGGGCACAACTAGTGTAATAATATTATTCTTATAATATATTAGCATAATAGGACTTAACGAGCAATTCTTGTAGGTATATTTTATGTAAGTATACGGAGTTATTTTGCAATATACCCCCAAATTTGCAGAGAAGGTACGGAATAAGCAATGTACGCAAATGGTGAAGAAAATTAATTAAAAAAAACTCAAACATTCTGTTCTTTTTATCTTTTAAATTCACAATGCGTGTTTAACATTCATAAATATCTAACGCCTACTATATTACTACGCACGCACACATTCGTAAGGGTCTCTCGATCGGCAAAAACGTGAATTGAAGCACACAGAGAGGAGCGCGCGTACGCGTAGTTGTTGCCCATAAATCACATTCAATTTGAGATAATTTCAAATAAAAGTAGAAGCCTTATTTACTCGTATTTTCAAAATCTGCAATAACGGTTTTTCTATTAATAACAATTTATGTATTTTTGGACTTATATATAAAATTTCTCTTTGAAAAATAACCCTGTATAATTGGTTGGTTGAAAAGGCCATAACTATTTAGATTTAATTTTGTATTTAAATAGTGTCCAAGTTTACAGATAGGAGCCATCACTGACAATAATATATCCTTATACCTTATAGAATATATCTTCACCCCATTTCATTCCGTGGGTGTCTTAAGAGACGACTAAGGTGAATCTCATTACCTCCGATAAAAAGTGTGGTACTGCCAACTCTTACACACTAAATTTAAAATACTCACAGACCCGTTACTGCAGTAGTAGTAATACGTCATTAGCTCCCTGCAAAGCGCTATAATCACGGCAAATTCTCCTTGTGATGGCTCTCTACTTGTTTGTCCACCTCCATGAAACACATTGAATTAAACAAATTTTTCGGATAGTATTGCGTTTATTTTAAACTTATCATAAAAACAAGTAGTAAAATTAAAAAATTTGTTCAACAGACTTCAATATAAATAAAATGAGAATATCATCAATGTAGTCGAAGTCAATTTAATACGCATTATTAAGGATAATTTAAAAACTACTGATCAGATCTTGAGCAAAATGGGACCACATGAGAAGCACCAGCTTTCAAATAAAAAAAATCATCAACCGATTCACCTAGAAAAAACTTCTGAGGTCTTCGAAGTCGAATTGAGAACCTCCTCCTTTTTTGAAGTCGGTTGATAAAGGTGAAACCCTATTTACGTCTCACTGCTTGGTACAGACCACAGACCATCTCTCGTTTCACGGGGGGCTATGTAACATTAAGGCCTGCCACATACATACGGAATTCCGTTTCGGAATTCTGAACGGGTCAGCCACACACATACGGAATCCCGTTTTGCCCGCATAATTCCGAACGGAAAACTACCGTACGTGTGTGACGGGTTATAGATTTTATATGGACTTGCTGCATTCGGAATTCCGAAGCGGAATATCGAAACGGAATCCCGAAACGAAATTCCGTATGTATGTGGCGGGCCCAAGTCCGCCGCGGTGCTATAGCGCGTGTTTTCGGACTTCACATGTTTTTGAAATATTTTTCTTCCTTTTATTGATTTTGCCGCCTAAAGTCAAGTAAATGAACACTTAAAATTGCAATTAGCAATTTCATGTACTGTGACATGTACAAGCCTCCACGATCAGACACAACACGACTATCTTAAAAATAATAATATTTAATTATTTCTGGCTTGATAATTATTTAACCCACAGGACGGTATTATCGGTTAGTGGGTTGTCTTACGCCGCCACTAGCCACTACACGACGTGTGTGTCGTAATATTCAATGCAGTATCTCCCACAGAACAACTCAAAATAATAATATAACTGCGTTTGCTAACCCGCCTGCCAAGCGTGTCAATCAACTATGCCAAATATCCTCCCTATGAGGCTACAATGATGATGATGAAGAATCATAATAACTACTTCATATTATTTAATACGCCTAATTTCTTTTCAGATAAGCGGAAAATTAATTCTGGTCGCAGATAACCAGTTCCATTCCGACCGACACAATGGTTAATGTAAGTATATGAAAAATGTATGCAAATTGAATCGCAAATTGAATATTTCTGTCGCGAAATAGCAGTAATGTCTGCAACCTGTAATAGTTCTCCTACCACAAGTTCTAATCATGGCTTCTCGTTCGGACAAAATTTGATCTCTATTGATATGAGCGCTCGTTTATAAAATAGGAGAAAGTTACAATGAACTGTCAGAGACAAGTGATGACCAACTATCTCATCGCCAACCAGCGTCCAATGTCCATTGTTATATTAATCCTAAGTAGCCCGATCTTTGATTCATTGAGCAAGTGGTTAGTTGTTGTCAAGTTATTTTGAGCAAGTAGTAGCGAGATGGAGCCTGTTGATTGTAACAATCTTCACTTTAGGTCGCACATATACTGACAGCACACAGTATAGACTGGAAACCAAATATACGAGTAATTAGTGTTTATTGCTACTGCATAAGTGTTGACTCTGACTAGACTACAACACACAACACAAATAATAAACTTGTTGATACTTATACTAATTTAAATTTAATTTAAACTTTACAGAAAATAACACTAATTAAATTTTATTAAAGAATATTAAAATTAATTAAAGAGCAGCGAGTTCGTAATGCGCCACAGACATACACCATCACACATCAAAAAGAAAACAAAACTGTACCCCACGCCGAATCTATCCGCTCCTCTTTTGTTTTTTTTTTCATCCAGTCGCACTACGACTCCGCTCGAGGCGCTTCACCAGCGAACCTCCGCTCTGGTTGGTTGTTGTGATTACCGTATTAATCAAGCCATGAACCTCTGGCTTCTGATTGGTTAATTAACAAAAATACAACAACAATAAATAATCCTAAATTCTTAAGAAATTTTCATAAAACATTAGAATTGATATTATTTAATTCATTTAATTAAACTATTTAATTCATTATTAAAATTTTATAGTTTTATTCATTCCCGTTACGGCCTTCCTGACATTTCACACGTCCTCGTGTGATGCTTTTTGATCGGTATTATTTTGATCTGCAAGCAGAAAAAGAAAATCTACGATAAACTACTCCCTTCATAAATATTAATTGTTACTTTAAAGTAGCTTCCAGTATCCAAACAGCCAATGTTGCCATATTATCAGCCTCTGCTCTAAAAGCAGACTCCGCTTACAAAGCAACTTCCGCTGTCAAAGCAGCCTCCGCTTCAAGGCAGACTCCGCTGTCAAAGCAGCCTCCGCTGTCAAAGCAGCCTCCGCTGTCAAAGCAGCCTCCGCTGTCAAAGCAGCCTCCGCTGTCAAGCAGCCTCCGCTGTCAAAGCAGCCTCCTATGTCATAACACTTTATATTATACCCATACTACCAAATATATGTAGTCTCCGCTATCTATCAAAACTTACTTTCTTATCATGAAACTCTTACATTAAAAAAAGAAATAGAGACCAAATCCTACCATCGTCACTGTCTGATAAGTAGAAATCCAGTTCCGTGGGAATATATGATTGGAGTAATGGACGTAAACGGTCTCGACAGTGTCGACAGTATTTATAAGTGCGGTAAGAATATATTTTTTTAAGTTGATACCTGTTGCTGTATACTACTACCTGCAGACGACCATGTTTTTTAAGCATCGCAACGCCACTTGACCCTCGACCCCACACTTGTAGCACTTGATTACATGCTTGATCATTGTTTCACTTTTATTAACATTATCGGAAATTGAGGTAGGTTTAGTCTTCTCATTTGATCGATTGAAACATTCATATGATCTGTGAAAATTTTGAGCGTTTGATATCCGGTATATAAAGTACCTTTGTTCGTATTTGTTTCTTGAACCGTCCATTTTCGATAAGAAAATGCCATCAATTCGCGTTGTATTTTATAGCGATTATTTATTTCTTCTGTAATAATATTGCGTTGTAAGCGTGGTTCAAATTGACCAATATAAGCAAGAATTGTAGATACAGCTATTTGTTCTTTGCTCAAATTAATCCATCGAGACATAAGTAAAGAAAATAATCTTGCCGAGTATGAAGCAAGTGATTCGCCATCACGCGGTTTACCATTGAAAATTTTAAAAATGTAGCTGCCGATGTCTCTGCCTTATCAAACCGAGACAAAAAAAATCTTTAAATTCTGCCCACAACATATTAGAATAAGCAGCCTGTGCGAACCATGTAGCAGCAGATCCTTTCATAGCTTTACTAATAATAGTTATCAATCGACTTCCCTGTATTTGGTACTCGGTCATACAGATATCTGCAGTTGCTAACCAAGCTTGAGCATCAGCATCTTCATTTTCAGGATGAAATTCTGGCAGTGTAAAGTCCTTGATATTATCTTGTGGTTTATGTAAGGCCTCCACGAGAAGTTGGATACTATTACTGTGCGCTTCGAATAAAGTACGCCATCGGTCATTATCATCCCTCGAAGTTTCACTAAATAAATTACGTGCTTGCAATGATCCCACTTCTGATGTCGAAGAAAAGTCGCGTTCATTGACGCCATTATTATCAACAGGTCTTGTGGACGACATTTAGGGTAAATACAAGCACAACACACAACACAAATAATAAACTTGTTGATACTTTTACTAATTTAATTTAATCTTTGCAGAAAATAACACTAATTAAATTTTATTAAAGAATATTAAAATTAATTAAAGAGCAGCGAGTTCGTAATGCGACACAGACATACACCATCACACACCAAAAAGAAAACAAAACTGTACCCCACGCCGAATCTATCCGCTCCTCTTTTGTCTTTTTTTCACGACTCTGCTCGAGGCGCTTCAACAGCTCTTGGTAGAGAGTAATTGTGTTCTGTGTTCACCAGCGAACCTCCGCTCTGATTGGTTATTGTGATTATTAATCACAATAACCAATCAGAGCGGAGGTTTCTCAATAATCCTAAATTCTTAAGAAATTTTCTGGCTAAATTAATATTAATGAAAATAACATAAACATTAGAATTGATATTATTTAAACTATTTAATTCATTATTAAAATTTTATAGATAATGGCGACCCTGTGACTATATATATATATATATATATATATATATATATATATATATATATATATATATATATATATATATATATATATATATATAGTCACAGGGTCGCCATTTGCTGTATGGTTTTTATTTATGAATGCAATTTTACAAAATATTATATTATATTTAAATGTTATGAGGATCAGGTTCAATGTTAAAATCCATGTATTCTTTTGTTTAGGTAACATTAATATATTTTAATACCGAGAAACGATTGGCTTTCTTTTACATTCCTGCCTGCCAGTTACGTAGCTCATTCTTAGAAATATGGTGTTCAAATGTCATAAGATGAAATGTGTGAAGTAATTTAATATCATTGTTTAATGCAGGAATCGAATGGCGGCGTGCCTCCGCCGCAGGAGCTCGAGACATTCCTACCTCAGGATGAGAGGAACAAAGAAAAAATCGTCAAAAAGTAAGTTATTTTAGTTCACACACAAGCGTTAGAAACATTTAATAAGTATCAGGTACCTGCATCAGAAATAAATGTTACTTAACTTTTTACATATTCGTTACTAAATTAAGTAGTTTTTATAATAAAGACTTACATTTTAAAGAAAATACATAAAGTACAGCTTCGTTTTCTCCACAAACGTTATATTATAATTTAAATTATGAGCCAAATATATACCTTACTATGAATATAGTACTTAATGTTAATAAAATGGGAGTAAGTAGTTCTAATATTTTATTAAATCCTGGATTTAATTGGGTAATAAACAATTTGACAATTTCAAAATGTATTTTAATGTGTTATTAAAATGAAATTTCTATAGAAATTTTATGAATATACATTGCTTAAATGAAATCTTTGCAGTATTTTTAAATAGGTAATAAAAAAAATACGTACGACAAAATCCGACCAGTTTTGATATATTATACTAGAAAAACCTAAATCGAATTTCGTAATCTAGTAATTTATCCTGTCAATTACTCCATTAATTAAAGTAATTTTTGATCACTGACACAGTTAGGTAATTGGTCCTTCACTGGCCGTATGGGAAGCTTAGAAGGCATAAAGAGGGCTATACTCGGAGTTCATCTGTTTGATAAAATTCGTATAGACGGCCCCTTTAGATGGAGAGACCACCTAGTAAGACACGCAGGAAGTCGATGGATGGAGATTCCTCAGGACTGGACTTTATGGTTTTACATGAGGAAGGCCTATGTTCAGCTGTAGAATTGTGAAACACTGTAATTGTTATGATGAATATGTAATTTAAGTATTTTATATTTAAAAAAAAAACTTTATTTATGAATGTAACTTGCACTAAAAAATAAAATAATAGATTGCACTGGGCAATAAGAAATATTAAGATGTGTAAAAGATGAGATCCACTATTATGAAGTTTTATCGCTTTTTCCATTAATGAAGTTCCAAATCAAAAACAATTCTATTAAAATTAAAAAGTTTACAGTATCGTAAATACGCATATTTAATGTAATTATTGAACATGTAAATTTCTAAGATACTTACTTGTGACTATTTTTACTTTATAAATGTGTGCCAAGGTGAGATTGAAATTTGCTAACCTGCGCTACATCGCGTCGTTAATTATGCGATGGCGATCTTTGAAAGGTTTCTCGGCTATATACGGCCTCATCACATTATCCGCCTCTATTGTAAACAATTGTAGCACCTAGTTGATCTACTGATTATACCACTATAATGGCGACCTAGTTGTAAGCTTTCATCGATAATTCGTAAATTCTTTAAAATGCCAGAAATACTACTTCAATATTGAATTCAGAAAACGAGAATGTATAATTAAAACATAAAGAAAATGTTAATAAAAATAAAATCCATTATCTAATTCGTCTATACGATTTTACTAAAGGTGTCTCTCCCGCTAATGCAATGCTGTGTAAACTAAGCTACAGAAATGTACATTTCTGTCACTATAACGATACGGCACAATAATAGCAAATTATATAGCCTTAATTGTATTTAATGATTTTTATAAAATTTACAAGTCGTTTGTTTTCTAACGTTTATTTGAGGACGCTAATATTTCGTAAAAGCTAATGAGAAAGCTATATAAAATTTCTAATGGGAATCCTTACGCCTCAAAATTCTCAATGTATAACGAATAGGAATCAAAAATGCATCTTTTACAACATTTGCCTGTAATTGTTCTTGCTTTATTTACTTCACATATCACCACTTCACACTATTCCATTAAAATTACGCTTGCCCAATCTTTACTACTCCCTATGGTCCCTCGACTATGCTGACATTTGTTACCTCGATATCACCATCGGTTTTTGTACGTTTTAAAATTGGTTTTTAATAGGCGAATTATTACATTTAGAATCTGAAAAAAAAATAGTTATTTTAGATACATTCTTTCTCCTTACGATGTACCCGGTCAATACACGATACAATACAATTTTCTCGATGGAAAAAAATACCGAACTACATTCGATTCGCAGTTTTTTTTTGACAAGTCAAATTTCATTTTAAACAAGTACTAATACACCTTTTTCTATAAATAATATCAATTTATGGGTTATTTATTTCGGAATCGAATCTACCCGATCGTGTTTTTTTTTTCATTACATTTATATAAAAAATTTCGATTATTCAAGTGATTTTCAACCCGCGCGTCGCTTGCCACCTTGCCTTGCCACTTGCCAGTGTCCCGCGGGACGTTGCCGAGCCTGTAAGATCTGTGCAATATTTTTGCGCGTGCGCTTCTCTTCTGCTACGTAAATAATATTTAGGAAATTAAATAATTATAGTTTTATTAAACTTATATAGACTATAGTTAAGCTTTTGTTTGTGTTTATTTCTTATTGTTTAAATATTTGTTTATAACTTTAAAACAATATTTTTTTGATTAATTTTGTAAAAATCACGATCATATGCGCGGCCTGACTCGATCTTTGCGACGACCGCCTGTAAATACCTATGGCGCTTGGAACACCCAGCCTTAACAAACTTGAACGACTATAAAATCTCTGTATACTGTGTAATCTCTATATATTTGGACTTCGTAAATAAGCATATCTCCGAATACCGTACTAAACTCAAGTGGCTCCAAATCCGTCTTCGTCGGAATACGCATATTATTTTTTCTGCCCTCTACTGCTTCTTATTTAATATATCACGTCCGCCCTATCCAAAAGAACGTTTTAATTTTATCGCTCCTGTCATAATTTTTCCTTACGGTCTAAGTAAAACCTTTCCCTCCAATGTCCTATGCACTCCTCTACTTTTTATGATAAATCTTTCTCTGTTCTTGGAGTAAAACTTTGGAACTCCTTACCTCTGTCGATTTAACGTGCTCAATCCTTGCATTTGTTCAAGAAACAGGTTAAGGAACATTGTTTATCTAAGCCATTTCTCAGTTATACAATTAAGTTAAAAAATAAAATAAAAATATAATCACAAGATGATGACAGTTAAGAAAACTAAGATAGATATAAAAAAATTACGGAAAGTAAGATGGAAAATATTAGAGCTCCAAGTAATAAGCTTTGGTAGATTTTTGAAGAAAAAGCAAGCAGAAACAGCGTACAGCTGTAACAGATATTGATTTATTGATGAAGGAAGATGACTGGATTACGAAGAGAAACATTGTTAGAGCTGTTTTCAATATTCTAAAGGTCTTACTAACTTAAAATCTGCGGTCATTATCATTCCCAATTATAAAAACCTGCCTGAACGTTACAACTTGAACGCGGGTAACGCCGCAGTGCAGAAAACTAGTATTTGTATATTTTGTTTTCTTGGTGTACAATAGACAAAATTATTATATTGTATTATATCAAAAATTAATTTTAGACAGCACAAAAAAAAAATTAATAAGTGATTTATTTCTTATAGAATCCACACGACTTTGAAATTCATTGTATGCTAAAGTTTTTTCTGCTTGATTCCGGACGTAAGCACGATAGCGAAACATGAACATGATTTCATACGATTAAGGGTGACAAACGAGTACACTGTCCAACTCATGGTAAAAAAATACTGTGGCCCATAGGCATCTACGTGTATCCTCGTTTAAGATTCATAATATAGATGTTGTCATCCTTGAGGTGCCTAGTAAGTAGTAACCAGTAAAAAGGATCTCCGGTACTCGTCTATCACCATACGAGCAGCAGAATTATGCTACTATTTTGCGCTGATACTCTGCGAAAGCGTGATCCTTCCCCGGTAGTATTAATTTTTGTTTAGTATTGTAGCCATAATAGGTTGTAGCGGTACGACGTAAAAGGACGTGATATGATGTCCGCCAAGCAACAATGTAGAACGAGCGAATGAATCTGTCATGCCGTCATATATATCCTATATTTATATATCTCTTTATTGCACTCTAAAGATCAATAAATTGTGCAGAAGTTGAGCCTATATTTTACTTACATTTTCCATTTGTAGATACAACATGACCAAAGATGTGGAGTCGGCTGACTTCGACCCGTTCACAGAACGGAAGCTGGACAATCCGACTTCGTAAGTATTTTTTTGATTTGCTACTGCACTGTTAAAATATTCTTCACATTATGTTATCTATACTCAGGTGAACTGCGTAAGTGACAACACACGATGCTTAATTCATATTAGTTTACCGCGCTATTCTTGCGGATGCATCAATTACATGGACCTATTAATAAAATGAGTGTTTGAATGTGTTAGTGTCGCTTTACATTTAAAACACGGCTTTGCGATGTAGGCAATAGAAAATTAACTGATAGGTAAATGAAAATTGCTTGCATTCCTGCGACACGCGTTTTTGATAAGACTGCGAAGCGAACGATAATATTTTTTACTTGTCTTGTGTTTAGTAAACTTTTTATCAGGTAATTTTTGAAACAGACAGTCGAAAAATTACAACTCTTATTTATAAAACCTACTTAGAATTATTAAATAGAATCAATAAGATTTTTTTTTTAAATCCCTTATTATATTTTACGTAAGTAGTCTCAAAAATGGAGTGCCTGTTGGGTCTATCGGAGAAGACTCTTCAAATCTGTTTCAAAATTATCACCACTGAAGAACATAACATTCACACAATCCTTCGTGTATAACATTTAATATGGCGGTACGAGGCGGCTACTGGAAATTCTACAAACTATACTCTATGTCATCAATGTTTTTTGTTTTAGAGCGATATCGGTTGATAAAGTAAGTATTCTGGTAAACATGATTATTTATGTAAATGGCTCAAACTCTACTGCGAGTATCTTGGCAAAAAGTGAGAAGGTTAAAACAGTAAATTTTTGACACTTCGATTGAATACAAAGTGTTTTAATTCACGATGAAAATCTATAACTTGTAAAATAATATATAAAAAATCTTGCAAGTTTCTATTTTTAATCTCTTCGGAAAACATACTCTTAAAAAGACTTCCATTTTTAGAAAAATATCTCGTTTATGATATACAATATACGATATGATGTGTGCTTAGGTTTTATACATAGGAATGACAGAGGTGACCAACTTATGTGTACATAAATAAGATCTACTTTTTATCTTAAAAATGTGTCTGCAATTATCGGCCTCTAAATCTCTCATGATGTTCATCGGATACGTAAAAACATCTGGAAATACGCATGTACGACGTATGGAGCATTGTTGTATTTTTGTAAACAATGTTTATTAACTAGTAATAATAATAGTAAACCGCTGATCACTAGCTTAAAACAAAGATAAATATAAAGTATTTTGTTATGTTAGTTATAGTTTCTTAAATAACAAATTAGTATTACGAGTATAGCTGACTCCCTCTCGTTTTGGATTTTATTATTGTATATTATTAATATTAGTTTTGTGGTTGAGTTCAACCTTAATGGTTTCTGCGAAGTCATGCCTAATTTACCCCATTTTAATTAGGCAAACAATTATATTGTAATCAACAAGCCTTCCTAGAATGTACATTATGATATATATATTTACAACTAGCTCTTCACCGCGACTTCGCCCGCGTGGAATTTTTTGCGCGGAACCCTAAAATAAAAGTAGCTTAAGTTACTCCTTATAACATCAGCTATCTGCCAGTGAAAGTCTCATGCAAATCGGTCCACAGGTTTTTGCGTAATGTGTTTTCACGCCAAAATAGCTCGCAGATGACAGATTTTTTTCAGACTTACTTAACATTTATCTTAATTTACACAATATTTTTTGTATTATAGCGTATGTGTTATTCTGATGTATGAGCTATATTATTGTAAAGTTTCATTAAAATCCATTTAGTAGTTTTTGCGTGAAAGAGTAACAAACATCCATACATCCTCACAAACTTCACATTTATAATATTAGTAGGATGTTATTTTCGTTAACTATTTGGAACTAATTTAGCGTATGGGTATTCAAATTTGATTATAATATACACTACATAATATTATTTACATTTACATTACATATATTTTCTTTCGCATGTTATTAAACGCAATATTTGAACTTTGAATGCGTAATTAGATTTATTACATGAGATAACCCTAAACCCGTGTATCGCTATGCTGAGACACTTCTCAAGTTGCTAATACTATCGGAGCGCTCTGTTTTCGCTATTTTATTTGCTCAGCTATTTTATGAAAATACTTAAAGCACTTACGTACTATTGTTCTAATATTATATCGGGAATATTTATCAAAAAGTTTCAACAACAGGCCACGGCCACTGTACAATTGTACATCATACAGTAATGTATATTTTTTCTACAAGACAAAATAATACATGGGATATAAGTATGGGTCAATTATATAACGCACCTGACTGTCTTGCTCTTGTTGGTCTAGTGGTCGTTAGCGCTACCGCTGACCATGTGGTTCCGGTTTCGGATCCCAATTCAAAACCCAACAATTAGTTATTGGGTAAGTATCTCTAAACATTCTCAGTAGGAACTCGTAGTCAGGAAATGGAAGTGTTTCACCCCCTAGCCTTAGAAAGCACGTAAAGCCGTTGGTCTTGCGCCTGATCTCTCTCCGGTCGTGTCAGATTACGTCCCATCGGATTATGAGAGTGGCATAGAGAGTGCACTTGTAACTGTATATATTATCTACATATAATATGTGCACTATGATTTGGACTTGCGCAGAGATGGCCAGTCTCCGTTGAGACTGGCCGGCGTGACCGAAATTTCTTCTATAGGAAATTATAACAAAGATAAACATCAATTATATTTATTTTAATTATAGTTTTATGCATATTGTTTATTCGTCTTTTATTACATATTACAACTATTTTTAGCCTCTTATGTCGTCTTTTAGCTTTGCGCGCGTTTCACAAATAAAATCATTTATTTAAGCATTTACAATTTTTGATCAATATTTTTTTCACGTAAAATCTCCGTATCACTGTATACTGTACCTGTAAAGTGTGCGTCCACAGTGAATGCGCGGCGACTTAAGCCTGTTGCGGGCGCGACGGCGGGCGCGTGCCGTGGCCACAGTGACGAGCGAGCTGTTGGTGTGCTTAGACCGTATTTCAGGTGTTGCAAACCATAGGCAAGGATTTAGTATCTTTACTAGACATTTCTATCCTGAGATGGGAGTTGAACGGAGGGTGTGCACGATGTAAATAAAAACAGAGAAATAATTGGTGAATTTTTTACTATGTATAAAGAATTGAGATTGTATCCTAGAAAATTCTTTGAGTACACTCGGATGTCCGTGTCAACATTTGATTACATCATGAGTAAAATATCACCTAAAGTCATTAAAAAAAATTGAAGACGCGCTAACGCCGAGCGATAAGACCGAACTGGTTTGATACCCCCGCACCCGCGCATTGGATCGCTTGCTGACTAGGCCTGTAGTGTAGCCAAAACGCGCGGATAGGAACGTTTGAAAACTACGCGCGCTATCTCGCTCATGTCCGTCGCGCTAGGCGTCCGCCTTTGTCACAACACTATGGACGCAAGCGGCGTTTTCATATGTTTGATAAGTCGCGCCCGTCGTCGCAACCGCGCTAGGCTCGCACTGTGGACGAGGATAGCCCTCGTCCATGTGGAATCAAAAACTGTATTCCTCAAAATCTTAAAACATGAGCGTGCAACCAGTGCATGTTGCTGGTGATGATATAATATGGAACTGAGACGAGGTACGAGAAGCGTTACTGCTAGCAGTACGACAGTGAGCTATGGAGAGGACTCTGCTCGGAGTTTCTATGTGTAAAAGACTACGTATTGTGGTTGCTATTGGTGGTTCAACTGCGAATAGGATATTTGCAGTAGAACCAGATCAACCGACATAGTCCAAGGGATCAGCAAGTAGAAGTGACTATGCATAGCAAAAGTGGACCGGTCATGTAACTAAAAGAACCGACAACCGACAGGGAAGAAATTTTTTCGGGTGACAACCTCGTACCGGTAAACTTAGTGAGGACCTAGTAAGTGATACGGAAAGTCGATTTGATACAGGTGGCTCTGGACCGTGCTTTGTAGTATTCCCTTGGGGAGGATAATAGAGGACTGTGAAAGCAAATCTGCTTTAATATCTAAGGTTTAGTTTTTAAATGTGATTGTAATTGATAGCATGTCTTGTTGATGCTACCCTTTATTATCAAAATGGGTACCCTTCAAAACACTGCGACTTTTAATTGTGTTTTTTCTCTAGTCCATATTTTATTAATATAGGAAAATACTCTTTCGACTGGAGTATTATTGCCAGACATACATAAAATGTACTCGATTATTTTAC
This sequence comes from Parnassius orleans, assembly GCA_029286625.1. Classification (NCBI taxonomy): domain Eukaryota; kingdom Metazoa; phylum Arthropoda; class Insecta; order Lepidoptera; family Papilionidae; genus Parnassius; species Parnassius orleans. Next base: position 4,959,038 of record JAGSMP010000022.1, on the reverse strand, counting down.
AAAAATTCGTACACTTGAAATTATTGTTTTGGCAGTGTTTAAATACTTCCACCCGTCCCAAATTAGCTTAACAATGTAACTTTTCAGACATGTCTACGTAACTTTTAGTCAAGCCACACTGGAAGAACTGTGTGAAATATGAATACACAATGACTACTTAGTAGCTACGGGCAACAGGGCTGCCTAAGCGTGTTTGTTAAAACGGGACATTTTTATGTATTATGAGAACAGTGCAGCGGGACGCTTTAAAGCGTGACTGTCCTACTCAAAGTGGGACGTATGGTCCCATTAGCAAAATTCCGCAAAATTATTTGTGGGCATTACAAATGTTTGTTTCGTTCTAGAATAGAATTAGTTGGAATTCTCATAATTGTTGTAAAAACGCCATTAGAATCTGAAAGAAAAACCCTTTTGACATTAAAAAACACTCAACAATTTTATTATGAAATAAAAATTCGACGCAAGTTTGCTTTTTTTTCAAGAAGCATAGAAACTTTCTAAACATACATACTCTTAGTTATCCTTTCTGTTAGAAAGGTTAGCTAAGAGTTTGTTTTACTTTTATTTTTTATGCCCGATAAGTTTATAATTTATTGATGAAAAAAAAAACTTAGGGACATGGCAGTTATAGATGTAAATTTGGTAATAAAAAATATTTGCTTTAATGTAATTTTCCAGGAATACTAGAGGAATTTGGACTTAACGCCGGCAAGACATCTTCTTAAATCTTCCATATGTACTCTTTTGTGCATATAAATAATACATTTATAAATAAAAACAGCCATAGCGTCGCAGCCATACGTTTATTGACTGCGCTACATAGCCAAATCGCCGTATGAATGCTAAAAGCGAGACTAAGACCTTAAAAATCTAAAAACCAGCGCTAAGCGAATTTGTATTAATCTCATAAATATTTTTTAAAAGAGAAATTCGTTCACTAAAGCGATGAAATGTAAACTGAATAAAAGTCTTGACCACTTTCAGAAACATGGACACACTAACTCATCTACTGAAGGCGTCACTAGGTACCGGCATCCTGGCGATGCCCAAGGCGTTCAAAAGCGCAGGGTTGATCTCCGGCATCTTCTTCACGGTCCTCGTCGCTGTAATCTGCACTCACTGCGCCTACGTACTTGTAAGTCACACTTACGTAGTAAGTAGTAACATTATTGAATATTTGGTCACACGTTCTTGAACAAGCCGTGACCAAAGCTTACATGATTTTTATTGAATTATTGTAACACCGTACAATAAGATTACAATATCATTGCGAATTTAAAATATGAACAGCTTTTATTATTCAAAACGCTTTCTGCTGCGTTTGTGTGTTTGCCTTTTCTTGCTATTTTTATGCTATTCATTTATGTTTTTTTATTTGCAATATTTAGTTCATTTATGTAACCTGCAAAGCGATATTCTGAAGCGATTTTTACACTGGTATAACAGTATTTGGTGAATAAAAAGTCATGTATAAAGAAAGCTTGTTAGAAATATTATTAAAAAAATATATTATACACCTATTGATGAGAAAAATTTACGTAAGCAAAAACGTTTTGTGAAAACACGTTTTATAAGTTATTTAAAATAAATAAACATTTCTCATAATATTTCTCCATTCCATTCCTGTTTATAAAGGAAAATTAAGCATAAATGCATACTGTAAACGAATGTCGTCAATTTTTGTATCATTTCTATCATAATGAAATTCTGTTTGCACTCACACAAAGAAATTTAAAACATAACCAAGTTTACAGTCGCGTAGCAAGGGGTGGGTAATTGCTAGAGGGCTATGGCCTCGGACGACAAATATTAGAATGGTATTTTTAAACTACGCGTGGTGTGAAAAGGCACGCTAAAATATGCACTGCCGTGCCGTGCCGTCGCTTTGACGATGCGACGCCCTGCCTGCCATTAAATTAGGAAATTGGTTCATAAATGATACTATTCTTAGATTACAATATGGAGAGTTTTGAGAACATGTCTGTGCACTTTAGTGAAAAGTTAGTAATCCCTGGCTTTAGGTATAAAATAATTTGGATGATTTTCTTTCAGTGTTAAAAATTAGCAAGATCTTGCTTTGGAGAGATTTTCTGTCGATAACCTCTAAAAATAAATCTTCATCAAAGAATCACACCATTTCTCAAACTATTACGATACTTGCTAAAATGAGGGGGGGGGAGGGAGGCTGTTTTCGGCTTTAGTTCAAGGGTTCCTGAGTGGCATTAAATGATAACAAAAATATATACGTTTCTCGTAAGACACTTAAAACCGCCTGATAATAAACAACTACTACAGTCTTACTGTAGTATTTAGATATTAATTATTACTTAATTTACTTCATTATAAAGTAGACTGCTTTTGTCTTCAACTTACGAACCCCTAGGTAAGTCTAATTTTCACATCAGGGCATCCACATAATTTTGTTTTGATAATGACTCTAATAGGCTAACTAAGTATGGTTATTAGTTAGGAGGAGGAGCTAGCTACAGTAGCTTACAGGAGTCCTCCCGGAGTTCTAAAATGGTATGTTCTACACCTTGTTAATGGTGGTTACATGTACCCACGAATCAAAACACAATTATGTGGATGCTCTGAAGGAAAAGGATAAGAAGTACTCACCCTGAGGGTGAGACACTCCTAGGGTGAAGACAAAAGATAAAAATAGTTTGGAAAATCTAAAAGTGCACGCCTCATGAGCGTTTCATTTAATGTTAATGAAAAAATAAATTACCAAAATAAATCGATTACACAAAGTATAAAATCGATATAGGCTGTATGGTACATTTGTCCTTTGTCTATCAAGGGCAATAAAATTTATAAAACTTGAAAATAATTTTATTAACAAACGACGCGTACTAGGCCATTGATATGAAATAGGGAACCAGTTGACGTGATTCTAGAGCTAATAAAAAAAACCGGTCTCGATACGTCAATTTTTTCGGGAGTTATCGTGACCACATACGAAATCAACATCCGGACGTCCACTAAAAAATTTTTCAAACCGTTTTTTATCAAAGCAGCAATATAAAATGGTTTATTAAAAAATATAAGATGGGTTAATTAGTGCTTTTTTTTATATACGGCTACTCATATTATCGTATAAGTGCAATATGGTTATGATAGAGGTATTTTAAGACCACAAAATTGCTTGACCTTGACGTGTCGAGAGTAATACACTACCCACGGAATATAAAAAACAAGCACTACCTAATAACGCTTCGCGTTATGAGGCGTGCAATATAGCTGCACTACAATACTGTATCGTATATTATACTCTTTATTATATTACATTTATTATTTATATACCAAGAAAACAAAATATAACAAAATTTACAATTATTAAATTACAACAAAAGGGCGGCTTGTTGCAACATAGCAATTTCTTCTAGACTACCGAAAAAAATCCTACTATAAAGTACTATGCAGTAATTTATTAGGATGCATACTATAAAGTTTTATAAATTAAGTTATTAATAAATATTTGAGGAAACATTTCTATATTGCCACATAATATACCAAAGGGTTCTAAAATAATTTTAAATTCTCATATAATATAAAAACTCAACAACAAATTGACAAATGTCTAAAACTATAAGAAGGATAAAAAAATTAAATGCAAAGAAGATATAAAATCAGATCATAATCAATAATAACAATAATCGAGTATTTACGTAATTGTAACCGCACAATATGCGTATTCACATCTCTATTCTTAGTTACCGCCCCATAGATATAAAAAAAAAACTCTTTTTTATATTTCTATGTACCGTCCGCATTACCCGCTTCTTGTCACCATTTTGTTCCTAAAAGCTATATTTGCGCAGCCACTTGCGACTAACTTCAATCTAGCCAAGATAGAGCGCTTGAACTTTACACATTATTTAATAAGAAAATAAACTAATTACTAATAATAAACTAATTAATTCGAAAATATTTATTTTGTCGTCTTTTAAAAACATTATTGAATTGCGAAGCTAAAACAAATGCTTGTTTATAAAAACTTAATTTTATTTACGTGTATAATTGTTTGTTTCAGATCAAATGCGCCCACGTGTTGTATAAAAAGACGAGAAGAACTACCATGAGTTACCCAGAAGTAGCTGAATCCGCACTAGAAAATGGGCCTCAGTGGGCTCGGCGATGGGCTAATTCTTTTAGGTTGGTGATTTCATTTTAACGAGTGATGTCGTAAGAGGACCTCCACCTTCTTTTTCATCTTATTCATTAGCGCAATGAACCCCCCCCTACCCCTCCCCCCATTCGTTACATAGAGGTTGTAGGGCCAGGAAAAACAAGTACCCGTAAACACCTGCCTTTTCGACTCGAAATGGTCTATGGCTCCGACGCCAACCACGTTTCAGCCGCGAAGGGCTAACCCCACAGATACTGCCATCGCCAATCTGCCTGCCAACGTGGCGATTATGGTAAATTCTTTCAACAACGGCAGAGACACATTCAACAGTAGACTTTTAGGGACTGATGAACTAGAAGAAATAAAATTAACAGTTCTTTTTTTGTACTTATCTTGCTTATGTGTATTTTATATATATATATATATATACTATTATATATATATATATATATACTACTAATATATATTGATATAACTAACTAACTAAGTATATGTATAACTTAGTTAGTTAGTTATATCAGTTAATTTAATGTTTGTCTTGTTCCAGAATCTTTATACTCGTGAGCCTCTTCTTGACATACTTTGGTACATGTTCCGTATATACTGTAATCGTCGCCACAAACATATCGCAGGTAATGTGAAATATCTGTAACATACAACCAATATCCAAGTCATAAGATATTAATGATGCGATTTATTAACATCATAATTTGTCATCAAGTCTAACTGCTCTTCACTTATACCTTAAAAGTTGGAGACTAAAGTGTACAACCAGTGCGTGTTGCCAGTGATATATGTATCTAAAACGTGGTCCCTCACCGCTAGCCGTATGAGTATGGGGACGCAGAAAATCACTCAACGAGCTATTAAGAGACTTATTCTCAGCGTGATAGAATTCGTAATAAGGATATCCGCCGTAGAAGCAGAGTAACCGACATAGCGCAAACTCTTACAGTGCATCTGATCGCAAGTGCCTACTGCAGTACATGGACACCAGCAGCCAACTTCATGCAAAGTAGGCTACACGTGCATTGTCACCCCTGAGGACTAAGATGGAATGCCTCTCAACGTATAATTGACTTAGCGAGATATGCAGGAAGTCAATGGGTGCGTTATGTGGCATTCCTTGCTTGATGCCTCGGCAGTGGACTTGTGAAAGACCGTAATAATGATGACGGTGGCATTGTGTTGTACACTTGGTTTCTACCAATAATATAAGATTAACATATTATAATGTAGAAAGTAATCAAAGTTAAAAATTTATTATAAAACAATTGGAACCCATATTTAATGTCTTGTTTCTTGCAGGTGGTACTTCATTATATGGAAGATCACAAGGATGTTCTCGGGATTAGAATTTTCATAATAGCTCTGCTGTTGCCACTTATATTAATGGCGTGGATTCGCAACCTCAAATACTTGGCGCCCGTATCCATGATCGCTAATTTGTTCATGGGTGTCGGTCTTGGAATCACTTTCTATTATTTAGTTGGAACTGGCGGTCTTAGTTTTGACAAGGTTACGGCTGTGAAACCACCGGTAGAGTGGCCCGAATTCTTTTCACTGACCATCTTTGCCATGGAAGCCATTGGTGTGGTTATGCCTCTAGAGAACGCCATGAAGACTCCCCGATCAATGCTCGGCTTCTGCGGAGTTCTCAATAAGGGCATGTCCGGCGTAACGCTGGTGTACATTCTTCTTGGATTTCTCGGATATCTACGTTACGGCGATGACGTTCAGGACTCCATTAACCTTAACCTGGAACAAGATCATATGTAAGTATATTAACTATATTTGTTTTATTTGTAAAATCATTTCTGCTGCAAACTCTCTAATGGCATTTTTAGTAGAATAAGCGTGACAAACCAGCAAGCACATAGACCACCTGATGGTAAGTGGATGCTGTGGCCGTAGACGTCTACATCTACCCCCGATTAAGAATCAAAATGTAGATGCGTTGTCACCCTGAGGAATAAGATAGAGTGCCTTGTTACCACCAGTGAAAAAGGTCACCGGATCCCTACTCTCACCATACGAAACACAGCAGCTTTAAGCCGCTATTTAACGCTGGTATTCTGTGAGTCTGGTCCTTCCCTATTTTTTTTATAGAACAGGAGGTAAACTAGCATACGGCTCACCTGCTGGTAAGCGAGCACCGTCGCCCATGAACATCTGCAACACCAGGGAAATTGCAGGTGCGTTGCCGTCCTTTAGAAAAGAGTAGGCTTTTTTCTCGAATGCCCCTAAGTCGTATCAATCCGGAAAAAACACTGGCGAAAGTAAATTCCACAGTGTCGTGCGAGGCAGAAAATTCCACGTACATCGCACTTTAGTGGATCGCCAACCATCGAGATGATGACAATGGAATTTTGAGTTCTGTCGCAGTTTACGATGGTGGAATTCAGAAGCTGGAATTAATCCGAACAATTCATCTAAGCCCTCCCCATGGTATATGATTGAGAGATGAGAACAGTATTCCATATGAGATGAAATACTGTCTAGATCTATTGAGCACACCGAGCTTTCTTGACGCCAGTTTGACCTTCCCTTCCAAATAACTGCGGAACTGTACGTCTCTCGAAATATCAAGAATTCCGATGCTAGCTGAGGCAGCAGAAGGAAAATTGTCATTAATTATTTCTAGGCCTACTTATGTTACTAGCTTTTATTAATTTGCTTATATATTTCAGCCCAGCCCAAATCGTCCAAATCGCCATTGCCATCGCTGTTTATTGCACATTCGGACTCCAATTCTTCGTGTGCGTCGACATCATGTGGACCTGTATAAAGGACAAATTCACGAAGCGACCAGACCTGGCAGACTACATCATGCGCACAATAATGGTCACCGTTTGCGTTCTGCTTGCCGTTGCGGTCCCCACCATAGCACCGTTCATGGGAGTCATCGGCGCTTTCTGCTTCTCCCTGCTAGGATTGATTGCACCAGCCTTCATCGAAATTATCACCTTCTGGGAAATCGGCTACGGTCCCTACAACTATCTTGTTTGGAAGAACATTTTGGTTCTCCTATTTGGCATGTTCGCTCTTGTCTTCGGTACCAAAGACGCAGTTATAAGTATAATTAAGGTGTATAGTGCGTAATAGAAAGCGCCGTTTGCAACCTCGGGCTGATATTTATGTGATATGATGTCTGAGTGAGTAAGCCAACGTGTGATAGTTAGTTAGTGTTAGGTTACTATGTAAGTTTATTTTTAAGACTTGTTTAGAGCTATTTTTAAAAGTCCAATCTATTACCTGCACGGCGGCCCGATTTTGGACCCCGCTTATGTGCGGTGTTAGTTATTTATATAACGTTTTAAGGCTGCGCCTTATTTACTGTCCTTAAGTGTTACATGGGTAGATGGCCTTTGTTTTTATTTTATGTGAGAATAATTTGATTACAAAGATTAAAATTTCGTTTGCATTCCCAATTAGACAATTTGCATGAGAAAAAGAATGTGGCAGAGTAAGTGTTTTTCATAAAATTATAAAAAACTAATATCGATGAATGTATGGTACAAGATGACTGAATGCTTACGGCTAAATAACTTGAATACAGTTTATGGTGAAAAAGAATTCTTATGTTGAATTATTCATGAATATTGTGGCATATTTTTAATCGTCATAATTATGGCAAAATATTGACAAATTAAAGGCGGTTGGATTGTACTGTCGGACACTTTTTGCCCGTGATTCGTTCATTTGACCCGGGACGCATCAAAGTATTAATGATTGCAATTACATTTTTTGAACTTTCCGGATCAAACGGTTGACAGGAACTACGACCAAAGAGTATAGTAATGTTCACGACCGACATTTTAGGCGCGGGTCTCACAGATCACAGAGTACTGAAACTCGAAATAATCCATTTGAATTATCGACCCGGATGATCCAGTTCGTAAGACGACTCAATACTTAATGATCGGGTCATTAGAAATGAATGAATGACTTTGTCATGTATATGTACATGTCTACCGCGCATAGATGTATAGTTTTTAAAATTCCATTTATTTTTGGGAAATCATCGTTCATAGAGAGTAAAGGGGAGATTGGGGCGAAAAATATATGCCTCTCCTCCCAGCCGCATTAATGTAAAATAGTAACCTCACTTTTTGGGCCTAAGAAAAAGATGTGATCTCTGCAAATAACATTGTATAATGATATATGTGTTACTGAAACCTTATATAAATTTTAGAAATGATTAAAAAGGCCAGATCATTTATTGGGTTTTTCTGTCAAGAAATTCTTATGTAATTGGCGGTGTTTTACCCCCGTGCCTCGGAAAGCACGTAAAGCCGTTGGCCCTGCGACTGATCTCTCTCCGGTCGTATCGGATGGCCGCCCCATCGGACTATAAGAGTGAGGGAATAGAGAATGAACCTCTGGTTTTGTGCACACATGTGCATTATAACCCTGTCCTAAGCAGATGGTTAGTCTCCATTGAGACTGGCCGCCGTGACCTGGCGGATATTATAAAAAATAATTAAATTACAAAGTTTTGAGTAACACAGATAACAGTGCCTAGTATAATTCAAATGATAGCAAAATTTTTAACGATAAACATGTGTTTCGTTATGTACTTTTAGAGCAAAAACATAATAAATATTAAAAGGTGCAGGAAACCTGATTTTATTATTTATACATTTTAAAGGCTCAGACTAACAAAGATATAAAGACGGAGCGTTGCGTACATTACAGCAAAGACATTTAAGATATATATATATATATATATAGCAAAAACCAAGCTCAATCTATTGTAAGAACACACGTACACATATGCATCTAAAATCATTTGCAACCAACAACATGGTTTAAGGTGCATATGCGTGTGCAACGGTGAACCTTTAGTAGCTGATAAACAATGAATGAAGAAAAATGTGCGCGTGAGTGCGTGTCAAGTAGAGCATGCTTTTGGGCATCAGCTGAAATGTACACAGCGTCTATCTTCCTTTGTTGGTTTGTAATTAAGGGTATGTTGAACAAATTTCTGTTTTTAACGTCAACTGTACCGGGGATTTTATAAAGGATTTAATGTGAAGTTGCATTTAATGTTTTATTATATTGTTTATTTTTATGTTTTATGCATAGGCGAGTTATATTTAACGAATTTTATTACTTTATATCAATGAATTTCGCAAGTAAAATAGTGTTTATAGTGTCTAAATATAATGTGCTATATTTGCATAATTGAAACATAAATATCTTAAGAGGCCTTACAGTTTTACAGTGACGTTTTAACGAATTTTTATATATTTATAACAGTAATTTTAATATACCCTATTCCAAAAGAAATAAATGAATGATTCATATTCAATATTTATAAGCGCTTGTAATAGATGGAATAGTGTGCTTTTACTTTTGGATTTGCTTCATTCCCTATTAATCATAACGGAGTAAGCTATGCCGGACCAAGTATAGGTGCCTTTTTAAAAATTATTTGGTTTTAAAAGTGTTACCATTATTTTCAGAATTAATATATGTGTACATAAAAGTTTTAGTAGAAACTAGCTCCACCACGACTTCGCGCGGAAGTTTTGAACTCATTAAGAAGTTGTGCAAGTAATTACACTTGTAACGACACAATAGTCATACAATAAACACTGAAACAAAAACTAAGATGTCCTAAGAGTTACTTTGAACTACCTCTGCGAATTTTATATCAATGGACTCAATAGTTTTCATTTTACATTCGCTTTTACGAACAGATACAGTACCGATGGATTGCGTAAATGAAATAAAAAACATTTAGAATATGAACTACTAAAAATATACACAGTCTAGGATTTAATTATTTGTATAGATTTAAGTATTATGTTAACGCAACAAAGTTCCTACATAATTCTAAATTTTATCATTATCATTTTATTTCATCTGAACCAGACACTTCAATGTAATTAGCGCACTAGCGTTGGTTTTAAATAAAGATAAATAAATATGATTTTTTCAATAAATATCATGCAGGTTCTACTAAACTGTGGTTTTATTTTAGAAATAGTAGCATACATATTTAAACTTTTGAAACGATCTTTTCAAGTTTCATCATCATCATTCCTTATCAGCCCGAGGAAGCCTACTCAATTTTTGATGATTGCATGAATTTAATTGATGAATGATTGAAAGATCTGTTGATCTTTCGAAAACTAATAAAATTTTATTAAAAACTAATTTCTCAAATGACATCATGTAACAAAAAACTTTATTTCAGTGTCAACTAGCGACATCTAGTGATGAGCAGAAAATTATTAGCCCTCATTGGCATACAGTTTAATTTAAAAAAAATATATTCTACGCTAACTTCTTTCCGGTTACGTAAACAGCGTTAAAAACCATAGATAAATAAATATGTAGCAAGCTATTAAAAACATTCAATCGTCTAGAACCCGCTAACCCCGACAGCGTTGTATCTAGGCTTGGGCAAGAAATATCGAAATTTAAAATATCGATAATATAATGGATATTTATATATCGTCGATATTTTTAATCGCGATATATCGATATTATGAAGAAGCCCCGCTACCCCGCCCCTCTTGCGGAAATGTATAGTTTAAGAGTAATATTTTTTTGTAAAATCATAACCTCACTTTTTTAAACAGGAATATGGACACAGTTACTTCTGCAACGGCTTCGGCGCTACGAAAAGTGCAGCCCCTTCGCCCTTGCGCAGCAAATCGCTGGCATCTGAGAGAGTCGTAGTGACTAAGGCTGGTCGCCGAAGGCAACCAATAAGCCGAAGCTGCGGAGATGACAGCGGGCGGGGGCTGCTCTCCCCCCACGCCTACGGCTTTACAAAAACACTCTAGGGGTAGGGCAGACAAGACTACGTAGAGTCAGGGCGTTCTGATTCGGTTTTAGTACAGATTCGATCTATCTTATCTATAATATATAACTGATAAAGAACAATGAATGCCGTTCATACCTTATAGTAAGGTAATGGTGGTCTTGGACATCATTATTTGCTATGATTATGTAATTTTTTCAGGATGGGATGACATAATTACTGTAAAGAACAAGATGAAGATGATTTCACAGAAGCTGTGGTAGTGATTAGAAAGCCTGGTATGTGTACAAATATCTTAATTGATGTTAACTGTAAATTATAGTAAACATTATATTACTTATGATGAACACTGTGTGATTTCTACAAATATTTTATTTAAATTTCAGTCAGTGGCAAATTTTTTCATTTTTAATAATGTTTTCAGGAAGTTATGTTACAATTGAACACAATTACAACAAAGACCAAGATGATTTTTCAAAATCTTCGGTAGAGATTGGATCGTCAGGTGTGTATTTATATAGCACTAGTTACTAAGTAGCAAAAAAAGCTTTCTAACTATTTCATAAATTTACTTAACTATTCATTTTCTAATAATGTGTTTGCCTAAGCATACTGACATCTATAAAAATTAAAACTTGTAACAAATTTCAGATGTTGGAAGTTCTCATGAACAGCCATCATGTTCAAATTTTTCAACTGTTGCAACAGTTGTAGAAAATAAAGGTATGTGAAATTGTATTGGACATAATTTGTTATACATTTATGTAGTGATCAAATTAAAAGAAGTACTTATATCGGTTATAGAAAAAATGCTTTAAATGTTTAAAAAGGCTGTGGACTGGAGGTGTCACTGCATGCCTCTAACTGCATCAGTTCTAGAGGGTGGTTATAATATAACATTTTTTTTTATAGGACAAGAGTGACAAGCGAGCACACAATCCACCTGATGGTAAGTAGTTGCTGTGGCACATAGACATCTACATCTATCCTCGTTTGCAAATCAAATTGCAGATGCGTTGTCAGCCGTGATGACTAAGATGGAAAGCCTCTCTTCCAGTAAGAAGGGTCTCCGGTTCTCTAAACTCACCATACGAAACACAGCAGCATTAAACTGCTATTTGCTATTATGCTATTAACTTGCGCTGGTATTCTGTGAGAGCGTGGTCCTTCCCCGGTCAAGCCGACCCATTCGTGCTACAACTATACAATTAATATAGCTGCAGCATGGCTCTACCACGTTATATTATCTAACAATCATATTTCTTTATTTTTCAGATACATTCCTGGAGCAACCTCCAAGTGCAAGTACCAAAGGCATGGAGATAGATGTTCTCGAAGAACTCGTAAGTTTTGTCTGCTTATACTAAACTAACTCTTAGTAGCCAGATTTGATGTAGACATACAATGCAGAGAAGCATACATTGTAAATTTATATTTAATATTGAGTTTATGTGTAAGACTTTTTTTGTTTCACCACATTAGCATTAGAATTGATTCTAATGCTAATGTGGTGAAACAAATGTTGCCAAAAGGTAGCAAATGTACAAAAAAGCAAAAAGGTATGATAAATTCAGTTTATTCTTAGACATAATTAGGCAAAGTTTCAATATCTATCCTCAAATCACGATAAGAGTTCTTTGTTTTTCATCTAATCCAAAGATTACAGTTCCACTGCACTTCAATGGTTTTATCAACAACTTCTTTACTGTTAAGGTTACACTTATTTGGAACTCCTCGCCCGAAGACGTTGAGAAAGCTCCTGAGAATGGATGTATACAATGTTAATATTTATATATTTTTTTGCATCTACCACTTTATTTTCACCACACCATGGGTTGACCGATAGAGAATGCCAACTGCCATGAAGTCTGCCCTTTGTTACCTTAATATACATAATATATAATTTATGATTATCATTCAGTCATAAAATATGAATATTGGACTTTATTTTTATTTATTTCTTTTCAGGTTACGTGGTGTAGAAAATGGAATTAAAGAAGAGAAGTTGTTAAAATTTTGACAAAGATTGTAACTGAACTTATAGGTGAATAAGCCTCACAAAGACTTGCTTAATGTGCCTTTAATTTAATCTTAAGATTACGTGTTTATATGAAGTTGGTGTGCTTGAATAAAAAAATAAATGTTAATGTACTATAATTGTTTCATTATAAGTAAAATTATGTTATTGCTCCCTATATAAGCACCCTTATGTCGATATCGATAAAATAAGAACACCACTAAATATCGATATCGATGATTTGAAGGGTGTGTGCTTGGCATCACTAAGCTATACATAGCTATACTAAATTTGTATAGTCATTAACCATCTGTCAAAATGGGCGACTGCAGCGCCAAAACGCGTAGTTGGGAAACTTGACTAAAAGTCACTGTCGTATCTGTAGCTTGCTACCATAGACTTAGAATATACTAGCGTAATATCCTAAGTCTATGCTTGCTACATATCTATTTATCTATGGTCCTGGACCCGATAATTCCCAGAATATTACCGTCATAGATTATACCGTCATCTACATCCGACCTCAATAATCATTCAGCACTTAATTCCTTGCTATTAATATTTATCGCATATCTATTATCGTCACTGCGTTGCTAGCGATACGTTTTGCCAGCACCGCAAATTACAACAGTTCGTTACGGTGAAAATTTTAGAGCTAATTTTTAAACTTGACACCTAATAAGACCCTAATTTTGGCTTTTTCTTAATGCAAATTCCTGGCTTTGCGTTGCTGGCGAGACAGAGCTTCCGCGAGGCGGGTATGAGCAGACATTTCCCCATGAAAAAATTAAGGATAGGGTAGGGTAAAAGAACAATCAAAACACATTTATAATTTATGAGATCGTATTAGTTGTACCTATTTTTCCTACAACCTAAGTAGGTATACGAAAATTAGGTAAAAAAATAATGACTGAATCCAGTATGCAACAAATCGGGGCATGCATACATGACAAGCACATCTTGTTTTGCAGTATCCGTATACGGAGTGGCAACCGCCAAAGTTATTTATTTATAATTACGTACGTGAGTTTCAATGAATTACTTTGTTTAGTGAGATATTTGCCTCAAGTAGAAATAAATAATATATTCATCATTAGGCCTCCAAGAACAGAGCACAGTCCTATTGCGTCCACATCCCTCATCTCCCTACATGCATAATTCGCCATTATATCAACAAATTTAGCAGTGTGATGAACCACATTGCGCTGTGAGAACCTGGGAAATATCTCATCGATTGTCAACCCATTTCCACTAACTACAGCGTCAGTGCTATTGGTTATTTATTCCCACTTCCATTGGGGAAATTTTTCAAAAACAAACTTCCATTTCTGACGCTTAAGCGTCTAACTTCTTTACGTTTAAGAACACATTCATTGCCGACGCTGAGCGTTGAAAAAAGCGTGCTTTTGAAATAAGGCATGTTAGTCATTAGGATGGGATGTGTTTTCTAACGTGAAATTTGTTAGTAGCTATGCGGACACTTACGTGCTCTGTGGGACTCTAGAAAATATGCTAAGCCTTTATAATAAAAATACGGTTGACACTGCAGGCCATCAAAGGAACTTCCCGTTTATTTTCGAAAATCTATTTAAATTTTTTTTTACATACATGTGTGTGTGCATGCGCATTCTCAAAATCGAACCAAAATCTATCTTTCTATTTTCAAAGCGGAAAGTTACAAAATACAGTCCAATTGTGACTACTTTTACCTACTTTTGAAAATTATTAATTTTCAAAGCGGGAAGCTAAAGTGTTTTGCATTTCCAACGTGCCTAAACACATTTCATGTAAATACCGCATAATAAAATGCTTATCGTATAAGAGGGTACATTTACTCACCAACTCGACCGAATATCTTCCGGAGTATGTGCAAATGCCATGCCAATTGGCGTAGTTTTAAAAAGTGGCATAGTATTTAAGCAGTAGATTAAAAAGGATTATTAAATAGTTAATTCTCAAGTAAAGAGGGGGAGTGATTTGCCATTTATTATAATATTTGGCAAACATATTGCCTTTCGACTTTTACAGTTTGTATGTTTTAAATTTACTAGACAAGGTTTGTGCTATATATGTACCGATATCAGACTATAATAATGATTATATACTATATAGTGTTTATTATATAGTATAATAATAATAATAGTTAATTATAATATTATTATACTATATAGTGTTTATTATTACAACGATGAATGAAACGAATCCTGCGAAAGAAATGTGATTGAATAATTCATTTATTGGTGAATTCAGACAATACAATTTATTAATTTTAAAAACATACATCATACATGAATAAATAATGATTTCTAAAATAATTATGTACCAAAGAATATAGAGCACCTTTAATTAGGTTACATTTGAGAGATGAAAAAACGGAAAGAACTAAGTTGGTTGAATAAATCTCGTCTCGTTTGATAAACTTCTATGATAGTGATATGAAGTATAATTCCGATCCAACTAATGACAAATAATCATGCAAAAAGTACATAAAATGAAATAATATAAAGTTTATGACTTTTTAGACCTTATATTTAAATACAAATCAATGAATATTCTAATTTTTTCAACTAGGCCTAACATCTCAGGCTAATCCTTAATTGTTAGAATAAAGTAATAAAAAGTATTAAATTTTGCAACTTACTTTTTCACTTAATTTTTAAATGGCACAGACTTAAAAAAAACAATTTTGGACGTTTAATAAACGAGGCTAAAATGTTTTATAGTGCCGAATAGTAATCACAGAATATAACATTTTTACTTAATACGGGGTTACTATGCCTGCTCTCCAGTGCAACTCATAGAGTACAGTAAGTGCAACTTAAAAATACGAAAATGCAAGTCTCAATAAGTATGAGGGCAAAGATTCTTACTCGCCTTATCTAAACATAACTATTTCAAATGGGTTTTTATTAAATTAAAAATATAATTTTTATTCTTCTTTAAAAACAAGCAAAAAAATATTTTTGTACATTGTTAAAATAAACGAGCTAATTTCTTATCAAAATAAATAAACATTCTATTTTTAAACACTACACTGTCAATTATCATATATATTAATTATTTAATTATATATATATATATTACAAGAAACTGCGATTTTAGCCGTTTCCTATGCCATTCGCTAATACTAATTATTGATTATATTATATCAATAAATTAACAGCTTTTTTTGTTTCTTTTTTATCTGCACATTTCTTGACCTTAGGTCAGCGTAGAATAATACGGCTAGTCAGGTAATCAACTAACATCCGTCTAAATTGTATACTTCTTCTATTTTCATTAATTACAACATTAATAATAATCTTACAAAAATTTACGACTTTCAATTCACATAAAGATAAGCCGGCTGAATGAACCTAACTATTAACGTTTCGAATGGTAACTGACGCCCTAATGGCCGTCTCGCACGACGAAGACCCGACATCACCTTTCTCAATTTAAATGACAGTAGAGTATAACAATTAGTTTAAATTTTGAAAAATGTATGTATGCATGTACATAAACCATATAAAGCTCACTTTTCAATGCCATACTTTGAGTCGATTTGGTGTTGTCGTTACGATGAGCGACAGGCCTTAATACGAAAAACCTAACTCTAGTACCTATTCTAGCACTACCTACAGTTTAACTGACATTATTGCAACTCTCACTGTAATTTAATAATGACATGGTAAGTTACATCTGTTCCACAATATGCTCAGGAAACGTTGAATATAACATACTATTTTGTCGTATTGTCAAGCTCTTTATAAAAAAAAGTTGTCTCGGATTTGAACGGTCTTATTCATAAAAGTATACTTAGATGTATCTTTATTCGACAGTGACCCGGTCTAGAATCTGCTGGACAGTCACGTACTACTAATAGTTATCGCTCATAATATAGATTAGTAATAAAGATATGCGAACTCTAATGCGTCACAAATATCTCGTCTCGCATTTATAATATAAGCAACATATTATTAACTAATGCATCAGTTTTTTTCGTTACGTTGATGAACACTTTGTGAGGAGTAGAATAATTGTTAAAAACTTGTACATTATACAAACTGTTTATTCTAACTTTATACTGGCAGCTGACATTGGACCTAAAATTTCAAGATTTATAAAAACAGTCACACTAGAAAATTAGCCGCTATTTTAAGGAAATTTATGAAAAAGACCGTTACACAACCCTTTGAAATGTGTAACTAGCATTTATGATTACACAATACGTAAAATATTATCGATCAAACGCCAAATGAAGCTAAACACATCGAATTATATTTCAATGGGCTTTCATCGTAGACTACTTCATCGCTAAAAATATGACTTCCAAAATTATGGATAAAATTTTAAATACTATATAAATGTTCTAAATTTATCTATTGGGATTTTGGGATACGAATAGAAAAACTGTCTGAAAACGGCTTTACAATTTTCACATAACATATACGCATACTTTAAACATTTAAAACATTTATAATTATATATTTTTATTGAGAATTTATTGCAATGTATTTTTGAATATCACTATAGTAAAATTCATCCGTTGATGTACATATAATATTGTCCTAAGAAAGCTAATACACTGACTAAAATTTGAAAGGCATTTATACATTCAACACTGTAGCACTATTTCGAATTCTATTTTATATACATCGGCCGTTTAGTATAGGTAAATTTATCGACGATCTAAAACAATGAATGGCGTCGTAAATAAATATAATTAAACTTAAAAAAATCCAAATTCAAAAAATTAAAAAGAATATAAACCATAATATGTCGTGCAGATGCATTTGCAAACTGGAGTTTGATGATTTTATCATGGATCCCATTATCAGATCTTAACCAAAAATTTTATGGGACCGCTTTCTAACAAAAGGAATAATTGCAACCGGACAACATGGTAAAGAATTATCGCTAATACATAAAAAATATTCCGACGAGAAACTGTTACTTAATTTTTGAAAAAATTAAGTAAGAGTTTCTCGTCGTCTTAATTGTCGAAAAACAACTAAATCTAAGTCAACGATCTGTTAGTCCGATCTTAGTTTTAATTCTAGTTAAATAATTTCTCAATATTAAATGCCTTCATAAAAATTACTAGATAAACTTCGACACTACGCAATTCCCATCAATATCTTTGATAGCTATTCAATCATAAAAATATAGAACATTTTAGTTTTTCCAATTCTTACTTTATACAAACCATTCCGCTTTCTTTTCTTTTATAATACTTATTATACACATTCTCAAACAATCCTATTCTACTATAAATACTGTTAAATAATTCGCGGACAATTAAATCTCTTTGAAGAACCTGCTACATTCAATGATATTATATACTAGAGATATGTTATAAGCTAAAAAGAAGTGTTCCAAACACAGAGACGACACACATTCACACACATTTCGTTCATCTTACATTTCGCTACATTGCCGAATGACGTAAAAAGGATGGCGTGATTATAATAAAAAAAAGAGTCACTTATACGTAAGTGTAAAGAAACGTTAAAAAGTTACCAATCACCGCAACTACGTCCGGAGTGCACCCGTCTATCGTCCTCGCGTCAAATTTATTTCCCGTCTCTTTCTTTTTTACTGACCTCCACAAATTAAAATATTTAAAATATATGGAATACAAATGGAAGTATATTGCGTACTTACATGTTATACGAGATTCCTTGTGTTTTGTTAACTTAAGAATCATAATTGGTACACCTTTTAAATACACACGATGGCATTTTAATTATTGTTAAAATTTTCTATACAGCGTCTTTCTCGTCGCCCTGCGTGACCCGAACTAAAGACAAGATGTCCCAATTAAGGTGAACGCACATTTATCAGCACGGTACGCGCCGTACGCGCCGCGTTTCAGAATTCGTTGTATGAAATCATATGAAACCTCGCACATTTCACCCGCACCGTACGCGCCGTATTTTATAAAATGCGGTAAGTATCCGAATATGGAAGGAGGCATGCTGATAAAGTCAAATATAATACGGCCCGTGTTTTTGTGTACTCGGTGTTGCTTAATGTTGCCAACTTAGTGGATTTTCCACTTAAACTGGTTGTTTCGACTACCCTTCTAATGGAGAAACATTTTTTACAGTGGCTAGTGTTTTTCTAGTGGTTTAGTAGAATATAAGGTTTCAATTAGTGGCAAGATGATCACTCTACCATTAACCCACATACACGTTACGAAATATTTTTTTACTTCATTTCAGGAGTATTTACTTTTACTGTGTAGGCAACAATGGGTCGTCAGACAAGACATGCGTAAAAAATCACAAAGATCAAATGTAAATACATATCTGGTCTTTATATAACATATAATATTCTCCATGCAATTGCCTTTTAAATTAATATTGTGAATCCAGAATCTTCTTTTTCTTCGAATTTTATTTTCTTCTGCCTCTGCCAATAAGCAGGCTATTACAAGATTTTTTTCAAAGCGATCCGAGAGATTCCGAGCGATCAATGTTACTGTACCGTTTCACACTAGTGGTTAGAAAAAACTGCAAAAGTTGTTGGCAATACTAAAGATTTGCGTACGGCGCGTACGTGCCAATGTGCGAGGCCATCAGTAAATGCGGCGCATACGGCGCGTGCGGCACGTACGGAGCTGACAAATGTGCGTTCAGCTTTAGGACGTTTTCGAGTCACGCGCAACAACATATCTGCTTCTTTTTGTATATAATATCATTGGTTACATTAATGTCTTTTAAGTTTAATTAATCTAGCAAGTAACTATGAAGACTATTAGAGGTACCATCTTTTATAATTTAAGGTGGGATATTTATTTTAAGATCGTTACACTCTGTATAACCTATATGTTTGATTTGTGAAGCTAATTAATGTATAAACATTTTCAACAAAGCAAATAACAACACACCTAAATATTACCCATCCTTCCAACTTGCGCCGATTTATCATATAATAAGAATTATTTAAATAAGTATGATGCTAATTGATACATGAAAAATATAGGTATATGTCAAAACCTGGGTTGGCAGGTAAATTTCGAATATGAATCTTGTAAATGTTTTTGAGTAATTATAATAAATTAATACCTTCAATGCACATACACAATGATATATTAAAAAAGCTCATTGCAAATGACATGTTTCAAAAGATATAGAGTCTGGGCCAGGCAATTGTACATTAAAAAAATAGGCAATCACACATATAACTGTTTATAATTAACCACTTTTTTTAATATGGCTTTGTAGGCTGGTGTGAAACACAAAAGTCACTCAGAAAAAAAAACATCATGGCGCCAATATGTCATTTAATCATTGACGTTTGACATAATCATTGATGTGGAGGTTGATAATTACTATAAAGGCAGAGGCAGACGTCCCGCGTACGCAACGTATGCAACGCATTATGACATCTGAACGCTTGATTTTGTATGAAAAACTATGCATTAGAAATACACTTATCGTATGCAAAACCCAATCACACTCGTCCGACGCAATGGCGATCTGCGATATCTAGATCGGTGTGGGAAGGTGGAGGGGATGTTCGTATACAATCCTACGCGAAAGACCAGTGTTAAAAGGTCGAGGTGCGAAATTAAATGAAGTTGTTTATTGTATTTTTATCCTAGTTATGATAACATATGAAACATGATTTTATATATTGCGAAAATAACACATTGTATTCTACATATTCATGTATTTGTTTGCATTATAAATCATAAATTTTAACTGAATTACTACCTAAACGTTTTCTTTGTTACGTGAATATATTCGTATATGAGAACATCAGACTAAGTAAATCATTCTCAAACTCACTCTCAGAATCAGAAAACATGGTATAAATTTCTACTCGTGCGTCTGCTAAGAAGTGACAAGAATTTGTCACGCCAAACGTACGTTGCATACGTGGCTCAAGTGTGTACAATAACGAAGGAGTGTTGCATCGCATACGTGGGACCAGTCTGTCCCTAGCTTAAATGAGGCCCAATGCCCATGGACGTCGGTTTTCACTGAATATTAAACCGAACGCAACATTATTGATACTGACAAGGAAACCGACTGCTGATAAGTGACATCATTTGACAGCTGACAGTTCAACTATAGATTAATTGGTAGACCGTCTTTCTCTTTATCTAAATCGGTGAGACGCCATGTTGAAAGTTAATTAACAACATTCATGAAAAAAACACTTTAGACCACACTAAAAGTAAAGTAAAAGTTTTTTCCAGAATTCCTGGCCCGTTTCGAAACATCCGATTTCACAATTCAGATAATCGAAACCAGATGGGTAGGGTCGTAAACATTCACTATGCTATAATATGTAATAATAATAAAGCAATTTCATTTTTGAGTTTGATATTTGTAGTTGATAATTTGGATTCCTAAACTTAAAATAAAAATGAAGTAGATAACCGTATTCAAAAAAATAAAATTAAAAGTATTTTCCGACATATGTACACCAAGCATAATGAGATTCATACATCACAGTTTAGTACTTATATGTTTATTTTTATTATAATATGGTCAAATAGAATTTTATCCTTTGAAGCAATTGCATGAATGAAAACAAGTAATTCAAAAATTATAGACACTCCCAGTTTCAACTAACACTTATAAAGAAACACAGGAGAAAAATATCTCTATATTGATTAATAGATGATGACGTATACTTGGTCGATTTCGGTCACGGCGACAAATCTTCAATAGGAAGCTTTTAACTGCGCAGAAAAAACAGGATGGCGTCAGGTTACATACAATACATGATAAGACATTTGACACTACACAGCATTTTTATCGTAAACAAAAATAAATCAGTAGTTGAGTCACGAGAATTTTATATTTTCACACGTAATTTTGTTAAATCACTTTTCACTAGTCGAAGTTCAACCATATTAATTAATAGACTGTAAATACAAAGTGAAAAGCGACATATATCATATAATGAAGGACGATGATGAGGTATAGGTTCGCTTTGTTTACAATACTATTATATTTGTTTAGTTTGAATATTTACCTAAGCAATTATAGTAATTCGTCTTTCAATCCGAATTCAGTATATAGAACAAAATTAAGCAAGATGGAAAACATCGTCACACTTATATTGTTTGTTTAAACTTACATTCTCCTTTTTTCCTCATATCTATATATATATATATATATATATATATATATATATATATATATATATATATATATATATATATATATATATATATATATATATATATATATATATATGTATATATTTATATATATGTCTTCCAATCACAAAATCTAACAAAAGTATTTAAAAATGCAAAAGAAAATGAAATAATCGCGGGAACAAGCATGAGAAAGGATCGGTATTGGACATTTTTCAGTATATTTATTGCTTAAACATTGCTTAGCAGTAATAGAACAATTCAAAACCACGCTTGTCTAGTTATATCTAAGGCGTTTTTATATTGAATAGGAATTATTTATCAATCTGTTTATGTACAAATCTCTTAAAACGATATATACTGACATACAAGAGTAGAATACAGTAATATACGATCAGATATTTATGTTTTGAAAAAACTTTCGTAGGGAATAAGAATTACACTAATTCATACATTCATATGAAATTTTTCAATAAATATACAAGTTGAAAGTTTCCCTAGAATACTGCTTTCCTTAAATGTTTCCTTTTCTTGAATCATCTACACACTATTGAATTTTTTTTCCTAGGGCAAAATGTTAGTATACGATAAACATTATTATTGCAGATCTCTAATTTACAAATATAAAGAGGGTACATCTATTTAAGATCATACAAATCCGAATGAGATTCAATGTAACGTTGTGAGATAATCCGTCCAGAATCCACTACTGGGGTCAACAGTTCCTCTGACGGTACCTGTATTCTAATTCTGTTATCTGACGGACGATTGCTGCCGTTAGTCGTATAGAAACCTAAGGAGACTGGTTTGTGGTGTTCCTCGGTATAGGTCTTGAACTTTGAAGGGCTTATGGGGTGCAAATGGGAAGGGCTGGCTGACAAAGGGTTGTACGTCACATGAATGCGGACCACGTCATCAGACATAGGAGATACTGAAGGTGGGTGGGGCGTCGCTCGTGGAGTGGAATGTGCAGTCGATGGCGCCCTCTGGATACTCATCCCGCATACACCGGATCTGAAACATCAATATTAAATCACTTATAAATTAAACTATAAGTGTACACAATACTGTGCCCAGTTTCTAGTATCAATATAGTGGGTAATGACTAGAGCGCGTTCAGACCGAGAACTAAATAAAAAATATTATCATTCGCAAGTAAAGCGTTGCGCGCTTGAAATAAAGCTTCGCAAAATTAGATTTTATCTTAAAAAAAATCAGGAAAATTCGTTTTACTCAAGACCTTTTTTCTTATTTATCTGAACCGATGAAATGCGAGCTGAACAAGAGTGAGCGAGAATATAAACAAATTAAAATTACAAGAACGAAATTTTAATTGAAACTACAACACTACAAAAAACCAATCACTACAAAAACAATCCATTTACAATTAACACAGGGTTTTCAGCAGGTACGTTACGTTTTGTCGCGATTTCGATGTTATTTTACGAGGGCACAAAATAAAAGGTGAGTAATTAATTTGAGTTCCTGTTAATAATGTAATTATTTTATATAACTCTGAGTTTAACCCTACAACATACTCTACTATTAACATTTTAATTAATTTTAAATTACTTTTATATTTTCTTTTCCTTACTATTCTCAGACAAGACAAGACAGTCAGATAATTTGTTTAAATTATCCTCACTATTTTTCCCAATTGTTTATGTTTATTTCCCAATTATTATATTTTTTTCTTAATTTAGTACCTATATTACGAAATCATGTCCAAGGTCAACGAATACCGCACAGTGATTTTTTGATAAAAAAAAGGTAAAAAAGTAAAAGTAGTAACTTTAAGGTATATATAATACAAGTGTATCTCGAGCTGAATCCCACAGAGAACCGGACGGAATTGATCAGAAAGCTACCTATGTTACAAATGTTAAAGATTGGTCGACTCTCATTGGCTCACATGGTGATTTCTCGATTACTCTGATAACGCCGCGACGAGTCGCCATTAAGGTTTTAATTTGCCACTGTGACAGCATGGTCAAGGACATTGAAGCAGGTTGGTTACTGAACACGAAGGCGACTAATAGGGACTTAGAGCCATGGCATCATTCAGCGGAGGACAGAGCGTTTTACGTGACCAAGATATCGAAGTAACGATTCTGCGACCAAAGCGATAAGGAAATTTTGTAATCATTACAATATACGGAACACAAACCAAATCCCAACATTCCAAACAATTGAAAAATAGGTACAGATGTTCGAGAACAACCTGGTCTCTCTACTCGAAAGCTAAAGCGGTCTAGTGTTTTAGATGAAACGAGAACATATTTAAATCGCAATCTACATAAAGATTTACATCCATACAAAATTGATATTGTACAGAGCTTGTGACCATGCAACGACATTCATCAGGTCCATGTTCATGAATATAGAGAGGCCGACTTAGTTAATACAAATCGATATATTGCGCTGCTGAAGATTGTTTTTTGCTTCGGTATTGCAGGCTTTTTCAGGTTGCAATCAAAGATCATGGTTTCAACAAGTTGGGGCGACAATTGACATCTCCAATGACTCTTTAGTCGCAGTTGGTGAAATTTTTATTTAAAGTCATACCACTAGTCACAAAAATTAAGGGATATAAAAAATCCAATCCAAGGCAATAAGAAAAAAAAATCGCAGCGCTTTGAATTTCTCAGAGATTTTCCGGGACACCTAAAGGTTGAAAAATTACCGACGATATCCCTCGTTCATCCATTTTATTAAAAGTTATACCAAGTTATCCAAATATCCTTAAATATGCGAATTTTTATCTTTTTTTCAGTCAAAGTTATCGCTTCGAAAAAAATTGTTTTCGTCAAAAGCCATTCATAGTACCTCATGGGGAATGTCATGCAGTTGGCAAAAAATTACACAAAAAACTTGTCTGAAAATTTCCGTTCCAGGTTACTTACAAGTGTCAAAATAAACAAGGGTCACGTGGTCGAATTTGGATATAGTAATTATTAAAAAAATCCTGACTCATATTATTTAATTATTAATGAACAATTCTTTCTTCATGTAGTTTTTGTAATTCTTAGTCCATTTTAAATGTGAACGATCACCATCGGCCCACTTGACCGCATGTTTCACCGCATTTGTCACATTTGGTGCTTACTACCGTCACATTAGTAAAGAAACTGTACCGTCAAAAGCCATTCATAGTACCTCATGGGGAATGTCATGCAGTTGGCAAAAAATTACACAAAAAACTTGTCTGAAAATTTCCGTTCCAGGTTACTTACAAGTGTCAAAATAAACAAGGGTCACGTGGTCGAATTTGGATATAGTTATTATTAAAAAAATCCTGACTCATATTATTTAATTATTAATGAACAATTCTTTCTTCATGTAGTTTTTGTAATTCTTAGTCCATTTTAAATGTGAACAATCACCATCGGCCCACTTGACCGCATGTTTCACCGCATTTGTCACATTTGGTGCTTACTACCGTCACATTAGTAAAGAAACTGTACCGTACAGAGGCAAAGCTTCATACAACCGAGCTATGATAATTAAACTTCTACAAGCTTGAGGCGCGTGTGCGCGTAAGCACTGGCGGCTCGTCACGTACAGAGAGAAACTGCTTTAAACCGGCTCGGCCAGTGCTCAAACTCAAGGTTGTGTAAAAAATAATAAGTGTCAGATTTTTTTTTTAAAGAATAATTCGTATCAAATGAAATATAAAACGTGTAAATATGGTTTACTAATACCTACGTAGATTTAAATCTTATCGAGAGATACCGCTGATTTTGTAAATAAAACTAATAATTTGTTTGATTTCTTACACTCAAGTACACTGCGATCTCCTAATATCAAATTGAGTTTTTAGAAGATATGCTAACATTTTTCAGGAACTTAAAATCAATAAGAAGTGATAGGCAGAAAGACGTAACAAATAGCATGAATTTCATTCACGGATTGCAAGTGTCTATAAAATATTTAATAAAACTTCATGAAGAATTAAAATCAGAAGAAATTAAATTAATTTATATTTACGAGAGGTCTCAATCAAGATTGTCTCGAAAATTTATTTGGAAAAGTCAGACAGGCGGGTGGTAACTGCCAAAAAACAACATGTCGACTAGTTAGTATTGCCTTTAATAAGATGTTTATAACCAATATATCTTAGGGAAACCTCAAAATACTAATTGTGAAAACGATTTCGATATGTTACTTATGAAACCAGACGTTGTCATATTTTAATACAACATCATCGCAACCTGACGATGTAACTGATCCTGTGTTAATAGTAGGAACAAATGATTATCTATTTGATTTACCAGAAAAAAATGGTTTAGTCTATGTGTCGGGATATTTGTATAGCAAATGTTGTCTCGAACACGAATCTGAACAACCTGTAAATATGGGAAAAGATTATTTTTTCAGCCATTGCAAGGATTTTAATAAAGATTTTTTTTTATAATACTTCCTAACAATTTTAGCGCGTTTGTTGAATTGCTTAAGCAAAAATTTCGCGAATATTTTTACCTCGAAAGAGACATTGTAAATATAGGTAGTGAGATAATAAAATGTGTGCAAGAGTTTTTATTTGTTATGAAATGAGAGTGCTTTCCAATAGATTGTTTAAAAAAACTTTACATTAAATTTAGAATTTGCCATTTAATTAAAAGCCACAACAAATTGTTGAAGAACAATAATTATAATTATTGTTCTTCAACAATTTGTAAAAGTAAAATATTTAGAATACGTAGTTTGTAAAAAAAATTATATCATAAGTATCTATTAAAATGCTGATAAACGTTTTGTTTATTTAATTTTATCCTCCTGTGCCAACCCTAACCCTTTAAAATAGGTAAAAATTTTGACAGCTCCTTAGAAGCTTTGCCTCTGTACAGTTTCTTTACTGATGTGCTACCGTACAGCCGTCACACTGCTATCTGTCATCTATTTTATAAATTGTAATTACACTATTTTTTTCGGAGAACATGAGAAATTGCAACGAATCTCTCATGATCTCCGAAAGTCTTCTCTTAGTAAATGTTTATGATAAATAAGCGAAGGAATGAGGTGGCGGATCTATGAAGCTGCCACTAAACAGCCATAAATGACATTTTGTATAACAGAAGTTTGTCATATATACAGGGTATTTTTGAAACGCTCCCGAAAACGAAGACAGATGATAGTACTAAGGATACCTATGATGATGGGTCACAAAGAAATTCGATCCCGAGGAAAAAAAATCATCTTTTCACAACGTTTTATTAACTTTATTCACGCTCCATCATGTTATTAAAGTTATTTGAAACGATATTTCACAAAAAAATATCATGAAAATACTGAAATATGAAACCAGCAGTGAAACTTTAAAAAGAAAATCAGCTGACAATAGGGTCAATATCCTCGCGGGCGCCGAACTCTTACCTAGATCGGTACGAAACAATGCATTAGGTATACTACTTACTCACTCTACCCTTCCCTTTCACACACACGCTGCTTCGTGTCGCCTCGCGCTGTGGAATTTCATATGCTTCAAGGACGTTATAATAATTTTAGTTTTTGAGACAGTGCCATGTTGACAATCACGAGCGATAGTTCAATTGTTTTGTTTATTAAATTATTGTCGTTATAACTTGTTATTTATTAATTAATGATGTTGTTCTTGTTGTTACGTTTTGTGTTTTTTGTTTTGTTTTAATAATGCCTAACGCGTAGGTACATTTATAGTGCTAGTGAATACGGCAACATGTTAATGTGCCTGAAGAATCTTATAAGGCCACGGAGGATCGGTAAGCTGTTTCATACCTAATTTTTTAAATAACTTAGTACTGAACTGATCTGAATAGGTACATAACTGAATACATCAGAATAATAAACATAATTACACAATGGATAACAAAGCATGACTCTAACCTTGTAAACATTTTATTTAAGTATTTTTTCATTAGCGGGGAATCGAACCAGTTATTTGGTTTATTTAAGCTAATTTTTTAAATAACTTGTTAACATTTTATTTAAGTATTTTTTCATTAGCGGGGAATCGAACCAGTTATTTGGTTTATTTAACCTGTGAATTCGAATTAAAGTAGCTACGTGGAGACAAGCACAGTGGCAAAATAGTAGGTTAAGTAGATAAGTTAGGTATTTAGACAAGTGTTGTAAATTATTAGGTATTGTGGTACCATCGTTAGTTGCGGGCCGCGCGATTTCGGCGTTCGCGCGTACATTGACCCGTAGTCAGCTGATTGTAATTCAGTAATTCCACTGCTGGTTTTATATTTCAGTATTTTCATGATATTTTTTGTGAAATATCGTTTCAAATAACTTGAATAACATGATGGAGCGTGAATAAAGTTAATAAAACGTTGTGAAAAGATGATTTTTTCCTCGATCGAATTTCTTTGTGACCCATCATCATAGGTATCCTTAGTACTATCATCTGTCTCGTTTTCGGGAGCGTTTCAAAAATACCCTGTATAAGCACTAGGTAATGGTCGGGAAGAACGCACTCTTACACTGTCACTCGTATGCATGGATTATTAATTATAATGTGGACCTACACTATGAACAGAAAGCGGATAGCGTGAAGCTAATGAGGGCAACCACGACTTTTTCTGCCACCAGGGCGACGCCACTTTACAATGAGGTAAATAATTTGACAAATTTCATAGCGGGGAAGATAATTCCTTAGAAAAATGTAAAGGTAAATATTTGTTTCTGTATTATTAGTAATATTTTATATTAATTACATTAAAAATAAATAAACCAAACTATAAATATAACTAAAAGTAAAAAAAAAATTAAAAAGAGGCATAACGAACAAAAAATTAAAGATAAAATCACTGACGCATTGTGTTGTGTATTAATATAACACTAGAAACTTATAAACTATTATTTAAAATTAATTTCTCAATTAAGTGATTTATGTGTAACAGAAAACTTTACCTCAGTCACAACTAGCGACATCTGGTGAGTGGAAAATTATCAGCCCCCATTAATTTCTAAGTACAGACGGGGGCGAAAATTGCAGCTATTTGGTGTTCGGCCGCACACATTTGTTAATATATACGATTAATAACAAATGTTGTGCGGACAAGACTAGACTAGACACCTTTGGAAAAGGTAATAAAATATCTAATCAATGAGTGTAGTTTAACCTTATTTGTGGATTAAGCACACATATTTTTACTAAGGGGACCCAAATGAAATCATTCTGCTTTCGTCTTCACGGGATATCTACATAAAAATATATTAAAATCTTATGACGATTCGAGTTGTTATAGTTAACATAACACCCTGCTACATTTACAGCAGATTTTTCAATTTTCAATTAAAATTTATTCATATGAAAAAATAGAACACCAACAAATTAAAAATTTGTTGTTTGAGTAAAATAGATTGTTTCACTTTTATATTCAGTCAGGCTATAATTTATTTAACGGATAACTCTTAAATGACGATTGAAAAATCAGTCCTAAAACTTATATCTTTTCAACGTGTTATTTGGATGAATTATTTGATACCTACTACATAATTTTTAAATTCTGAATAAATATTCAGAACTTAAAAATTATGACAGACAATAGAAATGCATGATGCATTATCAAAACGTAAAATCAGATAAACCCCTTTCAAAATTACTCAGCCTCTTCAACTTTCTTTACATAAGTTTAAAAAAAAGATTATAAAGCGGTGTCTATTAATTAAATTTGTCCGCTTCGTGACTCACGATCTAAATTTTTGTAACACCAAAGCAGTTAAATTCGCAGTAAAACAGAAAGCAACAGTTTTTCCCGCTCAATCCCACCCGATTTTAACAAGCGCTACAAAACAGAAAGCATTATAATATGTAGAGGGCAAATATTTTCCGCTCACCAGATGTAGCTAGTAGGGACTAAAGTTAAGTTACACAGGGTCACCATAAGTGGAAATTTGCGCTTCAAATAAAAGTATTTTCGATTTCTAGTGTATGTACCTATTATACACAACACAATGCCTCAGTGATTGCTCTATAATTTTTTTGCACATTTTTTACTCTCTTTTTAATTGTTTTAGTTTTAGGAATATCCGTTGTTAGTTTATCCATTTTTAATCTAAATAATTAATATAAAATAAAACTGAAATTTCAAGTCAAATATTTCACCTCATTCCATGGCGCCGCCTTGGTGGCAGAAAAAGTTGTGGAAGCCCCCCTCATTAAAATAATATGAAAGACTACATCCAAAATACCTTCACATTTATTTTGTTAGAGCAACTATTTTTCAAATGGGATCAACTTATAAAACCGTAACCATTATGTTAACTTGTAACCTAGTACTATAATGGGAGTATGTCACTGACCTCCATATACACTAGTACGTTGGACTGGCTATACCCTACAAACCGTTTGTGCCGATTTGAAGCGCCGCCATTGAGTGTACCGGGAACTAAATTTGACATAATTTG
Source organism: Parnassius orleans (assembly GCA_029286625.1). Taxonomy (NCBI): domain Eukaryota; kingdom Metazoa; phylum Arthropoda; class Insecta; order Lepidoptera; family Papilionidae; genus Parnassius; species Parnassius orleans. The sequence continues at coordinate 4,928,614 of JAGSMP010000022.1, read as the reverse complement.
CAAATAACCGAGAAACGAGAAAAAGAGTGTATTGTGTAGTTCGGTTATGTTTCATGTTACCATAAGGGAAGCGTGGTAACATTTCACATGTAAGGGGATTTATAGTTTATTTAAAAATTAAAACTATTTTTTAATATTGTATATAATAAAATATTGTATATTATGTTATGTAAATAAAATTTGATAATATAGGCTCTTAAAAATCTGTCACTTTTCTTATTAAATGTAATTACTAACATGGTTTGCTTTAAATTACCTATTTTTGATAAACAATAAAATTCAAATAATACGTGGACGACGGGTTGACGAGTTCCTTTTTGTTAACAAAACCCGATCTATAGTTACGAAGAAAAACATAGATAATAATAATAATAAACATTTATTTCTCCCACTTTTTACACAGTTACATTTCTTACATAAATAGTTTAAGAGATTTAAGTTGTTGTGGAGACAGGAGCCCTAACTAGGTTACCCTGTGCTATGGGTCTCCCGGCTCCCCCTCTTGGCTTAACTACAATTCGATGATAATATGCCTAGACATGAAGTGAGCGTTGCATGTGAAGATCGAATATAAGATTTCTAAAGTGTAAATAACAATAAAAGGCACGTTGAATACATATAGCATGCAATATGTTTTAAATTAAAATATATAAACAAAATAATATATAAAAGTATATACGTATACACATATGAATACACATATGTGTGTGTGTGTTTGTTTCTATCTCACTATTCCGCTTTTACAGTAAATTCTCTGTTTCTAATCTAGTTCATAAGCCTATCTGTTATTTTTTTTACATTTATATTTTGTTAGTTGAAAAATTGAGTGTTGTCTATTAACTTTATTATATAACCTGCCTATTCTGTAACTATAAAATTTTTAGCGAAAGTAGATTTTGCTTGTATCGTTTCGCATACCTCATAATTTCTTCTCCTGGTTTGTAGTAAATTAGGTGTGAACACAGTGGCAGTGTGTTTTTTTAATTGTGGACAATATATATATTTCCGTACTGTAAGCATGTTAGCTTCCCTGAATAAACTGGTAGTTGAGAAAAAATTTGGCTTATAAAGTGCAACTTTTAAAATCATTCGTTGAGCTCTTTCCAATTCAAGCATGTGCGTTTTATTGGGACCTCCCAAACAGTAATACCGTAGGTTAATATAGATTGGCATAAAGATATATAAACAGTTTTTAGCAAAGTCTAATTTGTGACATGTCTTAAGTTTTTAAAAATGTAAGTTTTCTGACTTTTTGGGTGAAAACTCTTATTTGTGCTTTGAATTTAAGATTATTATCTATTGTTATACCTAAGTATTTAATTTCTTGTGTATTTATTATATTAAAGTAGTTGCAGTTTGAACTAGGAATTTGATAACATGAATGAGCTATAATTGTTAATATAATATTTTAGTAATTTGCGAATCGAAAACGTAATATATTTGGTTTTATCAACATTAAGTGAAAGTGAATTTATGGCTAGCCACTGACAAACGGTATTAAAACCTTCTTGTGCAATATTAAAAACTTCTTCCCATGAATCCCCATAAAAAGTTAGTGTAGTATCATCGGCATACGATATTATTTTACAATTTTTTATATTTAAGTTACAAAGTTCATTAATGTAGCATAAAAACAGCGTGGGGCCAAGTATACTGCCTTGTGGGATGCCGTAACTAATGGATTGTTCATCGCTTACTATGTTATCTATCCTAACACGCTGTGTTCGATTATGTAAATAATCCATAAGAAGAAGTAACTGCTTATCCCTTATGCCCATCATTTCTAGTTTTTCAGTAAACTTAGCGAAATAGACTGTATCAGTCGCTTTTTGAAGGTCAATAAAAATGGTTAGACATTTTTTTTATTATCCAATTTCTTAACAATAAAACTTGTTAAGGCGTGTACAGCATCAGTTGTTGACTTTTCCTTTCTAAAACCGTATTGAGCATTTGAAATTATTTCATTTGCTTCCAGATATTTAACAAGCCTACAGTTAATAATCTTTTCAAAGATCTTAGAGAGGGAAGGTAATATTGAAATAGGACGATAATTTGAGATACAGCCTCTTTCGCCAGTTTTAAATATGGGAATGACTATAGATTTCTTTAGTGAAGGAGGAAAGATGCCTTTTGATATACATAAATTAAAGATATGTGTAAGGGGGCGTACAATTAAGTCTTTAAGAAGCTTTAATACTCTAGCAGAGATCCCATCCCATCCTGCACCGCTATCTGACTTAAGGCCTAAAATGTGCCTTTCGATTTCTTCTTCACTAGTGTTTAGGAGAACAAACGAGTTACACCTTGATGTTCTTTTATTTATATTTAGAGGAAGTAAGGGAATATTTAATGGAATTTTATTCGCCAATTGAGCACCTATTTTGGCAAAGTATTCATTCACCGCGTTTACAGATTTAAGAGGACTTATTTTAGCTTTGAGAAGTTCCAGCGGTGAATTTTTAGGATGGTCTAGATTATTAATTTTTTTATAGCACTCCAAATTTTTTTATTATCATTACCTGCTATTTTTAATTAGTGCTTTCATAATTTCTTTTACATTTTTTAAGAATGTTATTGCAATAGTTTCTGTATCTTAAGTACGTGATTCTTAGTATCTCATTATAGGGGTCTTTTTTTAGTTTAAAGTGCATTCTGTCTCTTGTTCTTATGCACCTAAGAATCCTATTGTTATCCATGGTTTTATTGTTATCTTACTCCTGGGTATTTTTAAGTTAATAGAATTTTTTTAAATTAATTTTTGTAAGTTCAATAATAAAGTTAATGGATTGACTTGGATTCTCATCATTGTTAAATATTATATTGAAATCCAAATTATTGCAGCCTTCAAGTAAAGTCTTATAATTAATTTTTTGTTTAAGTTTTATTTTCGATTGTATCAAACATTTTTTGTATTTAAACAGAAGAACACAGGTTCATGGTCTGTAATGGCAGATTGCAAAATAAAAGTATATGAATTTAATTTCGTTTTTAATATAATATGATCTAAACAGCTATTACCTCTAGTAGGTGTGTAGTAAGCAGGGGTCAAACCAAGGAAAGATAAAGTTTCGAGATAGCTGGATGTTGTTTGATTTAGGTCTGCAATATTAATATTTATATCCCCTATAACTAGGATATTTTTGTTTTGAGTGTGTTTTATAAGTACATTATACAGAGACTGAATAAAATTGTCAATGTTATAAAAACTGGGGGGTCTATAAATGGCAATTATAACGGTGTCATTATTTATTTTTAAAAGAAGAAAATTTGCCTCTAAAATTTTTGGCTCTTCAATTTTAAAGACAAGATCATTATTAATCAAAACGACTACACCGTCGTTTTGATTGTAGTTAGAAGTTGTACTAAAGGTAGAATATCCTGGCATATAAGGTAGGTTAGTAACACGTGAGAGCCAGCATTCAGAGAGAATTATTATGTCACAAGTTAATTCTATTCTTCCCAATAAAGTATTAAAATTATTATAATTTTTGTTTATACTCCTAATGTTTTGTTGTAAAATTTTTAGGTATAAATTAGGGTTTAGTATAACATTTTTACAATGTTCCGGTTCGCATACTTCAAGTTTCGTTATTTCATAGTCATCTATAGTATTAATAATATTTAAGTCCTCGAACGATCAAAATAAATAAAATTAGGCTACAGATAAAGAGTTTCACAAACAAGTTTTTTAATATTTTACAAAATACCATTTTTAGTTTTATATATGAAGAGTTTTCATGTCCTTTTCTATGTGTACATAAATACGTCTTTATTATTTTTATAATTGTTGCAATTTGATGAAGTCTTAGAAAGTTGATTACAGTTAAAGATGTGATTACAGTACCTAAGAAAGGTATGTTTTGAGATTGTATACTTGTAGGTACATAAAAAATACATTTTGTTAGCGTTTTAGTAAGATTTAACGTGTATAACAGCATTTTTAATTGATGGAATGAATTATAGTGTATGGTAAGTAAAGTAAATAAATAAATTATATACAAAAATATAAGTGTGTATGAGATATCTATGATACAAATTCTTATGATGTGTTTGTGCTTGAGGTCTTGTTCGTTTTTTATACGAAATAGTGCTTCGCCTTCTTTCTTCCGTAGATATATGGTACCTGGCGTGGCCCAACACAACTTGTACTCGTTTTTTGCAGCAAAATCTCTTGCAAGAAAATGCAGGCGTTTCATTTTAGGTGTTAAGAAGTCCGTGATAAATATTGGTGTACACGGGTCCTCGAAGTTTAGGTGCTCTGTGCTGAGCGCTTTTCCATTGTTTTCCTTTTTAAACATTTTTAATGAATTTAAAATTTTGTTTTTTGTCATAATCGATGAAAAGGCTACTATAACTGAATTTTTGGACTTACTTTTCGTATAGATTTTTTGAATATTACGTATGTTTGTTTGTTCCAATTTAATTTTTAATACATTTTCAATCGATGTTACCAAGTTTTGCAGATCTTGGTCTGTTTCTCTTTTTATACTCGGGATATTTCTAATTTCTATGCATGACGCACGGTTGTTTCTCTCTAGTATTTCAATTTTATTTTCTAGATTTTCAATATAATTTTTGTCCACTTTTTTCTCTTGAAGTAATTTATTATATATATCTTTTAAACTGTCATATTTTTGAGACAAAAACTCGATCGAGGACGAAATATGAGTGTTTTGGTCCTTAATTGTATTAATTGTTTCTAATAGTGTTGCGTATTTCTCGTCTTGAGTTGACGTCCAATTAGAAAAAATACTTTCGAATTTCTGCATAAGAAACTCCATATCATCGCCTTGCTTCCGCTTCTGAGGTCTCATTGTTATATTTTTGTCTCCCGATAAATCTGGGGATGACGAAGAGCAGTATAACTGAATTTTAGAAGGTGAACGTTCAATTGGCATAATAAAGAATAATATAAACTCCTTTGTGTTAAATTTATATACACAGCGTTTTCTATCACTTTGAGGCGATCTAGTTACAAAAAAGTGTAGGCCTATTTGCGGTGCAAGATGCGACTTTAAATTTTGCAAGAATACTATCTCATCACCAGTATATCTTCGCTCTGATCAGATGCAGTACGACACTTTTGTATTACACTTGCAATTCCTAGTCTCCTGGTATCTGATAGATAAATTACTTACAGTTTCACTATTTAATTTAGAGAAAAAAAAATACATATATAAAAAATATTTATTTCGGAAGTGAAATAAAACTAGAAAAATGGCAAAAATCTATACTTGAATGACTATGGACACGTCCGCTCTATATGGAATCCAAGAGGGAAGGGGAAGATAGACAAACGCAGCGTCGATTTTTGTTTTATATGAGGTATAAAGCTTGTGTCTAAGACATAAGTATTAAATTACACATTTATTTATTGTATGACATTTGTTACGGACGGCGAGGGGACTGCCGCCCCGTCGCCCCCGCATGCCCCGTCACGCTCCGCACACCGCCAAGAACATCACGTGATGCCAGCAACCAACGAGCGCGCAGCAACCCCGCGTGGGACCGCCGCACGAATAAAAGAAAGGCACCTGGCCGCCGAAATTCACTCGATTCCCACGCGGCAGAGAAGAGATAATCAAGAAAGAAGACATCAAGAAAATCCCTCTAGTAAAAATAGTGCTTCTTACTGTATACATTCTGTGTACTAAATATCGGGAATTTGTCAATAAAACAAAAATACAAATTATTCATCTAAATTTATTTTATCGCCTTCAAAGTAGGCCCCATCGCTTGCAATACAACATCTCCAACGCTTCACCCAGTCTTCCATACATTTTCATAGGCTATTTGCGGTATGGCCTTTAGCTCATTCAGCGAATTTTTGTTATGGCTTCTATCGACTCAAAACGTTTTCCTCGAAGTGGTAATTTTAACTTGGGAAATAAAAAAAGTCAGACGGAGCCATATCAGGTGAATACGGTGCTTGGTCGAGAACTTTTGTTGAATGTTTCGCCAAAACTCTTTCACTATAATGGCTGTGTGTGATGGTGCATTATCATGGTGCAGCATCCATGAGTTGTGTTGCCACAAATCTGGACGTTTTCGGCGGATACTCACGCAAACGCTTCATGACGCCTAAATAATATCTTTATTCACTGTTTCTCCTTTGAAGGAATTCGGTGAACCACACCACGGTAGTCAAAAAACTGTCAGCATCACCTGATTTTGGAGCGACTTTGCCGCGGTTTTTGGGTTTCGGCTCGTTTTCGAGACGCCATTCTGAAGACTGTTGGCTTGTTTGCATGTCGTACTCATAAACCCATGTCTCGTCGCCAGTTATTATACGTTTCATAAAGGTCGGATCCGTAGAAGCTCGGGAAACCATGTCTTCAGCGACATGCTTTCGCTGCGCTCTTTGAACAAAATGGAGCTCTTTTGAACTAGTCGAGCGGCGACGCGTTTCATGCTAAAATGTCAATGAGAATGTTGTGGACGGACTTAAAAGATATGTTCACCTCACTAGCCAACTCTCTCAGACTCATACGTCGATTTTCGAGCACCAGCTTCTTGATTTTGTCGATGTTTTCTTTGGTCGTAGCGGTTGAAGGTCTACCAGAACGAGGCAAGTCTACTACTACTTCTCGGCCTTCTTTAAAAGCCTTATACCATTCATAAGCCCTTGTTTTCGATATACACGATTCGCCGTAGGTATTTCGCAACATTTTTAGTGATTCACCACATGAAATATCATTCGAAACACAAAATTTAAGGCACACTCTTTGTTCAACAATATTTTCCATTGTAAAAATCGCCGATAACTCAAAACTATGACCAACAAAAAGTGTAGTTTAAAACAAATTAAATGACAGATCCCGCTCAAACTTTGCGCGCTAAATCAGTACAGTGCTACCAACATGCAGTAAAAAAATTAGAACGACCTCTTTTACGCGGGTCTTTTATTGACATATTCCGATACTTTTTACACAGAGTTGTATATAGTGTTAATTAATTGTACCCGCAATTATTGTAAATAGTTTAATAAATTGATTCTTAAGTTGTCCCATCTTTCTTTGCATAGAACAGCTTCACGTCAAACAGTCCACATTAGTCTCAGTCAGTATATCGAAGTAATTTTAAAATAGTCTACTTGCTCTCCACGTCCCTTGCAGCATTATATTAAAATGAAACATAAATAGAATGGTATAGGCCTGGGTATAGAATTTTTATCGATATATTTTGTCACACTGTGTCCTATCTCTATTATTAGTTCCGTGGACGCTCACTTCTGCTATCAGCGCCAAAATGACAAAAATCAAATCACCTCATTATGTCACGGTGTATAGTCAGCCCAGCGTACTTGTATAATAGATGTCAGTGGAGTATGTGTATACGATTGTGTAGCATAAATGGATCAGAGTATTCATGTGACGTCCGAAACTTGTATTACAGTATAGCAGTTATGAGAAAACGGATACAGCATCTATTCTAAAGGGTTTCAAGCGGCCAACCACCTATTTAACAGAGGTTGCGCCTGCGACGCATATGTCTCAGGTTCAAATCGTCGCCAGTGTCGCAAACCACTCCTAGAACAAGATTAAATGTATTTGACATTAACAATTATATACTGCTATATATATACAGGTCAGAGAAACATCTTTATGTGTGAGGCCGTGGAAGAAAAAGCGGGAGATATCTCACTGGGCAGTGTTCCACCCGGGAGCGGAAATTTCATATCATCCAGAAACAGGGTCTTGCAGAAAAGTCGATATCATGATTTAGACCTCGGTTCGCTAAGGCTTGTGACGTGACGACAGCGCCGTCACAAGTTTTGTAAAGCCAATTTTCTTGATATTTTAATGACGATAACATAATCTTTTCAAAATATAAACTTCAGAATCAAATTTGTAATATAAATATTTGAGTTATAACAGCTAATTAGACACATTTGGCCTTATTACTAAAAGTGGAATATACTTAGTCTCAGGTTTAAACTAAAATCCGTTTCACAAAAGATATCCCGCGGTAATATGCGAACTAAAATGTAATGTACCTATGGAGTTTGATAGCAAATGTCAAATATCGCGAAGCCTGTGGTGCCGCAGCTAAGTTCTTTAGTTAGAAGTCTTCTAAAACTATAGTTTAAGCCCGAGATCAATAAACCACTTTTTGTGGTAAGATGGTTTGATTCTTTTTTTTACGAAATACATCTCACCCATCTGACCCAGTGCCGTCGTCGCTGACGTTGCTATGGGTGTCGAGCGAGTTGTCGGGTGCGTGCGAGCGCCCGCTGGAGAAGACGCTGAGGTCGGCCGTACTCGTCACGCTCGTGTCGGCCAGGGAGCGCCGCGAGCCGAGCGCCGAGACAGAATCCTCGCAACGAACGCCGCTCGCTACGCCGCTGTGCTCTGCAAAATTTGCAACTTTATCATGTTATTTTTGACAAAATATACCTTTTCCAAGGAGTGTAAGGCGCTACTTTGTAATATTGCGATATTCAAAGTCCAAATTGACGACTTGGAAATTTATATTATTAATAAGTAATTAACTTTTTTGTCGATTAATTGGCAGCTAGAAACAATATCCATAAATCCCAGAAGTAATATATCAAGATAAAACCGACATTTTTACTTTACCAAAGTAACATAGCGTTATTAATGAAAAACTCTCATATATATTTTATTAGACAAAATTGTAATAAATAAAAGACTGAAAAAACTAAAGGAAAAGTATGGATTAAATAAGTTCGAGGGGGTTGAATTTTATTGGAACTGACTCTTATGTAAATTAGTAAGTAGAAGTAACTGATTTACTTCTACTTACATTTCAGTTTGCAATACTAAAATAGACAATTTCACTCGCAATGTAGTGGTGGCAGCGAAAGAGAATCCACAGTGCCACGTCACACATTGGTGTCGTAAAGGGCGACAAAGGGAAATGAAAAAGGAGATGGCCAGCAGCATAATAAACAAAAACAAAAATAATAAAAAAGTAGCTGCATAGCGTAGCAACTATGGCAAATATCCCTCAGGCAATCTATGGGAGTGGCCTATGTCATTATAATGGACTATTAGGCTGAAAAAATGAAAAAGAAATCATTGATGCCGCCAGAGATTGGATCCCGTATATATGAAGAAAGGTATAGTATAGTAATTATTAGTCTAATAAACAAAGTAACGCCTTTTCTCATAAATATAATTTAAAATTTAAAGCTTTAAACGTAATGTACTGTAGTCATAATATAGTGCAATTTATTAGGACAATGAGTGCAATCAATTACAATGACTCGTATTAATTATTATTGACAAATTGAGAAGCAAATACTACAGTACTTGTAAATGTATGTAGTATAGTATAAAATAACGTTAACCACCAAAAATACTAATAATGGATGACCAATTTATAGTTACTTAAAATACATTCGAGGGTAGGTAAATAAGTTCGAGGAATTAAGGCCAAGAACTGCAAAATTATACTCAAAGTTTTATAAGCAAAGTTTGTCCTTCTCAACATATTCCCCCTTGACATTTTCAGATCGATTTGTTAAATGTTTTTACTTGTCGAAAAAACATTGTTGACTTGTCGTTCATATCAAAATAAGCAGTATAATTACTCGCAAATTTTTCTCCGGAAGATCTTTTTATTCCAAGAAATAAGTAATAATCGCTGGCGGCTAAATCTATGCTGTAAGATGTGTCACTAATCAACTTTTTTTTAATAATCAATCTCTAGTAACTATTCGACCTAAAACTTCACCTTGCTCTCGCTACAAAGGTCCAAAAAACCCGCGGTATTACGCTATGCGTCGCTGCTTTTAGTGCAGTGTGAGCATTCTCGACAGACATGCATTGTGATAGTTGTTTCTTTTTTAAATGGACACCTTTCAGTACTTTTTTCCACTATACCATTAATGTCTTAATTTGTGCAGATATAATAGTAAACTCTTCCCCTCTCCCAAACTATTTCATTTCGCTACTTATTGACCCTCCCTCATAATAAGTGTGATAAAAGATTGGCTGCACCGGCTTTCGCTTAATCAATAACATGTGAGGTGACTCCGACATGTTATTGACGCAAATGCTATCAGAATTCATTGTTGAAACCTTCAATAAAAAAAATTAAAAAATTTGTGTAGTTATGCCTCTTCAATTTGACCCGTGCTTTGTATGCATTATTTTCGTTAAAAGTAATTATATATTTCATTTCAATAACGTCTACATTACAAATGTTCAATACGTGCAAATATAATCTATTGAAATGGTACTTACCTGCAATATGCATGTCGGCTACGTCAGATACGTACACTCAAACACGTTTAAAGCAAACAAAAAAAACTGTGCCAAAAAGCGCACATGCAACATTAATGAGCTCACTAAACAAATAATCTCTGCTCATACCTTGACAGAAACAAATCAATATATAAAAATAATTGTCTTATTTATTTCTTAAATAGGTACATCATTACACGATTAACAGATCACTTTATATCAATGTTTCGTCGTATACTGCCTTCTAAATGTTTCACGTCTGACAAGATAACTTCTCGATTTGAGATCGATCTTGCGATTAGGACTCAGGGTAGGAGACTCCAAGTGGATGTCCATGGAGGCTTGGGAAGTACGGAGAGGAGCACCGCAAGCAAGAGTTTTGTCTGAAGTAAAGATTTTCTTAGTGAATATTAAGTTAGGTAATTGTTAAATATTTAAGCAATCTTTCTTTTTGAAATTCATATAATTTTCCTTCTTAATTGTAAACAATAAATAAGAAAAATCAATAGTATAGTTTATATTTGAAGATAAAAATATATATTCGTTAAAGTAAAACAGATCTTTTTTGATTAAGTAATATTATTCAAAAATTCTATTGTTTCTTAATCATGCACATGTTAATTCTACTATGTAAGTGATTGTGCTTAATCCAATTGAATAGCGAAATGTGCTTTAACAGTATATTATATAAATCGTGAATATATATAGGCGGGTATGGAAAACTACAAATTTAAAGCTAACCATTTTTAGTAAACGAACGAGTCTACGAACGATTTCTATTCTAAAACATACCTATATGTTACCGATTTCAATATGTATTTCTACTCAACAAATCTACTGGTGTTCCTCAAACCACCACGGGCGGCAATACTAAAATAAAACGAAATTATTTAAATTTTCTTTCTCAAATAATTTAAATTTAATTTATTGTAACTACTGATATTAAGCTAAAGCGGATGTTTGAAAGAATTATTTCACTGTCTAATAAAATACAAAACAATTTGAAATGCATTTAATAAGTATATAAGCCATCATCGTTATTGTCTGTTATCTAAAAATGATGTTCAATCTTAAGTCTAGCGTCCAATAAAAACAAAATAAATATTGCAATAATATGCGATACAATGAAAATACGTAATGATAGGGGTGGGCTTATGTAATTAAATACTAAAACAAATTTAACTCCCTCAAGAAACGAGCAGAGATTCATAAGCTAATTATAATTTAACGAGGTAGAGACTTAACGATAACACTTGATTTTTTTAAATTTTGCATTAGAACGTGTTTCTCGGATATATCTCCGATATGCCATTCAGACGTCATTCAGATATTGAATAGTAGAAGTCGTTAATAATTTTAATAACTAAGTTATAGCCAGTAACACTTGTAGGAGCTCGTCCACGATGCAAAAAGCGGTCTGTGCTTCTATTGATCCAAGGAGTGATTTTATACAATAGAATATTATTTTGAAAATGTTGTACGTTACTATGATGACCAGAAAGCACTCCTCCGATCAAAAGAGTCGGCGTGTTAAATGCAGATATCGCCCGTGGTGTTAATCATGACATAAACCCACCGCCGTACCACCGAAAACCATGCTCAATCAAAAATTTTAAAAAGTTTAAAACACAGGATATCAATAAAAATATGATATAAAATCTATCAAAAAAAAAATTGGCAAGCAAATTAAATAGTGCACTGAGAATCAAACAATTAAATAGTTAAGCTTCGGCCGAACTGAGACGAATTCCGCGCGGGACGCGAATCTACGCGATTCGCTCGCTCGCTTAGCCTCCCAAACTGAGGCGAATCCCGCACGTCATTAGTTTTGGTTTCTCAATAGGAAAACATGTATTTTGATATTGAAGCTGAGGTTTTATTTTATTAGCATTAACTGAAGAAGAATCTCAAGATGTGAGGAAGAAAAGAAGAAAATGGGTTCATGAGCTGAGTACTCAACGGATAGAATTTGGAGTTTCACACTTTGATACTCACATTACGAAAAGATAAAGAAAGATTTTATATATATTTTCGTATGCCGGAAGAATGCTATAACGAAGTTTTATCAAGAATGGAACAAAATATACGGAAACATATTTTGTTCGATTATTGATAAAACTTATCTTTTTTCCTATTATTTTTATAGTCTTCGTGGCTGAGGTTGTATAGAATCTTGTTTTCTTTTACTTTTTGTAAAAATAATTTAAGGTTCAACGGCATTTCGAAAAATCAGGCACTATCCCGCGTATATTTCGCTGCAGCACGGGCGACTATTCGCGCCAATGTGAACACCTCCATACAAGTTAGCTGACACAATCGGAGCGAGCGAATCGCGTCCCGCGTTCCGCGCGGGATTCGCCTCAGTTTGGCCGAAGCCTTATGATTTTGCAAAAATAAATTTATTTTTTACTTTTATCAATTCTATGTTTGAATCACCGATGTTAACTATATTTTATATCCTACAGCCAATATCACACAATACAGATGGTGCCATTAATAAGTGACCAGTGCGGTTGCAAGCACTCATTTACAATATGTTATATACATTCTCTATACAATCCTAACATTCGTACAACTTCCTGTCAAAAATTTATATCCTAGATATAATTTGCAATGAACGAGAAGTTGTGGAATAAGTTATAAATTAATGTTATGCATAAGGTTAAGTAGGTTAAAATACAAATAATTTAAAGCCAAAAATACACATTTTGGACAATATGAGAATACCACAAAAAGCCTTTTTACTTTTAAAGTTAACAGTATGTTTAACAACGTAATTTACAATAATGAAAATTTTGATTTTCATTAAATTGTCACTTATGTTACCTCCAGCAACTACTTACACAAAATCTTCTAATTTTTTACACCAAAATTGATACAACATTGGTAAAATTATAAAGAAACAACCACACCAAACATTCACATTCATTGAAAATGAGTGGACCTGTATTCGATCTCGTTTCTACTCTATAAACCACCTAATAAACATTCTTAATGACTTAAAAAAATAGCTCGGGAATATAAGTCCAAAGTATATGAGAGAATAATAGTGGATTGCTGTACAAGCAAACAAATAATGAAACAAATCCAAAGAAGACCAGTTGGGTGGTGACTTAGAAGAGCAGGACTGAGATCAATGAAGCTGGTAGTAGCTATGATAGTCATCATGGTTTTCATGACAAAAAATCGATCGTTATGAAGAGAGAAAAAACAAATTTTCACAGTATCTAATACTGAAATGGTAAACCAAAACTCACGAGAAAATCCAATTTAATAATACTAATGATTTACTATTAAATCGGATATAATACATCATAGTAGATTTCATTAAATCTAGGGCACTTCAATCGTTTTCACTTTATAACACTTCAAATTATGATCAAATTTAAGTTGTTCGTGCAGTCAGCGTTTCGTTTGTTTTCTAATTAAATATTTTAGACTAAATATAATATATAATGTCATGATTGCAGCAGAAGTTCAACGGTCCAGTCGGTCCTTCGCGCTAAATGGTCGCCACGTTGCGTCTTAAGCTTACTGATCCATTGGGATATTATGTCAGTTACTTTAGTTCCACTACAGATATCCTCATTACTTAATCTGTCACGCAGAGAAACTCCGATCTCAGCCATCCATAGCGGTAGCTCAACCTTACGCTTCCTCATACGCCCAGCAGTGAAGGACCATGTTTTAGAATTATGTCATGTAGATATAAACACTTTTGATTTGCTACGTCATGTAGCCAACTGATTATATTTAAATAATACATTATGTCCATAATATTTTTAATGCGTGACGTGTCATCAATAATGTAACTTTGATATCAATACGTAGAAAAATTAAAAGCTTTAAGGTCTTTGAACTTGAACTTCTTACTATTTCACTAAAATAAATTAACCGGAATTAATCGGAAATTTAATAATGGCAATAAAAATTAAATGCAAAAGTATTTTGAATTGTACAAAAAATGCATATGTTAATGAAACAGAAACTTTTTATTAAATATAGATTATAAATAATACTTTTTGAAAGTCACTCTTTTGTTTAATTACCACTGGTTCGAAAAAAAGACCTCTGTCCTGGGAAGAACCAGCAAGAAACCCAGCGGGACTTTTTTTTTAAATAACAGCTTACAATCATGTATGTTACACAATTAACAACACAAAACAAATTAGAAATAGCTCCATCACCTCATTCCCAGGGGTTATTATCATCCATAAATTCCTTAATATTTTAATAAACCTTTTTATACAAACTTAGTTTAATAAAGTTTTTGAACTTTGAGCACGTCAAATTTTGTATATTTTCTGGAATTTTGTTGTAAAAGAGTAACTGGTACTACTATCTTGTGTCTGTTCCTAGTATTTACAGAATGATAGAAATAATAACTATTTATATTTACTTATATCTTTGTCAAAAAATTATCAAATAACTCGAAGTCAGTTAGTCTGCTGTCAAAACGAAAATAATTAGAAAACTGTTAAAGCTTTAGTAGTAAAGGTACCTAGGTCTTATATAAAAGTAGGAAATTAAAAAAAAATACATTAAAATTATATATAGAGCAGATTCTGACAGCTTACAATAAAGCATGTTCCAGACGGATGTAATCCAGCGTTCCAACAGAGGTGACCTTGCTTGTTGCCATCCATCTAGACGGCAGATGTAATCCAAATTTTTATTTGATCTTCAACGTCCTTAGAGGATGGGCGCGTGCTCCCATCCGCAGTTGAAGCGCGTGGATTACATCCGTTTAGCCAGCGGATTACATCCAGTGCTGCTATTTTAGCGCTTTGGGCGCTAGATCTAGCGCTTTTTTGGAGTGTTTAGCGCGCAATTCAAAATTTTAGCACCTACCGCTTAATCTAGCGCTTTTTTGGTTATCTAACTCTTTTATACTTTATGTCATGACAGCAGTATTAGTCTACATTACCGATAGACTATAAGCGGGGAACTCCCCTTTATTAAAATTGTCGTTCATGGTTTTGGCAACGCATTTGTTTTCATTTATTTAGTTTCAGTCAGTTGTTTAGAGCACAGCTAAGTTAAAAGTTACTTAGAAGGTACAATACAAAGAAAGTGTGTAGCATACCGCATTCAAATGCTGACATCGAACGTCTGTTCAGTTTTATGAATGTTGTTAAAACTAAGTTGCGAAATACATTGCACTTTAAAACAACTAATGCCATTTTAATTGTTCGAACAGGACTAACTGCTGTTGACAGCAATTGCTATAATTATAAGCTTCCAGTCGATGTCCTGCGAACTAGGTATTGGGACATCGGAAAAATATAGCCAGAAAAAAAACTTTATGTTGTTTTCTTTATTGTGATGATAACGAAATTGAACGATTTGGTTGACCTTTGTTTGTGTTTTTTATTATAATTATAATTAAAAAAATGTAGTTAATTTAGCGCGAAATCTAGCGCTTTTGTGTCGTCCTAGAGCTAACTGAGTTTTTTGATCTGGCAGCACTGATTACATCTTACCAAAGACATTTGTGCTGTGGCAGGCGGCGGGTGTGCACGTATGCGGGTTCAAAATGTCATCCACGGACCAGCAAAGCGAACGCGAAATTATAAGTGAATTAATCGATTTCTATAGAGGATATTATGTCCGAAACTTATAAAGATGCTCGTCAAAAGGAAACCGCTTGGGAGATATTACTCCAAAAGTACAAAGAGTTGAACCAAAATTTCTTTTCTTTCTTTGTTTTCCGTCTTTAATTGCTCACAATACTGTTAAAGGAAGGCCCACCTTTTGAAATTTTAACAAATTAGGAGCCATTTCTACAACTTAATTCTACGCGAGCGCGATTCACAGTGAAGATCAACCGTGTTGGCGCTTGGTTGTAATCCGTGTAGCCGAAACACAATCCGCGAATGGAAACCAAGCTCCCGCCAAGGTCACCTCTGTTGGGACGCTGGATTACATCCGTCTGGAACATGCTTAAAACACGCTGAACGCAACGAGTTGCTTCTTGATTTATAAAAGATTATAGTTCAAAGTGTTATTAAGCATTATGTCTCATTTTTTTGTTTCATTCACAAGCCAAAAACACTTTTACACCTTTCTGAACACTGATTTCACTCAAATATATTTCTGGAAATAGTGGAAATTTTTGCATGATGTTAAGTAAGCCGAAAAGTCTTTGCTAAATATTCGTTGCTGAGGATTAAGATGAAAATATCGATTTGCGTGTAGTCTATATAGGCTACACTGCTATTTAGTGAAGAAATAAGTAGAAATACCCACACAAAATAACCCCTGGACAAAAAGTAAACTTGCGATATAAAGACAACAAGCTTGTAGCCTCGTTTCTTCACATAGCATATAGGTACATACAGGAGAGAAATTGACCAAAATCAAACTTTTGATGAACAAAAGCAGTTGTCAAAAAATTCCTATAGATTTTTAATTTAATCGAGATAAACATAATATAAAATCCGATTTATTTTCAAATGAGGCATTTTATACATAACTCGCCGCATCACATAACAAAGTTACGCTACCCGCCTACGATATTTTTCACATATAATATGCTAAATTTGTGACGCAAAGCAAATCAGACCAATTAAGTTACGAAACGTTTTGGTCTCGTTTATTCATGCCGAAATAATAATATTATGGAGATACATTACACAAAAGAGAAAGTAACAAGCGTAAATCGGAACGACGATTGAAGATTGATTTAAATATCAATGAGTATTTCATCAAAAACCAAATGTTATAAGAATACAATTTATAGCTGAAGCAACGCACCAATTAATTTAAGCAATTTTGTGGTGTATTATAAATACATTATGCTATAGAAATGTTGACTTTGTGTACTTGTACATCAATCACTAAATATCTAAATTAAATGAATTTACAATATAATCGACAATTCCCTAAAATTCGTTGAATGATATTTAAATGCGAAACGAGAGACGAAAGGCGTATATTCCCGATATAATAAACATTCTCACATCACATGTCCAAACATTCATAGTATCACTTCTAGCTAGATATACTAATTTCATAGGTAATGGCAAATGCGCTGATTCGATAAATTATTTAGACCAAAGCTTCTTAAACTTTTTGCTTGCTTCCCCTGTTAGACTTGTTAGACTTTGGTTAACATTTTAACCTTAAAAAGTTAAGTTCAGTGGGTCATAATAGTTTAAGAAACTCGCTTATTGCATGCAAGGTGAGGACATAATTAACACACAAAATAAAAAAAGGTAGAAATACGCAAAGTTTAAAAATCTACAGACCATACAGCGTTATCACAATATTTCTACCTTCATTCAATCACAATCCTTCTCACGATAACCCAATCGCTCTTAAAGTGATGGAGACAATAGTCATCTTAACAAGTTGTTAAGTTCAGATTGGTAATTTAAAAAACCAAAATAATTTAAGATGCTGCGAATAATTGATCATAAAACGTACATGCCATAAGCTCACACGGATATGACGCTCATGTAAACAAGTGGGAAATATAGATATCTCGCGGACAGCGTCACAGTTTAGAGATATCGTTAAATATAGGCCAAGTCAGATTCGTACAATATTAGAGATTGCCTTCTTAATAAATAGCACTTAAAATAACATTTTACCAGCATCAATTTATTAGCAATGTGTTATCGTAAAAGGTTATCTCATAGATGTGTGAACTGGTCTGAGTCAAGACTTTCGTCGGAGGTAGTACGCGAAGTGGGCGGAGACGCCTCCAAATTACCTGAAACTGTATCGCTCTGTGAAACGCGTAGCTCTTGCAACTCCAGTGCGGCTTTTTCACGTCTGTAATAAAAATTACAACATTAAATAACAATGCCCTAGACAACAATTGCAGTTGTTTCACTACCACACCGCACCTTAAAATTACCGTTGCTCGGGCCTGCTTCTCCGTATCGGAAAAATTTTCCGCGCGCTGACCAATTTTTGACTTCTTATCCGGCTCCACAAACATACCAAGTTGTCGCTTTGGCAACTCGATAGCAGGTGGCTGCCCAGGGTAATCGAGTTTAGCTCGCTTTAACTCTTCCATGGAACGCTCCAAATGGTAAATCACAATATCATCTTCGTAGCCAAAATCTTTGTGCAACTTTACCTGCCAATAAATATGTATTTGTTACATTTTATTATATACAGTTTATTTCTGCTGCCTAAAATTAATAAGCACACTTACTTGAATATAATTTACAATCAAATCCATGTCATTAAGCTTCATTATCGCCTTTTTGTGTAATTTTAATATTGTATATGCCATTGCCGTTATCACTCTTTCACCATCAAGCAAATATATATCCCATACTCTCAAACACAGGCTAAAGGGCACTCGTTCCACGAAACATACGAAAAACCATTTAAGAGAATATAGTATTGCATCTAAACCGAACTTGTCAAAATGGTGTTTCAGTTTCGGCATAAATTTTGTGAGTATCTTATCATGATGTTCTAGGAATCTCGTTAGCTTTGGAAAGCCTTCAATATACAGTCCGTGCATGGCGTACCTCTTGTCAGACAAGAGTACTGCAAGTGCCCAAAAGGCATCCTCCTCATCCATATACATTAACAAAACTCCTGCCAAACCAGACATGCCTTGGCAATAACCAACTTCCGAATTGTACATACTATATGCACATAACACATTAAACAACGAACACTGCTTCTCAGAATACCGCTCTCTATAGAACTGATGCTCACGAAATTGTCTATTAACATCTGAATCAATTTGTCTTACATCGGTCGACCATTGTTTGGCTAATTTAAGCATCTCTTGGTATTTACCAACTTTTTCAGATTTAATTCGATTAATATCCAACAGCTTACACCATACTTTCATGCGTAGAGATAATGGAATGCCTTTGTATATTCGCCTATGCAATTTTTCCTTGGTTGTTGGAGAGTCCCAATTTGCAAGCATTTTGACCCATTTTTTTTCCCTTTCCACCTCGGTGGTGACTCTTTGCGATGCCGTTTTCTGCGGCAAGCGCTCATCGTGGATGAAACCATATCTGGAAATATTTGTTTAATAAATGAAATTATGCAATTTCAAAATAAAAAGGTGATAATAAAAAAAATGTTTAGAAAATTTATAAAATACAAAAACCCCTTTTTGTTTGGTGGCATATTTGTGCAAGTGTGTAAAAATATATTAGCCATTGGATGGGATTAGAGCTACAATCTTTCAGGGTTTCCCCGGATTTATCCTAGTTTAGGGAGCGTTTGGGAACACATTTTGGGTTCAGGGGACACTCGATTAATTGAATGACATTCAGTAAAACAACTTTAAAAGAACCTTACATGGATACCTGTTGAAAATGAAGCCATTTTAGAGGAAGAGTCAAAAGTAATAAGACTTGGTTTTATTTATATAAAAGAAACATGATCTCAGTAAAATGTACAACTCTCTTGTAATTTTCAGATAAATATTAAGGTACCTTTTCATAAGTTAAAAAATCCTCATGTATACCTGTCTGATAGGTTATGCCTAGGCTACGGAAATGCTTGTTTACACTAAAACGGTCTTAATTGCCCCTTCTCTTTGAAGGAAAGAGCTGAAATTCTCTACCTCTTCTTCATAGTAACATCTGACTTTTTGGGACCGTACTGAATGGGAGCGCGCGGTAACACCGTACGCGCCAGCTTGAGAGATCGTACGGCCTCAATTATGGTGGGTTCCCACCCACCATAATTGAGTGGTGGGGCCTGATATAAATATATGCTATCTTCCGGCGCCCAACTCTATCTCGGAGCAGAAGTGTGGTGGATGGTCTTGTTCTTCAAGAAAGGCGACAACGTCCTATTAAAGAACTACAAACTGATTTCCCTTCTGAGTCACGTCTATATTACGAATCGTTTCGCATGCTGACTTGACAAATTCCAGTCTTCAAACAAGCCAAAGACCAAATCACTAAACCTGTCGAACACAGAGAGGTATGACAGGGTTATATCAATGCTTTATCTCCGAATCTCTTTAAAACTGCATTGGAAGACTTATTTAAGCTACTGGGCTGGATGATACTGTATCAACATCATTTACATCACTTACCTTCGATTTGCCGATTATATAATTATAATGGAGGAACTCAGCGGTAATCGAAATCGCTCACTACACGCAATGATGTCAATAGAGTAACACATTCCTAACGTATAGGTTTAAAAATGAACCAGGACTAAACAATGGTCATGTGCAACGTCCATGTTAAAACAAAGTATTAATATACTCTTTGGTCTATGACACACCTATGACACACAGTATTTGTTGGGAGGCTATGCTCAAAGTTGTTGATGATTACGTATGACAAATTGTCCGACTAGGTAATTTCAACTTCGACCAAGCTTAAGATCGCTCAGTGAGCTATGAAGAGATCAATGCTTGGTGTTAATTCGTGTGATAGAATCGGTAACGATGATATCTGCAGCAGAACCAGAGTAACCGAAGTGACCCAAGGGATGAGTAAGCTGAAGTGAAAATGTGCCAGTCTTATAGCTCGATAAACTGAAAACCAATGGGGAAGAAAGGTTCTTCGTACCGGGAAGCACAGTTTAGGATAGATTATTTTGCACCTCTAGATCGAGTCACAACTCGGTAAGACATGTACCTGATTATTTTACAAGACATAAAACGATCAATATAGCCGCCTTGTGCAAACGGTATATTATAAAGGACACCTGCAATAAATATAATTTACAATTGAAAGAATTGTGTAATCTATAACCCTTTTAATGTAATTTTTAAATAATAAACTCGTAGTTTCTGAAATATACCTAACCCTTTCTAATGGATTTTTTTTTATAGGAGCGGTGGCAAACGAGCATACGGCTCACCTGATGGTAAGTGACTACCGCCGCCCATGAACAACTGCAACACCAGGGGAATTGCAGATGCGTTTCCGGCCTTTTAAAAAGGAGTAGGCTCTTTTCTTAAAGGTCCCTAAGTCGTATCGGTCCGGAAAAATAGCTGGTGGTAATCGATTCCACAAGGAAGTTGTGCGAGGAAGAAAACTTCTTCTAAATCGCACAGTGGTGGACCGCCAATCATCCAGATGGTATGGATGGTATCGCGATGTGCGATGGTGAAATTGAGCGGCTGGAATTAGTTTGAACAATTACTCAGAGCACTCCCCGTGATAGATGCGATAGAACACGCAAAGATATGCAACATCTCTACGCAGTGCCAGTGAGTCCAGCCGATCGGAAAGAACTCGGTCGTCGATGATTCGAACCGCTCTGCGCTGGATGCGGTCAAGTGGAAGGAGCTGGCACTGGGGAGCCCCTGCCCAGAGATGGGAACAGTATTCCATGTGGGCCCGAACTTGCGCCTTGTAAAGTTGCAAGCGGTGTGCCGGCATGAAATACTGTCCCGCTCTGCTGAGCACGCTAAGGTTTTTAGAGGCCAATTTGGCCTTCTCTTCCAAGTGACCAAGAAACTGCACATCACTCGATATGTCGACACCGAGGATTCCGATACTGGCTGAGGCAACGAGGGGAGTGCCTTGAAACTGAGGAGATACGAAAAAGGGGTTCTTTTTAGCGGTAAACGCGCAAACTTGTGTCTTCTGGGGATTGAGCTGGACTAGATTTAGTCGCCCCCAGTCTGAGACTTTATTCAACAAAGTCTCGACTTCAGACACAAGTTTGTTCCTGTACTCGGCGACGTTTTCCCGAGAAATATTGGCACGGCCGGTGTATAAAGCATCAGTGCTGTCGTCTGCATAGCAATGAATGTTACCGGTTTGCAACATATCATTGATATGCAGAAGAAACAGCGTTGGTGATAGCACGCAGCCTTGTGGAACACCAGCGTTAATAGGCTTGTAACCAGAGCATGCACCGTCTACTACGACCTTGATGCTCCGATCTGCAATAAAACTGGTGATCCAATTGCACAATTTCTCGGGAAGCCCATAGGAAGGGAGCTTCGAAAGAAGCGCTTTGTGCCAAACCCGATCGAAGGCCTTCGCTATGTCCAAACTAACAGCCAACGCCTCCCCCTTGGACTCCACTGCCTCTGCCCAACTATGAGTTAGGTAACTCACCAGCTGAGCGACCTCGACGGAAACCGTACTGGCGGTCACTAATCAGCTGGTGATCCTCAAGGTACCGCATGATCTGGCAGTTAATAATAGTTTCCATTACTTTGGAGAACAAGGAGGTGATAACGATAGGCCTGTAGTTGGACGGATCTGAACGGTCGCCTTTTTTAGGGATTGGGTGCACCAAAGCTGTCTTCCATGAGTTCGGGACAACGCCTAGGACAACGAGTAGGAGTACCAGAACGTTAAAACCGGTGCCAACTCCGGAGCACACGTCTTCAACACAATAGGTAGACTCCATCAGGCCCATTCGACTTGTTGACGTCCAGGGAGAGGAGTGCTTTACACACCGAGCGCTGTGTAAACAGCACTTTCTGCATGGAGCACTCACACCGCGGGATGGTCGGCGGTGTGTTCCCCCCGTCATCGAGAGTCGAGTTGGAAGCAAAAAGAGAGCCTAGCAGATCGGCTTTCTCGGATATTGAACATATTAAAGAAAACACAAGCTAACAGAGAACTAGCAGAAAACGCAAAATTTGGAGGGCAGAAAACTGTCCTACATGTAAATAAGTATTAGACGAGATATTGGATTACATATTATTGCGCGAAACAAATTATGTAAAACATACTTGGGCAATAACTTTATTGGTAAAAAACTTCATTATTAGATTTGCAGAAGTTTTACAACCAAAATAAATATATTTAAAAGAGAAGACATACGAGAAAAGCGATAAGGTTAAGTACAAAAAAAAGTATGCAAAGCCAATAAATGCTTGTATGTCACTTGTTAATTTAAAAATTACTTTATATAAAAGCAACTATACTTTCGATTAGAGCTTTTTTTATTGAATAAGGATGACAAACGAGCACACAGTCCACCTGATGGTAAGTGGATGCTGTGGTCCATAGACATCTACATTTATCCTTAATTAAGAATCAAAATGCAGATGCGTTGTCACCCCTGAGGACTAAGATAGAATGCTTTGTTTCCAGTAAAAAGGGTCTCCAATTCTCTACATTCACCATATGAAACACTGCAGCATTAAGCTGCTATTTTACGCTGGTATTCTGTGAGAGCGCGGTCCTTCCCCGGCCGAGCCGACCCATTCATTCTACAACCATAATATAGCTGCAGTGTGGCTCTACCACATATAAAAAACAGTACAATAATCAAAAAATATTCTCTATAGAGTGTACAACTGATTGAACATTGAAAATGAAATATTCTAATGCTTAGCAGTGTTTTAGAAAAAATGACATTTCAAAATATTAATGTGATTGATATTTTTATCAACAGTGACAAACAGACAATGTATCTTTAAAATGTTCATTGCCCTTGGCAAAAGGAGGAAGAAAATATGTAACTACTAGTACTGATGTTTTTCACAAAATAGCAATTACTTTGGGAACATTCGCCCATTTTTAAACCATGCAAAAAGAGAAGGAGGATGAAATGAGATAATTTAAAATCAGTGAGAGATTGCAATGGTTATGTGTATTTTTCTGCAACATTAAATCAAAGCGACAAGATCATTTTAAAGATATATTGCATGATATTGAGTCACCTGAGACCTCGGAAAGGAGTTCGTAGATTGAAATAATAATTAGGTGGTGAATATCCAGAGGATTCTGAAAATGATTAAGATTTATTTTTGCTAACAATGGTACCTACTACCTACCATAATGATGCTATGTTTCATGTGATGAGTGTAAAGACATTTTACTGATAACAAGGCATTCAAATTTGATGATTATTAATCAATGATTGATGTGTGTCCATGGGCTAGGCATCCGCTTACCTCCAGGTGGACTGTGTACTCATTTGTCACTCATGATCATGGTGAAGGCGATCTATTTATCTATTAATACCCACACACTATCACAGAATACTTAACCATTTCACTGTCCCATGAGTCATATATGAACATTTCAATTGTTTAACTATTGTGTCTATTTCTCGGACAGGGAAGTTGTTAATAGTACTAGGTAATAATACCATAATTTAACAAATCAGCTTTTATATTTTACTGTCTCCTTGTCGAGGAACAGCATATTTTAATGTTTATAATAGACCTGCAATTCCCCTGGTGTTGGTGAAAATTTTAGTGTGGGGGTAAAGTTTTTCTAAAATAAGTGATAAAAGTAAAGTGGAAATTATTTTATATTTTTAGTGCTCGAAGTCGGTTTTATTATTTATTGAAAGTATAATGGTATGTTATTTTCATGACTTTTGCATAACCTAGTTGTTTTGCTACTAATAATAAAGAAGAAGTTAGTTGGATATGCACAAGATAATATTCTTATTATTTTAAAAATAACTATGTCATAATATTTATTTATTTAATGCATTTTCACTTTTTTAGTTCCTGTGTTATAAATCTGGAGCATAATTTTGGCATCTCAAGGCTTGAGACAGCATAGGTAGGAATTATCCTACCTATGCTGTCTCAAGCCTTGGGATAACACATTGACTGCAATTTTTAAATATTGGTAAATCATATTGGGCATGCCCTAAGCGCATTAAAAAAATTACATATAACATGATTATACGGAATTTTTTAAAGTAGTTTAAATACACACAAGTTTTCACTAATAACCTTATTATACTTCCAACTTTCCGATAATTTTATGTCAAACTTCAATTTAAAAAAAAGTTTGGAAAATCCAAAAGTGCACGACTCATAATGCTCATATGATCATCATACCATCATTCAGGTCACTCCATAAAGTCCAAGATGTATTTAAGTATAAATATTACATCCTACTTACTTTTAGTACATACTACTATTATTTATTCTGAGCTTTTAAAATATTGTAATAAAAAACTCTGATTATTATTATAATCAAGTATGTGGTTTTTCGAATATTGTGTATTTGTACAGCGATCTTTTTGAGCCGCTGCAAACAACAGATACAGTGTCCACTCACGACGGCGATTGATGCCGAACTAACTGAGTGAGTGATGCAGTCTCTATTTAGTTAAAAATAAATTCATACAAGGCTGCTAAAACACCCAATATTTCAACATTTCGCAGCCGAAAAAATTTAATTATAACTAAACTAAGCAAAATGTAAGCTGCCATTTACATTCAATGGCTTCCCACATGATAGATGAAGAGTTTTAAAAATATAGATTGAGTTGAACGATTGATATTTTCAAAAGTTATCATGTTTACGAAGCCATGCGGACTTGATAAATCCACACCATAAGCCACAAAACCCCTTTTTTATGTAAAAATAGCAATTAATCGATTACAAAAAAATATTAATAAGTTCAACAATCATTTATCATTCTAACAATGTGCTTTTTATATCACTTATATGTACAATATGTTTGCTAGATACAATTTCATGCGACAAAACGTTGGAATCTTAATTTTTAGGCCCTAGTAGAACATACCTGCGCGCTTAGCGCTTACGGCATGCAAAATTATATAATTCTCCAACATCCACGCAAATTAGCATAACAATAAGCACAGCAACAAATAAACACAAGTTTAAAAATTAAATGCAGATTAGAAATTAAATGCAATTAGAAAAATTCTAATAAGTAAAACAGTGTAATAAACATTATGCTTCAACAAATATGATTAAAAAAAAATTTAATTATAAAGAATGTTGGTATGCAGGAAATGCTTGTACTACAATTATGATGTTATACAGAAAAATAATAATTGCAGTGTTAGTTGCTTAAATGAAAAGACCATCAGAATCTTGATAGTGTGATAAAATAAAAATATTCAATCCTGAAGATTTTAAATTATTAACAGCAGTTTTTATTTAAATCTAACTACTAATGTTATTGTTATGTAATCTGGGATATATCAGGGTTAAATTATTTTTGTACAATTTGCAAAACTGCAGTCTTAAAGAAAACTAAAGGAAATATCTAATACCTCAGTAAGGCATAGTGTATGAACAGTGGCATAGCAAAGGACCCAAGACTATGGCCCTGGTGCCCTGCCAGAATCATGGTCCTGGGGCGGCTCACGTTAGGGGGTGGAATTTTGGGAAAGTCAGTTCCTAGCTTAACTTTTAAATGATGCCAATAAAAATCTCAAAAAATCTGAAATGTATTCTTACTTAATGCCTACTATATATAATAGAGATAAGTATATAAAATACATTTTATTGCTTCAGGTATAGATTTTTACATAGTTTTAAGCTACAAAGACTATAAAATACTTTTGCCGATTTTTTATATTATTAGGTATTTGCAAAAATGGGGGAAGGTGTGAGGGCCAACTCTTTTGGCTCTGACTACCAGGGGCAGCAACAATCCACGCTATGGTTTATATCCAAACATGGGTTGTTCAAAATCAAATAAAGATGTAAATGTTATGAATCTAAACCGGTCGATCCAGTCGTCCCACTGTATGGATGACATCAGATTGCCTAAACTTGTTGAAGAGAATTCATACTTGAATATGATGTGATGATCACACCACTATGGCTCGAAATCTAACTTTGTTAGAAAAAAAATGGAAATTAAATTGATGGACTCGTAAATACAATGGACTCCTGTATGAAGTTGATCCTTTATCGTAAATCCATAAGCTGGTTGGACAATCTAGTTATGAGTGATGAGAAGTGAAACTTTTACTGTAATGTTACATGCAAAAAATTATGATAATCAAAAATTAAATGTCTAAATAAATAATATGAAATAACTTAAAAAGAAAAAACAACCTACAGACAGATAATAATGACAACATGGTACAATAATATTATAGAAGCTATTAAAGAGCTACTGTCAAGAAGCTAGTGAGTAATAATTTTAAATTAAAGTGAAAATTAAAATAAAATTTTGTATTGTTTATCAATAGGCCAACATACAAAATCAGAGGGCACCCATATTGAGTACTGAATTAGTGGCACTGAATTTATTTTACATAGCTATATCTTTTAAAATAAAAAATAGAGACATCCCACCTATAACACAGTAACAGTAGATAAGTTAGTAGAAAACACAAGATAAGGTTAAACTGTGCTTGACAAAATAGGCATGAGACCCATTTTTATTACAAAAGTAGTACTAAAACTTAAATAAATCAATGTTAAATAAAAAAACAGTTAAATTATTAAAAAAATTACTTGTTTATGTGAAATAAATATAATATATAACTAGAAAAAATACTGTTTTGATAAAAAAAGCAATAAAATTGGTTATTGTCAAATTGGGAACCCCATTTTTTAAAGTCAGTGAAACAATCTTTAATTTAAACAATATAAACATCACACCTCCAAGCTGTTGACTAGCATACCCTATAATCAATTGCCAAGCTCAAAATATTAAAATTCGCACAGTGAAAGATAAATGCAAAACAAAGTTTTATCGAATTAATTAGGTACATATTTAAACATCAAGCATTTGTGTATTTTTGTTTATGTTACTATAAATAGTAAATAGAAAGTTTGTTGATTTTACAAACCAACTGACACTTTTGGCTTACAAATTAGATAGGCCTTCACTAAAGGTACTTTAAATTTGGATTAAAAACATCACCAACAGTAGCATTGCATGTTTCAACATACTATTTAGTTTATTAGTTTTAATACAAAAATTTTCGCCTTGCTTTTAAAAGTATACTAAACAAAATATATTATTTATTAACTTATTAAAAGTCCACAGCCAGCCTTAACCTAACATGTATTAAGTAAAAATCTATCAAGCGTCTATGTATGCTTTAATTTATCGTTGAACTATATTTGACATCAAAAACATTACTGATAGCGAAGATACCTGTCAGTTTTGTGATACTCTTCAAATTCTGGATCTTCCCAAGGGTCTATTTGGCCGACAAGATTTTCTCGACCCCGCTCATATCTCTGAAAGATACGCTCCCGCTCCTCGGAAGCCCGTGCCAACAGTGCCTCCTCATTCATAACACAGCTTGCTTGTGCCACATTCCGGAAGACCTACTCGACCCACAATCCTTTTGACTGACGCGCAAGAACACTGTCTTTTCCCTCTTAATCACTGACAAAATAAACTACATCTCAGATTCTGCATTAAATTAAGAAATACTTAAACTCTTTTTATTAAATAAGTAAATTCGATGTTAATTGCAAATATCTTAAGACGCTATAACAATTTGACCACACCAAACCACAGACCATAATACAATTTGACACACTACGGACAGGGACACTAACAGCAAATAACATGAAAGACTAAAGAACACATTTGGGAAAAGCTTAATGTTTCTAAATTAATTCCACGTGAACTTGTTTCTTTTAAATAAAACATGACCCACAAAAGGTAAGACACGACACCGACAGAAACAGAAACAATCGTTTCTTTCTTGATCGTACCATTGAGATAGGAGTTAAAGAGTTTATGAGTATATAATCACCACCACAGATTACAATATAATCACCACAGACTATTAAGAGGAAAATGCGCATACACAGACTAATATGATGCATAGATAAATAAATATGTAGCTAGCTATTATAATATGATGCGTACTCGTAGACAGAGAATCCAATAGACGGCGGGGCCTCGTAACCATTATTCTGCCTTTCATTCACACATAACAGTGCTGCCATATTGGCAATGTTACCCACAAAATAGGGAGATTTTGTTTGTGAAGCATACAAAATCTCCCTATGTTATTAGGATAGGATAATTAAAGCAAATGAAACAAATATATAATATTAATAAAAATATTAAAACATATTTATTTGTTAAGAAAATGATAATAATTACATTTATAGGTATTGGTAAATCCAATTTAATTATTATTGTCCTTGAAATAAAACTAATTTAGTATGAATATTCCTAATTTTTTCGATGGACTCGTCAATTTTTGTAGTTTCATGGTGTATTCTTATTTCAAAATATCTTAAGCGACAGCTTTAATGAGAAGCATTCTGTGATTGTCAATATAAGAAAATCTTTATTGATGGGATCGATCGAGTTATGTAGATTGCTATCCTCTTCGTTAACAAGAGCTTTGGCCTTAAACTCTTCAAGAAATTCCATATTTGCCACTTTAATTTTTAGACGACTTGTTTTCTGACGAAGAGTGCGCAACATTCTCAACCTTTTCTCCGACAGAGTTGGCTGCTGTTTCAATCTCTTGGTAAGACTTCGTGGCGTAACCAGTGGCTGAAACAGAAAGTTAAAATGTGTTAATCCATTAAACCTATTAGCGGTCGTTATTGATCGCAAACAATAGATTTTCAATTGTGTTAATAATGTTACATGTAACCTATACCATATTCAGCAAAGCAAAATGCACTAGTAGTAAAATAAAAAAATTTGTACAACCGACTACAATATAAGTTATTAAGGATAACTCAAAACCATTGCTCAGACCTTGATCAAATTTATATGGGACCACATTAAAAGCACCAGCTTTCAAATAAAAAAAGAATAATCGAAATCGGTTCACCTAGAAAAAAATATGAAGTAATGCACATAAAAAAAGAACATACAGTCGAATTGAGTACCTCCCCCTTTTTGAAGTCGGTAGAAAATGTAAACAAGGAAACCAATGGCTCTCAAAAGCAACGATAAATAATGCTGTGCGTAATGTCAGTTAATCAGTCAGTGAGTAATTCAGCTTCTTTTACATATACAAATTTATACACATACATAACATACGCTTCAGTTCAGTTTCTGGTTTTAGTGTTTAATGCCTTAGCCCACTTGTATGACAAGTAGGTACCACCAGTTTTCGTAACCGGCACAACACAATCTTTTAAAAACTTAAAACCTACAGCAAATGTACATGGTAGTTCCATAACTACATCATCAATCTGATGCCCATTTTTAGTAATTTTAACGTCCTCCTGGAAAAATATAACATATTCTCAATATTATTAGCATTCAATAAAAAAATATAATAGTATGTCATTACATCATAACTATAAATTTATATCAATTCTTATCACTAGTACTAGTGTTTAGTTAGAAAGGCAATGAAAATTAAAGAAAGTTGTTCCATCACTAAATTATCAAACTCAGGTCCTTCTATGTTTGCAACATCCTCCTGGAAAAATGTTACATTTTTCAATTTTCTTCTATATATTCAGTGTAAGAGAAATGATGTCTTTTAAATTCCCTTTTACCTTATCATAATCGTTCATATTATAACTTACACACTTTAGTTAACACATTAATTGTCCGATTTTCAGACACAATAGTGAGACAATATCAATGACCTATATGGTAGTGCACGGGACATAAAAAATACATAAAAAACACAGTTAAAATATTTAAAATACCATACCATATTTAAGCATACAAACTTTATTGTATAAAGTGTTGGGACAACATTACGAAACAATCCAGTTTTGTGCTTTTTCGGACTAATAAATTCCTTTCAAAGTGCCTGGAGTAAAGTCGAGAGTATTTAGTAGGCTCCCAATTCTTCCTACCGGTTGCTAAAACTCAATTTTTTATTTCCGAATCAATTGGGAAACTGACAAATTAAAAAAAAACATCAAGATGAATAAATTTAAACGACATAATAAGCACAGATATATTAACATAATGGTAAATATGTAGTATAATACATTAGGTACTCTCGCCGTAACTGTAAGCGAAGAAGTCGTACCTCGGGTAACTATAAACTATAGCTGTCATCATAGATTAGGTATACGTAGGTAGAATGATATAATATAAGGAAGTATATAATAATCGTTTATTTAGATTGTATGGTTAATTATATCGAGTTCAATTTTTTTATTTGTCATTTATTTTGCATATTATGTGCTAATTTAATATAAAATACGCTTATTTTAATCTATACAAACATATTTAAAAATAAAATGTAATAATAATTATCTTTGATAATAAATGTGTGTTTTTAACATACATTTATTATCAAAGATAATTACACAGATTTTACATTCAAAGATTTTACATAGTTATCTTTTAAAATATTCAAAAAAATATTATTAAAATGTAATTGTGACATAATAATAAGGTTTCGTTCGTCGTTCGTTAGTCGAGGCGGGTGTTGTACCTTATGAATTACTTGTAAGGAAACATTGTAGGAAACTAAAAGAAAATGAATTGTTATGCGTTTATTCCAGCTCAACAAATAAAATAAAAAATAAAATAAAATGGTATTGTATACAAGTACATATACATAATATACATATACATATTTTACCTACATTCGGTATTGTAATGGAACATCTGCATGTTTTAGTCTATGATTGTAGATAGCGTGGCATATAAATGAAGAAATTTATTTTTGCTATTGTAATATTATTACCTATTTATACACTTGAACAACAAATAATTTTACTTTTTTGACTACTGAATTATTAATTACGTTCAGGTTTAAACTTTAATTTGAAATCTCGTATTATTAGCGCAGCTCCACACTCTATGAATATTGAAGCCACACTAAATGACACTAAAGGTGTACGCATTGCAGTACAGTTCATTTGAACATAGTGAATGTTCGGAATGCCAAATCTAGTACGTAGTACATATATATCGATGCCTAATGCCATTTTAATTGTTCGTATAGGACTAACTGCTGTTGACAGCAATTGCTATAATTATAAATCGATATCCTGCGAAGTATTGGTATCTACAATGGAAAAATATAGCCAGAAAAAAAACTTTATGTTGTTTTCTTTATTATGATGATAACGAAATTAAACGATTTGGTTGAACTTTGTTTGTGTTTTTATTATAATTTATAATTCAAGAAATAATTTAGGTAGTTAACTTAGCGCGAAATCTAGCGCTTTTTAAAGCGCTGTTTTCATAAAATCTAGCGCTTTATGTGTCGTCCTAACGCTGAATGAGTTTTTTGATCTGGCAGCACTGCGCCAGTATATTCTAAGTCTATGGGGCCTTAGAATTGAGATCATCACAGATCACATAGTAGTACCCTCTTGGTAGAGAGTAATTGTGTTCTGTGGTAGTACCTATAATTGTACCTAGTGTCAGTACCTAGTACAAAAAATTGTTATAATACTCTATGCCAAGTATATTCGTTGTTTTTATTGTTACATAATTTACAAAACTAAAAGTAAATTATCATATAGTCCAACTCCCGCGTTATAGTGCCATGAACGCTGGCTGCGTTACCTCCATGAATGGCTATACTTAGCCTTTGGTGAGAATAGAACTTTAAAACCTCTTATTACCAGCAGCAACGACAAGTCGCGGATACAGTTCCTTTAGAATTTCACCGAACGTGAACGTAACCGCACGTGGACGTCACGTAATACAGCTAATGGTACAAACATGTAGTCATCTCTCAGAGACTCATACTTACGCCTCTTACTCAGTTCAGCTGCTTCTGATGCCACCTCAGCTCTAAACAAGATACATCTGAGTTGAGAGGCTGCCATAGTGTCTAAGCACGTAGCATCCCACACTAAGGCTTGATTGAAAATAAATATTACTTATAACTTATCTATTATTATTTCTTATCTACCGAATGAAAGGAACATTTCATATTTCGCCCAACAGAAATATACAATAATTAGGCGGGAGTACATATAATTGAATCGTCTACAGTCTTTTTAAATCCACGTCTCGACGCCGAGAGGGGTGCTTAACTTAACTAGGACACACAGTGCTGTTGCAAGTCTCCCTAATGCTGACCTTTGTCTGTAGTTCCAGGATCCACCTATCTTTCACCTAGCACCTACTTTTAGTTGTGAACTAACTGACAGATGACTTGCCATCTTAACACCGGCCATCACCTCCACCGGCTAACCTCCATATCATCGACCTTTTTAACTAGTTGGCTGTCTTCGAACCCGCAAGAACGACGCCTGTAGTGCGGTGAAACGGCAACGGTAACCTCTTACTAGAACTCAACTGTATGTGAGTGGAAGTAAGATAATAAATATTTCTACTATTATTATTATTTGTTTTATGACCCTGCCAACTTTTTGTACCGACCCAACAGTTGCAAAAGGGTTTTTCGTTATCAGTCATTCATCAGAGTTTCGTATGTTAGTCAGCGGGGAAACGCAATTTGGAGAAACTCTAATATAATAATATTATCTTTTGCACTCTATTGACTATGTATGTCTGATCGGAATCTGATGTATTTTTTTAAAATAAAATTAATACGGCTAACTTGCATCAAACTAAACTTGTTATCTGGATAAAGGACGTCCTGACCCGTATTCACGAATAGTAATTGAAGGCAATTAATGCATAATAAAGGAGTTCATAATATGAAGTCAGGAAAGTCTCCGGGCACGATGGCTTGAGTGTGGTGCACATTCTCTATGCCAGTGAAAAAGTATTTGGTTCTCTACCATTACTTTTTAACCTATGTATTAAATGTACATATCTTCCTGACACAACAAGAAAATAAATCCTCGGTTTACGTTCTAAAATGTAATTTTATTTTGCCGTTTTTCAAACAGATTCCCTCCGGATTCTATAATTAGAAAAAGTGGTTAAGGTTCATTGGACGGGTTGGTTGGAATGCAAAGAAGAACTCAACAATTTTCAGCAAACATTTTCTTGAGAAGTATAAAAGAAAAGTAGAATAAAACAATTGAAGCGATTTTTACAAAAACAACATAACTGTCATTTTTCGTATTATTTTGTTACTGGCAACTTTTAGTTCGTTTTCAAATAGGCTTTTCAACGCATTGATCCATTTTTAACAAAATCTACTCAACTACGAGAAATCCCTTGTTAAAATTTGGTGATTTTACAAAATTACATAATATGTGCTACAATATTTGGCAAAAACAACAACTGTTACAGTTGTGTAGTTTTTGTAAAAAAAGTCGTCAAATCTGTCACTATCAGTGTATCAGTTGGCGGCAGCGAGTTGTTTTGTTTTGGAGTGAATTTGCAAGTTTTGCTATATATTATGGCGGAAAATAGTGAAAATACTACTGGAATTAAACGTAAAAACTCAAGATGAAAAAGAAACTGTGATAAAATTAAAGAAAGCTCAAGGAAAGAACATATTAACCACAGAAATAACCTAGTCAAAGAAAGAGTGGTTGGACCTGAATGCAGGTTAGCTGAGTAAATATATTAGTGTTTTCATTGTTGTTAATCGTTGATAGTTACAATAAAAATAACCTAAATTCTTTATTTCCAGGTGCAAAGTTTTAAAATGTTATACCAAAATAAGTTCTCAAGATAGAGAAAATATAACTTCATTTCAATAAGTTGGGCAACAAAAATTATCAAGATGCTTACTTGATGAGTCTGATTTCATCATCATACCCTAAGAGGCATACTAATGAAGCTCCACAAAAGTTTCGAATGGCTTCTTATTCATTTAAAATACGCGTTGGTGTAAATGAAATACCAGTATGCCTGACGGCTTTTGCAACATTCATGGGGTGACAAAGGTCGCATCCGAAGGCTTCAACATCTGATTTCAATTAACGTTTTAACACCTAAGGATATGTGGATCACACAAAAGCAACAGGTACAAGAAAACACCTGAAGAAGTTCTAAACCTAGTCCGCAACGACATTGAGTCATTTAAAACTATGCAATCACATTATTCCTGAGACAAGACCCTAACTGCCGATATTTGCCTGAAGATCTAACTGTTTTGAATAGTTATCAAATAAGAGTTACTTATATGGTGTATTAGTTAGTTTTAAAAATGAATATACACTGAAATTGGTTTACCAAGAACAGACACCTGTGCAACATGTGATAAATACAGATTAAAGATAAAATTGGCTGCTTTGGATTAGATGATAACGAAATTAAACGATTTGGTTGAACTTTGTTTGTGTTTTTATTATAATTTATAATTCAAGAAATAATTTAGGTAGTTAACTTAGCGCGAAATCTAGCGCTTTTTAAAGCGCTGTTTTCATAAAATCTAGCGCTTTATGTGTCGTCCTAACGCTGAATGAGTTTTTTGATCTGGCAGCACTGCGCCAGTATATTCTAAGTCTATGGGGCCTTAGAATTGAGATCATCACAGATCACATAGTAGTACCCTCTTGGTAGAGAGTAATTGTGTTCTGTGGTAGTACCTATAATTGTACCTAGTGTCAGTACCTAGTACAAAAAATTGTTATAATACTCTATGCCAAGTATATTCGTTGTTTTTATTGTTACATAATTTACAAAACTAAAAGTAAATTATCATATAGTCCAACTCCCCGCGTTATAGTGCCATGAACGCTGGCTGCGTTACCTCCATGAATGGCTATACTTAGCCTTTGAGTGAGAATAGAACTTTAAAAACCTCTTATTACCAGCAGCAACGACAAGTCGCGGATACAGTTCCTTTAGGAATTTCACCGAACGTGAACGTAACCGCACGTGGACGTCACGTAATACAGCTAATGGTACAAACATGTAGTCATCTCTCAGAGACTCATACTTACGCCTCTTACTCAGTTCAGCTGCTTCTGATGCCACCTCAGCTCTAAACAAGATACATCTGAGTTGAGAGGCTGCCATAGTGTCTAAGCACGTAGCATCCCACACTAAGGCTTGATTGAAAATAAATATTACTTATAACTTATCTATTATTATTTCTTATCTACCGAATGAAAGGAACATTTCATATTTCGCCCAACAGAAATATACAATAATTAGGCGGGAGTACATATAATTGAATCGTCTACAGTCTTTTAAATCCACGTCTCGATGCCGAGGAGATTAACTTAACTAGGACACACAGTGCTGTTGCAAGTCTCCTAATGCTGACCTTTGTCTGTAGTTCCAGGATCCACCTATCTTTCACCTAGCACCTACTTTTAGTTGTGAACTAACTGACAGATGACTTGCCATCTTAACACCGGCCATCACCTCCACCGGCTAACCTCCATATCATCGACCTTTTTAACTAGTTGGCTGTCTTCGAACCCGCAAGAACGACGCCTGTAGTGCGGTGAAACGGCAACGGTAACCTCTTACTAGAACTCAACTGTATGTGAGTGGAAGTAAGATAATAAATATTTCTACTATTATTATTATTTGTTTTATGACCCTGCCAACTTTTTGTACCGACCCAACAGTTGCAAAAGGGTTTTTCGTTATCAGTCATTCATCAGAGTTTCGTATGTTAGTCAGCGGGGAAACGCAATTTGGAGAAACTCTAATATAATAATATTATCTTTGGCACTCTATTGACTATGTATGTCTGATCGGAATCTGATGTATTTTTTTAAAATAAAATTAATACGGCTAACTTGCATCAAACTAAACTTGTTATCTGGATAAAGGACGTCCTGACCCGTATTCACGAATAGTAATTGAAGGCAATTAATGCATAATAAAGGAGTTCATAATATGAAGTCAGGAAAGTCTCCGGGCACGATGGCTTGAGTGTGGTGCACATTCTCTATGCCAGTGAAAAAGTATTTGGTTCTCTACCATTACTTTTTAACCTATGTATTAAATGTACATATCTTCCTGACACAACAAGAAAATAAATCCTCGGTTTACGTTCTAAAATGTAATTTTATTTTGCCGTTTTCAAACAGATTCCTCCGGATTCTATAATTAGAAAAGTGGTTAAGGTTCATTGGACGGGTTGGTTGGAATGCAAAGAAGAACTCAACAATTTTCAGCAAACATTTTCTTGAGAAGTATAAAAGAACAGTTAAACATAGATTCTGATACAGAGAGGATTAAGGAGAGTTCTATAGTGAAGTCATAGAATTATCACCCAGTAGAAACGCAGTCTAGTACAAAACACGAGCGTCAAAGTGACGCAAGGTTATTATGTTAGTGTGCGCGAGTCGAATGTGCCTACGCTCATCATACACGGCATTCAGTGATACCAGTTTCTGGCATTTGCAATCAAATTGTGCAAATCACAATTTTATTGATTAATTATAATTAATCGATAAAATAAACATTACGTATTACGTACGATGACGTATTTTATGAGAATATAAAATGTAATAAAATAAACACGATAATGATGGTACTAATATAACTTTATTATACATATTTTAATGGTACAAAAAAGCAGACGTAATAAAATTTAAGGATATTATGTTATACACAATTATTCGATCGAATGCAATAATGACATCGTGTAATGTTTAATTTTAACCAACTTTAAAAAAAAGGAGGAGGTTTTCAGTTCAGTGTACTTATTATATTTGTTACCTCAGAATTCCGTCACTTATAAACTGACTTCGATTTTTTCTTATTTGAAAGAAAATATACACGCTAAAATTTTAATGGTTGTTTCTAAAGTTACTCGTTTTTAATTGATAAAAATAAAGTCTTTATTCTATAGTCTAAAACTTTTACTTGGTCAATGAACAACGCAATAAAAATCAAACAGTTAGCCTTTAAATGGCGTCAATAGATTAAAATAGGCACCCATGAGGCACCCATTGTTAATATTATGATAATACTTAGATAGTAGGTATCTACATTTAAACGTTTAACACAGAGCGTTGCGATTTAACGTTTAAAATAAATAATAGAAATTAAAGATTTTTAAATGAAAATTGTGCAATTTGTTTCCTCACAACTAGCAACATTTGTATCATGATAGCTTAAGTAAGAATTTTTTGGTTTTACGAGTGATTTACGTAATAATAATGAATTAAATATAAAAATTATCTCCGAAATGTAATACCATCACTTTTTTATGTTTGACATCACTGTTGTGACAATATTTTAAGTAATTTTTACAATTTGTCGTGAGTTCTTCTCCGTAAGACAAGACGATGCGTACTGACAGGCCGCTGAGTGAACTTACGCGGTTTCGAGTTAGTTTTACTTGCTTCACTTTCGGTGCGCGTACTAGGATTCTATACGTAATAATTCTATGAATGAAGTGTATCATGGGTATGTATGAGTAAATTTCTTAATCAAAAGGGCTTCCAAAATTGGTTCGACTTTTCCTACTCTTCAAGTTGCGTTTTTCATCCAACTTCAAAAAAGGGGGAGGTTCTCAATTCGACTGTATTTTTTTATGTGTGTTACCTCAGAACTTTTTCTAGTTGAACCAATTTTAATGATTCTTTTTTTATTTGAAAGCTGGTGCTTCTCATGTGGTCCCATATAAATTTAATCAAGATCTGACCAGTAGTTTTGAGTTATCCTTAATAATGCGTATTTAATTGACTTCGACTACATTAATGATGTTCTAATTTTATTTATATTGAAGTCGGTTGTACAATTTTTTTTTATTTTACCACTTGTTAATATTTCTTTTCACTATAAATCACTACTCACGAACTATAATTTTGACAACTAACTTAATTCAGGTAAGTTCTACTAAACAGTCAAGTTTTCATTTATGAATGATAAACTTGCATCCCTTAATAGAATAATTTTTAGTTTGAATGCAAATAAACCATAACACTTTGAAATAGTTTTTTATAAATATTTACTGGAGGATTCTGCAACGGAACTGGCACTCTCAGCGCTGCCAGATCAAAAACCTCATTCAGCGCTAGGACGATACAAAAAGCGCTAGATTTCATGAAAACAGCGCTTTAAAAAGCGCTAGATTTTGCGCTAAATTAACTACCTACATTTTTTCTTGAATTATAAATTATAATAAAAAATACAAACGAAGTTCAACCAAATCGTTTGATTTCGTTATCACCATAATAAATAAAACAACATAAAGTTTTTTTCTGACTATATTTTTCCAATGTACCAATACTATACTACTTTTTAACGTGGTAGAGCCATGCTGCAGCTATATTAGTAGTATAGTTGTAGCACGAATGGGTCGGATCGACCGGGGTAGGACCACGCTCTCACAGAATACCAGCGTAAAATAACACTGCTTAACACTGCTGTGTTTCGTATGGTGAGTGTAGAGAACCGGAGACCCTTTTTACTGGAAAAGAGGCATTCCATCTTAGTCCTCACGGGTGACAACACATCTGCATTTTGATTATTTATTGAGGATAGATGAAGATATCTATGGGACGCAGCAACCACTTACCTTCAGGTGGACTATGTGCTCGTTTGTCACCCTGTCCTATAAAAAAAGACTTCGCAGGATATCGATTTATAATTATCGCAATGACTGTCAACAGCAGTTAGTCCTATACGAACAATTAAAATGGCATTAGGTAATTGTTTTAACGTGCAATGTATTTGGCAACTTACTTTTAAGAACATTCATTAAACTGAACACACGTTCGATGTCAGCATTTGAATACGGTATGCTGCACACTTTCTTTGTGTTGTAACTTCTAAGTAACTTTTAACTTAGCTGTGCTCTAAACAACTGATTGAAACTGAATAAAGCAATATAGAAAGAGTTAGATAACACCAAAAAAGCGCTAGATTAAGCGCTAGGTGCTAAAATTTTGAAATGCGCGCTAAACACTCCAAAAAAGCGCTAGATCTAGCGCCCAAAGCGCTAAAATGGCAGCACTGGGTACTCTATTATCCAACCTATTCCCTGTGTATGGTACAAAGAGTATAGTAACTGTCCTATACAGGAAATGGTATGGTACATTGTTATTGTCTTATTTAGTGTATTATCTATGGTCTTACTATTGTGTCTCTTGTCGGACAGTGAATATGTTAATGCCACATTTTTTTCGATTGAACGGATGGTGGAAATCATTGGAAATATATGGTTAAAACCGGAACCGAACCACAGACAACCCTAACTTCTATATTGATATTAGAGATGGGTTAATACTGACCACAAACTAATAAGAAGATACCAGAAGATACCGACATTTATTGTCTAGCTAATATGAATATATTCCTCAAATATTAGTTTAATATTTTAACTCGTAAGTGAATATCACTAATATCAAAATATTACTTACCGATAAAGACTTAAATATTGAATGTCTGTTCTTTGCACATTTTGCACTACTTTGCACCTTCGTTGAACAGAACACCTTAGAGTAATTACATACATACGTATGCATAGAGAGAACCTACAATTCTACATAGAGTCAATATACTTATCTCGCTTTTTCTAATTTAATGTTCAAATAAGGCTAAAAGAGACAAATTTATTGAAAGATGTTGCGTGTAATTCATGCGTGGAAATAGAAATGTCAAGTGGTCATCTTTGGTCTCTTTATACTATACCAAATATGAGAGTAAATACACTCGTATCTTCTGATGTACTAGAAAAATGACATCCCTATTGTAGTAGAATTATATTATGTGACGTTACTTTACAAGACATGACGTCTTTAATCTATAGTGATTTCGTTCAAAATGTTAGCAATAATCGACATTTATATACTCGTTTTTGTTTAGTTATTTATTTTTATTATTTTATTATTGTCTAAAAATATAAAGAAAATAGGACTAGACTTATTATTATTCGAACGATTAAGTAAATTGTTTTCTAAAGTGATGATTATTATATTACATTGCATATATTCGTTTCGCAAACTTTAAAAACTAATAGTTAGGGAGGTATGAAAACTAAGTCTTGACAGACACACGGTACATAAGCGAGTTGAATCCCATTTGTAATCCCAATTTTATATGCTTACTAACGATCCGCCCCGACTTCGTACGACTGTTTTCTAGATCTCGACAACAGCGCTATTTACCGGGTCCAATTGTGAGTGTGAGTGTTCATAAAAATCGTTCCAGCCGTTCTCAAGTGATGATCTTATATATAGGTGGCAATTAATTTCAATTTATATAGATTTACCTCTTGCTTAGCGGAAAACCACCGACTATATTCAACAAAGCTTTTCTAATTGAATGAAAATATTTCGAAATCATGATGTTAAGGCAGGATCTTGATAATGCCGTGTAGCTGCAGCGTAAAAGAATCTCCTACCAAATAATATATATTATTACTTAGAAGCTCTAAAGAACCATACTATCCCGTGAATATCGTAAAAGACGACAGAGAAAAATAAAACATGAGATAGGCAACAGTATCTTCCTGATAACAACCCAAAATAATAAAAAATTGCGGTTGCCAATCCACTTGCTACGAGAGGTAACTATGGCTAATATTCCCTCTACGTTCAGCAGTGGATTTTTGATAGGCTGTAATTAATGAATGAATGATGGATAATATTTTGAGGGAGCAGAAAGGAAAACGGGTTCGTAATCGATTTACGGGTAGTTGTGATCTAGCGACAAAAGAGAAGGCAGACCGCGGTCGTGCCGCTGTTATTGTACTATCGTAGCAGTGCCTTCTGTGTACGTTTCGTGAAGCAAACCCAGTGTCGATTAATCAAACACAGTTATTATTCCCTGTGAAACCCATAATAAGTGTAAGGATAATTTTGCGGAAACGTACCAGCTGAATTTAAGTAGATTTGTACATGGTAGAGCCATGCTGCAGCTATGTTAGTAGTAAAGTTGTAGCACAAGTGGGTCGGCTCGACCGGGGAAGGACCACGCTCTCACAAAATACCAGCGTAAAATAGCAGCTTAAGGCTGCTGTGTTTCGTGTGGTGAGTG
Organism: Parnassius orleans; assembly: GCA_029286625.1. Lineage (NCBI taxonomy): Eukaryota > Metazoa > Arthropoda > Insecta > Lepidoptera > Papilionidae > Parnassius > Parnassius orleans. The sequence goes on along the minus strand of JAGSMP010000022.1, from coordinate 4,887,059 downwards.
TAGAGAACCGAAGACGCCTTTTATTGAAAATAAGGCATTCCATCTTAGTCCTCACGGGTGACAACGTATCTGCATTTTGATTCGTGGTTGAGGATAGATAGATGTCTATGGGCCAAAGCATAGATATAGTATAGTATAGATTGGCAATGGAGTGATTAGGGCGAGACCAAAATCAAAAGACACAAGTGTGCGTGTAATGTGCATGTGTGGGTGACAAATAGTGCTACACCATGCATTGCCTGCCTCAACTATAATGTACTGAATGATACTGTGAGATGGATATTATTCCATCTCGCTTCCTTATAGCTGCCAAGGCCGTCTACACTACGTCAGAAGGGTTCGTGACGGAAAAATCTTACACTTTTTCTCGCCAGCCCCCATCCGCCACATTCGTACACAGGTATTTGTAATTATACCGATTGCAGTATATTCGTGTCTTCTGATTTGACTCAGATGATGTAATTGAATATTTTTACCCAACTACGGCGAAACCAAAAGGATGGTTGCAATTATAGAATGCTATGTATGTTCATATGTTCCCTCAGATCTTCTAAACTACTCATCGTATATTGACAAATTAGATATCTTTACAAGCATTGTGGCCTTTCGCGGGTTTTAAGCTACATGAAGTCACATAAAAACTAACATGGCGGCTTATTGTAGACATAATCAAACATTGAAATACATACTACTGTATGTATTTTTTTTATATTAAAAAAAATATATATATAAGAAAAACAAACTAAAAACTTAAATTATAATACAGTCCTACTCCTTGTGGTATTGTGCAAAGAACGATGAATGGCTACACTAATTAAATAAACATTGAATTATTGTCTGCGATCCAATAAAAAGTGTAATTCAGAATATTCTCGACATTCCGAAAATACATGTAATAAAAAATGTTAAATTAATTAAGATTTATTAGTTAAAATATTTTTATAAAACTGAAGTATCCAACGCACTTACAGTCCACCTGACGATGGTAAGTGGCTAATGCAGCACACGGAAACTTGCAGCTAACTTCAAACTAAGAAGGTCGTTGTTACCCATACGGACTGAGATGGAATGCCTTACAGCCTGTATTCATACCGGTTCTAGGTAAGAGGGTAATACCTACCCAGATGACCTCCCAGACAGAAATGGGGTCCTACCACTTAGTTCATACATAAACTTTAAAAATTGTTAATATAAATTCACTGAAAGAAACGCTGTTCTTAAAAAATTATACGCGTGTTATGATGTGTACATAAGTTAAAAGTTAGTAACTAAAATCAAATTGCGATAGAAAATGTATACTAAAAAGTTTTTTTCTTCAAAGTACTTTCTGCATATAGTCGACTACTACTACTACTTTTGGGAAAATGTATATTAAAAGGTATTAAATAAGACTACGATGTCACTTTTAGAATATTGCGAAACATATTCAGATACCTATTGCTATTTAGGTACATATCTATAATAAATAAATTATAATATTCTAATAATAAAATAAGCTTCAATAATATGTAATTTTACTAATAAGTGTTTATGGTTGGATGTGTTATAGTTTTTCCCTTAATGCACCTCTATGTTACTGCCTATTAAAGTCCACTGCTGAACATAGGCCTCCCCCATAGATTGTGCCCATAGTTGCTACGCTTGGCAAGCGGATTGACAACCGCAGTTTTTGTATTTTTAGTCGTTATAAGGAAGCCGCTGCTGCCCATCTCCTAATTTGTTTCTCTCTGTCGTCTCTTACGACACCCACGGGATGATAAGGGGTAATGAATATATTCCTACACCGCCACTACACAGTGGGCACCTCTATGAGAAAACATTTTTCTTCAAAGTACTTGCTGCATATAGTCAACTATTTTCTTTTGGGAATCAATTCTTCTCTATTTATTATTTTCAACCATTTTTGTCGAATATCAATATTTTGTGAAAATCTATCACAGCATTCACTTACTATCAGGTGAACTGTGTGCCCTAACGAGCACACAGTTCACTAATTCTATTGAAAAATAATTTTTCATACGTTTAGAAGAATATTTAGCTACGGTAACCTAAAAATTAAAAAAAATATATATTACTAAGTTGATTAAGGCTGCATGCAAGTATATACCTTTGCTTTTCCAATGTCAATTTCTACAAAAGTAAGGTTAAAATTAGCAGAATTTCATGTACTGGGTGTCCAGTAAGAGTAGCGGGAGTTTGTTTATTGGTTCACGGCGTCAAGTGAAGTAGCAGGGACGCGGGGATAACAACGTCGCGCACGTCGATTCGTGGAATTTTAGTTGCCATGGAGCCGTATCCCGGAACGCATCGCGCTTTTTGCGTGCGAGCGTATTATCGTAATAACGATTCCATTGTTACTGCTCAGCGTTTATATCGAAGAGAATATCGCACACGTACAGCGCCAAGCGACGATGTCATAAGAAAGTGGATTTAAATATTTGAGAATACCGGGTCGACTGTTAAAATTCAAAATACAGGTCGCCCGCGAAGCGTTAGAGATGCAGAAACAATCGAAGAAGTGAGAGTTTCAGTACGTGAAAATCCGTCGCTATCAATTCGCAAACGAGGACAAGAACTAAACATCAAAAAATCTTCACTGCAGGTAATTTTGAAGAAAAATTTGCATCTCACAGCCTACGAAATCCAGTTAGTCCAAGAACTGAAGGATTCCGATTATGAAAGTCGGTTAAATTTGGCTACTGAAATGCTAGAGCGATTCAACAGCTTTGACAATATTCTGTTTAACGACGAGGCCAATTTCCACCTTAACGGTGACGTTAATAAACAGAATTGTCGCTACTGCTCAAAGAAAAACCCTAAAACAAAATATCAACGGCCACTTCATAGTCCAAAGGTCATCGTTTGGGCCGCCTTTTCTGGTAGAGGCATAATCGGCCCCTTTTTCCATGAAGACAGACGTGGGCGAGCAGTTACGGTGAATACAGACCGTTATTGCGACATGTTAAGGACTTTTTTGGCGCCCGCATTACAAGATTTCCCAGGGTTTAATTCAAGAACATGGTTTCAGCAAGATGGAGCCACATGCCACACCGCAGGGGCGTCAATAGAAGCTGTAAAGGAATTGTTCCCAAACAAAGTTATCTCGCGTAGGGGCACCATTAACTGGCCCCCCAGAAGTCCAGATCTTAGTCCTCTCGACTATTTTTTATGGGGATACCTTAAGGGTAAGGTATACGATAACCACCCAACAAATCTGAGTCAATTGAAGGAGAACATCACGTCAGAGATGAGGGCAATCCCAACCTTGCTTTGTCAACAGGTCTTCGCCAACCTGCGTTCAAGGTTAGAGGAGTGCCAGCAGCGTGGGGGTACACATTTAGATAATGTTATATTCGCCAAATAAATTTCCAAGAAACTGTTTTTAAATTAAAAATAAAGGATATATTTAATTTATTGTATTTCACATTTTATTTAACTGTCAAATACCCGGTACCCTTACTGGACAGCCTGTATTTGTAATTATTTTAAATTCAATTGCTTTGCATTCAGATGAGTATTATTATAAAATGTGATAGTATTTCCTATCCATTGAAGTACAAATTGTTTGTACCTGCTCTAAATGACAACATTTAGACAGCTACTAAACATTTCAATCGTACCTAGGAGTAAAATGTATAATAATGTTGTGTTTCTTTCTTAGGTGAGTTATTATTAGGTACTACGCACCTAGTCATAATTAACTACGTCTATTAAACACTAATTTTCACTTTAAAACCTGAGATTTTGCAAATACAAGCGGGATTTGTTTTGTTCACGAGTAACACCAGGCTGATACAGGCTGATAACGTGTACTGAATGGTCTAGTCTATGTTTCTCGCTATAACATACGCGTAAATTATGCTATTTCTCTTTTGCATTGCCAATCTATTCTAACGTTAGTTAGTTACTAAATCTATGGGCCAAAGCAACTACTTAACCTATACCACCCTTATCCTATATAAAAAAAATATCTTGACCTTTTCACTATATAATTTAAGTTATACAACGATAGTACGAAATTCCGCATTATTCGACTACATTTTTGTTGTAAGATGTCGGATGAAACTTCCATAAACTTTCATTGATATAAATAAGTATTACGAACCGGACTAATAAAAATCCCTAATTTTACTAAGTCATAGACTAAATTAATTTCTCGACAACGTTTTTTGTTTAACTAATGGCACATCAATAGAGGTGTCTATGGAATGGAAAAACGGCAACAACTGCGCTAACACTTCTTATTATGCCTCCTCTACACTACTCGCGAAGTAATTTCGACGAAGTGCTCGTCGAAGTCGATCGCAGTCCGAAGAACGTGACTACACACTCGTGCTACTTCGCGAAGAGCTCAATCATCTTGAGTCTCCCGCACCCTTAACATGAATAACGTTCAAGAGGCAGCTGCTATAGGTACCTAATTGTGGGAACAGTACGACGTCAGTGCGTTAACTAAATAACTAATTATGTAGAAAGCTACATATTTAATATTTATATATAATAAAAATTATTCATAACTGGCGTACGCCGAGTAGTGTAGTGAGACGCTTCGTGTAACTTCGGGGTACTTCGCGCGAAGTCCTTTGACTCTGGTGCAAAAAACCGACAGCGATCGGAAGTCGCCCAAGGAACGAAGTATCTCTCTACACTATTCGCCTCGTCCAACTTCGATCTACTTCGCGAGTAGTGTAGAGGAGGCATTATTTTGTAGCAACAACCTAGTAAAAGAAGATGAGAATAATATAGCTATCTTATTTTGTACCATGTTAAACGTCATATATGTATAAAGAGTTCAGCTATAAGAATTTTGTTCTTATTTTAGGACTCTCTATAATATGCTAGTAATTACTCTGAGCAGAATACTACTACCACAGAGTACCTTTATTCGTCTATGACTAATCTTAAATATATAAAAGTTAATGTTTGTTTGTTCGTATTTTATGCGCAGGCATACCGTTCATCAGATTGCTGTAAAACTTTGTCAACTTATTGATTGCACTTGTTCGAAGGTTATAGGCATAGTACAAATAACTTACGGTAGGCGGCGCGCGTATCGTACCGATATATTTATTTGAAAGTTATAATACATCATTCAATTTCAATGAATGTATTATCTATATGAAAATAATGTAATAAGCTAACCCTTTTTGAGGGGTAGTATATTAATTAGACTTTTGTGTTTGATTAATAAACATCATAATAAACTCTAAAATAAACACATATAAATTCGTACCTGTGTTTTATTGATCTGCTAAAAACTACATTTACTTTAATATTTAACGAAGTAGTATATAAATTCCTTGACAGTGATTTAAATACTTTATTATGACCTGTCACTTTTATTATTTATATCCCATTTTATTTATTTAAATATTTTATACTTAGTATTAATATTTTATATACAACATGTCTTTTCAAGATATAAGCCTAGACGACTCCTTTTTTTCACCTTCATCCTCTGATGGATTGAATAGTAGTAATAGTTTCTACAGTCTCCATTCTCTTAATCAAACATTAGATTCGCACTTCTTAGATTTACTGAAAAATTTCAACATTATCCATATTAATGTCCAGAGTATTCCAGCACATTATCCAGTCATGCTCTCCTCATTTGATAAAAATATACATGTTTTTGTTATCAAATTGCTATTTTGATCTCCGAATCTTGGCTTAAGCCTTGTTTGTCCTCCACATCACATGCTCTTCCAGGCTTTCAACTAATAAGGAATGATCGTATTACTCGGGTTGGTGGAGGTGTTGCTATCTACCTTCGCTCACACTTACCATTTACAAATATAAGTATGTCAACTGACCAGGGCACTTCAGGAGCTGAACATTTAATTACGAAGTTTTTTTTTCTGGTTCCAAGCTACTACTTGGCGCGTTTTACAGTCCTAGCCTTACAGTTGACTACTTTTCTACGTTTGAAAGTCTCTTAGACAAATATATTCCACTGTATCAGCACTCTATCATCATGGGTGATTTTAACACGTGCTTTCTAAAAAGTGACTCGCGCTCCTTTCGATTGAAATGAGCGCGAGTCACTGTTCAAGCAGCTAACTTACATATTCTCCCTCTTTCTGCTACTCACTTTTTTCCAATTTGTTCCCCATCTCTTCTGGATCTTATTCTAGTTTCTTCCATTGATCATGTTGATAAACATCGTCAGTGTCCTGCTGATGCATTTTCATATCATGACTTGATTTACTTATCATACAAATTACGACCACCTAAACCTAAATCGAGAATCCTTCTGCTGTGTAATTTTGATGGTATTGTATGGTTTTTGGCATCTGCCTCTTTTTAATTTAACGACTTTGCACACAAAATATGAAGATGCGGTAGATTTTATTACGATGTGACAACGATACATCACTAAATAAATCAAAATAATTTATATGGGTTCATCCTAATATCAGTGGTGGGATTTTGTGGGGCAATTGCTGGTAAGTCTCGAGAGAAATAAGAACACACACATATTATATATTTTAATTTGACAGCTGGGTGGATGTTCGGGTGAGGGAATTTCCTATTAATTCACTATTTGTTAAGAGCTCCTTCTGGTTGCTTTTTTTGTTTCTATCTAGCTTCTATATTGTAGCTCTTTGGAGCGCAAAATGCCCACCTTTTAAACTCGTGGAACCCTATCCCTCTCCGCCCGTACGTCACACCTATGTTTTATTATTTTATTATATAAATTCAAATACGATTGTTTACATTATTTCATTTTTTATCAAGAACTATGAGTTTGTATTTATTGCAGTTCTTCAATCCAGCGTTGTCACCTTTCTTAAAGCAAAGACGAGTATCACGCAACCGGTACTGATGGAATCAAATTAATATCTTGATAACACCTGCAAGAAATATACTTTTTGAAAATCAAAAGAGAATTGAAATTTAATCTCTTTCCCGTAAAATAGTACGCGTAAAACGCGTACTATTTTACGCATGCACACATTCGTAAGAGTCGTTCGGTAAGATACCTTGTCGTGCGTCTTCCCAAGCCCATTTCTTCTATTTACCGTTACTCCGTTAAGTACCTACGGCCACTCGCCCAGCCGACAGCTGAAAGTGTTGACCGTGACCTCATTACGGACGCTTCGTTACCAACGATTACGTAACGAAAATATTCGTACCGCGGATACTATGTAATCTTTACATATTAGCAACAAAATTAAGACCGCTAAAAATAAAATTAAAATGACTTGGAGTATAATTAAAAGCGAAACCGGTAAAGACAAACGTCGTAACACAAATTATCAATTAAAAATTAATAATGAATTGACTAGATCAAATTAAGAAGTCGCCGCGGTGTTTGAGAAATATTTCACTGATATTCCTATTTTGACAACAAAGTCATTGAATAGTTCTCCAACTGTCGCCGATTCATTACTCAAACAGAATGTTAATACCTGTATAAAATAATTTAGATTTGAAAAAGTATTACCACAAGATATTGTAAAATATTTCAAAACCCTTGGTGTATATAAAACCGCAGATTTATGGGGGGTTTTTTCTCTTTTTCATTTATCAATTTAAATGATAACATCTTAAAAATCGATTAAAAACGAATAAATGATGAATAATGAATAATCGATTTAATGTTAAATAGTGGTTAAGTTTTGATTATGTTTTGAAGACTCTCGCATGAAACAAATATTTTTATGGCCTAGAAATAATTGTTTCATGTCCAAGTGTTTGTCCATATTCATTTTATACATGTCATCATCATCATTACGGCCTAATAAAAGTTCACTGCTCCACATAGGCCTTTCCCATAGATTGCCTGACTGGGACCATAGTTTCCTCGATTGGCAGGCGGGTTAGCACGTGAAACAATATCACAATCTTGTTAGACATTGTCCATCATTATCAAAACACAGCTATCAGCAAAGCACGAATCGAAATCAAAATATAATATAAGAGACTACAAACCTCCTTAAGTAGGCATAGATATTTCATGGATCATTGGCTTCAACTGTGTGATATCTTATACGTTGTCTAGCTCCCATGATAGACCGTTCATATCCTAGGCGCGTGGCCCAATTATTCTTCAGCATTATATTTCCATTTCTACCATGTTTGCTAAGAAGCAATGAGCGCTCTTCACAGATAACAGCTTAGAGTTGAAGCTAAAAATTATAAACAGACATTAGAACATATATAATATATTGTTTGTAGTCAAATTATTTTTTCAAGATAAATATTATATGTTACTGAAGGAGGTGTGAATATTTACAGTTTTATAAATATACATCAATTACGACAGTGACAGTACTCAACTAATCATACCTGTTGTAAAGATCTTCATGTTAGGAAAAGAGTTTATATTGTGATGGCATAAGGACATAATATATCTCCAACATGTCGCATCCTGTCGACCCAAATATGAAAATTTCTCTAATGGTTTCTAATTACGCGCAGCTCATCTCAAGATGAGCTGTGGGTGATCGGCAGACGAAGATATTATGATATTTAATAAAATATGTTTCCATATGTTTTACAAACGCAAATCAGTTAACGTGTGAAAATAAATGACATTAATTTCAAATGCGTACTAATGATATTCAACGCAATGACGTATGTGTATCATTACACAAAATGCACGAAAGACAATGAATGTAATTCAGTAATGATTTAATTTAATTCATGATTATTTTCAACGTATAATTGACGGTTTATATTAAATCATAATAGAAATTGGTAAATAATTTTTTATGACAAAGATTTGTATGTTTTAAATTCACTGACCTTGTATAGGTATATAGAGGTCAGTGTTTAAATTAAATAAATACTATATAGGTACTTAAGCGTGCGTATTTACTAATTCGTATGGAGAAATCCAGATGTTATTTGAAATACTGGAAATGATAAAATATTAACCGTTGAATTCCTTTTTTTAATTAATATTTTACCGCAAGATGTACAAAACAATGATTTATTACAAAAAAAGTCCAATATTCATATGATAATTTTACATACATTTACCTTTTTTGTACAAGGTGGGGCACTATCTGGCATTGTCCTTTCAGCTTTACACAAATCTGACAATCCTGCTTTTATTTTTGGTCAAATCTGCGCTAGCACTTCTTATTAGTTTCTGGTCAAATCACTGATAGTGATGTTAAGAAAAGCATTGTTGAGGTCAATACTGATGCCATTGGTACAGACCGCATTAGTAGATATCTTGACTCCTGTTATAAAATCCATCTTTAATTATTCCTTTTCGTCCGGAATTTTTCTCTCTTCCTGGAAGGAAGCCCAGATTACTCCTATGCCCAAAAAAGCAAATCCCTCCAGTTTCTCTGACTACCGCGCCATATACATAATTCCATTCCTTTCAAAAGTTTTGAGCGTATAGTTCATCGACAATTGAGCCTCTACTTATCTAGGTGGAGTCTTTTCAATTGTTTCCAATCCGGTTTCCGTGCTGGTCATAGTACGACTACTGCCTTAGTCAAGATTACAGAGGATATTCGTTTTAGTATGGATAAACAGCACGTAACAGTGTTGACCTTACTTGACTTTAGCAATCCATTTAACAATGTGGATTTCGATTTACTGTTAGCTATCTTAGCTTCTCTTAACATATCTCCTGAAGTGATTGACTGGTTTCATAGTTACTTGTTTGGTCGCCGGCAACGAACACGTGTAGATGACTTGTTCTCCAACTGGTGTACGATTAATGCCCCGCAAGGTGGCGTGTTGTCTCATTTCCTCTTTTCAATCTTCATAAGTTCGATTACGCTCCAATTATCTTCTCGCTACCACATGTATGCAGATGATCTCCAAGTATATGTGCATGCCAAATTGATGGGTTTACAATTTGCCACTATGTTTCCGTTGTTTCCGCACCGAATTGAAACAAGTCACCAACAATTTTAGTTGACAACTTGCTGTCTCCATAAAAGTTTTGTTGGCAACAATATGTCTTCAAGCGACGATATTATGCAGGCAGAAGCAGTATTTATAATTTTTATTAAAAAAAGTACTATGAACATTAGTAACTAGGTTTAAACTGGCAAGTTTGCTATGATAGAGTGATTCTTCTGTTCTTGTACTATTATTTGTTCTGTCATAACAGCGAGTATTCGCGGCAACTTTATTCATATCATATATTATACACAATTTATAAACATGATAAGCGCAGTTAGTATCAAACAATAAGGCCAATTTCCTAATTTAAATCTGCACACGTCACTGGGTAAATAACACAAACACAAAGAAATAAATAGTATAAATATTTTTGTATAGTTACTTACACGTGTTTAATTTATTCCCTTTTACGCATAACCTGGGTTCATTTCTGTCGGTTAAAAAAAGAAGCCGTTGGTAGGCAAACCACCTCGGAGTATAAGAAGCCGCAGCTCCAGATTTATTTTCATCTTTAATTCTTTTCTTCTCCCTGAAAAACTGTCCTATCAAATTTTTTATTTTTCTTTGAATTTCTAGTTACTTATATTTTTACATGCATACTTTTTATCTTTATAATTTTCATTACACACACCCATTATATATTATGTGAACGATATAAATTAATTAATTTGTCGATTAACTCGTTCGTCCATGTGACAGACATGTTGCCAACTAATGTTTCCAACAAGCGTCTCCATAGAGGGAACAAATGTTGGCAACAAGCGTATTCCTTTGATGTTACCGCCGAAAATGGAAACACGGTTCCCGACATTGTTTACAATTTTTGTTGCCAACACTAGGTAATTGTGACCAACACGTGTTGACAACACAAAATTTGGTAACTTTTCTTTGGTGGAGACGCGGCATAAGAAATACCTTTTGACGTTTCACATTAATAATTCCGCAATAACTTTGTACAAGCGTACTCACACGATTTAAAATAACCTTTTATATAAATCCCAATAATTATAAAGTAATCTATATTTCATTAAAAGATGTATAGTTCTTTATCACTAATTTAAGTTCCAATCTTTTAAAAAAAGCAAAATATAAAAAATTTACCAGAGTCAAAATGTTTGCCTGACGTTGTTTCAATAAGTCGCTATGTCGCTATGCACTTTCCTGTAGTGTTTGGATGATTAAAGTTTAATGTAATGCTAATTACTGGTAAAAATATTCAAATAAATGAATCTCCGAATTTTGATTTTTAATTTGTTTATTTATTTTTTTATTTTTAAAATTGCTTAAATTATATGAATCATGAATAAAACAAGTTTTTTTTAAATAATTTTCTACATATCCAAGGCCGCGCTGAAAAATACACTACGTAATTCCAATCTCCCGCCATTTTGGGAGAATACAGTGTGTACTTTTGTGACTTTGTGTTTGTCTTCTTATTTTTTGACTCAGCTATAACTTTTTGGACTGATTCTACTATATTCGTTGACCTTGGCAAGTTATATACTAGACTCTGACTAAGCAAGTGATCATAATGTCGAAAAGATAATATGGATGTTTTTGGAAGAGACATTCATTTTGACTACATTATCGAAAATCAAATAATAATTAAGCTAAACAACGACAGCTCTACTAGTTGTAGTGAAAGTGATTGAATAATTTTATTTTTAATCCAGTTCCAATCTTAAATTTATATATATTTGCCTCTAGAAATAAGCAGTCACAATAAATACGACGAAACTGATAAATTTTATGTTTCAAATTATCCGTTTCTAATCTATTCTAATATTAATCGAAACAAAACTTTAAATGATCCAACTCTAAAGAATCGATATCGATTTTTCTTAAGAATCGAATTTTGTACGTACCAATTTTTTGGTTGGCATGCCTAGTCCAAAAAGTCTGACAGCTGTCAAAAGTATTTCTTAGATTTGGTAGAGTGTAATGTGGTATATTGTAAACGTAACGTATAATTCTGTCAAATTAAGCTTGATAATTTTGACAGCTAATGCCTATGAAGTTACGTATTTTTTTAGATAAACTGTCATACAGATATTGTTGTATTTCATGGATGGGAATGTGCCACGCTAAACTATGCCATGCCATAACGAACAACCACAGACTATCAAAAATCGGTTTTGAAATAAATCGAATATATAAAAATTACGTAAATATGTATTGGAATTGGCTCTTTCTTGGTAAAATATGTTCTATTAACGGTACTGATTGCGTGTCAGCCCTATATTGTAAAATATGGAAATCAAAAATAGTATCTATTGACTCCAAGATTGTGGCAACACTACAGCCTGTCATCCTTCTGTTAGTTGTAATCGTACGAGTTTTGATGCCGCGTCGTTTGTGCCTTGTATAGGCTTTCGTTCAGGTTTTGTTATTTTCTGCTATCTACTGTTTTTGTTGAGTTTTTCTTTAAGTTTATGTTATTTTTGGATACACAATGGCGAAAAGAAACGAAAAATTCTGTTTTGAATAGCGAATGCCGCGAGTTTCTGGTTCGCATACGAGATTATTTTGAACGTGAGTGTCAAAATGGCGGACCGTTGTTGCCTGTAACCCAAGTTGAAAACATAGCTGCGGATGCTGCGTCGGTCGTGCGACGGTGTCTTGTATAACGCAAGAAAAGTATGGCAAGTCATCATCAACACAAGCGATAGAGGAAGACACGGAAAAAAAATTGTCGACGCCGAATAAGAAAAGAAGGAGAGTTTGAATACCAGCGTAAAATAGCAGCTTAACGCTGCTGTGTTTCGTATGGTGAGTGTAGAGAACCGGAGACCCTTTTTACTGGAAAAGAGGCATTCCATCTTAGTCCTCACGGGTGACAACGCATCTGCATTTTGATTCTTTATTGAAGATAGATGTAGATGTCTATGGGTCACAGCAACCACTTACCATCACGTGGACTGTGTGCTCGTTTGTCACCCTATCCTATAAAAAAAAAAGTTTCGAGTATCACTGCGATTGAGACTTTGATGCCGCCGCAATACGCAACCATGTATACGCGTATTATAGACGTGCTGAATATCCAACACGAAAAAAATTAATAGTGTCCCTTAAAGACTCTGATTTATTTAAAGGCAGTTTGTGTCATTGGCCACCATACTCCACAAAATTGGCTTCGCTTATAAAAAAATGCGATAAAAGAAAAATAATAATGGGGCGCACAGATATTGCCTTGGCACGGGTGGACTTTTTGAGAAAAGCCAAACATATTTCAAATTGGGATAAAGTCGTATTTCTGAACGAGACGTGGCTTAATGCGAACAACACTGTACCGAAATCGCGGACTGATGACACGGCACAATCAGTCACCAAAGTGCCCAAAAGCAAAGGACAACGCCTGATAATTGCGCACGCAGGGACGGGAAACGGTTTCATACCCAATTGTTTGTTGGCTTTTAAATCAACAAAAACAACAGAATATCATGAGGAGATGAATTTCGAAAAGTTCAAAGAGTGGTTTTTAACATTACTGGAAAATCTTCATGAACCACATATGATTATTATGGACAATGCGCCGTACCATTACTTACAAAAGGACAAAGCTCCAACATCCAGCAGCAGAAAACTGGAGCTTATATCTTGGCTGCAGAGCAAAGGCATTGAAGCCAATGAAAATATGTTGAAACTATAGATATAATATACATTAGATTGGCGATGGCGTGATTAGGGTGAGACCAAAAACGAAATGTAACGGTGTGAGTAAAATGTGCATGTGTGCAACAAGAAAAGTGCTGCGCCATGTATCAACTTCAATTATCGATACAGAACGCTGTGTCTGTGACATAAAATGAATATTTTTATGTTTGAAGGCATAAAAATAAAACTACAAACAAAAAGTTTGTGATTTTTATTTCCCACCAAAAATAACTAATTTAATGTAAAAATGTCGTAAGCTCTTCTTAGAGGTATTTTGCTATTCTGCTCATACTTTAATCTAATAATTAAATAAGTTTCGATTATTAATTTAATAATTAAGTGTTTATGGTTTGATAATGCTGGCGAATCGTACATATGTATGTCAAGTATGTTAAAAAATTTTGCAGGACACAAGGCATTCGTTTACTAATTTTCGAAACATATTTTCGTTTACAATTTTTCCTTTTACATGTTTTCGGAAAACTCGTTCAGAAAAAATACCTATCTCATAAACGTCTTGAGAGGGATAAACGAGGCCACCTACGTCTTTCATGTTTATTAGTGAACCTTCCTTAACTTCACCGTAAAGTACATTTACACAGGATTCGCATTTAATTTTATTTGCGATTTTTTTCACATATGTACTGAACAATGGGCTTAACTACAGATTCCATGGCTTCAGGTATCCATGGCATAGATGATACAAAATCAGAATCTTCATTATCGATTTGGCCGGGGCCAATAGCCACATCGTCGTTTGGCGTCGTCATTGCACTAAGGCCAGTTGTAGTATTTATTATATCTATAGTAAACGATCTTTGTATGTTGAGCATACTAATATTCTCCAAAGGCAAACAATTGGCTTTATCGCTGATTTGGACTTCCACGTGGCAGATTAATCGTTTGTATGCTGCAGTGAATTGTCTGGCTGTAGGATTGTTGATTAATCCTCCTCTAGAACGTACTGCACTAAAAAAGTTTCTATACGATCTTGAGAGAGTTTATAGGTCGGAAGAAACTTTAATTTTCCTGACTCTATGAAATCGACATACAACCACTTCAAAGCTATTGTATTCGCCAAAAAACCGCTAAAACCAAGTTTTCTTCGACACTCTATCAAAGCTTGGTTGTTGTATTTTAAATTTTTAATATATTCACACACTTTGTCACATTCAGCTACAACATTTTCAACATTCTTTGCATTTAAGGCCTTCTTAAATCCGTAGCTGAGTAAATTTTTGGAGTTGAAAATGTCAAATATGCTGTTTGTATGTTTTATGGATGTTTCACGTATTTCGTTTGAAAATTTCCAAGCGACAGCAGATTTTATAAATAAAACCTGCTGTCGCTTGGCAATTTTCAAACATAGGTAATTTTAATACTTCTTTGCAGATCTCTAAGCTGGTTGCAACAGAATTACTCAACAGTTGCGCTGCTCATTCATTTTGTGATTTACGAAATTGACATGTTTTTTAGTTACCTTATTTGCCAAATGCAAACCGACGTCATGTTGAAGTTGGCAGAGATTTTCAAGAAATTCATATTTAATAATATCATTATGATGATAAAAAATTTTGTAATCTGCAAAAGTATTTCTTACCAACTTTAATAAATGACACGCGTCTAATATTACGTAATATTTTTGCCCTCTATACTAAAAGTGGTTGGCCAACATAGTGGCGAATCTGTTGGCCAATACTGATGGCCCACGTGTAGAGCGGGTGTTTATGCTTCACTTGGTATGTATTAGAATGACGGCCCACAAGTTGGCGTGAGATCCGTGTGGTGTCGGTTTTTTACAAAAGATCAAAGGGTTGTGGCAGAGTATTGGCCGCTGCGTCCACACGTTGGGCGCACGTTTAGTTTGCTACGAGCTCCCAGAGTGATCGCACGCAACTGATTTAAATTTTATATTCAACATCGTAACTAGTGTCTACAAACAATGACCAATGAAGAAACTTTTCGCTTTATAGAGCTCTACCAAGCCGAAAATTATTTGTGGAACACAAAAAATGTCTTATATACATTCACGTAGTAGCGGTATGCTGTGAATAAATAAACCGCAGCAGCTGTTAGCGCCTCAACATCCATTCTAATAAATTCGTCCGCACATTGGCCTGAACCGAAGCAAACTGAACGACCTTCCAACGTGTGGAGCGCGATCATAAATTCTTGGCCAATATCTTTGCCAACACATTCGCCAGTATGTTGGCCAACGTGAAGAGCCGCATAAGATGCTATTCGCGACGGCCAAATAGTGTTAAGAAACGAAGTGATTAAAGACAATATTAAAAGTGAAATTACTGACAAAACTAAGTGAAAAGTTTATTAATATAGTTTTACAACATATTTATAACCTTAATATGTTAGTATAGAACATCGAATTTGATAATAGTTAAGAAAATATCTCTTATTATACACAAAGGAAAGTCGACCAATCGGAGCGCGACGTATTGTAGAACTTTCTAGAAGTTTTTAATTAACTGCGTAATAGTTGATCCCGAAAATGATGGGAATAATTTTTATGTTCTGGAAGAATTATAAATATAATATTGAATTAGATTAAAATTTATAAACTAAGGAAGTAAAAGAATATTTAGCGTAATTAAACTTATTTCCTTTTTATAGTGAAATTAAAGAATTAATGTACCCAAATATTATGAAAATTCGGGACGTTTTGTTTAATAACTTTTATAATGTTAATATATTAAGAAACCTTTATGGTATACTAATAAAGGACTAAATTGCCGATTTAATAATATATAGTACATTAGTGTAGGAATTGACCATGTATGAATAAAACTATAATTTATGTCAATTGTGTAATTAAAATGTTATGCAATAAAGAGGCAAAACGGACAATGGCAAGCGGCTCACTTTAAGGTAACGCTCGAGTCTACCTTATGGCATCGGGGCCCAGTAACATTGTAGTGTGAAGAGCTTTTTTTTATAGAATAAGGGTGACAAACGAGCACACAGTCCACCTGATGTTAAGTGGTTGCTGTTGCCCATAGACATCTACATCTATCTTCGTTAGCGAATTTAAATGCAGATGCGTTGTCAGCCGTGAGGACTAAGATATAATGCCTCTTTTCCAGTAAAAAGGGTCTCCGGTTCTCTACACTCACCATACGAAACACAGCAGCATTAAGCTGCTATTTTACGTTGGTATTCTGTGAGAGCTTGGTCCTTCCCCAGTCGAGCCGACCCATTCGTGCTACAACTATACTATTAATATAGCTGCAGCATGGCTCTACCACGTAAAGATAACTATAAGATAGCTACCAGTAAAAAGCGGTAGTAACCAGTAGTAGCTGAAGTGACTAGTAGCAGAATATAGTGAATAGTGGTTAGTAGCCTAACAACATAGTAACTGATATTCGCAGTTACAAGTGATAGCGATAACTAGTTGCATAACGTGGTAACTGATATTTGCAGTTACACAAGTGATAGAAATAGCTATTTTAGTTGGTAATAGCAGCTAGTCAGACAGTGTTGATAAAACCAGCTACTACTAATAAATATTTGATACTACCATAATAATTTGAAGAAATCTTTTGAAATACCGGGTGTTTGTGAAACGCTCCCGAAAACGAAGACAGATGATAGTACTAAGGATAGCTATGATGATGGGTCACAAAGAAATTCGATCCCGAATAATCATGAAAATACTTAAACATAAAACCAGCAGTGAAACTTAAAAAGAAAATCAGCTGACAATAGGGTCAATATCCTTGCGGGCGCCGAACTCTTATCTACACATGCTTCACTTGTTGACTATCACGAGCGACAGTTCAATTGTTTTGTTTATTAAATTATTGTCGTTATTACTTATTATTTATTACTTAATGATATTGTTCTTGTTGTTACGTTTTGTGTTTTTGTTTTGTTTTAATAATGCCTAACGCGTAGGTACGTTTATAGTGTTCGTGAATACGACAACATGTTAATGTGCCTTGGAGAATTTCATAAGGCCACGGAGGATCGGTAGGCTGTTTCATACCTAATATTTTTTAAGTAACTTAGTACTGAACTGATCTGAATAGGTACATAACTGAATACATCAGAATAATAAACATACCTACACAATGGATAAAAAAGCATTACTCTAACCTTTTTAACATTTTATTTAAGTATTTTTTTTATTAGCGGGGAATCGAACCAGTTATTTGGTTTATTTAACCTGTGAATTCGAATTAAAATGGCTAAGTGGAGACAAGCACAGTGGCAAAATAGTAGGTTAAGTAGATAAGTTAGGTATTTAGACAAGTGTTGTAAATTATTAGGTATTGTGGTACCATCGCTAGTTGCGGGCCCCTAGTCAGCTGATTGTAATTCCGTAATTCCACTGCTGGTTTTATGTTTAAATATTTTCATGATTTTTTTTTACTGAAATTAACATTTTATTTAACTATACTAACACGATGGAGCGTGAATAAAACTAATAAAACGTTGTGAAAAGATGATTTTTTTTTCATCAGGATCGATTTTATATTTCACCCATCATCAAAGATATAGTTAGTACTGTCGTCTGTCTTCGTTTTCGGGAGCGTTTCAAAAATACCCTGTATATAGTGACCAACTGATAGTGAACAACCATATTCAACAACCGTGGTCAATAACCAATAGTCAGAAGATTTTCGCCGAACAGTTGAGGAGTCGAACCGCTGGCCACTGCTTTGCCATTTGTATTCTATTTCGTGCATTTTGATTTAACCTCAGTCCACAGTACCTAAGCTGCACCCACAAAGACGGCAGTAGATGTATCCTCCGGAACCTATTGGTGTAGGACACGAGCGACTCGCCGAGTACTTTCGATAACACTTACTCACGAGTTTCGCCCGTCCGGCACAGATGCTATGCCATCAAAAGTGACAGAAGCAACTTTTACAAAATCTGATAATGAAGCAATACACTACTTTAGAAGTGTTGCTTTCTGTAAAGCGATAAATCCTCTTCCAAAAAAATAAGCAATTGGAATTTTCCAAAAATAATTAATTGCCACTGCCATGATTACCAATACCTCTTTAGCCTCGTCTACTTGATCTCCATGGATACCATTACCCTCATCTACATAGCCATGATGATTGCGACCGTCAAATTCAATGTGTTCACGGATAGACATTTCGTTGAACGTAAGGGCGATGACCAAATCTTTTTTTTCTTTACTTATAACCTTTATGGTTTCTACGGCTTCCTTAGTGATGCTTGGTTTACAGTCTACATTTTAGTACCAGCCTTAGTGTTCGAGGATGTGGTAGGCACAGGTCAAATTTCGTTCTCATGTAATTGTAAACCCGAGGGCTATAAAAGTGTAAAGTTAGGGCAAATGTCTTTAGTTGCGTATCATACCCTTGTTTAATATATTTTTTTAATCACCCTTTCAATGAGATGATGCAACAAATCGTTTGAACTAGATACCATTACAGCACTAATGTTATTTTGAAGTGAGGGAAGCCTTTCTAGGTTTTTTATCACTTGAGACAACTTTTCCACTTTTTCATTAGCCCGTTTTTTTTGTGCTCTTACATTTTTAATTTTTATTTCATATCTAATCTTCTCCGAAGAATATCAATAGTTTTCTTCAATTTTTCTTTCTCGGGGAATTGTCTATAACAGAAACGTTTGCAGTTGTGCTACTGGGTACTGGCAATATATTTCTGTAGACATAATTATGACGATCCTTTGCGTACCGGCTTCAATACAACCTACAAACAAACAAATATAATTAGTGTATACATTATGTACTTATCTATGATTAAAATAAACAAAATAAGGTACCACCCTTTTACCTATTTCTGCCGCTAAACAGCAGTGCTTACACTACCGCTAAACAGCAGTGCTTACACTGCTGCGTTCCGGCCTGTTGAGTATAGAGAGGCTGTATAATTATAAGCTGTAAGACATTTTATCTTAGTCCTCAGGGGTGAAAACACATTTGTAGCTTCCTTTGTTTGAAGATGACTGTAGGTAACCATGTACTGTAGTAGCCGTTTACCATCAAGTGATACTGTAAATTCCTTTCTTACTTTCGTTATATAAAAAATATACATTACGAGGATGACAACAACAAGTTGTACACATTTGAACATGCGCAAACGAAATGAACATATGTACAGTAAAATATATAATTAAGAAACTGCGCACGGGCGTAAATAATGTGGGTGTTGATCCAGAACGCAACTTTACTCTTTGTGCACTTCTATGAGAAAAATATTTTTGTTCAAAGTGCTTGCTACATATAGTTGAATTTTTTTGGGAACCCATCCTTCTCTATTTATCATTTTTAACCATTTTTGTTTAACCTCATTATTTTTTGGGAATCTGTAACATTATAAGAGTTTAAATCATCTCATTAAAATATTTACTATAATGCGTAATTATTTACTATTACGAAACACTAAAAATTAAAAATAGAAAAAAAAATACGAAGTCACAAGAGGCTGCATCCAAGGATATGCATTTGCCTGTTATAAACATATTATTGGTAAGATGATATTGATAGTGTCAATCCCTACAAAAATTTGATCAGAAATAGCAGGAATTCATGCATTTGTTATTATTTTTAGTATAATTCTCACGCATTTAGAGGATTATCGTAATAAAATGCGATATTTTTCCCTGTCCATTTGTGTATAAAACATTTGTACTAGTTCTGAAATATTGAATTTAGAGTGCTAAACATTTTAATTGTACTTACATGTGAAATGTATAATTTTGTGGCTTTTCTTTTCTCGATGAACTGCATTCAGTTACGGCACACGTGGGCACATTTAATCAAATACTTATTAATACTTCAAAATCAAAGATATCGCGAAAATAAGCGGGATTTGTTTCGTTAACGATTGACGTCAGCCTGATACAGGCTGATAGCGTGTATGTGTATGGTCTAGTTATTCTATCTCGTTCTAACGTAAGCATATGCTATGTTCTTTCTCTTTTACATTGCCAATCTAACGCAAGTATATACTAAATCTATGGTTGAAACACGAATTGGTCCGATTAGTGAAAGAAAACAAACCCAGAAAGCCAACCTACATTTTGGATGAAATCGCTGTACAACAGGGCCATACGGTGCTTAGATTGCCACCATATCATTGCCATTACAATGCCATAGAACGGTTTTGAGCTCATGTCAAAGGTTTGTTTTTTGTCATTATATTATACCTAGTACCTACGTTTACTACATATATAGATACTTAATTTTTTTTTAGGTCATGCAGCCAAACAAAACACATCTCCACCATTTACGGCTAAGAAAATGCTGACATTATTGCAAAATGCCTGTGATAACGTTACTGCGGTTGTCTGGAGAAAAATCGTGGAACACAAAAAAAAATATATTACAAGTCTGGGAGCGATGTCCACTTTGACAGAGTTTGTGAACAAGAATTAATAGTCAACGTAAGGGACAGTTCCAGTAGTGAGCCCAGTGATGATAACGATAATAATGAACTTGATTTAGGTTGTGCACCATTATTTTAATAATAAATTACTTTAAGCTACAATTCCTTGTTTTATTTCACACTAAGCCCTTTCACAAAAATTATTTCGACTCGCACGTATTATACTAAATAGTCTGACTGACCGAAAAAAATATACATGAGGCGAAATCATTATTGTGGGATGGATTTTATTATCGTATTAATAATTTATTATTAATTCAATAGTTAAGAAATTGTTCAAAATTCCAAATCCATACAGCATAAACATGCAACTATCGATTACAATTTCTATGAAAATAATAATCGAATAGTTTCATTAACAATTATACACCACCCCATCCCTACAGGGAGCTTTCAAAATGATCAAGCTAAATTTGACAGAGTTAAAAAAATCGTATATTATTTATTATGCGTAAGCATCATATTAGTCTGTGATTTAAACCAATGACCAAAAAAAAAATTGGCCTAAAGGTCTAGATACCAGGCCATAAACTCCAAAAAGAATCTTATTCTGTGGTATATGCATAGACTTAGAATATACTACCGTATAGACCAACATAGTGTGCAAAGGAGAAGAAAATTCCTTATGGCAAAAATGCAAGATAGAAAAGGATACCAAATCTCATGACTCTGTAACCGATATTGAATGACAGGTCGGCACAATTCGGCACGCAAGAAATAGCTCCAGATATTTTGTAATTTTTAAAGTATAGTAATGGTTATTTTAGTAAGTAACTTTTTCCAAAATGCTTAATTGTTCCGTGAGTGTCTGTGCTGTTAATAATAGAACTAATCCTGATAATTTCACATATCACAGGTAAATTCTCAAGACGTCGTCAATGTTATGACGCGTTTATTTTTGTTAAAATTTATATTACATACTGTTTAAAATATAGAATATATTCAATTATTTTGTTAATTTTGATATTTTGCAAAGAAAAAGTCACGTTGTTGATAATTTGCATGAATTTGGTAAATACATTTTTATACAAAATATTTTACATGTACGCTAGGGATTGACTCAACTATATCAAAATTAATGTCGATATTTATCTTGAATGTTTATAATGAATCGATAGACTTGCCTACACAACAAGAAAATAAATCCTCGGTTTGCGTTCTAAAATGTAATTTTATTTTGCCGTTTTTCAAACAGATTCCCTCCGGATTCTATAATTAGAAAAAGTGGTTAAGGTTCATTGAACGGGTTGGTTGGAATGCAAAGAAGAACTCAACAATTTGCAGCAAACATTTTCTTGAGAAGTATAAAAGAAAAAGTAGAATAAAAACAATTTTATTAAAAGGAGTCATTTCTACATTATTTGTAACAGTAAGTAAAATATTGTTATAATAAGACTTCAAAAATATAACTTTCAAAACTTTAGATAAATATAGAGACAGATTTTCACACATTATAAAACTGTAGTACATTAAAGACAAAAAATCTTGAGATTATCCTCTTTAAGCCATTATGAACCCAACTAAGTATCTTTTATCGACCAAAATAAATGTATAACCTTGCTTAACCAACCGCACAGCCTCACGGTTACACTAGTACAATATTTATAGCATCATGCTATTTTCCCAAGGGGTTGAGCGGAGCTTCGGAACTTCGGATTATATTCCCAAATCATAACGATAAAACTTTTAGCGTAGTTAGGTATAGATATTTAGTAATGCTCCTCAAACGCTACTAGACGACCGCGTATGAGACGTGATAGTATAAATTCCATAGTATTTGATACTCACAACGGTCAATGCCAGATTCATGCTTGATGGCCGACGACATTGTCACGAGGGCTTAAATAGCGTGGTTCATCCCCTACAGCGTTAGTCGTAGAGAAGAGGAACTCGTGGTTAAGTAATAGCTGCGCAGATCAATAGATCTGCGAAATTATGTTGCACTTGCCGCGGTCAGTCCATGAATGAGTGATCATTTTCTTAACATACCGAGATTGAGAGAATAGAGTGCATCTGTATCCTCAGACACTTAGTGCACTTTACTGTGTTAAGATCATTATGTTTTAAAATTCATGCAGCTAAAATGATAATAAGTTTATTATTACTATATACTTTTCAGGGACATATGAAAGAATATAAACATGAAGCATGATGCAGCCTCATAAACATATTGGCCTTTAAACAGAGCAATCTTATTTAACTGATTCTACAAGTTTCCTTCCTTCAATTATTAAGTTTACATTCATACTTAAGTCGAATGTTAAAATAAAATTCTATAATCTATTTAATTATTAATTATTAAATGTTTATAATTATCACAAGTAATACTTATATGAAAAATAAAGCAGTCATTATGTACTCCATGTCCCGTTTTGTTTCCCATCAAAACATTTTATAAAATATATAAAATATAAATAGGTATATACTTAGTTAAGTATCTACCTATTTATATTAACAATATGTTAAAAATTAATTCCGGGAAACTGCCCACGGCAGTAAATATTTTTCTCCAAAGATTATAGCTCGAAAATACAACATTCTGATCTGATTATTGGGAGTTTTTTTTAATTTTTCGGTAAATTCACCTGGGATTTTATACATTTGAATTAAAATCCAACAAAAGGCAGGTAGGTTCAGTTTATTCCCAGGAACATGTTATATGAATATTTTTAATTATTTTAGAACTATCATGGTAAAATTCAGTTAATTTTGAAGTTATTCAACTTCATGCACTAAACAATTTTTATAATCTTTTACCGCTTCCTTAACAATCATTTTCGATAGTCCTTTTAAGTAAAATATACATCACTAGCTAACGCACAATGACAAATCAAAATTGGTTACGCGTTTTCGGCCTGTCAGGTGGTCTATACGCTAGTATATTCTAAGTCTATGGGTATATGTATCTACCACAAACTAATAAGTCTACGTCACAAATTATAAAGTTGTATGGTCTACGTAGGTGGTCATAGATTACTGCATATATAAGTAGTTGAACTTGAGTTGAACGGTACAAAGTCCGTGACACTTTGAGTTGTGCTTTGCAAATTTTTGAAGATTACTGAATACGAAAATGAAGATGAACCCTATAACTATAGTAAGTATCTTCGTGTAAGTCATCCGTAAATTTATTATTATTATGTGTAATATATTGTTTTTAAATACCTATTTATATTTCTTATAACTTGAAAAACTTACAGTATTGCTCCTACTTAGGCTTTATTTAATAAATGCATTTGCAAGATGGCCCATTTTTGTTTTATTTGATCTTGCATTTAAACTATGCAGGAATGCATTAAAAAATACGTAGTTTTAATATTTATAATTAGATCGACAATGAGTCTCAAAGTCCACCAATAAATATGCGGTTCAACCCCATCTGTATAAAACCTACAATCTTTTATTTTTTAGTATTAGACTAACAAAAATAAGGTATCATTAAAGTTTGAAAATAATATTTACTAATACTAATTTTTTAATTTTTTTTTAAGTACTACATGATATTAACGACTAGATTTAGGGTTTCAAATTGAAGCTCCACAAATATAGTTTCAATTTGAATGTTTACGATTTAAAAACAATTTATTAATGTTTTAAGTCATTATGATACATTCTTAATGACATAAAACATTAATAAGAAAAACAGTTAACTTCTACTAATTATACATACATAATAATACATAAAAACTCACGCCTGTCACCCAGAGGGGTAGGCAGAGACTATGAACTTCCATTTGGCACGATCCTGACACACTTCTCTCGCCTCCTTTACATCCATATATCTACGCATATACGCTCGTCGATTAAGGGTACTCCTAATCTGGCCCATTTTCAATATATCGCCAATTTGGTCGATAAACCTTTGTCTAGGGCGTCCCTTCCCGACTCTTCCGTTCACTTCTGCAACATAAATTTGCTTTGTCACTCTTTCCTCATTCATTCTTTCTACATAACCAAACCACCGAAGCATTCCTTTCTTAATCCTGGTCTGCGTCATCTACAACAAATAGAGCCGTGCTAGCTCAGGGATTAAGCGCTCGCTGTAAATTTCACAGTATCACGAACAATCCGGGTTCGATCTCTGTCGGCAGCCATGACATTGGTAATTGTATTTTAAAGTGCTAATTAAATCCTGTACATCTTGTCAGGTCCCGTTTGAATCAATTTGTGAGCGTGTCATTGATCCACCCATCCATTACATCCTATAAAGCCCACCGCTGAACATAGGCCTCTCATAAATTTCCTCATAGGGAGTATTTTGCCATAGTTGCTATTCCTGGCAGGCCACACCACACTGCAAACCACACTTTTCTCTTATCACACTATTTCTCACCCTGTCATTCAGATTCAGCCCTAGCATACTCCTTAATGACCACATTTCTACAGCATTTATTCTACTCTCATGCTTCTTCTGCCAGACCCAACTTTCACTACCATATGTTAAAATAGGGACTAACACAGTATTATGAATTGCCATACGTGTCTTTTTTGACACATTCTGACTTTTCATAATAGCGTGTAGAGCCCCATTCACTCTATTTCCTGCGTTCATTCGTCATTCTATATCCTTATCATATCTACTATCCCTGCGAAATAAACATCCCAAATATACAAACTCATCCACTTGCTCAATCATCTCCCCTTCTATTCTTATTTCACATAACATTTTACTTACTTCTCTTTCAAAAACCATCACTTTCGTCTTACTTGCGTTCACATTCATACCCCTTTCTTTTAATGACCAGTTCATTAAAGTAACCATCATTTGCAATTCGGCCGCCGACGATGCAAATATGACTTGATGATCGGCGTACAAAAGGCATTTTAATGCCGATGATCAAGTCATATTTATATGATTATCTAATCCATTAATAGTTTTTTTTTGTTAACAAATAACAAAAAAAAACTCAAAAATGATGCAATGACATTTTGTAGGATCAATACAAGTGTTTAATTGGATTAAGGTTCATCATTCATTTCATATTCAATGGCTTATTGTATACCTTTCATAATTACATTTTTAAAAACTGTCATAAAACTAAATCAGCCACCTAGAATTCCACATAGATTTGTTGCTACTTGTACTACTTGTAGAGTTTTACTCCAGATTGTTTTTATAAATCTGGAGAAGTAGGTTCACAAATACACTTTTAAATAGGTTTTCTAGGCAGGTTCAAAAAACCTTTTACATTTGTCCCTACATTCTTCCCTAGTAAAGTGTTTGTAGCACAACGTAACTAACTTTGCATTTTTTTTTTATTTATTCAAAATATAAGAAACAAATTGATATACACAAAGTGAATTTTTTTTAGCCCTACAGCAGAAACCACACATGGTTTATTTGCTGTGATCTATTAACTATAAACTGTTATCTTATATAAATTATTATTGATAATAATGGTAGATTTATATATTTATTAAGTAATCACTAAGTATATTAATAAATATGTAAATTTGAGATAAATCAGGTATAAACACATCAGATCATGCAATTAACAGTAATTATGTTATCATCTAATATGCTACTAATACTACTACTAACTTATAATAATACAACATACACTAACATACCATACCGACCATCTAGTTATTTGATTAGAAACTCTTTTAGTGTTCTTTTAGGTATTTTTACTTTATAATATTTAACTTTATTTAAAAAAGTGAGTGAAAGTTCGTTGAGTAAAGAGGGGAGCAGGTATTCCCATGTGCGTTTGCCATAAATATTTTTGTAAGTTGGAAGCTTAAATGTCTGTAACCTGTTCAACTTACGTAGGGTTTCAGGTCTACTATATTTTTTAATTTACTCAACTGTTCCCACTCTTCACATAGGACTGCCAATTTAATTTCTTCATATACATTTAACATTTTACAATATTTAAACAAGTTTGAATCATCATGTCTGTACAGTTGCTTAACATAGTTAGGAACTATTGTTTTTAAGATTTTTAGTTTTATTTTATAAATTTCTTGTATATAAGTTTTATATGTTCTGCCATAGCTACCTAGTCCATAGTTTATTATTGAATTTGCTAATGCCATATATAAAAGTTTCAAAGTTTGATAAGGAATTTTATGCTTAAGTATTGTTAAATTACAAAGTATTGCTCTTAGTTTGTTACAAATGTGAATAACATGTGGTCTACAGTTAAATTTACTATCTATTATTAGGCCTAAATACATATGCTGATCAACCATTTCCAGGGGGTTACAGTTGCATTTGGTGTTTTGCTGATGCAGACAGCTGTGTTCATGTGGGTTGTGTATCATATTTTATGTAGCTTGAGTGTATATGCATGAGTTTAGTTTTTTGAGTATTGATTACCAGCCCAACATCATGTGCCCATTTGCACAGCTGATCATAGTTATGTACCCTGAGTAGTAGATATTTTATTACTATATTCACCTGCGACCTTGACTACTGTATGAAGGTTTGTGTGACAGTTTTTGAACCAATTCAGGGCCGGACCCTAAATTCCGTTTTGTTCTAATTTTGAAAAAAGAATATTATAATTTAAAACATCAAACGCCTTACTAAAATCAATAAAGATGGCAATAACATGTCTCCTCTCATTTATTATATCATAGTAAATGTTGTTGTGAGGTACTTTTATTTTTTTGAAATCCGAATTATTTACAGTTTATAATTTTATTCTGAGCAAGGTATTTGCTTAAAGTATCTCCAATGTACCTCTCAATTATTTTGCCAATGCAAGATAAAATAGTAATTGGTCGGTAATTATTTGGATTGTCGTAGCTACCTTTCTTATGTATAGGCCTAATAACATCTATTTTTAATAGGTCGGGATAAGTACATGTTTCAATGGACTGATTAATTAAATGAGTAATAATAGTTGTTATTTTGCACTAATAAACGTTGTATTATAAGTATTGGTGGTAAGAATAGAAGTGCTGCACAACTTCACAATATCACAAACTTTTTTTGGGTTTTTAAAATTAGCTATTATCTGACTTTTAATATGTTTGTTTTTTATATAATTAATATATTTGTTAGTTTTATTTCGATACTTATTATACAATATTCTATTTTCCAAGTTACTTTCATCCTGTTTCCATATTCTTAGTATTACACATTTTTACGGCCCTTTTATTTATCCATACACAATTCCTCCTTCTACCTGTATGTACTTTTGCAGTATATTGACATTTTTTAATGAATATAATTGTATGTGTTAGAAATAAAGTTCATTTTATCATTAGGACTATTGTATCTTAACCCCTGGCTCCAGTCTACATTACACAATTCATTTAGTAATTTGCGATGGTTTGTTTTAGTACAATATTTAATTTTCTCTTTTTGTAATGAAGCCTGGACTATAACAAAACCGGCCATCTAATGGTCAGCTATGTATGGAGTTATTTATCACTGCTGTATGTATGGATGAGCTAGTAGCACTGTGATTGTCAAGGCTTCGTATAAATATGTGATCAATACAGCTTTTGGTAATCAAGTTCCCTCTAGATTCAATCCGTGTATACTGTCGAATTCCACAATCAAGGCCTACCTCACTCATGGTGTTAAGATATAAATTAACATTTGACTCATTCACTTTAATGTTTATATTTATGTCTCTCAGAATCACAAGATTACTTTTTGGAGGAAACTGCATTATGACCTGTTTGATTTCCCTGATAAAAAATACTTGATTAGAGCTTGGAGGATGCAAGTGATTCCTGGTGAATAATGCAGTGAATTCCCACAAAATTATCTGATGTTTTCGGTTTTAATTTAGTTACAACACCCGAATTTTTGCCAACCATGGCAGGAGCACCATCAGTAGTTATGCTGCAAAATTTATTCAAATCGAGTTCATATTCTACTATTAATTGCTCGATTGCAGAACAAATATCATTTGCTGTAGTGGTGCCTGTCAATGGAAAGCACTTTAATAGTTCTCCAATTATTTCGAAGTTACTGTTAATACCTCTGGTAAAGACAGCAAGTAGAGCTGTATCAACAGTATCAGTGCTCTCGTCAATAACCAGCGAAAAAGCGAAAAGTTTGTAATTTCCTTAATTTTCTCATTTAGTTGACAGTCCAAATTTTGGGATAAATCACTTATTCTTGAAGCAACAGCGTTTCTTGACAGCGGTATATTTTGAATGATTGATTTTTGAGACTGGAATGAAACATCAGCGACATTCAACATGCACTCTTTAATAAAATCACCATCAGTGAAAGGTTTTAATCTTTTGGCGATTTCTAATGCAATAATGAAACTTGATTTTAAGGCGTCTTCGCTTTAAGTTTTAGCTTTAGTAAACATCAATAGTTTGTCCATTCTTATATTTTCAGTGTAACTTTCAATAGTGGTAACGAATGCCTGAAAATCGCGAGCCGTATTGAGATGGCTTGAGGGCCGTATCTTTGACATGACTGCTCTAGACTGTACAGCATTTATATCCATCAGTTCACTTGTACCACTTGCTACACTGTACCAACTGAGAGCTTCTCCGCTGTGTTGTCCTCAATCATACGAATTTCTTATCCTGTACTTTTGGATGCTAACATTATATCAAATTCTTCATTTTGATAATGCAAATGGTCTTATTTCAATAATTTGTGTTGCATCTTTACGTCACATGTTCTGCATACACATTCGTTTTGTTCACAACCAAAGTTTTCGTAAATAATCAAGGAATTCTAAAGCAGATTATATCACTCTTTTGATTGCAGTTATAAAATTTATAAGACACAGTTATTTTGTTACCTTATCTTGCTGGTTCGTCAGTGGTAAAAGCATGGTAAGTTGATGTTGTGGCTCATACACATCAACATCATCCTCGTTCTAGAATGAAAATGCAAAATGTGTTGTACGCCTGAGGACTAATGACAAAATGTGATAAGAGTAAACGAGCTTTTTGGTTTTTTTATAGCAGAGGGGGCAAACTACTCACAGCACACCTGATGGTATGTGACTACCGCCGCCCATAAACAACTGCAACACCAGGGGAATTGCAGATGCGTTGCCGGCCTTTTAAAAAGGAGTAGGCTCTTTTCTTGAAGGTCCCTAAGTCGTATCGGTCCGGAAAAATCTCTGGTGGTAGTCGATTCCACAAGGAAGTTGTGCGAGGAAGAAAACGTCTTCTAAATAGCACAGTGGTGGACCGCCAATCATCCAGATGGTATGGATGGTATCGCGAGTTTTGTCGCGATGTGCGATGGTGAAATTCAACCAGCGCGTCAACGTCAAAATCGGTATTCACTCGATCAAAAGTTCGTAATGTTGGCAGAATTCTTTTAAGAAAAGCCATACATTATTAGGTATTCGTTGTCCTTTTCTTACATCCCATGACACACACGCGCAGGTAAAAATTCTTGAAAACTGAACCCGGAAATCATTAATAACTGTTTTATTCAATTAGACCGTACCATTGAAAACCCAAGATTTTTAGGTGTACCATACTTTGAATCAAATATTTATTATGAAATTGAAAAGACAGCTAGATGAAATTTTCAGGGTAGATAGATGATGAAACAGACATGTTTTCAAAATAGGAATGAAAGAAAAAAGTCTCGAGATTTTGTTTATAAAAGCCTTCAAAGATTTTTTTAAATCTTGTTGTTTGTTTTGAGAAATTACTTTTTTTTGTTGCTCTGTGTTTACATGTGAGGACAAAGGTGATGATTTTGTTTGTCTAGTCATGTATCCAGCTAAGTGAGAAAAAATAATCATGACTGCATCTATGCTATCTACATCATTATGCACAAAAATGTCTTGAAAGTCAGAAACTGTTTATAAAAACTATAAAAAATCATAACTCGAAAACTACGAAAAATCATAGACCATACATAGAGGTTATTCGGGTCTGTCTAGGAGTGCCCAACTCTGAGCTTCAGCTTTACCATACTTTTTGGGACAGCCTGTATATATAATAATATAATAATTTATTATTAATTTATTTATTTTGATAATTATATGATGAATGAAATAGATTGTATTTGAAATAAAAGAAAGTGTCAACCTGTCCTTTTAAATATTTAATGTAAGTAAGTGCGGTCTTAATGATTGTCTCACTTTCAGTTTGTTCGTGCTACTCGTCCCATATATAGGAAGCTGTCTACATCAGCACCTGTTGCATCAGCAAAACCAATCCCAACTACTGGATTTTGTTTTGGTACGGTTTTTTTATTTTTCATATTATGTTAAAATTTAAATTACAGTGTTATTAATTCATGAATTAATGACGGAAGGAGTGCCGCGGTAGCTCAGGAAATAAGTGCCTGTATAGTACGCGAAAAAAATTTCAATCCTCGCCGTAACCAATGAAATTATTAATAGCATATATACATAGCGTAGCATTACTCGGTGGTAAAGAAAAACATTATGAGCAAACCTACATTTTAAAATTTATAAATAGGTACATAGATAAATGAGTTCGTCTACACGCAGAGGACGGCGCGATGGTTTTTTTCTCAGTTCCAAAAAATCACTCAGAAATATGAAGATGCCTGTCAGCAGTGGAACGTTTATAGACTGTTTGTTTCCATGGTAGAGCCATGCTGCAGCTATATTAGTAGTATAGTTGTAGCACGAATGGGTCGGCTCGACCGGGGAAGGACCACGCTCTCACTGAATACCAGCGTAAAATAGCAGCTTAACACTGCTGTGTTTCGTATGGTGAGTGTGGAGAACCGGAGACCCTTTTTACTGGAAAAGAGGCATTCTATCTTAATCCTCACGGCTGACAACGCATCTGCATTTAAATTCGCAAACGAAGATAGATGTAGATGTCTATGGGCCACAGCAACCACTTACCATCAGGTGGACTGTGTGCTCGTTTGTCACTCTTATTCTATTAAAAAAAAATTAAGGAAGGAAACGTGTAGGAATCAGTTAAATAAGATTGCTCTGTTGAAAGGCCAATATGTTTATGAAGCTTCAGCGTGCTTCGTGTTTATATTCTTTCATCTGTCCCTGAAAAGTATAAAGTAATAATAAACTTATCATTTTAGCTGCATGAATTTCAAGAACATAATGATCTTAACAGAGTAAAGTGCACCAAGTGTCTGAGGATACAGATGCACTTTCTATTCTCTCAATCTCGGTATGTTAAGAAAATGGTCACTCATTCATGGACTGACCGCGGCAAGTGCAACTTAATCTCGCAGATCTATTGATCCGCGCAGCTATTACTTAACCACGAGTTCCTCTTCTCTACGACTAACGTTGTAGGGGATGAACCACGCTATATGAGCCCTCGGCACAATGTCGTCGGCCATCAAGCATGAACCGGGCATCGAGCGTTGTGTCATTGTGTCTAACTACGCAAAATTTTTATCATTGTGACTTGGGAATATACTCCGAAGTACCGAAGCTCCGCTCAACTCCTTGGGGAAAATAGCGTGATGCTATGAATATTATACTAGTGTGACCGTGAGGCTGTGCGGTTGGTTAAGTTATACATTTATTTTGGTTGATAAATAAATACTTAGTTGGGTTCATAATGGCTTAAAGAGGATAATCTCAAGATCTTTTTATCTTTAATGTACTATTTATAATGTATAAAAATATGTCTCTATATTTATCTAAAGTTTTGAAAGTTAAATTTTTGAAGTCTTATTATGACAATATTTTACTTACTGGTACAAATAATGTCGAGATGACTCCTTTTAATAAAATTATTTATATTCTACTTTTTCTTTTATACTTCTCAAGAAAATGTTTGCTGCAAATTGTTGAGTTCTTTACATTCCAACCAACCCGTCCAATTAACCTTAACCATTTTTTCTAATTATAGTATCCGGAGGGAATCTGTTTGACAAACTGCAAAATAAAATTACATTTTAGAACGCAAACCGACGATTTATTTTCTTGTTGTGTGGGCAAGTCTATCGACTCATTATAAACATTCAAAATAAATACCGACATTAATTTTGATATAGTTGAGTCAATCCCTAGCGTACATGTAAAATATTTTGTATAAAAATGTATTTACCAAATTCATGCAAATTATCAACAACGTGACGTCTTTGCAAATTATTAAAATTAACAAAATAATTGAAAACATTCTATTTTTTAAATAGTATATAACATAAATTTTAACCAAAAATAAAGGCTTCATAACATTGACGACGTCTTGAGAATTTACCTGTAAAATGTGCAATTATCAGGATTATTTCTATTATTAACACCACAATCACTAACAGAACAAGTAAGCATTTTGGAAAAAAGTTACTTACTAAAAATAACCACTATTACACTTAAAAAATTACAAAATATCTAGGAGCTATTTCTTGCGTGCCGAATTGTGCCGACCTGTCATTCAAAATCGGTTACAGAGTCATGAGATTTGGTATCCGTTTCTATCTTGCATTTTTGCCATAAGGAATTTTCTTCTCCCTTGCACACTATGTTGGTCTATACGCCAGTATATTCTAAGTCTATGCATTAGACTGGGTCCATATTTGTTCACATTGGCGTATTATGTCTTAGTTGCGTGGCACTGAAATGCTTCATGATCGCTAGTTTGGACGCAAAATTATACACGATCATGTTGTTATACCGTATCTGACACCGTTCCGCACAAAATCTCGTAGCGGATACACGTATTGTGACCAGTAGTATGTGTATCGATACGATACACCTGATGACCAAATGTGGACCCAGCCTTACGTTACATCACGTTACAGTCTGTACGGATAAAGAATAGGTTTAGAAATGACGGCTCATCGAACCCGTATCGTCAACATACACAGTACCAATAGTACCGCTAGTAACGGTATGTTGTTATAACGTTATATTATTCGGTTAATTGGAAATTTTCTATCAATGGGAAAATATTTGAAAATAATTGTGTACGCCTACATTAATTTTAAAATAACATTTATAAATAGCGAGACCCGCTCTTACTTCGCCTGGATGGAATATATTGATGTGGTGTTATTTAGACTTAAGATAATCATCAAAGACCATTTATTTTATCTTATCAATATTTCTATTTTAATAATTTCTCTAAATTTTTCGGATAAAATTTTAATCTAGATTGCTCCTGGCTCTCTATTTGTTCGTGAAGTTTTATTACAATCTGTTCAGCCATTCCGAAGATTAGCTCGGACAGACAGACAAACGAAAATTTTAAAAATGGTACTCATGTCTCAATATTTTGTCGGCTCCGTGGCGCAGTGGCTTAGCAATGAGTTGTTGCGCTGGGGGCCGCGGGTTCGGATCCCGCACGGAA
This sequence comes from Parnassius orleans, assembly GCA_029286625.1. Classification (NCBI taxonomy): domain Eukaryota; kingdom Metazoa; phylum Arthropoda; class Insecta; order Lepidoptera; family Papilionidae; genus Parnassius; species Parnassius orleans. Next base: position 4,852,923 of record JAGSMP010000022.1, on the reverse strand, counting down.
CAAGTATTTGTATGACCTACAAATAATTGTTCCGGGTCTGGATGTTTGTCCTCGTGCAATTTATGTTTGTAAACTGCCTCCACGATACAGGAGAAAATCCTAGTGTGGGGAGGTAACGTTTTTTTTTAAAGATTTAAAAAGAAAAAAAATAGCATGTTATTTTATACAAAAGTATTAACTAACAAAATCAACACTAATTATGAAGAAAACTTAATAGTCGTAGCTCGCAAATGAGCAAAACAGGAGTGAATCTTTTTTTTTGTAGTTTATAGCATTTTATTATCATTGATTCCAATGATAAGTTGGACTCAAGATATAGAATGTGCGATAAACGCATATCGCAACGTTTTTTTTGCAGTCTTTACCGGTGGGTGTGAATATAGATAGCAATAGTGTGCGAGCGAGAGGTGCCATTTTCAATCCCATTCTTTAACCGCACGTGTAAATACGTGTTTTTTTTTTGAGAGCGGTAAATGACTCCGCAATTCTACCTAATTTTGTATATTTATAGATAATGCTAGTTGATACCCGCGACTTCGTCCGCGTTAAGTTAATATATCAAGCAACTACTGTAAAAAAACGAATTATATGAAAATTTGTTATTTAACGGTGAAAAATTACTGAGAAAACTATAGGAAACTACGGGGGGCAATTGATCAAGGTACAACTGAACAGTATTAGGTCTCTCGCGCAAATAATGCGCAGCCCTAACTTTATCATGAGGCAGAGGTAGAAGAGACTTCCTCTCTCCTACGCATCCGCGGCAAGAAAACACACATCACTGAACACGTAGTGCTTATAAAAAATCGTTGTTTCTTAAAACTTTCATGACTTTTTATTAAATGAAGATATCGCAATTTTTTTTTTTAGATAAGGGCTAAGTGTCTAAGAAATAAAACTTAGAAAACCTAATTGAAATCTATCCAGTAATTTTTCCGTGACGCGCGCACAAATGCAAACCTCTATCATTTTATTTATATTATAGATTATTATTTATTTATAATCAAGTGTTTTATTTTAAATTTGTTTTACCGTATTTAAAATTAAAAGTATATTTTCTCTTCAGAACTAAACGACGAGCAAAGGGCGCTGCAGGAGCTCGCCCGAAAGTTTACAAAGGAAGAAATAATCCCTGTGGCGGCGCAATATGACAAGACCGGCGAGTATCCCTGGCCGGTTGTCAAGAAGGCCTGGGAGTTGGGGCTAATGAATGGACATATCCCTGAGCATTGTGGTAATGATAATATTTATTAAAAACGCAGTTGTCGTTTAACTTCAAATGATATAAGTTTACAAAGCCAGAAATTTTAAAATGAAAAATCTTATTATTATCTGAGTCCCACTAGATGTAGTGACGACCCGGACTTTCTGAATTTCCAGGTTGTCACTCCATCTAGTAGGGGGCTGTCTACACTCCGCTTACCGGTAAGGGGCTGCCACTTTAGAACCTTTCTTCCCTATCGGTAGTTGGTTCGTCAAGCTGTATGACCAGCCCACTTACTTACTGATCCGTTGAGCTATGTCGGTTACTCTAGTGCTGTCCTATACGTAGGTTTTTTTAATCTATTATAAGCTAGAGCTTAAGTAACATCTCAAGTACCACCTGATGGTAAGTGGCGATGCAACCGAAGACGGACACTGGTAAATTATTCCTTTCCTTTGCTGTATGCATTACGTACGACGAAGCAAACCGTTTGGTTTAAATGCGTGTGTCGACAACCTAAAGTTGTCCATAAAGTAGTTTAATAGCAACAACATTTATGTTTGAAAGGATCATATTATCATTGGAGTTTGCAATTTTATAAATATTTTCGCATATAATTTTAAGCTCTTTTTGCAAGATTTTATTTTTCATTGACTACCTCGTTGGCCTAGTGGTCGTAAACGCGTTTGCTGATCATAAGGTCCCGGGTTCGAATCCCGGGTCGGACCAAAAATAGTTATTGAGTTTTTCTGTCAAGAAGTTCCCAGTAGCAGTCCGGAGTCAGGAAGTCGGCGGTGTTTCACCTCCGTGTCTCGGAGAGCACAAAGCCGTTGGTCCTGAGCTCTTCAGTCGTGTCGGATTACTGTAGTGAAATCTACTATAAGAGAGAGGGCACCTGTGCTTGCGCATACACCGTGCACTATAACCCTGTCCTGCGCAGATGGCTAGTCTCCGTTGAGATTTGCCGCCGTGACCAAAATTCGGTCTGTAGGACGTTATTATTATTTTTCATTGTGTATTTGATCTTATATGCAAAATATACTCAATACAATATCATGAAATAAAGCAAAAATACATTTTGTAACGTTCATTATAATTCAATACTGAAGTTTCGTTTATTTTTCAGGTTTTATATACGCAAATTAAAATTACATAAGGCTTCTAAATATGCTGTCAATGGTACTCAAAATACCACTGTATTTTTGCTGTAGATTCTTACTGTACTTTCGCAAGAAACAATTTTTGAGTCAGATGCAACTTTGTTAAAAGTACACTCGAAAATACGATTAGCCACACAATATATATATATACGAAAACCACATATAAATTGGTTTAAGCGTTGTAAGGATTAGCGTGCATAAACACAAAAACTGTTTACGATTTTTACGTCTATTTAATAGACACATACTTCCTGTTGTATATTATTCGATATTCTTCCAGTTTTATTTTATTCGCATATAATCAAGTTCATTAATAAACAAGATAAACAAAAAAGCCAAGATAATTTCAAAATGAAATAAACCATGATTTTGTTTATTATTGAGATAATAACAAGGATCAGAATATTTTTAAACATTTTTTTTTCAACCGACTTGAAAAAGGAGGAGAAGTTTACAATTCGTCGAATCTTTTTTTCATATATGTACACCGATTACTTGAAGACGCCTGAACCGATTTGGAAAATTCTTTTTTTGTTTCAAAGGGTATACTTCCCAGGTGGTTCCATTTAATTTTTTTCGAAATCGGTCGAGCGGTTTTAAAAAAATCAACAATAAATTATATTTATATTGAAGTCGGTTGTACAAAATTTATAATTTTACCACTTGTATATTAAATCTTTACTCTTGACCTTGTTATAGGTGAGATGCTATTACCATACATAGTTGTTTCTTGTTTTAATCAATCGCACAGTACTAAAAGCATGTAATAAGGTAGTCAATTTGAACTTTCCTCTGGTAATAAGAATTTTCTTGGTGTTAGGTGTATTCCTTAGGATACTGCATAATGAGTTATAATTGCAGGAGGGTCCGCTCTAGGTGTAATTGAATCGTGCCTAATTGTAGAAGAATGCGCGTATGGGTGTGCTGGAATTAAAGCCGCTCTTTTGACATCTAACATAGGCGTAAGTCTTAAAAGATCTGGTCGTTCTCTATCAAAGCTTACTTGCTATTAGCGCTTTGACCCGAATTATATGTAACAATCTTCAAAATAATTTGGACCCATACCATAATTTTCAGTATGTACTACAAAACAGTTGAAATTCTATTACATGCATTTAAAAGTAATCTTGTAATTTAAGGCTGTGTTGTGAAACTACCTCTAACCCGAAATGACGTTTTTCCATATAGACAAAGAATATGCTTAGAAATGCTAAGATTAATGGAAATAGGCTCGCTTTAATCAATACGTTAAAAATTTTACAAGAAAATCAGTTATTGGCGTGACGCTGCAATATTTTTGTTTTACTGTGTATATATTATGATGGTTACAAAAAAGAAAGTACATTTTTTTTTATAAAATATAAGTGGCAAACTAACTTACAGTCCACTTGATGGTAAGTGGCTACTGCACTCCATGGGCGCCTGCGTCAAATGGAGAAGACTACAGCTACTATGCGTCGTCATATCTTAGAACTAAGATGGAATTATACCGACACTCAACACACTTGAAAACAGAACACATCAATGCAGCTTGGCAGTAGAAATAGTAATTTAAAAAAAATAGACTATTGACGTTAATGCTTTTCTTTTATGTAATCACTAGCTGTTCCCCGCGACTTCGCCCGCGTGTAATTTAGGGTTTTAATTTTTTTTACATTCAACATTTATAGGTACTTTAAGATTGATGGAAAATCCTTTTAGTAGTTCGTTCTTCGTTACACGCATTTTTTTTTATATTACATTAGCCAGAACACGAATATCAAAACAACTGGTTTTTTTTTTTCAGATTTAATTATTCCGGTTAGATGTTCAATAAATATTTAGGCCGTTTACTATAATAAATTAGTATCCTTTTTTATGTGTAATAAAATTAAGTTACGTTAAAATTTCTAGTGGGCCCAAGAACGATTGTCTGCTTTCCTTAAAAATATAGGATACACTAGTTCTTGTATTTTGAACATGTCAAATGATTTAATACTTTTGATTATGTTTTAATGAATAACACAAAAGCCTGGTCCAAAACATAGATTTTTATGATACGCGGTGTTTGCAGGGGGCCTAGGTTTAGGAGTGTTCCAGGGATGTATCGTATGTGAGGCGTTGGCATTCGGATGTTCAGGGATCATGGCCGCAATTTTCATCACTGACGTTGGAGTGAGCTTCGTCTTTACATGTTCATGTTATGATTTATCAAATACAGCTAACTACAAGCACGATAACATAAGAATTATTTGATCTTCTCTACCTCCTGGTCTGATTAAGGCTTATGGTCGCATGGATATGCCTAGTAATTCTATTATTGTTTAATATACTACTAATACTAATAGAAATGAATTAAAGCTAAATATATTAATAACTTGTTTATTTTACAAAGTCAAGGGCGTCACAAATTTATTAACACTTGCAACGAGTATAAAGCACATGTTTTGAATTTCGTTATTATTCCCTTTTTTATATTTTTTTTCTATGTTAAAGTTTCGTATATATAGTGAAAAATATTAATGTCATAGGCTTCTTTTCCGTTCACCTATTACACCCTAATTTTCATCACCCAAAAAGAAACAGCCAATGTAGGTAATATAAAATATTTCTGAAAATATTTTATTATTACTTTAATAATAAAAAAAAAATTAACAAACTGGGAAACAGCGATGTGAAAATAGAATGAAATTACATCTGAATCCTGGCATAATAATTAGTTGAAAACTTGTACTCTAAGATAAAGATATTACAGGGGGTGTGGGAAACTTTGGTGTATTCGAAGAGTGCTTGGCTGCCGAGGAGTTCGCCTTTGGCTGTTCGGGCATAACGACTGCCATAGGAGGGACAAGTCTTGGAGTGAGTCGATAAACAATATTCGTTTAAATTCAAATCAGTGGCGTAGCAAGCGGTTGGGCATGGGGGCCATTGCCACGAGCGGTAGGTTTAAGTACGCGCGCGGCATTTTAATGCCTGTAATAATCTCAATTTTATTTATTACTAAACACTTTTGATATAACTAAACTTAAAAAAAAACGTAAAAACCGACTCCAAAGGGCTTTCAATTTATTGGTACACTATTTATTGTTTTAGTCGTTACCAAATAACATACATAATAGGCATAGAATCCTTTTATTTAGGAGCTTTATTTACTTACTGGTAGAGCCACGCTGCAGATTTGATATGGTTGTAGCACGAATGGGTTGGTTCGAACGGGGTGGGACCACGCTTTCACAGAATATCAGCGTAAAATAGCAGTCTAATGCTGCTGTGTTACGTAAGGTGGTGAGTGTAGAGAACCGGAGACTGGATACGAGGCATTCCATCTTAGTCCTCGGAGGTGACATCGCATCAGTTTGATTCTTAATCAAGGATAAATGTAGAAGTCTATGGGCCATAGCATTCACTTACCATCAGGTGGACCGTGTGCTCGTTTGTCACCCTTATTCTATAAAAAAAGAACATGAGCTTGCAGTTGGTTGTTTATTTTCGACTAAGCAAACCATGCTACGCCGCTGATTAAAATGTACTTGTGTGTACTTAAGGTTGGCGAACTAAATGTTTTGTGTAAATATGTATTTATACGTATTTATTTCAATCGTCTTTTTTTGCATGTGTTCATTGTAAAATATTCAATGTAATTTTGTACGTAATGGGTAAATGACAGAAATTTGTAAACTTCTATACCAGCTTAATATTAATATAAGCTTAAAGGCACTAACAGATATAACAAAAAACACATTCTTATATACATGGACATAACAAATAATAAATTAGCATTTCTATATACCTACATAAATTGTTTAACTAACTTGGGTAATATTATATCTGATATTTGTCCTAAGTAGACTGTTTGCACTACTCACAAATCGCCAAATTAAACACTTAAATATATAGATTCCACCAACTATATGGACCATAAATTAATGATAAAAACAGGATAAGTCACTAATAGGCTCCGTGGCGCAGTGGCTTAGCAATGAGTTGCAGCGCTAAGGGACGCGGGTTCGAATCCCGCACGGAACAAGTATTTGTACATACATAAACACTCACGCCTGTCACCCAGAGGGGTAGGCAGAGACTATGGACTTCCATTTGGCACGATCCTGATACACCTGTCTCGCCTCCTCCACATCCATATACCTTCGCATACACGCTCATCGGTTAAGGGTACTCTTAATTTGGCCCATTTTCAATATATCGCCAATTTGGTCGATAAATTTTCGCCTAGGGCGTCCCTTCCAGACTCTGTTATTTGTATGGCCTACAAATAATTGTTCTGGGTGTGAATGTTTGTCCTTGTGAAATCTATGTATGTAAAGTGCCCCCGCGATATAGGAGAAAATCCTAGTGTGGAGGTAACGTTTTTTAAATAAAAAATAAAATAAAAACTGCTTTCCCATAAATTAAATGTTGCTTAGCTTTCATATACAATCGCATAGCTGACTTATTGTTATATGTCCGCTCATTTTATAAACAAAACACCGCCCGACGCTCCACGCTACGCTTTATTGGTCGCTAGTGCGTATGAAGTCATAACATTCACGAAACTAGAAATAACAATTGATTTTTTTGTAATTGTCCATACACATTAATATCAAACAAAAACAACAATAAAGGGAACCACGTAATTAAGACACGCTTACGTTTTGATGACTGCATTTTTGCTTTTTCGTTACAGTAATAGTAAAGATACTGTGACATATGAGGGCATACGGACATATTAAACGATTGTATGACATTATAATCGTCATTAGAGCCCATCACAAATCCACTGGTGAACATAGGCCTCCTCCACGGAATGGTACAAAGCACGGTCCTGATCCACCTGCATCCATCGACTTCCTGCATCTCTTAACAGGTCGCTACTCCATCTAGCGGGGGCCCGCCCTACACTTCGATTACTGGTACAAGAATGCCACCCGAGAACTTTTCTTCCCCATGGTTTGTCGATTCTTCCAGCCATATAGTACGGTTACTCCGGTTCTACTGCGGATATCCTCATTACAAAGTCTATCACGCAGAGAAACTCTGAGTATAGCCCTCTTCATAGCTCGCTGAGCAACATTGAGTTTTCTCATACGGTCAGCAGTGAAGGATCACATCTCAGATCCATTTGTCACTAGCAACACTCACTGGTAGTACACTCTTGTATTCTATAATTGAGGTTAACGTGACGAAAAAAAGACTGTCGCAATCTTCCGAAAACTAACGATCTGAGTTGTATCCGTCGATAAACCTCTCGTTCGTATTTAGATAATTTGCTCTAGGTAAACACACCTGTTAACAATTTCGAGCGTAGTGCTCCCAGCAACTAACGGCATAGGTGTGACATGGGCTAGTGTCATGTGTCTTCTAGTTATAAAAATCTTATAAATTCACAAGAAATCCAAGGAAGACCGGCAACTTAACTTAGTCACATAATTTCTAAAGCAATTGGACTGCTAATTTGTTCATTTAACACTTTTACTAAATGTCAAATTTTGTTGTTGTTTAGAATTTATTTCTTTATAATATTTACAGATAAATACATGCATATAAAAAACTTTTATATTTTTATATCGTTTTCCTTTTGGACTAAGTACCATACCTACATTTGTTGCATTAGTAAAGTGCCATCAACAACATTAGACGTTTATAAATTTATTCAAAATCTTGTAAAAAAAAATTAAAGTGCCATCAACAACATTAGACGTTTATAAATTTATTCAAAATCTTGTAAAAAAAAAATTAAGGTGCCATCAACAACATTAGACGTTTATGAATTTATTCAAAATCTTGTAAAAAAAAATTAAGGTGCGATCAACAACATTAGACGTTTATAATTTATTCAAAATCTTGTAAAAAAAAAATTAAGTGCGATCAACAACATTAGACGTTTATGAATTTATTCAAAATCTTGTAAAAAAAAATTAAGGTGCCATCAACAACATTAGACGTTTATGAATTTATTCAAAATCTTGTAAAAAAAAATTAAGGTGCGATCAACAACATTAGACGTTTATGAATTTATTCAAAATCTTGTAAAAAAAAATTAAAGTGCCATCAACAACATTAGACGTTTATAAATTTATTCAAAATCTTGTAAAAAAAAATTAAGGTGCCATCAACAACATTAGACGTTTATGAATTTATTCAAAATCTTGTAAAAAAAAAATTAAGGTGCGATCAACAACATTAGACGTTTATGAATTTATTCAAAATCTTGTAAAAAAAAAAATTAAAGTGCCATCAACAACATTAGACGTTTATAAATTTATTCAAAATCTTGTAAAAAAAAATTAAGGTGCCATCAACAACATTAGACGTTTATAAATTTATTTAAAATCTTGTAAAAAAAAAAGTGGTCAAAACACAATTTAATAAGCCTTTTTTAGTTTTATCAATTTTATGTTTTATCAATTATAGATACCATTATAGTAAGAGAAAAATATTTATTATCTTCAAACATAATAGCTTACCTAAGATATATCTTGGAGCATTGTTGCGATAGAAAAGTAAAAAATGATTTGTATTTGAATAATAAATGTTTTGCCATTTTTATATGATTTTTTTTTCGTAAATATTTGACGTTTATTGATTTAAAGAATAATTTATCGAATCTATTTGTTTTATATTCGAGAATATTAACTTAACTCACGCCCAATACCGCTGTACACCTTACAATGTGCTAGGAAATCGTTACCAGATGTTTTAGATTTAAAAAAAACTCGTGTACATTTTTCTTAATTTTTTTTTTAATGTTACATTGTGTACCAAGGATTTTCTTCATAATAATTCTGTCGGTTTTTTAACAAACTGTTCATATAAAAATACTCTTTGTTGATTTTGCCTCTCCATAACTCGCTGAGCGACCTTGAGCTTCCCAATACGGCCAGCAGTGAAGGACCACGTCTAAGATCCAAATGTCATCACTGGCAACACTTCGAATTTTGAGGTATACCTGACGAGACGATTTGTCGTAATTTCCCGAACGCAGGCCAGTCGGGTTGAATCCGTCGATTGACCTCTAAGTCGAAGTTGGACTTACCAAGTTCAAAGTTCAAGTTTAAATCCAATATTACTCTCAATTTCCTTCCTTTTCGATTTTGCGTTGTAATATACTGATGTTTCTGCTTAGTTTTTTTTTTGTTAACATATTCATAAAAAATCGAATATTTTTGTTTTTGTCATAGAATAGATCAATTTTTTGGAGAAATTCATTCTGTCATGTAAAATTCTTGTTGTAAGTTCAATTATTGTGGTATAACATCGAATCAAACTGCACATATAAGAAAAAAGTACCATAAAAAATTGATTAAAAATTAATTGTTTTCTTTTAATTAAATTATTTTTAGTAAAAAACAAATAAAATAATTAACACTTACATATTTGTGGATAGTTATACTAATTTCATCGTGAAAAAAAATTTCATCCAAAATTCAAATAAATGCACCTTTAAGTATTTGAAAAAAGAATATCTGCCTTTCTTCAGATATTCTTTATTATATCAAAATCAAATTTAATTTTCCCACTGAGATATCGATTGTAAAAATTTTCGATTGTGGGTTGTCGGTTAAGTTCACACTCATGATAAAAAATGATTTTTTTTGTTGTTTTTAAAAATCTAATTATTCTGAAAGGACTGAGAAGTACAAAAACATTTAATTAACATGGAAATCAAATATTCCGTAGATTTCAACTTAAATTCCGTAGTTCCGTAGACGATGAAAAAATTCCGTAGATCTACGGAAAAATTCGTAGAGTTGGCAACGCTGGACAGCGCATCGCACCGCTCTTGCACACTGCACTTGCCGACTAAGCGCCGCTGCATCGTGATGCGTGGCGCTACTTCGCGAGCCATCTCGAGGCGCAGCTCAGCATGGCGCGACGCCGCGGAACATTTTCGAATTATCTCAATAAAATGTGTATCTTTTTGTGTAGTAAATAAAGTTATATTTTATATCACGATCTTAAAAAATGCACGCCGCGTCGCGTCACGTCTCGGTGTGAGCTGACCCTTAGAAAACAATTTACTACTAAAAAAGAAATCTAAAAAACAGTACAACAACTACCTTGGATTTTAAAGATCGAATTGTGCATTATTTAAAAACTCCTGTATTGAATTTAATGAAATCTGCTATGAAGATTTTATTGCAATTATTTCTAAATGAAAAGTGTAAAATTGATTCACAGACATCGCTTTACATTGGCGACGCGCTGTCCTTGGTTTGCTTTCACATTGTTCACTCGTGCTCGTCTGAAAATATTGCAGGTGGTTTGGACATGGGTGTCTTTGAAGGGTGCATGGTAGCCGAGGAGCTAGCGTACGGTTGCACCGGCATCATGACTGCAATGGAGGCCAGTGGCCTGGGCGTGAGTTGCATGTCGCGGAATTCCATTTAAAGTTGTTATCTAATCTACTTTTTTACTTGTTTGGTTATTGTAAATTCTTCTAGCGCTTATTCTTCATTTTGAAGTAACTAAGCGCATACATATGGTAAACATTTCAAATGATTATTATGGATTGTTGAACTGTTAGGACGTATAGTCGTATTTATCGTATGGTTTAAGACGTTATAATAATGCCATAATTGTATTCTCTAATCTCCAAAAACAAAACCTTTACCATTTTAAAATTTAGGACGCTTACGTCAAAAAACAACAATCTTGAAATAGTTTTTATTATATTGTTTGATCAAAATTCACAATGCATTTGTTATTTGCAAGTCGATAAATAAAATTATGTATTTTTATTAACAACTAACATTTACATACAGTAACATACACATAATTTTAGTGGCTGGGGCTGTTTGGGTTTCATTACCACGTTCCCACGGCACTCGCTAAGCTTTATGCACATCGCACAATCATGTGAGCTAGTGAGCCATCGTCTCTCAACTATACGGCATCGAATCTGGCGCTCCTTCAGATAAAAAAGGGAAAAAATAGCGTAATAATTAAGGATCCATTTGTGTTTTGTTTACTTTTTTTTTAGTACTTACAATTATTCTGATGGAGAGTAAATAAATGGTTGAGAAACGACGACCTCAGCGGAAGCTTTTCATATTTCGAACTCTTGTTGTCATCTGTGTTCGCAAACTTTGTTTACTTAACTCTCATAACACAGCCTAATGTGTATAGCATGACTAATTTGGAATAATGATAAATTCTTTCTAATTTTCTATAATTAAAAATACAACCTTCATCTTCAAATATTTCAGCAAACGCCAGTGATCATAGCTGGTAATAAGGAACAGCAGAAGAAGTATCTCGGAAGGTTGATCGACGAGCCTCTTGTTGCTGTGAGTATAAATTTATATTTTTTTCTTATTTATACAAATAAATAAAATTGAAGTGTCTGTTTGTAATGTCAAAATGAGAGGTTTTTACTAAATGCATATGTAAGTATATATTATGTATATACATAAAACTAAAACACAATTTTTAAAAATTTTGTCTGTCTGTTTGTTCCGGCTAATCTCCGAAATGGTTGGACCGATTTTGACGGGATTTTCACTGGTAGATAGCTGATGTTATAAGGAGTAACTTAGGCTACTTTTATTTTAGAAAAAGAATTAGAGTTCCGCGCAAAAAAAATATCCTTAATTACACGCGGGCGAAGTCGCGAGGAACAGCTAGTTGTAAATATATGTTCAATGAGGACATCCACTACTTTACCTAACAGCAGGGGCGCGCCTCTTAGGAATGAGTTAAAATATTTGACAGATTTCATGGTGAGCAAGTTAATACGTTAGTAAAATGTAAGGGTTAATGTTTCTTTCTGAAATATTAGTTATATTTTATATTAGAAATGACAAACCAAACTAGGCATTAATTGAATTGAATTGTTCGGACTAATTCCAGCCGCTCAATTTCACCATCGCACATCGCGACAAAACTCGCGATACCATCCATACCATCTGGATGTTTGGCGGTCCACCACTGTGCGATTTAGAAGAAGTTTTCTTCCTCGCACAACTTCCTTGTGGAATCGATTACCACCAGCGATTTTTCCGGACCGATACGACTTAGGGACATTCAAGAAAAGAGCTTACTCCTTTTTAAAAGGCCGGCAACGCATCTGCAATTCTTCTGGTGTTGCAGCTGTTCATGGGGGGCGGTAGTCACTTACCATCAGGTGAGCCGCATGCTCGTTTACCCCCTCTCCTATAAAAAAAGGCAGAATCCTAAAGTAAGAAAAACTAATAAGGTATTTCATGCCGGCACAACGCCTGCAACTTTACAAGGCGCAGGTCCGGCCTTACATGAAATATTGTTCCCATCTCTGGGCTGGGGCTCCCTAGTGCCAGCTCCTTCCACTTGACCACATCCAGCGCAGAGCGGTTCGAATCGTCGACGACCGAGTCCTTTCCGATCGGCTCGATTCATTGGCGCTGCGAAGAGATGTTGCATCTCTTTGCATTTTCTTTCGCATTTACCACGGGGAGTGCTCTGAGGAATTGTTCGGATTAATCCCAGCCGCCAAATTTCACTAACGCACATCGCGGCAGAATTCCCGATACCATCCACACCATCTGGATGATTGGCGGTCCACCACTGTGCGATTTAGAAGATGTTTTGTTCCTCGCACAACTTCCTTGTGGAATAGTTTACCACCAGCGATTTTTCCGGACCGATACGACTTAGGGACCTTCAAGAAAAGAGCCTACTCCTTTTTAAAAGGCCGGCAACGCATCTGCAATTCCTCTGGTTCCCCTGGTGTTGCAGTTTGTTCATGGGCGGCGGTAGTCACTTACAATCAGGTGAGCCGCATGCTCGTTTGCCCACTCTCCTATTAAAAAAAAAGTCGAACAAAGCAAGAAAAAGAGAGAAATTAATAACAAAGCAAATCACTAAGGCATTGTTTTGTGTATTTACATACTGATAAACTTTTTATTAAAACGCAATTTTTCAATTATAATGACATTATGTAACAAATAACTTCACCTCTGTCCCAACTAGCGACATCTGGTGAGTAGGGAGATTATTAGCACTAATTGGCCGCATTAAAAAAAATATTTTAGGGTCGGGAAAGCAATGATAAAGAATTGAAAATTTGATTGAAAATAATAAAAATTAAATAAAGTGATAAAATCAAACACAGATCGAAATATTGAAGTATTTTTAAATTAATAATGTATAATGTATTTTTTTATGTACGGACGCAAACAGGCGTACTGTGTGACGGAGCCAGGCGCTGGTTCAGACGTAGCCGGCATTAAAACACGTGCCGAGAAGAAAGGCGACGAATGGATCCTTAACGGACAGAAGATGTGGATCACAAATGGAGGCGTTGCTAATTGGTAACACTTGATTTGCTAGTGTATGCCTTTGTTAATAGCTGAATTTACTCGCTAAAGTTAATGCTGAACCTAAGTTTTCTTCACATAATAATTCACTGCTTAATTTAGATTTAGAAGAAAAGACCTGCTTCACTTATTCTGTGGAAATCACGTACATAATATTATAATGTTTTAAAATGAATATACTGTTATTTATCGGTTGACAGTGCCTAGTGCCTTAGATCTCAGGATGTACGTTGGGGTTGAAATGTAGAAAAAAAGATTGTAGATTCAAAAAAAGTAGGAGGTACTCAATTCGACTGAATTTTTTTTGTGTGTGTTACCTCAGAACTTTTTTTCTAGGTGAACCGATTTTGAGGATTCTTTTTTTAATTGAAAGCTGGTGTTTCTCATGTGGTCCCATATAAATTTGATCAAGATCTGACCAGTATTTTTGAGTTATCCTTAATAATGCGTAATTAATTGACTTCGATTACATTGATGATGTTCTCATTTTATTTATATTGAAGTCGGTTGTACTACATTTTTAATTTTACCTCTTGTGTAATAATGGTAATGATTAAATAATAATTAAATACTTATATTTTTTTAGGTACTTCGTGTTGGCTAGAACTAACCCCGATCCCAAGTGCCCAGCTAGTAAAGCCTTTACCGGCTTCATTGTTGAGAGAGAATGGGAAGGAGTCACGCCTGGCCGCAAGGTGAGAAATAAATCCGCTTCGTACATATTTTAAGAAATATATTAAAAACAGATAGTCAGAAAATATGCGCCTTAGAAATTTTGACCGCCTACTTTTACAAAAGATTCTCCTTATTTTCAGTCTGTAAATTTGAACCTCTCTTAGAAGGAAGTATTTGACGTAATCTACACAATTGGCTAGTGGCTAGGCAATTCTAGATACATCAGATATCTGACATCTTTGAACTTATTATACGAGTAATCGCCACCTATCGGAGGCCATGGGAAATGGCTGGTATTTCTCACAGTTTACACAGCATTGTTAAGTTCTTTCGCGCCGTCACTGTACGGCCATTAATACAAATAATTACTAGGTGATTAGGTCCTTTTCTTTCTAGGAGTATGTACGTTTGGGTAGGTACCATTACTCTTACCTACTTCAGCAGTGCTTGCCCTGCTGTGTTCCGATCTGAAGGGTATTAACGAGCCAGTATTTTTAACAGGTTGTGAGAAATTCCATCTTAGTCCTTAGGGATGGTAACGCATCTATTTTAGCCTTCTTTGTATGAAGTTAGTTGCAGGTGTCCATGGGCAGTAACCACTTACAATCAGGTGGATTGTCAGTTCGTTAATAATTATAATATATACATACATAAATGCAGGAACAAAATATGGGTCAGCGTGCCTCCGATACTCGCGGCATCACTTTTGAAGATGTGCGCATCCCCAAGGAAAACGTGCTCATTGGCGAGGGTGCCGGATTCAAGATCGCCATGGGAGCGTTTGACAAAACTCGACCACCGGTATGTGTGTAACAATAAGATATTTAAAAGCTAAAATTTGAAACACTGTCAATGACACAAATAACAAATTAATTTTATTAATTTATTTAAAAAGGTTTTTTTATAGATGTTACAATTAAACATACAAAATGTGAAAGTATAAAAGGGGTTAAATTGTGAAATTGCCGTCTTATATTTAAAATTGAATTGTTCTTTTTTGAAGTGAAAACTTCTTTAGAATCGTTGCGATTTGAAATTCGATGAAACGAAAAAGAGACGAACATATACATATATCTATAGGGTTTATCTCGGTCTCCTTTTCTGAAGGATTTTCACTTCTACCGGGTGTGAACTGCACACATTTTTTTTTTCAGAAAAGCTATTATTTAATTGAAGTATTTATCTCTCGTTATTAGGAGATATATCATTTATATCGTTGCGATAAAGTTCTGGGGATCTGCAGGTCTACACGCTAACTTCGCTGACATCAAAATGATATTTTGCGTCGTATGCTATATAGCTACCACGGCTCATAAAATATACCACGCAATGTACTGCAAAGTGGATATCATTTTGATGTCCACAAATGTAGCGAATAGGATAGGTCTCCAGGAGTCTACAAAGTCTAAGAAACCATTTGTACCGCTTCCTTAAAACATTTTTTTCCTTTGAGGTTATTGTTCCAATTGCGGAAAAAATGGTAATCGATTTGGGCTAGGTTTGGCGTGTAAAGGGTTCTTGTAATGTTAACTAATTATGTAAAGCGATAAAACCAAAAATCCACAGTTCGTTCGTTTTTCGTATCCTTTACAAACACAGCATTGATATTGCGTGCTGTTCTGTTGCGTTAGAACCACATCGGAACTCGTATTCGAAAATTACCTGTGGTTTTTGAGGTCTCCAGTTGAAAGTCTAACAATAACAATAGTGTATCATACAATTTTTGAATTTAGAATGTTATAGTTTTTGTGTAAGAAAGGTCTTTATCACAAATCCTGGACCGTTTTAATACAAAGTGGCCACTCTATTAAAACGGTAATTTCATATTTTAACCCCTAGTACTAATTTTACAAATACTTAGTAAACACCGCTAAGCCATAATCGAAAAGCTAATTTTAAACCATGTCAAGAATTAACAATTTATAATAGATTAAAGCGAAACGTAGTTAATTAGCTATGTGTGATAATTATACAAAAAATATTCAACTTTGGTATTATATCTAACAAGTAGTAGGAAACAAAATGTATATCAGTTTGACTACTGACCCCATTACAAAGTTTATTTAATCTATTCAATGAAACTAATTTTTACGGATTCTTTTGCATTTAATTTAACTTTTTTAATTTGGTCACGAGGGGGACTGAGGTGTTTGACGTCCCGATGTCATAGTTAGCCGGGCTACCTTCAGTTTTTGAACATTAATTTTGGGTCAGATCTACGCAGAATGAGCTTCAGTATCTTGAAGTCTTGCAGTGGTATGCTTGGGTTTGGATTTAATTTTATTAATTATAGGATAACTTATGTTTATTAACTAATGTTCCTTTAGCTGACTTGAAGCACCGACGTTCCGGGAAGTCTGCAGTGTTTGAAAATCTTCAAGATCGTCCCTGCCATTACATTAGATTTGATAGACCACAAATCCTCGTAAAAGCACACCGATTCCTACCAAGGATGATTCGCGAGGCTATTGAAATTAAAAAACATCCTAATTTCAATAGAGAAGATGGATGGGTGCTGCCATCTGTTTGGGATCCTATAATTAACAAAATTAAATCCAAACCCAAGCATACCACTGCAAGACTTCAAGATACTGTAAGCTCATTCTGCGTAGATCGGACCAAAAATTAATATTCAAAAACTGAAGGTAGTCGGGCTAACTATGACATCGGGACGTCCAACACCTAAGAGACCAAATTAAAAAAGTTAAATTAAACGCGAAAGAATCCGTAAAAATTAGTTTCATTGAATAGATTAAATAAACTTTGTAATGGAGTCAGTAGTCAAACTGATATACATTTTGTTTCCTACTACTTGTTAGATACAATCCCAAATTAAGTTGAATATTTTTTGTATAATTATCACACATAGCTAATTCACTACGTTTCGCTTTAATCTATTATACATTGTTAATTCTTAACATAGTTTAAAATTAGCTTAGCATACGTCATTGTAAAAGATAAGTTCTTCATACTGAATACTAAATACCTTTTTTACGTTCTTTCTCAATATTTTCTATCTTATGTTACCTATCCTTATCAGTGATTATTCAGAAAATCATAATAAAATTTACATTTAAATTTAAAAAAGGTTTAAATTAAGTCAAAGACACGTTTTATTTTTATTTATACATTTTATTTTATTATGAACTTAAATTGCCAATTGTAATTGCCTCAATTTTTATTTACCAAAGTTGCCACACTTGGCAGACGGGTTGCAACCTCAGTTTTTAGTAGTTTGAATTGTTATCAGGATCTTCCTGTCTTCCTGTCAAATAAAATTATGCGGCATTCACGTGATGATACGGAGTAATGGTTTCTCTTATGACGCCTTAAATTATTAAAAAACTATATAATATCTACTCTACTACATAAGAATGCCTATTTTCTAGTACGTACGTACGTACTAAATACGAAGATACAAGTTCAAATTTGCCATAATAAGAGACCAAAGATGACCACTTGAATTACACATAACATCTTTATCAATGTATCTATGTAAAAATATAGTATAATATAGGCTTTAGTTATTTCTTGAAGAAATATACGTTCATATTGACTAACATCAAAATATAATACGTAAATCGTTTCTTTTTTTCCTATAAAGCATGTTTCAAATAGATATCAGGTAGAATGTTGGATGAGAACTTGCCATTGTTCTTTAGCAATCTTTTACGGCTTTGTGTGTTTAGGTGGCTGCAGGTGCGACCGGTCTTGCGCAACGTGCACTACACGAAGCGACGCGTTACGCACTAGAACGGAAAACGTTCGGCGTTCCCATCGCCCAGCACCAAGCAGTAGCCTTCCTACTTGCCGATATGGCTATCGGCGTAGAAACCGCCCGTTTGGCCTGGCAGCGATCCGCTTGGATGGTCGATCACGGTTTGTATTTTGAAAATTATTTTTAAGTAAAAGTTATTTTTCATAACTAAATATTAAATTCACTTCTGTTGTAACCCTTAAATAGACTATGCCCATATTATTAATCACGTACCAAAATACTAATAGAAACGTTATTTTCAAAATGATATTACAGATATTTGAAAGATTTTTGTGTATTTACAAATTACATTATTTTTTGCCGTGCTCAACACAGTCAATTTTTGGGGTAGACATGACCCACCCGGCAACCCCTTGTATACGTTGAAATTGGACAAAAACGAGCATAGATTTAATAGGAAGGAAACCAGTATTCAACATTTTTGCTTTTCATATTAAGTTTATCACAGTTCTCGTTCCAAAATCTATAATCGAGAATATTAATAGTAGTAGGCCAGTAATTAAGAAACACAGACTACTAAGATGATACTGCGCATTACGGCATCAGAAAAGAATCTTAGAACAACCAATACGAACACAGTACTTTAGAGTTTGACATTTTAAATTTACTTTTTAATTTTTTAGGCGTAAGGTAAAGGAGGCCATTTATAAAGCCTATTTACGTCCACCTCACCGCTATTCACCATTAAAAACTTAAGAATTTTAAAATCTTTAAAACAAAATTTATAGTACAAAAATAAAACTACTTTTATTTTATCTATTCAATTATTAGTTTTTAATTTCTTTTGAAAATTTTTATATGCTTTATCTTGCATTTGCGGCAATTGGTTATCTTATTTAAATGTAACAACATCCAATCCTTTTAGGATTCTATTAATCACATTACACCAGTTTCATGTACATATTATTATGTTCAAATTTTCTTAAAGAATTTGTTCAAAAGGCTTCATGCTCCGATGAGTTGGTTACAGCTTGCCTTGAGGGTTTCCCTCTGTTTTTCCGGCTAAGAGCTACTCCATTACATACGTCAAATAAGTCATCAAAAATGACACAACTTCTGATGTTATTTAAGGTTGAGCTTACTGCTTTTCCATCAGCATAGTGGGCTGTAAAATTAAAATAAATAATGAATAACTAGCTATTCACAATATGTTAGTCATAGAAACCCTAAATTATTAAAATATATGCAAAATATTATTGTCTTTATGATATAATTTTATGTTTCTTTTATATTCTTATATTCTACATAATACAGCTTATATGTATTTATATAGACATATGTTTAAATAAAAATAATCTCCTTCACCATAGTTTTGTCTGGAACAGATCACTGTTTAGCATTAGGGCCAGCTAATTGCACATTTAGTACATAGTTTGTTGTCGGGACGCGAATCTGCGCGATTCGCTTGCTCGCTTAGCCTCCCAAACTGAGGCGAATCCCGCACGTCATTATTTTTGGTTTCTCAATAGGAAAACATGTCTTTTGATATTGAAGTTGAGGTTTTGTTGTTATTAGCATTAACTGAAGAAGAATCTCAAGATGTATTTTTTTATAGGATAAGGGTGACAAACGAGCACACAGTCCACCTGATGGTAAGTGGTTGCTGTGGCCCACAGACATCTACATCTATACTCAATTAAGAATCAAAATGCAGATGCTTTGTCAGCCTTGAGGACTAAGATGGAATGTCTCGTTTCCAGTAAAAAGGTCTCCGGTTCTCTACACTCACCATACGAAACACAGCAGCGTTAAGCTGCTATTTTACGCTAGTATTCTGTGAGTGCGTGGCCCTTCCCCGGTCGAGCCGACCCATTCGGCTATACCACTAATATAGCTGCAGCGTGGCTCTACCACGTACAACGATGTTATGTACGAGATGTAAGGAAGAAAAGAAGAAAATTTGTTCATGAGCTGAGTACACAACGCATAGAATTTGGAGAGTTTCACTTTGATACACGCATTACGAAGAGATAAAAAAGAATTATAAATGTTTTCGTAAGCCAGAAGAATGCTATAACCAAGTTTTATCAAGAATCGAACAAAATATATTTTTACCTATTATTTTTATAGTCTTCGTGGCTGAGGTCGTATAGAGTCTTGTTTTCTTTTACTTTTTATAAAAATAAAGGTTAAGGTAAGTATAAAACTAAAGGTTCAACGGCATTTCGAAAAATCAGGCACTATCCCGCTTTTAAACAACCTGCATACAAGTTAGCTGACGCAATCGGCGCGAGCGAATCGCGTCCCGATTCCCGCGCGAGATTCGCCTCAGTTTGAACGAAGCTTTAAAGTTAAAAAAAGTAAAATAAATAAATATTGGCTTTCTTCATCTATATCCACTGTTGGATTTAGGCATATATAGGTTTGTGAATACAAAAGATTGTCCACTGGTAGCCGCAAACCAGTAAGCGAAGCATAGGATGGCCCCCACCAAAGTGATGACCTGATAAGACATGCAGGAAAATGATGGATGCACATGGGTCAGGTCTGTGTATGATGGCATTCCTTGGCAGAGGCCTATGTTCAGCAGTGGACTTTTGAAGAGGCTGTAATGATGAAAATGTTAGAATAAGCCGATAGCGGCAATACACTCTCCACCATCAGTCTGTAAGATTTTCGGTTGTGCTATAATATAAATGGATTACCTACAGCAGTAGGTTGCTTAAGCACTATTTATTAGTAAGCAGGGCTTACTTCACGCAGGTGATATTGGAATTTGGTGAAGAGTTTGATATATTCCCTCTTATTGTAGATTAAAATATAAGTTAGAATAGAATATGTAATAATATTAAGATCAACGAACTTACAAAATTGTAATGTGTATGCCAAGGCTCCTGCAACAGTCACGCTTAGCACACAACTGTACATTTTCACCTGAAAAACAAATGTTAACATTAATTATTTTGGCTTTACTTCAAAGCTGTATTCACATAACATTTTTATTTACACTAAAAAAGGCAAAAAATTGTTAATGATAATGTATTTTCATATATTGGTAAGCTTACCTTCATTTTTTTAATATCTGAGGAATGACATGTTTATCATTTATATTTTTTTTTGCATGCTTACAGTCTTATTAAATAAACATCTAAATGTCATCCCATTTAGATTTTTCCTCATTCCATATTATAATTTTTTCAAGAAAATTATTTCTTAGACCGTTTGAGGATCAAATATGTTTTTAATCTTTTAGCCTCTTATTAAGATTGTGTCATCTAAAATGAAAACAGACATTTGGTTCATTCATTCAATTATCTTACCAGTATTTTCCTTAGCCAATATTTGTTTTTTTTTAGTATCTTCCTTTAACTTATTAACGACTGACTGGAATGTGTTCCCTGATCTAGGAGCAGGAATTAATCCGGCTTTTATTATCTCTATCACTTTCCCCAGTATATTTTTTTAATATTAGTGCTGGTTTTACAGCTCCTCTGAACTGAGCTGCTTCAATCTTGCACGATTTATATTTTTCACCCACTTGAGTTATCAGTCTTAGGAAAACACTACCAATAACAATATTACGCTTGCTTGCGCAATGCGGACCACAACAAGTATTCTTCATGATGAAGAGTACGTTAATCCTCCATCTACGAGTACACTTGTATCACAATTTTGAACGTGAGAGGATAAGCACGGAGTTAAACACTTCAACGTAACTTCACTGAAGCAAATCCAAAATGTTAATTTTCGGATTATTCAAAGAACTCTGTGACTGTAATAAAAAATAAATAAAATGAAAATTTGAAAATACTGTGAATACTCTTAGTCTGTGGTAATAAGAAATGTCAAATTCTAAAATAAGGTCAAAATTTTTATTCTAAGATTCCATGCCGTGTTAAGAAACTAAATGCATTGTCGCTCGCAAATGGAATGCCTCGTTACCAAAATAAAGGGCCTCCGGTTCTCTTTCAAAACATAAGGAATTCATACAATGCTGCATGCATAATGCAGCTGTAGTGTCACAACAACGTCAGATCTCCGGTACAGTGTTCCTACATACGAATAAGGGTACAGACGAGTAATCTAAATCATCTCTGACGGCTCAACCCGTGTCGGTCGATGTTCTGGGCTATGAAAATAGCCCAACGAGAGATCCAACCAACCTATTCTTTTAAGCGTCCTAAGATAAGACTAGTGGAAATACTACGACAGTCATCGGTTTCCGAGAGATGGCGATATAACAATCCTTATTATGCCATATTTAAATTCTTCAGCCGGGATGTAAAATAGTGCATTGTCCTAGTACTAGTACCAAGTACCAAAAACTCTGTCACCAATTCGCTTGTTAAACTTAGCGATTCGACATATCCTTCCCAGTCTTCCTACTACTGTCTAGTAGTGCAGTGCGCGTTTACGGACTGGTTAGGGGTTGCCAGGTGAGAAAGTTGAAATGTTAAGAAAGACAGGTAAGTATCAGGGTATGTTGCTGGGAGTAATAAATACAGGGTTATTTTGCAATATGAACCCAAGTTTGCAGAGAAGGCACAGAATAAGCAATATAGGCGGCAAGCTCGGTCGGCAAAAACATTGTGAATGGAATCGCACACAGAGGAGCGCGCGTAGTAGTTGTAGGTGCATTCGATTTGGGATAATTTCAAATAAAAATAGAAGCCTTATTTACTCGTATTTTCAAAAACTGCTATAACGGTATATCATTATTAATATATTTGAACTTAAATATTAAATTTGGATACTCTTTGAAAAATAACCCTGTATATGTATATATAGAGGATAGACATCTAGGATGTAAGAAATTTGAAGAATAAGTTTTTGAGGATCTATTGCTGTCGCGCTTTACCCGAACGGCCAAGCCAGGCCACCAAGAGAGACAACTACCAAGAATCGGTACCATCAGCAATTTTTCCGATGCCACAGATAAATGCCTTTTTAAAAAGCCTCGTCTCCTATATTAAACTGCAGTTCGGACTGATTATATCTATTACAAAATTGTCAAAAATCATCATTCTCTATTCCTCTGTTTCCTCTTCAAAAATAGATGAATTGAATTTTTTTTTCAAGAATAGTAGAAGAATTGTGACTGTGTCTATATGATTTTCTTTATTATTTTATGTTCGTTTATGTTTTGTTGATGTCTAGTAACGGGAGGAATATTTGCTCCATTATCCATGGCGAAAACCGAGGAATACTTTTTGTATGGACTTAACGCCGCCCAGATATCCCCTTAAATATATTTATTACCAGTCAGTGAAGCTCTTAAAAAGGCTCTGGCAAAGTTAATAAAGCAGTTCACGTGTATTAACGTAACATTACGCGTAATGGATGATGCAAATTATAATTTTTACGATTTTCAGGTCAAAAGAACACTGTGATGGCATCAGTGGCTAAATGCCATGCCTCTGAAATCGCCAATAAAGCCGCCTCAGATGCTGTGCAGATTTTTGGTGGCAACGGCTTCAACACAGAGTATCCAGTTGAGAAACTCATGAGAGATGCCAAAATCTACCAGATCTACGAGGGTACTTCTCAAATCCAGAGACTTATAATTTCCAGAGAGATTTTGACCGCTGCAAAGCAAACCAATGCCTAAGGAAAATTAATTTAAAAGCCTATCATACCAAAACGCGCAAAACAATTCCTATAATATTGGTTTATAACAAAATTGCGTAAACATAGATATGTTTGCGCAATTGATGCGATATGAAATAAGATTCGAACTCACATTGGCGTTTATGTGAAGCTATCATAGAATTAAGAAAAAAATTCGTTATTATTATATATTTGTAAGTGAAAATGTACGTTTTATTACTTTTTATATATACTTATTAACGTTTTATTTTTGCTATATATTTGCTATATATACATCTGTAAGTGAAAATGCACTTTTTAGCATTTGAAATGATGTAATATGTGTGAACCATACTGTAATAAAATTCATTTTGGAGACATTTTATATTACTTTTTTGTCTTGTTGTACTAATTGTCACTGGAGTGACACTTATTTTGATGTATTTTAAATATATATTTACAAATTTGTATATTTGCTAAAATAATAAACATATATATTTTAAATGTTTTATTTTCTTTTTTTGTCGTGGCAAGGCATTAGAGTTTTAACATAATCGATTTTAAGCATGTAGATACAAAAGTAATTTCTTTCCGTTTTTATGGTATAAACATACCATTACATTTATTAAATTATATTATGCTACAAGGCCAGCGAAACCAGATAAAGAATGTAAACAAACTTTCTGAACCGATCAAAGCCTCGTCGCCAAGCTCGAAGAATTTTGTACAGTGATACGTCATTGCTTGTCTCTGCCACTAGCGCATAAATGTATCACCGTTGTATCACCGTCCCGCTGGCACGTATAATGTGACCGTCTTCATCAAATATTGCAAACCTTTTAACAATATCCATAAGGCTTGTTTTTGTTCACGTCATCTTTGGCACTTGTCTTGATATTGAATTTCATTTCTAAACTAGTTTTTCTTTAAACGACATTCCGTATTGGGATGCGCTGTTAATTACTCAGTTTTCAGTTAAACAATTAAATAGTTTTTGAGGTTAAGTTTGTCGTGTGTATGCTTCATCGCGTCGAAAAAGAAAAATCTAAATTATATAATTGGATATAATCATATATTTATTATTTTACCTTAAATGTAACTTATGTGAGAGAGATCCACTCTTACTAACACACAATAATAGCCTGCTTAAATTTTGTGGAAATATATGTAGAAAAAGACTTAGTAGACAGTGGACTAAATAAATGTGAACAAATAAGATTACAACATAGCTGTACAATGTACATATGCTACAGACGTGATAGTAAATAAACAAAATTTAAAGTTGTTTATGGCATTAGCCCGCGATTTTATACGTGCAAGCATGTATCATTTACGCATCCTACTAGTAAATAGAAATGAAACTTAGTATATTAGGTGTCATCATCTTCATCATCATCATTACAGCCCACACTAGTCCACAAGTCTATTGCTGAACATAAGCCTTTCCAAGGAATGCCGCAAAGTGCGGCACTGAGTCACCTCCATCCATAGAGTTCCTGCATCTCTTACCAAGTCGTCACGTCGCGTCATCTATCACGGAGTCGCCCTGCACTTTGCTTACTGGTACGTGGCTGCCACTCGAGAATCTTTCTTCCCAATTGATTGTCGGTTCTTGGAGCTATAGGCCGCCTCATTCTCGAAGCTACTTCAGCTTACTGATCCGTTGGGCTATGTCGGTTACTCCGGTTCTATTGCAGACATCCTCATTACTCTTTCACGCAGAGAAATTCCTAGCATAACCCTCTCCAAAGCTCACTGAGCGACCTCGTTTTTCCTTGTACGGCCAGCAGTGTAGAACCACGTTTCCGAACCATATGTCATCACGGTCAACACGCGCTGGTTTTACTTTCTCTCCTCTAGTTTTTTTAGTTTTGAGGTACCTACACGTGACGAGAACATGTTTTGCTATATCCTAAACTGTCTCATCCTAGTTGGATCCGTTGATTGACCTCTCGGGCGAAGTTCGACTTACCTATTCGAACAATTTGTCCTAGGTAAATATATACTCGTAAACAATTTCAATAGTAGTGCTCCCAACAACTACCGGCATACGTATGACATAAGCTTTACATGAGATTTGATCTATCTGTTGTGACACTATTGAGGTGATTAAGCTTAGTGCCAAGATCTATGAATAACCCCCCACCGGCCTGTTCTGTCTGTGCCTGCCCAGCCTACGAATTTATTTACTTAATTTTTATATTTTACTAGCTTTTCACGCTGTGGTTTCACTCACATTAAATCAAGTGGAATAGTCGACCATCGCCCATGAACAACTGCAACACCAGGAGAATTGCAGGTGCGTTGAAGGTCTCTAAGTCGTTTCGCTCCGGAAAATCGCTGGTGGTAAAAGATTTCACAAAGAGGTCGTATGAGGAAGAAAACTCCTAGTAAAACGCAAATTGGTGGACCGCCAAACATCTACAGATGGTGTGGATGGTATTGTGAATTTTGTCGCGATGTGCGTTCGTGAAATTTGGCGGCTGGAATTAATCCGAACAATTCCTCAGAGCACTCCCCGTGGTAAAAAAGTCCCCGTTAGAAAATTCAAAGGGATGCAACATCCCTTCGCAGCGCCAGTGAATCGAGCCGATCAGAAAGACCTCGATCGTCGACAAATTGAGCTACTCTTCGCTGGATGCGGTCAGCTGGCACTGGGGTGCCCCGGTCCAGAGATGAGAACAGTACTCTATGTGAGGGCGAACTTGCGCCTTGTAAAGTAGCAGACAGTGTGCCGGCATAAAGTACTATCCCACTCTGCTGCCCACGCCAAGCTTCTTAGAGGCCAATTTCGCCTTCCCTTCCAAGTGACCGCGGAACTGTACGTCATTCGATATGTCAATGCCGAGGATTCCGATGCTGGCTGAGGCAGCATGGGAAGTGCCCTGAAATTGAGGAGATACGACTAAGGTCTTTTTTCAGCGGTAAACGCGCAAACCTATGTCTTCTAAAGTTTAAACTGGACTAGAGTCGTCCCTAATCCGAGATTTCGATTATTAAAGACTCGACTTCAGACACAAGGTTGTTGTTCCGATACTCGATGACGTGTTACTGAGAAATATTAGCACGGCCGGTGTTAGAAGCATCACCAGCGCTACAATCAGTAACTGCAACATTGATATACAGAAGAAATAGCGTTAGTGATAGCACGCAGCACTTGTGAAACATTAGCATTAATAGGCTCGTAGTCGGAGTATGCACCGTCTACACCGTCTATTAAGACCTTGATGCTCCAATCTGGAAGAAAACTGATGATACAATTGCACAATTTCTCGGGAAGCCCATAGCAAGGAAGCTTCGAAAGAAGTGCTTCGTGTCAAGGCCCATCGAAGGCCTTTGCTATGCCCAAAGTAACAACTAAGGCCACCCTCTTCGACTCTACGGCTTCCGCTCATCTATGAGTCAGGTAAATTAGAAGTTTAGAACTAGAGACAACTGATTATAGTGACCACTGGTCACTTATCAGCTGGTGGTCCTCAGGTACCTTATGAGCTGGTAGTTTATAATGGGTTCCATTATTTTGGAGAACAAGGAGGCGATGGTAATAAGCCTGTAGTTGGGGCGGGTCTAAGCGGTCTCCTTTTTAGGGATCGGGTGTATTAAAGCTGTCTTCTATAACTTCTGGATTACGCCTAGGTAATAGGAGTACCGGAAAAGACGCGTTAGAACCGGTGCTAACTCCGGAGCACCCGTCTTCAGAACAATAGGAGGGACTCCATCAGGCCCACACCACAGAGCTGTGTATACTGATCGAGAGTCTAGTTTGACACAAAAAGAGAACCTAAAAGATCGGCTTTCTCCTTTGCGGCATAGGCCAGTGAGTCGTTCTCCCTGTGCAGAGTTTGAACAGATGGCTGACGGAAGTTCTCTTGGACAGTCTTGGCAAAAAATCTTAATAAAATTAGAGGTAGAGAAGAGAGCTTAAGCAAAATCATTGAATCACGCCCAGTCAGTCAACGAAGGCGAAAGGTACCAAATAATTCAGTCTTATTTTTCAATCAATTTATTTCTTTTGTACCAAAAATAAAGATGACTGACAGAAGTTCCCTTGGACAAGCTTGGCAAAACATCTTTATACAATTAGAGGTAGAGAAGAGAGCTTGAGCAGTTTAAAATCTGAATTATTTCCAGTCACTCAACGAACGACAAAAAGTACCAAATAATTCAAAGTGTTATTTTTACAATCTATTTATTTATATTTTCTACCAAAAATAAAGAAAGAGCAACAAGTAAAATACTTGCGGCGCTTTTTCTATTATTTATTGGGAATATTATACCAAATTTTATTCAGTATATAAGTGGTGCTTGCAAAGGCAAACTCAGCGCCACTTCGAACCTTGCGCCATAGACTCTCCAGCCTAGTTAGTCTGTGGGTAAATCAGGCCCTGGCTATTCTGCCATAATGATTTTATCGTCGACGAATCGAAGATGAGAGATGTACTCGCCATTGATGTTGATTGTTGATACAGTATCCTTTTCAGTCCAGTACTTGTACTTCCAATGCACCGGTGGAAAGTAACTGTGAATATAACGTCACCCTGTCTTACACCACTTTGCATTTGTATGGTTTTCGTACTCTTGTTCTGTACTCGGATAGCCATCGTAGCTTTACTGTACTAACACTTCGTTATACCGACTGTCAACTTTTGGTTCTTTTGACTAAATTGTAGCACTGGTTGTCAAAATTGGTGGTCACTCAACAGGTGAGCTTCAATCTGCCTTTCACTTTTTTAATAATAAAATAGATCCTGTTACAAGAATTGTAAGAAAAAATAACACAATGCCTGCAATTACTAATGGCTTTACCTTTTTAATAGAAGTCGTGTCGTGCTTTTAGTAGTAGCTTGATTACTACACACTGGAACTTAAAGACATTTATTTACAGGATGTTTACAGGCACTCGGGCCATACTTCCTAGTGGGTTTAGAAAAGGCACGCTTGCATGCGAATTGGTGGACTATGGGGGATAGAGTAACTTAAAGTGTACTGATCTCCGCAGCGGAGGTGGACTCATGAGGGATTCGACTTTAAATACGATTCGCCACTCTCTGTAGCCTTAGAATCTGAATTTTAATCAGTGGAGCCATAGATCATTGTGCTGCTGAAATTGTTGTTTTATAATTAGAAACTTGGCTCAGCAATCCGCAGTAAAGGCGAACAGCGTAAGAATAGCATATGTATATAGTATATGAAAATAATGTTTTAAAGGCCAAGAAAGTCCACGGCTACGCCGCATGTTATACCTATTTCATTTTTTGTTATGTATTCTCGCGTTTATGTGCTTTTTTGAATTTAGGATTTAGGATAATAATGAAAGTTGTAAAATGTGTAGGTAATGTGTTGTAATGCTAAAATGCATAGTATTCTGTGAACCATGTGAACTTCCCGTATTTATAACTAAGTATACTCTTTTACTATAAATACACTTTGCAGTGAAAGCTTACTATTTTTAATTACATAACATAGGTCTCTAGATATCTAGTGGTCTCCAGTAATTATCTTTAGAGAGTAGTATAATAATATTCCTTGCTAGCACGATAGAAAATTTTAAATAGAAAAAATAGATAAATAATTTAAAATACAGCCACGCAAAACGTTTTTTATAATTACGCCATCTGTGGAAAACTGCCATCAATTTGTATACTTATTCACATCTTAATATATTCGTATAATGCCACTAGATGGCAACAGTAGCCACCGGATGTAACATATAGAACAATTAAATTAAAAAGATTATGTACATTTTTAAAGAAGTAATATAAAAATATACTCATAACTCATAATTAAATTTATTTTATTTTATTTATTGCTATAATATTATAATTGGTACCATAAATCTAATAATAAGAATCAGATATACTTTGCAATCATGCTCATACAGATTGACCTACATTTTGTAGCCCTTGTGAAAGGATTGTGCAATAGAAACGGTCATTTATTACACAACACGATGTATTCATGAGCAAATGTAGTAATTTTGCATCATTTACATGAATTTTTAAAGCTCACTTGATTATTGTGGAATAAACGTTATAAGTACTTTTGTAAAATTTTCTTTCTTATTTAAATAAGTATCTTACCCATAGAACTTAAAAATATATTATTTTACTGTAATTATACCCGTATAAATATTTTTATTGAAAAATAGGCCATGACATACTTTTTTCCATTTGGGTTAATTTCTCACTGCCCTTTACCGACTTATTTCAATGTCAGTCATGAGTACAGTAGCTCAACTGATCCTGAGTTATGTCGGAATATCAAAGTGTAAGTGAAGTGGCCTAGAGACCTACATTTTGTGTTTTTTAAGGTATTATCCGTTTCTGTGGCGGAACTTTAAAGCATAGTATTTTCCTGAGCAACGTAGATGATAAATTATAAATTATTTGAACGAAAAAATCTAACAATTCCACCCGACCATCCGTGAATAATGCACGAAGACTCTCCTAGAATGAGTGTTACGCAGAGTCTGGCCGCCTCTACCAGCCAGGCGAAAAGCGAAATCGTAATGGAAGCCCCAGAATATGAGATAAGTTGCGTCGAATCAAAACCAACAGAAAATGTTGAGATTGAATTGAAAATCGCATATGTAAATCCCTCCAGCGGTACGTATTCTTCTTGTTCATGAGCTTTTATTACTACTATAAATATTGTAATATATTTGTTAATTTGTATTTATATTATATATATTTAAGAGTTTGAGCTGCTTTACATGATGTTGAATAAGTCAACTATTTACAAGACAATATGTTTGTAATGTCTTCTTCAAAAATGTATACTTTAATAATTCGTATAAGACTCTACTAAGAGTCAGTATTAATTAGAATTTAGGGGACATGAGGCTTGAGGAATATATTTAAAGGTATATTAAAAGAAGCAAGAGGTTGTATAATAATTACATTTAGATTGTTATGTATTATGGAGGCAACAGGCTAGGCTACCTGCTCGTACGCTCGATTGCACGGTGTGGCAACGCCGCATTGGCTTTTCGCGCTATCCTGCGACGGAATGAGTTGTGTGAAACACAGTTTTTTTTTTTTTCAAGTTTTTCGACGAATAGTCATTGCAGCGATGCGCGGTTCGAGATCGATAGTTTAATTATTTACGATGAGACAACTACCATGAGCGCCATTTGCACCGTAATCAATGGTCAAGCTCGTTTTATATTCCGAGGGTGTGCGGCGACGTTGCTTTTTGATTTCGTTCGGTGTCAGTAGGGCACGTTTGCTCGGCTGCGGCCGCACTGCAGTGAAGGCTTTAAGCGTTTGTTATACCGTATTAAGTAATCGCCCTGGACGTGACTTGGGAAAAAATCTAAATAAAAATTAACTATTTACCACTTAAATACCTACTCTAGATTTTAGAAATTATTACGACATTGTAGTTTTATACGAATTTTATAACCGATTACAATGATACTGTATTGAGCTTATGTTTCGTATAGGTCTATATAATAATAATGATTCTTTAAGAATCCGACTAGATGGCGCTCTATGTAGAGTACGTATCTGGTCATCTTGTACTATATCCGGCTGTATCGACCAATTACTAAATTGTATATAAAATGAATAGATACTGGTAGTATGGTAGGTGACGTACACTTGGTGCGGGTATAATAAGTAGGTATCTGTTAATGCGAAATTCAGTCTTTTGAGGATGAGTGTTGAAACACAGACACTTGTATGCTTAGGCGACATAACGTCGAAACAGGTTTGAATTATAAAATCAAATTACTTCAAACTATCATAATTTGACCCATGATCGTTTTTAGGTATATGTACCTATATAATATACAAACTACATATGTTATGACAACATTTCCCATCTTCCATAATTGGATTTCATATACATCACCATATATAGATTCTACTGCAGGTACCTCAAATGGCATACGACAATAATTTAAATGTATACGATGTGTCAACTTCAACAATACTATACATCTGATAATTTACTCAAATAAAATTGCTGTCCTTCGATAAAAATTACACGAATAGCAAACAAAATAAGTAAACGAAAAGCCAAAAAATAGTATGTTTTTAATTATAATAATGTATACTTTATATAAACGTCGAGTTAAAAGCGTAATGGTACTACTGTCCTGTAAGAATAAGGTACTCCAATGCCAATAAATCTCGAAATATTTATATTTCTAGACAAACTTTTTTCTTTAGTTATGTCCGAAGTTTGAAGTGAACAAAGTTTCGTTAAGCCGGCTACTCACTTGCCTGCCGCAGGGGCAATCTAGGGTGTAGGAGTGGGAATGACCCTTAATTGCCTCCTTAAGGCGGCTACTCACTTTCCTGCCGCAGGGGCAATCTAGGGTGCACAGCGATCGGGGCAATATCGGAACTGTCTCTACACACATGCCTGCCATTCAGTACGAGAGTGTACGTCTCGCTGGACACACGTGTTGATAATGGCGCCAGTTTTATCGAAATATCAATGAATCAGTATATATAGCCTTGGTTCTTTTTTATTATAGAACTAGCTGGTACCCGGAGCGTTACTGCCACAGAAGAAATAATTGTGGAAATATCGTTTTAATTTGGAAAAAAATATATTGTTTAATTAGGTATGATGGTAATACATTCATTGAAGTTGATTAATAAATTACTTTCAAATAAATTTGTTCGTACGACACGCGCGCCACCTACTGTAAATTAATTGTACTATGCCTATAACCTTCGCGTAAATACAAGTAATAAGTTGACAAAATTTTACCGCAATCTGATTGACGGTATGGCAAACGCATAAAATACGAACAAACAAAAACTAATTTTTATATATTAGATAAGGGTGACAAATGAGCACAGTCCACCTGATAGTAAGTGGATACTGTGGTTCATAGATACCCATATTTATCGATAAAACAACTAATTACCACGTTTAAAAACGTTACAACGTCCAAATAACGTTCTTTCTGCGGTGCTATCGCAAAAAAAAAGACAAAAAGGAGATACTGGGTGAAGAAGCCGCTCTTTACGTAGGTCACTCGACAAGTTTTATACAAAATGTATTCTAGATACTATTAATATTTATTTTACATCTTTTCAAAATATTCTCCATCATGCTCTATACAAAGTTCCATTCGCCTAAACCAACTCTGAAAACACTTTTCACTTCTGACAGGTCGGAAATCGCTTCTTCGTAGGCAGCCACGGCTTCTTCGGCGCTTGAAAAAAACTTGCCTTTTATTTTTTCCTTGACTCTTTTGGAACAAAAATAAATCACAAGGAGCTAAGTCAGGGCTGTAGGGTGGGTGACTTAGAGTTTCAACACCAGATTCCTCAATAAATGCTTTTGTTCTAAGGGAGGTATGGGAAGAGGCGTTATCGTGATGCAGCAAGATTCCCCGAAGACCGGTCTTTGGTCTTCTCTCCCGCACGGCTTGAAAAGCTTTGGGTAATGCAACAGTAGTATACCATTCAGAGTTGACTAACCTACAATTTTCCAGCATTGACGTCGACAAATGTCCGCTCCGCAAAAAAAACCAGCCACCATTTTTTTGCCAACGTTGCGAGGTCTTTGCAGTTTTGTCGGTAACTGTCCTTCTGAGTAGACCCATACCGATGATTGCCTTTTATTTTCCGGATCATATTGATAGATCCATGTCTCGTCACCAGTAACGATTTCTGAAACACGCCTAGATGCCCCGTTTTCAAAACGTAGACGCATTTCATGGCACCAATCCACACGAGTCTGTTTTTCGCTTTCGGAGAGCAAATGAGGGATCCATCGACAACAGAGCTTCCTCACTCCAAGATGTTGATGTAGGATGGTATGAATGCTCCCCGAACTAATGCCTACAATCTTTTCGATGTCCATATATGTGATTCGTGGGTCTTCTCGCACCAACATTTCAGTAGTCCATACATTTTCTGCCGTTACTGCTGTTTGCGGGGCCCCGGTTCTTTGGTCATCTGTAAGATTAACTTTACCCCTTTTGAATTCAGTAAACCACCTAAAAATTGTTGCGCGTGATGGAGCTGAGTCCCCTAATGCTGATTGTAACCGTTGTAAACTTAATTGTTCGGTTAAACCAAATTTAAAATCATAATATATAATAGCGCGCAAATGTTCACGGTTAAGATCCATCGTTTTAAATGAAAAGCGCGGGAAGCGTTGCAGGAAAATTAATAGAACTTTATTTTTTTTTAAATATTGATCAATTGGCTTATGGAGTTCTATTTTTAAATAAATTTGCTTTTAGAAACATATAACACGGGTGCGTTCCAATTTTAAATTTCGAGCCTCTCAAAACTTATTGAGTGACCTACGTATACACTTCTATCACCAGTGTCCAAATTTTACATTCTTTATTAGTATACATTGTGACTTGTATACAAAGTCGCTAAAGAACTGATTAAAATTGCCCAAATTGCGCTACACACGTCGCAGCGGCAGCTACGATCTAGGGAGCAAGGAAGGTCTTGCGCCCCTGCCCCCCTGCCGCCCTGCCGCAGGGCCGACTTAGAAAATTGCCCCTGCTTGCATACACACATCACAATTAAGGAGGCAATTAAGGGTCATCCCCACTCCTACACCCTAGATTGCCCCTGCGGCAGGCAAGAGAGTAGCCGCCTTAACGATGATATCCGCCTTAGAACCAAAATTACAAACATAGCTCAACAGATAATTAAGCTAAAGTAGCACAAACTTCTTATATGTTCAATAACTTAGATTTTTTAAAATTTAACGCACGACATAGCGTAACGCAATTAGGGTGGATGCCTCTATTACCAGCCTTTAAGTGACAATTTAAACTTTAAAAATTCTTGCTATTTTAATAAGAGCGTAATCTAAGATTGTAATGAACATTCCTTTACTATTTACTTTATATTCATATTATTTAATCGAACAAGTGGGGGATTAAAGTTCTAACGCAGCGTCTAACGAAGTCCGCAAGTCACCATTCGAGAGTGAGAACCACACCTCCCACTAAAACCTTGGCATCCAGACCCGGATTTTGTTAGCTACGGAATATTCGTTGTAAATTGTAACGCTTAACATTACACTTGTACACAACACAAGGGGGCCAACATTTTGATTCGTAACACGTTAAAATTGAACAATTGTTCTTTGGCCAATCGTAAAACGTTAAAACTTTAAAAATTAAGTGAAACATGTTGCAGAGTCGATAATGTCATCAAATTACGTTAGTGTTCATGAGTTCCAGTTGTACCCTCATTTCATTATTTTTTAACCACTATCTCTGACAGTAAATACTTTTGTATTACTTAATATAAACTGAGTTAAATGTTCACTTAACACTTCATATATCTAACACCTATTTTGATCATATAACATTGATATAAATTTCGTGTTAAAATTTTTAAAAACAGAAAACGGTATGGCCTATGCACAGAAAGTTTTCCATATAAAAGCTTTTTTAGACATTATGTCCACATGTTTATATGAGGGCATCCACGATTTTTTCTACCACCAGGGTGGCACCACTTTGCAATGAGGTGAAATAATTGACAGATTTCATAGCGGGGAAGATAATTTCTCAGAAAAATGTTAAGATTAATGTTTCTTTCTGTATTATTATATTTTATATTAATTAGATTAGAAATTAATAAACCAAACTATGGGATATAAATAAAAGTAGAAAAATTAAAAAAAAATTAAAAAGTGCAAATAATTGAAGAATAAACCACTGAGGCATTGTTTTGTGCTTAATACTCTAGAAACAATTATTTAAAATGAATTTCTCAATTTACTGACATTGTGTAACGAAAAACTACCTCAGTCACAACTAGCGACATCTGGTAAGTGTAAGATTATTCGCCCTCATTGTAGTGTAATTTGATGGCTTTGTGGCGTAGTGGCTTAGCATTAAGTTGCGACACTAAGAGCGGCGGGTTCGAATCCCGCACGGAACAAGTATTTGTATGGCCTAAAATAATTTGGATGTTTGTCCTTGTGCAATTTATGTATGTTAACTGCTTCCATGATACCGAAGAAAATTCTAGTATATAACGGTTTTGTTTTAAGGAAAGTTATAAAATCTTATGCAGCCATAGTTTGTACCACCATTTTTGTTCCTATTTCGTGTGCATTGTTACTTATATCTTTAATTATATAGTACTTTTAACTTTTTTCTACACTAATTATATCTTCATCACGAAGAACGATCCGTTCATTTGCTGGGATATAAATATAATCATAATTGTGTATAATATAACGTTTATTTATTATTTATTCAACTCAGTTTTTGAATTTACGCAAAAATATTTTATCTATATATATTTACCTATGAAATTGTCCTGTTGTAAAGGAAAAATGTAATAATTTAATATGTGTATTAAATTATTACATTTTTCAATGATTTTTTTTTATATTGTACATATGGAATTTTTTTTATATTGTACATATGTTTTAATGATTTTTTTTTATATTGTACATATGGATATAGTTCCGTTCTAGCCCTTTCGAACCCGATAATTTTATTTTAATATTGATATAATTTTTTTGTTAAAATGAGTTTATGAGGGTGACACGAAGTACTAAAAAATATTAAAAAAATAATATTATTATTATGTATTTAAAATATATATATAACACGATTGTGCGACTTGGGTTTATCTTTCACTAACGCACGATTTTGTTGCAGGAAATTTGTTCAAGGTTTAATAAAATAAAATAAACATTAAAAGTAAACTACGCAATTAAACTTTTATTTTTTTAAATAATAATGAGATCACAATATTAGAAGTATACATTAATAATATCTTTAGCATGCAAAATCAACAATATCAGTAATTATCAGTCTCTTCGTTACATTTTTTGTTTATAATCGAACTATATGTAAAGTTTGTCATTATTTAGTGTGATATAAATAAAAACAGTCATTGCTTCGGCTTAAACATAAATAAATGTTGCATTTTCTGCATCAGATTTTTGTTTGTGAGGAACAAGACTCTAAGCGACAACAACGAGGAGACGTAATGTCATCTACGATTGGTAGGTGGTCATATCCATCGTACCTCATACCCTCCGATGGCTTTGTTCCTGGTCGGTATCTGCGAATACCTGAAGCTTGTTCAACCGAGGGGGAGGGTGGAGGAGTTGCCTCACGTCTATCTCTGTCCGGTACAGATAGCAATGACTCTCAAATTTCAAACCTAAAAGCTATGAGATCCATTATCTTGTTATTTTGCACACCTTTTGGCAAAGAATGACATTTGTACAATCTCCAGGAATTTACTACAACTAGATCTAGAAAATGAAGAATCCCTTTTAAGGTCCATTTTCTGGTGTTCATAAAGGTTCTGTAATATTCCATCGACTGGTCCA
Source organism: Parnassius orleans (assembly GCA_029286625.1). Taxonomy (NCBI): domain Eukaryota; kingdom Metazoa; phylum Arthropoda; class Insecta; order Lepidoptera; family Papilionidae; genus Parnassius; species Parnassius orleans. The sequence continues at coordinate 4,816,008 of JAGSMP010000022.1, read as the reverse complement.
AAACATCGACACCGCCCATTTATTTATTGTAATTTGTAACAACTCTTGGAGCGTCTACGTCAATGTATGCCTGCCTATTTTTATCGTAACGTTTGACGAGATCGATACAGTCATCGCCCGTGCAGTTGGATACCATGACGACACATTTACTGTCTTTCCACTTGACTAATGCAATGCTGTTATCAAGAACCCGTTGGTCAACTTCCCCTCGCTTAATTTTCCTGTCCTCTTTAAAATTTATCTGAACACGATCGGGTATACGGTTAAGCAATATCGTTCCCGTACCATGGAGGTTTTGTTTCGATAATGTTTCCAGCAGCCCGGCTAGTATGGGCGGGGGACAAAAATTTTATCCCCCGATTATATCCACTGACAAGAGATAAAATTATCTTGTTATGTCAAACGGGGAGAAGTATATCCCCGTTTGACATAACGAGTAGACATATATCCCCCGTCCGTAGCATGGAGCTAAATGAAAGATAAAAAATTATGCTTTTTCGACATTTGAAAGGGATGATTTTATCCTAGTTCATTGGACGTGGGTTGAAGTTTATATTCATACAAAAAATGTATCTAAGTCCTAGTCTATCTCCCATTTTATCTACTGTGGATATTTTATCTACCGGTGTGCCCATGCTCTAAGGGTGGATAAAACTAAGCGAGGGGATAAATATTTTCTCCTTTCCCCGGGGATAAAATTGTCTTCTGGCCATGCTAGCCGGGCAGGGGTATCGTTGAAAAATATCGATCGACATATAGGCAACTTGTTGGCGGCACCGCTTGTGCTAAACGTAAAATGATAGTAGCTCCAAGTCCTAAAGATCTGTCTGAGAAATTTTTTTTAAATTTTCTCAGATAGATCTTTAGGGGATAATTTGGGGAATTCCCCACATGTTAGCAACGCTGGTATGTGTAAATTCCACAGCGCGAGGCGACACGAGTCGGCCGGGCGGCGCGGCGGCAGCGCGTGTGTGAAAGGGAAGGGTAGATTGAGTAGTATACCTAATGCATTGTTTCGTACCGAGCTAGATAAGAGTTCGGCGTCCGCGCGGTTATTGACCTTAGTCAGCTGATTTAAATTACACTGCTGATTTTATGTTTAAGTATTTTCATGATTATTTTTATGAAATTATCGTTTCATTTAGCTGTACTAACATGATGGAGCGTGAATAAAGTTAATAAAACGTTGTGAAAAGATGATTTTTTTTCCTCGGGATCGAATTTTTTTGTGATCCATCATCAAAGGTATCCTTAGTACCATCGTCTGTCTTCGTTTTCGGGAGCGTTTCACAAACACCCGGTATGTCTCCTAAAAGCAAAAAAAAAGTCCAAGCACTCGCCACAACAAAGTATGCAGACGCCAAGCGTTAGATATACTCAATCAAGCTAGTGGGTGAAAATAGCCCACCACCATTTTTTTCCACGAATACTCACGCGACACAATGAAATAGATCCTCCATCTCATCTACACCGCCCATCCCTTTATTGTAGTTTAGAATAAACGTGGAATATTTACGTCTACCTTTTGTCTACTCTGTGAACATCGGCGTTTTACTTTGTCAATAGGTTCAACTGTATCAAAATTTGTACCTATGGTACATATTATGCTATTGTCTTTCCACCTAACAAGCAGCAGTTCATTATTTGTATCAAACCTATAGTCAAATTCTGCTCTAGCGGACTTTTCATGATATTTTCAGGGCCTAAAGGGCATTTTTTGTCCGATTATCACTTATTGTCCAGAAGCTTTATACCCAGACTTCTTCAAGACTCAACAAATCATAACTTGTAAAAAAGTTGTCGAAATATACTGTGTGCTCTTCTCCTATTGTCGACATTTTAGTCAGTAGCGACTTCACAACTCTGGTACCAAGAATGCCTTTGCACTTTCAGTTGTTTTTCCACAGTATAAATTGAAAGTGTAGTAATATCCATCAGAACTGGCAGCCACCCAATTTTTATAACCAAATCTGATAGTCTTACCTCTTATAAACTGTTTTGATGAGTGGTGGCCATAATATTTTATCATAGACTCGGCGATCGATATACACATCACACAGTGGCCTCACTTTGATCATTTTATGTTGAGAAGCAATAGCTAAACTATTGTCTACCGAATGGAGATTTCTTTTTACATCCAGAAATCGCGAGATAGAATTTGTCACAAGTGGTATTCCAAGGTCTTCGTCATAGCTCCAATGCTGCCGTTCTCTAGGTAGTTTACGATAACCAGATAGGATTAGCACTCCTAAAAATCAGCGGAAATCATCATCATTATCATCATTACAGCCCTTCACAAGTCCACTGCTGAACATAGGCCTCCCCCACGGAATGCCACAAATAACGGTCCCAAGCCACCTGCATCCATTGACTTCCTGCATGTCTTACCAGGTCGTTACTCGATCTAGTGGGGGGACGCCCTACACTTCGCCTGCCGGTACAGGCTGCTACCGAGAACCTTTCTTCCCCATCGGTTGTCGGTTCTTCGAGCTATATGGCCGGCCCATTGCCACTTCAGCTTATTAATCCTTTGGCTATGTCGGTTACTCTGGTTCTACTGCGGATATCCTCATTTCTAAGTTTCCAGCAGCCCGGCTAGCATGGGCGGGGACAAAATTTTATCCCCGATTATATCCACTGACAAGAGATAAAATTATCTTGTTATGTCAAACGGGGAGAAGTATATCCCCGTTTGACATAACGAGTAGACATATTTCCCCCGTCCGTAGCATGGAGCTAAATGAAAGATAAAAAATTATGCTTTTTCGACATTTGAAAGGGATGATTTTATCCTAGTTCATTGGACGTGGGTTGAAGTTTATATTCATACAAAAAAATCTATCTAAGTCTAAGTCTATCTCCCATTTTATCTACTGTGGATATTTTATCTACCGGTGTGCCCATGCTCTAAGGGTGGATAAAACTAAGCGAGGGGATAAATATTTTCTCCTTTCCCCGGGGATAAAATTCTCTTCTGGCCATGCTAGCCCGGCAGGGGTATCGTTGAAAAATATCGATCGAAATATAGGCAACTTGTTGGCGGCACCGCTTGTGCTAAACGTAAAATGATAGTAGGTCCAAGTCCTAAAGATCTGTCTGAGAAAGCGGGATTACGTGCGTAATATATCTCAAAATCAAGCATTAATCCATCACTTGTAGTAACAACAAAATTTTTGAGGCCGACAGGTCGTGGTTTGTTTTTTACTAATTAACGAAGCTCACATTTACCAGTAAATGGTATTATTTGCTAGTCGACTGAAAATCATCCTGGACACCGTTCAATTTTGTTACATGCATTTTTTATAATGTCAATTACAGGTTGTACTTTCCAAAGTGGATTCCTTGGACCAGCCAGTAGAGTATCAGATGGAACAACATGTAAAGCGTTTCTTAAAGCTGTAAACCTGTCCCTAGGCATAGCTGTGGCTATCATTTCCACTTGTATATGTTTACGCCAGTACATTGCAATTCTTGGATATGACAGCATGCCCATTATTAGATGCATGCCGACCAGTTTCTTTATTTCTTGGCTACTGGTATTAAGAACCCGTCCAGTGTGGCGCATGTAATACATGTTGGTGCAAGGAGCAGCATTTTCAAAAAATGATTCGTCAAAATAATCACGAAAATACTCATTTGAAGAACGGATTTTTGCAGGTTCTGGATGCCCAGAATAATCATGGGGTTTATCAATATAATAATCATTTTTCCAAATTCGCCTACGTACGTACGTACGTACGTAAAGCTAAAGTTCGTTGTCTACCTGTTCGCGTGGATGTGGATGGTTCTTGTGGTGGAGACGTAACATTTTGGTCTTCAAACTATTGAGCTGGTAATGATGGCTGTTCTGGACTGTTTTCATCACATTCAAAGTCCGAAATATCTAGGTCGGAATTATTTCCCTCCTGCAGTAGATCCAATATTTTGTTATCGTCCAAAAGAGCTCCTAAAAATATGAAATAAAACGGTTATTTACCCATAAGCAAAAACATACGTTACTATAATTAAAACCCACATAGCACAATTGTGCTACCTAAAATTTTCGAAGAAAAATAACACCTTAAATAATATTTACCAACGTGTAAATTATGTTTAAACATTAGATCAGAAACTCATTTAACTAAAATAAATTCATAATAAACGAAAAAACAAAATATAATATTAATGTACTAACGAAAACAAGTCGCAGGATCGCGAAACGCAGCCATCGCGTCGAAGGCCAAACAGGAGACTAAACTTCAAAAATTGTAACGGCTAATGTATAAAACGGTCGTTTATTAGGCGCACGATTCATGTAGTCTGGTTTTGGCGCAGTGAAATAGACGTTTAAGTATTTTAATATTTTTTTAAAAGTAAGACGCACAATCATTTCGGTCAGGTTCGAAAGGGACACCTCCGATTTGGACCAATTTTTTTTTACATGTTTACCAACATAAATTATGAAAAACCCCAAAGGGATTTTTGGCGCAAATGCCCCTGAAATTTTTTACGAGGGTTTGAAGTTTTAGATTTTTAAGGCAGTTTTTCATGATAAATCGACTAAAAATGACAAATTTTTTAAGCTAGACCAGTTCTCATGGATTTTTTTTTGCATAATCAACTTAATTATAAATGAAAATAACTAAAAAAAATATTAGAACAATTAAGTTCAATTTTTTTCAACGTAAATTTATGCATTTTAGTAATTTTAAGGCAGTTTTTCATGATAAATCGACTAAAAATGACAAAATTTTTAAGCTAGACCAGTTCTCATAGATTTTTAAATGACGTCCACCGAACACGTGGATGCGGCGCTCCGTTCGACGGTTCACGACAAAGTGACGTCCCCCACCGCCGAACAAAGTCTATTTCTGGATGGTTTATAAAAAAATAACCACGAAGGGGATTGGAGGGGTCTGTTCGCTCGCTTCGCTCGCTCACTGGACCAAGCCATCCCCTTCTAACCTAACCAAAAAAAAAAACGGTTCAAAAAATCATGACAACTGTAAACCCCCATAAAAAAGTTATGGTGTATTTACGCCAAAAATCTTTTAGGGATTTTTTATGTTGCACCAAGACTAACAAATACCCGATGTTCCATCCCAATTGGGGGTGTCCCTAGAACGGAACTCTACCCAAACAAATTATTAGCCTAAACTATTAACACATTCTCACCAGTTTATAGGCAGTTGGTTGATTTCCTTGCTATGTATAGGTCTGTCGTAAGGTCTTGAGAATATGTTGGATCAGGATGGATTAGGTGTCTTTTATTCGAATTCTTTTATTATAGGATTCGCATAGATCTCGACGAGATAACCGGAAAAGTAAGAATAAAATTGTTCGATATCTCGTTTAGTTTCCGAGATATCGATACTCAAAAATTGAAAAATGAATTTTTTTTGACGTATTCGGTATATTTTTGGAAGGTAAAAAAAAATTCAAATCGTGGCGCCGTAAGAACCGTAGTCGTGCCCATGGCTAGTAGTTAGAATTGTGATAAAAATAAAAATAGGTGGTTTTTTCAGGATGTACTATTTAAAGTACAATGGTAAGAGATTTCTGGCACCGTATACATTGCCACTTTATGCGAGTATGGCATAAAACACATCGTAACTGTTTAGGTAGTTTTCCTAGATTGTGTCTATTGTTACTTTGGCTTGGAACACCTATAGTCGAACCAGAATGGCGGCTTTTGTTGCAGTTACGAAGTTAGAGATAATTTCGCGTTATACCGGGTGTTTGTGAAACGCTCCCGAAAACGAAGACAGACGATAGTACTAAGGATATCTTTGATGATGGGTCACAAAGAAATTCGATCCCGAGGGGAAAAAAAATCATCTATCCACAACGTTTTATTAGCTTTATTCACGCTCCATCATGTTAGTACAGCCAAATGAAGGGATAATTTCATTAAAAAAATCATGAAAATACTTAAACATAAAACCAGCAGTGGAATTACAATCAGCTGAGGGGGTCAATGAACGCGCGGACGCCGAATTCGCGCGGCCCGCAGCTAGCGATGGTACCACAATACCTAATAATTTACAACACTTGTCTAAATACCTAACTTATATACTTAACCTACTATTTTGCCACTGTGCTTGTCTCCACCTAGCCACTTTATTCACAGGTTAATTAAACCAAATACCTGGTTCGATTCCCCGCTAATAAATAAAATTACTTAAATGAAATGTTAACAAGGTTATTTCATTTCATTTATTATTCTGATGTATTCAGTTATGTACCTATTCAGATGAGTTCAGTACTAAGTTATTAAAAAAAAATTAGGTATGAAACAGCTTACCGATCTAAATCCTAAGTGGCCTTATGAGATTCTCCAAGGCACATTAACATGTTGTCGTATTCACGAGCACTATAAACGTACCTAAGCGTTAGGCACTATTAAAACAAAATAAGCAAAACAAAACGTAACAACAAGTAATAACAACAAGAATGTAATAAACAAAACGATTGAAATGTCGCCCACTCACACGTGATATAGTCAACATTCAACACGGAATTGTCTCAAAAACTAAAATTAATAATCAATCCCGCCTATACAAATGCACGAGGCATTAGTAAAGTCCTTGAAGCACTGAGCACTGAGCACTGCCACTGACCGTTAAACCGTTACGACATTGCCAACGTTTATTTTATTTATAAGTTTAGTTATGTATCTCTACGACTAGTCTTCATATGGAATTTAGAAGTTATGGTTGTCATTTTTAATACAATTAGACATTCAATTGTACCCTGACGCAACAAGCAGTTCTTTACTACAAAAATTATATTGAAATTAATAAACGTACCTAATTGGGTACTCAGTACTCACACAATTATAAACACTATTTCATCGTTATCTTTGATTTTGTATAAGAAAATAGAAATGAAATGGTACTGAATAATTTAATAGTTAAAATCAATTGCAATTATGATCGACCGTTAATATATTTATCAGAATTAATGTAAAAAAATAATACCTTTTCTTTATTTTAATTGACTTTTTAATCCGACCAATATTTTGAATTTAAAAAGAGGTACGTCAAAATTATTAAAAATTACTTGCAAGTTTTATAGTGATTGCGCCTCTAAATCTTATGTCGCCAGCAAACTAAATTTCGGTGCAACATTGCAGCGTTGCCAACACCAATTTGTCAAATTCCCCGAAAAAATTCATGTCAAATTCCCCTCAAATTTATTTTAAGAAATGAATCTATTTTCAACTAATTTTATAAGATTTACTTTTTAACTAACATTTATTTTTCTTTAAAATTAAAAACTAAAGAAATGAAAAGCATTTAATGATACACAAAAGTTGCCGAAATAAATCCGAAAATTAAATCTGGTGCAATGAAAATAATTAAAAAAAGGGAGTCATTCGATATTCATAAGTAACCTAACAAAATGTTAAGATAAGTATTTAGATTTCTTGAAAAAAAGTACTGACTTAGCGCTGTTTATCGATTTTCAAAAATCCCGCCTTTTTTCCTGAATAATACCAATCCCCATAAAATCCCCAACCAACTTTAAATTCCCCGCAATTTGGGGAATTCCCCACATGTTAGCAACGCTGGTATGTGTAAATTCCACAGCGGGAGGCGACACGAGTCGGACGGGCGGCGCGGCGGCAGCGCGTGTGTGAAAGGGAAGGGTAGATTGAATACCTAATGCATTTTTCGTACCGAGCTAGATAAGAGTTCGGCGTCCGCGCGGTTATTGACCTTAGTCAGCTGATTTAAATTACACTGCTGATTTTATGTTTAAGTATTTTCATGATTATTTTTATGAAATTATCGTTTCATTTAGCTGTACTAACATGATGGAGCGTGAATAAAGTTAATAAAACGTTGTGAAAAGATGATTTTTTTTTCCTCGGGATCGAATTTCTTTGTGATCCATCATCAAAGGTATCCTTAGTACCGTCGTCTGTCTTCGTTTTCGGGAGCGTTTCACAAACACCCGGTATGTCTCCTAAAAGCAAAAAAAAAGTCCAAGCACTCGCCACAACCAAAGTATGCAGACGCCAAGCGTTAGATATACTCAATCAAGCTAGTAGGTGAAAATAGCCCACCACCATTTTTTTCCACGAATACTCACGCGACACAATGAAATAGATCCCTCCATCTCATCTACACCGCCCATCCCTTTATTGTAGTTTAGGAATAAACGTGGAATACTTACGTCTACCTTTTGTCTACTCTGTGAACATCGGCGTTTTACTTTGTCAATAGGTTCAACTGTATCAAAATTTGTACCTATGGTACATATTATGCTATTGTCTTTCCACCTAACAAGCAGCAGTTCATTATTTGTATCAAACCTATAGTCAAATTCTGCTCTAGCGGACTTTTTCATGATATTTTCAGGGCCTAAAGGGCATTTTTTTGTCCGATTATCACTTATTGTCCCAGAAGCTTTATATCCAGACTTCTTCAAGACTCAACAAATCATAACTTGTAAAAAAGTTGTCGAAATATACTGTGTGCTCTTCTCCTATTGTCGACATTTTAGTCAGTAGCGACTTCACAACTCTGGTACCAAGAATGCCTTTGCACTTTCAGTTGTTTTTCCACAGTATAAATTGAAAGGGTAGTAATATCCATCAGAACTGGCAGCCACCCAATTTTTATAACCAAATCTGATAGTCTTACCTCTTATAAACTGTTTTGATGAGTGGTGGCCATAATATTTTATCATAGACTCGGCGATCGATATACACATCACACAGTGGCCTCACTTTGATCATTTTATGTTGAGAAGCAATAGCTAAACTATTGTCTACCGAATGGAGATTTCTTTTTACATCCAGAAATCGCGAGATAGAATTTGTCACAAGTGGTATTCCAAGGTCTTCGTCATAGCTCCAATGCTGCCGTTCTCTAGGTAGTTTACGATAACCAGATAGGATTAGCACTCTTAAAAATCGGCGGAAATCATCATCATTATCATCATTACAGCCCTTCACAAGTCCAATGCTGAACATAGGCCTCCCCCACGGAATGCCACAAATAACGGTCCCAAGCCACCTGCATCCATTGACTTCCTGCATGTCTTACCAGGTCGTTACTCGATCTAGTGAGGGGACGCCCTACACTTCGCCTGCCGGTACAAGGCTGCTACTCGAGAACCTTTCTTCCCCATCGGTTGTCGGTTCTTCGAGCTATATGGCCGGCCCATTGCCACTTCAGCTTACTAATCCTTTGGGCTATGTCGGTTACTCTGGTTCTACTGCGGATATCCTCATTTCTAAGTTTATCACGCAGAGAAACCCCGAGCATAGCACTCTCCATAGCTCGCTGAGCGACCTTGAGCTTCCTCATACGGCCAGCAGTGAAGGACCACGTCTCAGTTCCATATGTCATCACTGGCAACACGCACTGGTTGTACAATTTAGTTTTGAGGTTTTGAGGTATGCCTGATGAGAAGATGGGTCGTAATCTCCCGAACGCTGCCCAGCCGAGTTGAATCCGTCGATTGACCTCTCGATCGAAGTTGGATTTACCTAGTCGGACTATTTGTCCCAGGTAAACATATTCGTCAACAACTTCGAGCTTAGTGCTCCCAACAACTACCGGCATAGGTGTGACATGGACATTATACATAATTTTTTCATCCAAGCAGAAAAATCTTTGTTGAATATAGTCGATGGATTTCCGCTAAGCAAGTGGTAAATCTAAATAAATTAAAATTAATTGCCGCCTGTATGAAAGATCATCACTTGAGAACAGCTGGAACAATTTTGATGAACACTCACTCACAATTTGACCCGGTAAGTACTGACTCGTAGAGCTGTTGTCGAGATCTAGAAAACAGTCGTGCGAAGCCAGGGCGGAGTAAGCATATAAAATTGAGATTACAAATGGGATTCAACTTGATTATGTACCGGGTATCTGTCAAGACGTAGTATTCATACCTCCCTAACTATTAGTTTTTAAAGTTTGCGAAACGAATATTTGCAATGTAATATAATAATCATCACTTATTATCCTTGATTTAGATAACTATTTACTTGATCGTTCGAATAATAATAACTAATAAGTCTAGTCCTATTTTCTTTATATTTTTAGACATATAATAAAATAATAAATAAATAACTAAACAAAAACGAGTATATCGATGTTGATTGTTGCTAGCATTGTGAACGAGAACGAAATCAATATAGATTAAAGACTTCATGTCTTGTAAAGTAACGTCACATATAATACTACTACAATAGGGATGTCATTTTTCTAATAAATCAAAAGAAACGAGAATCAGAAGAACGATATTTGGCATAGTATAAAGAGACCAAAGATGACCACTTGACATTTCTATTTCCACGCATGAATTACACGCAACATCTTTCAATAGATTTGTCTCTTTTTGTCTTATTTGAACATTATATTAGCAAAAGCGAGACAAGTATATTGACTCGATGTATGTAGAATTGTAGGTTATATCTATGCATACTTATGTACACAGAACACAATTTCTCTCTACCGAGATGTAATTACTTTGGCGGCCGGCGCCGCCGGCCCGGGATACCGCGCACTCGCGCTCTTATGCCTCGGCCAACACACATCGCGATAGAATTATTGCGATAAAACTTCGCCTACGGCCTAGCGCGAAGGTGCCTGGCCACACTGCGCGTTGTAAATTTTATCGCGCTAAACACACGCTAAAAACAAAATGGACGCCACGGTCGCTCTGTATTATATGGGCACCGAATATTTTTTTATTACTGTTTCAATTTTTAAAAAATACCGGCTCAGACTCGTAATTTCTTATGAATTCCAAAATTTTTTCATTACACCAATCCATGTCGGAAATACGTCGCAAACCCTAATTTACTTTGACACATCCGCAACGCACGATGTCTGTGGGCAGAATGAAGTGTAGCCGCAAGTGCTGCCCGATCAAAAAACTCAATCAGCGCTAGGACGACACAAAAAGCGCTAGATTTCATGAAAACATCGCTTTAAAAAAAGCGCTATATTTCGCGCTAAATTAACTACATTTTAACTTAGCTGTGCTCTCTAAACAACTGAGTGAAACTGAATAAAGCAAACCAAATACGTTGCCAAAACCATAAACGAAAATTAAAGGGGACTTCCCCGCTTATGGTCTATCGGTAAAAAAAAATCAAGTTGATCATCCTAAAGATAAAGGGGACTTCCCAGCTTATGGTCTATCGGTAAAAAAAAACCAAGTTGATCATCCTAAAGGGAGAGCCGGGAGATCCATAGTACAGGGTATCCTAGTTTGGACTCTCGTCTCCCACAAATTTATGTACTCTTTGTTTTATTTATAAGAAAAAAATATGTTTGTAAAAGATAAATTGCAATGTACTATTTGTGGGAGAAAATAATAAAGGTTATTATTATTATAGATATAGATATAGATCTCGCCAGGAAGTAATTACGGAGGCTGCACATTTCGCGGTTATGCATGATGAGCGCGCTTAAAAAGCCACGCCTACCATGTTTCCGCGGCAAGTACATCCTCATTATTGACGATCTCGGACTCGGATCTCGGATCCTATGGGACGTCATGGTAGTGCGGACTTTTCTATCCAGGGCGTTAAGTCCAGTTTGAGTCCACCTGAGCATGCCAAAGGTATACATGAGGACAGGCATGACCCAACCGTTATATGCGTGTGTATTATTCACGCCCGACAAAAGGCTGTTAAGCACTTTGGTCAAGCGTGCATAAAACAGATCGCAAAGTGATTGTTTCATGTCCACCTCATCAATACCTATATTTTGTGACATACTCATGTATCGGTATGTTTCAGCCTTGGACAGGGTCCTTATGTTGACGGGCATAGATAAGTCTATGCCCTCAGAGTTAGCAACCTTTCCCCTTTCAACATGGAGGACCGCACAATTATCCGTCCCCAACTCCATTCTAATAGAATTGCTAAAATCACAAGTGATGTTTAGCAATTTCTTAAGATGGGAACGACTGGAGGCGAATAACTTGAGATCATCCATATAGAAAAGGTAGTCCGGGAGGGGATTTAAAGGAATTAAAGAAGGAGGTAAGTACTTTTGTACCTCCTTTCCGAAGCTGAAATCCCCTCCCGGAACCCTCCAGTAAGGTGCTGAGAGGGTTTAGAGAGAGGTAAAACTAGATTGGACTCAAACAATCGCCCTGAAAGACACCCCTTCTTATCCTTATGTGTTCTCCGCAGTCGTCATCCGCTCGCCTTGATGACAAAGGATCGTACTCCACTGTCCCATACACTGCCAGAGGAAGTCCCGAACTGTACAGTCAACCTTATGCAGCTCGAGGACCCTCTTCAGCCATGTATGAGGCACCGAGTCGAATGCCTTTTTGTAGTCTATCCAGGCGGCGGAGAGGTTCCGACGGTTGCGTTTAACCACCTTGCCAATAACCGCGTCAATGAGGAGTAGTTCCTTGGTTCCACGACCACCTTCCCGACATCCATTCTGAGCGCGTGACATCATCTGATTTGAGTTCAGGTGACGAGTGATTCTCGCGCTCAAAATGGATGTTAGTGTCTTGTATATGGTAGGTAGAAACGTTATGGGACGGTATTTGCTCGGGTCTGTGGTATCCCGGTCTGTAGGAACCAAATGAGTGATCCCAGTAGTGAATAGGCTCGGGAGCAACTTCTGGTCGAGAGTCTCTTAAAACTGTCGGGCGAGCACAACGTGACACACCACGAACCCCTTCAGCCAGTAGTGATGCAGTCCGTCGAGCCCCGGACTTTTCCAGTTCAGGGCCCTTCGGACTGCCTCAGCTACGTCTTCCGGCGTTATAATGACGGGTTCCATAGGCGTAACATTCGCACACTGACTCGCCACAACTTCCTTCCAAGGGCTCTCGCTGTGGTTTACGGGCTTTGACCACAGGCCGCGCGAGAATGCGACAGTGTCGGCCTGATTCGGTGCTGAGCATGTTGCACGTGCCGTTGGCCGCTCAAATGATTTATAGAGCCTCTTCTGATCACTCTGGAAAAGACGATTCTGGTTGAACCGTGTCGACCTCTCGGTATATCGCCGAATCTGCTTCCCCCAAGCAGCGATTCTCTGCTTCAGGTCGTCAATGCGCTCCATCAGTTTTTGCATTATATCCGGCTGGGACAATCTGATATTTGTCCCAGAAAACGCCATCCTGACGGTGCGCACAATTCTCGGTCTATTATTGCCCGACCCGAAGCTTATCAGTCTGTCGATAAGGGCCCTTGCCTTTGCGATACGGTCCTCAATCCTTCTTCTCCAGGCTGGGATAGCGCTACTTTGTCCAGTAGCACGTCCAGACGTGGGAAGTTTGGCACCAACAATGCGGCAAACTGCCAAAGCGGCTTCAAAAAGAATTGAGTCCGTATTGCAAAGGTCCCGGCTGGTTTCCAAATAGGTCACCAGCATTGGATTTAGAGCCCTCACGAAAGCCCGATTCCGCTTGCTTAGGGTTATGCGCGGGAGTCGCGGTCGATTTTCGAGAGGCGTACTGCGCGTTTCCACAATCGCCTCCTCCAATTTACTCCTCATCTGCTCTAGTTGGTGGGTGACCATTCCATCATCGCCTGAATAAACCTGAGCGGGAAGATCCATGGCGGCCTCCACATGTGGCTGCTGGTCTGTGGCCTGAGGAGCCGCATCCCCAGCTATAGCCGTTTCATTCGATGAGGGAGTAGCCTCACGTCGTAGTCGTTCAAGGTTCGGCATTATCAAATATTTTCGAGCGCATGATGTACCGAACTCGGTCTGCCAGCTTTTGCTCTGTGACGGTAACAGACGACTCCATCTCAGCAAAAAAGCGATGCATCCGAGCCCGATACGCTATCCCTCCAGTTTCTTCCCCTTTCGCTCTATAGCACGCCCGCACTGCGTTTGTGTTCATAGTTTTATTCCAACGCATGCGGCGTTCTCCACAAGCGGCGGGTGCCGCTTGCCGAGTCCGAGAGGACCCTGCCTACACCAAGGATGCGAGGGGCTGCCAGGTGGTCGTACAGCACCTCGCGTTCGGCTGACGGCCCGCATGCTGACGCGTCCAGCGCCAGCTCCAGACACGCCCCGGCGACCCCCAGGCAGCGGCCCTATGCGCGTTTCTATTTGTGCCATCATCCATTTTATGGGCGTCAGTTAACGGGAGACGTACCCGGCGTCGTATCATGATGGGGCCATATGCACAAACGGGCATTTGCACCATCAATTTTGCCGAGGCACGACGCTAACACCGCTTGGCAAGGCGCTGACTGACTGCGCCGACGTAGCAGTTTTGTCACTTAACTTTTACGTCAGCGGGCAATGGGGTCGTCACTTCCCTCCGCATTTTATTATTATTATTATCATCGGTAATGTGGACTAACAAAATTTAAAATTTTGAAATGCTCGCTAAACACTCCAAAAAAACGTTAGATCTAGCGCCCAAAGCGCTAAAATGGCAGCACTGGTGGCCGCACACGCGAAGTCCATCGCGATAAAACCCTTTGAAGTGCGAGAATTTACCGACAGCGAAGCGATGTGCCCGAAACTTCGCACAAAGTGACGAAGTATTCACGAAGGGCCGGCCACATACATTGCGAAAACGCGAATATTCGCGCTAGCGCGATGTGTGTAGCCACGGCATGAGAGTTACCTCTACGGAAATGAATGAATTTGATAAATGTCAAGTTCGTTCGTTCGTTCAAGTATTACGTAACGCAATTTTTGAAGATTTTGTCCCCATGTAACGCGCCGTAACGTTTTTCTGTACCCCCTCTCCCCCTCCCTAAACGTTACGTAACATCCAAGTGATAATTTTTACTTAAAAGCACAGATTAATATTATTTATTAGTATATTGTACTACTTACAGAAGTTGCACTCGTTTGATGTTGACTGCTTGCCGACGTTTTAATAGCCTACATAATTATTATTAATCAGATAAATCGCGCACGCAAGCTAAATAAAACTTTATCGCTGCGCGCGAGTGTCCGTATTACTTTGCATCTTTTCCCCTTCCTACGTCACGACGGACTTTCCGTGGTAAGGGCTGTTTAATAAAGAGTAAAAAAAGACATTGTGAAATAGTGAGTAAGTTGCTCAGGTAAATTCTGACTATGATCGACCATATTTCCGCTGCTGTGTGAGTTCTGCTTCTGTGATGCCCAACGTATGCAACTTACAAGGGCATTCTTCGGGAATGGCGATGTTTGGCTCGGAAGAAATAGGTAGATAGTGTAAACAACAAATAAACCCGAAATACGATTCCTAACAGAAATGTGATCGTATTCTACTTAGTTAAAAATCTTCTAAACAAAGTTTTAATTTCAGTATTTCGTGTTATTATAACTTAAATTATTTTAATTACAAAAGACAAGTATAGGTATGAAGTAAATTTCAACTAACTTTTGAAATAAAGTACTGTACTAAAGTACTTAGGTATTGCTTCTGTAGTTAAATTATTACTTAATCCTTTTTTCGCTATAAGTGCCTATCTAACAAAAAAAAAAAGCAATATATTCACCTTTCATTATCCTTCGGTAACTTAAAAAATGATATATCTGAATCCTTTTGTTTGCTCATTAAGCATCCATCCACGCAACAATTATAGTAGGAACGACGTTTTGCCATTATAATTTATCAAATAGAAAGGTAATATACATATAATAATTACAAGTATTTACAAAAAACTATTTACGTAAACAGCGTTAAAAAGTTTAACTTTCAATCACCTAGAACACGCTAGCCCCGACTGCGTTCTATCCCGGGGGTGCCCGCGATTGTAGGTAATTATTTCACGCAGGTAGCAAGAGTGACAGAGGCCTGCTAAAAGTCAGAATTATGTTGCGCAAAGTACCGGAAAGTCGCTAAAATACCTTTGTTATTATTTTAATCGCGTTTGTGGTAATCTTTATATATAAAAATTACGTGTCACATTGTTTGTCCGCGATGAACTCCTAAACTACTGAACTGATTTCAATGAAATTTTACGCTCTGTGTGCAGTTTGGTCCAACTTGAGAGATAGGATAGTTTTTATCCCAATAAGTGACCCTTAATATTTTTTATTGCGAGTTTAAGGATTTTTTGAAGGACAAATGGTCGTCGGAAAGGGCAGAACAACGTCTGCCTGGCCAGCTAGTAATAAATCAAACAAGAGATTTTTAACTCGCAATACATGCGTATATTATTTATTTTATTTATTCATATTGTTATTTAATAAACAATCACACATAATGTAATAAACATTAAATTTGCTTAAGTTTCAAATATCTTAAAATGGGCTCAAATTTGTCCTAAGTATAATAATAATTATAATGTTTTTTGAAAGCTTGAATCCTGATGACTTCTGATGGTAGAAAATCCATCCAAAACGGCAATCTCAAACGCCATGGACTGGTGATGGAAAAAGAGTCGGCAGTGCTAGGGTATTGAGGAAATTACTTACCTTTACACTTACCTTTATACTTTACCTTTTATTACTTATCGACCAATCTGCTCAGCACACTATGGACAAATCTTCCAAGCAATAAACTTTTACTACTAATCTTACATTTAATTACGCCGTTTTCCTGACTTGACCCTGTCCTTACACACATTTTTGGCTTCATCCACCATTGTTCTTCTCTATATTCTCACCGTTCTATTTTCTTGGCACATTTGCACTGGCAAGTCAGCATGAGAGCCTTTATATGTAGGCCAAGAACAGCTGATGATGCACATCTCCGTCTTTTGAAGACATTACTACTTTTGAAGACATAACTCACTTTAACAACACTGACTACAACAATGTGCTTCTGCGTAAACACTAACGAATACTGACAACGATAACAAGATAAAAATGACGTACAATACAGTATAGGGATTCCCCGTAAAACATACACGAAAAGGGTTGCCAACGTGGGAGATCTTATCCAGGGCTCGAAAACGTTATTAAAAATGACGTTTTCAAAACGTTTTGAATGGTTATATAACATTTTGTTCGGAACAAAAACGAAATAAGAACGTAATGTGAGAACGTAAAAAGACGGTATATTCCGCTGGAAGCTAAAGGGATGGCGCGTGCCGCGAAATGTTTAAACCTGTTTACTTAGTTTGCATTCATTTCATTACACCAGTGCTAGCGGACCGATTGATTTTTTGTGACTTGTATTGTTACTGGGGCGGCGGCGAAAATAGGACGTAAAAGAAAAAATATTATTTATTCTTATTACACCTACAACGATGAAACTTGCAAATCAAAATGTCAGGTGGAAGGATGTCGTAATTGTTGTAGATTTTAAACTTTAGTCTACATGAGAGTCAGAAGCACATGAGTTTTAATTACATTGGACATCGGCATCGTCAATTTTATTTATTTCTGATAATAATGAATGACTCAAAAGATGATGCTGGTGTTTTTACATAAATGTATACTTTAAATTTATGGAACAAATAGATACTTGTTTTCATAAAGTACTTTAATTAAATTACTGTAAATTTATAATAATCCATACACCTATTTGCGCGGCCGTAAAATTGCAACTGGACTGGATGTGTAATATTTTTGTTTCGTATTGCGGGGCCAAAAAATGGGAAAAAACCGTTTAAAATGGTTAATACGTTTTATTGAACAAGAACGATTTAAAATTTCGTTCTCTTCATAAACGTTTTTATTATGATTCCGTTCGAACATAAACAAAACAAATAACTTTTAGGTATTTAATGCGTACAGAGCGAGTGAAATGCCTAAATTCTTGGATATTTAAGTAAAAAATCACAATAACTGTTCATTTAATCCGCAAAGAAAATAAAGGGTAAAATACAGGGTGACAGAAGAGGATTTAACAAATGTTTTTAATTGAACAAAATTGTATTTTTGTCAACCCCTTATTAGAAAAAAAAATCCCAAATAGTACATATCTTAGTCATATTTTGTAAGATTTCTCCAAAACGGCACAAGCTCTTTAAATAGTTTTTACACTAAAAAAAAGGTCTTAAAACATAAATATTTTAATTGAGAGTTTTATTTTTATTCCCCGTTTTACTTGAGATATTCGTAAATAAATTGAATATATTCGCGCGAGTGTGCCTGCTCCGTCGCCCTGTAATCACCCGCGAGCTCTGTCGCAGTCGGTTTTCGGACATCGTCGAGGGTGGACTGCGCGTCAGTGTTGGAGCGACTTCGTTTTAATTTTTTAAGAGTTTGTACACAATTATAAATATTGTTATGAATAGAAATACTTAAGTTAGTTAATATCTGTACATTGGTAACTGTAAATATTGTTTTCTAAATAAATTAATTTTTAAAGTATCCAAAGAAGAAGAAATTTTCGCGGTGACGTTGATTAGTGAAATTGAAAAATGCATTTTATATAATTTAGATGTGGAACGACCAACATACCCTCGTTACTTAGATTTCGATAGTTTCTAATACCTATGTAATTTTATTTTTGCATATTTTTATTAATAAGGTGATACCACATGAGTAAAGAAATCTTCATACAACCGCGCTGTGATAGGTACATTACTACAAGCTAGAGGCGCGTGTGTGCGTGAGCACTGGCGGCTCGTCACGTACAGAGAGAAACTGCTTTAAACCGGCTCGGCCAGGGTTCAAACTCAGGGTTGTGTAAAAAATAATAAGTGTCAAAAGTGTAAATATGGTTTACGTAGATTAATGCCCGGTTTACATTTTTCCAGCGATCGAATCCAGCGCTGGATTGCTTACTGGAAAAATGTAAACCGGCACTGGAATGCACTGAATCCAGTGAGCATTCCAGTCCAGTAACTGGATTGGCGGTCTACTTTTGAATCCAATGCGACCCATCCAGTGCAACTGATATAATGTAGACGGCCAATCCAGTGCCATTCCAGTGCTGACACAATAATTGAATAGTAAACACGTGTTGGTTGTTTTTGCGGACTGCGAAGAAGAAAGGATTTAACAATGGTGAATCGAAACTGATCTCTTGAAATCATTGTCACTGTAGTGTTCACACTTCGACGGCTTCTAAATAATTGGAATAATGTAGACGATACAAATCCAGTCCAACACTGGACTGGATTCTCGCTGGATCACTGGACTGGAATAATGTAAACCGGGCATAAAATCTTATCGAGGTTGCCGCAAGCGATACCGCGGATTTTGTTTGATTTCTTTAACTCAAGTACACTGTGATCTCCTAATAAATATAAAAGAGCTTTTCCAAGCGATAGTTATCAAATTGAATTTTTAGAAGAAATGCTAACATTTTTCAGGAACTTAAAATCAATAAGAAGTGATAGGCAGAAAGACTTTACAAATAGCATGAATTTCATTCACGGATTTCAAGTGTCTATAAAATCTTTAATAAAAGTTTATGAAGAATTAAAATCAGAAGAAATTAAATTAATTTATATTTACGAGACGTCTCAATCAAGATTGTCTCAAAAATTTCTTTGCAAAAGTCAGACAGGCGGGTGGTAACTGCCAGGAACCAATATGTCGTATAGTTAGTATTGCCTTCAATATGTCTATAGTCGTATAGTTAGTATTTATAACCAATATCTTAGGGAAACCTCAAAATACTAATTGTGAATACGATTTCGATATGTTACTTATGAAACCAGACAATTGTCGTATTTTAATTCATCATCACCGCAACCTGACAATGTTACTGCCACTGTAGGAACAAATGATTATCTATTTGATTTACCAGAAAAAAATGGTTTAGTCTATGTGAGAAAATAAAATTGTACGTTAATAGATCTTAACAACCTATAAATATGGGAAAAGATTCTTTTTTCAGCCATTACAAGTATTTTTAAAGATAGTTTTCAATCGGGTTTTTTAATAATACTTCTTGACAATTTTATCGCGTTTGTTGAATTGCTTGAGCAAAAATTTCGCGAATATTTTGACATCGAAAGAAAAATTGTAAATATTGGTAGTGAAATATTAATACGTGTGCAAGATTTTATATTTGTTTTGAAACGCGAGTGCTTTCCAATAGATTATTTAAAAAAAAACTTTACATTCAATCTAAAATTTACCATTTAATTAAAAGCCACAACAAATTGTTTAAGAACAATAATTATAAAAGTAAAACATTTAGAATACGTAGTTTATAAAAAAATATTATATCTTAAGTATCGATAACTACAGTAAGTAACGTTTTGTTTATTTAGTTTTATCCTCCTGTGCCAACCCTACCAAAATAGGTAAAAATTTTGACAGCTCCTTAGAAGCTTTACCTCTACAGTTTCTTACTCATGTGGTGATACTGAATTTTATAACTATGCATTACAATAAAACGCTGTTTTTATGAGTATGACTTTAATAGAACATTATTGGGGAGGGTAATAAAAGATACAGATACTTATATTTAGGTACACTATTATAAAATTAAATCAAACAATTTAAATAAAATAAAAATGGTGCTTTCCTAAGTGCTATATAAAGACATTTTGGGTTTATGTTTTCTTTAAATGTTAGACACACCATCATCTGAAAAATATAAAAAACTTAAATTGGAGAAAGGTTTCTCTGCGTGATAAAGTTAGAAATGAGGATATCCGCAGTAGAAGAATCAGAGTAACTGAGATAGCCCAACGGATTATTAAAGTGAAATGGCAATGGGCTGGCCATATAGCTTGGAAAACCTATAAACAATAGGAAGAAACGTTCTCGAGTGGCAACCGCGTACCGGTAAGCGAAGTGCAGGGCAGCCTCTCACTATATGGAGGGACGACATGGTAAGATATGAGGAAGTCAATAGATGCAGGTGGCTTAGGACCACGCTTTGTGGCATTCCTTGGGAAGGCCTATATCTTTATACAGGCCTTGTGAAAGGCTGTAATGATGATGATAATGAAGCCAAACTACTACTTACTACGAATAATTACTCTCACACACAATTTTTCTCACTCACACACACACACACACACAAATAGGTCGCAAATAATACTTACCTACTACATTAGGCAATAGTGAATAAGGTTTTGTTAAGTCAGTGCGCTTCACCATCTTAGGCTACATAACCACTTATCATCAGGTGGGATTGCAGTTAAGCCCTGGCTAAGTTTAGTAAAAAAAACGAAATTTACCCTGTGAAAGTTTGCATGTAGATATTATTTTTCTAACCAACCATAAAAATGTATTACGTGTGATGGGAATATGTATATAAGAATAAAGGTTGTCTCACACGGAACGGTAATATTATAATATTACATCTTCCAGTATCTGCGCATAAAAATTTTAAAATCTCTGAATCCCGAGGTATGTCCATATTAAGAGGCTGAATAGAGCCAAATTGATCTGCATGGGGATCGTTTTGTGATTTCACATCGTTATCGAAAAAAAATGTCTTACAATTGAGCGTATTCTAGGTGGCGATTTTTAAAACACGATTCCACAAAATGCACTCAATAGAAAATAATTGCAAAGTAGCTTCTGAAAATACTTAAATTTTCAACTTTCTCAGATTTCCATAAAATAATGGGAGTATAATAAGTACAATTATGTGTGACATGGTAATAAAGCTATTGGGCTATTTTGATTTTTAATAAAGTGATTTTACTTTAATTTAAATAATTTATTTTGCACTTCTATACCAAGTAGCGTTTTTCTTTCACTCCTATTGAATTTGACAGTGCTGGCTGAAATTAAGAGTCATTAGACGGTTCTGAATCGCGCGCTGATCCGGCTGTTATGATATTGCAAAAATTATAGAAAATATTTATTTTTACTTTCATGCCGAAGACTATATAAGTTAAATGTTTTAAAGCAAGTATTTACAGTTATTATCACATTTTAGCTTACTTTAGAAACTCTTGGTGGGATGCGATGTATGTAAATAGGTACCTTATTTTCGTCAACAACTGTAATAAGTATATATATGTATTTGGTTTTTTTACCAGTGGAGCTTGAACATAATCTTAAAAATGTTCAATGAATTTAAAAAAATGAACTACCAATAATTATTTGATTTTCAGCCGGTGTTTTACATTTGAAGATCAGTTATAAAGAGCCATTAACGGGACATTTTGCAAAAGCGAAACTTATCGATCCTAATTTTTACGTCGTTTCATTAGCAACATTCTTAGTTTTGGATAAAACAAACCTTGTCAGTTTCGAAGAAACACGACTGAGTTCGTGTTAAATGAAATGCACGTCATTACAAGATTTCTATGTAAAACGAAGACTACCGATGGGACTTCTTAAAAAGTTAAATTTTTTATTTTGGTGAATTTAATTCGACACTAAAATAAATGTGAAAGTTATTTTATCTGCAATAATAATTTTAATCAAAAATAGCAGAGACTTATAAAATTCATACACACGGTCAATCATACTGAAGATGATCAATTGTGTTGTAAAATATTTAATAGACTATTTCCAGTATAATGACCCAAATATCATCATTAATGTATGACTGGCACACTTAAAAGTTTTATCAGATGACAGCTAAAAGAAATTTTAAATCACGAACCTCTTGGTTTGTTTTATTATTCACTTAATTAGCGAAAAACAAGATCGTTTACTTTCTTGTGTAAAAAGTGTTATTTAGAATTTTATGCAGATGATAATTTAAGTTTCTATGTAAATAAGTGTAACATAGCAAGTATTATATTCTTTGGTAGCGGCCATCCATATTTGGAACAGTTTTCCGCAGCACTACGCCTACGAATTGTTTCAAATAGGAAATACCAAAGCCAGCATCATTTTCTGTACAGAACCCGGCAAAGTGTTACTCAAGGCACTAATGAATAAAGCAACTGACAAAAATGTTACATTCATAACTGTTAAGAAAAATTTTACTACAAATGGTCTTATAGAAAAAACAACTCCGCCGTGTCAGGTGCAGGAGCTATTATTAGACGGAAAAGAGGTAAAATTTTGTTTTAGAGATGCGCAATCAATATTGTTTTGTCTGCAATTGTGAATAAAATAAAAAATAACTTCAGCCAAAGAGCACAACTGGCATTATACTCAGGCCCATCAATTGGTATGGAAAAAGAAATAATTTTACCAGGTTTCAAAAAATCAATCAAAATTCAAAAAAAAGGTGTGTGTGTACTTATGTACGCACGTAGGAAGTTATACTTCTTTAGCGTAACAAAACAAAAAAAATTTGAGAGACAATTACCCACTGAAGTTGTCGCTTTTAGGTGTCAGTGTGCGCGCGCATCGTAAAAATTCACTCTCATCATTTTTCCCAAACGCCCCAAAAGAAGTATTACTTCAAAAATCAAAAATAATAAAATCAAAAAATGTTGATCTGTATGTTTATACATACATAATATATTGATTTATGGCCGCTCAGTAACTGACGGTAACTCAATACCTATATAACATCCTACAGTCACGCCGAAATTAAGAGGAGAGAATCACTGTAGATAACGTTATAATTTATTGCGAAAATATTGTGATAAAATAAAATAAAAATACAAACTTATCCAAGATACCCAATACGTTACAGAAAAAAATATAACAAATACGAGGGTGGATTGAAAAGTACTCGGCCTAACCAAGAAAATAAACACATACTAAATCAGTAATATTTTTATTTTTCTACATAATCACCATCAAGTTCAATACACTTTGCCACCTCCTTCCAAGCATTTAGACCGTTGAAAAAATGATTCTTCCTTAGAGTCAAAATATGCGTCTACAGCTGCTTTGACCTCGTCGTTTGTCGAAAATCTTTGACCTCCCAAGTGCTTTTTAGGTTAGGGAACAGAAAGAAGTCTGATGGTGCCAGATCAGGTGAATACGGCGGATGCGGTAACAGTTCAAAGCCACAGTTGTGAATTTCAGCCATTGACTGTACTGACGTGTGAACACGGGCGTTATCTTGATGAAACAGGACTTTCTTCTGAGCATTCCTCGACGTTTTCTTTTATTTCCTCTCGTAAACGACGTAGTAAGGTGCAGTAGTAATCAGAGTTTATAGTCTGACCCTTTCAAGATAATCAATCATAATCACACCTTTCGAGTCCCAGAATACTGAAGCCATCACCTTATTTGCCGACAAAATCGACTTAGCCTTTTAGGGGTGGTGAACCAGGTCTTCTCCACTGTTTTGATTGTTGTTTTGTTTCCGGTGTACAGTAATGAACTCATGTTTCGTCCATAGTAACAAAACGATTCAAAAATCATCTGCATCGGCTTCAAATAACTCCAAACAGTCGCGTGAAATAGTCAATCGCGTCCTTTTTGTTCAACTGAAAGCAGTCGCGGAACCCACCTCGCAGACACCTTGTGGAAACCCAACTTGTTGACAATGATGTTTTGAGTTCGTTCATAAGAGATGCCTATAATCTCGGCTATCTCTAATTTTAATCTGCGGTCTCCCATTATTAAATCAAGTACTTTTTTAATATTTTCGTCAGTAGTTGACGTCGAAGGCCTTCCAGAGCGGGGTTCATCTTTCACACTCTCTCTACCACGCTTAAATTCTGCTATCCATTTTTTGACGGATGAATATGACAGAGCACAATCGCCTAATGTACTGACCATGTCATCATGGATGGCTTTTGATGATAGCCCCTTCTTATGGAGGTACTTAATGACGGCACGCTGCTCGATTTGCTCCATTCGCGGAAATTATGTCCGATTACTTTGTTAATAAATTTATAAAATCACAACTAATTATCGCACACGTTTCGAACTTCACACAATGAACTAGTCTGAACTGAACTAAATAATGTGGGTAGATTTGATTTTTAGAATTGAATGGATCTGTGTTAGGCCGAGTACTTTTCAATCCACCCTCGTAATAAACTAATGAGTTTGCGTTAGTTTTTAAAAAGGTTACAAGATATAACAAAAAGAAACAAAAATAAATGTCAAAAAATTTCATGATCTGATTGACGATATACAGCTGACACTTAATCATGCTTTTGGAAACCATGCCAGTTGTAAACAATACTTCTGTGAAAAATGGTGTATACAAGAGAATTAAGAACAGACAAAATCTTTCTTTTCTGTGGGGGATTTCCGTTAAAGTTATTGCGTCTATAATCGACATAATCGCGCCTCAACTAGCTATTATTTTTAATACTAGTATCGAATATGGTGTGTTTTCTGATTTGATGAAGCATAGTAAAGTAATACCTTTATTTAAATCTGGTGGTAGTACATTAGACCCCGCCAATTTTAGACCCATTTCTGTACTGCCAACACTAAGTAAAATTTTTGAAAAAATTATTCTTGATCAAATGTTATTTTTTTAATGTTAATAATTTACTTCATAAAAATCAATTCGGTTTCACAAGGGTTCGCTCGACAACTGATGCTGGTGTTGAGCTGATTAAATATATTTTCAATGCATGGGAGAATTCACAGGATGCTTTGGGTATATTCTGTGACCTATCCAAAGCTTTCGATTGTGTTCACCATGAAACATTAATCAGGAAACTACAACACTACGGTGTAAGAAGTAATGCTCTTAAATTAATTGTTTTATATTTAAGTAACAGAACGCAAAAAGTTGTCATTAACAGTATGAGTTCTTCCGGGTCGATAGTACAAATGGGCGTGCCTCAAGGCTCAATAGTAGGGTACATAGTAGGGGATAACCATAATATAGTATTATTTGCTGATGACACTTCATTAATTTTCAAATTAAAACGAGACTTATTAAAATATGACGAAGTAAATAATGCTATATCTAAATTAGTAAATTGGTTTAAAGTTAATAACTTGCATTTAAATAGCACTAAAACGAAATGTATGAAGTTCATGACTCCAAATGTCAGACAATTAAATACTAACGTAATTTTAAATGGGGAGGAACTAAGTCTTGTCGATACCACCATTTTTCTTGGAATAACACTAGACGCGAAGCTTCAATGGAGCCCCCATATATCAAAGTTAGCAAGCAGACTTAGTTCTGCAGCATATGCTGTAAAAAAGATTAGAAATCTTACCTGTGTGGAAACAGCTAGAATTGTTTACTTTAGCTATTTCCATAGCATAATGTCGTATGGTATTTTGCTATGGGGACACGCGACTGACACTGAAATTATATTTGTTTTACAGAAGAGGGCCAGAAGAGCAATCTATGATTTAAAACCTAAAAAGTCGCTCCGACAAAAATTTAAGGAAATTAATATATTAACTTTGGCCTCTCAATACATTTATGAAAATGTAATGTACGTACACAAAAATAAAAGTAGTTATACAAAAATAAGTGATATTCATTCTGTAAATACTAGGAACAAACACAAGCTAGTAGTACCAGTTACTCGACTCCCACCGAGTCAGTAATTCATTCTTGGTGCAATGTATACGCTTTTACAACAAAATCCCAGAAAATATACAAAATTCGACCTGCTCAAAATTTAAAAACTTTATTAAACATAGTTTGTATAAAAAAGGTTATTATAATATTAAAGAATTTATGGATGATAATAACCCCTGGGAATGAGGTGTTCGCTACCAAGCTATTTCTAATTTGTTTTGTGTTGTTAATTTTGTAACATACATGATTTTAAGCTGTTATTTTAAAAAAAAGTCCCGCTGGGTTTCTTGCTGGTTCTTTCCAGGACAGAGGTTTTTTTTTTCGAACCAGTGGTAATTAAACAAAAGAGTGACTTTCAATAAGTATTATTTATAATCTATATTGAATAAAAAAGTTTCTGTTTCTGTTTCAAATTTCCGCTGAGTTGTAAGTAGAAGGCCAAATACTCCATGTGCCAATTTAATTAAATATATTTTATTAGTATAAAGTGATCTTGACTACGTTTCATCAATTCACCGTTGATAAAAATGAGAACAGCAATTTTACAATTGTGTTTACAAGAAACACTATCAGTTGAACCTTGCAGCTTGTTCATTATTTTTATTATAAATACCTATAAATGTATATATTATTAATAAATCATTCCCATAATATTTTGTATTATTTTTTTATTTTGCCCTATTTGAAACGTTCTAAACTCTATAGAAAATGTGTCATAGAACACTTTACAAATATGTTTTACGTTTTCGTGGCCTCCACATGATATTTTTCTCAGCATTAGGTACCCTTCGGTGTCTGAAACGAATATGAATATTACATATGTGTACGATACAAAAGTAAAGTAACAGGCTATACAAGTCCCTCTGCTGGGAACAGAACTCCTCTTATTTCTGAGAGTGCTTTAGGGTAAGGAAATGTCCACATGCAGGTTTCCTCACGATGTTTTTCTTCACCGACGAGCACGTGCTAAATCAGCACTTAAAATTGCAATTAACAATTTCATTGGTGCTGCCGGGGATCGAACCCGTGCAAAATATACAGCGAGCGCTTAGACCCAGAGCTACGACACAAATAAATACGCTTCAACAAATATAATAAAAACTCTTACGTACTTAAAACTTACACACTTGATAGCTCGTGATGCCGACTGGACGAAGCTACAGCACCACACCGTGCAATGTAATTGAAGATGTTTAAGGACGCGTTTGCAAAATTGATAGGTATACAATCGAACTATCACATTGACACGGGTCACACACACAAGTGTACGCACGGTTAGCTGCGGGTGCGGGAATCGTAATCAAGTAAAAACATTTTGATAATTTGGAAGATTGATTTTTTTTCTCATTTCTTATACCTAAAAAAATATACTTAGATACGAAATACGAATAGCTGCTCCAGAGACTGCTAGGCACTAGAAGCCCTCTACTAGCAGTGAGATGGTGGGGGCTGGTTTTGTTAGTTATGATAAGACTTTAGCTCCGGACTTGGTGAAGTGACTTGAAGGTATACTTCGGTGACAGCTACTGGAACTCCTCGACGAGTAGTACTAGGTGTGCCGAGTTTGGGCTCGTTTTGTTAGTTATGGTGAGACCTAACCCCCGGGCTTGATGGAGAGATCTGATGGTGTACTTTGGTGACTACTACTGGAACTCCTGGACGAGTAGAACTAGGTGTGCCGAGTTTGGGCTCGATTTGTTAGTTATTATGAGACCTAACGTCCAGGCTTGATAGAGTGACCTGATGGTGTACTTCGGTGACTACTGCTGGAATTTCTGGACGAGTAGAACTAGGTGTGCCGAGTTTGGGCTCGTTTTGTTAGTTATGATGAGAACGGCACACCTAGTTCTACTCGTCCAGGAATTCCAGCAGTAGTCACCGAAGTACACCATCAGGTCACTCTATCAAGTCCGGAGGTAAGGTCTAATCATAACTAACAAAACGAGCCCAAACTCGGCACACCTAGTTCTACTCGTCCAGGAGTTCCAGTAGTAGTCACCGAAGTACACCATCAGGTCACTCTATCAAGTCCGGAGGTAAGGTCTAATCATAACTAACAAAACGACCCCAAACTCGGCACACCTAGTTCTACTCGTCCAGGAGTTCCAGTAGTAGTCACCGATGTACACTTTCAGATCACTCCATAAAGTCCAAGACGAATAGGCATTTATATATAAATCCCACTTACTTTTAGCGAAACAAAATATTATAATAAAAATGTGTGATTATAAAAATAATAATATTATTTTACCTTGTCAAGTACCTATGTATCAAATTCGAATATTTTGTGTATGTACAGCGATCTTTTTCAGCTGCTGCAATCAGACAGGCGATACAGTATCCACTCACGACGGCGGCCGAGCGCGGACTGTGGTTTCATCGAAATTTTTGTACAAATCAAAACAGGCACCAAAAATAAAATAACCCTTATTGCAATCCATTATGATTCATCCGTGTTAGCAAAATATGTGAAAAAATAAGCATCAGTTTTTTTTACGACTATTTGTGACATTTTGATATAAAGTAAACACCACTTTTTTTTATTGAACATGTCTGCCTACTTATAGTATTTTTAGAAATCTTAATATATGTTGATAATAGAACAAAAATGTACCTAAACATGAGCCGGTATCGTTAATTTTGTAGAAAATGGCTAGGGAAGATCGTTTTTACAATATAAAAAACTATTATTTTCAACAAAAAAGTTACCACCATTTGAAGATGAAGAACCATTCTATACGTGGTAATTATTAGCTATATTTGGTTTGGTTTTGTCACAAAATGTACCGAAAAACAGCATAATTTTGCCCGATTTGCAAACGCACCCTTAACCGCGACATAACTCTCAGTGATGATTTTTTTATATAAATAAAAGAAACAATGTTACGTAACACGTTGTTCGAACCCCCTTCCCCCCTCCCGCCCCTGTAACGCATCGTAACTTTTTACAAGACCTCCCCCCAAATTGCGTAACGTAATACTTGTACAAATTGCCCTTTGCCACAAAACGTTTTCGCTAATAATTCCTTTTTTCCGATTCCAACCCCTCTTTTAACTTTAATAGTTATTTAATAACTTCTTTGCGTGCAGACAGACAGATGGTGCCACAGTTTATACATTCTTTGTTATGGCTTTGTATCGCGTAAATAAAGGAATCGAGTTGAGCTTATATTTATTAACCAAATCTTAAATAATGAATATTATATTAATAAGTAGGTATAATAAAAGCAGACAATTTCTTTTTGTATTGAGAATGGGCCCACCACCGTAACCAGGCATAACTTAATGAAACACGTCGATTTATTCCTTATAACCAATAGATTACAATAGTAATAATAGTTTTACCGTATCTAACGGGAATACTGAGAAATTAACAATTAAAATATGAATATCACAATAACCTAAAAACAAACTAAAAGCGATTGTCTAGTAGTTTTCACCGGTATTATAAGTTAAAATAGTGCTCTGGTCAATAATTAATAGTATAAAAGAAAGTCGTAGGTACATTCAGCGTTTATAGGTACTTTAAGGTTGATGGAAAATGTTTTTAGTAGTTCGTTCTTCTTTATACTTTTTTTTTTTCAGATTTTATGATTCCGGTTACATTTTCATAAAATCTTTAAGCCGTTTACTATATAAATTGGTATCTTTTTTATGTGTAATAAAATTAAGTTACGTTAAAGTTTCTAGTGGGCCCAAAACGATTGTCTCCTTTCATATTTTAAAACAGCGATCCTTAAAATTAATAATTTGGCATTTCTATGCATTATTTGCATGTTTACGCGGAAAAGTATAAAATTATATGTTATACTGCTATTAAAGCCTTAGGGTATTCTACTAATACTTTAAGATTTAAACGGTAAGGGCCAAACCACTCCTGATACTTATTAAACACGATCCGCGATTCGGTCGCTTTTCTCAAATTCTACGAGTGTGCACGGACGCAGTTATTAACTCTGTAAAATTAATATTATCATTAGTTTGGTATCAATTTTAAAGTTGGATCAAACTCTTCTACCCTTGCCTTATTGCTTGATAGTAGAGGATCCGGCGTAAAAAAAATACCCTCTCATTCTTTTCCTTGATGAAATATTTTTTTTATAATAAAATATATAAATAAATATAAATCGGAGTGATTGACAGCCTATGTTTTGGCAAGGCTATTTTTGATTAAAAATTATCTAATTTTATTTTATCGGTTACGGTTATCCTTTTCCTTGATGAAATTGGTCTCAATCGAAAAAAAAAATATATATATGTGGTTGACTTTTTAAATCGTGGCAAGACTAGTGATTGACACGATTTAACGCTTAAATAATTTTATTTTAACGTAGAGAGTGACAGAGAACACTATTATATTATATTATGGAAGGATGCACGATAGCAGCTGCGCATAAGACGCTTGCCGGAAAAGAGAAAGGCGCGCGTTCAGTTCTCTTCTCTGTGTAATAGAGAAAGATAAAAATAAAAATTTATTAAATAATTTTTAATCAAAAATAGCCTTGCCAAAACATAGGCTGTCAATCACCCCGATTTGTATTTATTTATAATTTTTTTTTAAAAAAAATATTTCTTCAAGGAAATCAATGAGGGGGTATTTTTTAAGCCGGACCTTAGACATACAGTCGAACGTAACGTTTCTGTAATGTCGAAGACAGTATTTGTTATCTCCAAACACTATAAAAGGTTTTTCTTTGTGACATGTGTGACTAAAATTTACCTATCAAATTCTTCTTCTTAGATTTCTTTTTTCTTTAGGTTGAGAGTTAAGAGTAAACTATAAATACAGACAAGACTACATTTTAAATAAAGATAAAACAAAATATTAAATGTAGGTAGATTTGTTTAAATTATTTTCTAGCGAAAACACGTGTGATTACGATACTGCAATTGACCGCTAGTGTAAATTGTTATAATATAACGCGACCAGTGATTTTACGAATGCATGTATGCTACCATGCATTCGTAAAATCACTAGTCCCTGATGCTATAAGTATCGAATGCGTTTTGGCCCTTCACCAAGTTACTTATGTGAGATGCATAACTTATCGATTATTTTATCTTTTGCCTACGTCGCGTTGGGGTAATACAAATAAAAGGCAAATGTGTTATATGGAGGGAATATTTTTTATGTTTTTTGTTAGAGCATATTTGCGTAGGTATTAGATACGTATATGAATGTGAAGGAGGCGATGGCGATAGGTGTATCAGAATAGTGCCATATGGAACTCCCTTTACTCATGTGTCCATAGACTCTGCCTACCCCTCTGCTTGACAGCCGTGAGTGTTTATGTATGTATGTATGTTTTTAATTACTTTATATACTTTTTATGTTGTAATATTAATATATAGTAAGACGACTCAGTAGCGCAGTGACTAAGCATGAGGCCGCAGGTCGCTGCGTCCATTCCTGCTCAGAACAAGTATTATAGCTGGCACATAATGTTTCTTTTGTATGGGTGCTTGTCCGTGTACAATTTATATATCGCGTATCCGGTAACTAATGTATAACGTTATAGTAGAATAGTTTGATACAGAATTAATATTTTTGAACCTATAGAATGTTCAGAAAAATGGGCGTCGGACCGGCTGTGTTATTTGACGAACCATTTTGAACTACTTTGGACTCCACATAACTCAAGAACTATCAGATTTACACACTTGTAATTTTAAGGCCTCTTGAATAGATAGAATCTTATATTTTAGGAAAAAATCCTATTATAATTCTTTAAATTCACTGATTCACTGACTCATTCATCAAAACCCAGATTATCGCTAAGTGATTTAGAAACTTGAAATTGGGATCGAGACGACGAACGGAATCAAGGTAGATCATTAGGCATATTATACAATTATCGTATATTTAATAATAAAATAATTGTGTGTATCTAAATTATTGCATAGGAAAAGATCTGAAAACTACAAATTATCAATACTCGGTGTCCACAAAGATATTGGTGCTAGTATAAAAACTAACCGCACCACGCACAAATCAGAACATTGTCTACCTACATTAAGTTCATAAATAGGTTAACAGTGAGCCATAAACACAAGAAAAAATGTCGAAGGTCATGTATTACTCGAACTAGTATTATTATTAGAACTAGCGATCCGCCCGGCTCCGCACGGACGATTTCTGAATCTCAAAAACAGAGTTACCTACCGGCTCCAATTGTGAATCTAAACCATCCAGGGACCCACTCAAACGCACACAAAAAATCATCAAAATCGTTCGAACCGTTTTCAAGTTTTAGCGAGACTAACGGACAGCAATTGATTTTTATTTAAAGAGATAATAAAAGGTTAAACTTTTCATAAATTAATGATATCCCACAATGTGAAAAGGGGGTCAACTTCTTCAATGATGTTTTCGGGGTTGTAATAAAAGAGTTGAGATCTGGACGGGTCTGGACGGGAATCAATTGAAGAATATTGTACATTCCAATAACTACGATTTACTTAGTTTTACCCTTTTCTTTACCTAATTAAATAGATGACCTTCAACGACTTCGCTTCACTTTTTATTAATATTTACCTATACAAAAATTAAATGTCGACAATGTTTTTCTTTTGCTTTTTATATTCGTTAAATTTGTTTTCTGGATTTTTAACATAATTCACTGATGAGAAAAAAAAACAGGAATTTGGCAGTGGTAGATATAGATTGTATCATAAAAAATATTTCCTCTAGTCTCCATTAATCATTATCCAGGGAAAAATAGAGGAATACTTTGGTATGGTATACGTGTATATATTTTACACGTGGTAGAGCCATGCTGCAGCTATATTATAGTTGTAGCATGAATGGCTCGGCTCGACCGGGATAGGACCACGTTCTTACAGAATACCAGCGTAAAATAGCAGCTATGCTGCTGTGTTTCGTATGGTGAGTGTAGAGAACCGCAGACCCTTTTTAGTGGATACAAGGTATTCCGTCTTAGTCCTCAGGGGTGACAACGACTCTGCATATTGATTCTTAATCGAAGATAAATGTAGCTGTCTATGGGGCTCCACTTGCCATCAGGTAGACTGTGCTCGTTTGTCACTCTTATTCTATAAAAAAAATGGACTAAACGCCGCCCGGATTATCCTCAAAGTTCTGAAAAAGCTGGTGATCTTTTAGTACGGATTACGACGTTTTGGTATATCTGTAATTAAATTTTCATTTGGTTTTCACCACTTAACTATAATATAAATTATATGTAAATGGTTGTGAGCTTGGAGTACCTATGTTTATATTTACCGTTTGCTTAATATAGGCCTCCCCATAGACTGCCTTATAAGAGGGATTTTTGCAATATTTGCCGCGCTTGGCAGGCTTGGCAACCGCAGTTTATTTTTCTTTTTGCATGATGTAATTACATAAACCAGAGATAACTAAGGTTGAAAGTTGAAAGTGAGAGTTAAAATATCGTCCTCATACCACGAAAAGCAATTAAATCTATTTTTAAATGAATGTTGTAGAACTAGAGATAGCATGTTTTAATTAAAACTGTAAATATTTTTTAAACATTTAATTTAAGCAGATTCCTGTTAAGTAGAATTACCCTATAATTGTTATTTTCTAAAATGCTTATTCTCACAATCATTGATTATTGCTGAGTGCACGCCTCATAACGCAAAGCGTTATGTGGCGTTATTTCTTAAAATGCCTCTATCATAATCATATTGCACTTATACGATAATATGGGTAGCCGTATATCAAGAAAACACTAATTAATCCATCTTATATTTTCTGAGAAATCATTTTCTATTGCTACTTTGAAGAAAAAAAAAACGGTTTGAAATAATTTTCGTGGACGTCCGGATGTTTTTAGCCCTTGATAGACAAAAAACAATTAATGTACCATACAGCCTATATCGATTTTATATTTCGTGTAATCGATTTATTTTGGTAATTTATTTTTTTCATCAAAATTAAATAATACGCTCATGAGGAGTGCATTTTTGGATTTTCCAAACTATTTAAAATTATTGTAATTTTTCATATAAATGTGATTAAAAGGAGGTGGGTTTATAAGGACCATTTTTCGCCCATCACACACTAAAAAATAATTCTGATTTCAGAATATTTTTAAACACCTTAGTATAGTTGAAGATATATATTTTTTTGTTTTCTGTAATTTACGTACTAAATAATATAGTATAGAAATTATTGCCAAAAAAAATTGCGAAAGAGAGTGTTTCGCCTTTTTTGTACGTTTTTGTTGTTTTATTTTTCTTCTTTTAGTTATATTTTTTAATGAAGCTTTCCATGAACCACATTGACATTGACTTACATGGATAGTACTCTTAATAAGCTTGTACCTGAGTACTATTTTATCTTGGTTTACTGTGCGCTTCTACACAAGATAGATAAATATATGTCACATATATTTATCTATATTGTCATATTTATTTATCTATATTGTGTAGAAGCGTGTAACTTCAAGTAAGTGATGTTGTAACTTCTGAACGACTAAGGGCAGATTTTTCAATCGTCTGTGAATTTATCATGAAATTAATTATAACCTGACTTAATAAAAAAATGAAACCATTAAACCTGAAC
The DNA here is from genome assembly GCA_029286625.1 of Parnassius orleans. NCBI lineage: Eukaryota > Metazoa > Arthropoda > Insecta > Lepidoptera > Papilionidae > Parnassius > Parnassius orleans. The sequence continues at coordinate 4,781,345 of JAGSMP010000022.1, read as the reverse complement.
CATCGACTATGTTGTATTTTACCCTATGAAAATATTTTACCTGAGAATTAAAAAATCAGCTTTCAACCAAATCGATTGTGGCAAACGACTGATAGCGGAAAGTAATCAAATTATGCCGAATATTCGGGTTCACAGACTGGTGATCATTGATCAGGGGCAGCTATACACTGCCGGCCAAAAGTTTAAGACCACCGTAATTAAAGTAAGAAAATTAAATAAAACTCCAAGAAAATATTAAACGTTTAATTAAACTGTTAAATCATCCCCAATAAAACACTTTTTGACAATCAATATATTTGAAAAGCATAAAGAAATATTTAACAGTCCATGCTAAAAAAGGCTATAGTTAGCTAAACTGATTTTTCGTCAAAAAATCCTCCTCTGCAATCTATGACTTTTTTCACAAGTCTCGGCATACGGGCAATCAATTTGTTGATATTGTCTTGTGATATATTGCTCCAAATTTCGCACAAAGCATTCCGCATTTCTTCTCGCGAGGATGGACCACAATTACGGACGTTCCTATCAAGCTCTTCCCACAAAAATTCAATGGGATTGAGATCCGGGATCTGAGGAGGCCAAACCATGTTTAGGATCATTGTCCTGTTGGAAAATGAATCCATCTCCAATTAATCGCAACCCCAAAGGAACGGCATTTTGTTCTAAATTTTTTTTGTACTCTTCCTTTTTCATAATTCCGTCAATTTTCATCAAATCGCCAGTCCCTTGGCTAGAAAAGCAACCCCAGACCATAATCGAGCCACCACCATGCTTGATTGTTGGGACTACACAGTCTGGCATCGTCTTTTCTTGGTCACTGCGTCGAACGTAAATTCTTCGTTTTGAACCGAATAGCTCAAACTTGGATTCATCGGTCCAAAGAGCTTTTTTAAAATCTTCTTCAGTCCAATCTCGATTGGCAAGGGCCCATTGCATCCGTTTTTTCTTGTTTTGTGGCCTTAGCAGAGGTTTTCGAGCAGCGACACGACCATACAATTTCGCATTTCTCAGTCGCCGTTTTATTGTAGTCAATGATAAAGGTTTAACTCGGGTTTTGTTTATTTTAACGCGGATTTTCGGTGCTGTTAAGCGTCTATTTCGCTTGTTGGTAACAACAATGAAATGATTTTCACTTGACGTGGTAGCTCTCAGCCTTACCGAGCGTGGACGATCTTGAAAAGTGCCTGTCTCCCTGTATCGAGTTATTGTGCCATGAACACAAGTCTTCGATAACTTCAATTGTAAAGCAATCTCACGTTCGGATTTGCCTTCATTATGTAAAACAACGATGGCAGAACGCACTTCACTGCTAATTTCGCATGCTTTTCCCATTTTAAGACGTCTTCACTGTAGAAACCACAAGTTGAGACTAATTAAGATTGTTTGTGAACAAAACCATGTAAACTCAGGTAATAATAAGTCGGAAACACGTGTTTTTAGAAGCTAAATAATCCTAATTATTGACCAATGGGAAACAAAAGCAAAGCAATTAGTTATTAGCCCATCATAAAAATATTATTACGACTCTACCACCTGGCTCTAACGCAGCGTTTGTCGGTGTTTGAAAACAATACATGTTTATTGTCCAATAACTTGAAAGTAAATAAAAGAATGACTTCTTTAGATATTCGATATTAACAATAGAGTATGCAGGTGTAGTGAAAATGGGTTATCGATAAAGAAACGCCTATGAAGACTAGTTAATCGATATAATTATTATATAACTCGAGAGTATCCAATACATGGAGTATTCGTCTCGAGGATAAGATAAAAGTTTGTGTGACATTTATCTTTTTGGGCGATGCCCGAAAATCTCATACATAGCCTGCTATACAAAGCGGTGAAATTATCTGGTATATTTCGTATATATATACATCATACAGGTAACTGCAAATGCTTGCTTTTTCATAAAAGTTTGGGTGGCAAACGAAAACACAGTCAACATAAATAAATAAATACTGTGGGCCATAGATCCTTATTTTTTATTATTCAATCGATTTAAATAAAACAAAATCTCTAAATATTAGCCCCAGAATATCTGTACTGTACTGTAAACCGGAACCAAATTGAATTAGCCATTGTGAATAGTAGCGTGCATAAACGCACAGACAAACAAACAAAAGATTTTTTTATGTACTTGTGTGAATTGGCCGGAATAATATACATTGGAATGAAACCCTTATCTTTTATACCCGATTCGTACCTCACCGTTTTTTTATTAAATTGTAATCTTTAATGTGGAGCAAGGTTGCTGTGTTCCACTCAGTTAAAATAGAACAAAATAACTTGAGACACGCACTGTCAGTGTTTGCTGCGTGCTCGAACTGACTGATGCACTCGTACTATCTTATTCGTAATAATTTTGATTCAATAGGTATATTTATATATTTTTTTTAATTCTAAAAAGGTGGTCTTACTACATTCTCTTAATTAAAATACATGGGTAATATGTATGACTGAACTGGAATATATAAAAATTAAGGTAACAGTAAAGTGAGGGAATACTTTCTAGAACTAAGACTGTTTGATATAGTATAATCGATAACGTGACAAAAGAATACTGCAACGCCCGCATGTCGGTACGTATGGCAACTTATTTAGGTTACTGAACAAGAATCTGGAAAATATTCAGGATTCACAGAGTTTGTGTGCTTAATTGCTATTGTTTTTATATAAAACAATGTTTAGTTTGGGAAACAACGGTCGTACTATCAGAGGACCTCGTCTTTGACCTACTGACCCACTTTGATGCCAGAGTGGCAACCGCTTGTACCGTCCACGAGTGTTGGTAGGTACCTATACTAGTCCGCACACTTCTCATCAAATAAAACCCACTCTAGGAACTTTAAAATTCTGTAATTTAAGGTATTGCACGTCACAGTGATAAATTGCATGCACAATAGAATGTACTCCTAGAATTTCCAGCATTATGGGATTATTTTGTTTTTGGCAATTTAATTATAAATTTTATAATTTCGTATTCTTTTCAATGTTACTTTCTTATATTAAATAAGTTTTTGGATGTATATACAGCTTGTGGAGAACAAAAAAAAATGTTATTATAAAAAGGGAGTAAAAAAGTTTTAAGTCATAGCATGCGTTCTGCTGCAAGGCTGTGTTATATTGTAGGTATTTATTTTATAGTCTTAGAGCACAAATAACGTGATTCAAAATATAATAGAAAACAACTGGAGATAATTTGCGAATGCATTGTTAGTTAGCAAATTAGTTACGTCGTGGAACGAAACTAATTTCATTTAACCTAGTTTCACGACAAACCTAACATGCTCGCTCGGATCTTCTGCGATCAAGATACACCTCCGTTACGTTTATCTTATCTTTGCGACAAACCTTTAAATAGAATAACGATTTAGAGAGTATTGTTCTGAAATTAGTATGGTTCAGAATTCCTTGCTGTGGCGGCGTTTGAGAATCCATTACCCCATTTCGTCCTGATGAGATCGAAACAGACGACTATGGGAAATGCCAGAATTTTTTTATAGCTTTCTATAAATGGCGTGATAACCCTCTTGTTTACGCCAATCGTAATATACCCAAATGTTCGAAACGTCTGGTACTGCGTTCGTCAATCCGTCTGCCAAGCGTGACGATTAAGGCAAATCCTCTCTACAGCAGGACCAGGAGAGGCTCCAGTCCGGCAGTGGCCTTTTACGTGTTGATGAAGAGGAAGTTCTTGAAGTGGTTTAATTCATAGAATTAAATAAAAGATTAAGTCTAGGTACATTTATACAAAAATTATCCAAAACTATTATGTATCTACCGCTTCTATAATTTCAATTCTATCTATTATTTTATTTATTACGCAGAATATTTCATATTGTAATGTAATTCCAATCATAAATATTTGCGCAATAATTGAAGTACTTATCAGCCTACATATTTTAACGCTTAGTACAATGGAAGATGGTTTAGGAAGCAGTATCACAGATAAAAATACTCAAAATATAATTAAAAAAATATGTGTGAATTGTATTAGTATCGTTAAGTGAATCTTATGTCAACTGCTTGACTTTTAATAAAATTTATGAATTTGCAATTATCGGCGTTGTTATTGAGTCTGACATAGTGATGGTAAAACACGATGTTAGGTTTTCTACTGTGTTCAAATTCATACGGGCCAATAAAAATAATTCAGATGACGATCGTCGTCCAGCCCCGTTGACCTGATATACATACCGGCGCCAACAACTGCGACATACTTTCGATGCTGAAATTTCCTAATTTAACTGCAACATGAAATGTCGACACAAAAATAAAATAAAGAACATCATATGGAAAACAAAGAACCAGTGACAAAAGACGCTGAATTAAAACAATACATTAGTTATTTCTAGAGTGTATTGTATAGAAAAGGTTATATGGGTCCAACTTATATTATGTTGGGTAATTGTATTTTGTGCAAATTTTCATTTAGAGAGAAATAAGCAATGCTTGGACAACATAAATGACTCACTCTAAAATTTAACAAATGGGCGTTATTAAAATGTATTAAAAAAGTATTTTCCTCCTAATATATAGATAACTTAGAATTATAAAATTTAAATAAGTTCAACAATTAGTAAGTGTAAAACTGAACTCATCACGCGACACATAAGCCTTAAAAGCTGAACACACATTTGTCCGCACAGTACGCGCCGTGCGCGCCGAATTTTAGAATTCGTTGTATGAAATCATATGAAACCTCGCACATTACACACGCACCGTATGCGCCGAATTTTATAAAATGCGGTAGGTATTCGAATATTTAAGGACGCATGCTGATGACGTCATATAACGCGGCGCGTGCTGATACTGAAGTGTTGTCTGATGTTGCAAACTTAGTGGATTTTCCACTAAAACAGGTGGTTTCGACTTACGTGATAATTTTTGTATTTTTATAACTTTTAATTTATACATAATTTGAATTTTTTTATATTTTAATATGAATACTTAGTGATAAATTATTTAAATACTAAACTAAAAAAAATTGATAGTTAATTTTAATTCAAAAACCCAATTATACCTGATTACTTAAATATCAATAAAAATACTTACCTCAAACATACAAAAAGTCTTTTCTCTGGGTCAATTGGCCTTCTAAATCTTGAGTTTTCCATAGAAAGATATGGTTTTAGTATATTATGTAGCAATTCTAGAAATTTCTTGTATGTTAAATGCAAATATCTAAAAAATCGTTTATCATCATCTAATAAGTCTTTAAATAAAGTATAATATTCTCCATACAATTGCCTTTTTAATTTAATATTAAAAATCCCGAATCTTCTTTTTCTTCGAATTTTATTTTCTTCTTCCTCTGCCAATAAGCAGGCTATTACTATATTTTGTTCCATAGTGATTTCGAGCGATCATTGTCACTGTACCGTTTCACACCAGTGGTTGGAAAAAACGGTAAGTTGTTGGCAATACAAAAGATTTGCGTACGGCGCGGACGGTGCGTACGTGCAAATGTGCGTTCAGCTTTAGGCTTACGATACGCGATTATTTCTTTATTTCTTTATTTGTACGATTATGTTTTAGACAATAAATAAATAAATATTTTTTACGCCATGGCTCATTGAAAAAAGCTTTAGATTATCATCATCGTCATTACAGCCCATTACAAGCCCATTGTATGAACTCAGGCCTCCTCCAAGGAATGCCACAAATCACTCAGGACCGTCTTCCTGTATTTTTTCGAGGTCGTCATTCCATCTAGTGATACGAGACTGCTCCTCGAGAACCTTTCTAGTGTCAAGGGATCTACTAAAATAAAAATACTACAGAAAATAGATTAAAACAATATACAAATATATAAAAAATTGAATAAATATCGAAATTACATTAAGCTGAAGGGGTTATTTGTATGCTGTCAAGCTAACATTAACCATTTTTAAAATTCCTGTCTGTCCCTTTGTCCGGGCTGTTTTTCGGAATTGCTGGATCGATCGTAATGATGATCCAGGAGTTATCTAGGCTATATTTTATCTGAAAATTTTGTTTTATTTTTGAAAAAAAAAATGAATAATTGACAATTAAATATTATCTTAAATCTAAATAACGCCATAACAATACAACATACTCATGCTAATCGCTAGTCAACAATATATTTACGAATCACGTATTGTAATTCGTATATTTCTCAACTTGACATAGTATATTTGGGGCTTTTCTGTTTTTCTGTGTTTAGTTAAAACTGTTTGATGTTTTTACGCACAAATTAAATACTTTATCAATTCGTATATTTTGTTGTTTTAATACGCGTATATTATGCTGTTTGAAATAGCCGAAGTGTTTGATGTTAGGAATTATTATGTTACAAAAAAAACGTAAGAACGTTTCGCGCAGTGGCATAAATATTTCAAAGTGCCAAAGAATTGTACGTACCATAGTCTAATTAGATATTTTGTATACTGCTGAATATTTAAAGATATATCATAAATATAAACACTCACACCTGTCACGCAGAGGGATAGACAGAGACTACGGACTTCCATTTGGCACGATCCTGGCACACTCCTCTCGTCTCCTTTACATCCATATACCTACGCATACATGCTCGTCGATTAAGGGTGTTTAAATATAGTTATAATTAATTTAGTCTCCAGAGGAAAGGAACTCTGATTATTAGATTTGTATTTTTAGATTTGGAAAAGAAAACATAAAAAATTTGATAACACTTATTATTTCTTCCAAAGTCTAACGTAGATCATAGATTTCCTCCGAAGTGCGGTACTGAGCTACCTGCATCTATCGACTACCCGCGAAATAATTAGATCGTCACTTCATCTAGTGAGAGGTCGCCTAACACTGCGCTTTTCAGTACGAGGCTGCCACTCGAAAAACATTCTTCCCCTTCGGTTGTTCTTCAAGCTGTATCGCCAGGTCATTAACATTTCAGCTTGTTGATCCATTGAGCTATGTCAGATATTCTTGTTTTTTTTTTTTTGCGGATATCATCGTTACGAATTTATGCCGCAAAGAAATTCCGAAAATAGCCCTCGCTCGCTGTGTGTTTTACGCATTCGAACCAAACGGTTTGCTTCGTCTTTCGTAGTGCGTACAGCAAAGGAGTGGAATAAGTTCCCAGCCGATTACAATCTAGTTGTTTTCAAGATTAGAGTGAATAGGCTGTTACACACTGTTACTGTGTTAAGACAGTACGATTTACCATCTAGGGCTTCATCACCACTTACCATCAGGTGGGATTGTAGTCAAGCACTGGCTTATGATAAGTAAAATAAATTAATAGTAAAAAACATTTTTTATAATTTAAAATTTTAGACAACCGACTTCAATATAAATTATTAAGAATAACTCAAAAACTATTGGTCAGGCCTTGATCAAATTTATATGGTACTACGTAAAAAAATAATCATCGAAATCGGTTAACGCAGGAAAAAATTATGAGATAACATACAGTCGAATTGAGTATGTCCTCTTTTTTGAAGTCGGTAGAAAACTAGCTTTTATTGAAACGCTCTAAAAAGCCAATCACACCCATCATTTTATTACATTACACAATTTATGTGATATTAAAGCTTGCATTATTAATTTATTTTTTAGTTATTGCTGGACATGTTTTTAACTCTGTTAATTTAATTTAATCCGTCATTGTTGATTTTTAATCGCCGTTTTAGATCCACCATCTCGATTTTTTTTCGCCAGCAGTTGACCCTTGTCGGTCCCTACAACATTTCTTCGAGCACCACCAAACTATCACTAACCTTTGCAGAGTTATAACTCCTTAAAATTGGTGTGGCGGCCATCTTGTTTTCCGCAATTTTGAATTTTTCCACCACCGCTAGAATTTGCCCAGGGTGTAGGCCGATATTAGTTAAGATGCGACCCTGCTATGTCTTACCGTTAAGTCGGGTAGTAGTACAACATCTCCTCAAAGAGCTGAGTGCGGACGTCATTTTATCGTATTCTTCACAGTGAATCCTTTTATTTGATATCCATATCATGGAGGTGAAGAAAAACACATAGTCCGCCATCTTTGCGACTCCACCATTTTGGATTTAGAGTGACATTATTAGATATTTGTATTCTTCTCAGCGAACCCTTTCATTTGATACCCATATCGTGGGAGTCCATAGAAAATAACTAGACCGCCATCTTGAGCCGTCCGCCATGTTGGATTTAGTATTACGTCACTTAGCTGAATGCATGCATTGTCATTCAAATTAAACGTGTATGCAAAATGTCAGCTCAATCTGTTTAGTATAAGTGCTTTAAAATTCAGTTGCAAGATTTGACCTTAACAAACAAACATTGCAAGTTTAATAAAAAAAAAACTTAAAAAAACCGTCAGTAATCAGTCGTAGGTGAAAACTCAGTCAGAAGTGAAAACTTTTTAGCTTCACAAACTTGTTGAGCTATTATTATATTTATACACACACACACAAACGCACGCACGCACGCGCAAACATACACACACACAGAGAGAGAGAGAGAGATTTTATAATTAATTTATCAAAAGGAAAGAAATGTTATGTTATCCTTGTAACTACAAGTATTGTATGTTAATTAAGGAAGAGCTAGTTTTCCTGTTACAAGTATTGAAAAATACTTAAAAGGAGAACTCTGTGTACTGCGAATGATGTAAATTTATTGTTACAGAATAAACATTTTTGATTTTTGAATATAACGTTATAACTATAACCCGTTATTTGCGGGTTTTTACTACTGTGCATGTTGACGGTACGGGCTCAATGAGCCGCCATTTCTAATCCCTATCTTTATCCGTACGGACGGTCCGTACGGATAAAGATTTAGAGAAAGTATTATTATTAATGAAAGTATTATTATTAGTAATTAAAGAAATTATTAGAAATTATTTATTAATTAGTAATTAAAGAATTAATTACTAATTAATTAAGTAAAAAATAAATGACAACTCTTTGCAATGCTGCGTCACTGCAAGACCGAGGGTTCGTTCCCGCACTGAACAAGTGTTTCTAAGTTGTAAAATAAATAGTCTGCGTCTGGATGCTTGTTTTTATCGTTAGTTTTTAAAAAAAAAGGCTTTTAAGTGCAACAAATACTATGTACAAATTGCTAGGTTTCTTCACAGAAGTACATACTACGGGCAAAGATCGTTTATTAATAGTCGCTTTCAAAATTAGTGCTCATTATATCTAATGTTTGTAGATGAATCTATAAAAAAACAGTATATATTTGTGATCAGGTAATTACAAATAACTTCGAGTTTAGATACATAATCGAATTCTTACCAAAATGTGACTTTTGAGGGATATTATCTTTTGCTACATGTAAAGGAAATCTAATTAACATACACATAATTGTGGGAAGCTTTAAGTCCTCTGATGGAATAACAGTTCGTTTTTGTTGGGTTTAAATTCTCGGATTCGCAATGTTTGCCACAAATATGTTTTACCATGTGATGCTTTTCAATTGGTACATCACTTGCTTACATCTGAAAAATAATATAAATAAAATCACATTTTTATTGAACAAATAGAATGTAAGCAGTCACAATTGATAATATAGTTTCTAAGTATAGCTCGTTTCAGATTGCCTATCAGAGATAGGAAATAGAGTGTTTATGCACACAATCGCACACTATAAAAGCCTGTCCTACGTAGATGACTAGTCTCCTGTAATATCCGGTCCGTGATCGAAGTTCAGATTGGAGGATATTACTACAAATAAAGGTCCAATAATGTATTCGCGTTAAACATCTTACAATTGAAATTGAAATCACCACGTACCTTTCATCATCTAAGGGAAATATTGCTATGAATAGCGTTTTCTTGTTATTATTTTTTTCGCTTCTTACACCATCTAATTGGCAAGTTTTATAATGCATATTTGATTTTTTACAATTCTGTAAATGAACAACGGCTCCTAAAAAGTAATCTAAATAATAAAATAAATATAAATGTAACCCCTTTGATTTGACATTTGAACCTATTTGATTTGACAATGTCATTGATAGACATATTACGAAAAGTAGAAAGAAGAGATAACCACCATTAAAATTTGCTCCCGTTTCGTACATATAATTTTTACTATGGTAGTTACACCAGCCTGTCTGGTACTGCGATCGTCAATCTGCCTGTCAAGCGTGACGATTAAGGCAAATCCTTCCTTTAACGGAAGAGGCATGTCAAACAGTGGACTTTTACATGCTAATGATGATGTAGAAGCAGACTGATGAGAAAGAGTAGCCACACTATACTTACAGTATAGCGGAAAAATACATTGTTTTAGTAATTTTATAGTAGAGATCAGACTTATACTTGGTAGCTGGACGATTGGAATTATAGGTATCTAGATGCGGTAAAATCTAGTACGGAGTGCATTTACAATCGTCTAAGTCGACTTAGCTTTTTATTATCTCTATGTTAGTACAATACCAATGTCACTTATTACAAGTCGGAATATCAATCCCTCTATGCATACATAAGTATGTAATTTTCTTAGAGTAATTACATACTTATGTATGCATAGAGGGAACCTACAATTCAACATAAACTCAGTCAATATATCTCGCTTTTTTTAATTTAATTTTCAATTAAGGCAAAAAGAGAAACCAATTAAAAGATGTTGCGTGTAATTTATGCGTAGAGCTTGAATAAAAAGTAGTCATTTTTGGTCTCTTTATACTGATTTACTAAAAAAATCGCATCCCTATTGTAATATTATGTGATTCGTTCTCAATGTTAGCAACAAATGACATCCATATACTAGTTTTTGTTTATTTATTTATTTTTTATTAATTTTATTATGTCTATAAATATAAAGAAAATATAAGACTAGACTTATTATTCTTCGAGCGATCAAGTAAATTGTTTTCGAAATCAAGTGATGACGATTATATAACATTGCAAATATTCGTGTCGCAAACTTTAAAAACTGATAGTTAGTAGGTTATGAATAAGTACTAAGTCTTAGTCACAGTCACGCGGCAAATAAGTGAGTTGAATTCCATTTGTAATCCGAATTTTCTTGGATCTTGATCCTTGATAAAGCCGTGTAGCGGCGGCGTAAGAGTATCCGATATCTACTAATTAAAAATTTCAGTTGTCAACCCACTTTCTAAGGGAGGGAGCTATAACAAATATTCCTCCTATAAGGCAATCTATGGAAAAAGGCTATGTTCAGCGGAGGACTTTTGATGGGCCGTAATGAATAAATGAATGAATGAATGATGGATATCATCTTGAGGGATATTAAGCAGTGAGGAAAATTAAAAAAAAAATTAAATTTAGTAATACGTTCGTAATCGATTTATTGTTAGTTGTGGTGGCGCGAATAAAGAAGGTAGACCGTGGTCGCGTCGCGATATTTATACTATCGTAGTAGTGCCCTCTCTGTACGTTCCGTGAAGCAAACCCAATGTCAAAACAAACATAAATAAATAAAATATGTTCCAACGGGGTACTTGATTACATGTTTACAGTTATTATTACCTGTGATATAAGAAGGCTATGAATATATACAGAATAAAGCTATGGATAATTTGGCAGAAATATACCAGCTAAATTTAAGTAGATTTCATAGTGACCTTTCCAATGACATAAAGTTTTTGTTGTAAGGTGTCAGATGAAGCTTCTGTTAACGTTTATTAACATAAATAGGATCTGATAACTCAAAATTCTTAATTTTACTAAGTCATAGACTAAATTAATTTATGGACGTTTTTTGTTTCGCTAATTGCACATCCTTGGCATATCAATTAAGATGTCTATGGAATGGAAAAATGGCAACAACCTTATAAAAGAAAGAAGGTGAGAAAAATCTTATTTTGTACCATGTAAAACGTCATATGCATATAAACAGTTGAACTACAAGAATTTTGTTTTTATTTTAGAATTCCGTCTCTGCTAGTAATTACCCTGAGGGTTCTTTTAATTAAGATTTATGATGACAAAGAACCTTTTGTATTTAGCCTCAAATATAATAGCCTCTTCGTTGATATTCCCGGTAAAAACATTGCTTAATAATTGAAAAAATGTTTGACACTTGTTGCTCTATAACTTAGGGTAGGTTGGCTGGGCTTTGCTTCTGTTTATATACACTTATGAGCTTTTGTTTTAGATTCTAGTTTTTCATGGAACTTGCTTCAGTTACCTTTGAATAATATAACAAAATACAAGGATAATATTCTAGCTACGAGTATTTGCTGTTTTAGGTTCTATAGCATGCGAGGTTTCATAGTCTGGAATAGTATTGCTGTGCCGGACGGGCGAAACTCGGGAGTAAGTGTTATCGAAAGTACTCCGCGAGTCGCTCACGTCCTACACCTATAGGTTCCGGAGGATACTTCTACTGCCGTCTTTGTGGGTGCAGCTGGGGTACTGTGGACTGAGGTTAAATCAAAATGCACGAAATAGAATACAAATGGCAAGGCAGTGGCCAGCGGTTCGACTGCTCAACTGTTCGGCGGAAATCTTCTGACTATTGGTTATTGATCACGGTTGTTGAATACGGTTGGTCAACTACGGTTGTTCTATATCGGTTGTTCACTATCGGTTGGTCACTATATTTTTCAGACGATTTCTTCAGTTGACTATTTCTTTAAATTGTTCACAGTTTATCTAGCTGCTATTATCAGCCACTATGTTGTGCAACTAACTATTACTATCACTTGTGTAGCTACTATTATCAGCTACTATGTTGCTAGCTACTATTCACTATATTCTATATTCAGCTACATCTTGGTTCTGCTACTAGTCACTTCAGCTACTACAATGTTACTGGGCCCCGAAGCCATAAGGTAGACTCGAGCGTTACCTTAAAGTGAGCCGCTTGCCATTGTCCGTTTTGCCTCTTTATTGCATAACATTTTCTCATACAATTGTCTTAAATTACAATTTATTCTATACACGATTACTTCCTACACTAATGTACTATACATTGTTAAATTATAATATAATATATAATATAAATAGACAACTGAATAATTATTCAGTTGTCTATTAGCACACCATAAAGGTTTCTTAATATTGTTACCAGCTTGGGGTTCGATACAATTAAAAACTGCCGAGTGAATTACCAAAATTGACACTTTAATTACACAACACTAATTACAACTTTAAACCACACTAATAAAACACAATTGTACTACAGATCGCTTTAGTTCGCAATTGTATCGCTTCGAAGTCTTCGCTTGTATCGCCAATTCAATACTGACTCGGTCGTGGTTTATACCGGCCTTATATAGCGCCTCAGATACTTTCCAGAACCTTCTACTGTAGAAACATATGGAATGTTCGAGTACATATCGGTCCCGAAATTTCTAGAAGGATCTTGACTCTCCTAGTTTTGCTACTCGATATTAGAGGGCGCTAGTGGTAACTAGTGTTGCCATATGCAAGACATTAATAGTGGCGCGCAACACTGCCCCCTCCTAAGACATGCTCGTCCCGAGAATTATTGGCCCCATAATAACGCGCCAGTCGATCCACATGGACGATCTTAGGAGTACCTCTTGCACCTTTCTGTATCCGGTAGGTTACGTCATTGATCCTTGTCACAATCCGGTACGGTCCGTCCCATTTAGCTTGATGCTTAAGAGATTTCCCTTTGCTGCGAACTGGATTGTGTAACCACACTAGTGAACCTTCGTCAAACCCTTTGTTGTTCATTTTGCGGTCATACCGTGTTTTCATCTTTTCAGACGTTTGCTGTCCCGATTGTCTGACGTGCTCATAAATGTCATTCATTTTGTTCCGCAAGTCATTTGCATAATCGGATATACTGCGTGGGGCATCAGGTGGTATTCCGGTGATCAGGTCTGCAGGCAGCCGTAATTCTCTCCCAAAGTTTGCAGCTGGTGTCACTGATGTACTTTCGTGAACAGCGCTTCGATATGACAACAAAACGGTTGTATGTGCCTGTCCCAGTCTCGTTGCTGTTTTCCACAACTTTTGCTAGGTACCTCTCCAATGTCTGATTAAATCGTTCTACCATTCCATCAGATTGTGGGTGGTAAGAAGTTGTTCTTGTTTATAGTACCCATAACTCGGCAAGTTTCCTGGAATATTTGAGACTCAAAATTCCTTCCTTGATCGCTGTGAATCTCTAAAGGTACTCCAAAACGACAGAAGACTTCATGAACTAGTTTATCTGCAACTGTTGAAGCTTCTTGATTTGGAATGGCGAAGACTTCTGGCCACTTAGTGAAGTAATCCATCACAACCATGAAATACTTGTTACCACTTTCACTTTCCGGAAACGGCCCCAACGTCAATGGCTATCCTTTCCATGGTGCACCAACATTGTACAATTTCAATGCACCTCTACTACGAGTTTGAGGTCCTTTACAGCCGCACAACTTGTACATTTGCGACACCAGTCCTCGACATCGTCACGACAGTGGACCCAGTAAAACCGTTCTCGGATCTTCAGTAGAGTTCGTTTAACTCCCAGGTGGCCTCCTGAACAACCATTATGGTACAGCTGTAGAACATCCGGTACTTTAGCTTTAGGGACAACCATTTGCAAATGACAACTGTCTCCCCGACCATTTTCCCATTTACGGCACAGGACTCCATCCTGAATCAGCAAGCTATCCCATTGGGCCCAATAGCTTTTCGTGGTCGAACTCATCGCTGAGACGTCACTCCACTTCGGCTTAGGAGCACTGGCCTTCATCCATTCCAGAATCGGCTTGATGTCCGGATCTTCCTAGTGTGCATGTTGTAGGCTGTCCTTCCACTCATTGCTAAGCTGGTCTGTCCTGAGCATCCTCACAGACACCACTTCCTTACCCTCTTGCCTAGTACAATGCTTGCAATCTTCAGGAGAAGGTCTTCTTGACAATGCATCTGCGTTGCCATGAGATTTCCCGCTGTGCTGGGCGGTGCTGATAGCCACTGCCCCTCGAGATAGTTCACCGTCCTTTCTACAGTTCGCTTAGGCAGCTGGATCGAAGATGGCCCTTTCCCCACAGCCGTAGCACCTAGGGCTGTATCCTTTATTGCAGTCGCGAACTGCAGCTGCTGCAACCTCCATGACGCGATGGGATCGATGATCCTGCCGTACGGCTTCCACCTCCAGTGCATGGGCTAACGCGTTCTTAAGCGTCTCGTGGTGCCGAGCCTCACAGCAGCTCTAACTTCAAGGTCGCGGATGCCGTCGATGAATGTCTGCACCAGGTTCCTACAATGAGCGCAGGTACAGACTGGTATGCTTTTCGAACCGGCTTTTCCACCTCAAGGGCCCACTGCTGCAGGTTTTCGTTGCTGCGTTGCACGCGATCTTTGAGCTGCGCACGGGCGTGTTCAGGTGAGCGTCGCCATATCTTGCCTCCAATGCCTCAAGGCTGCTCGTAAGTCACTTCCTTACCGAGGCTTCCAGAACAGTTAAGGCCTGGTTGCGCAGGCCTAGGGTGAAACAGTCATGGCCTGACTTTTATTCCAGCCGTTCGCCTTCATGACAGCCTCAAACTGGATTTTGTAGGCCGACCAGGAAGAAGTCCCGTCGAACGGCGGCACTGAATCCACGAAGTGGAGGTGTTGTAACTACCACGGGGCTGTAACTCCATCCCCAAGTTTGAGGTCGTCCAGCGTTTTCTTCGTCAGCCATCACGTTGTCAACCCGATTGTTCACTTGGTCGATTCGGGTTTCAGCTTCCGACAGGCGGTTGTCACATTGAGCAACCCTATCTTTCACCTCCCTTATCTCTTTCCCGAAGGTAGCGTGAAGGTCCTTCATGAGAATCATCTGTTCCTCCTGTCGGCGGGTCTGCTCCTGCAGCATCATCATCAGACACCTAAGTCAGGTGCTGCAAATGTAGGAGCTGCTGACGGGCCGACCTCCGTGGTCGGCAGCTGGCCTCAGACGCTTGCGACGTTGTGCCATCAAATCGTCTCTGGTCCGTCTCCTGCTGGCGTTGACTTCGGGTACGGATACCCTCCGTGTCATCTTTAGGTAAGATCGGCATGATTTGATCCCACTTCTGACACCAATTGTTACGAGCTTGGAGTTCAATACAATTAAAAACTGCCGAGTGAATTACCAAAATTGACACTTTAATTACACAACACTAATTACAACTTTAAAACACACTAATAAAACACAATTGTACTACAGATCGCTTTAGTTCGCAATTGTATCGCTTCGAAGTCTTCGCTTGTATCGCCAATTCAATACTGACTCGGTCGTGGTTTATACCGGCCTTATATAGCGCCTCAGATACTTTCCAGAACCTTCTACTGTAGAAACATATAGAATGTTCGAGTACATATCGGTCCCGAAATTTCTAGAAGGATCTTGACTCTCCTAATTCTGCTACTCGATACTAGAGGGCGCTAGTGGTAACTAGTGTTGCCATATGCAAGACATTAATAGTGGCGCGCAACAATATATTAACAATGTAAAAAATATTAACTAAAATATCCCAAATTTTCACAATATTTGGGTACATTAATTCTTTAATTTTACTATAAATAGGAAATGAGTTTCATCACGCCAAATATTCTTATATTTCCTTAATTTATAAACCTTCATCTAATTCAATACCATGTTTACAATTCTTCTAGAGCATAAAAATTATTTCCATCATTTTCGGGACTACATATTACGCAGTTAATTAATAATTTCTAGAATGTTCTATACGTGTCGCGCTCTGTTTGGTCGAATTTTTGTTTGTACAAATAAGAGTTATTTTCTTAGCTATTACCAAACAATCCTCTATACTATAAT
Source organism: Parnassius orleans (assembly GCA_029286625.1). Taxonomy (NCBI): domain Eukaryota; kingdom Metazoa; phylum Arthropoda; class Insecta; order Lepidoptera; family Papilionidae; genus Parnassius; species Parnassius orleans. The sequence continues at coordinate 4,764,671 of JAGSMP010000022.1, read as the reverse complement.
ACTAAGGTTGTAAACATGTTGTAAAATTATATTATTGCACTTTTCACTTAGGTTTGTCACAAATACTTTTAATATTATTTTTCAATCACTTTGTTTCCAAACACTTCACCGTCGCGAACAATTGCTATCCCGTGTAGTGGCATGAAAGAATATCTACTACCCCATATCTTCCCGTGAGTGTCGTAACAGGTGACAGAGGGAAACTGAGGCAGAAGATGGGCAGCAGCATCTTTCTGATAACAGCAAAATAATAATAAAATGCTGCAGTTGCCAACCCGCTCACCAAGTGTGGCAACTATGGCAAGATACCCCCCATGATGAGAAATATGAAGAGACGGTCCCTAGTCCTCGGCGGTCCCGCTATTCCTGGCTACGGTGGTAACGGCGGAGCAGGAGGTGCTAAGAATCTCCAGTGGAGGTTCGGTTGCCACCTAAGATGACTCGACCTGGCAACCTAAAACGTACGCACCCTGAGGACTGACGAGAAGATCCTGGAGCTAGAGGAAGAGATAGACAAGTTGCGCTGGAATATTATAGGATTATCCGAGGTCCGAAGAGAGGGAAAGGACACGGTAATCCTCGAATCCGGCAACTTGTTCGGGAAATGAAGCTGCAGACTTCAGCAGATTTGACAGCATACAGGGAACTGCACAGACAGATCTCCAATTGCATGCGGTGGGACTTAGGCGACTTCAATACAGCTCGTAGTGAAGAAGCGATCGAGCGGAACCAGGGCTCCAAAGTCTTTGCCAGAGATTTGTCTGTTAGAAAAAAGCCAACTGTCGAAGCTGAAGACCGAGTGTGGCAGCATCGTTTCCGGAACACCTGAGATTTTGAGTGAGATTGAGAGGTTCTATGGGCAGCTGTACACATCATCGTTGGAGCCACACGCAAGCATGAGTAACGATCCAAGAGCATGTCTTATCCGACACTATTCCGATGATATGCCGGACGTCAGTCTGAGCGAGATTAGAATAGCTCTCTAGCACCTTAAAAACGGCAAGTCCCCGGGCGAGGATGGAATTATAGCGGAGCTTCTGAAAGCGGGTGGAAAACCGGTACTTGAAGTCCTTCAGAAGCTCTTTAATTCCGTTCTCTATGGTGGCACTACACCGGAGGCGTGGAGCCGAGTTGCGGTGGTCTTGTTCTTCAAGAAAGGAGACAACGCTCTCTTGAAGACCTACAGACCGTTTCCCTTCTGAGCGCTTCTACGTGCTGTTTTCGAGAGTCATTACGAATCGTCTCGCACGCAGACTCGACGACTTCCAGCCTCCCGAACAAGCCGGTTTCCGAAAAGGCTTTCGCACCATAAACCACATACATACATACCCTTCGGCAAATTGTACAGAAGATCGAGGAGTACAATCTGCCACTATGTCTTGCGGATGTGGACTATGAGAAAGCCTTTCATTCCGTCGAAATTTGGGTGGTGCTGCAGTCCCTTCAGCGGTGCCAAGTTGACTGTCGGTATATCGAAGTGCTGAAGTGTTTGTACAGTAGGGCTACGATGGCTATCCGAGTACAGAACCAGAGTACGAAACCTATCCAACCGCAGAGAGGTGTAAGACAGGGTGACGTAATATCCCGCTGCATTGGAAGACGTTTTAAGCTACTGGACTGGAAAGAATATGGTATTAACGTCAATGGCGAGTACATCACTCACCTTCGATTTGCCGACAATATGACCTCATTAGTGCCTCCCAACGGAAAGGTCTTAAGATGAACATGGACAAAACAAAGATCATGTATAACGTCCATGTCACATCACACCTATGCCAGTAGTTGTTGGGAGCACTAAGCTCGAAGTTGTTGACGAGTATGTTTACCTGGGACAAATAGTACGGTTAGGTAAATCCAACTTCGACCGAGAGGTCAATCGACGGATTCAACTCGGCTGGGCAGCGTTCGGGAAATTACGACACATCTTCTCGTCACGTATACCTTGAAAACGAGATTGTACAATCAGTGCGTGTTGCCAGTGATGACATGGATCTGAGACGTGGTCCTTCACTGCTGGCCGTATGAGGAAGCTCAAGGTCGCTCAGCGAGCTATGGAGAGGGCTGTGCTCGGGTTTCTCTGTGTGATAAAATTAGAAATGAGGATATCCGCAGTAGAACTAGAGTGACCGACATAGCCCAATCCGTTGGGTAAGTTGAAATGGCAATGGGCCGGCAATATAGCTCGAAGAACCGACATCCGATGGCGAAAAAGGTTATCGAGTGGCAGCCTTGTACCGGTAGGCGAAGTGTAGGGCGACCCCTCACTAGATGGAGTGACGACCTGGTAAGACATGCAGGAAGTCGGTGGATGCAGGTGGCTCAGGACCGTGCTTTATGGTATTCCTTGGGGGACGCCCATGTTCAGCACTGGATTTGTAATGATGATGATGCTGATGATGAATAATGTTGGTAGTAGTCTTGGATACATTAAGAGAGACTGGGACAATACTGGGTGTTACAAAACTACCCTTAAAGCCGAAAGGAGGTTAAATGGGGCCTTATAACGAGTCGATTCACAATATTTAAGAACCGTAGTAACGCTGTATAACATACCCCAAAAAAATAAAAAAATATTATTATTTTCACTGATGTGCAAACCCTATTTTAGTAAAATTAAAGAGTAAACTTTTCTACCTAATTCGCGGAACGACAAAAATTTTAGAGGACCTAACCTAACGAAACAACCTAAACGAACACTTACTTTTTCATAATAAACGTCAAATTTACAGAAACGGCTCAAAGTGTGCTCCGCCTTGCTCAATACACAACCTCGCTCGTCGGAATATGGCTTGTGTGGCATTTCGCACCATCGTCGGTGTTATTGATGCGAAAACCGATCTAACACGCTGTTCCATCTCGGCAACCTTTGGGCAATCGGAGAAATACACTCTGTCCTTCACATAACCCCACAAAAAGAAGTCCAAGGGTGTGAGGTCCGGAGAACGAGCAGGCCATAGCACCGGTCCCCCGCGGCCGATCCATCCTCGCGGAAAGCGAACGTTAAGATGTTCTCGTACGTTGCGAGCAAAATGTGCCGGAGCTCCATCATGCTGAAACACTTTTTTTTCTTTGGTTCTCAAAGTATAATCCCAATCAGCCACAGGAAAGTCGTCAATCGCCTCTTCGAATTCCGTTTGTAAAAACGTTAGATAGTTGCTACTGTTCAGACGTGATGGCATAATGACGGGACCCGTCATAAAGGCCAGCCCACACATTCAGCCGCCACTGGTGTTGGAATCTGCCCTGCCGAGAAGCATGTGGATTTACGCGAGCCCAAACGTGATCGTTATGCATATTTGAAAGTCCTGACCTCGTGAATGTTGCCTCGTCCGTCCAAAGAACATAGTTTACGTAATTAGGGTTTTCCTCTAACTGCCTGAGGTACCACTCGCAGAAGTGCAAAATCGGAGGGTATCAGCTCCTGTGTACGGCGATAATGATAAGGGTGACGATTGTCGTCACGAAGAATTCGCCAAACTGCAACATGGTTTATACCCAATCTTGTTCCGGCTCGCCTCGTACTTGTGGTCGGCTCTTCTTCAAAACGCTCTAACACTAATTCAGCCTGCCTGTCGTCGACTGTGCTTGGACGTCCACTTCCAGTAGACCGATGAAAAGAGCCGGTGGAATGTAGTCGTCTTGACATGTTGAGAAAACACTGGTACGAAGGCAGCCGTCGCTGTTCAGTGGGGGGTCTGCCATCGATAAATCGTTGCCGATACAGTTCGCGAGCACGATTTAAATTGCTATCTTCATGGCCTACGCATAAGATCATATCGTAATATTCCGAGTTAGAAAGCATCGTTCTTTTGCAAAAAATGTTGGAAAAAAAAACTCGAAACAGTTGTAGGATATCGATTAGAAGATTTGAAATTGACTTTTCCAACTTGACATTTTTTGAAGTACTTGAGTATAATGACATCCTTGTATTGAGGTAGCAAACATTTATGAATGAAAAATAGAAAAACTGTTAAAGAAGACAATTATTAGGTAAAATAGGTACGTAGGTAGGCCTTTCTGTTAAATAATCTGGTTCCCTGACATGACAGCTTACTAGTGTTGACAAAATTATTGGCGTTGATAATTAATTATATTTTTTACGGGGTATTTTGTAACACGTTGTATAAATTTGTGTTTTCACGCAATTGTTTTTATTCAGGTTGACATTTGAGAATGCCTTAAAGAATTCTTGTTCCCAGAATAGTTGCCTTTTAAAATTAAATATAATCAATTTATTGAATTTGATTTTATAAAAAAAAATCTTACATTGCGTTAGCCCCATTTCATCTTCATCGTGTTAGCTTTTGCACAAGAACCCTTTTTTAGATCACGTCCAGTGTCTAGATTATTTAAGACATATTTTGTCGAAGATAAGTCAGTCGCTAGTAAAGAAATAAGTTATTTGGAGTTTACTATGATTAAGGTTATCTTTTTGTGGGGCCTGAAGTAGAATGTAACAATGCGTAACTTATTCATCAAAATGAATACATACCATTTTAAAGTAATAAATAACTATTTAAAAAATTAAAAACATTGGCGAGGTTATTTACTGCCTGAAAACACTTTACTTTGTAGCTTGTCCACGCTTATTTAGCTGAACAGCCAATTAAATAGTAAAAGCTAAAAATTTAGGAGTGGAAAAATTTTAATCGCTTTTTGTATTCGTCCGTACAACATTAATCTCTAAACGGACACATCTACTTAATCTTACATTCTATATGTATTGGAAACAGTTATTTTAAAACATAATTCGCTTGTATTTTTCACTGCATGATATTATATCTAAAAACACATATTTTTAAAGATAAAGAAAGATCATTTTAATTTTGCTGTTTAATAATTAGCTGTTAAACGTCAGCTTATAATAATATAAGCAGTATCTTTGTTTTTAATTTGTGGTTATTTCCTTCAAGGTCTATCTTTCATTAATTAAAGTTTTCAGGGCTATTTTAGATTACAATAGATGGTATAAACACTTCCCTCTAACTTTAACTACTATACTAACAAAAGCCAACTACAAGTATTGGTAATCAAATACGACTTGACGATCTTTGGTTTAATCAAATATAAAACCGAATCACGTTTATTAATCACATGTGTGATTTTTACACGTTTGTCATTTGCCACAATTCGCTATATTCTCAAATTGAATTGATTTTTAAAACGGCTTGTGTTCTGAAACTATTCGGTGTTTTGAAGTTATTTACGGTCGCAGTGGCTTTAATTGAAAACGATCTTTGTTGATCAATTGAAGTCTTACACAATCAGGAACTTGAGGTCGATTACTACCCAAATATTTGATACTTATGAGCAGGCACTTGTCTTTATCTGTCTAATATTGATTGTAAACGTATGTGTGCCAACTTTGCGCTAGCGTACTACTTAACAAATGGTACGGCTTCCCACTGTACTGTGGTGTCCACGTCCTTGATATTTCGTAATCAGAAACTTCTTGATCGTGTTGCAGAGGGTTCCTTTCCATAGTCGAATCTCTATTGAAATCTTGTTTGCCTAAGGTGAGGCTGGGTGAAGATGTGATTGACAACTCTGCCAAATTCCTATTTGATGACTATTTGAAAATTCGTACAGTACGATGAAAGAAAAGTTTTGTTTTCTATAAAAAAAAAACCACACAATTGCCGGACACTGCTCTCCCATTATTGAAATCTAATTCCCTCTGTATTGGAGAGGGAAATTTCCGGCGCATTGCCATAGCGCCGCATGTTTCTCCAACTAATAAGCCAGTGCTTGACTACTATTTCACTTGATGGTTTAATGGTGACGTAGCCGAAGATGGTAGGGAAGAACACTTAGCTTAAGAAAAGCCTATATACTCTTGCCTTAAAGACACCCACATTGTAATCGGGCAAAATATTTCACTCCTTTGCTGTACGCGATGCAAACGGTTCGAATTCGTGGTATTTCGTGTGAGATTTTTGAAGTTAATGTTAATCTAATAGTCTATATTAAATTTAAAAAAAAATAGATTTTGATACGATTTTCGATATTGAATATTTTGTATCGATATATCGATGTATCGGATTAAAATATATCAGCTAAAAATATCGATATATCGAATCAAAAATATCTATATAATATACATCAATGTATCGATATTTTTTCAACAAGCCTATGCACCGGTGCTCGAGACTGGTAAGATTGGTTTAGCCAAATTCAAGTTACTAAGTAGCCATTTTGCAGAAATAGCCCATTTCTGCCAGCAATAGGTATTTCTTGCACGAACGGACATACGAAAAACTTGTTAATAGACTTCACATCGTGTCTTAGAAATAATGTTAGTTTTCGATCAAGCAAATATTCTCCGTTATCGCCAAGTACTTGCTAAATCGGCACTTAAAGTATCACATAACAATTTCAATGGTGATTGCATTTGTTAAAAATAGCATAATGAATTGGTTGTGTATAAATTATAACTACAAAATTATGATAAGACGTTATTTATTATGCTGCAGTTTCAAGCTAAAAAGACAGCAATGATTGCCAAGCGTGGTCGACAGATTGACGATTGCTACTGTACGCTAATCTCTATATATACTTATAAGGTCGGGGAAAAAGTTTCTTCGTATATATTATACAAATTCAAGACATTTTTTTTTTCAAAGTTTAATTACATTTAATTATAATATATATATGCCATTTTGTTCGATAACTTGTTGCCATCTTGTAGGTAGTGACATAATCTCGTTGCTGTAGAAATCTTGAGATTTTTGATCAAAAAAATGCGACAAGTAGTTTTGACAGTCCTCTCTTGATGTTAACCTAACACTACCAAAAGCAAAAAACTTGAAAAAGAGACCTTTCCCCCCTTCCCCACCGCCGGCTAGTGTCCCTCCCTTGAACACTTAACACTTAACACTGAACACTGGACACCTTAAGGAATAACTGTACCAACTTTCAAAACTACAGGAATTATTTAGTCTGATTTCCTTAATTTTCCCAGGCTATATATATCCTTCGCTAGATGTTGGTGTAAGTATGTTACACGTGTACTAAGTTTTTGTTTGAGCTCCTTTGTCAGCCGTCGTGCCTAAGGGCTACGCTCCAAACTTCTTATTCTTTAACTTTAGATTTTTATCTTTTGTGACAGAAAATCCACAGACATTTTGACTCGTACACGTGTTTTAGTTTGAATAATGTTCCTCGTTTATATTCTGTAATATTTTGCATTGTTGTTTGTTGATATAAAATCGTCGACGCGTATGTCAGTGATCGTGTAACTATGAACGGCTTGACCGATTGAGGCCATATCTACCCAATATATTTGCTTTATCGAAACGATAGTTCAAAGTTAAGTTAGAAGTCGATAGGTGACGCTTTAGTCAAGTTAAAAGCAAATTCTAAATGAACAAAATGACAATATATATTATGATGGTTTGGTGCCAAAGAGAAAAATCAAAAAATCATGCCCCGATAGTAGAGAGAGGTAATAAATTTTACATAAAACTGTAAAAATTTCGGAGTGAATTTGGAGCTTCACTACGCCACCTACCGAAAAGTGCATAACAGCGTCTGCCGGGCCAACTAGTTGTTTATACAAATAGTAATGTTATAAAAAAATCAACTGTCAGTAGCTTTGTTTTGATATTTAACTACGATTTCTACATCGGAATTATCTCGGTATTATCAGGATTCAGGTGCCCGCTTTGTATTTTTTAAGTTATAGATTAGTAGAAGTAGAGCCATGCTGCTCTACTTCTACTAATCTATAACTTAAGAAATACAGGTTGTAGCACTAATGGGTGGGCTCGATCGGGGAAAGACCACGCTCTCACAGAACACCAGCGTATAATAGCAGCTTAATGCTGCTGTGTTTCGTATAGTGAGTGTAGAGAACCAGAGTTAGGTGGACTATGTGCTCATTTGTCACCCTTATTCTATAAAAATGCATTATATCGTGTTGAACTCATAACAGACAACATTTTGAATGATTAAAAAATATTAATGTAGGTAATGTTATTAAGAAATTTTAGTGTAGCAACCTATGTTTTTCTACAAAAATTAACAAAAATACTTTCAAGAGCTAAATTTTTACGTAATTTTTTTGAATTTATAATTTTCCTGTGTTTGGCTTCGGACAGGTCTAAAAAAGTTTCTTGATACACTTAGAAAGTAAAACATGTTAATGCAAAATTTCATCCAAATTGTTAGAGCCGTTACCGCAAAATCAATTATGTAATATACTAGCTAAAACTGATAATTATTAGGAGAGTAGATTTGTAATAGAACGATAAAAGAAACATTATTTTGCACTTTTTTTATAGGATAAGGGTGACAAACGAGCACACAGTCCACAGTCCACCTGATGGTAAGTGGTTGCTGTGGCCCATAGACCATCTATCCTCAATTAAGAATGAAAATGCAGATGCGTGCAGTGAGAACACATCTGCATTTTGATTTGTAATCGATGGTAGATGTAGATGTCTATGGGCTACAGCAACCACTTACCAATAGCTGGACTGTGTGCTCGTTTGTCACCCTTTATCCTATAAAAAATAAAAATACTAATTATAAAACTGATCGCTTTCGCCTCACGGCGTCATTAGGGTTATGTTAAGAAATATATAAATAATGTAATATTGTGGTAAATATGTGTGGCTATACCACGTAAACCACTTAAAAAGATATGGCGTATTATCCACAATTTTTTTAAATATAAAACTCAAAGCTTTTACCGCGATTCATACATCCCCTTTAAAATTTTTTCAAATTTCAAAGCCCCTTTTAAATACGTTGCCCCTATTACTTATTAATCAAATATGTATTAATAATTAATATACATGTAATAAAGGAAACGAGATGCTTCAAAAAACGAGCTACTTCTCATCGGAGGTAACAAACTTGACTCAAAAGTTCCTTCTTTGTAAACCGATTCAGAAATATGATGGAAGCATGAATGCGGAATTATGGCTGTGCCTGTGCGTCACTCAGTTCGTGTTGTCAAGCTTCTTTATTTTACCGATTTGTTGCAAATCTACGAGTAAGTAGACTACATGGCGCGTAATATTGTTATGTTATGACACTTACATCAAAAGCCGACGGCAGCTCAGCCGTAGTTTGGAGAGGGATCCACTATTTTCACTATCGCTTTAATTCGTAATTATTAAACTTCTCCGGGCAGTTACGAGGTCGTTGTAAGGTCAAAATTTTCTAACAAAACAATAGAACCAGTAACATAGGTACAATGCGTTCGCTACTAGCTAGTAGTGCTAAGTCCGTATACGATATACGTCATTGATATTGCGTGCCGTTTGAGACGCATTGTTTTCACGTCGCAACTAGTATTTATTTATTTATTCTTAAATTGTACACCTTCAATAACAGGGTTATAAAGGGCGTACTTAATGACTTTGGCATTCTCTCCCAGTCAACCCGGGACTTGTGGAAATAAAGTGTATACAAAAATAACACAAATTTTCTTAAGTCTTTGATTATAAATATAGCGATTTTGTAGAACAAACAAAACCTTTTGAAAACATATTCATAGCAGTAGTCGCGATGGATCTCAGGAACCTCTGTAGTATGCGACAGGTCCGGTCGTGATTTGATTGGTCGCAGATCAGTACTCGTATGTACGACCAATACGACACGACCGCATCTGACGTAGCGTGATTTTGGATTTATGCGACGATCCGAACAACCCAGCACATCAATGTATCGATTAATGTCGAGGAGGGTAAGTGAGTGTTTAAAAAAAAGATCGAAGAAGAAAATTAAACAGAAACAGAAACTTTTTTATTCAATACAGATTATAAATAATACTTATTGAAAGTCACTCTTTTGTTTAATTACCACTGGTTCTGTCCTGGGAAGAACCAGCAAGAAACCCAGCGGTACTTTTTTTTAAAATCTGATAGGTAAACTATTAAGCTCTTGAAAAAAAAAAGCTTGCAATTAATTATGATTAGTGCACAAGCTTAATTTTGTAGAACATGAAATACGAGTCAACGTACCCCATGCCAGGGGTTGGTTGACTTTCCACTAGGGGTAAGTTGACCTATGAAATAATTATTACAGGAATAAATAGGATAAAAAATATAAGGAGTATTTGTAATTAATTTTATTAAAACGAAGTTTTTAATCCTGACTATATTTAATATACAATATAATAAACACAAATAACTTTAAATTAGAATGAACAATCATACATTTAAACATTTGTCAAATGAATACTTAATAATACTTTGAGTACTAAGTATATTCTCTTTTACAAAATTGTCATGATGGATAAATTTTCAAAATTGTAGAATTGTAGCTACATTTTACACAATATTTTTTTTTTTATATTTACGCGAATAACACATTTTATGTACATTTAGTTGAACATAGATTTTGGGATAATTATAGTAGTTATTGTCAAAAATTACAGAAATTTCTAAAATTTTTGAGGCTAAATTTACAAATATCTAATAGTGTTACTTTTACCATTTGGTAGATTTATTAAAATAGTATTTACTGTATAATGCCACAATTATGTCACTTTTTACAAATTTGTCGAATTGTAACGTTTATTAGATAGATACCTTAAAGGTATTATCGCAATAGTTTAAACTGTAGACTACATGACGCGTAATTTAAAATAAAGGGAAATAAAAAAAATTAACAAAATTCTGAGACAACCTATAATTTACTTATCTTTAATTTTATAATATTTATAAATAAAAAATAAGCAAGTCTAATTCACCGTGTAGTGGTGGTGCAAGAATATTCACTACCCCATATTATTGTCCCGTGTCTGTTGTAAGAGACGTCAGAAGAAAATAAACAAGAAGATGGGTCTCTCTAATAACAACTAAAAAAATAAAAAAATAAACTGCGATTGCAGGTTCAGCAGAGAACTTTTGATGGGTTCTATGATTTGTGTAAGCAGGTCTAATCAAAAAGGATGTTATATTGTTGAAATAATCAAATTATTTTATTGATTCCTAAAGTATGTTTAAATTAATTAATCTAAAGCAACTAGATTGCTTTGGTGACATGGAAATTATCTTTTTTCTTTCGCTGAGCACAGGTAAGTTGGATAATTATCTTCGAAACTTATCTACGAAATATCTATTATTGACAGAGAAACGCACAAAATATTATTTACATTAGTCCAAGGGTGTTTCTGGTTGAAAAATTATTAAGTATCTGTTAATTATTAGAGTTTGGGCTGGTTTAAGTTAACGTCCGTTACGTAAGTTATGTTAAAGTAAGTTAGGGTGCCGATGTGTTCCTCGGCCATGACACGAACATAATTTAACATTATAACATTTAACATAATTTACACAAAATAATTTCGTCGAAACTCGCACACTCATAATGTTACAGTAGTTTGAAGGGTTTTCTTTAGATAGTTTAACGTAAAAATGTACGCAATATATAGGAATAATTATCGATCAAAAATGTTTCTAATAAATTAAGTGCCCCAGGCGTCTAAATTAGAAAAACGACGTGATCCAACATTCTCTGATGGAGGCTTCTAAAACTATTTTTTTTTGTCCTTGTTGTGATGTGTGATTGTGTTTTTATAATAAGACGGTTTTTACATTTTCACGTTTCTAGTGCTCAGTAAAATCCGACAGAGACCATTATTTTTGCCTTATTTCGTTAAATACAACTAGAGATAATTTGAATTTGAAGATTTGACGTAGTAACGCATAAAACATCCAACTCAAACTAGAGTCTATCGACTCAAAAAATAGATGTATATTATTCTGAAACGATCGTAAGAGTGGATATATTTCATATAATAAAAACAATTGCAACAAAAGTCGTTGTCAATAGAAGCAAAATTTAAAACAAATCATTGGGAGCTGGATAGAATAGAGGAAGAATGTATCTTTTTATGGATTGTATATAAACTCTTATATTGTTTGCGTTGCTATTGGATCTTTACAAGTGAAATAGCCGTTTTTTATATCTATAAGATTTTTTTGTTATTATATGAAATAAAAAGAAAAGACCTAAGTCAGACAAGCAATGAACTTTTACGGGCTGGTGAAGAATAAAAGATAAAAAAATAAAGTTACTCTATATACGTCCTATTTCTGGACACTGACTCATTTCTGAGAGGGTTATATATAGGCAATCAGCCCGCTGCGCTGCCGCAGTGCTTGTTAGCAGTCACACATTGAAGCAGCATTTTTTTTATTGAATAAGAGTAACAAAATGAGCACACAGTCCACCAGTTGATATGTGGATACTGTGGTCCATAGACACCTACATCTATCTTTAATTAAGAATCAAAAAGCGTTGTCACCCTTTAGGACTAAGATTAGGCATTCCTAATTTTACAGTAATAAGGGTCTCCGGTTCTCTTCACTTACCATGCCAAACACAGTAGTATTAAGATGCTATTTTACGCTGTTATTCTGTGAAAGCTTGGTCCTTCCCCGGTCGAGCCGAGCCGTTGTCGATCAACCCACTATTCCCCCGATCCGTACCGTGAATCGGTTATGATGCAATGCTGTAAGCTAATTCTAACCTACTTCCACATATTCGATCAACTTCATATTTGTATTCATGAAGTTTCAATGACACTAGCTTGTTTTATATTTAAAGTGTTTTTAAATTTAACTTTCATATTAGTAGTATGATTCAGTGGTAATTTCCAGTGTTTAAAGAAAACTGTACCTGAACTTATGCACGTTACTAATATTACAAATAATAATTACAATAGAGTAAATTAGTGTCCTCAGGTGACATAGGTGACAACGTCTGAGGTTTACCGAAACTATCAACAGCTCAGGAGATATTACAGTACCATAAAAGACAATAGTAGAACCACTCTTCACAGAGGCATTCTCTCGTTATAACCTATCGTTGAGCCTATGTATGATCGGATGTAGATTGCGCCCCAGTATTAAAGGAAGATTATAAATTACTAAATCCAAAAATAATGAAATTGTTTTTGGACTAAATTTGATTCAATCAAATTTTGTTGAACTTTTTGAACAGATTGACTTGTTGAACAGATTTTCTTATCAATGTGACTTGTAATTTCATTGTTCTTAGGAATTACAGTTGATTCGGAGATCAAATTGAGAGTGCAGTTCCAAAAAGCAGCAAAACAAAAAATTAAGCAAGGCGGATATTGAAAATTTGAACCAAAATTTGGTAAATTAATATACTTTTCTTATAGAAATAAAAACTTTTATTCCACATACCTAGATTATTTATAAATAATGCTTATCGAAAGTCATTTTTATGTCTTACCTACCTTGGTTCGGAAAATACTTCTGTACTGGGACGAACCAGCAAGAAACCCAGCGTCACTTTTTTTTACAAATAAGTAAAGTTTACAATCATATATTATTTTAAACAATTCACTACACATCACAAATTAGAAATAGCTTGGTAGCGATCACCTCATTCCCAGGGGTTATTATCATCCATGAATCTCTTAATATTGTAATAACCCCTTTGATACAATCTCAATCTTATGCGGATTCCATATTTCATTTCGCCCTTGGGGTCTGCTAGCGATTTAGGAACCATATTCTTCTACAAAAAATAAAATAAAGAGCTATTTATAATAAAAGAGCTGGAAAAAACATTTTTGGCTATAACTTTTGACTTTTATTATTTTATACCACAAGAAAAACGCAGGTCACCTGAGTGTAAGTAGGAACGTGTTGCTTATAGATACCCCCACTAATCCTTCATTAATTAAAATGTAGACGCTTTATCATCCCTGAGGACTAAGATCCAATGCCCTTGTCACTCAGCCAATGATACAACCGCATTATGAGATGAGTATGTTGCTATATATAAATACTCTTGAAATTCTTTACCGGTAGCATACCGGTACGGTAAAGCCGGTAGTTGATGACGGGTAGGCATGTACCTAAAAATTATGTCAAACTTCGACTTAGACTTAGACTAAGTCGAAGTTTGACATAATTTTTCGGTCGGCTTAGGGACGATCTCATGACATCGTAATTTACAATGCAGTTTTAGCAATTAATGTCTATTCAAGTAACATGATATATGCTATCCATCCATCCATAACAACCTATAAAAGTCAACTACTGAACATAGGCCTCCCTTACAGTTGGCTCATAGAGGGGATTTTGCCATAGTTGCCACGCTTGACAAACGGCTTGGCCGCAGTTTTTTAATTATTTTGAGTTGTTATCAGGAAGATCTGCCCATGTCCCGTATCAGTTTCTCTCTGTCGCTTCTTACGACACCCACGGGAAGATATTGGGTAGTGGATATTCTTACACCGCCACCACACAGTTAGTGTAAAATAATGAGCGATGGAGCTAAGAAAATGTCAGAAAAATCTCTTGGCTTCCGATAGATGGCAGTGTAATAATCCGCTACACCAGGCGTAAAATACGCAAGAGTGGAAGCAAATCGTCTGGCGATTATGGTAAATCCTTAATATGGAAGAGCTCTTTAACCAGGGGTAGACTATTATTATTACGGGCTGATAAAGAATAAATAAGATTCCTTACGGCCGTTCGCAATTCCGCGGCAAAATATGAACTTTTATAATTCAATGGATACAATGAGACGTTTCAAAAAGTAATGGAGTCTAGGCAAGATCTTTCTTCAGTACAATTAAAAACACTTAGCCACTAACTACAATCTCACCTGGTGGTAAGTGTTGATGTAGCTTAAGATGGTGAAGCGCCAATTAACAAAAAAGCTATTCTCACTCTTGCCTTGAAGACACCCACATTGTAATTAGTTGGAAAGACAGATGCTGGCAACTTATTCCATTATTTGCTGTACGAAGGACGAACGATGTAGGAAACCGTTTAGTTCGAATACGTAGTAAGTCAACAGCGAAAGGGTGGAGACTGGCCGAACGTCTGGTAGTACGATGGTGGAAGGGAGAGGGAAGAATTAAATTATGCAATTCCTGCGCACACTCCGAAATGCATCCTGTAGAAAATCGAAAGGCTGGCTACTTTGGGCCTGTGTTTGAAGCTGATAATATTGGTTTTAACTAGATTCGGGTCACAAATAAGCATATTTGTATAAAGTAAGCAGCTGTCCCGGCGTGAAGTACCGCCGCACCTTTGCAAGGTCTCCTAGCTTCCTTGCAGCTATTTTGGCCTTGGACTCAATGAACCGCCCGAAGTTCAGTTTTGAGGATATCTCAACCGCCAGCAACTGAAGGCGGTCGGTGTATTCCAGTGATACATTCCGGAAAGAAGGAGCCAAGTTGAGCTGGCTCCTTTTTGCAGTGAAGAGAAAAACTTGTGTTTTGGAGGCGTTGAATTTCACAAGATTGGCATCTCCCCAATCGGAGACTGCCTGTAGTGTGAGATTCACACGTTCTACCAAAGCTTCTCTTTCAGACTGGATTTGATTCCGACTGGCCCGAGGACTTGGTTGGTATCTCTCAACAACTGTGCTGTCATCTGCATACCCATAGATACCGGGCATAAGCAGATCATTAATATGCAGCAGGAAGAGAATTGCGGAGAGAACGGACCCCTGAGGAACATCGGCGTTAGTCGCCACAGGATCTGATGAGCAGCCATCGACGACCACCAGGAGAGACCGTTCACTCAGAAAGTTGTTCACTCGTAGAAAAGTTTTTTTTTTATATATTTTAGTTTGCTGGTTAAAAAAATAATTTACACTTTTAATCATTCAATAATTTTGAACCACTAAAGTATATTTATTAAGTATTCCTCCTAGCTTTTTGAGGTAAGTGTATATGTGTGTGCAAAGAAATCATGAATGCTCATTATATTTTACTGTTATAATTATATCAGCATACAGTTCCAGAAGAATCGTTTTAAAATAGTGAAGGTAGCGTCCGGTTTTTGTGTATTCAAAACGACAGTTTGAGCACTATCTGTGTCAAGGTGCGGATCGGCTGTTGCGCAAAACGTTTTTTAATACTACGCTCGGTTGCGAGGTAATTAATTCGATTCGGGTGTCGCAACAAACGATACTTGCTGTGGTTTTCGTGTGTTTGAATTATTCGTAGTTTAAGAATTTGGTTTTAGGGTTGTGAAGGTCGACATATTCACGCAAGCCGTCACTGACCACACGTATCGATAATCGTACAAACTGCCCGGCAGTTACTATAAGAATCAGTTAAATATTATTTATGGCTTTGTAATCGTTGTATCGATGTTTCATTAAAGCAAATTAATCCTAATATTTATGAATAAATTAATTTATAAAGTTATTTTATTAATTTCATTTATAAACGACTTTTGAGTTACACCCGTAAATATTTTCTAAAATAATTCAACATTATCGATAATTCATTTATCTTGAAATTATTTTGCGGTATCTCTATTAAGTATTATGTATTATTACTTAGTATTCTTACAAAAGCTCTATATTTAGACTAAGAAAAATAAAAATAAAAAAGGTCCAACAATGTCCCCTTAAGAGACCGGTGGCCCTGCTCTCGATAGCTCTCCTTAGATGGCTCAGCAGCAGACTAGGTCGAGGAGAACGACTACGAAGTCAGTGTCATAACACGCTCCATTATATGACACAAGTCAAAGATTGTAATACAATGCTGTTTTTGTTCCATCTGCAGCTTACAGGCGGTAAATAAACGTAGAATTAGGATGTTGTCTTTAAAATCTTCTGGTCAACTTTGTCGACAAATTTTACCATAGTACTAGGCAAACTGTGTGGTCAGTCGTATATCTCATTTGTATGTATATACCGTGTTTGTTCAGAGTTTGTTGTTGCGTGAATGGCCTCACGCCTCAAGGCATCCGAAAAATTACGTATTTACAAATATTTTAATACTAGACGCAGAGTGTGGCTGCGATTTGTTTTGTGCGAAATGTTTGGTTTAGTATACTATATTATATTCTGTTGTACTTTCTACTAACTGACTTTTACTGGATTCTTTATCATACTTTTAAAAGTTAAAGCTAAAATTACATCCTATATGCGTTCCATTGCTCTGCACAGGCCTCTCATTTCTGAGAGGGTTTTAGGACAAGAAAATGTCCGCCGCATTGCCCCAATGCGTGTTGGTGAACTTCACATGTCTTCGAAATTTTTTTTTCTTATTCCTTAGACATGCAGATTTCCTCATGATGTTTTCTTAAGCTTGGCTGAAGGGTACCGCCGCAGACGCACCTACTAATAATAATATTAAAATGTTTTCCAAAATAATTCTGGTAAAAGGTGTAATAAAATAAAGGTATTCCAAAATAATTCTGATAAAAGGTGTATAAGTGAAATCACAATAAAATTTAATTTAATTAGCTAGTACGATTTCAACTACTCGTATTTTGAATCAACCAATTCAACTCTTAAAAGGATTTATATTCAGTTGACCTAGTGGGAACTAACCTGTATTTCATTTAATACATTAACAAGCGTTTAAAATAACGCTTTATTGTGTTGTGCTGAAATTAAATTAAATCTAATTGCGACAAGGTGACGATTTTTCATTAGCATTCAATTGGAAGTGCATACGATGCATTCATTTCTTTAAGGCTAGGCCTTCTGTATATACACCGCAATATAACCTAAGTTGGATGATGTTTGACCTTGTGTGCTATATGACACGCGGAAGAAGAGGAAAACATAAATAAATACAAAAACTTGATGTTTGACAAAAAGAAATTAATGTAAGGATTTAATCCACCATTCCAGTCGTTGTGGCAATAATTTTTAATATCGTATTTAAAAAAAATTATAGATCTCTAGTTTTAGGTTTCCGATCCTCAAAAGAAAAATAAACGGAACTCTTATGTACATTTTGTTTTGTCCGTCCGTCCATCTGTACTTCTGTAAAGCCACAATTTTTCAGGAACTGGTAAGAGTTATCAAGTTGAAATTAATAATATCAAATCTTAGGGGAGTAAAAATTCTCAACACCAATGAACTGTAAACACAAGACAGCGCTATCAAAAATACGGCTATTTATGTCACATATTTTAAATCTCACAAACACACTTATTGAAACCTATAGGATACATCCCGTTGACATAAAATTATAAAATTTGGCAACAGGCAGTCTTTATTATGTATTATTGTGGATAGTATACCATATAATGTTTTTTTTTATAGGATAGGCTGACAAACGAGCACACAGTCCACCTGATGGTAAGTGGTTGCTATGACCCATAGACATCTACATCTATCCTCAATAAAGAATCAAAATGCAGATCAGAATGCGTTGTCACCCGTGAGCACTAAGATGGAATGCCTCTCTTCCAGTAAAATGGGTCTCCGATTCTCTACACTCACCATACAATACACAGCAGTGTTAAGCTGCTATTTTACTCTGGTATTCTGTGAGAGCGTGGTCCTTCCCCGGTCGAGGCGACGCATTCGTACTATAACCATAATACAGCTGCAGCATGACTCTACCACGTAAAAATCTGGTTAGATACCACCCTCTTACAAATTTCTACCACTATGCAGCAATGCAACCATTGTGATGTTCAGATTAGGGGGGTAAAGGAGCCTGTATAATTACAAACTGAGGCAAAATTTTAACGTGTACTGCTTAAGAGAATCCATTAACCCCATTTAATCCCGTGGTTGCTGTCAGGATAAATTAAGGGATATGCCAGAAATATCTTGTGGCTTCAACAAAAAAAAACACGGATACGCAATGATACATAGCACTTCATTACAGTAAGAAGGGCACTGCAGAATAGCAGTAGTGTACATAGATTATTTTAAAAAAAACAGCTCGTTTATGTCAGACGTATACCCAGACCGGCGTCAGGGAGCACCGTTAAAGGTGCGAGACGTCTGGTATTACGATCTTCACTTCGCTTGCCAAGCGTGACAATTAAGGCAAACTCTATCTACAACTGACTTACTCGAAGAAGAAAAAGAGAGGCAATATAACTTAGTCGTAGAGTAGTAGTTCGCTGTAAGTGTCCATGGGTTACAGTAACACTTATCATCAGGTAGACTGTTAGCTCGTCCTCGGTCCTAATATTCCCATTCTAATATTTTAATATAGAAATCAGATACTCATATATACATCTATATATACATAAAAATGAAACCCTAAAGTGTCTATCTGTAATATCGAAATAACTGCCTTTTATTGAGCTGAGCTGAATAACCATTTTTAAAATTCTGGTCGGTCTGTCTGTCTGTCCGGGTTAATTTTCGAAATGGCTGAACCGATTGTAATGAAACTTTGCGAACAACCAGAGAGCAATGCCAGGACTAATCTATGCTATTTTTTTCCGAAAAACCTGGAGATGTTTTTTTTTGAAAAATTGAAAAATAGATAAAATAAAAACATGCGTGAGTACCTACCGTGGAACACTCAGTTTGAACGAAGATCCTTTCGTAATATATTATTATTGGTAAAAGTATTGTATTATTGATTAACAAATACAAATAAATGAATTACTAGGGTCTATTAAAATGAAGCGTCATTCAAAATAAAATAATATTTCTTTCATAGCAAGATAAGAAAAAGTGCGAGGGAGATGGATGTTATTCCATCTCGCTTCCTTATAGCTGCCAAGGCCGTCTACACTACGTCACGTCAGAAGGGGTCGTGACGTAAAAATCTTACACTTTTTCTCACCTAGCCCCCATCCGCCAAATGCATACCGTCCGATAAGAAACTTCGTTCATTCGTTCCAATTGTCTTTGATGATTAATATTTTAAATCTAAATAATGCAAAGAGATAGATTCCCCTCACGCGAAGCCGAGGCGAATGGCTAGATTGTATGTAATATTCAACAATATTTTTTGTACAACTGATTTGACAAACGAACTTCGAAAAACGAACGACGACAGTCTACTTGCTGGATATTGCAATCCATGGACACCTGCAGCCAACTTCATACAAAGAAGGATACAGATGCGTTGTCACCTCAGAATGCCACACAGTCTCTATACTCTTAAGATAGGAACACTGCAATACAAACACTGCTATTTGAGGCAGGAAAGGAGTCCTAACATCTAGTAAAAATATAGCGGCATAAGCAGTGGCCTGACATTCTGAACTTTTTGTCAATAAAGATGACCACCATGCAGTGCAGTTTTATAACAGCCCCGCAAAGACATCTAATCCCATTGTGAATTAAGCCAAGCGAGCTGCTGATACCGGTATCACTCCTAGAGCCTCACTAGCGCAAGCTTTTGCTAACAGACGATACGGACACCACAGTCGCTGTGTTTTTCACAACGTTTGTAGAAATTTTTACATGATTTCCGAAAGTCATCATGCATTTGTGCAACAAAATAATCCGAACTGGGCAGCTTTAATGACATGTAGTGATATAACTCATTTTACACCTCGACTATGTCAGACCGCACAAAAGTAGTTTCAGTCGTGAGATACTAGAAGAGAACCGTTTCGTCGAACTCTGCACCTACTTTAATCAACTGACATGAATCACAGGGGAATTATAACTGATTTGGTAAGTTACCCAGATCTCGTAAATGAAATAATTAAAAATTTGCGAACGGATCTATGTTCAAATACACTTATTGTAGTAAAAAAATTACGCTTTCATGAACGCTGGTTGCTTTAATGATTGTGAAGAAGGAAGAACAAGTTTGGCAACACCATGTGCAACATAACGAGATTAAAATTCCAGCGAACAATAGGTGTTGCGATGTGATCCTGCGATATTGTTATTTTATTGTTCACATCACTAGCTATATTTTACGCGCAGCTGCGGATAATACAAGACGGGCAGGACACAGATTAGAGTACGCAGCGTGTCGACAACAGCGCCTCCAACAGCCGCAGCTTATCTCTGCGACGTCATTAAACAATGGCGTCCGACCTTCGCCTACTTACGCGCTCGCTTG
Source organism: Parnassius orleans (assembly GCA_029286625.1). Classification (NCBI taxonomy): domain Eukaryota; kingdom Metazoa; phylum Arthropoda; class Insecta; order Lepidoptera; family Papilionidae; genus Parnassius; species Parnassius orleans. Next base: position 4,743,922 of record JAGSMP010000022.1, on the reverse strand, counting down.
GATCGAGCCTCGCCGTCGCTTTTTCAAAACAACCACTACCCGCCACACTGTTTCTATGCCGATTACAAAATTCTATCTAAGATCGCCAAGTTTTGGATACATTAATAATGACCAATCATACATTATAGCTCCATGAACAATCCTGTGAGGTTTTTATAGGCTCTATAAAAATTTTACCCACATTACAATGAGTGTTCAGAATACTTGACTATCAAAAAGCCGTATCCTGGTTTTCAAAAACGAGCTGCAGTCAACAATTCTGTGTCATCATACATTATTGGTCTGTCTGTTGCATGTATTGAGATTTTCTCTATGTCTTCTTTAACTATGATGCCCTAGCCTATTTCTGAACTTAACGCATAACAGTTTACTAAATATCCATGTATATTTTTATCTACTACCTAGTTTTTTTTTCTCTAAACTATGTAAACAATGTATGTATCTCATTTTAGCATGAAATAAAAGGCTTATTATTATTATTATTACCTAGTTAACAGCGAAAGAAATCATCCGAGGATATCATCATTTTCACGGTCACTATACAATAACAAAATTCATGAAGAATTATATTGAATAGGTCCATCTAGCTTCTGTTCAATAAGAACTGAACTAGACTGGAAATTTTTAACTCATAAGATCAGCTAAAAAGCCGAAGAAGTTGTTGCCGCAGAACAGACAAGAACACTCATTGGCTCCTCTACTGTACCTGGTACATTAAAATTTATGTTTATGTAATTTTATAATTTGTTTTTTTTGTCTTTAAAATAATTCGTCCCTAATTATATTACTATAATTCTGTTAAAAGTAACATGACCATAGGCTTGTCGTTCCAAGAACATTAAAGTAAAATATGATTGCAATATGACACGAAACTGTTTTATTATTTGTAGTTGTTTTAACAATTGCTTTGCTATACATAAGAGTTGCAGTATTAAAATATCAAGTAGCAGGTGGAAAGCAGAAAAATAGCAAGTTTTTAGTTCCCATATCCTCTGGACGTAAACAATTCTAGTTAGGTATAAATTCTAATCAGCGATCAGATTACAATTGCTCCCGCTTCGAATAACTAAAAAAAGTCGTATTACATGTTAACGAGTGTAATGAAAACACATTGGTACACTCGGGACGCTCAGAACTGCACAATCATCATTCATATTTACTGAAGCAAAACTATACTTGATGTGAGTGTGACACGACACAAACATCTGTATAACCTACATAGGAATACGTAAGTGTCAACATCGCTTCTGTTATCCTCTGCCCTGGATTTTATGAACTTGACCCACTTGTCGCTCCATATGGTTGAATACCTAATTTACAAGTATATAAATATCTGCCTATGTGTGCGTGCATTGGAAATACGCTCATCGCGAGATGCATCGAGAGCCGTATCAAGGGTAAAATACTAGCTCGACGATAAAACAGCGTGAACAATTTACCTTATTTGGTTTATAGGTAAAATACAATTGCATCATACACTCAACTCCATCTTGTCTGATACCCTGCAAAATAAAATCAATACTATTTTCGCAAATTGTTCAATTCTTGGCTGCTTCCCATACATATAGATTTTTGTAACGTTTTTAATGTAGCAAAGCTGATGTACCAAAATAGAAAAACTGACGACTTTTTTCAAACTTATTTTACGGATAATGGACGCATCATATACAATTTAATTCAAAAACCATTGTTCCTGTGTTACCCACAGAAAAGCGATGACAAAGCAAGGTCGCTGTATCGCCTCTACACGTTGCACCCCTTGTGGAGGAGGTGGCGGTGTACTGGTATAATTCCTGTTGACCTATTTTCCGGTTGTTCCTGACCTGTTCGATCTAGATTCTCGCGTGATCCAATTCAATGTGTCCGAAGAAAATAATTATCATTGAACTAGACTAATGGCAGTAGCAGCGCTTTGTGAGCACACTAATATTGATGGTAACCGATACCTACTTTCCATCAACCTTATTTCGAAAAAATTAGTTCGTAAGTTCGTCAAGTTTATTGCACATATTATTATTAAATATGTTATTTACTACAGCCAGCAGCATGATATATTTTGTACATTATACATACATAATCTAAGTAATATAAGATCGTATTTTTTTACATTCTCGTACATTCGATTTGTACTACGCAACGTGCGGTAGATATATCCGTTCAGAAGCAACCGTTTTACTCTCAGTTGTTCAAATCTGCCCGACCTATTTTCATGAACTTGGCCCATATTTCTCGCAACCCTCTAGATGTTGATCACATGACCGCAACATAATAAGTATATTTTTTTCGTTTTTAATAATAATGTTCATATTCGTGCTTAACAAGTTATAAAGTTTTAAATTGTAGTGATTGGTACCTCCTTTTAAGCAAATAATGTTTGTGCTAGGCGACACAATGAGTATTGTTTTATTGTTCGACGTTGATCTTTTCTATTGAAAATGAACGTCAAACAACAATTATAAAAAAATTATTAACCATAAAGATTATATTACATCCTTCTGATTAAGAGTACACTATACCTCTCAGACTGTCTGCGTGGTGAATATGAGTTGTTAAAATATGTAATGATTCTTGTATTTTAAAATATTAGTAAACATCTGTAAACTAAGGATTGTAAGGTCGATTTCAGTAATGATTTACAACCGTTGATCAAAGTATTTAGTCTATCTAGCATCTAGCAGAGGTCGGACTAGACAATGGTTAAATAAAGCGATTAAGATTGCGTTGTCTTATTTGTTTCACGGACTTTATTAAAAATAAGGCATGAAATTGACCTTGACATAGTCTAATTGGATACAGAACGCAAGGGAAGCTCCACGAGGAAATTCTAACTTACAATGTAAAAGTGAGATAAATAAACAAACCTTGTCACAGTATTATTGTGCAGCGAAAACCTTGGTACGAGCTCGTTTACTATATAAAATTAAGCTCGTGATAAATAAATACAATGAAGGTATTAAACCATCAGTATATCACAAGTTATAATTAAAAACTCCTTTTATTGTGTTAGAAAAATGCAAAATCTTTTTATTTTTACGTTGTTGAATATTTTAGAATTTCTTATAAAGAACATTAAAGATAATTAGATAATTTTAATGATATAAAATTTGAAAAGAAACATGATTGATATAAAATCGTAATTAAAGGAAAATGCCGACAATGTTCTGCAGAAACAAACTGTGTCGAGGTCGCTGCATTCTTGAAAGCGGTTCTACACTACTGTAGTACTATTTTAAGATTTCAATATGCAGCATGTCGCATGAGAACGTGTGCATGTGTCATGTCATTAAAATATGATGAGTATGGCGGGAAATGCAAGCTTGCACATAATCGTATTATTGATTTTTATATTGAATTTTTAATTTCAAATACAAACCTATGCTGGTTGGTTGGTTAAATGGTTGTTTTTTTTTTCTTTATAAATAATATTATATACGCGCTATCTTGTTTGGAGGAAGAAAGGACATCATTTGTCCTCTATCAAAGCGCGATACCAAAATTCTGCTGGTACTGTCAGACTCAGGTTTTGTCCTAAGTAATACAATATCTAATGCTATAATTTAAGGCCTTTTTAAGATAAATTCATAAAACAGCACACTGAAGTTGTCCCGGGCTTATCTAAAATTTCACCGTATCAGATTATTATTAACTGGCGGTCCGTTCCGGCTTCGCACGGGTGATTTCTATATCTTGACATTGGATATTAAGGACATTTTCTCAAATTCACCTCGCGTATTGACGTCTATGTGATGATAAATTCTCTGAAATGTTTTAATTCCGTTAAATTTACAAACGTTAAATTTTAAATAACGGTTTTTTATTTTATTATATTGTTTCTTTAACAGTTAATAGTGATTTACAAGTATTTTTCTTAAATTATGTTACAACTAAATAACATTGAGTTATTTTCTTGCGTCGTGGTAACGTAATTCACTTCCTTTCAAATTAATCCACATGTTTCCCGTTGTCAAGGTCACAGAAATCCCCAGAGTTATCAAATGATACGATTTGACCGTGCCCCTCAATATTATGTAGAGCCCGAGAGAAAAGCAAGTTAATTGAAAAATTATTGAGGAAAGGAAACTCAATCAGCGTCTATTCTTAATACTGTACATTTTATTTCTGTATCTATGTAACATTAATAATTGGATAGTTGGTCTTTCCCGAAAAATCCATCTTTGAATCGGAGTTGAAACAATCTAATAAATAATGACGTGATACAGCCACGCTGCAGCTATATTATGGTTGCAGCACGAACGGGTTGGCTCGACCGGGGAAGGACCACGCTCTCACAGAATAGCAGCTTAATGCCGCTGAGTTCATTATAGTGAGAGTAGAGAACCGGAGGCCCCTTTTTACTGGTTTAAGAGGCATTCTGTGTAAGACCTCAGGGGTGATGACGCATCTACATTTTGATTCTTAATCGAGGATAGATGTAGGATGTAAGTGTCTGTGGGTCACAACATCCACATACCATTCGGAGAACTGTGTGCTCTGCAATTCTTTAATTTCGAAATAGATGTTCGGAATGATATTAAATAAGAATTTCCTTTCAAAAAAACTGGCTGAACCGGAATCATGCAAATGTCAAACTGAAATACAAGGCACCTAGCTTAGCTTCACGTAAGTCACGCAACTCAACTGCAGTTTAGTTCAACCTAAGAATATGAAGGTGCGTTGCAAAATAGCTATAATATTGCCCAGACAGATTCTCTTTACTGCACAGGTCAACTAAATTCCGAATACTCACAATGTCTACCACATATTGTACCTTCCTTCAATATGAATTGTTCTAATTATTAGGGTTTTGGGATCGATTCCCTGAATCGACCTTTCCAAATTGATCTACAGTACAGTGTGACAAGTTCGGAAAAGAAAACGTCGACGCATCGGTAGTGTGATTTACACGAACCATTTCGAGTCCCTTTGATCCTCCCATAACGAAAAATCTATCAGACCTATTCATATGTCATTTATATAACTAATAAGGAACCCCTTAGTACCTAGAATCCTAAATTTCATGAATAAAGCTATTCTAGTTCTTGAGTTTTAAATGTTTGAAAAGTGCCATTTTTATCACTCACTGACTCGCTCATCAAAAACTTAGGCCACTTCTACGTAACTTAGAAAGTTGTTTGGCATCAAGGTATATCATGAGCCGTATACATAGGAAAAAATCTAAAAACTTCAAATTATCGATTTTCGGTGTCGAACGGAATTGACAAAGTTATCGGTGCGTTTAGTTTTAAGTACATTACTTGAAACTGACCGCACCAATAACTTTGTCGACATTTCTTATAGCTTAGTTAAAAATATAAAACAGTGAAGCGTAATCGCAAGAAAAACGTTGAAGGTAATGTTCTTTCTGATCGGTTCGATTCACTGGCGCTGCGAAGAGATTTTGCATCCCTTTGCATTTCCTATCGCATTTATCACGGGAGTGCTCAGAGAAATAATAGAATTCATAGGAATGTACAATGATAATCTTTTATCTGAGAAGTCGACAATCGCAATCGTCGTTTGTACCGAACTTAAGCCCCTTTTCACAAATATGTTTTTGGTGGGATCTATTCCTTATTAGACATGCTTATTTAATAATCGTAAGTGTTACATACGTACCAATGGTACGTACATTATCGTACGTTTGTTGTAGGTTCCATTGGTACGTACGAACTATCGACAAAATGCATACCATGTTCGCATTTAGAGAATTTTTAATTCAATAAGTGATAGCACTGAAGTGGATACTATATTCTTTAATAGTATGTACTATTACATTAAAGTGAATTTTGGCGACAGAGTTTCTTAATTACGTACACATTTTTAATTACATTCTTAATTAAAACTTATAAGTTTTTTTCATAGATTAAGTTAAAAGAGACAACTGTTGCCTAACTTTATCGCAAACTTTCATGGCATGGGACTCTACCCTTTTATTTTCTAATCTATATGTGAAAACTTTGTAATGGTTAATTTCTACACAAATGTATAAAAACAAAGGACTGTAATCATGATATGTAAAAAAACTGTAAGCTTTTCAATTTAAAAAAAAAAATAGTGGTTGAATTACAATATTTAAAACGGTTTTAAGATTTTAATATAGTTTTTGATACTAAAATTGAAATTTGTAAACTTAAATTGTCTTTTTATATGGGATAAAACTTTTATTTTGGTCTATAACTTGACACCACTAGCAAACATTAAACTTTAGTCCGTAAAAGGTATTCTTTAGATGCTGTCCAATTCCGGCGTCATTGAGGCACGCTCGTCTCAAGTACTCCGGGGGAGTAAAGTAGCCGGGTCTTGCTCTGCAATTGCGCAATTATAGAGACCAACAGGCCGTTTTCTCTTCAAAACCACGTCTACATGCTGTTCTTGAGAGTCATTACGAATCGTCTCGCACGCTAACTTGACGACTACCTTCCAAACAAGTCGGTTTCCGAAAAGGCTTTAGTATCATAGACCACATACATACTTATCGCCAAATTGGGAAAGCCTTTGATTTCGTCGAAATTTGGGCGGAACTAGAGTGCTTTCAACGGTACCAAATTGACTGTGAGTACAGTAAGGATAAGATTGTTATCTGATTACAAGAAAAGATTATTAAACCTATCCAACAGAATAGAAGTGAAAGACAGGATGGCGTTATTCAAGCTACAGGACTGGAAAGGATACGGTAAATACTCAATGAATTAGTGCCTTTTATTGTATAGGTCTAAAGATGAACAAATGACAAGAAAATAATCATGTGTTATGTTCATGTCACACCCATGATGGTAGTTGTTGGAAATATTACGCTGTTTTTTTTTCGTGGAGAAATCCTCATGGATCAACGAAAAAGTTATGCCGGACTCCTACCGGCTAAAACCTCACGGTGGTGACCATCAGCGTATACGAGGAGTCCCGGGATTTCCATTCGGAACGCAACAGGGGCCCCTCCATCGCTTTGCTACACTAATAGCACGTCCCGGGGCCAGTACTTGCTGTCCCCAGCACCCTCGCAGTGCTACCACGATGACTCGAGACCACTTCCGAGTCATCGTCCTCCTCGGGGGTTACATCACTAGGCGTTCGAGGCCCCCGCCCCGAGCGTCTGCAAACCCGGAGGCTCGGTTTCTGGTAGGGGAATACCGTTTTCTAGAGGAGGGCCGTGACGAACGCCTTGGCGACGTCGTCTCCGCGCGGGATCCGCCCTCCTCCGATCCCGCTCAGAAGCCTCCTTCTGAATCATAACAGATTCACAGAAGGTGACTACGGCCCTCAACGCCGAATCCCCGCTCAGCATCGCCGACACGACTGCTGGCAGGGAGAGGTTCTGTTCCCACGCTGGGCATACTGCGAGCGTATGGGAAGCGGAGTCCTGGTCCCGTCCACCACAGTGAAAGCAGTTCGCCGTCGCCTCGCGTTCGATCTTACACAGATAATCACCGAAGCACCCATGCCCGGTAATTATCTGTAAAAGTCTGTAGGTGAGTCTTCCTGCTCGTCGCTGCATCCAGGCTTCGAAGACCGGCAGGATTGCTCCAATGACGCGTTTGCGTTCATAGCGCTCCTCGAGATAAATGCGCAATGTCGCCAGAGCGTTTTGTCGTTCCTGCCCTTTAATCGATTCGAGCGCCTCTTCTGGCTGACTACCACCGCTCTGACGGAGGGCACGGATTCGGACGTACACCCTCGCGTCAATTTCCGCCAGTATATCTATTGGTGGAAAGCGAGCTAGGATTGTCGCCGCCTCAAAGGATATAGTGCGGTATCCTCGTACGATCCGTCTGGACACTGTAGATTTTAGTTCTACAGCGTCGGATGGGCAGCCTTTTTGCCCATACAGGCGCTCCATACAGAGCTACGGACCGTATAACTCCCGCATAGAGGCGACGTACTTCCTCCGTCGGTCTCCCTAGATTGGGCAGCAGTTTATGCATAGCACCCGCCACCCTTTCTATCCGGGGGACTAGGCGCTCGAAATGTTCTTCTAAGCACCAGCGACTGTCCAGGTGGAGGCCTAGGTACTTCATGTACCTCCCCACTCTGACTTCGGACCTACCCACGCGGACGCACGAGTCGGATGGTTCCCTGCCCCGTGGTAATTTATGAAACCATAGGGCCTCGGTCTTGTGAGGCGCTATTTCTAAACCGACGACTTCCACCCCAAGCTCGGCGAGCTCCTTGGCCCTCTCAAAAGTTATCCCGCTGGCGATCACCAAGGTGTTGTCGGCATAGCACACAATATTTACGCCAGCGGGAAGGTCGACTCGCAGAACCGCATCGTACGCGAGGTTCCACAGTAGTGGACCCAGCACCGAGCCCTGTGGAACCCCACGTTTGATCTCCCACCGGATCTTTCTACCATCTTGCCCCATGTACAGAATGTACCTGTCGCGTAAGTAGTCCCCGATAATACCTTGCAGGTAGGGGAGCACCTGATGATGTGACAGTGCCCGCCTGATTGCGTCCCAGGGTAGAGAGTTAAAGGCGTTGACGATATCAAGACTTATCGCCAACGCCACGCCACCCTGGGATACTGTTTGTTCCGACAGGGAGCGGACGCGCATAATCGCATTTACAGTGGAACGCTCCCGTCGGAACCCAAACGGGCTATCAGCCAAATCGGGACCGACGCGTGACAGGTGCCTATTGAGCCGAGTGGCAACTATCCTCTCGAACAATTTGCCAATCTCGTCCAGCAGGCATATGGGGTGGTACACTGAGGGAGAATAAGCGGCCCTGCCCTCCTTCTTCAAGAGGACCAGCCTTTCCAGTCTGTGGGGTTATCGCCACCTCAGCGGCCATCACCACCTTTGCAATCGGCTCCATCGTCGCAGCCGCAGAAGACGAAAAGGCAAAGGTCGAAGAAGAAAAAGAAGCCTGCCTACCCGCCGCTGGTCGATCTTCCCCCTGTGGCTGCGACGGTATCGAATAACCCGGTACCGCCCAATGCCAGTTCGTGGGTAGAAGTGGCTAAAAAGCCCAAAAATCATGGAAATATTATGCTCTAAGTTGTGACGACTATGTTTACTTAGGGGAAATTGTCCGACTACGGAAGTCCGCAAACCAACGAGAAGTCAATCGACGACGAATACAACTCGGCTTGGCAGCATTCTGGTGTCTATGACAAATCTCAACACGAAGTCCTCAAAACTTGAAACCAAGATTGTACAAGTGTGTGCTGCTAGTGATAAAATATGGATCTGAGTGATGGTTCTTCATCGCTGTCGGTGTGAGGAAGTTTAAAGTTGCTCAGTAAGCTATGGAAAATACTGTTAGCAGTTTTTCTAAGTGATGGAATTCATATTGAAGATTTCCGCAGTAGAATCAGAATAACCGACGTAGAATCAGTAAGCTAAAGTGGAAATCGACCGGCCATGGAGCTTGGGAACCGACAACCGATGGAGAAGAATGGTTTTCAAGTGGCACCCTCATACCGGTAAGCGAAGAGTAAGGCGGCCCCCAACAGATTTAGTGATAACCTAGTAAGTAATACAGGACTACTTCGGATATAAGAAGTCGATGGATGCAGGTGGCCCAAAAACTTGTTTTGTGGCATCCCTTTGTGGAGGCGTTTGTTCACCAGTAGACTTGTAAAGAGCTGCAATAATGATGATGATAATTATAAAAAAAAAATCGTGGTTGTGTCTAATTTAAAAAATAATTTGATGTTTAGGGGTTTGGATGTTTGTTATTCCATCACGAAAAAACGGTTGATCAGATTCGGATGAAATTTAGCATGATATATTATAGTATTCATACTTAATATATCTTCGTAATCGGAATCTTTATATAAATAAATAATCTAACTAGTAGTGATGATATATAATCAATCAATAACAAGTCGCAAGGCTTCATGGTAACTTATTCAATAAGGTGTTTTAGATGGTTCATTCTTCGTGAATCATGTTGTATCTAGTATTATTTAGTATTCATTGGCGTTGATCGATGAAAGGTTGCATTTTATTTACATCTATTGACGATTATTTTACGATTTTTTTATTTAATGGTTTATTTCAGTTATTTAGATAAATACTTAAAACCTGTCTAACCTCTAAGCGATAGCTCTAACGTCTGAATATTTAACCGTGTCTACCCTCTAAGTGATAGCTTTAATGGTTTAAAGCCCGCAGTGATTACTTCTGAGTCCTAGCCCATCTTAATCTAGCCTGTCTTCCCTCTAGTGCTATAGCTTTATATGTCAATTCAAAACCTGTATACCCTCAAGTGATAGCTCTAAGGCACATGAGTAAAGAAACCGTACCGTACAGAGGCAAAGCTTCATACAACCGCACTGTGTAAAGATGAGACGTATTTACGCTACCAGGTTCTAAAACCAGGTATTCACTTCAAAGTACGGCGCCCTGGTACGAGAAAAAAATACTTGCAAGTATGAAAGTATGTGTTGTTAGTTGTTCGAAGAACTTGAACACTACTCATGAAAATACTTGCATAGGAAAATGATCCATATCTCAATAGCAATAAGAAACTCAATCGTATTTGTGAATGAAAAATACTTTGAACTTCAAAGTTTTTATTTTATTTATACGACTTTGCTCCTTATTCCTAGTAGGATAAGATGGAATACGGGTCAAATTCCTATGCAAGTATTTTCAGATTTTGACACCACGGCTGGACACGTCGCTCGCGTCGCAATAAGACGTATTTACGCTACCAGGTTTTCACTTCAAAGTACGGCGCGCTTTTACGAGCAAAAAATACTTGCAAGTATGAAAGTAAAGTATGTGTTGTAAGTCAGATGCTCGAAGAACTTGAGCACTACACATGAAAATACTTGCATGGGAAAATGGTCCATATCTTGATAGGAATAAGAAATTCAATCGTATTTGTGAATAATACATACTTAGAACTTCAAAGTATTTTTTTTATTTATACGACTTTGCTCCTTATTCATAGTAGGCCAACATGGAAAACGGGTCGAATTCCTATGCAAGTATTTTCAAAATATGACACCGCGGCTGGACACGTCGCGTAAGTAATAAGAAATATGTTTCATCGAGGAAGTAAACATTTTGTTTCGGTTTTTTGTAAATTCAGTTGTTATTGTGAACTGATTACGTAACCTACTGACCGTGACCTAATTTTTAAATAGTTATTTCGCGTGTATATTGAATTTGGAGACAATTTTAAAACGTTTATTAATTAGTAGTCCTAAGCCAAAAAGTAGGAAGGAAAGATATAATTTCGTTAACAAAAAAATTAAAAAACGTTCAGTCTAAATTGTTGCCTGACTAGAATTAGTCATTCATATATATTGACACTAACTAATACTTTCAAGTATTTTTAAAACCTGGTTTTCGACCCTGGTATTTTTCCATACTCGTACTTAGAAGCCCTGGTATTAAGTTTTGCAAGTATGTCTCATCTCTAGCGCTGTGATAGGTATGCTACTACAAGCTTGAGGCGCGTGTGTGCGTGAGCACTGGCGGCTCGTCACGTACAGAGAGAAACTGCTTTAAACCGGCTCGGTCAGTGTTCAAACTCAGGGTTGTGTAAAAAATAATAAGTGTCAAAGTTTGTTTTTTAATTCGCATCAAATGAAATATAAAAAAGTGTAAATATGGTTTACTAATACCTCCGTAGATTTAAATCTTATCGAGGTTGCCGCAAGAGATACCGCTGATTTTGTAAATAAAATTAATAATTTGTTTGATTTCTTACACTCAAGTACACTGCGATCTCCTAATAAATATAAAAGAGCTTTTCGATGCGATAGTTATCAAATTGAGTTTTAGAAGAAATGCTAACATTTTTCAGGAACTTAAAATCAATAAGAAATGATACGCAGAGAGACGTAACAAATAGCATGAATTTCATTCACGGATTCCAAGTGTCTATACAATCTTTAATAAAAATTCATGAAGGATTAAAATCAGAAGAAATTAAATTAATTTATATTTACGAGACGTCTCAATCAAGATTGTCTCGAAAATTTCTTTGGAAATGTCAGGCGGGTGGTAACTGCCAGGAACCAATATGTCGACTAGTTAGTATTGCCTTCAATAAGATGTTTATAACCAATATCTGAGGGAAACCTAAAATATTGGAAATCTAATAAATTGTTAATAAGATTTCGATATGTTACTTATGAAACCAGACTATTGTCGTATTTTAATACAACGTCATCGCAACCTGACGATGTTACTGCTCCTGTGTTAACAGTAGGAACAAATGATTATCTATTTGATTAACAGAAAAAAATAGTTTAGTCTATGTGTATAGAAAATGTTGTCTCGAACACCACAAATGTGAGAAAATAAAACTGTACGTTAATAGATCTGAGCAACCTATAAATATGGAAAAAGATTATTTTTTCAGCCATTACAAGGATTTTAATAAAGATGGTGTTCGATCGAGTTTTTTTATAATACTTCCTGACAATTTTATCGCGTTTGTTGAATTGCTTGAGCAAAAATTTCGGGAATATTTTGACCTCCAAAGAAACATTGTAAATATTGGTAGTGAGATAATAAAACGTGTGCAAGAGTTTATATTTGTTTTGAAATGCGAGTGCTTTCCAATAGATTATTTAAAAAAAAACTTTACATTAAATTTAGAATTTACCATTAAATTAAAAGCCACAACAAATTGTTGAAGAACAATAATTATAAAAGTAAAATATTTAGAATTCATACGTAGTTTGTAAAAAAAATAATTTTTCATTCTTCCAATGCTGTTCAAAATTTTCTGCATGCCCATGACTATGATTTATGGCGACTGCCAAACTAAATGTGCAAAAGACGGATTGAACACGAAAGTAAGAAAAACATATTAAATATATCACTTCAAATTTATCAACATACATGTCTATATATGTAATAATATATCTTAACCAAAATTTATTGGTTAGAATTATCTGTTTAATCTGTTCATGGACAATTGCTTGACAGATCTAAAAGCGAATGAAAGTGTGTTGAGAATGAATGAGTTACTCGTCAAATGTTTTCTTTATGCTGATGACCAAGTACTACTTGCGTCTTCGGCCGAGGAGTTGCAGGAGATGGTAACTGCTATGAGTGGAGCTTTTGTTAGAAAGGGAATGAAGATGAATGTAAAAAAGACGAAAGTGATGGTGTTTGAAAGAGATGAGGCAGTGACAGACTGCAATATCGTGATTGGAGATGAACAAATTGAATAGGTGAAGGAGTTTGTGTATCTGGGTTCAAAGTTTACAAGAGATGGAAAGTGTGAGAGTGATATCGAAAGAAGAGTGAATGCAGGAAACATGGTGAATGGAGCTTTGCACTCCTTTATGAGCAGTCGGAAGTTGAGGGGGTGTTGGTTCCGACACTCATGTACGGAAGTGAAAGTTGGGTATGGCAGAAGAAACATGAAAGCAAAATAAATGCAGTTGAGATGAGAGCGTTAAGAAGTATGATAGGGGTTAAATTGAGTGACAGGATAAGAAATAGTGAGATAAGGAAACGTTGTGGTTTGAAAGAAGATGTAGTGACAATAATTGAGAAAGGTATGCTGAGATGGTTTGGCCATGTCGAGAGAATGAATGAAGAACGATTGACGAAAAAGTGTATAAGGCAGTGTGAATGAAAGTGTTGGAAGGGGTAGACCTAGGAGGACGTTTCTCGACCAAATCAGGGACGTCTTGAAAAAAGGCCAGGTCAAGAGTACCCTAAACCGAAGAGCATGTATGAAGGGAATAATGAAAGTGGACGAAGCGAAACAAGTATGTAAGGATCGTAGCAAGTGGAAAGAAGTGGTCTCTGCCTACCCCTACGGGAAAGAGGCGTGATTATATGTGTGTATGTATGTATTATCTGTACTTATTTGAATTGCGATTTATTTTTTCATATTATGCGAGTGACGTGGTTATGTTATTAACCCTAAATAGCGAATTTTCTTTTATAATTAATTATACTTGTTATTAAATGTTTCGATACACAGTGAATCTGATTTTATTAATAAGTGAGTTTTTATATTTTTAAACGTACCTACCTCACGAAACAAGAGATTCTTGTTTACCTTTAATCGGTTTTGTTCCATTTTGAATATCTTCCCTTTCCAAAGTATAACCCAAATATTACCACGCACGTAATAATTTTAGTTGTGTAGGTTTTGAATACAAAACAATTAATTTTACACTAAGCATAATGATTTTTATAATAAAAATCGAATGATTTTTATAATAAAAATCATAAAAACACATCGTGATGACTGGCATAAAAATACATAACGGGTTGATATAGTGGTGTGCATACTCGTGCGTTCGAGTAGTGCTATTCCAAATTTATTTATTTTATTTATTAATTAATTATGATTGTGGTGACACTGTCATGAATGCAACGCACTACAAGTTGTAAAGAATATCTCGGACAAGGAGAGAGTATAATTAAAACAATCAGAATTAAATTCCGTTATTTCACTTCTTCTAAGGTACATATGCGAACACACGTTTTCGAGTATTTTTACACCTCAGGGTGACTGGTTAAGGGGGGCTAAACGAAAAAAGAGAGTGTGTGCAGGTGATATTAAAATTAATAATAAAATAAAAATATTCCGCACAATGCGCTTGCTATAATACATTCTGAATAATTTTATCGTATCATTCATATACTTACTACATAGTTTTAGAGACATCAATTAGTTTTAAATAAAAATATGATATTTCCGTTTTAAATTATAACATCTGAAAAATAACCATTAATAAACCTGAAAAATAAACCTATAATGGTGACATAAGTAGACGCTTATTAAATCCATCGACAATTTTTTAGATCCGTGGTAGCTCAGATGGTTAGCGCTCGCTGTAAGTTTCACAGTACGCGAGCAACCCGGGTTCGATCCCCGCCGGCACCAATGATATTGTTAATTGCAATTTTAAGTGCTGATTTACCACGTGCTCGGCGGTGAAGGAAAACATCGTGAGGAAACCTGCATAACTGAGAAAACAAAAAAAAATATTTCGAAGACATGTGAAGTTCGCCAACACGCATTGGGGCAGCGCGGCGGACAGTTCCTTGCTCTAAAACCCTCTCAGAAATGAAAGAAGGCCTGTGCCCAGCAGTGAGACGTATATAGGCTGTAACTTTACAATTTTTTTGCCATTGATCTTTATGTTATAGTTACTTTCGAATAAAATTATATTCAACACTGTAGCATTTACAATATAGAAAATACTTATAGATAATCTGCGTAGCGACGCACTATTTCAAGCCACTTTCGAATCCGCCCTAACTCAAAAACTGTTAGACTTATACACTAATAATTTATTCCACACATTTGAGGTGTTGCACATCTAATAAAGGACCTCTTGAATATCCAGAATCCCAAAAATTAACCTATTGTATTATCTTGAGTTATTAAAAGTGCAATTTTGATCACTCACTGACTCACTGATCAAAGACCTAGGCCACTTCTAGGTTACTTAGAAACCTGAAATTTGGCATCAACGTAGATCATAGTCGTTTACAAAGGTTAAAATCTGTTAACTATAAATTATCAATATGCGGTGTCGAAAATGTGTCGACAAAGTTATTGGTGCGGTTTGTTACAAGTACTGTACTTGAAACTGACTGCACCAATAATTTTGTTGATATTTAATTTTTCTAATTTAAATTAAAAATAAATAGTGAAACGTAAACGCAAGAAAACGTTGAAGGATGTATTTATAAATATATCCCATCAAAAACATAAAAAAGAGGGCTAGGTTCGGTATAATGACGTTCGCGATCGTCTATCATATAATAATAAGACAATTTTAGTGTTAACGACTTGCTTACACTTAAATTTGAAATGTTAACTGTTTATAATATTCAGTAAGTTTATAATAGTAACTATGTAAATTTTTCCTTTCATCTCAGCAATGCGCGAAACCTTGACATAAAATGAATATATGGTATCAATTATTTTTATAAATAACACACTGGTCTCGCAATGCACACCATTCAATATTCTAAAACTTTTATTGTAACAGTAGAATATTGTTACATCCATAGAATTATGTAGGAAAATATACTAATACTTAATCTCTCCTTCTTTGTCACTGCGTCAAATATTTAACCGCTTGCTTACCTATTAACGTACATAAACATTCCTCTTCTTGACCAATTAATATATTACTAGCTGGCTTAGCCAACCTAGTTCTGCCCTTAGAGTATACATAAGCAAGCTATGATTATGTATACTCTAAGGTTCTGCCCTTTTAGTAGGTGGCATGATGAATTTCTCGCCGAATATCCACTCCGAATATTTTTTACATTATAAAAAAAAATATTAATAACTCTATCACAGCGATAACTGTCGGGTTCAGTATTTGTGATTTTCTTTTTTGGCACTGATCCAACATAATTTTATTTGAATATGAGTCAAATTGGTTCATAAATATAGAATTCAGCGCCACCCTTAAGATCCTAACAAAACTATGAACCATCGACTCGAAAAAAGAAACAAATATATCCTCAATCGTTGAAGTCATTTAGAAGTTAAATGATATCACTAACACATTATTTGTTTAAAAATTAGTAAAAAAACACATAACCTACGTCTAAAAAACTAAAAATGTTATTTCTTTATAGAATTTACTAAAATTACTTTAAAATTTTGACCATTAATATTAATTTAGCTATGTATTTCTAAGGTTGCATCACTTGACCTTACTTGACCTTTGTTCTCACACACCCTTTTCCCTTGTAATATAGCCAATACCTCCCTCCATATATCCTTAATTGGGTACGTATTTTATGTAGGTACGGTCCCTAAGTATATTCTTTCAAGTTTATCTCTATGAAATTCAACTCATTAGGCTCTCTGGTTTTTGTCAGCAATATTGCAACATTAGAAAACAAAGTTTGAAGTCATTAAATAATTACTGCAATAAAAATGGTTTGAATCGAATTGACACCAGGCATAGATAAATGACGACAAGGAAAGCCATGTCGTCTATTTATCTATGTCTCATTTTTCATAAAAATAAAAGTACTACAATGTATGTGGCAAAAAGGCAATTTCAATGAACAACATCAAAACCACAAGTAATCCAGACAAGTTCCGATGCAACGGCGACGGCGATCCCCTTTACCGAACGTTAGAAGTGTATTATGAGTCAATACATAATATTATGTGTATATACACACATAATCGCATACGTAGGACGTACCGAGCGACCTCGTCGGACCAAAAGCAGTACCACTGTCACTGGGTAAGTGTGCCAGTAGGTCAGTGGGGCGCGCGTCATCCGCGACCATGCCCGTCTCCCCTCTCCCGCCTTCACACCCCTCCTTCCCACCGCACCAAGGTCCCGAGAGATTGCAGTCTACTTTACTAAACAAATCTACATTTTCTTAATAGGACAAACCGCTTTAATTGTTAGCCCTTACGTCTAAGTATCACACTGTAGAGATTCCTTATCTCCCGACCTTATTTGTTTAAGTTGAATGTTTTAGTTGTATTGAACTGCCTCTTTATTTAATAAAATTGATTCTATCACATAATAACAATTTTGAAATATACATTTTAGTTAAAAATAATTTGTATTCTTAGAAAATGGACCTTTTACTTTTACTGGTAACGAGGCACTTCAACTTAATCCTCAGGGGGTGACAACGCGACAGCATTATGATCTTGATCGAGGAAAGATGTAGTTGTTTATGGGACACAACAACAAAGTTCCTTTACCATCAGGTGAACTGTGTGCTCGTTTGCTATCTTTGGTTGGATAAAAATAAATCTATTATAAAATTGATTTCTTTATTAATAATAAATGTCCTTAAAATTATGAATCAGTCATTGAAAAGTAATCAAGTGAATTATAAAAGTAAAAACACTTTTAAAAACAATTTTTAAAGAGTAGTCTATATGTACCTAAGAAATATTTATCATATTAAATAACAAAATTATAATATATAACTAGCTGGCCAGGCAGACGTTGATCTATCTGCCCTTTCCGAAGTCCCATAAAAAATCCTGAAATTTGCAATAAAAATGTTGATGGTCACTTATCGGAATAAAAATTATCCTCTCAAGATGGAGTAAATAATACACATTTACAAAAAATCATTAAAATCGGTTGAGCGGTTATTATTATATATATATATATATATATAATGCACACGTGTGAATCATTTACGTTTTAATAAATTTATTAGACTCTCCAATTACAAAAGTATACCCGTACTGGTACGCTATACTCTTACTATTTCTGTTCTGTTTGTCTACCAGATTTAATGTAGGGGCCTGTGATATTAAAATAAATATCAAATAACAAACCTTTTAAGATGTAATAATGATGATAAATAAGATTCATTATTTTTAATATTTTGCCTTTCGAAACAAACAGGTAAAAACTTGTTTAATAAAACCGAGCTTAAAACAGAAAACAGACTTTGAAATTCACTTACATTTTCATATTTTTATTTTTATGTTGCTTGCAAGAAATAATGTGCTTTTTAACATAATGCATTAGCATTAACATCAGTGAGTGCACCCTGCTGTTTGACCCACGAGGCGGCCGACTAATGGTGGGAAATCCATTTCTATTAAACGCTAGACTAGACTAAAATGATACAGATTGTTAATTGAGGGGCACCGCCATATTTTGCGCTCACCGCCTGCCCAGTGTCGTGAGTATGAGCAAATCTCCTAAAGCTGGATCATTCTTGGAAAGGCCTATGTCAAAATATGGATTTAAAATTTACTTGTTTTGAAACGATTTGCTATTAATTCTTAATTATGGAATCTGTTCATATTTTATTAGTATTATCAGAGAGTAGTATTTATTATAAATATGCTAACTATATCATTTTGTATCCTATCGTATTATTTGCTTATTTATGCACAATAATATGTACACTATTAAGCTAAGGCACACATTCGACCTACATTCCATTTCAAAATTCAAAAGATTAGTAAAAAAAAAACACTTGGTTTTATTTGATGTTAGAGAACAGGGGCTACCATTTAAAACGCAAAGTAGAATAGGTACAACATAAGAATTTTTGTCGAACTATAAATTAACAGTTCTTTGCGCAAATTTTTTTTCTAAGGCATAATTAAGTGGTGTAATTATGCATTGTATTTATCAAACGTCAGCGAGAGGCCTATTGACCTGAATAAATTAAAATTTCTGATGTATGTATAAGCGAAATACGTTTAAGCAACAGGTTTATTACGTTAGAACATTGCTGGGTAAGCAACAAAATTGCCCCCGTTAGTGTGTAATAGTGACCCATATTTGTCACCTAATTCCCTTGTTAATAGACACACTGTATAGTGCTGATTGTTCATATTACTCAAGGTTATTTATTGCCTAACACGCATTTTAAACAAAAATTTTCTACTTACCAATATTACAACGTGCATTTACTAGATTCGAATTTATTTTAATATTCGTAACTTTAAGTGAACATTTCAGTATTACGTTTTTTCCTTACAAATTACTTTGGGGAATTTACTTGTTAAGAAATGGGAAGTGAAAAAGGTTAACTTGAGATCATAATCTGTACGTTGACAGTATGTACTTTTACGTGATTTACTATTATGAGAAGTTGGAAAAAGGAAAAAGCATCGACATTTCACATGGCTCATTTTTTTATTCTTATCGCTTGCTTTTTTTATAGGATAGGGTGACAAACGAGCACACAGTCCACCTGATGGTAAGTGGTTGCTGTGACCCATAGACATCTACATCTATCTTCAATAAAGAATCAAAATGCAGATGCGTTGTCACCCGTGAGGACTAAGATGGAATGCCTCTTTTCCAGTAAAAAGGGTCTCCGGTTCTCTACACTCACCATACGAAACACAGCAGTGTTAAGCTGCTATTTTACGCTGGTATTCTGTGAGAACGTGGTCCTTCCCCGGTCGAGTCGACCCATTCGTACTACAACTATACTACTAATATAGCTGCAGCATGGCTCTACCACGTAAAAATTATTGCTTATTTCATTGCACCATCTCATTGTATAAAAAATATACTCAAATAAAAATTCCAATTGCCTGTGTACCTACTATGAGCTCTACATTTGTTATATGTGTACTTCAAAATAAATTAGTTAAAAACTCATTATGACACGTAAACTAACAAATATTTCGATACACACTGCACGACTTGAGATGATTGTCTATGCTAAGCAATATCATATAAAGAGCTTGTTTGAGTAGAGTCAGAAATGCAATCGATCGCCCACACGATGTACGACGCTTAGCCATTACCGGTCTTCCGACCTAGGTGTTCGTCCCAAAGTGGAGTTGGCAAGCTGAAAATGATAACTGCATTAAACATTAATAGCGATCGGCGATACCCATTAGTTAGAAATAAATTGATTACTAAAAAACTTCAATTTGAAGTCAATAGTGATTAATTTTCCCTGAATAAAGTAATTAATCTTATTCATTGAAATACCAAATTTCAAAGTTACTAGTAATGCAAACAAGAGTGAGATGACGGTTTTTTGAAGGTTGGCGAAAGTTTACCGCTGCTCTCAACTGCATCCTTACTGTAGGTATTATACAGGGTGGAAAAAACGAAAGGGACATAGAGGGAAAGTATATTAAATATTGAAGATATTAAATGTTTCAAAATGTTTAGAATATTAAAATTTGTTCAAACATTCATAAAAAAGTTTTGCTTATGCTCCAAATATTGTAAAAACTATTTACTGGTATAAATATTATATTATGTACTTCATCATCATCATCATGATCATCATCATTACAGCCCTTCACAAGTCCACTGCTGAACATAGGCCTCCCTTCAGGAATGCCACAAAGCACGTGTATTTACATACATTATTTTATAATAATCTGAACACTTTCAAACATTTATAAAAAAACGCTCACATTATTTGTTTGCTAATATAAGCAAATAAAAAAAAGTTTAAAACCAATCACTGCATGTGTCTACTCAATTGGTAGTTTGTGTCGGTAAGGAAAATGACCTCTACTGTGCGTTGACGTCCAACTAACAATTAAAATTAGGGGTGTAACAAGTGTGAATATTTTTTTTTATATTTTCAACAATTTCTGTAATTGTATTTTTTTACGGCTAACCGGCGGCAGATTTTAGGATCAGAATTTTGGAAAAGAAAAGTCAGTTCCCTACTTAATTTTTATTCGATGCCAATACTTTTGATTAAAATATATTACGAACACTGAAGCATTGAAAGGTCTGAAAATTTACATAATCTGCATATTGCTAAGGGTAGGACAAGTATAAAAAATACATTATATTGTATTGTTCATTCTAAATAATGTGTAAAGACTGTAATAGAATTGCGGATGTGATACTTGTAAGATACTTGCTAAATTGTTCTAGCATTGCGTTAAGCGATCTTCACTGAGTGAGGCCTTAAGCTAAGGTCTGACTGACGAGCTTTCAGCGGAGCATGCAGTGTGGCGACGCATTTTCTATACATTTGGAGCTGTCGCCACTCAGGATCTAATACAACAGCGTTTGTCATGATGATACGCTACACGTTTCGCCAAATGTTGTTGTTTTATTGTTTGTTGTTGTTGATGATTGACCCCTGGGATCGGTGTGCCTTCTTGTAAAACGTTTTAAAATAGTTGTCTGGCTGACATATACTGCCGACGGAAAGTGTCTGGGGGTATTGATGACTGATTTTTAACGATATTATCTAACATTTACGTAAAAATCAGCTGGGAGAATTAACGTGAGGTGAGTAATGTTTTTATGTACCTTGATTACCTGATACCTGGAAAATGGCCGTCTGGCCAAGCTAGCAGGTAGGCATGCGATCATAGTACATATTAACACTACTCAATCATACACATTTCGTTCGTCAGAAATTAAGTGACGTCTGGTGGCCCTGGGATCTTCCTCTATATCGTGAAATGCATTTTTTTTATTGTTTGTCATATCACTTGGTTCAAAACCAGTACCTACATCAAGACAAGTCAAAATTATCGTGACTAGATATTATACGAGTAAGATATAATTACGACGTTTTGTTGCATCGCTTTGTTGCGCAGTTAGATAGGAGTTTGTACTATTACTGAAACATTAAATACGCAGTAAGGCTGCGTTTCCACCAGAGAATCAATTCATTTACCTAGCCTCGCTCAGGTCTAGTGGAAACGGCCCAGCGGAGCGAGGTTTTTGTACATACAAAACAAGGGAACAATCCTAATTCTCGCACCGCTCAGCGGCCTAGCACATCTCTGGTGGAAACGCTCACACCGTTCCACAGCCTCTCTACGCATCCTGGCACTGCCTAGCTACCTCGCAAATCTCTGGTGGAAACGCAGCCTAAAGGTCTATATTACGTACTTATATGAAAAATGCCTTCGAATGTTTGATTAGGATCGAATGTTTATGTAGAAGTGACATAAAATTCCTCCATTCCTAATTCGATATACATATTCGAGATACGACATAATTATACTGAATTTAAAGTATTAAAATATCATATATAATATGTAGAGGTCAGGTAACGACCATGAAAATTCACTTTCATTTATCTATGTTAATATTAAACTACTACTACTACTAAATATTGCACTGATTTCTGGTAAATAATTCTTCTCGTACGTGATACCATTCTATTTCTGTCTGGGAGTCTGTCTGGATAGGTATCTTATCTATTTCTGCTGCTAAAAAATGCATTCTCTGTTGTGTCTTTAAAGGGTGAGAAAGTCAAAATATTACAGGCTACGGCATTCCATCTTGTTTTTCCCAAGGGACAACGTTGCTATCATACCTGTAGAGTCTCGTCGCACTGTATTATGGCAGCAGCACGAATGAGTCGGCTTGTTGAATATGTAGTTGCCTATGTGAAATAGTAGCATAATTCTCCTGTGTTTCGTATGGTGAGTGTATAGAACCGGGTATACTTTTTTACTGTTAACAAGTCATTACATCTTAGTCCTCAGGCAGGTAACGTTAGGTAATGGAGTAGATGCTATGGACTAGGGCATCCACATACCATCAGATGGACTATTAGCACATTTATCACTATTATGTAGAAATAAAATTGAACCCTTGAAATTGAAATTGTCTTTATATAACTGTTCAATCATGCCGACAAGAATGGCGAGAAACGTCGACGACATCTCATTTCTAATATGGCGGGCAGGCAATGCGTGGGTTGCGCGCGTGCGTTTCTTTTACGAATCGAAGGTTGAGTTAATTGTGCAATGGTTGAGTTGGCGTCGAGATCGGAATATATGAAAAATAAATTTATCTGTTACCATCATGCGGGGACAACATTAGGTGAACGATAAAGCTTAATCTTTTTATTTAACTGTTTCAATATCAAAAAATTAACTTTTAAGTAATTAACTTGTTCAATTACTTCACCTTTTGCTCCTTAAACTTAAAAATGAGGTCTAGCATTAATGTAAAACATTGCTCTGCTGTTCTACAATAATGAAACCTAAAATGAGTATTTTATTTGTTGCAAGTTGCAAGAATCGATTCGATCGACTAAGCTAAGTGATACCAAGGTTAAGGTGCTTCCATCAGCCTTGTTTGAGATTCGCCATAAACAATAGGTATTAGTAGACTATAAGCAGTTTTTAATAACATAATTGATTTCTCAAAACTAAACAAGGCATCAAATAGAACTAACTGCAATGTAAAAATATCGGAATTCATTTTCAGAATGAAACTACTACTGTATTATGTATATCTCTTACCTAAGGAATGTTCGTAGAATTTTATAATTTTATCCCATTTCTTTTTACTTCTTCTATTTCATTTGAAATATGTTTACGGAGTGATAACCTGGTACGAAATGCATAATGACGATGGATGCAGATGGCTCAGGACCGTGCTTTGTGGCATTCATTGGGACAGGCCTATATTCAGCACTGGATTTGTGAAGGGCTGAAATCATGATGATGATTTGAAGTATTTAGTTAAGCCAGTAGGCAACATAAGATGCTTCTTTGTTACGTACATGTTGAAGAGGTTGTTTTCTCCAAATCGCACAGTTTATTCTTCTTAATGTTTAGTATTCAGCTTGGACATACAACTGTTGCCCTTTGGCGAAATTGAATTTCAATTTATCTTGGTAAGTGGGACAGCGCTCGCGCATGTTGCAATATGTGTACCAATGAATGTGTTTCACGAAGTCATCGTATTGGTGGACGTGAAAAATTATCTTTACTTTGTTGAAAACCATACTGAAAATTCACAATTCACAACATACATAATTGATAATGTATGTTTCGCAACAGAATGTTGTATCTGTAGCGTAGGCACCGTTGGTATTCAAATATAATTACAAAATCGGCCATCAAATTAAATCTGTTATTCGAGTTTTGTTTTTACAAAATATTTTTTATATCCTGCTTATGCTTATGTGTTTAACTGTTTCACTTATTCACAAGAACTAGTGTGAAATAAAAAAAAGATTACAATTTGATTAGAATTTAACGTTATAATTAGATAAATAATAGCTCTTAGTTGAAATTATAACTGGATTACGCTATTCGATTATTTTTAAATTAAACAATTTAAGAAACTATAACCTACGAAATGATACTTACAATAAAGCTATCCGCTACGTTATTTAATGTAGCGGATACAACAATAATTACGTAAAATATAAAAATCATACAGTAGGTTTAATTTAATTTGTCTTTACACAATACATTTCCTTCAGCATTTCAATTCTGTTACAAGGCAACGAGACCAGGTCAAACTGCACAATGAAGAAAAATACACATTATATATATTCCTTAATTAAAAATAATTTACATTACGTTAGATTATCAACAGTTTTGGGACTGTAATTCATTGCCCAATAGTGTAGCGTGACCTTGCCGTGTTGAGCAAGCGTCCTCACTGACTGCTCTGAGCACTAGAATTGCTTTTTACGACATAATTTTAATAAGTATACAATAAAACAAATATAATTGGTTTCATACTCCTGTACTGATTACATTTATATGACGGAGATTAACAATAACTTAGGTTCAACATTTCCAATTAATTACATGCCTTGTAAATAGTAAGTTTTATCCGTTCACAGTATATTCAATACGAAGCTTAAACGCTGCGTTGTTCGACAAAAATTCCGTCAAATCACTGCTTTCCGTTGTTTCCTTAGTAAGCTGCGGTGCGCGCCTTTTCTACTGACAGCCTTGTGCCACTTCTGCATGTGCCGTATGTTTGTACGTCTGCACATATCATATGCGATGATCGGTATGTAGTATGTATTGATTCATCGCCCTCGAAGAGACGCCTGGAATATTTAAAGAGATAGATGTTGTGAAAATTGACAGCTCATAAATTATATGAGTTATTGTGTGAGCCACGGAATATAAAAAACAAGAGGAAGTAGCAAAACGCATAATTTGTAGCAGAACCACTGTCGCCAAACTCACACATACGCAAGAAAGAAATGTGTACCGACAATTGTGTACCATTTCAATAATTTTCGCGTGATTGGCTTTTAAAAAATAAAAGAGAAAAGCATTATGTTACTCACCATTCACTTGAGTACCAACCATATGTTCTTAAAAATAGAGATCATATTAGAGATATATAGAATTAATGAGAAAATTTAGCTTCTTAACGTTAGATGTCGCAATAATAAATTCACACTATTATAGACACAATGACAATAGATATAACGTTGACATTGCCCTACCTAACCTATACTGCTACGTGAATGATGTTAGTGATGTAGTTACTCTCCCTGAAAGTGATCTGGCTTATATCGATATTCAGTATATGATTATTATCATGTATATGAAATGTATTGACTGAAGAAACAGAATTGAAAAAAATATATGATAAAATGACTATAATTCAAAATTTATTGGAAATTAGATAGACATCCAGTATTTGCAAATTTTCATTAATATCTATAATGTAAGGTGTTTATGACCCTGTATTGACTTTTTATATCAACACCTTTTAAACATTTATATTAAAATTTTATAAACAATTCTAGCGCAAGAAAACTAGTGTCTTAAAATGCGTTTATTTTACATTTTGTGTTATAATTCATGGTCGGATAATCGGGCGCTTATTTACCTAAAGTTTACATATTTTAGCATTAAAGAAAGATTATTATGGACATGTCTTTTTGAATCCCGCATGCGGGATTGCTTGAAGGTCCTGAGATTAATAAAAATGTTAGCTACGTATAAATATTTCATAGAACCGATTGTAAATTTGATATTTCATTAAATTCTTTCATACTTAAAGACTTTTTTAATTTCATTACAGACAAACAATTCACAAAGAAAATTTATATGAGAACTTGTTCGTCTATTCTCGCTATCTATCTACTGGCGGACATTGGGGAAAAAAGTTGCTATATCCGCCAATCTTCCTGTTGGACCCTACTGGTGGACACTGGAATTAATGAGTTACTTTGTAGTGGTCGGTATCGAAACCAAAAAAGTTCCGTTGTCCCCCACTATTGATTTTTTTTCATGATTATTATATAAAAACACCCATTTTTAATTAAAATCAAATATAATTCTCAGTTTTTAACATAATATAAAGGTCGCTTTTATTAAAATATAAAGAGTTTCACGACGTTGACATGTCTGCGTCTGTAAACGTATTTGCGTCATGTTCACATGACGCAAATACGTTTACATCGTCAATCTCAGATTCTACTTGCTTAGAAGTTTTTTTCGAAGTACATTCATTGAATTAAAATAAATAATCAAATTTTTTCTCTAAATTATCAATTTTTAAACTATTTCTCTTAATGTTTAAAATCCACTTATATGTTGAAATTTGAAAACGACCTTTCAACATCTACAGAAGTAAGTGGCGCGAATTTGTAAAGATTAGCGTCATTTACTTCTGTACAGGTCAGAGATATTTCTCTGATTACGTCAAAATCGGGGTTTCTATCCATCAGCTTTTCTAGTTTATTTATTAAATCATTATTGCATGTCCACTCAACTGACGTTCTCACTTCATCAAATATTTCATAATGTCTCCAATAGGTTCAAATCATGTTTCTCCAACTCAATTAAATAAATTTGATTTAGAAGTTCATGTCCATATTAATATTTAATGCTAAAAAATGTAAACTTTAGGTAAATAAGCGCCCGATTATTGGGCCACTAGTTATAATTGATGAATTTTATATTTGTTTTATTTAACTTTTACATCTAAGTATTTACTGTTTTTCCGCAAGCTTTTAATTTTTATCGTTATTTTAGTACTATTTTATTAAACTTTTATATTATATTTGCATGTTGCTACAGTGATTACCGGTTACTAAGATGGAGGCCTGGTGACCTGTAACTCAGGTTTTAATTACCTACTTCAGGGACCAGCGATCCACAACCATTTTTGTTAAAATAGCAATAAATAAAGACATCTGTGGTTTTGTGGTGAGAAATAAATAAATTTTCATTTTCATTCATTTGCATGTTTAGTACAGAAGCCTCTTTACTTTCTTTACTTTGTTTAAATTGACAAAATTTTTATTTTCCCTAAGATAATTTTGTCGATGTCAACTAACTCGCAGATATTTTTAATAAATGTTGTCTACTACATCCCAGGGAAACTAATGTTCTTATTTACTTAACATCTCTTTGTATGTAACAAAACTATTTTCTGTTTAATATCCGTTTCTATTTCATAAAAGAAGGATCAGCTATGGGGTCTCCTCTAAGACCCCTTATAGAGGACATTTTCATGGATAACTTCGAAAAAAATAACATATAATTGTCAAATTACTTTTATTATCGCACTTTTTATCATATTCCGATGTTATATATATTTAAAAAAAAAAACTATACCAAAATATCGTGCTTTCCTTTTGTACCAAACAAGCATGCCGTACACAGTCTTTTCACCTCATTATCATCATCATCATGATTATAGCCAATGACAAGTCCAACGCTGAACAGAGGCCATCCCCACAGATTGCCACATAACACGGTCCTGAGCCAACTACATCCATAGACTCCCTGCATGTTTTACACACCATCTAGTGGTGAATCGCCTAACACTGCGCTTGCCAGTACGAGTTGCTGTCACTCGAGAACCTTTCTTCCCAACCGATTGTCGGTTCTTCGGGCAATTTGGCCGACACATTGCCACTTATTTATTATTACTTTTTACAATAACAAAAATTTGTTATAATTTGTTCAAAGCTGTTATCTTCTTTCATAACAAAATCTTGTATCAAATATTGAGATTATAAAGCCATTCTATTAATTTAACTTTTCAACTTTTGCATAGATACCCATGAGGTACTCATATGTATGGAGTTTGCAGTAACTACTCGCGCGCAGGCGCCGCATCAATCACTATTTCGTAATACCGCTAAATTCGTGGTAACCAGGCCAAGGCTCCACTTATTTACATGTACGTGAGAAATACTATTCACGCTTAAACGTAAAACACTGCTATTTATTCACATTTTTTGGTATATAAGACAATGAATACGTGAACGCAGTTTCTAGCTAGACTTAGAGACATCCCTCTGAAACATATTTATTTCTTCAAAAATCCTTGTCTAAATAATAACAATGTCCTCCAGACCGAATTACGGTCACGGCGACCAGCCTCAACGGAGATTAGCCATCGGCACAGGACAGGATTATAATGCCCAAGTGTATGCGCAAGCACAGGTGCACTCTCTATTCCCTCACTCTCATAGTCCGATAGGACGGTAAACCGACACGACCGGAGAGAGATCAGGCGCAGAACCGCTTTACGTGCCTTTCGAGGCACGGGGATGAGACACCGCCAACTTCTGACTCCGGGCAGCTACTGAGAATTTCTTGATGGAAAAATTAAATGATTGATTTTTTTGGCCCGACCCGGGATTCGAACCCTCCCCTCATTTCTGAGAGGGTTTTAGGGCAAGGAAATGTCCGCCGCGTTGCCTTAATGCGTGTTGGCGAACTTAACATGACTTCGAAATATTTTTTTTTCTTATTTCTAGACAAGCCGGTTTCCTTACGATGTTTTCTTCACCGCCGACCACTTTGTAAATCAGCGATTAAAATTGCAATTAACAATTTCATTGGTGTCGGCGGGGATCAAACCCGGGTTGCCGATTCTACCAATGACTTACAAATAATTTAGTGCTCAAATATTAGGGTAGATATAGTGCAAAATTAAAAATATTTTTTTATTGACTAAAGTAGACATCCGAAACACAGTCTACCTGATGGTAAGTGGAATGGTGTGGCCCGTACACATCTACATCTATCCTCGATAAAAACTCAAAATGCAGATGCGTTTTAATACCTGAGGACTAAGATGGAACGCGTCGTTTCCAGTAAAAAAGATCTCCGGTTCTCTACACTCACCACACTACAAACGAAGCAGCATTAAGCTGTTATTTTACGATGGTATCCTGCGAGAGCGTGGTCCTTCCCCGGTCGAGCCGACCCATTTATGTTACAACCATAATAAAGCTGTAGCGTGACTTTACCACGTATAAAATCTTTTTCACATTTTCATCAAATTGGACACTGTTTTACAACTTTAACAATAACAGTAAAAAGAACAACACAAGAAGGAGTGATGAACTAAAAACGTATGTCAACGAGTGATGTGCAAAACGGTTATCTATACACACATAAATAAAATTGAAGTGTATGTCTGTAATGTAGTATGTGAATTTCTTATTAACTCAAAAACTACAGCCTTGTTTGCATGGATGGCTCTGTGATACGATAGCTCTTCATCAGTTAATCAAATAATAGAGGGTCAAAAGGGCGCTGCCTTATCAACGCTATTTTGATAGTTGACATTATAGTAAATATTTTAGTCGATTTTAGTATTGTGTAGTGTAGTTAGTTTTTTTAAGTTGATTTTTCGAAGTTTTTCTAATTAGTACTAAAGCTTGTTTGCTGTTTTTTCTTAATATATTAGTTATAGTATACGACTTTGTGTTTTTGTCTCTGCCCTCCTTGTTTTGGCTTTATAGGGCAGCAAAGCTTTAGGTATATTTCCCTCACGAACCTTATTAAAATAACTGGCTTTTTTTAACCTTAGGGGTTTATTTGCATGCTATAAAGACATAAATAACTATTTTTAAAGTTTTTGTCTGTCTATCTGACTGTCTGTTTGTCCGGGCTAATCTTCGCAGTGGTTGAACTGATTGTGAGGAAACTTTACTAACAGATAAAAAGCAAAGCTGGCAGGGATTTAGACTATATTTTATCGAAATTCTTCGAGATTAAAAAAAATACCGAAAAATTGATAAAAGGTTTTTGATTATCTTAAATCTAAATAACGCCTCATTGGTAGACTCTATCCAGGCGAAGCCGGGGCGGGTCCCTAGGTTTTAATGATTTATCACTGGCCTTATGATATTGTCACGCCGAAACATCCATCCTCCTTAACCTTTAAAATTACTCAAAACTGTATAATCGTGTCACTTGCAACAATTAGTATTTTGTTTGGGTTATATATATTGTCAGACGATTGAAATAATTTTATTCAAACTGCACTCTGGTGAAGTGATGAGGTAACTTTTTATTATTTTTTTACCACGTTCTTATTAAAACGCTTTCGTGTATGTCTGTTCAGACAATCAACACGGCTCAGAATCGGATGAAAAAAACGTGGTATATTAAAAAAAAAAACATTATTTTTTTAAATTTCACTTGTTTAAAGGTGTATTTACTATATACTCGCGGCACCTGAACTGAGTAAATGGTGCACAAAATCTCATTTATGCCATTTGATGTAGAGACCTGTCTGCACGGGCCACGGGTGTCACCCTGTGAAATTTCTCCTGGTCGTCGCCGCTTGTGACAAAGAGGCTGGTTCTTTTCTCGTCCAAAGGCAATTAATAGCCATTCAGCAAGGTAACGCGGCTAACGTTCTAGGTACTTTACACGGGATGTATTACCTATGGTATTACTTCATGATAAAAATAATTTTAAATATAGGTATTTTTATTGTGATAAATATTGTAAATAGATTCAATCACAAGGTGCAAATATTAGAATAATATTCAGTAGGTACAGTAGTTAAGCCCGGATGTCGCCTGTGCTCCGTTTTAGCAAGCGATTACACTTTCTTTTTGAGGAAATGACATTTATATATACGAAATGATGACGCAAAAGTAATATCGGCCGCCTTATATGTAACTAATTAATAATTACATTTGAATAAAGTGATATGTTGATAACCTAGAGTTACGGTTACATATAAAGTACTTGCAATTTGCTCTTACAATAGTGACAACTACTTGTAGCAAGTAATTTATACTTATTTTTTTATTATTTGTATTTCTTTTACCATTGCCGTTGATGGTAGATATTAATTGATTTCAATTGACGTGGTAAGAAGATAATATGCAGAAAGCGATGGCGCAGATGGTTCAAGACTGTGCTTTATGCAATTCCTTGAGGAAGGCCTATGTTCAGCAGTGGACTTGGGAAGAGCTGTAATGATGGTCATGACGATGATGATGATGATAATGATGAATGGAACGGTCAATTTCACAAAATATTCAGAACTTTAAATATAACTACGCAATACTATGCTTAGAAATGGTATTATTGAAATTTTTAACAATAGTATGCATCGGTACTCCTCTTCCCTCGCAACTCCACCTGGGTTGCAGAGAGCCCCCCCCCCCCCCTTGTTGGAAAGGCCTATTCTCAAAACCCGGGCTGCACGCATACTGTGTTTACGGCGTGTGCTTAGCCTCTGAGCTACCACAGCTCTGTAAGAATAACCGTAACTAAGTTGTATATATAATATCAAGGCAACTTTCGCGTAGGCTAGACTGGACTGATAAACACTGCATGATTAGACCTTTTCAGAATTGATGCCTTGATGTTTACGTTGTTATCATGGAACAGTGGACTTAACGCAACAATTTTAACATTTATTTCTACGAACTTGATATTTTTCTCGTAAACTTTACCTTTCTGTGGTCGATTATTAAAACCGATTGAGACTTTACGGTATAACAAAGACTATTGTTAAAGATTGATAAGAGTTACTAATAGCATTTTATAAATTAAATCTGATCCTATAGTCAAGTATTTTTAAATTTTTAACATAGGTAAAGGACATTATATGAAAAAAATTTATATCAAGGTATGTAATTATTGTAATAAGTATTGCATTAAGTTTTTTATTCATTTTCTATCTGAAAGATGTAATGTATGTGATTACCTACTTGAAACTTCAATTTCAAGTGGTCTCATATTTTTGAAGTCTATAAGTTCCGCGATTCTATTGTTTTAAAAAAGATTACACCTAAAATTACAAGTAATAATTTAATTGGTGCAGCGAACTTCCAATCCGGACTGCACGCGTACTGTGTTTACGGCGTGTGCTTAGCCTCTGAGCTACCACAGCTCTATAAAAATGTAAATAATTAATTTTTATTATAATCTATTTAAGGAATATTTCGAATGTGGAGTATATAAATTGAGAATTATTCACATTATGTACGTGACACAGTATCTGTTCGTGATATAAAAAAATATTAAAATATCTAGGTTGTGAAATAGTTTATAGCCCAATCTAGGTTTTGCTGAATAAAATGATGTCGCCTGCGCCAGTGCACCGCCCAAATTTCGACGGAATCAAAGGCTTTCCTCATAGTCCACATACGCAAGAAATAGTGGCAAATTGTACTCCACGGTCTTCTGTACAATTTGCCAAAGGGTATGTATGTGGTCTATGGTGCTAAAGACTTCGGAAACCGGCTTGCTCGAGAGGCTGGAAGTCGTCGAGTCTGCATGCGAGACGATTCGTAATGACTCTCGAAAACAGCACGTAGATGTGGCTCAGAAGGGAAATCAGTCTTTAGTTCTTCAAGAGAGCGTTGTCGCCTTTCTTGAAGAACAAGACCACCGCACCTCTGCTCCACGCCTCCGGTGTAGTGCCACCATGGAGGACAGAATTAAAGAGCTTCTGAAGGACTGCAAGTACCGGTTTTCCATCCGCTTTCAGAAGCTCCCCTGTAATTCCATCCTCGCCCGGGGCCTTGCCGTTTTTAAGGTGCTGGAGAGCCATTCTCATCTCGCTCAGACTGACGTCCGGAATATCATTGGTATAGTATCGGATAAGACTTGCTCTTGGATAGTTACTCACACTTGCGTGTGGCTCCAACGATGATGTGTACAACTGCCCATAGAACCTCTCAATCTCACTCAAAATCTCAGGTGTCTCGGAAACGATGCTGCCACACTCGGTCTTCAGCTTCGACAGTTGGCTGTTTCTGGCAGACATATCTCTAGCAAAGACTTTGGAGCCCTACTTCCGCTCGATGGCTTCTTCAATACGAGCGCATTAAAGTTGCGTAAGTCCCGCCGCATGCAATTGGAGATCTGTCTGTTCAGTTTCCTGTACGCTGTCAAATGCTGAAGACCGCAGCATTATTTCCCGTCTAAAAGCCATGAGATTAAGAGTGTGATCGGAGAATTTTAGTGTTCTTCTGCGGCGGGTCTTGCAAAACTTAGCTCCGACGGCATGGACAGTTTCTACAACCTTGTCATTCATATCGTTCACTGCATTGCAGTCTTCTAAACACTGAAAACGGTTTTGTAACTCGAGCTGAAAGGTTTCGGGATCTAGGATTAGAGCACGAGGGGGACGGAGCGTTGACTTCATTAAACGAGACCTTACGAACTTAATGTTTAGGTTCAGTGTGCCTCTAACCATTCGGTGATCGCTTCCAGTTTTAACCCTCTTGATCACTGAACAGTTGCCGTCTAGTCGAAATAATGAAGTCAATCACATTTTTCGTCAAACCATCGGGGCTCAACCAGGTCCCCTGTGGGGCCGCTTCGGGAAGAAGGAGTTCATCATAAAGAGTCGCTCTTTCTCCATGAAGTCGGCCAGCTGCTGGCTCCTTGGGTTCCGTTGCTCCATTCCAAATTTCCCTACCTTCAGCTCACAGTTCTCTCTTGTGCCTAGTTTCGTATAGTGGGTTTTGGAGGAATGCATGGCTCTAAATATATCCTGATACATTTCCTCCACCTCCTCATCGGGATGTGTCGAGGGTGGTGCGTAAACCTGTATGACCTTCAGCGAATACCGTTTAGTGATTCTGAGTATAAGGTAAGCAACTCTCGTCGACACACTCCCAATCTTTACAACGTTATTAACGAGAGACTTGTGGACGATAAATCCGACACCTCCTTGGGACAGATGGTCGCCCTCCCGGTGATAGAACAAGTTGCCGGATTCGAAGATTACCGTGTCTCCCTCTCTTCGGACCTCAGATAATCCTATAATATTCCAGCGCAACTTGTCTATCTCTTCTTCCAGGATCTTTTCGCCAGTCCTCAGGGTGCGTGCGTTACATGTTGCCAGGCCGAGTCGTCGTAGGTGGCAACCGAACCTCCACCGGAGATTCTTAGCACCTCCTGCCCCGCCTTTACCATGGTTGCCACCGTAGCCAGGAACAGCGGGGCCGCCGGGGACTGGGGGCCGTCTTTTTGTAACTCTCTTTATGGGGGGTATATTGCCATACTTGCCACGATTGGTGAGCGGGTTGGCAACCGCAGTTTTATATTGTTATTTTGCTGTTATCAGAAAGATGCTGCTGCCCATCTTCTGCCTCAGTTTCCCTCTGTCGCCTCTTACGACACCCACGGGAAGATAATATGGAGTAGTGGGTATTCTTACCCGCCACTACACTGGGGATCTACGTTACGTTCTTGGAATTGCTATGGTGAAGCGCCCGTTGAGATATCTACTCTTTTATCGGTAAAGCCGTTTTCACATTTATGCTTTTGGTGGAATACGTATTTCGCCAGCGCTTGTACTATACTAGTCGGGCAATCCATTTATTTGTAAATAATACAATACAATATAATAATACATAGTAGAAACGAAATGATCCAAAACGTTTTCAGCCGATGATTTAACGTATCGTTTATCGAAATCTGAATTTTAGAATCAATTAAAACGTATTTTGTTATTCAAAGATACGTGAGAATTTATACTAACAGTTCCTTTACGACACAGGTTGAGACAAAGAACTCTAGTTTGCTTCTGTTTTTCTCTTATTTAAATTTCCATATCGCTTTGTTTAAACAAGGATCTATAGAGCAAGCACATTTGTGATGTGAATGAGGTATATCCAATGTATGTGTGATTTTATGTGCCGAAATTTAAAAAAAAATAGAAGTTAAAAACAAACGATGAACAGTTTATTATAGACTATTTCATGTACTACGTAACTATTTCATAACTTGTAAAATAATGTATTAATTACTGTTTTGCAATATTTTATGTACCTATAAGTAGAAAAGATTTTATAAGAGAACATAAAGACACTTGTATCGCTGATTTCAAAGGGTTAAGTGCCCTAATAAATGAAACTTGAAGTGACTGTTATAAAGATTGAAAACAAAAGTAAAAAATAAAAAGAAGTTGAGGAGACAGTTGTTCCGCGTGCACTGCCCGACGGCCTTGATGGCCCGCCCAATCGCTTGCCTCCAAAACACTTGATATCGCTTGATATTTTGAATCCCGTAAACATTCGAAAGTATCCACTACATGGTTTACTGGTTTATTTTTACTCGTACTTATAAAAATTGTCCAACGTATCATAATAATGTGGAATTGAATTTTGGTACATTCAACCAAAATGTTTGCTTGTAGTATATATAATGTAGTATAATAATGTGTTTTTTTTTAAATATTTGTTGTATTTGTATAGGGGCTGTTCGAATTTTATTATTTCATTGTTATGAATTCGTCAGAAGATATAAGAAGTAAAATTATTCGTTCATAGAATGTTACTAGAGATATAATTCATATTTAAAACAATTGTATAATTGGACGTAGTTATATAAAAACGTTCCAACCCACAATAAGTTGAAACTGAGATAAATGCAATTTTGTGTTTTACCTCGGCTCTTTTTTGTTTTAACTAGGATAATTGAATACTGTAGGTTTTATTGAAGTATTTTATTAATATTGTTTTATCATGTAGTATTTTTTCGAATTTAGTAATTAAAACATAGGAATTTTGAAAAAAATTGCTTTGGAACGTTTTTGAAAAATTAATTTTTGTATGAAGTAGCATTCAATCAATTTTGTAAAAACGTTCCACTTTTTTTAATTAAAATAAATACAACTTGTTACAAAATAAAACGGATTTATTAGAAAATAAACTTAAGGCAGACTAACATTTTTTTAATTGAACCCTAAAAAACAAGAAATTCATCATAAAAATTTAAAAAAAAAAAAGGAAAAAAATAAAAGCTAGAGTATAAAAGTTGATGGATAGATTGTTTTATTCATCAACTATCTCGAAGTCTGGCTCTCCACGAAACCCATCAAAATTATCGATGATCTCATCGGAACTTCTTAAATTTTTATAAAATTAAAGACAGTCCTCGGGTATAAACATATACATGGATTCTACATCTGCTAACTTAGCTGGTGCGATCGGTTTTCCGTTGGGCCACAAATGAGTGAAATCAGTTCTTTTTATTTCTCTGTTGTTTTGTCACTAAGCAACTCCTTAAACGCTTCCTCAAAAGAAGTTTTCGTAAAAAAAAATATAAAATAATAAAAAAATAATAAAAAAATGAATTTAATTTATTTTTTTCTATTTTGATTTCTTTGGCATTTAGCCAGCTTACTTTACTTTTGTCTATAAACTTTTTTCTATTCATTATATTCTTTTCAATCTTTTCTATACTATAAAAATCTGTTTTCTCCATTCTACATACTTGCAACAGTTTCTTTTTATTTTTTGGCATTTTTAAAAATATCTATGTGCTCTTTAGCTGTATTTACCCGCTGTTGATTTTTTAAAGCAGTTTCAATTTTTGAAACATTCTTTATCAAAACAATGAAAATTTTATAATATTTTTAAAACGTTCTTAAATTTTCAAGGAAAATAAATAGTGTACAATTTTGTTAAAACGTTCCAAAAGCATTGGAACATTCTTTTTAAGGAAAAAGGATTATTTTGTAATTTTGTTAAAACGTTCCAAAAGCATTGGAACATTGTTTCCAATGAAAAGGATCATTTTATATTTTTTTTAAAACGTTCTAAAAACCTTGGAACATTCTTTTCCAAGAAAAATAGTGTAATATTGTTTTATTAAAACGTTTCACACGGATAAATACGTTTTATTACATACATTTTGCATTTAATTGGACAAAGAGTGGGTTGGAACGTAATGTCAAAATAAAATATCAAAAACTGTCACTTGAGGACTGAAACAGATTAATGAAACAGATAGAAGATGTCAAAATAAGTAGATCTGTATATTTAACTCATTTTTGCATGACTTGTGGGTTGGAACGTTTTTGTATAACTACGTCCAATTGTAAAATATATAAAAAACTAGCTTTTTACCCGCGGCTTCGCTCGCGTGAGCTTGAAATAAAAACATCATTAAATACTGTTCCGTGCCAAATTTAGCAAAATTCGATCACTTTTAGGGTCACCTCGGTGTCTGTGTCTCTATGTTTGTCAAAGATTTTTTGGAATTCTAAACGTAGATGTAGATGATTGGTATTTGGCATAGATATAATAGCTACAGGAACACGTGAATATATATGTCTAGAAACACCTACTATTTTTTATATCGGGCGTGTCTTCCGATTAATAGATTAAGGTGTTACTTTGCGGAAATCCGTTATATTAAAGTTGGTAAAAATTATTGCGTGTGCAAAGTAATTTTTATCACGGTTAATACTACTGCATTTATTCTATTCTATTATATTCTAACTATGACATCAGGTGATCAAACAACTCAGTCCTCCCGTTACCATGGGTGCTGTAAAGTGCCCAAAACATCGGGAATTAAAAAAGTTATAATTAAACGCAAAAAATCCCTAAAATTAGTTTTATTCATTATAAATTTTATTCACAGTGAACGTGGGAAGCACTAAACTCATGAAAGTAGAAAAATGTTCGCTTTGTTGTAGCGGTGAAAGAAAATCCGCCACCTCATACTGTCCCATCGTAAGAGGCGACATAGGAAAACAAACAGGAGATGGGCAGCATCATCTTCCTGACAACAGATCAAAATAATAATAGCTGCGGTTGCCAACCCGCCTACCAAGCGTGGCAACTATAGCAAATATCCAGCTACTTGACAAATTATGGGAGAGGCCTATGTTCATTTCAGTGGATTTTTGATAGGCTGACGATAATGAGTTCTACTCATCTTTGCCACCTTTAATATTTACGGTAGAGTGAAAACAAAAAGTAACATACCCGAAAATATGAATGAAATAAAAACTGCATACTTTGCCCCATCTAAAGTAAAAAAGTAGCAGCTTACATACATGTTACATCAATCAACAGATTCATCCTCGAGGGAATCGTACACGTTTTGCTACCGTGCCATGATGAAATCTCATGGCGAACTACACGGCCTTCGTATTTATTTAAATACAATTCATAAAAACTGAAACTAAGCTTTTGCATGATTGTTGAACACATCTACCTAGGTAATTACATATCCAACGATACCACGAACGAATTTTCAATTATTTACATCGTATATTCAGTAGCATTATATTATTTAATTTTATCAGTGACTAACCATTTTAGTTTATTTAGAAGTAAATAGATGGCGCTATTATTAGGTGAAATAATGAAATCCAAAACTATACTATCTACTAATATCAGCGATAGAAGCAAACAATATAAAAACCTCTTAGAGTATTTATAAGCAAGCTATTATAAATACTCTAAGTAGAACCTTGTCAATTTTCACATTTTTGATAGACGCCACTTTTATCTATTGAAATTATTACACTTTTAAAATAAAATAAGAAAATAACTACAAAACTAAACGTTAAATTTTTTAAATAATTTAAAAAATCTAATTATTTAAATTTTTGTAAGTTATTTATATTATTTAATTTATTACTATGTAACTGAAGGCAAAATATACTACTTTTTCCATTTGATGACAGATGGCGCTGTTTTGATAACTAAATCTGTAGTTTCAAATTATTTTACCAAGTCTATTACTATATTTTAATCTTTATTTATAAATATGGTATTTATTTGAAAAACACCCGTCATACCGCCTATAACTAAGATATAATAGAAAATTAACATCTAAAGGAAGGAAAATACTTACCCTTCTTTTTTCAAAGTTCCGTAATTGGATAAAAAGTAGCCTATAAGTTGTTATAGGCTACCCCCCGGGTTACTAACTACCTACATACAAATTTTCATGTAAATTGGTTCAGTAGTTTTTGCGTGAATCCGGAATACACAGACAGACAGACATACAAAAATTCTGAAAACCACTAATTTGGCTTCAGAACCCTTTAATCAGTCCCCTGGACTTGATTTTTCAAGAATATATTAGAATTACAGACACGACTTTTCTACAGATTTATTATATGTATAGATAAATCAATATTTAATAGTGACTATGATTTTTTTCAGTCCCATTTTGACTATGGCGACGAATACAAAAAATTTCGAAAACTTGCAAGTGTATGCCCTGCGTAGGGAATGCAAAACCGGCCCAAATTAAAACCCGTTTTTTTTTTGGAATTCTTATAAAAAAACCCGGTTTTCGGTGAAACCGGTTTACATTCCCTAGCCCTGAGCAGGCACAAATGTGTGTAAGAAATCTTCCAATTGGGGCTTGGATTCGGATTCGAATCCAGGACCAGCGGAATATCTAAATAATCTGACCACTGAAAAATGTCGTTTAGTAAACAATGCGTTCTCGGTGTACGAGAAAAGTCATTGGTCATTGGCTACGCGCGGGCAGCTAGTTGTCCACTATAACTTTATAGTCATCTATACAAACATATAAATGAAATTGAAGTGTCTGTCTGTATTATTGAAATAACTATCTTCAATATAAGCAGTAATTTCAATATTACAGACATACCGAAAAGGTTATTTGCATGCCATTAAGACATGAACAACCATTTAAAAAAATTCAGTCCGGCTAATCATCGGAATTCGGAATGGCTGAATCGACTGTAATGAAACTTCACAAACAGATAGAGAGTAATGTCAGGAGTGATCTAGGTTATATATTTTGTCCGAATAACTTGGAGATATTTTTGTAGAAAACGAAAATTTGATAAAATAAATGGTCTGATGATTATCATATATCTAAATAACACATTGCCACATTAATAGAATATACATAGGCGACACCAAGGCGGGTCGCTAGTACTTAATAAAAAACCGGCCAAGTGCGTGTCGAGCCACGCACAATATAGAGGTAGGGTTCCGTAGTTGCCCGTCACTATACGTGAACTTAGAAGGGGCCTTCTTGATACTATGAATTCTTGATACATTAAGTACGCGGTTTGACCGCTATAACCGCTAAAATACGATGGGAGCTGAAGGACTTATCTTCCAAGCAAACTTATAAGCAGTAGTATTTAAAAAAGTTTAAGAGAAACTTCGATTTTACAAATAATACAATCTACATCAAATGATTCACATATTAAGTCCGTACAAAAATGTTTATAGTTCCCTATCCATCTTATTAGTTCTCGGCAACTACTAAGATATACATGACTGTAACGACCCTCCTGTACACCTCCACTGCCTTAAACTATAGAATTGATTAGATGAATTAATCAATATATAGTACCACAAATGAAACTGTAGGCCTACAATAACTACTAACTAAAAAATAAGCGAAAGTGGGTAATGTCAGGATCGGTCTCTTGGCGATCGATCCTCTCTGCCTACCCCGCAAAGAAAAGCGTAAAGCTATACATATATATTAGTGCACAAGTCGTTTTCTTCACAAATGTTTATTTTTTACAGTTCACCATAAAATTACAAAGTTATAATGCAGTTAGTTTTAGGTCATTTTATATGGAATTGTAAGGAAATTTTTACTAATCCAAGTGCAATGATCAGTTGGTCGACTATTACTCGTTACCTTGTTAAGCCTACTTAACTATGATAGTTTTCCTTTTAATTTAATTATATATACTACTATCCTGCATACTTTTCACACTTTTCCAAAAACAACGGTTTAGTTGGTAGAGGGGGGGGGGACATAACAAGACTAATAAAAAATATCACTTTAAAGCTAAATATTTCGCAAACGGACCCTTGAATCAAAAGAGTGTTGTTCCATGCCCCCAATATTTTTAAGACTACTGATCCTCTTTATCTTCTGGGGAGTTTAGGTCTGTGTTTTTTTCTTATACTATAGGGGGCAAACGAGCATACGACTCACCTAATGGTAAGTGTCGACCGCCGCCCATGAACAACTGCAACACCAGGGGAATTACAGGTGCGTTGCTGGCCTTTTAAAAAGGAGTAAGCTCATTTCTTAAAGGACCCTAAGTCGTATCGGTCCGGAAAAATCGCCGGAGGTAAACAATTCCACAAAGAAGTCGTGCGAGAAAGAAAACTTGTAGTAAATCGCACAGTAATGGACCGCCAAGCATCCAGAAGATGTGGACGGTAACGTGAGTTTTGTCGGGATGTGCGTTGGTGAAATTTGGCGACTAGAATTAATCCGAACAATTAATTTCCTTCCGACATATACTAGAATAATAATTCTGAAGTACCAAGGATGGTGACCGATATAAGATACCTGGTAGTGCGATCTTCAATCCGCTTGTTAAGCGTGGCGATTATGAATAATAGTCCCAATTTGAGAGCGGCTTACATTCAGCCCTGAACTATTTACGAGCTAATAATGACGATAGGTTGATTTATCTTGTTAAATTGACGGTCAGTGTTGTTACTCAATGAGGGCATCCACGACTTTTTCTGCCACCAGGGCGGCGCCACTAGAAAGTGAGGTATAATATTTGACAGATTTCATAGCGGGGAAGTTAATTTGTTCGGAAAATGTAAAAGTTATTGTTTATTTCTGTACTATTAGCTATATTTTATATTAATCACATTAAAAATAAATAAACCAAATCACAGATATTCATAAAAGGAAAAATTAAAAAAAAAGTTAAAAATGTGCAATAAATTAAAGAGCAAACCACTGACGCTTTGTTTTGTGTATTAATATAATACTCTAGAAACTGATAAACTTTTATTAAAAAACAAATTTTCAATTAAATTACATTGTATAACAAAAAACTTTACCTCAGTGTCACTAGCGACATCTGGTGAGCAGAAAATTATTAGCCCTCATTAGTTTTGGGTAATGCGGTTGAAACCGGGATACCCAAACGATCAAAGTATACATATGTATAGGCAGTCAACCTAGCATTTGACGTGAATAACAAAATCAAGAGATGATTGTACAATTATTATAAAACAACTATAATCAAAATTAACATGTCCAACTATTACTAAAACTAGAAACAAAAAAAATTTGAACAGTTGTATTATTTTTCAAAATACTTTTAAATACCAAATAAACATTTAAAATATTTTAGTAAGAAATAATGCACATTGCAGTCACTCTTTTAATTGTATGGCAGTTACAGTAGATCATCATATTTTTCGGTAAAGAAGAAATTTGTTTACGACAATGTCATTGCAAGCTGGATTTAGAAAGGGTTGGGGTTAGTCTTGGGTAGTTCGCGAACGACCTAGGTGGGAAGAGCGCTCCTTTAGGTGAACTATTCGAACTAGTTCGTCGACAATCTCGCTCTTAGTTCTTTAAGTATTTATTTTTCTGGCGTCCGCTCTATTATGGATTGGCGCTGCATGGCTAACCGACTGATTTATACTACACTCTTACCACTCTTACTAGAGTTTCTTATTAAATTATATAATTTATTAGAAGTATTATACATTTTTGGATTGCTCAAGATATCTAGTTTACAAGTACGTTATGTTTTTATAAGAAATATTTTTTTTAATTTAATTTTTATCTTTTAATGGCCAAATACTCAAACGCCACTCAATTTTAAGATATCGTTAACCTCAACATTACGTAATAATACATACGTTAATAAAGTCTTATATTAATTAATAAAGTCAAATTACTCTATGTGTCAAGACATGATTTATTGTGGAATTAAGTAGAAATAATTAATAGGATACGTTATGTCA
The DNA here is from genome assembly GCA_029286625.1 of Parnassius orleans. Lineage (NCBI taxonomy): Eukaryota > Metazoa > Arthropoda > Insecta > Lepidoptera > Papilionidae > Parnassius > Parnassius orleans. Next base: position 4,701,080 of record JAGSMP010000022.1, on the reverse strand, counting down.
AGTTTCAAGTTGAAAAAATTGGTTAAATAGAGGTAAATAATATCTTCTATCTATATTCTGCAATTATTAAAAATTCGTTATAACGAGGTTTTTGATAAAAGTATTCGTAATGTAGAGGTATATTTTGCATTAGCTCTAGCAGGCAGTTCTAGGGGATTTCGAAAAATTCTGTAAATCGAGGAATTCGTTATATTGAGGCTTGTTATCAAGGTTACATTGTATTACTATGTTACATTAATTAGCAACATGTAATCTATAAATTGCAGTTGTGTTATTTTCATTAATTCAATACATTTCAAAAATATAAAAACATGCTTAGTTTCGTTTATTATATTTTATTTTAATTTCCGTATCATCAAATAATTCTTGATAATTATCTTGCGTATATTATATATTATGTAGTACATACGAATTAAATCATTAATATTTTTTTAAAGTAAAATCAATTAATTTTTATTTACTAACGTTCAATCAACTCATCTTTTTTAATTAGATCTACTGAAAAATTTAAAAAAGAACTAACGAACTAAATGAGCGAACTAGTTCGCTATAGGACTACGAACTAAATTGAGCGCTCCCAGTGGCGACCGACTATGCCCAAGACTAGTTGGGGTGTCCGGTCCTTCCTACTATACGTACGATTACAGAGAAGTTTTTAGTCAAAACCTAGAAAGTATTCTGTGCACATTTTCGTAGCCTTAGTTGGTCTATGACAGAATGGACAGGACATTTTTACCGTTTCTTCAGAATTGCTTTTTATGTTACGCAAAACTTTCTGAGTGGCCCACGTGTTAGCACGACAACGTTTCGAAACCTGCATTCAAACTTTTTTTTCTAACTTTTAAAAAATTGTATTCTCCTTCCAACTTAACCACACCCACCCCTCACTTAGAAGGGATATTATCAAACGTATATTTATATACTTTTATTATAACGAGACATAATATTATGTAGTCGCCTTACATTTTATTGCTGATAACATACAACTAGTGATTTACATCAACCCATAGCTCATGAATGTAGTGAAATATGTAGTGAATACACTACAGGCAGGTGTACTTTGTGATACTAATTCTTCATCGTTAATACAATATCTTCCTTTTTCATCAAATGATTAAATTCAACATTAAATCCTACACTTTTACGCATTTATTCCTAAACACGGACTAAATATAGTACTGGGATTAATACTAGTAGGTAGCATGAACTAAATAAAACGTTATTTCAAAACGAAAATTATCTCTAAATTTAAACTTTCGAGATCCCTAGTTTATCTACAGGACTAACATCAATTTCGGTATTTATGTAAGGTTGCGTTGTTTTTATTTAGTGTTTTTAAAATCGTTAAAATGGATATTAATTAAGATATCGTACCTACTACCTATGGATACAACACATAAAAACATAAGTACTTACTTATTAGTTATATTCTTTCACTTATTTATTTTCTGAATAATTTCCTGACGTTTTCGTCGACTATAATATGATACGAAATATAATATGTCCTGATTGAGCAATAAGTATACGTAATATTGCCTATAATAATAATAACATTCACTTTAGTCGAAATAAGGATGTTATAAAACGCGTTAAAAACCTACTAATAAAATAAATTTCGATGTTTCACTAACTTTTTCTTTAGAACTCCAATTTTCACCCCTTTTTTATTTTGTTCCACACTTCTTCTTTTTCTTTTATATTGGTAGCTCACTATTTAACCACCCACACACTATCTCCCGAACGAACCTCACTTGGAATAAAACTAATTTTACGGATTTTATCGCGTTTAATTTTAACTTTTTTAATTCCATCCAGCAGCCATCTTCACTATTGAAATTTGGATGTTTTTTAATTTCAATAGCCTCGCGAATCATCCTTGGTAGGAATCGGTGTTCTTTTGCGAGGATTTGTGGTCTATTAAATCTGATATAGGTAATGGTTGAGACGATCCTGAACATGTTGACATACTGCAAAGTTCCCGGAGTGTTGGTGCTTCAAATCAGCGATATGTTCTTTCACGCGTGTTTTATGGATATTTTTGTTTGTGTTATGTAAGGGAGACCACATTCACAATCAAGCTTGTCTTGTAGAGAAATATTACACTTGACGGATGGTAAGAACTGACTAATCTTCTTCGGCGGCTTGTAGTATGTTCTTATGGAAGTCCGCTTCAAGATGTAGCCAATCTTGTCTGTGACTATTCTGACATATGGTAGTACAGCAGGTACACGCTCGACTGTGGCCGGTTTCGTTCAAGCACTGTAGCGGAGGCGCGGGACCCGAAGTTTGTTGTCGTGCAAAACTTGCTGGACGTGCTGAAGCTCGGCGGCCAGGTGTTTACTGTCACAGATCCCTTGTGCTCTCTGAAACAAAGATTTTAACACGGTGAAAGATGGTGGTTCGAATGACTAAAAAATCTAGGAAAGCTAAACTTTTGCCTCCAACTCCATAGTGAATTAGAATTCAGAGTTTATGGTTTATATTTTAGAGTTTACTTAAGGTTGTTTAAGAATGCAGTAACTTTGTCTGATGGTAAAATTGTGAAAGTGTCGTCTACGTACCGCTTGTAGAATCTTGGATTTACAGGTGCAGTGAGAAGGGCTTTCTCCTCGAAGTCCTCCATGAATATATCGGCGACAATGGGAGATACAGGTGAGCCCATCGCCACAACATGTACTTGCTTGTAGAACTCTTCCTTTCACAATAGATAGCCAGTTGTGAGGCAATGTCTGAATAATACTGCATATTCCGCAGGCATATTGTTTTCTTCTAGTTTCCTAGTCACAATTGAGATGCAGTCTTCAATATGTAGGCATCTAAATATTGACTGGACATCAAAACTGACCCTAGTTTCATTGTCAGCAAGATGTAGGGCTTTATCTCACTTTGTGTGTGCTCTTGTGTGTCCTCTCAGTGGTGACAGTATTTGTGCTAAGTGTTGAGCCAATTTATATGTTGGTGAATCAATTTGGCTCACTATTGAACGTAGTGGAGTGTTTGGTTTGTATTTAGAGTAGCAACGTAGTTTTGAATGAAACCTGTATGAACGAATGAAAGAGTGCCAGTTTTTGTTTTTATCTGTGGATATTATTTAAACTAGTATTAACTTTGGTACTAACGGGTCCTCCGATAGTCATTGTTTTGAAATAAGCACATATTTTGATTCTAGTATTCATGTTAATAATGTAACAAACCTAAATCTTTTAGTCCTGTTTTAAACCAGTATTAAAACAAAATTTTGGAATAAGACATAATTTATGCAGAAACGGTGGCGGTTAACGGCATGCTACATATTTAAACGAGTGTTAAAAGTAAAAATAAAAAATTAACTAATTACGATTCTTTTATTACATATTACTTTACGGTATACATGAAGCAATAATCATATATTTGCCAAATTTTTGACAAACATTCCATGATCACACATTATCACATTCGTATGTAAATACTTTCTGAAAGAGACCTAGTTTCCAATACATGAATCAACTGCTTAAAAACGGCTCAGTCTCTCCATTATTAATCGGTTAAGAAACGTATTTTGTGAGCGAGTGAAATCGGCGTATCTTGGAATCGGGTCGACTGTCTCTATGCAACTATTGGATTGGGCAACTACTACTTTGTTATTCATCCATCTCTCTGTATTGGAACATAATATGCTTACCTTTGACGCCCAGATATGTGTACTTGAGTTCGGCCATCAAATGCACAAATCCAATAAGGATTGTGCATTTAATGTTCGTATATTTGTTTTTATTTGTGCGATATTTTTACCTTAGACAAGGAACAGTAAAAGAATTTAAAAAAGCACTATTAACTATCATCGCCACTTGGCTTGTACCTTTCCCATCGTAGAAGGAGATTTAGATTGTTACGTTATCACAGTTTTAACACTGCCTGCTGCTCACGTTTATGGGAATCGAGAACCTTTGTTGCCTATCTGTGGTCCAATCTTCGAGCTATATAGGGTTATTTTGCAATAACAACAAATTTGCAGAGAACGTTCAGGATAAGTAATATAGGCAAATGGTGAAGAAAAATTAATTTAAAAAAATCTCAATATTTTGTCCTTTTTATCTTTTAAATTCAATATGCGTGGTAATGCATTATTTTAACTGATTTTAATGCGCACGCACACATTCGTAGTCGATCGGCCATAAATCACACTTCAAAAACTGCAATAACGGTATATCATTATTTATATATTTGAACTTAAGTATAAAATTTGGCTACTCTTTGAAAAATAAGCCTGTATATAATATGACCGGATCCATTGACACTTCACTTTCTCGATTATACTAGTTCTACTGCAGATTGCACCAAACATTCTTATTTCACACAGTCTCATATCATGAGTGTAGAGAACCAGAGACGCTTTTTTACCTGGTATCGAGCCATATTAGTCCTCAAGAGTGTACGCTTTTTTTATAGGGTAGGGTGACAAACGAGCACACAGTCCACCTGATGGTAAGTGGTTGCTGTGACCCATAGACATCTACATCTATCCTCAATAAAGAAACAAAGTGCAGATACGTTGTCACCCGTGAAGACTAAGATGGAATGCCTCTTTTCCAGTAAAATGGGTCTCCGGTTCTCTACACTCACCATACGAAACACAGCAGTATTAAGCTGCTATTTTACGGTGGTATTCTGTGAGAACCTGATCCTTCCCCGGTCGAGTCGACCCATTCGTGCTACAACTTTACCACTAATATAACTGCAGCATGGCTCTATTACGCTTGTTTGTCACCCATTTATTTATAAAAAAAAATTGCAATTGAGAAAGTGTGTATGAGAGATTATTATCAACTTAGTGTTATAAAGTATAAACTAAAAGTATTGAGAGTATCTAGTGGTAAAACAAATGTAGTTAACTTGTACTATTAGTTCCTAACAAATGTTTAAATTTTTTTACTGTCACGGGACTTAACATAATATGTAGGGGACGGGCGGGCAATAAGAATAGGTTAAGTTTGACATTAAAAAAAAAGGCATAGAAAATCAACTTCTTTAATAAGAGGCATTTCGTAACAAGATACAATAGTTATTAAAGATTTTAAACTTAAACAAATAATCAACTCAAAAATTAAACATTCTGTAAATAACATTTATTTTTTTAAATCATGCTATTATCCGTTTTGCCTAACCTGGGAGGGTAAAACGAATTTCTTCGGCGGGTATAACGATTGGAAACTAATAATGACCATTTAGTCAAAGCAATCGTCACAAATATGATAAAAACAAATATGATTCTAGACCCATGTAAGAGACATATATTAGATCCACAAAGCATATTACACATACATGTAATATGCTTTGTGGATCCACTTTTGGCATGTGTCGCACTGGATCCAGTCTTCCAGTGGAGGCGAAACATATTTTTCTTTATACATAGTGCAGAAGTAATCCTTCTCTGGTTCTTTCTTGACCCTTTTCTTTGCTAGGTTTTTTTTTCTCTTAATCTTGGATGATCCAGGCGTGGTGTCTAGTTCAAAAGCCACTTTCTTTTTAACAGGAGCTACATCATGCTTCCTTTTCTGCTTAAGTTGGGCCACATCATACTGATTAATGATTCGTCCTGGGTCGTTTAAGGCCATAGAAATTTGAATCCTTTTACTGTATTTACATATTGCATCAAATAATTTTCTTCGTCAGGAGTAAAGGAAGATACAAATCGGTCTAGCTTCTTTATAGTTATGCCAGATTTCAAACGCCGGTATAAAGTTGCATACGGAATGTCATGTGTTTTGCTAGCACCTGATATTGAAGGCAATTGAGCTGCAAGCAAAGCTTTTCGCAGACTTCCTTCAGACCAGTTTTCATGATCACTCTTTGTCTTATAGTTCTACACCATCTGAAATATAAATATTTGTATTTTAGCTAAAAAATTGGTAAAATTAATGAAGTACTTTTATATATTGGCATATGTACGTTATAGAGCAAAGTTACATTTTATCCACTCACCCTCCCCCTCCCGGGTGGGCATCACGTTAAGTTTATCACGCAGTGAAATCCCGAGCATAGCTGATCTGAGTGATCTTGAGCTTTCTCATAGACGGACCAGGTTTCAGATCGATAAGTCATCTTTTCAGGTTTTGACGTATACCTGACGAGAAGATGTGTCGTAATTTCCCGAACGCTGCCCAGCCGTGTTGAATCCGTCGATTGACCTCTCGGTCGAAGTTGGACTTACCTAGTCGGACTATTTGTCCCAGGTAAACATACTCGTCAACAACTTCGAGCGTAGTGCTCCTAACAACTACTGGCATAGGTGTGACGTGGACGTTAACCTTTGTTTTGTCCATGTTCATCTTAAGACCTATCGGTTGGGAGGCACTATTGAGGGCATTGAGCATATCACATTTAAGGGTTGCTTTATTTTCTTCCCGTCTATTTTTCATATTTTCTAAAAAAATAATTTTTGTTTTCTCAACCAAAATAGTTCACCGCTAAAGGTCTCTCATATAGATAGAAGGTTTGCCGTTATAACAAAGCTGTCAGGTAGATTTACAGTCGCAGTCCAAATGTGTATCAATTTTAATCTATCACTATCATTCGAGATTTATCAGGCATCTATCGGCATCGAAATTTACCTAAAATGAAACTTACGACACCCTATGGGAAGATATTGGACTCGATATGCGGAAACAGTCTCGAGTTTTAACTCATACTCCACACTGTCAAAATTTGTGTAACATAATATGGACTCAAATGATTTATTATGCTTACTTTCACCCTTATTACGAAGGCACTTCATAATACAATAACTTGCGAAGTAGCTTAATCACAATACTTGAAGAAAACAGAACTTTGAGTTTACCTTAAAATATATATATCTTAAGTTCATATTTTTTCGAACATTTTAAAGTGTAAATGGTTTAATGTTATAAATATGGTAATTTTTACCAGGTTAGCTTAATACATGCTTCGTACTATGCAAACAAACTTTTCTTAAGACAATGCAATCTGCGTGAGAATATTATTCAACATAAGAAAATGGAGTTTCGTAGACTATAAAATGTTATTATAACCACAAAATTGGTCATGTATGATCCTAAAATTCCTAAAAAAATTTAGCTCACCTTTTAAAGATATTTTCGATAATTCCTGTATTGCGTCACTTCTTATTCTTAATCAAATAAAACTACGTGGTGTTCAATGTAGTTAACGGTAACTAACCCCGACTATTATTCTTACCCAGAAGCTATCACTGACCTACTGACCTAATGCACTTGACTCCAATACCCAAAATTGGAACCATACCCCTACCGCTCACGACACCATCACCCCCCGGCCACCCAGCCACCCAGCCACCTACTTTATCCTTCTTACAGGTGTACTTAGTTACTTAGATTTGAGTATATACTGGTTTAAGTGCTGAAAAAAACTAGATAATTTTAAATTTTTAATTGTAAGTTAATGTTCTATTTTGACATTTTGTTATTTAAAAGTATATGAATCTTTTAAAAAAGTATTGTAATTTTTTGGGGCAGTTGCTTCTTAGTCTTAGACGAACAATGTATGATAGCAGAGTAATAACGCCATTGAGAATTTTGTCATTTTGTAATTTTTTTTGTTTTGTCACCGTACTGAATAAAAGTTAAGAATAACGGTTATTAATAATGTTTGTGAAACAGTATATTTTCATAGTATTATAAATTTATATTTTAAAGCTCTTGCAGGAAAATATAGCTTATTTTCTTTTAAAAATTCAGGTGATTATTTGTAAAATAAATTGATAATCCGAATGCCCTGATCTTAAAAGATCAACATATACTTAGTTGTAGATAGGAGAAGCAATCTTCCCTCAATTCCAAAATATTTGTATGGTTTACTTTGTGATTTGTTTATTTTTTTATTTCAGGTTAGATTTGTCATTAAATCATTCAAACTATAAATAAAACAATTCTTATGTTGGCCATCACATAAGATTATCTTGTTCTAATACTTCCCTTCCCCTAGTCGTATTAGCAGACGCGAAAAACTTCACCACCTAAGTAGGCTCTCAAAATAGGGTTTGACTTTTCTGTTCATATAATTATTACCTCGCGTTTCCTAAAATACTACTGTAAGAATTTGACGAAAGTTAGCACCAAATATCTTTTAAAATTCTATCCAGAGCTCTGATCCCGGCGACACATCTGTAATACTGGTGAAGCAAATGTAGTCAGTGGCTATCAGGAAATATTCTAAGATAATAATAATAATAATTTAAGAATGACGTAATAGTTTATTATTATGTGGTATATTCTAATTCTAAATCTACTTTCTGTATGTAAGGTAAACTAATTTTTTGACGACAACTTTATTAAATATTTAATCTCTTATCACATTCCTGCCATTTGGAGTACCGTGAAACCTGGCAACTTTGCCATTTTTGGAAGGACTTAAAAGTTTAGGATGAATTTTCCAACAAAAATTTACTGTCAGACTAGGAGTCAATGTTAAATATGACATTATATTCTTCATAGATTTGGTATTTATTAGTGATTAAACAAATACTAACATTGAATAGACAAAATGCTAAAAAATAGAAAATGGCAAAGTTAACCGCACTTCGTGGCAACTTTTCCATCAGGGTTTATAATGAAAATAATGGGATTTCAAGGTAAGTTTACCTCATAATAGAATACACAACACTCATTATGATTTCCTCCTTTTATTGTGTTGCAAATAGCAAAATTTACGCTTGTGGCAAAGTTGCCCTACCATTTTTTCAATTTTTCATACAAACTTGAAAATATGTGTTAGGGTTGTAAAAAATACAACAATCACAAATATTTCTTAAGCAAAAATCTCAAATATGTCAAACAAAAATACTCTCGTCTAAAATTTAAAATCAAATTGTGAAAATAAAAAACGCTTCAAGTGCCAAAACAAAAATAATTAGGAATTTGAATATGAAATTATAGCCCATGTTAGAGTTCAGTTTTTGGATTTCTTTTGATGTCATTTCCATTGTCACACTTAAATGACCATATAAAAGTAATTAGAAAGTGTTATACTAAACAATTGACTAAGATATTAATATACTTTTCATTAATTTGAAGAAAATCTTAAGTTCTTCACGTAATAACTTAAAAGAGGGTATATGTGCCTTGCATCTTATCATTTTATAAGGTCTAAGTTCCTAATAGTATTTAGCCTTGGTGCTAAGGATCATAACCACGACATTAAACACTAGGGATGTGACAAATTATTTTATTATTATGATAACACTAGCTTTCATCTACATTATGTAAAAAAAATATTTATATAAAATTATTTTTATAAATATTTATTAAATATAAAAATCGTAGCATATTATGTCAACTTTCAGGAAAAAACTGCGTTGATTCATAGGTCTTGAACGAAGGAGAAATTCGTATAAAATAGCATGCTATCCCGTTTGTTTTTCCGGGATGAAAGTAGCTCGATCCATTGCTCTGTTGCGGCGTTATTAAAGGACAAAGCAAAAACCAACAAACAAACAATTTCGCATTTATTAGGTATATAAGTGGGGATAAACATTACAATATCACAATTTCACACTATTTAGAAATAAAAAAAAGAATGAGTGGATAACTTTAGTAAACAGAAAAGTAATTCTAAAAGTGTTAATAATTTTTACATTTTCTATCTAACTCTTTATTCTTACAATTATTATAGACTAATCATTCATAATAGACTGATAGAAATTCTTGTGTGCTTCATTTCGTAGGTAGGGAATAATAGCCAACAGATCTTTCTTCTTTTCTGCTGTTATTTTGCTTTTACACTTTCTTAACATATATGCGCCTATCTGATTAAGCGTCTGCCCTCTCTTCAAGAGATTCACGCATTTCCACGATTCTAAAGTACTGTGGGTTTCTTTCATTCGCACAACAAAGGGATGCACGCTGTCAAATTTTAAAATATGTGCCTTTGAAATTTGCAATGTACTTGAATTTATAAAGGTATCTGCCGCCAGTTTAAAATCCAAGAAATCATCACCAGTCATTGTTACGACACGAAATGGTTGCTTTATCCGAGTGTTTTCGATGACATTTTTATATCATCAGGTACCATGTAGACACGCGTTTTCTTTTTTCGATTAATGAAAAGTCTCGGTCGCATGATAAAAACGAGTGCCCGCTGATTAAAAATTTGTGTTCAATAGTTTTAAACACTTTTTTATACGTACGGTACGCCCACAAAAATAAAAACATTTTGTTCTTGTTTTGGCCGCAGCAATTGTCACTCCACATGATTAAATTGTTTTTATTTAATAGCACGTTGTTGTTATTCATTAATTTAAAAACGCATGATGCAATCTCATTTCCTCCCCTACCCGTGATGCTCTCGTTCCACATTAACATGTAACCATCGCCTGTGTTTTCAACATGTACTCCGAGATTATAATTGGACAGTTGACGGGAATAGTACATAGCACCATGAGTAAGGGTTGGAGTGACGATTACTTGCTGTAAATCCATGGATGTTACTAATGTGGTGCTGCTTGGCATTTGTGATTTCTTAATGTCAAAAGACATTTGCATAGTAGCTCTTTCGGCTCTTCTTTGGTGAAGTTCTAACTGATGTTTATGTATAGTCCTGTTGCTAGGGTCCGAAACCATTTTTGCTGTTAGTAAATCACATGTAGCGCATGTGTCTGTTCGCTTTTGACCAAATTTTGTATTGGGGAAAAATTTCTTGAAAACGGAACTGTAATATTTGTAAGTTACGACAGTTTCCGGGTGATGTAATTTATATGCTCTGAAAAGACGATGAATATTAAGGTCGGGGCTGAGGTAGTCTTTTTGTGACCTCGCACGTCCATAATGACTCTCTAATCTAGGGAACGAATTTATGTGGTCTTTTACGTTATTTTCATCACTCTCTGTAAATTTCCTGTTTTTTCTTGTTTCCTCTTTTTTCCATATAAATCGTGTGTCCTTCTTTTTTTCTTTTAACTAATACCTGCAGTTTTTTTGCGATACCGCGAATATATCGGCAAATGTTGCTTTGCAAACATTGACAACATTACCTTTTCCATTTGGTACAACATAAAACACAGTGCACTGCCGTCTGCTCTGCTCTTGTGTTTCATATTTACCATGCCTCCTTCTTTTTACTGGACTCCAATGTATAAGGCTCATTAGAAAGGTTGATTGCTTTTCATTATCAGCTAAGCCATAATACTCTTTAAATAATTTCAATTTGTGGTCTACATCGAGAGTTTTGCATTCATAACGGCATCTGCAATGAGCCTGAAAAACAAACCAATATTATAACCTGCTTTAGAAATTGGTACAGATTATTTAGGATGTCTTCAATATAATTTATTTGATAGGGATTATGTATTTTACGAATAACTGTACTATATTATTATTATTAATATATTGATGTTAAAAGTAGATAGAAATTAAATTTTTAGCTAAATATTTTAGTATATATTTTATTATACTTTACGTATTAGTACTTTATTTTATTAACTTATTTCATTTAAACCGAAACGAATGAATTACTTAAAATGAATAGGTAGTAAGTAGGTACCTATCTATAAAAATATTTTGAGTACGTATTAATATGCGACACGATAACAATACTGCACAGTGCACATCCCTAGCGTTCCATGCCACGCGTTTGGCCATTTGAATTCACTGTTTAAGTTAAAATAATATAAATCAAATTACCTCATCTCTCGGCGGTTTTTTAGCCGGAATTAGCTTTCCACGAGATGTGGAATACTCTTTTCCAGCATCCTTTAATGCCTTTTTCGCAATTTGCTCACTGTTTTCACCCTTTTTTCGCCTTTTTTTACCCTCACTCGCAACAACACAAGGTGTAAGAGCCGCCATTTGTATATCATTGGCGTTCATGCATTGGAACTTAGATCCTTTTAAAGAATTACGCTCCCTGCGTCTTGTACCCCCCGCTCTGTTCGGATGGATTTATGTGCCAGTTAAATAGCAACTAGGCACTTATTGCATATTTTAGGGCAATGGCGATGGCACATACTATACATTTCTGCAATAAAAACTAAAATGGGTTTTGTGGCACTTAAACCCTTTTTTATTTCCAGTATTCAAGTATTCGTTTTTTTAGTAGTCATCATTATCAAAAATGATGGCAGGTAAAAAAATAATTATTCTAATCAATCTAAATATTGTTTTCCCACAATAGCAAAACATTCATAATCATTAAAAATGACACTGTTTTTTGGGTGCAAATTAATATCAATACACTAAGTTGAAATTATGAAAAATACTAAGTAGTAATAATATTATTAATGCCCGACAACGCAGTAAAAATAATATAGATTTCTCTTTTCTATTCCTTCACTTTTGATAAAGATGAATTGATTGACGACTCATTTCGTAAAATCGGTCTAATGGACAGCTACGGTGAAACATACTAACGTGGTAGAGCCCCGCTGCAGCTATATTATGGTTGTAGCACGAATGAGTCGGCTCGACCGGGGTAGGGCCACGCTCTCACTGTACCAGCGTAAAATAGCAGCTTAACGCTTCTGTGTTTCGTACGGTGAGTGTAGAGAACCGGAGACCCTTTTTACTGGAAATGAGGCATTCCATCTTAGTCTAAGGGTTGACAACGCATCTGCATTTTGATTCTTAATCGAGGATAAATGTAGATGTCTATGGGCCACAGCATCCACTTACCATCAGGTGGACTGTGTGCTCGTTTGTCACCCATATTCTATAAAAAAAACATCGTTACAAACATACATACATAGAATGTCAAGTACAGAACCCTTTCTTTAAATAGTCGTTTTCGGTTAAAAATATAGGTTGTAAGTAACAACCCTTGGTCGTAGCAAAACATGGCAAAGTAACCGTCACATCGTGACATCACTGGTATTTACCATACTTTGCCAAGTTAGTTTTATAGATAAATGTTAAGACCAACATGTTAAAAACGATATATTACATTTGATACTTCAAAAGTTCTGGAGCACTGAACAAAGAGGTTATTTCGCCGGCACAATTCCGCATTAAAATAAAATGCTAAAATTAATTCTCATGTTGCCATATCGAAAGCAATGCTGTCAATTAGTTATTGTATTTTCATCCAAAAAATGCATATCTCTAAAAACGTTACGTTTTCCGTGTTAATCGTAATTTTGTACCAGTAAACCCCTGATGGCAAAGTTAACTTCCATTGCTAAAGTTGCCAGACTTGACTGTATAAAAAATAATCAAATCTGTCCGCACGTCTTTACGTACATACAAACCAATCCAAACTCTTAATTACTAAAAATAATAGATTTGCTTGGAATCTGTAGGTTCCAATAAAAATAGCTTTTTAGTCAAGAAGTGCAATGCTTACAAAGGTGACAGATGACCCGGATATATAAAAGGTCAAAGCTTTGTAAAAATGTTTATGGTAATTTTATTTTCGAATGGTAGCAATTATTCCATATTGAATAGAATCTTATTTTGTTTATCATTCATCCCGATGTTAAAAGACCTGTTGCTCAGGTAAATATCTCACAGCATTATTATAATCCATGCACCGGCACCACGGCAAGGAAACCCCTTTATTTCAGCGAGGCAAACTTGCCGAATGCATAATGAATACGACCCGCATAAATGTTTTCCATGTTTCGTATTATGAACCGTGGCTCGATAACATAATCGGATTGCACGTTACAGCGACTCGCGTCACCGGACGTGAGGAAAGTATGACGTCAGGTTGCGCATACGAAGAAAGTAAAGTTGCGCGTGCGACGCTGAAGCACTCTTGCTTTCGTACGGGGCCGCGGCGTCTGCGCGATAGCGAAAACGGCACACTTCTGTCGCCGCACCATCCGGTATTCAGGTCTTGATTATGAAATCGAAACTTATTGACTCAACGATGTTCATACGCTAATGTGCTTTCTTCATGGAAGACGTGCTATAGGGCACATCATGTTTGTTGCTCCCTTCTTAAATTATATTTATTTGCTTTATCCACATCCACACATCATATTAGTTGAGGCTTGATAAAGATTAAGCTAGCGTATAGCACTTGAGGATACGTAGAGGCGCGTTACACAGCGAGCGCAAGGCTACTACTGTCACTCGTTCGTGACCCGTTGACTGATTTTAAGAAACTAGGTCAAGATCTTTAATTTATTTCGCTTTTGATATTGAATGACTTTTGTTGCACCTCAGTAAGACATGAGTTAAATGCATACACTCATAATTTTTTTAAAGACCATATGTATACAATCCTTTGATAAAATAATATAATAAAATATTACTTTACCAAGAGAAATATAATGAAGTAATTATGGTATGATTTCAGTTTACTTTTTTAGATTATTGAAGTATTTACAAATTAAAATATAGTTTTATATTGACAATATCGATGTATATAGTTTTTATAATAATGAAGGATAAATTATCTAATCTGTAATCTGTGATCTAATTTGTTCTTTTTCTATTACGATTCAAGGAGAATTAGCAAATAGCTGAAATGATTGTTTTTAATAGATGCTCTGTTGTGGGTCTTCACGAATTACGGTAACTAAGCAGCTGGGCGTCGGGTGCCGGTTTTTTCTGCTTACAGATAATCACGTTTTAGGGCTGTAACAAGTTTTATTTATTTCATTATAGACTTGAGACATTTTAACAAATGAAAATTTTGAAAGCTAATACTACGTATTATTTACCGTCTATTTCTTTTCTTGCACTTAACGGGACATAAGTACGGCAACTTTATGGTCATTTTACGATCTCTGGAGAAAGTCAGGCGGGTTCAAACTCGCCGCTTTTATAGGGAATCTTTGTTTAAGTTTTTACATTTTACAATATTTTTTAACTATGCGTTTTATTGGATAAGGTACAAAAAATGTTAACATGGATTATCTAGAAATTTATAAACGTTTGAAAAAATTGCAGGGAAAAAAAGCGGAGTATCTTTAATTATATATTTAGATGTCAACGTGTATTCCAAGTAAATGTATAATAGCACTTAAAAGCGTAATGTAGGCGTTTGAAGGTTTAACAGCTCTTACAGGCATTCGTCGTAGCAAGGTCCTTAAACATAATACGAAAGCGACCAAGAGGTTGCGCCTGCGTCGTCAATCGTCATCACCGCGAGCAGAACTTTTTTAGTAGATGTGTCTGCGGTGCGTTAACGAGTGGTGTGCGAACGTAAACAAGAAGCGGGCGGCGGGCGCGGCAACCCTGCCCTGCTGCGGCACCGCGCGCAACTGGGTCAGTGGGCCGCCCCCCGCGCCGCCCCCGCGCGCTGTGGCGCAATCGCGCACTAACATAGACCTGGATCGCGAGAAAGTGGGTCACCGACTCACTTTCACTTATTACATGGGCTCCTAATCGTTTTCCATTGTGCGAACGGGCGGGGGCCCGCGGCGGGGCGCGCATGCGGGAGGCGCCAGCACGCGCGCCGCCGCTGCCGGCCGGCCGCCAGTCGATCGCGAAACGTCCCCCGAGCGGCACGCGTGCTGCCGCCGACCACGCTCTCCACGCGATCGCAACTTCGCGCGTCCGCACACCGCACCCGACCACACGAACAGTCGTCGCAGCGACCGGCTGCGACTCGCACGCACGCACGCTCTCCGTATATCTCTGTACTCGCTTAGAACAAAATGTGCCGGATTTATGTGTCGCCAATAGTAGTGTTCAAACAGGTGCAGCCCGCGAGCGGCAGATAGTGTTGCGGTTAGACCGCTAGTGAACTCGGTGACTGTGTGAACGTTGTCGCGGTTGAACGCCGCCGTAGGGATTCGTTTACGAGCAGCCGCTCTGTGCGGCCGAGCATGACGATGGACCAGCAGACAGGCCTCATGTCCCTCAATATGTCCCCTTTCGACTTGAGCCCGGGTCCCGAGGGCTCCGGATCAGGTGGTGGACCTTCAGGTGCTTCACAACAATATGTGCCGCAAGGTGCGGCCTATCAGTGCGCCCCGGACCAACAGCCTTTCGGTTATGCAAATTTGGACACTTCGTATCTATTCCCCACAGGAACCGGTGAACCAGGCGCATACTTGCCTGCAGCGGGCACTGTATGCGACCAAACCGACACCAAGGATGTTATAGAGGAGTTGTGCCCTGTTTGCGGAGATAAAGTCAGTGGTTATCACTATGGTCTGCTTACTTGCGAGTCCTGCAAAGGGTTCTTCAAGCGGACCGTTCAGAACAAGAAAGTGTACACGTGCGTCGCAGAGCGCGCCTGTCACATTGACAAAACACAGAGGAAGCGATGTCCATTCTGCCGCTTTCAAAAATGTCTGGACGTCGGCATGAAACTTGAAGGTGAGTGTTGACTTTACTCCACATTCCACATTATTTTAAAAACCGATATTTACCTGAGATTCCCTTCTCTGCGTCAATATGAGTTAAGACTGCTATACGAATGTATGTGGGTCGTACGTAAGCGAGGTTGCAAACCGCGGCCCGAAGGCATTACATCATGCAGCGGCGGTTAATGCATAAAAATTGAAAGTTTTCAGCGCTGAGGAAAAGAGGTATCATTGCAACTGCAAGTTTACAGCTCGGCCGGTTGCAACTCGTCGCCGACCTTCACCTACTAAATATTTCCAACAGACGATTGGCATCTCGCTCTGTTTTTGGCTTATGGGCTCATTAATGCTGGAAACGACATATTATATTAATTAATGAAAAACATAAATAAATAAGTATCTATTTCTAAGTTTTGATTAGGCTTTAATAAAAGTCTTTTATTTCTACATTTTGTAATATGAACACATTTTGCAGTTGTTTTTTATTTCATTTACATTGGCATTTAGTTCGTGTTTAATTTTGATACTAAAGTTTATTATAGTTATAGTTTATTATAATTGTAGCAAGAATGGGTCTGCTCGACCGGAGAAGGACCTCTGTCTCACAGAATACCAGCGTAAAATAACAGCTTAACGCTGCTGTGTTTCGTATGGTGAGTGTAGAAAATCGGAGACCCTTTTTATTTGAAGCGAGGCATTCCATCAGTCCTCACGGGTGACAACGCTTCTGCATTTTGATTCGTAATCGAGGAAAGATGTAGACGTCTATGGGCCACAGCAACCACTTACCATCAGGTGGACTGTATGCTCGTTTGTCACCCTAATCCTATATTAAAAAAAACACTTAAAATAACTTATTATTTATTAATAATTTTGCATAAAAATCAAAAGTCAATTATATAAATTTATTACTTTTCGTTATTAGAATAATAGATTTACTAAATCAAATAGTTCAAAACGAAGTATTAAAATAAAAGACAATATGTATGTCAATCAATTTTACTAACAGGTATATTCAATCAACTAACATCATATTATAGTGTTAATGGTGACGGTGATGTATATTATTCATAAAATTCAAGTTTACTCGAAGATATTTCAAGTGAAGTACATAACATATATAAAGAAAAATTTATTTAAATACACCCCATATTATATCCGGTATTAATTATTTCGCGGGCGTATATATATTCCCAATATTTTGCGGCTGTACCAGTTTTATAATCACTGTCATTTTATGTTTCTTTTTGCCATAATTTAATATGCATGATATAAATGTAAACTCTAATTCGTTGACTTATTCATTAAATTAAAAACATTTATTTAAAACAACTAGAAATTTGTCAAAATAATACAAGTCATCTTCAACATTTCAACGAACACTCAGCAACAGCGCAATATTTCGTTAGCGGCGAAGTTGCGATATAAACTTGTTTATTTGCTATTTTGTAAGGGATACCAAGTCTATATAATATAACCAGTTTACAAGCAGCAGGGCTAGCCCCAAGGTTCTGCGCGAGTGACGACGGGTACTTTTCAATTCTTTCCGCGCAATGTACACTGCCGGCCAAAAGTTTAAGACCACACTTAAACAACATAATTATCTATAAATTGTAACGAAATCCCATAAGATAAATAAAAGAAATGTACAGCTGCATATTCTATTGTTAATAACGAATATCTAAAGAAGTCATTCTTTTATTTACTTTCAAGTTATTGGACAATAAACATGTATTGTTTACAAACACCGACAAACGCTGCGTTAGAGCCAGGTGGTAGAAATAATATTAGCCGTAATAATATTTATATGATGGGCTAATAACTAATTGCTTTGCTTTTGTTTCCCATTGGTCAATAATTAGGATTATTTAGCTTCTAAAAACCCGTGTTTCCGACTTATTATTACGTGAGTTTACATGGTTTTGTTCACAAATCTCAATTAGTCTAAACTTGTGGTTTCTACAATGAAGACGTCTTAAAATGGGAAAAGCACGCGAAATTAGCAGTAAAGTGCGTTCTGCCATCGTTGTTTTACATAATGAAGGCAAATCCGAACGTGAGATTGCTTTACAATTGAAGTTATCGAAGACTTGTGTTCATGGCACAATAACTCGATACAGGGAGACAGGCACTTTTCAAGATCGTCCACGCTCGGGAAGGCCGAAAGCTACCACGTCAAGTGAAGATCATTTCATTGTTGTTACCAACAAGCGAAATAGACGCTTAACAGCACCGGAAATCCGCGTTAAAATAAACAAAACCCGAGTTAAACCTTTATCATTGACTACAATAAAACGGCGACTGAGAAATGCGAAATTGTATGGTCGTGTCGCCGCTCGAAAACCTCTGCTAAGGCCACAAAACAAGAAAAAACGGATGCAATGGGCCCTTGCCCATCGAGATTGGACTGAAGAAGATTTTCAAAAAGTTCTTTGGACCGATGAATCCAAGTTTGAGCTATTCGGTTCAGAACGAAGAATTTACGTTCGACGCAGTGCCCAAGAAAAGATGATGCCAGACTGTGTAGCCCCAACAATCAAGCACGGTGGTGGCTCAATTATGGTCTGGGGTTGCTTTTCTAGCCAAAGAACTGTCGATTTGATCAAAATTGACGGAATTATGAAAAAGGTAAAAAAATTTAAACAAAATGCCGTTCCTTGGGGGTTGCGATTAATTGGAGATGGATTCATTTTCCAACAGGACAATGATCCTAAGCATAGCACAAAATTATGCAGAGAATATTTGGAAGAGAAAGAGGCACAAGGGGTGTTAAAAACATGGTTTGGCCTCCTCAGAGCCCGGATCTCAATCCCATTGAACTTTTGTGGGAAGAGCTTGATATGAACTTCCGTAATTGTGGTCCATCCTCGCGAGAAAAATGTGGAATGCTTTGTGCGAAATTTGGAGCAATATATCTAACACAAGACACTATCAATAAATTGATTGCCCGTATGCTGAGACTTGTGAAAAAAGGAGGATTTTTTGATAAAAAATCAGTTTAGCTAACTATAGCCTTTTTTAGCATGGACTGTTAATATTTCTTTACGCTTTTCAAGTATATTGATTGTAAAAAAGTGTTTTATTGGATGATTTAACAGTTTAATTAAACATTTAATATTTTATTGAAGTTTTATTTAATTTTCCTACTTTAATTAAGGTGGTCTTAAACTTTTGGCCGGCAGTGTAATTCATTATTGTTAATATCGCTTAGTGCATCTACGTTATTGAACGCAACGCTTAATTTCTATATTTCTATGGTTTGCATTGTTTCATTGTTTTGTTAGGCTACAGAAATTTTAAGAGCCATTAAATTGCAATTGCTAAATATTTAAGGAACCTTTAACAATTAACCAATATATTAAGGCTAAATTATAAAAACAAGCGTAGGCAACATTGAGACCCTGGTCGGTCACAGTTTAACCGAAGTATGTGAGGATGCGGAGGCAGGTGGAAATTTTGAAGGTAGCGCATTAATTTGTATAGTTAAGAGATCGCGGGGCGGGGTTTTGTAGCGCGGATCGTTCTAAATTTAAAACGCGCGCGGCCGCAGAGCGCCCTGACCTACTTGCGAGCGGGGCCACGATGCGGCGCGCGCGCCTGTTCGTGCACATACGTATACGCAACGCGAGGTTGCCGCTGTGCGCGTAAGCTGCTCGCCATCGCGTTTCGCCAGATGCTGCGATGTTTGCAACATCTATTATCCGCGCTGAAATCTGAATAAACAAGCCTGGAAAGGATTCGCATGCAAGGCTTCTTCTTTAAATCGCTGTAAGGTTACGCTGCAAATGGTAACGATTTATAAATAAAATACAAAGTCAAAAAAGAAATAGATTTTTAAATTTGAATTTAGATTTTTTGGATTTAAACTGTTTTTTTAGATAATTAATAACTCCTGTCACATGTTATATTTGTTTATATAAACCGGTGGAACCATATAACAGATTATAGTTTAAAATCTTTAAACGTGTAGAGTATTTATTTTTCCCACACAATAAAATTTTGTTTTTGGAATAAATGACTAAGACTATAATATACTATTATATTGTGTTAGTAAAACTAGAGAGGTACTATTAGATACAGCCTCCCATAGTTCAACTCCATCAAGAAAACAGAGCACGTATCGTTACATTAGTAGATGACGCTTTTGTTTGTAAAAATATTCAGTACTTTATTAATGTACTGTGATTGCAATTGCGTAAAATAGAACCAGTAGTATTCTAGAATATCTTAAATTATTTAAACGCAGACACTAATAACTACACGATTTTATTGTCAGGATAACAAATGATGTTTGTAAGTGTTTGTAGCGTAACCTGAATAGTGGTATGTCCACGTTAACGTCGTGACAGATTGTTGTTACTGGCTTCTTTGTAAGAAAAATTAATAGTTATTTAATGGTACAGCCTTCACCGATTATATCACGAATCAATACAACCGCTCTTACGTGTCATTTCGCGATCGAGATTCTCAATTGAGCAAATGTTACGCTTGCAATATACGATTACAGTATTTTATTTGAAATGAAATAGTAATATTATACTCTCTGCAATGTGTTGAATTCAACTCCGCCGGTTATCAGACGGTGGTCCCAACGTGACCTTTAAAAACTATCTACAAAGAATACGTCTTAACTACTCGTTAGAAGGACTAAGTAAACTTTAACTTTGACGAGGCCTAGCATAATGAAGTCATTTATTTTCTTTAAAAGTTCTATAGGTGAACATGGAATCTAGATTCATCCTATTATTTGATTATTATCGACATTACTAATTCTGGCGTGATAGCTGAAGTATTAATTTACTATTTTACAGCTTAAATTTGGATTAAGTTATAATAAATAATATCAAAATAGAGTAACTTCACAACTAAAGAAATCCATTCTTCCATACAGTCAAGAATTTCGTCAGTCTTCTCAGTGGAGATCATTAAGTAACGGTTGTTGAACAATGTTGCAAATTACGATAGCGAGGATTTAACAAATATATTACAAGTATTGTCGGAGAAAATATTATTAATGTAATTGCATAATGTTAGATGGCATAATTGTTGGCTCAAAGAAATAGCAGTTGTACACTGTATTTGGCCAGAGCCTTGTCAAACGTCACAAACAAACCAGGGTTCCAACAGCTCCACACAAAAACAGTATATAGGGTGACAAACGAGCACACAGTCCACCTGATGGTAAGTGGTTGCTGTGACCCATAGACTCTACATCTATCCTCAATAAAGAATCAAAATGCAGATGCGTTGTCACCCGTGAGGACTAAGATGGAATGCCTCTTTTCCAGTAAAATGGGTCTTAAAAATTAGTTGATCCATTTAACTTTCCGTACCATTTAACTCTTTGAAGTGTCTGTATCAAATGTTCGACTTTACGTTAGGTTTCATAGTTATATGATTAATCATGCAATCTGCTTATAGGAAAAATAAATTAAAAATAAATGTTCGTGGCAAAGCTCTAAAAGCAAACCATGACGACATAACATGAGAAATATCAGGCAACAATGAAGAGCAATTTTCCTAGACTTGATGACCCATTTAGTGAAATGCCAGCAAAAACAAACAGTACTCGGTTACCGCGGCAGGCATTATTCGTGCGAAATTACCCATGGGTTACGTAATCGGGCTCTATCTGAACTACTGACATACTGAGAACTTTGTAAACGTGTTAGCTTGAAAGTGACTAAAGATATAAGAATTGCACGTTATAATAATATATTTCAGTATTGCGTTAACATATTACAGCTTTTTTTGACAAAGCGAGATAATTCAAAATATGTTTTGGAAATATTGAATACTCGGAGAATTTATCACGAAATGTCTTGATGTTTTTAATGTATAATTTTTAAATAATTATTAAATAGATTTTACTGTCACTTATTTTTAAATAAAAAGGAGTGAAAGTGTAAGTCTTTACTCCTCACGCGGAATAGCGAAAAGTTGAAAACTTTCATTGTACCATAATGGACAGAATTATTTTTAACGTGTACAGTCCGCGGCCTGAGGGTAGTTACGACGGGTATACGGCGGCTAGCATATTACATTTCGACACAATCGTCGCCGGTGGGGTGCGCTGCGCAAGCGCCGTTTCACAAGACGCCTCGCTCGACCTGTTGCAACGGACTACCCAAATGTGACCTGAACACGTATCGCGTTACATGTTCACGTGTATGCGTGCCGAATTCACTTTGACCAGAATGTCTGGACGCTCACAACTCCACTTTAAGATATTTTATACTATTAATTAATCTACACGATATCAGCCTATTTTCCTGTTTCGATAATATCTAATTTTATCACTATGAATATAACAACGTCCTATGTTCTTCTTAGTGCAAGTGGTTTTACAAACTTTATTTCAGATTTTTGTAAATCCCAGCAAAAAGTTTTAGCTCTTATTCAGTATGTCAAGTAAGGAACCACGAGTTACTAGCAATCCTAGGATGCTTAAAACACATGTGGTCTACTAAGTCCACGAGGCATTATAATTCAAAACTGGTGATTAGGAAAAAACAAGTCTGAAAAAACTGTCAGTCGCCGAAATCAGGCATTCTTAATTTGTTCCCCTGTGTGGGCAAAGAGGCGCGACGCGGCCATGCGGCGTCGGGAAATAATGGCGGTTGTTACTTGTTACACGGCCCGCTGCCCGCACCGTGCATGCCACCTTACGTAATACACGCCATCGCCGCACTAGCACATTGTGCCACACATTTTAAACTCTTCCATCGTTTTCTACAAGCAATTTTCGCACGTGAAAATGTCGCCAGGAGTTTCGATTACGTATGCCCCAGCTCCAGCCATGTAGTATTATGCTTGATGCGTATCTGTCATTCTGCGTATGAAAGTCGTTACGAAATTGTGGGCCTCACGCTTAATTGCGACTCTCCAATGATTCGGAACTTCGATAGATGTGTTACTCCTTACACTTATCCTGTTAGAGTCCAATAAGATTACAAACAGCAACGGACAAGAAAGGGGAGTATTTTTAGCGCTGTCGTTATTTGAATTTAAGCAGGTGATGCAGATTGATGATGTTATTGTTTTGATTCGAGCGTGGTTAGGGAAACTTGGTGTATCACGCGGTTGCGAATTGCCACTCGCGACAGATGTTAAATCACAATAAAAACTCGCGCCAACCGTCTATTTCGGCGTGCTGCCTTGACCTGAATTGAGTGTTTCGACAGTATGGCCTCGCGTACCGGGCCTTTCTATTTTTTAGGTATTACCTGTCTTATTATTACGACAGCATCAGGGGCGCCGTCATCATGATATGTTTTAAGTGCGCTAACACTTCAGACACGCCCTCGTGGTGCAAAGTGCAAACCAGTTTTAGTGCACAAATCTAGTTCTGTTAGCAATTCATGTATGCATATCCATCATTCCGCTGACAGCATATAATTGCGCGGCGAACTTTGCGTTTGCACCCTTTAAAATCTGTTTAACATGTAGTCTTTAACTTGTATATACTTTCGACTAAATATGCACTTCTATATAGAAGTGCAAATTTATATCAAAATGAAAATATGCACTTCTATATAGAAGTGCATATTTATGTCAAACAGAATCTAATCAAAAAGCAGTTGTGTTACAGACGATGTTGTCGCCTCTAAATGTTAGATGAGATCTTGACACAGTTCGGTGGATCATCGCGGGTGATGATTTATCTCGATTGTTGTGTAACGATCGCGTCGCTATCTATGTGCGCGATCGTGTACATGCGGCGGGCGGATCGGACGCATTCGGCCGCCTTCGTTTGCTTTCGGCCCGCAGCGGACTAGCGTCGAAGGGGGCGGCGGGGGCGGGGCAGCCTTGACCAAGTTTCACCGACTCGTCGGTACAAGGAGCGATCCCCACCTCTTCCTGTCCTTTCGGAACATACGATTTTTTATCCCGTTGACATGATTACTTTATTTGATGGCCCTCGTGCGGGTGCCAAGGTCGAAGAGATTTCTTGGAGCCCATTGATATTTTTTGTAATATGCAGTACAGTCATTATATTTTAACTTTCCGTATAGTATTTGCGGCATACTTACAGTCAAGTTCAGCCTTGACCCATTTCTATCATCAAGTGGGCCACGACCACAAACAGCAACTAAATGCGAGGTGAACTCACCCGTTCATATGTGTCTATATCTGCTCCCTGACTGTTTGTCGCTGAGACGTATGTTTTTGATTTGTAAAAATGACCTTGACCTTGATCTAGTTTAGTCTAGTAATAAACGCCTGACCTCGTTTACCGTATTATCGACTGGTATCGTATGCTCATTATAATAACATTAGATGATTAAAACCATTGGAACTGTTCTCATTAAGTATTTTGTTACTAAGCTTCGATAAAGAAATTTTTAGAAATCATTTCCAAGTCTCTCTTCCATATTCATTAGACATTTCAGACGCTACGTACAATGATTTATTAGATTTTTAAATGAAGGTTATCCTACCAAGTAAAAAGATAAGGAATGCATGAACATGAAACGGTAACACTAAACGTTGCCGCTGTTAGTCATGAAATAATAAATACGTATTGGTCATAATATCCTACTTCAACTGTCAATTACAACAGGCTAAGAAAAGTTCATAACTAAAACGCAGATCTATGCTAAGAATGTGAATTTCGGTTTCTTCAGAAACAAAGCTTATAAAGGGACCGTAAACTTGTCTAAGAATTTTTTTTATTTGGATAAGTTCACTAAACAAACCTATGCTAAATGCAATAATACAATTGTACTCTACAACCTTTGTACCTACAGTAACATTGCAGCGAAGCACTATGAGCTACCTATCGTCATTCGGTCACATTCCAGCATTTCAAACGTCGCATCGACACTACAGGCGAGCCATTGTGATCGTAACAAATACCGCGTACTAGTTTCCTAATAGAATAATGTACCAATCGACAGCTACGCAAGATCGCGCTGTGGGCTGTGGCTATAATAGCGACCTTCGTTAGAGGAGGGTACTGTGAAAATAGCACCTTCTGGTTCGTCAAAAAGATTACAACTAAGCTGGATACTGTAAAAGTTAAAAGCTTCTGGTCGTTTAAGTGATATTCGTTTTTGTAAATGTAAACATTTGTTTTCTAAAGAATTAAAATGATTGCTTAATATTTTAATTTAAAACCTGTTTAGACAATTGTGTCAAGCGACGAACCTGGAGATCTGTTTCGGTGTAACAAATACAAAGTTAGTAATTAACTGTAACAATACAAATTACTCGTTACTGATCTTAAGATGTATGAAAAAAGGCGTTTGCTTCGACCCTAATGAACAATGTAGACTGTAGAGTAGAGTGTACATAATGTATAAAGAAGCTGTAGTGTTTGTTTATTTGGGAAAGACATTACTAGTCGCTGTCATCATGTAAATAAACTCTGAAGCTGAATTTCGTTACAGCCTTACAGCATTAGTTTTTGTATTCAATCTCAGTAAGAACAAGTGGGCCTAATACGAGTCAGTGCTTATCCCTCTCCTTAATATGAATTCTTTCAAACCGCAATACGAAACTTGTGGAATTGCACACAGCAATGCTTTAAATCCGTTACACTACGCGTCCTTTTTTCATTCTTCACCGAGCCCTATAGGTGCGTCCTTATCGCACAGAGGCGCGCTGGCTACAATAAAAACTGGTTGTTATTTTTAACTCGTGGGTTGGGCGAGTCGGCAGCTCACTCTGAAATCCCCCTTCCGTTCCAGGTTAAGCGTTATTTATTTACAGCTTTTAGCCGTCTCGATAAGTTAAGACGCCACTAGACGTCCGCACGATAAGCAAAATACCAAATATAAAACCAGTCGCCCACTTATCATTTTTATCTCGCCTGCACAACTTTCCGACTAGTATTCCATGACCTAAATTGTCAGAATCATACTAAAAATGTGTGTTCACAAATTTTCCTTTTCAAAAATATAATTTTATTTATAAATTTGAAAGGAAAATAAATTCGAATGGAAAGAAGTGAGTACAGTTTTTACATAATAAAGTAAAGTTACGCACTATATACGTTCCAATGCTTTCTCCCATTTCTATGAGAGTTAAGGAGCCACGCTGATCCAAGGGTGATGGCGGACTTCACATGTCCTAGAAATATTTTACTTCTCAGACATAGGTTCCCTCACAATTTTTTTCCTTCAACGCCGAGTGCGTGACACGTGGCAAAATTTGAGGACCCAAGTTTTTTTTGTTAACGTTACCTCCACACTAGGATTTTCTCCTGTATCGTAGGGGCAGTTTACGTACATGCCGTAAATTGCGTAGCGTGGTATGAACGTAAATTTCACAGTATGCGAGCAACTCTCCGACGGCTCTTTTCAACTATCTACTTACACATGATTCCATACACACATATAAATATATACTCTATAAGTTGCATTCTTCAGTGACAAATAGATAAATATATTATTACCTATATATCGCATAAAGTAATGCAACATAAGTCTATAAAATTTAAGTTTATTAGGTTGGTATCGGTTAAGCCCTAAAGGACATTCGCAAACAACAAATTGTACTTTAAAGTTGCTACATTGAAAGCTGTTGATAAGTTGGACGCGACGGAAGGAACCGAGTAACTACTGACGATTTCATTAAAGCATTTGATATAAAAATATACGATAAATATGTTTATCTCACGAATGCTGATTGTTCTTAGTTGTGAGAGTTGTGTGTAGTATGTAAGCTTGAGAGTCAAAATAATTATCGATTATCGTCAGAATGGAAGTAAATGAAGAAAAATTGTTCGCAATGAGGTTAGAAAATTAATGTGTCGGAAGTGTCTATTCATACGACAATCGGACGATTATATTTTTCTTATTTAGGTATACGATTATCGTATGATTTATTTATTTTTATTCGTCCGACATGTTTTAAATATTTTAAATTCAAAAATAAATATAATAAAAAAACATTTGTAATAATTTTAGACAATTGAATAAAATAAATACGTACTCGTATGATAAGGCTATTTGTGTCTAATAAAACATTACACCGATCTTGCAATATCAGTGACAGTAGATTAGGGTGCGGCTGGGGTGGTCCTTGGGCCATCACCCTAAAGCCGCGTACATTATGTGTAATGATATGATCGTTAACCATAAATAAATTAAAATTTTATATTATAAAAATAATTGAACTTTTGAATTTTAAAAATTATCGGACGAATGAGTATTTTCTATTTATACGATTATCGTATGAATAACTATATTTTAATCATACAATTATCTGATGATTAGAAACAGTCTAAGCCGGCTTTGCTAAGCAGCAGTGCGTAAGGGTTTGATTCTAACATGTAATAATGTTTTTTATGATGTATGTATTGCTTATTTCAGGGCCGACAAATTATCACTAGTGTATGTTACTTTCTCAAGACGTTGACTGATAGAGAATGTCATAGGGCATTAAGTACGCCCTTTGTAACTTCTATCTAATCTTGAAGGTTTTTGAAAAAAAGGATAAATAAATAAATTCACGGTATCTGTAATTTAAATGTAAATAAATGGCTTTTGTTGTAAACTAAAAATAATAATTTTATTTCACTACATAGCTGAACCAAATAAAATAACATGGACGAGGCAAATGTTAGCTTTCTAGACATAACAACACATCATCTCGTCACGTATTCTTCAAAACTTGAAAACAAGGGAGTACGACCAGTGCGTGTTGTCAGTGACCTGATGAATCTGAGACAGGGTACTTCACCGATAGCCGTATGAGGAAGCTCAAGTTCTCTCAGCGAGCTATTGAGAGGGTTATGCACAAAGATTCTCTGCGTAATAAAATTCTCTGCGAAATTAGAACAATAGAACAAGAGTAACCGATATAGCCCAACAAGCTGAAGTGGACTTCAGCTTGCTGCATTAAGCTCTAAGAACCGACAACGATGAAAAATAAAGGTTGAAGGTGAAATGAATGAAGGCTGTAATGAATAAATGATATATACTTCATCATCCTATGTAGCAGCCCGTAAAAGTTCATTACTGGACATGTGCCACCACCATTTTAGGGAGGATTGACCTTAATCGTTACTCTTGGCAGGCGGATTGATGATTAATATCTAACACCCTTGACACTGCTTCCCTTCGCCGATTGGGTACTTTACGCCTGGCGTTAAGTAGGTGGTTATAACGCCATCCATCGGAAGCCATAAAGTTTTTGGCATATCCTAAAGTATTTATATAACGACACTCATGGCACATGGGACACAGCCACACCACAGGTTACTTACATTATTTTGTTCAATTATGATAAGCTTACTACAGTACGCACATAAATACGCATGAGTATATACACCACAACTAAAAGTAAGGCTCACCGGGCTTCCTGAGAGATAAAATGTCTGTACTTACTTTACGTGGCAGAGTCAAGCTGCAGCGTATGTGGCCGTCGAAGGACCACGCTTGCATCTAACACCACCGTGAAATAACTGCATAATGCAAGCAACACCCATTACTGTACAAACTCAATGAATTATATATGTATATTGCAAAGTAATGGGTGCGTCTCATTTGTTCGAAATCATACAGCAACACGGGCCACCGGCGGACCGGAGGGGAGCTGCCATACGCAGGCGTTCCCCTCTGTCAATGTATAAGCCCACGCGGTCTCAACAACAAACAACAAAACTAGTTGCAGCCGCACTGCTCACTAGACTAAATCTAGTTGCGCGGCTGAATCGACTTCCTACAAAAATGCCGAATATTCAGTTTTTTGCTCCAAAAGGAAATCAGCCACGTCAAATAAAAAAATGGCCTATTAAAATTACATAACAATTTTTTTAAAGAAAGAAAACCCTCTTTAAAAAGAGGTATAATTTATTTCTAAACTCTTTAATTTCACATTACTATGCTATTTTGAAAATTCACTATCATCAGCTAACTGACTGACTGAATAACTTAAATTTTCAAAATAGCATAGCAATGTGAAATTAAAGAGTTTAGAAATAAATTATACCTCTTTTTAAACGACATATTCTATTTTTTGCTTTAGATATACATATCTTGGCTGTAAAGTAGGAAATTTTTGAGAAATCTAAACATTGAGCAAAAAAAATCGATAAATGATAAAAAAAAATCCTATTTCGTGGTAGATTGCGCGGAAGCTATAAGTGATATCGCTTTTATATGTATAAGAGGTTGATAGCAAATTTATCAAGGATAATTTCGTACCTGCACACTTTTCATGTATAGTCTACGGTTTTCTTTAAAAGTGGAAAAAACCGCGGTTTGGCACACTTTCTGGGGCACTGGGGGGTGACGCTCACCGGGGGGGGAAAGCAGAGTGGATAAAATTTTACTTTGATAACGTATATATTATGCTGATCGATAAAAGTACTCCATTTAATTTGACAATTTTTTAGTTAAAATACAATTATTTATATTTCGCTGAATGACCGAATCAATTGAAGCATAGCAACGGGAAATTAAAGAGTTTAGAAATAAATTGTACCTCTTTTCAAAGAGCATATTCTATTCTTTCTTTAGTCATACATATATTGGCGGTAAAATGGGAATTTTTTGAGAAAACTAAACTTTGAACAAAAAAAAATGGATGAATGATAAAAAATGTTCATACATATTTCGTGTAAAATTGCGCGCAAACTTTTAAGTGATATTGCTTTTGTATGTATAAGAGGTTAATAGCAAATTTATCACGGATTATTTTGTGTCTGCATAGTTTTCATGTATCTTGTACGGTTTTCTTTAAAATTGGAAAAACCGCGATTCAGGACATTTTCTGGAGCTCGGGGTAAACGCTCGTCTGGGAGAGCGAATAAAATTTAACTTCGCTCTATAAAGCATAAAGCATATGTAATGCCGATAGATAAAAGTACTCCATTTATTTTGCCAATTTTTTAGCTAAAACTATATCACATGAGTAAAGGAACCGTACCGTAAATACATATAATATGTAATTTTTAATTACATTATTATTATTTACTTCTTTTTAAACTTAAAAATTACAATAACAACGGTCGTGTTGTTCCGGATTTGTTTACCAACGTAGGCAGGCGCCCTCTTACAATATGCTGATCGGTCGAGTGACTGATCCGAGTCTGTATCCGAGTTGTCGCTGTCACCGAGCGGTGGTGTTATAACGCATCTATGTGTGTGTGAAACTATTAGTTCATTGTTTTAATGGTTATGTGTGAGTTTCGTAGTCACAGATGATCGTTTTTGTGTTCGCAGATTTCCCCTCGCAAAAAATGACAGACTGTTTTGTATCGAGAAAAAACGCTATGGTTACTCCCCTCCGGTCCGCCGCGCCGGTGGCTCTTGTTGCTCTAAGTTCAAAATGCATACACTATTATAGTAAATTTAATTTGATATTCAATTTTTATTATCTAAAATTTAGAAACTATACCAATGAATGTATCAACTGAAATAATATGTTTCTATATATTATGTAGAACTATTGTGATAACCCTGAAAGACTTTCAACGTGGTAGAGCCATGCTGCAGCTATATTAGGAGTATAGTTGTAGCACGAATGGGTCGGCTCGACCGGGGAAGGACCACGCTCTCACAGAATACCAGCGTAAAATAGCAGCTTAACGCTGCTGTGTTTCGTTGGTGAGTGTAGACAACCGGAGACCCTTTTTACTGGAAAAAAAGCATTCCATCTTAGTCCTCACGGGTGACAACGCATCTGCATTTTGTTTGATGTAGATGTCTAGGAGCCGCAGCAGCCACTTACCATCAGGTGGTCTGTGTGCTCGTTTTTCACTCTTTTCCTATATAAAAAAAGAATATTTTCATATAAATAGATAGAAAATAGAGTCCTTTAGGTATTGAGCTAAAATAAACACGAGTATTTTCTAATGACCAGTCTAGGCCTAGGGCAATGTCATATGTAGATGCGAAGCGAGAGAGAGCTTTAGGTTACCGTTGACCACAATGCGCAAGCGGAGTAAACGTAGCGACAGGTGAAGTTCTAGAAGAATAAAAGAATTTTAAGACATTTCGTAGGGTCTTGTAACTAGATTAGGTAAGGTTATTAGAACTCTTAAATAAAAAGACAAGAATACGAGTAAATAAAATTAATTTTAATTTTTAATAACCCCATGAAATTCTATCAGAATATCTAATAAATTATATAACATTTTACTTTATATAGTACATATTTTGTAATTAGAACGTAATATTGTACTTACCCTACAGTAATGGGGCCTAATTTTAGATGTAAAGATTCCTAAAATTTTCGGAACACTTGATTATAAAAAGTTGAAATTAAAATGAAAATCACTGCATCTAATAATTCATACAGCTTGTTTTAAATAAGATCGTGTTACCGAGGCTCGTGACACGTCTCGAAGCTCGTCTCCTACAAAAGTTAACGCTAATAATTATTGCTTAATTGGGATACTTAATTTCCCTATGACTGTTACAAATCAGAAAAAAGACCGTAATAAGTAATACAATATTGAATACAACTTAAACTTTGAAAATAACTTTACAAGGTTACTTACTTTGTTCCGTATCAGTGCTTTTGATTGTTTTAAACTTTCTATAAAATTTTTGCAGCCATTAATACCAAAATTTAAAAAAAAAATCCCCGCTTTCGCACACATCCGCGGCCCAACCAGCACCAAACACGTGTTCCAGCGCCGGAACACAGACGCGTCTTCCTTCACAACCTGGGTCTCAACCTGCGCAAAGTGACCCTCCTCTCTCCACCCGAGTTCCGTTCAGTCCCGGAAGCACTAGCCTTTCCGGCTCCAGCGGCGGATCTGGTCTTTGGCTTCGACGCCGACCACGTTTCGGTCGTGGAGTACCGATATCCCTCTTCCACGGTGGCCTTACCGCCGCTGCATCGGTGTTGTGGCCCCGCCAGAAACGAGGAGAATAGGATGAGTAGCGCCAAGGAGCCCATTCGGACTGGCCTCCTCAGGCCATGTGTGTCCCTCTTCGTTCACCGTGAGTGACCAAGGCCACGGCTACCAAGTCCCCCCGCCACGATAAGATGGAAACCCGATCGAGCCGGCATTGATCCACCTGCTGTAATTTTGTTAATAAAACTAACCTAGCCAACGAAGTCGTGAAACAAATATACACAGAAAGTTTCCTCTCAATGTAACTTCTGTTTGAAAATGCAAAATTCAAATGACTATTTCACCGCCGTCAAAGATTAATAGATTATTCTATTTAAAGTAACTCGTTA
This sequence comes from Parnassius orleans, assembly GCA_029286625.1. Taxonomy (NCBI): domain Eukaryota; kingdom Metazoa; phylum Arthropoda; class Insecta; order Lepidoptera; family Papilionidae; genus Parnassius; species Parnassius orleans. Next base: position 4,668,709 of record JAGSMP010000022.1, on the reverse strand, counting down.
CAACTTTTCGCTACAAATAACTGAAATAGTTCGAGTATACACAAATGTTGATTTGTAGTTCGTTATTGGCAGCTGACGATTGAGTTGCTCGTTCTGGCGTAACCCCGTACCTAGCGCACCTTACCCACGGAATCAGAACATTCATAAATTGCGATGAGTGTGGCCGCTCGAAATTTGGAACGCAGCCAGATGCCTAAAGAGCAAATTTGAGTTGGTACATTATGAGGCCGCTGTCCTAAATTTCAATCATGCATTATTAAATATTTATTGAAATGACATAAAATTAGTTAACCTACACGCATCACGAAAGATGATAATGAATGCTTTTGCCCGTAATAAATTTACCGAGCCTGCTACGCATTTGAAACATCGGTAACATTATCATTGAGCTTTATGTGTGGTCAGCTAGTTCACATCATAATAATTACATTATATATGGATATTCAAACGTGAAATTTAAAATCTAACAATATTCTTATTATTTATTAACGCTATCATTGCACTTCGCGTGTGGACTCTCTATTCCCTCACTCTCACAGTCCGATGGAACTGTAATTCGACACGACCGGAGTGAGATCAGGCGCAGGACCAACGGCTATATGCCTCCTCTACACTACTCGCGAAGTAACCTTGACGAAGTGCCCGTCGATGTCGCTCGCAGTCCGAAGAACGTGACTACACACTCGTGCTCGGTGCTACTTCGCGAAGAGCTCAGTCGTCTTGAGTCGCCCGCACCCTTAATAGGTACCTAATTGTGTGAACAGTACGACGTCAATGCGTTATCCATAGATAAATAATTATGTAGAAAGCTACATATTTAATATTTATATATAAAAAAATTAATATATAACTGGCGTACGCCGAGTAGTACGAGTATAGTGAGACGCTTCGTGTAATTTCGGGACACTTCGTGAAGTCCTTTGACTCCTCGGTCCTCGGGCGCAAAAAACCGACAGCGATCGGAAATCGCCCGAGGCGAAGCGAGGTTGCACGAAGCGAATCGAAGTACCTCTCTACACTATTCTCCTCGCCCAACTTCGACCAACTTCGCGAGTAGTGTAGAGAACGGCCTTACGTGTTTTGCCGAGTTACGGGGGTGAAACATCGCCATCTTCCTGACTCCGGGTCCCGGGTCCGGGCTGCTATTAGTATAGCATAATAATATACATTATTTCTAATTACTTTTTTTTATTAAAAAAAGAAGTTGCATTTTATTAATATTCAAGCAGCGGAACAAACAACCTATAACCTCTTTGTATTACTTACTAATAAGAAACATTTTAAAAGAACTTTTGTTCAACTTCTCTCTTTTAATTTGTACGAATATGATAACTTCTATTCATATCTCAATCGTAACATACGTAGTTACATAGATAGATCATAAATATATGCATGGTTCTAGCGCTGCGGGATCTTAGTAAGCTCCTTTTTCTACCTAAATTATAAATTAAAGATACAATTTGTTCGTTGTGTAGTGTAGCGAGTCAATTTAAAAGTGTCATTTGCACGGGCGCGTGTCGGAATCGGGTTGAGCGATCGCGTTAACAAATTCATGAGATACAGTGTGCGCTTGCGCTCGGAAATCTTTCGAGGTCGCCTCGTTTGGAAATCTTTGTCCTCACTAATATAGTAATGAGACTGTACTCTGCATTATTGTAAATATATTTTTTAATACGTGTCTGCTGTCTATTGTGATGTGGTTAACGTTAGCGGCGTATTTTATTGTATCGTCAAGGAGATGAACCGTTATTTTTATATGTCTAATATTAATAAAATATAATATAAAATAAAGTATACAAGTTATTAAATTACCAGCTATTATAACTTTAGACAAATATATGCAAAACGACATCTTTAAAAGTAAGCTTATTATAGGTAATCTATATAAAATTTTGTAAAAATAAATATAGCTTTAATAATGTAATGGAAATGTGTTCATAATTACAAGAATCATACTATCTGTGCTCCTAGTAATCATTATCATCATTACAGTCCTTCACAAGTCCACTGCTAAACATAGACCTCCCCAAGGAATGCCACAAAGCACAGTCTTGCGCCACTTGCATCCATCGACTTCCTGCATGTCTTACCAGGTCGTCACTCCACCTAGTAGGGGGACGCCCTACACTTCGCCTGCCGGTACGAGGCTGCCACTCGAGAACCTTAATTCCCCATCGTTTGTCGGTTCTTCGAGCTATATGGCCGGCCCATTGCCACTTCAGCTTACTAATCCGTTGGGCTATATCGGTTGCTCTGATTCTACTGCGGATATCCTCGTTTTTAAGTCTATCATGCAAAGAAACTCCGAGCATAGCACTCTCCATAGCTCGCTGAGTGACCTTGAGCTTCCTCATACGGCCAGCAGTGAAGGACCACGTCTCAGAGCCATAGGTCATCTCCTAGTAATAATAAAATATAATTGTTGGTTTTCCTTATTTTAATTTCTATAAGTGTATGTCAAGAAATATTTCATTGGGTTTCAGAAATATGTTTACAGGGGACAGGTTTTTCACATATTTATTTTAATTTTGTTATTTTAATGTACATACAGTGGTGGTCATAGAATTAAGAACGCTTCATACAACGACATCGTTTTGAAATTTAAATCTTCATAACAAAAAAAAGTATTACTTCCTGAAAAATATTTGCAATACTGCCAATTAGTAAATTTGAAAGGTTAACATAGTCGAAAAAGAAATTAGGAAATAATTTGTATGATTAGTGTTCAATTTACTGTCATTCAAATATTGTTCGCATAGCAATAGGTGGGAAGCTCGTCAAATAATTAAGAACGAGAGAAAGACTTAATAATAATATTAACAATAATTTAATAATTCGACTAATAATAAATTTAATAATGTTATGTAGTGTTTTAATTATTTAAAAAACTTTTTTTATATTTAGTGGCATGCTTTCACGGTCCTGGCTGTTGATAGCTGCATGCCAGCGGCGCGGCAACGAAGCTATCAACTTTTGGCTGGTTTCAACTGAAATAGAATTCCACTCTTCCAAAAACGAGTCGTACAGCTCATTAATGTTACCACACCGTCTGTTTGATAGTTTATTTTTGACTTGACACCAAAGATGCTAGATCGTATTAAGATCTGGGCTGTTCGGTGCCAGTCTAATACAGTTACCAGTTAACTGTCGAGGTATATTTTTACGGTGTGCTGTGGGCTTCGGGTCATTATCGTGGCGGAATGTCCAAATAACCAGGAGATTCTCATCTGCATATGGCAGCATACATTCTTCGAGTATCTCTTTATATTGATATTGATCCATGTTGCCTTGTATCAGCCTATCGTATTAAGATCTGGGCTGTTCGGTGCCAGTCTAATACAGTTACCAGTTAACTGTCGAGGTATATTTTACGGTGTGCTGTGGGCTTCGGGTCATTATCGTGGCGGAATGTCCAAATAACCAGGAGATTCTCATCTGCATATGGCAGCATACATTCTTCGAGTATCTCTTTATATTGATATTGATCCATGTTGCCTTGTATCAGCCTATCGTATTAAGATCTGGGCTGTTCGGTGCCAGTCTAATACAGTTACCAGTTAACTGTCGAGGTATATTTTTACGGTGTGCTGTGGGCTTCGGGTCATTATCGTGGCGGAATGTCCAAATAACCAGGAGATTCTCATCTGCATATGGCAGCATACATTCTTCGAGTATCTCTTTATATTGATATTAATCCATGTTGCCTTGTATCAGCCTAGTAGGTCCCACGACGTAACCAGAAAAGCAACCCAAAATCTTAACGTTTCTACCGCTATATGCTTCACAGTGTTTCTCGTGTATTTAGGATCGAATGCCTTATTCACAGGTCGGGGTACGTACTGTTTGCTTTCAGAGCATACTCTATTTATCTTGGTTTCGTCCGAAAAAAGTACATTCTTCCACTGCTACTCTGTCCAGTCTTGATACTTCCTTGCAAACGGGCCTCTCTATAGTGCGGTGTCAACAAGGATACCTTCCTCGTTACTTGCCCAAACAACTGTGAGGCACAGTTGTTTGGGCAAGTGGCACTAGACGTCTTCGAACGGTACGCGCAGAGATTGCCCTAGGTAGTTCCTACCAAAAACTTAATTGTTTTATTTTATTTGAACCTTTAATGGGTCCTGCTTAGCAAGGTAAACTATTCTTAAATCCTCTCGTGGAGACGTTTTTCTTTCTTTAGGTTTGCGAGGGACATCCGAAGTTGCCTGATTAGTATTAAAATGCTTCGCAGCCTGGTACACCATCGTTTCATCCGTTGAGTTAATGCAAGTGATCCGCAATTTTTTTTATACGACCATGCAGTTATATTATTATTTCTCTAGCAGTAGAGTCGCAAGATTTATTTTGACCCATTTTTATTAAAAATAAATTGCAGAAAACGTATAACCTAACAATAATAGCGCGAAAATGCATTAAAAATAGTAATGAAGGCACCGCATTCCATTTTCAAAGTGATGAAAAAAGAATATGATATTTTTGTTCTTAATTATTAGTCCAGGCAGTATTTCGGCAACTTTCTCAGTTCCTATAATTTAATAAATAGAAAAATAAAAAGACATATTATTTTGACAAGATTATTACACTTATAATACAGATCAGTTATAAGATTATTCTACACTCAGAGTATGTTTAGAAATAAATTGTGTACTGGCTTTCTATTAATCGTTCTTAATTTTATAACTACCACTGTACATAATATTGAATATGAGCAAATTCCTGAACGAGTTGTACCGTTTAAAATATTTTATATTAAGACATTTCTAAAATTGTAGTAAGTTACTAAAAAATTGGAACTGAAATTACCATTACCATAATGTGACACAAATATAGCATTTATTATGATTATACGATCACTCTCAGAAATGAGAGGAGATCTGTGCTCAGGCTGTAATTTTACATTTTTACGATAGAACAATAATAAAGACGCAATTTAATAGTTTTTCAATTGCAACTGTCGTATTCTTATGTGAACCGTACAAGGATTATTAATGATGTAAATATTTTGTCGCAGCCGTGCGTGCCGACCGTATGCGCGGCGGTCGCAACAAGTTCGGTCCGATGTACAAGCGCGACCGCGCCCGCAAGCTGCAGATGATGCGGCAGCGTCAGATCGCCGTGCAGACGTTGCGCGGGTCGCTGGGCGACGGCGGGCTCGTGCTAGGATTCGGGTCGCCGTACGCGTCAGTGCCGGTGAAGCAGGAGATCCAGATCCCGCAGGTGTCGTCGCTGACGTCGTCGCCGGAGTCGTCACCGGGGCCGGCGATGCTGGCGCCGCCTCAGCCGCCGCAGCCGCCGCCGCCGCCCGCACACGACAAGTGGGAGGCGCACTCGCCACACTCCGCCTCGCCGGACGCCTTCGCCTTCGACGCACCCGCCACCGCCGCCGCCACGCCCTCCAGCACCGAGCCCACCACCACCGAGACCCTTCGCGTCTCCCCCATGATCCGCGAGTTCGTTCAGACTATCGACGACCGCGAGTGGCAGAACTCGCTCTTCGGACTCTTGCAGAGCCAAACCTACAACCAGTGCGAGGTCGATCTCTTCGAATTAATGTGCAAAGTGCTGGACCAAAACCTATTCTCACAGGTCGACTGGGCGAGGAACACCGTGTTCTTTAAGTATTTAAAGGTGAATTTCCAGATAAGTATGAATATCCTGTCCCACCATCCCCAAACCTAGTCCCGGTGTACACCGCTGCTTGCGAATTTGCATTGCGACGTTATGCGTTATTTTCATTTGATTAAATTTTTAAGGCTTTGCGAATGTTCTCACAAAGTGTGTGCTGGTAGGCCAGTAATTTACGATGTGCTTGTGTGAGTGGGGGCGCGTGTGACGCATCGGGGACGCGGGCCGCTCGCAATCGATACACCGCGCCTCGCAACTGGGTCAAGTTCCCACGACAAACGTGCCTCTATTCGTCGTATTTCTATTCCACCTCCACATAGAAGAGCTATTATACCATGTTATCATTACACACGAGGATCTGCTAAATTAGGACATCAGAGCTTCCGAGTCACTTATTCGTGGACATATTTAAGTTCGTGTGTTATTTCACTTCAATTAATCGAAAAATGTACCTACTTCATCTATTAGATTTAATAGAACGTACAATGGAATCGTGCGTCGGTGACGTAGTAAAGAACGTGCGTTGGTAGTGATCAGGCGAGAGTTGGATCAATCAGGCAGTTGAAGCGAAGAGTTGCGGCGGCGCTCATCGTATGCTTACGCAAGAGGCGCGCGGTCACGTGGCCGCGCGCTGTTGCCACTCCGTGCTTTGTCGCGTCTCGCTCCGGCAATCAGCCTCCGCTCCGCAGCTAACAATTCTCATTTGCGTTAAATGGCGCGGCTTGTTTACGACCTATTCATGGAATTAGGACATCTAAAATGCATAAATCTCGCGGTCGCATTTTGCTTACGGAAGCTATGTCCGACAGTTTTCTCCTAATACCTAATAGACCATTCCGGTGAACGCGAATGAGGCCTACTCGGAGCGATAAGTCATGGGGAAAAGAGGCAAGTTCGAGAGAAGTGTTGATGACCCGCGCTTTCTCCAGTCGGATATGATGTAACGGTCCGTCGCGGAGCGGCAACGCTGTACTTTCGTCGCGCACTTGACACAGTGCCCGTGGCCGAGTTGCCGCGAGAAAGCACTTTTTACTGCATAACCAGCGGTAACGACTACGTAACTAACTAGGCGCTCGGCCTTTCTTCGCTTTCTCTTGCGTAACACCGGTTACGATTAGCCGCATAACACAGCGATGAACTTGAGCGGTCGATGACGTTTCCACGTTCCTGCGTTGATTATGTCAGTATTTATGAAGAGAAATAGAATTACATCTTTCCTAAAGAAAAGTTTCAAATAAAGTCAAGAGATAACACAACATTATTGATTGATTAAATCAATAACACAACATTATTGCTTGATTAAATCGAGTATATTTGAAAATAATTATTTTCTTTTAGTGTGGAGCATTAAAGGCTACCGTTTGGCTTTCAGCTTACATCATATCGCCTTCTGTGGTCTAGATATTAGCCAAGCGCCAGTTTCGAAACTGCTCATAATGACAATAAGCCAGTTAGGTAAATTTAGCGCTCAACATAATCTAATATATATTCGACATTTCACTTGTAACTATTCCGGCCGGCCTACATTGTACCTTATGTAATAAACAGCTTTCAGGCTTTAAGAGTACGCATTTTAATAAAGGTCTGCCGGATCTGTTAGATCCGCTTAACAGAGATTAAATGACAATTCCTGGTATTAGAGCACGGACGGCGAACTTGCGGATAACTCAATAGGATGTATATTTCCACGTCAATATTACGTAAAAATAAATTACAAATTGAAAGAACATTACCAAACTATACGTAATTATACCTTTACATTATTTTCTCTCTCCCGACGTTAGCTCCGTATTATCCTGAATTATAAGCCCCACAAGCCAACGCGACTTTGACCTACATTACTGCCGACATTACATGACAGCGCGGGAGCAATCATTGCCGCGCATGTTCAGGATCAAAGCATACAAAACATTTAATTCAAAGAACGAAGACATCATCGTCATCATTACAGCGATTACAAGTTCACGTGGCAAAGAATGCCACAGAGCACGGTCCACCTGTGCATCCATCGACGAAGAACGTATTTTTCATAAATTATGTTAGGTAAAATAGTAAAAAAAATCAGTTGCCAATATTTGTAAATAAAATACTACAATTGTGGCATGTTTAGACACGTAAAGAATACCGTAAAATCAGTCTGACATAATATAGGTATCGCTTATAAGTCTTTTTCGCAACTTAGGTCACTCTGTTATTTTATTTAACAAAATTACGTTACGTGTACATTGTCTACGACGGCGTTATGGAGTTTGAAGATCGATTTCATTATTCGCAATATGCCATAACATTTACAGAATACGCTCAAGCTGTAACTAAAGGTTACATATAAAGAAATTATACAACACAAAAACGAGGCGTGATTTTAAAAAAATGAGTTATTTTTATAACGATAGGCACGACTAATTCACATACTTGAATCATCGGCCATAATTTAATGTAGTTGAAAGATGAAGATCTTTCCGATAGATTTCATATAGCCCGATTTTGACGGTCCGATCTCGATCAGGCGTTGAGCAAGAACCGCAATGTGGCAATAACTACGAGCTCTAAAATTCAGTTGTAACATTTCGTAAACGGCGAATTTAACGCGCACACCGCCCTGTGTATTCTAATGCAACTCGACAGAATGTAGGTCACAGAAACACTGCGCGAGGCACACGCCGGCCGTCAGATACCGGCCCGAACTAGATAACGAGACACGGGTTTTGTTTAGCTCGCCACTTTTAATCGAAAATAGAACTATTTAAGCATATATTATACCGGAGACACTCCACGACACGCCACGGCCGATTGCGTCACACCGAACTGACGTCACACAATAACATCCAGTCCAGTAGTGTATGAAACTGACGCTGTCTGTGTAATGAATTACATTCCAAGTAAAATCTAAATGCATCGAGTAACGGAGTAGTACGCATAAAATTCTTATTTAATATAATATAATATGCATCAATTTCGTATGCTGATATGTATATAACTGTATAGATTTGCAAGCGAATGTATTATAATAACTTTGAAGCGAGGTATTACTCCATTACTCGGCAATCAAGGCGGCACCGCTCCTTCCTCTAACATCAGTGACGTGCGTCTTTTTCGCTGCTGTGCACATATAGCAATGCGGCTTTTCTTTGTTACAGGTCGATGACCAGATGAAGCTATTGCAGCACTCATGGTCCGACATGTTGGTCTTGGATCACCTCCACCAGAGGATGCACAACGGGTTACCGGATGAGACTACGCTACACAACGGACAAAAATTCGACCTTCTCTGCTTGGGTCTTCTCGGTGTACCGTCTCTGGCTGATCACTTCAATGACCTCCAGAACAAATTGGCTGAGCTGAAATTCGACGTGCCGGATTACATATGCGTCAAATTTTTGCTCCTTCTCAATCCGGGTTAGTATTTTCTTCCCCATTACGTGAATATGTACGAAATGCTATACTTGCGAATGATTATTGTTTATTATTATATATGTCATGGTTGCTTAGTGATTGAAAACGGGCTCGGCTAACGATGTCGTATTTATTTTGAAGAGTAATCTTGGGGTTTCAGAGGTGAGAGGCATCGTGAACGTGAAGTGTGTGCGTGATGGATATCAAACTGTGCAAGCCGCGCTCCTCGATTACACGCTCACGTGCTATCCAACGATACAGGTAAAATACACTGTTCTATTTCTATAAAATAAATAACGTATAAAAATCTATAAATAATTTTTGAAATATAAAGTACTAGCAATCCGCCCCGGCTTCGCGATTTCGGGATCTGGACAACAGCGCCATCTAACGGGACCCATTCAAACACGAAAAAAATCATCAAAATCCGTTGCGTAGTTTAAAAGATCTAATGCGTACAGACTGCGGGAAGCGACTATGTTTTATACTGTGTAGAGATTACGAGGTAAAAATTTATTTCTAATGGGATAAATGTAGCAAACAAGTTCATTCGTTTTTTCATACTTTGAAAATACATTATGTAGAGATTAAGCCGAATCTGACTGAAAACGAGGCCTCACAGTATTTTCATTTCAATAGACGTCTATAGTATTAACAGAGACTAGACGTTAGACGTCTAGACTTATATCTCTATCAGAATGGCACCAAAGTAAAGTAATCTGGTTCACAATATTAAGTAAATTTGAAAATATGGTGCCGCTTTTAAAACGCATAATGTTCGAACACAACTTATTCCGTTCTATCTTTGTGCTGGCTTCAGGTTAGCCGGGGTTTGTTGTTTCCTTTGTTTTCCGCCGTTGTTCGGGTCATGTTTCCAAATAATTTCGCTACCGAACAACAATTTGATAATCAATACAAATTATTGACTCCTTAATTTCTCAATTTAAAACCTATCGAACCGCCGCAGTCTCTGTGACGTTTGTTAATTTACTAACTTGGGTAGTAACCTTTGACTTTGCTTTCAAAGTTGTTTCTTAAAATTTTACGTTTTAAAAAAATACTCTATTTTCCAGGATAAGTTCGGGAAATTGGTGATGGTTGTCCCAGAAATACACGCACTAGCAGCCCGAGGGGAGGAACATCTATATCAGCGACATTGCGCCGGGCAGGCCCCTACACAGACCCTCCTCATGGAAATGCTACATGCCAAGCGCAAGTGAGTTCAAGTTTTATTATTCTTAAAATAAAATTACATGTTTACTGACTACAATTTTGAACTATTTACCATTATAGAAGATGAATTACAATTTTGAACTATTTACCATTATAGAACACCTGCCTTGCTTTTCTCATACGAAACTGTACCACTGATGTTTTATTCATATAAATTTAATGAATATTTAAGTACATATTTTTATGTATTTTATTTAATAAAAATATTTCTTCCTCTCTTTCTCTTGTTATAAAAAAAGACTTGTGGTCCTTTTTGCATGATAGAGTAATGGGTTATTAATTAGGACTGCTCCAAAAAGGGGCAACGCATACGAGAAATCCAGTAATGTGTCTTATTCTAGGCCAAACGGAGGCGAAATGGTTAACCGGAATGCTGAGCACACTTCGACTCTAGACAGATTGTACGTTACCCTATCTTATATGAGAATATCTTAGTTTATTATGCAATCATTCATGTGCTACGCATTAACACAAAGTAGTAGTTGCCAGTTTTGAGCTATTTGACAAATAGAGTAATAAAAAAATAAGCGCACCAACCGCAAACTTCTTTTCATTAAGTGGATTTGCGTTATGCAAATTATATAGCCAGCTTGATTTGAATTTGCGTAAGGTGTGTGTAAAATTTTATTTAAATTTTCGTTTGTTGTTTTTTATATATTGCAGTCTAAGACCATGTCTCAATATCGTCCCGTTATCTAATGGGAATTCCTTTTTTCACTTTGAGTATATATTTTTTTAGATCTTTAGATTTTATTTTTTTATCAATAAAATAAATTGTGATTTGTAATGTTGATGTTAAAGATTTAGAACTTAATTGTACTGTATAAATACATAGCAATTTTGCTGGAAAATGATTAAAAATGTGTCAATTTTACAGTTATGTATGTATATAGTATTGCATAATTTTCTGATATATTTTAACTGGCAACTCTACAATTCATACCAGGCTTTTAAAATGACATTGGTGTGAGCAATTTTACTGCGCATATAATATTATTTAAGACGCTTTTTAAGTTCTATGTATTGTTTTCATTTAGATTCTGCTTTTGACTTATCACAGCACTACATTTTTAGCAATATTACCATTTGGCCACGTATCTTTTATTTTATTACTATAATTTGAACACATTTCAACTTTATCTGAATTTATATCATTCATTTTTATTAAACAAGAGAAGAAAGTAGATAATATGCAGAAGTAATATGCTGTGCGGGTGTCTATGTGTTTGCTTTTTGTGCCAAATAACATATTGGTCAAAATTACACTTACACATTTTTGTACTAAAACACAGACATGAAGCTGTCAAGTGTGACTACACTCCTACTACACTGAACAAATTTCACATACTTTTACCATTTTAATATTAAAATAGCTATTAATTCTACTTAAAAATTAAGCATAGTGTTAAAGACGAACAAAGATAATAATTGCTGAACGATTTATCATGTTCATTTTATGTATTATTAAAAAATCAACACTGCTTGTCTTAATGTTACGAGTATAATATGATCAATTACTATTTATTATCAATTATATTTTCATAAAATTAATTTAGTATATAATTTTGAAATATACACTTATCGAAAGTCAATTACTTTTACCATAATATTATAAAGAAAGTTAGTAGAAAATACCCATCTTCCAATTAACTAAAATAATTCTACATAACTAAATAAAATAGTAGTATTTGCTATAACGTAGAAAGAATTTTACAAAAAGGAACATTATCAGTATCCTAAATACTGATAATGTTCCTTTTTGCAAAATTCTTTCCTTTTGGTATAAGATCATAACCTTTTATTGAAAAAAATAACGCTATTCACTGATTATTGATTGTGAATGAATAAAAAAAGTATTTTGGCAATCAACAATATTGTATATCCCTATCCAAGTAAAAATTAAACTGAAATCATTTATGGATGAGTAAAATTTCGTTTTAAGCCCTGACATCTTTTCCGTTTAATGCGACGCAACGCCTTGGTTTTATTGAGTTGGTCTTGGGCCAAATTTTAATCTTGTAACGTGTTGTGTTATGTCAAGTACTGTGTCACTAATACACTTTATTGACCTAATTCACTCTAGTGCCGAACAATTGACCTAAAACAAGTCAGCCCTTAACGTTTTATAAATTGTATTCTAAGTTAGAAGTGTTCATGATAGCTAATGGAGCTTAACTATGCTCACCCCTTACCACGTATCTTATTAATTAAATGTCTTGTTAAACAAGCTATCTATTATTGGTTCTTAAAATGAAAACTCGCCAATACCATTCGCTCGTAAATAAAAGCATAAAACACGGCACTTCCCGTACGCGACATACGAGTGTAAATAACTCTTAATGAAAAGTGGAACAAGGCATTAAATGAGCATTAAATGATGTTACTCATTGTGCCCTTACAGCGGTGTAATAATATTACAAGAGAATGCTCTGTGTGTGTCAGGTGCGGTTTCCTGCCAAGTGACACGATTGAGCCGCATTCGCCCATATAGAGTAAGCATATACTTTGTTGTGCCTCAAATTCGCTTATCCCAGCACGCACACGCACTGTCGGTCAGCACTTAGTTTGCACACAACCTTACAAAGAATTTAAGCGTATTAAAGCCACGTATATAAAGCAATGCGGCTTGATCGTTTTGCTGTATTTATTATAATTTACTTATTGAAGTGGATGCTAACTTTAAAAAAAAACACTTATCACTTGTAGTAGAAAATTCGCTTAAGCTCTTAGGAAGGCGTAACCTTTACAGCCACACTGTAACGGTTACTTAAGTCGCTCCTTAATACAGATTTGAATAAATTCACTCTCACAGTCAGTTAACAGTCCATTTTCGTCCCTTAAAGACAGTAAAAGTTAAGAACAGTAAAACTTTTGGTTAAGTATTATTTATAAGATTTATTTTGAAGTGTACATTTGAGGTGACATTTTCTATTTTTACCAGTCAATTGGCAAAAAGTAAAAATGTCTGATCTGGTAGACTTTGAGTTTGTGAACTGTGCTAGAAGGTATAGAGAAGTGGGACTGAGGCAGTATTCTGATCCCTTCACAAAATACGTTCAAGAATTCAATGAACGGTGTAGACTTACAACTATGGTACATACATAGTTATTACTTACCATTGCTGTATTATTAGTTATATATTAATATGATAGATATTATAATATAGATTCAAATTACAATTAAACAACAAAATTTCCTTTTCATTAATCTTTATCTTTTATTCTGTGATATTAGTGATGTTAGCCTTTTTGGCTTTTACAGTTTCATCTGACAGGGTTACTGTTTATATATTATACTGTATGCATGGATAGTAAGATTTTATCTGTGGCATTAAGTGATGCCATAGAAAAAAGGGTGCAACTGCTTTTGTTTATTTTTAATAAAAACTATTTATTTTCTTTGCCTTTTATTAAAAAACATAACAGTACAAGAACTAAATGTGAATGACATTACTATGAAGAATAGTTCTTAATGTGTTTATATAAAATATTATTTAATATACACTATTTATATTTGCTGTGCCCAGCAGTAGCACATATATAGGCTGTAACTTTAACTAACTTTATTTTAAGTGTGGCTACACCAACACTTTATCCATGGCTGTAGCACAAATAGGTCTTTTCGACCGGAGAAGGACCACGCTCTCACAGAATACCAGCGTAAAATAGCAGCTTAATGCTGCTGTGTTTCGTATGGTGAGTGCAGAGAAATGAAGACCCTTTCTGCTGGAAACGAGTCATTCCATCTTAGTCCTCAAGGGTGACGAAGCATCTGCATTTTGATTCTTATTTAAGGATAGGTATAAATGTATATGGGCCACAGCATCTACCTGCATACGTTTGGTACAGGTGGACTGTGTGCTCGTTTGATACCTTTATTCTATAAAAAAGGAATGTGCAATCTATACAGTGATTTGATGATGCACACCATCCTATGAATACTTATTTTTCATTAACTTACAAGCCCCTAAATTATGTCTCTGGGATGTACTGCTAATTAACGGATTTATTAAAATTATTCATTACGGTTAATTTAATGAACCTTTCTGAGTGCGGCTGTTAGTGATTTTTAAGGTAATTAAGCTTTAAAAACAGTTTCATATGAAATATTTTGGAACTGTAAAAATGTTTTCAAATTGTTGAGCAATGCACTCGAAACTTTTTTTTATGTAGGCAAAATATTATATAAAGAAATATATGACTAATATTAAGATATTATAAAAAAATTCAAAATTCAAAAGTTCACTTCTCTTCTAATGAATGACACTTAAAGCACCTTACTTCGCTCAATATTATGGTGAAAAAATGAAAATGATAATTAGAAGTTCATCATCATCATTACAGCCCGTTACAAGTCAACGCTGAACATATTTTATGCCTCCCAAGGAACACCACAAAACACGGTCCTCCATTTCATATGTCAGCCATTAGGACTTACAAAAACAGTTATTCTTTAAGTCGTAGATCCATACCTATTTCTCTTTTATTAATTTACTTTGATAAAAAAAATATTGAATTTCACTAGTCGTAGTTCAGGTAATTAAAACGTATTAAGTTTAATTGGTTATATCCAAGTAATATAACCAATTGTACGGATTATATAATATAACCAATAGGCTACGTGCCTAATTCACAAGACAACTAATACTTTATTTAAAAAACTATCAATTTTTTTTCCAAAAAAGGGTTTTTCAATAACCAAACGACATATTCGCGTTGCAATGAAGTCTAGTATATATTTGAAAATATTAAAGTAAAACAGTTGAATTTATGGTTTTCATATTTATTATTTTTATCTGAAAGCCTGACTTAATCATCGGTATTTAGAGCCAGAAATCAGCTACGTGTTATCTAGAATTTTTTACTTTTAGGCTAAGACTGCTTGCTAGACAAAGCAATATATGACTCATAGACATTGTGGCTTTTCTAATATGAGGTTGCGCTTTCGCAAATCTGTGTTTCAAATGATATTAGTCCCAAAAATGCTTTCATGTTCATGTCAAGGTTCTAAGAACGACACAAACTACCCATAAAGAAAACTTATACAATTCGTTTGATTTGACTTTTTATTTTATAAGCATAAAAATTGTCGGAATTTGCCATTCTATTGTTTTAATTATTGAACCGACTGTATTTCACTAATTTGAAATCCACTTTAACCGCAGCGCGTTAACAGATTTAACCAAGGTCAATACTTTTACTTTTTTATGTCGCCTACCGACGCTCGGTAAATATCGGCACGTTCTACAACAGCGTTATAGATCAATTTCCCAATTTTTAGTAAGTATTACGTTTGCAGCGGTTTCGTTTAATGTAATTTAGCCATATGGGTCATATGTGGACGTTGGTAATATGCAGATGGGCAGAACTGGATCTAAAATAGGAGTTTAAAAAATTATTATAAATTTCGGACACTTGATAATACAAAGATTAACAAGTTGCAGTTGCAATAGGCCGGCCATAAACCTCCTCTAGATAGAATGTGGCTGCTACTTTCCCATCGGTTGTTGGTTTTTGGAGCTATATGGCTGGCCCATTACTGATCCTTTGGGCTATGTAGGTTAGTCTGGTTGTACTGCGGACATCCTCCCTATCCAAATCCAACACTTATTCCTACCAAGAATGATTCGCGAGACTATTGAAATTAAAAACAACAAAATTTCAATAGAGGTGACTGGGTGCCACAATCTGCTTCCCCTCTGATGGAACTCTTTAGATAGCTCTGTTTGGCCCAATTAAATGACTCTATATTAAAACATTTTCAACATCTCTTTTAAAACATAATTTGGTGCCACAATCTGCTTCCTCTCTAATGGAACTCTTTAGATAGCTCTGTTTTGGCTCTGTTTGTTTAAATTACTTTTTATTAAAACATTTTTAATCTATCTTATAAAACGTAATTTGTATTGAGTATTTATTTTCTGAGCGGTCCCAATACTATCCACATGCTATTACGCACACCAATAAACAGATACCAAACACAACTGAGTTCGTTATACGATACGATACGTTGTGATGCTCATTTAGTTTTCCTGACGTGTTAAATTTGATGCAATTTTTTATCATTGTATTACAAATTTTAATTTAATACCAAGATTCAGAAGGTCTTAATAGATCATGTAAATATGTCTAAACTGTATAGCATATTTTTTGATTAATGAATATGAATTCATAATAGTCCTTAGAGTATTAGCGGTTAAATAGTGCTGTGTCGCCCCCGCCGCGCGCCTCCCGCTACACCCTTTGACGCCCTAAGTAATTTTGTTAAAATCAGTGCTTTCTTATGGAAATATTACATACCGATGAAAAGAAATATCATAGTTCTTTGTTATTTTGCTTCCGTGAATCGTTTTTGCAGCTTGGCACTGCACATTTTACCATGATAACTAAAAATTCTATTAAATATCATCGAGAGAAATAATTAACGCGCGTGACCTTTCGTGACTAATAAGACGTCCTGGCCATTTCGAGACTGTTCTAACGCGTCTTTACAGTTCTGACTTGCTTACATGCGCTCCATAGCTTGCTTATAAAGACTCTAAGCAATAGACCAAACGTTACACACATTTCACTAATCATAAGCAACATTACAGATCCGTTTTATTTCATGGCATTATTTGATATTTTCTAAGGTTACTGAGCTTTATATGCTATGTATTTAAGGCTTTTATATAGTTATATACAAATAAAGCATCATACATGATATATAACAACTACTTTATGCTTTCATGGCTTTAATGTATAGATAGATGACATATTTGTAAATCATATGGAATATCGGACAGGTTGAAGAGAAAAAAGAAATCAGTAGATCCTTTGATATTTTTAAAATAGTCAAATCGTTCATCTTAGAAAAATTGCCTAAATGTAATAATAATTAAGAAAAATTCTTAGAACTGTATGGATACTCCCCTAATTATATTGGACAATGGCAATGCAAATATTTGCCTGCAATAGCCACGCATAAATACTCTATAAAATACAATAATAAGTCAGAAAATAGATATAATGAAGTCGACAGTTCTCAATTAACATAAAATATTTAAATATTTAATCTAATATGCTTTAATAACCTTAAAATTAATTTACTGATATAACCATTCTGGTACTTAATATATTTTCTGACAAACAACCTTACCTCTTCATAATATTAATAATAATAGAAGGTATAGATAAGACAAGTAAAACACTGTCATTAGAAATAAGTGCTCAAATAAAATCTTTGTAACATTAACGATTTCTGTTCACAGATCTTGAACTCCCAGTGACGTGTAAGGAGAAGAGAGAAGATGCGCCAAGCGCTCCTGACAACTACATCAGATAAAATATTTTACAAATATTACTTATCTCTTAGTTTTAGTTTGTAACTTGGTGTGTGATTAATTATAATAAGTTATTGCACCGAGCGCCGGCCGAAGCGCCGCGCGTGCCTAGTCCCAATACAGATAAAACAAATATTTATCTATCTAATCTGTTACATAAATATACAGGATGTTTTACACCAGTCTCGTGTAGCTATGATTTATTTATTGAGCAGCCTATATTGTGTTATTTCAAAATTAATTAAGTTTATATCTACATTAAATAGACAAGAGTCATTTTAACACCGGTGCGAAGGGAAAATATTATATATACATTTAGGAAAGCGTCTGTGATTATAAATGAAATTTGGAAACTGCTGTAATGATAGTGGAGGTCGTATTGTATAAATGTTAGTTTATTTGCAGTACCTAAGCAAAAGCGGCAACGCCCGCCCCTTGATTTCGTGTTACTTATTAACTTTACGGTTTACCTTTTCTTGAAGACTATGCAGCACTGCAAAGTACCGTTTTCACTGATGCCTAATTGGAGTGACGTAGTTGCCTCTCGTCTTAAACGGCGGCAACTCACTTATTTGGCCGAGCAATTTCGGATTTTATGAAGAGATGATATTTGAAAATTTGATCGTCTATGTATATTGTAAGAAATTAAGTGTTCGCAAATAAAATCATGTTTTTAAAAATACAGTTATTCCCTAAAGATGTTTATCTCAATGTTGTAAATTAAATTAATCATTGATATTTTTATCGGCCGTGTCAGTACAAAAAAAATTATAATCCTTGTAAATATTATATTAGCACAGTACAGTGATTTATTCTACTTATATAATGTAATTATGTAAAATATTTTTCAACATACGTGCAAGAGAGCCTTAAAAATCATAGATTTTTAAAAGAAATGGGTACTAGCGTCTACCGGCCGATGGCCAAGCGAGACGATGTATTTTTATAAAGCATATTGTTCTTTATTAACATATATGATATGTTAACTGAAAGTACATGATTTCGTATTTTTCTAATATAAATATAGTAGCGTACGTAAACAAGTGTAACGATCAACTTTTATTGTGGAAATGGTTATATATAATATATTAATGTAATTAATAACAACGTCGGTCGTGTGACACAAGCCTACGTATGCGTTGCGCGATTTATTAAGTTTGTTTCGTTTTTCGCTCATTTTTGCGCCAGTTTTATGGCAGAAGAGACACTCTGCGCGTAGGGCAGAAAGAGTTTTGATGGGGCTAAATGTACACTTGTGTACGTAACGAAAAGATTTTAGTTAATCGAAAATGTGATTAATGGTTTGTGTTTCAAAGTGAATGTTTATATATTTTTAAATTTTAATTATCATAGTGTCGTTGCACCAAGTGCAAATGTTATAGTAAGCCGCATCAACGACTAAGTATGGTAGATATTGTTATAAAGATTTTTCTTTTGATTTGGCTTAACGGCTCTTTTCTATCTTAGCTTGTTAAACGTAATACATAAGTTATGGCACCGTGTTTTTGTCTATAATACCGTCCAGTGAACAGAACTTTTGTCGTTGACGAAAACAAAACATTAGGTTCTTAAAATATACGTCATAAATTTATGTACAACTCGGGCGAGCGGATTGTGAATGCAAATTGTTTAACAGCTACCAGAGTTTCTTTTGAATTTTTTTAATCGTTTTGGCAATAGGATTTGAAGTAAGTACCTGGCGTATAATTAAAATACGGATTTATATAAATATCAACTTTGATAAAGTTCCTGGAAACAATGTTGTGGTATGTTTTATAGATTATACAAGATACGTTCAGTTTGCCTGAAGAACAAGTAATTTTATATGAGAACAAAATGTAATGAGTTGTGCCTCCGTATCGCTATTTTACGAAATTTGTTTCTAGAACGTGTCAAGACTTTCATCACATCGACTAGCACGCGCACGTTCTATACACGAATAAATACATTGGTTAGTATCAGTTAGGAACCCCACTTGTGTACTTCTCTTTTTATCTAAAATAGAAATAATAATTAGTGCATTGTATTGTGAAGGTGCGATATGAACAGATTTCGATTTTTTTTTGTTGTTAGTAGTAAATTTTGAAATACGAACTCAATAAATAAAAATAACATTGGATTTAAATACCAATAAAAAACAATTTAACACAAATATTACTCTAGCGGTAAACTATACATTCAAAGTCGATCGCAGCTTCACACTCGTAGACGCTTTATCGAAGGCAAAGCTGATCTGTGATGGTATGAAATAGTTAGGTACATTAGACTGTGTGGGTTTCGTATTAACTTTAGAGGCAGCACGACAGATTGCGACTATTTTTTTAAATCTTCCTATTTTATACACAACGTATTTTAAATTGGACCTATTTTATATGCACCTGTTTGGAAAATTTTATTATTTTCGTTGACAGGAATAGCATCACCCTTTTCAAAGCTCCTGTACCTTAATTTCCTTTTAATGTTTTACCGAATATAATATACCAAACGTTTGTTACCATTTTACAGTATTTTTGTACACCAGAACTATTTTATTTATTATTTTTAATTTATACAGTATTAATTAAAATTAATTCGATCGTTTAACACATCATTTATATAATACAAGGAGTCTAAATTTGCCTCGAAAGTAATTGTTTTAATCATCTTGCACTTATATTTTTAGTATATTTATGTGTTAAATAATATTATTTTTATGAAAAACGTGTGTTTCGTGTAAATTTTGCAATTTTATTATGTTTATATTTTTATTATATCTTCATAATATATATTTATTCTATGCATGTATATCTGAGACATACAATAGTATTTCATTTTTTTTATTATTTGACATAGTACGAACTCGTATGTAAATACATCACATATGTAAATATATACTACATACATTACATCCGAGTGATTTTGTCTGTAACTCATAGCGGTGATCAAAATAGGTGTTACAGTGTCGTGTGCCATTTTATAAATGATTGTACTGGATTGTAACTGCGACGGTCGGAGGGGGAAAGAAAGGTCCACAGTCCCTATTTAGTCCAGTTCAATGGCTAGAAAGGGGGTAAATTACTACAATGCCACCTTTCTTACAAAAGTGAATTGCAGGGGCAAATTAAACTAACATAGAAATGCCCCGAGTTCTATTTTAAACAACACCTATCTGATCGTCGTTTTTAACGTTTTTTGTGTCGACATGCCACGGCATTTTCTTTATAAAAGAAACTTAGACAATAACGGTTATCGTGGTGCCAGAGTTCATATTACTAATTTACTTTTTAAACAGTTTGATCGCTGCTTCACTTTTATATCGTTTCGCTTTACTTCCGTTCGACAATTATATTTAATTGAATAATAGAGTTAAAAATTATGCTTGTAACATTAAACCCACTATTTACGTCTAAGATTAGGTTGTAAAGTACAGCGTAATGTTGTATGTAGGTTTCTTGTAAGTAATATCTATATTTATGAATTTAAAATTTAAGTATTTTAAACTATTAAGGTACACGTGAGTGTTCTATGTAAATGTACATTTTGAGTTCAATTAGATGTTAAGAGAGAATAAGTAGTCGGATGAACTGCGCGGCGGCGAGCGGCCGCTTCGAGCGTTCGGGCACTGTTACTTCGCTCAGATTCGCTCGCGCAGTACGTTTGGAGCAACTTACGGGGGGCGGCCTCGAGTCACAATTCTTGATCGGGGTAAACTTTTCGTATAAATCATCATCACACATGCTTCATTTGACGTAGTTGACGATACGATAGGGCGGGAGGATCAAACGCGTCACACACACATTCCAAACTAAACGCTAAGTGACGCGCGTCGACGAACGCGTTACTATTTGTAAGTTAACCACTTTGTTGTTCATTAACGATAAGTTAGGTTTAATCTCAGTCGATGTTGTTTAATTTAGTCTGTGTATAGTATTCTATCAATTAAGATCGTGTGAGGATGTGAATTTGAGCGAATCGACAGGCCTCTGCCTGAAAGTTTTATAGTAGGTGTAAATCTTTAAGTACCTAATTGATTACTTTGCACCTAACTTCATTTTGCGAGCCGTGTTAGTTTTATTGATTGTACATATAGCTAGGGCGAGGTATACAGTTTTCATTCAATTTTAAATGGTTATTGTTGAATCTGAAAATGTGGGGCTGGCAAATACCAATGCAATGTCGCATTTGCTGTTAATAAATTTAATAAATCTATCTGATACCATAGATGTATAGCTATTTATGTGTTAATATTGCTTAACTGGTGTAGAGGCCGTGGCCAGGGTTGAAGATGAGCCTCTAGGCCCATGCGTGGGACGTACTAGTCCTATTAGCAAGGCCTAGCGCATTCTTCATGCCGCCATTGGAACGCAACCCTCGCAACTATGTTCAGTGACCGCTTTATGTTTTTATGAATTGTAATACCTAAGTACACCCGTTAAGTTCTGCCATTCAAGGCTTTTTATTTTTGTAAGGTTGCTACCATTTTAACTGAATTAATCGAAAAATGATTTTTATTTGTCGACCAAACTAACGACACTTACGCAATTTTATTTTTTATAGATTTATTGTTGCTGTAATTTTTTTTCGAATAAAAAACTTGAATTGTTACCAATTGTTTAATTATAATAACCAACAACTTAGCGTTACAATGCCACTTACTATTATTATCCAGTTAGGAATGGAGCAACCGGCGTTATCTACCGCAGCCACATGTGTACCATGTCATTACCTCACATTACGTCTTTTGTATATTACAAATTGTTGTCGCTAAATCTTTTAAACTTATTTTTATTGTCAATATTGTTTCGAGATGTCATTAAGTTTCAAACTGTGAACACAATGATCTATTTTTAGATGTCCACTTAGATACGTGTATATGGCGGTGTAAGACGTCGACCGTGCATTGTCAATGTATTTATTTTCATTAATAAATATTGTAAGACGCACGAACGAGCCGGCGGCATCGGCAGACGCCGCGCCGTCGCCCGTTATTGTAGAAATAAATCATATTTTCGTTTAAATCATTGTGTCTTTATTTTTTCTTAACATCTCTTAGGAGGATATCTTGGCGGCAAGACATAAGTTTTGAACATATCTATCGCTATCGCGCTGTGCTCGAACTTCCGATTTAGACAGCCTAGAGAGAGACAGCTGAAACTCGGACTTAAGTGACATATCTATATTTCTTTTATTTTTGTCTGTTTAAATTTTGTCTCATAACGGTGGTATAACTGGGTAATTTTAGTAATCATAAAATATTCTAGCTTTTACGGACTAAATGCTACCCGGATAACCTCTTATCAGCCCTAAAACAATAAATTAAAACAAGTAAAATTAATGTTGTCCTCAGTAATATGTAATAGTTATCAACTTATAGATAGATATAACCCTGACCTGAACATAATAAAAAATTCAAAACAAATATACTTTTTATGTAAGCCCGTTTAATATCCAATTCCCATACAAAACTATTAATATACATAATTATAGTTTATGAAGTCTTAAGGTTGCATTCTTATCGATCCATCAAGCCTTATTGTTTCTCCATTGAGCATTGGATTTTGAATAATGCTTTGGACAAGCAAAGCATATTCGTGTGGATCTCCGAGACGGGACGGGAATGGCACAGAAGCTTCCAATTCTTTAATAGCAGGCTCCGGCAGCTGCTGCAACATCGGCGTGCGGAATAAACCTGAACAACCCATTCAGTTATTAAATAAAAAATTACAAATTAATAAATTAAAGTAAAATGAAAACAAGTCAGTAAAATCATGTAAATAATAAAATACAAAAAAAAAAAAATAGAAACCCACCATCGTTTGATTAGGTCGCTCCAAAAAACCAAGCACTTTTTGATTTAAATTATTATTAATCATGAATATTATTGTTTAAAATAGCCCTTATTTAATATTACTAAGCGAAATCTCACAATGCGTGAACATGCTAAAAATGTGCGAGATGGCGTCTCGTAGATTATGCCACGAAGTATATTAAATAATAATAGTTCGCATCTTTAACAATAGATGTCGTTAAAAGGATAGAAGTCACTGACCTCTATATATGGACTGGCTATACACCGTGACATATTGAGGCGATTTGATTTTCACCATTTTGGCGCTGACAACAGAAGTGAACGTCCACGGAACTAATAATAGAGATAAGACAGTGTGACAAAATATATCGATAAAAATTCTATACCCAGGCCTACCCGTAACGTCCATTATAATCATATTAATATAATGCCATACAATAAATAAATGTATCAACTAATACCTAGGCCTTAGACGCAAGCTTTATACCTCATATACGAGGGCGACACTGAAAGTTTTTAGAACTGGCCACTTGTAAACGATATAATAAAAAAATAAGTTCAAATTTTGAAAATGGAACTCTGCGAATATTATTGTGTATGTATTTTATTCATTTGTCATTTGTTTACGATTTGGCGGCAAATTTTAAAATTGTCTGTGTCACGTCAGCATGAATTTAACGCGAGAAAATTTTCGTACAATGATTTTTTATGACTTTCGATGTCATTTAAGTCAACAATAAAGTTATGATAGGCTTCGATTGGCTTTTCACGATGAAGCCCCATCTCGTGGCACTGTTTACAACTGGTTTAATGAGTTTAAACGTGCTCGCACTAATCTCACCGATGATCTGCGTGAGGGACGGCCTTATACGGCGACAACTGAAAATAACATCAGTGTTGCGCGGCGTATGACAGAGACTGACAAAAGAGTGACTTATCAGCAGATTCGGACAAGCTTAGGCATCGGTATGAGTCAAGTGCACAAAATCCTCCATGAACATTTAGCGGTCAGGAAGCTTTGTGCCCGGTGGATACCTCATAATTTGACAGAGGCCCAAAAACTCCGTCGTGTTTATTGGTGTCGTGAAATGGTTCAAAGATTTAACGAAGGTGACTCAAATGTTGTGTTCGACATACTTACGGGTGACGAAAGCTGGATTTATTGTTATGATCCTGAAACTAAGAGACAGTCTGCTGTCTGGTTGTTTCCTTCCGAGGATTTGCCACTAAAGTGAAGAGAGGTCAAAGCGTGGGAAAAAAGATGGTGGCCTCGTTCTTCGGAAGGACAGGTCATTACGCAACAATTGTTTTAGATCGAAATCGTTTTTGTTTTTCTAAGAACTTTCAGTGTCACCCTCGTAAAACCAAGATCGACGCTGCGTTGGTCTATCTATGTTTTTATTCGTAACTACAGAACGGATTTTGTTCCGGGTTTTAAATGAGGAAATGCCTACGCATACCAAGGCGCACCAGGAACACAAGGCACACTGCCCTTCGCAGCCTCTTACTCCACCTGCACAACGGACTCCCCGAGCCCAATATGTGGAGGCAATGGAGCCAGGAAAAAATGAGCACTCGGAAGCACTCAGTGGTACAGCCCCGCCAAAATAGCGGAGGATAGTCGAGTGGCACAACACCATACCAACAATCCTTCTTCCCTTGCGACTTCACCTCGGATAAGTATTATAGACAAGGAACTCGACAACCCTATTGAATTTTATTGTTTATCAAAACTCAGTAATATAAAGCCAAACATGTTGGTAATTACGATAGCAAAATTAGTAACAAATTTTTAAGTACCTACATATATTATCAAATAGTTTTAATTTGTTTAATATTAGCTGTAAATTCACTTACTTGTGGAATGTTATCCCACTTTCCGTTTTGTAAAGAGTTTTACATATTATGCACACTCATTATTACTAAAAATAATTCTTATTTTGTAACTAAAATCAAACATAATCAAATCACATAAAATACTTTCATTTTTTAGTTTAAAAGTTCAAAATACAGAGATACGATTTAAATGACACAACAGACTTTGGCATATTAAGTCAATTTTAGTTCCAGGTACGGACAATGAGGGCGCTTCAAATCGGCATAAGCATTTTGTGTGGTATAACCAGTCCAGCGTACTTGTATATACAAGTAAGTGTGACAAACGAGCACATAAGCCACATGATATAGTAAGTGGGTTTAGCCCAAAAGCAAATATATACAAAATAAACAAAACATACCAGTAAATTGTTTAGGTAGGTATGTTTATATAGAGGTCAGTGATAGAAGTCTACTATCTATAACATAATGTATTATTTTAGCAGCGTGAGTTAACTAATAGAAATGAAAAAAAAAACCTGTATTGCATGCTGGTAATAATAATTTATGAAAAAGATAAATTACTACTTGTAGTTAGAATATAAACAATATAAGTTATTTTCTGACATTAAGAATGACAATGATGAGGAAATGTAATATGAAATGAAATATGATGTAAATATATTTTAGTAAATTACATATTTATGAGGAAACTGTACTAACCTGGTGCGATTGTGACTACTCTAATGCCTTGCTTAGCGAGGTCTCTGGCGATAGGCAATGTCATACCTACAACACCGGCTTTTGACGCTGAGTATGCTGCCTGCCCAATCTAAACAATTTTATTATTTCGCTTCAAATATTTATTTCGTAACATGTTCTAAATAAAAAAAAATTAACTGAAAAAAAATTATGAGAATTGGTGATAATCTTCATGGAATTATCGTATGACGACCGCATATGGTCTAGCGATCAGAGAAACTGATATGCCGCGGGTCCTAGGTTCATATTTTAATCACAGCATCCACTGTGTACAAACACAAATTCTTGCGCTTTTCAGGCTTGGTTTATCTGTATGTGTGACAATGCATTCTAGCCTTACTCATATCTTATCAAATAAAATTTATATTAGGATAGGTGAAGAAGACCCATTGGTTTGCGCGGACCTTTGGTGCGCTATAATATAAGGACTTAAAGTATAAAATTGCCATTTTGTATTAAATAGTTCAAACACTACTTTTTCTATATTATAGTTATAGATTTACTACCAACCAAAGCTGGTAATTCTGGAGGTATGGATTATGAGACTGAAAGAAAAAAGCAAGAAGGAACGGATAAGAATGATAGAAGAATTTCTGATAACTTCCAGGCAAATATTAAAATGTTCTGGAAACTCGTAAGAACTGCCAGGGGAAATCATAACAGTCTAGAATTATTGCTATACGTGACAATAATGAAATTTCGAGTAAGAGACGAAAGGAATATTTTTTTTACGTGGTAGAGCCATGCTGCAGCTATATTACTGGTATAGTTGTAGAACGAATGGGTTGGCTCGACCGGGGAAGGACCACGGGTGGCAACGCATCTGCATTTTCATTCATTCGTAATCGAGGATAGATGTAGATGTCTATGGGCCACATTAACCAATTTAACCATCAGGTGGACTGTGTGCTCGTTTGTCACCCTATCCTATAAAAAAATACTTTGAAAGCGTGTTAATGAGTGAGGAGACGTTTGAATTACATGAATTAAAAATTACGAAAGGAGAGGAAAGAGTTAACATGAGCAAAAGTATGAAAGCAGGTAAAGCCAGGTATAATAGAATTTAATTTATGTTGGGAAATAAAGCGAATACCGGGAGACTAATGCAATTATAGTCCCAATATATAAGAGCAAAGTGTCACAGCAGGACTGTAAAAACTACTGTTGCATTAGCCAGCTTAGCATTGTGGGAAAACTGTATGCTAAAATGTTGATTGAAAGAGTCATGAAAGAAACTGGCGGAAAATTTGGGATGTGCAAGCTGGATTTAGAAAGGGAATGGGGTGTACGAATCAGGTCTATTCCACGCGCATTATCGCGGAGAAGTTTTTGGCAAAAAAAAACAGAAAGTTTTTTGTGCATTCATGGACTTGGAAAAGGCTTATGACAGAGTGGACAGGGATGGGTTGTGGCAAACACTGGACTCATTTGAGTTGGGCGCTGGGTTGATACAGGCATTAAAATCTCTTTATAGAGACTCTAGTGCTTGTGTCAGGTTCAAAGGGGCCTACGCGGACTGGTTTGACATCCATAAAGGTGTCAGACACGGTTGTGTAGCTTCCGTGGCTTTTCAAACTATTTGTGGACAGTTTTTTGAAAACTCTTTGAAAAGTTGAAGATTGTGGGTCAAGAATGGGTGAGTTAACTGTTGAATTCCTTTTGTACACCGATGATCAAGTAATATTTGCGTCGTCAGTAGCAAAGTTGAGAGAGAACTGCAAATGATGGTTACATTAATGAACAGGTCATTAAAAGAAAGGGGAATGAAAGTGAACAAAAGTAAAACGAAAGAGATGGTTTTTGAAAGAGAATAAAGTAAAACAATATGTGAAATAAGAATAAAAGGGGAGTTGGTAGTGGTAGTGACTTAAGTTGGGCGTAGAAGAAGCACGAGAGTAGAATAAATGCTGTAGAAATGCGGAATCTGAATGACAGGGTAAGAAATTGTTTGATTAGAGAAAAGTGCGGTTTGCAAGATAATGTTGTGACTAGGATTAAGAAAGGAATCCTAAGCAAGCAAACTTGTGTTGCAGAATTAGGGTACCCCCTTAACCGACGTGCATGTATACGTAGATATATGGATGTAAAGGAGGCAAGAGAAGTGTCGTGCTAAATGGAAGTAGTCCATAGTCTCTACTTACCCCTCTTGGTGACAAGCGTGTGTTTATGTATTGTGTTATTTAATCAAAGTATTTACCCTCATTATCTATACATACAACTCTGGGGATCTAGATCTACAAAGTCTATGAACGCATTTTGTAATGCTTCCAAAGAACAATTATTTTTTCTTGTAGGAGGTTGTCCAAATTGCAAAAAAAATATGGTAATCGGTTGGACTTAGGTCTGGTGAGTGCATGACGTATGATTTCTAACTGCAGGTCTTGTAATGTTAAAACGATTTGTCGACCAATGTTAGATCTTGCGTTATCACTTATCATGGAGTAATAATTGCGAAGATCGATTAACAAGTCTTAGTTGCTTTTCATAGATTTCGCCATCGTTGTCCGAAGTTCTTCACAGTAGACGTCTGCTTATATTGATACACCGAATCTCAAAAAGATATAATGAATTACAACACGAAATGATCAGTAACAGTAATCATAACTTTGGTTCCGGTATTTGGTTTTAACTAATGCTTGTACTGCTTGTCATTATTGTAAAGAAACTACTTTTCGTCATATTTTAATAGTCTGTCCAAAATCCTTTCGTGTATGTTCGTTCATTCTTCACTACGATTAAACCAAAAACGCACAGTGCGTATGTTTGTCGCATTATCTCTAAACGCAGCATTGATATTGCCAGCTGTGCTGCTGCGTTAAAACGATGTTGCAGGTCTTCATGTTTAACTCAATTACAGAAAGTAAAAACAATTGAAAGTCCAATTGTTTCAAAAAGTTCTAATCATGAAGAATTTTGGACCACGCAGGTTTAAATTTATTTAAATTATTGAAGTGGCCACTCCATTAAAACGGCAAATTCATACTTTAACCCTCCTTTTCCTTTTAACCTTCCAGAATTACTTTTTGGCTTCCAGAATTAATTGCCTTTGATGGCTTCCAGTTTTATTGTGGTGGCAAAATCGGCCAAGAAGGCATTTAAATAAAAAAGAGTTTTTTTAATTTATAAAATTTAAAAAAACTCTTAAACATTTTAGTGAATTCAGATATTTGTTGCAATATAAGAATGACTTAAAACATTGATTGAATTGATTGCACTCAGTGATTCAAGCACAATTAAGAACGGTTGTCATAATATATATGTGCAAATTTAAGTACAATACAAATACAAAACGTTCACAATAAATATTAAGCACCAATATGTTAATATGTTAAAGAATACCACCACTAGTTTCTTATAAACTGTCAATATAATATATTATCTAGCTAATTAAAGATTTGAAGTTAATAAAAGATATAATATTAGTATTATGCAATAATAATATTAAAAGTGGATAAATACCTGGCCATCAAATGCGGCTACACTTGCAGTGTTTATGATAACACCCCTTTGTCCATCTGCATCAGGTGCATTTTTTCCAATCATACCAGCCACTAGTCTGATAACGTTGAATGTGCCTACTAAATTAACCTGCAATAATTAAATAATTATGTAAACTAGCAGTTGTCTAGTGGTCTAAATTCAACTGTAATTTATTAAATTTTTAAGTTTGTATATTAAGCAAGCTTTATTTTACTTTCAACTCTCAGTATATAAAAGTATTATCTATGCTTTCAACTGCACATTAATGTATAAAATATATGTGTAATTTTTTTTATATATTATTCATTAATGTATAAAACAGATTATCTATCATATTATTTTGTATGTAATTTGTACAAAATATAAAATTTAACACTTTTTGCCTTGATATACACTCTACAGACTATTAAAAAAGGAACATTAGAAATATCTCGCAAAATTCACAGCTCATTCAGTCAATCTGTCAGTAATTATTTCGAAGGCAACATTTATTTTGCAAGAATCTCTACTCTGTATGTTTGACCATAGACTATTGTGTTTGACAACTGAGACTTCGGCACTATGAACGTAAACAATGAAGCATTTATTTTATTTTATTTAATGTACATATTTGTAACACATATTAATTATAAGTTTTAGCTTTCTGACCTTGCCATATAAACTTTAACTATGCCAAATCTTACATCATTCTGCACCCGCAATATGCTTAACACGTTGAGCGCCATGTGTTTCTTTTGAAACACAAAATGCTACCTTCTGAGACCGCGTGTTTCCTTTTGGATACACGGTCGACTCTTTAATTCGAGGCCAGTGTATCCACCAGGAGACACGTTTTCATACATTTTACTACGGAAACTTATACGTCTGGCCTCCACGGTTTTCGGTCCGAGTGGGTTTTATATGTCTTTTAGGTAAAAATTATAACAAAATAAAAACACCTATTTTAGAAATGACGTTTATTTGTATTATTCTCATTTCTTTAACAAGCATGCAAAATCAATAGTAGATAGATAGATAGAATATAAGGGGCTGGTATAATTAGTAGTTTTTTACGAAAAGGTAGTTAGTGGAGCTTGTCAAAGCAATCTGTACATAACGAAAATTTGCAAATAGAGCAAATTCTGTTTGTTTGTTTGGCAAATTTGCGTTTTCCTTCAACAATTTTCCTTGCCTTCCATACATCTTATAGCATTCGACACAACGTCCTTTCATCTTTTTCGGAGGGTTTCCCTTGACATTGAACACATGTCTATGTTGTTTGCTTGATGGTGGTCGTGGTGTTGATGGGCCTTGGTCTTCTTGACGTAAGTATGAAGCATTCCTCTGATAACTGCCTCCCTAAATTCTGTGATTTTGAGAGCCCTTTTGCGAGTATTCTCAGAGTACAAAAAATGAGCATTCACGATGCTGGTACCCCACAATACTTCAAAAAATAATTTTCTGTACCATTTTGTACAACGCCTCAACGCTGAGTTGTACGACGCCATCTGATCACTCAAGTCGATGCTAGATTTTCCTGTGTTGTAATCTACGATGCACGCCGGCTTTAGGATAATTTGATTCGTGCGAGTTTTTTTGGCAACGGTTTTCAGTGCTGAATGTTTCGTTGAAAGCGCAGACACAATCCTCTTATCCCTCCACTTCAAAACGACAATGCCATCGCTGGTTTCCCGAGCCGCAATCTCTCCTTTTTTATTTTAGCAGCAATCACATCTGGAGGCAGATGTTTCCGGTTGAATCGAAGAGTGCCCACTAAGTGCGTCTTTCTATGCTGCAACTGAATATGCTAATGCGGACATATCGTCTGGTGATTCAGATAAGTCTCCGTCTGAATTCAATTGGGCGTCTGGAGTAAAATCAGGATCCGCTATCGAATCATCACTTGAAAAATCCATACTGAATAAACTATTAGTCTGGTTTAGCACACTTTATCTTTTACACTTGCTATAGTTCACACATTAGATAGTATTTTATATATTATTTAGTCTATTACACTATATTTAGTCTTTTACAATAGTTATATATATAAAATATTAAAATAAAAGTGTTTCAAAAGTATACACGGCCTCTAAAAATTTTTTAAGTTAAAACTTTTCAGGGCCCCGTGTTTCTTTTGGCACACATGAAAATTATGGAAAATCATGAAAAACAAAATAATTTAACATGATTTTACTATAAGAATAGTATTACAACGAGTTTTAGGACAAAAAGCAGGTTCAAAACTGAAAAACATAGTTTTGGGTTTGGCGGTCAACGTGTTAAAAAGTGGTACAAAGGTTTTCTCTTCATGCATTAATATAATATAGATTATATTAATGCTGTGTGGTGGAGGCGTAATAGAATACATCACCCCATTATGTCTTGAGGGTGTTATATGAGGCAACTATGGAAAATTCCAGAAAGATATGTTAATGGTTCCAATAGATGACAGTACAACCATCCCGTCTATGTCTATGCTAGGCGTAAAACAAGCAGCCTAGCTTTTGGTACCGCGACCATCAATCTGCCTTCCAAGTGTGACGATTAAGGCAAATCCTCCCTACCACTGTAGGGGACCATGTCCAGCAGTAGACTTTTATGGGCTGATGAAGATTATAATTATATATAAAAAAGAATATAAAGTAGGTAGCTCAATCTTTCCCAAATATCACAGACTGGTAATGCTGCTTATTGTGCAAGGGCTTTGGACCTTGCTCTCTCAGGCTTTTTCCTTTAAAAATTCTTAAATTGCAAAAGTATCATAAAACTTAACTTTATTAATTTACCATATCTTAAGCTAAGGGCCTATATATGACAGCCGAAAACAAGCTTAATGCAAGTTGTGTTTCACTTCACTTCACTTCTTGCCCTTCATACAAATATTATTAATTTTAGACTTGAATGTTTTCTCACAATATATTCCATCAGAGCTGAGTAATTAATAACTTATTGTACATACTTACACTATACTTAGCAGTATATAATATTTCACACCTTTGGTATGTCTCATGATCATTCTAGGTGTTTAAGGTATGTCATTATAAGAGAAGATTAATCTACCAGTTTGGATTCCAGCATACAGTGAAATTCTAAATAAGGCTACACTTTTACAGCATAGGGCAACATTGATCTATTTTTTATGGCTAGTTACAAAGAACCAGTGCCTTAGTTCTATCACGCTAGTAATGAAAACTCAGCATAAACCAATAAAATTTCTATGGGAAATATAACTCAAACTGGTTCTATAAAAACAAGTTAATGCTATCTTAATATTTAGCTAACAGTAAAATAATGAAATCAATGATAATATAGTCAAATAATAGATCAAAATTTATTTCTAATTTCTTACTGGAAAACAGTGTAAGTAAAAAAGAGTTACCAAAAGTCCAGAGTGAATTAGTAGTGACAAATTCACTCTGGACTTTTTAGTGTAAATATTAGGTCCTAACATATGAAATTAGCGTTTTGTCGTACTGACCACTTTAATCTGAAATATCTCCTCTTTGGTTAATAATTCCAGATTCAAATTTATAAATTCATTTAGCTGGTACATTTGAGTTTTGAAATTAGTCATTCATATGTTTTTTCCTCATTATATTATTCTTTGGCGTCGCTTATTACTGCACAATGGAAAACATGAAATATCGGTATATTTACGAGTACGAGTTCTACCGTGGCACCAGTGCTGCAGAAACAGCTCGAAGGATTAATGATGTGTATGGCGCTGGTGTAGCAAAACAAAGCACGGTACGTTTTTGGTTTCAACGTTTTCGTTCTGGAAATTTCGACATTCAGAACCAACCCCGTGGACGGCCGGAGACCAAAGTGGAAAATGAAGAATTAAAGGCTATTGTGGAAGCGGATCCATCACAAAGCACTTCAGAGATAGCTGCAGGCTCCGAGGTAAGTGATAAAACTGTATTAATTCACTTGAAGCAAATCGGAAAGTAAAAACTTGAACGATGGATACCTCATCAATTGAGTGAATCGAACTTGCAAACACGCGCTGACTGCTGTGTTACTTTGTTCAACCGACACAATAATGAAGGGATTTTAAATCGAATCATTACTTGTGATGAAAAGTGGATACTGTACGATAATCGGAAGCGCTCGTCGCAATGGCTGAACCCTGGAGACCCAGCCAAATCCTGCCCTAAACGAAAATTGACTCAGAAAAAAAGTTACTTGTGAGTGTTTGGTGGACTAGCACCGGTATCATTCACTACAGCTTTCTAAAATCTGGCCAAACGTTTACGGCAGATATCTATTGTCAGCAACTGCAAACCATGAAAAAAGAACTAGCTGCTAAACAACCGAGATTGGTCAATCGCTCTAGGCCACTGCTGCTTCACGTCAACGCAAGACCACACACTGCACAACAAACAACCACTAAGTTAGATGAGCTACAATTGGAATGTCTGCTACATCCACCGTACTCCCCGGACCTTGCTCCAACAGATTACCATTTTTTTCCGGAATTTGGACAACTTCTTACAAGGAAAAAAATTCAACTCCGATGCGGCAGTCCAAACCGCCTTCAAAGAGTTTATTGATTCTCGCCCCCATGGTTTTTTTTAGTAAAGGGATCAATGATCAATGAACTACCTATGAGATGGCAAAAGTGCATAGATAACAACGGTGCATACTTTGATTAATTAAATATATTTTACAAAAAAAAAATTGACTTTATATTCCTTCCGTACAAAACGCCAATTTCATATGTAAGGACCTAATATTAGGTTAGGGAAAAAGTTTCTATGTATTTTATATACAAATTCAAGACATTTTTTTTTCAAAGTTTAATTACATTTAATTGTAATATACACGTGCCATTTTGTTCAATAACTCGTTGCCATTTTGTAGGTAGTGACATAATCCCGTTGCTGTCAAAAATATAAATTATAAATTTTAAAAAAATGCAAAAGTAGTTTTGACAGTCCTCTCTTGATATTAACCTAACACTACCCAAAAAATTCTGAAGAGACCGAAACAGGTGAAAATCTGAGGGTGCAAGGACTATAATATGATGGATGCATTAACACTTCCCAAACAAGCTTTCTTAATTTTTGCTGAGTGGCCAAAGATGTGTGTGGTCTGGCATTATCATGATAAAAGACCACTTCTTTTCTGTTGATCAATTCCGGCCGCTTTTTCTCAATTTCTTGCTTGAGTCTCATTAGTTGTTGGCAGTAGAGATCCGAGTCGAGGGTTTTGCCTGGCGGTAAAAGCTGATAATAAACGATGCTCTACCAATCCCACCATACACTCAGCATTACCTTATTGCGTGTTAATCCAGGTTTCACTACAGTCTGTGGAGCTTGACTACCGTTTGACCATGATCTTTTTCACACATTCTTGTCATAGATGATCCACTTTGCATCACCAGTGATCAATCTTTTAAAAAATGGGGTGGTTTCATTATGTTTCAATAGAGAATCGCAAATGAGTACACAATTCATTAGGTTTCTTTCAGTGAGCTCGTGTGGTACCCATATATGGAGCTTTTTTGTATAGCCAGACTTTTTCAAATGAGTCAAAACTGTTTTGTGGTAAAAAGTTTCAAAAATGGCATTGACTTTATCTGTATGAAGGTGACCAGAGCGAGATGCATCTTTGACATCAAAATTCCCAGACTGAAAATGCTTGAACCAACTTTGTACTTCTCTAACTGACACTGCATGAGGTCCATAAACATCACAAATTTTTTTTCGCGGCTTGCGTCGCATTTTTCCCTTTTTTGTAATAAAACTTCAGGATGTATTGAATATCATTTCTATCTCCGTTAGATTCACTCATTTTGGCGGACAGAAAAACAATTGAAAAATGGCGGGAAAGTGTTTTTTACTTTTTATTAATGTCCTATATGTATTGATATTAAAACCAGCCAGATACTAACAGTACAACCAAAGAGATTTTGCTTCAATTTTATACAAACAAAATACGAAGAAACTTTTCCCCCGACCTATTATAAAATTTATTACTAACTCAACCCTACCTCCATGAAGTCTAAATTTTATGACTTTCTTTTTGGCACTAAATCAAGGTATTTTTAATATCTATAACTATAGAATTTGTCAATAACTTGACTAGTGACAAAACAAAAAAATTGTAAGAGCATGTCCTAAATGTGTCATTTCGTTCAAAATTTACACAATTAATAACAGGGACACCAACAATTATACATAATATATATAAAGATTTAACTGATAAATACCTCTATAGTTTTTTGGAACAACTTAAGGTCAAAGGGTTGATTTTTCTTGAAATTATAAATTCTAGAAGCTGATGCTACGCCTGCACAGTTGACAGCCACATCGAGTCTACCAAACTTGTCCATAGTTGTTTGCAAAGCATTTTTAACATCTTGCTCTGATGTCACCTATAAGTTCACATGTTTATTCAATGTGTAAAAATGAAAAAAATATATTTAGATAAATATTACAATTTTAATTAAGATATGGTTACAACATTGTTTAATATTTTAAACAAAAATGGATTATCTAGTATTTCTGGATTTTTACCTGATACTCCCAGATTGAGGGCTGTTTTATTTGAGTACATGTACTTATGTATTTTACTGCTTGACAGATTTTTAAGTGTGAGGTGTAGATAGATTGATCTCCATCTCGGAAGTGTCATCAGCTAACTTTTATGATAGTATAATACTAAAAGCTAATAAAAATAGGCTTTTGTTAAGGTAAGTCAGTGCGCTTATAAGTATTTAGTAGCAAAGCACTGGTTTATAATAGTAAAAAAAAAACAATGCTTGCTTAAAGCACATTTTTGTGTTCTTTGATTTTTTATAATATTTTGCTTAATTGCATGTGGAATTCTTTTTCTTACTGCAATACAAAAAGATTATAAGCCTACCTATTTCTGGTTTTCTTCTCCAAGCAGCAGTGCAACTACTGCTTTGTTCCAGCTTGAAGGGTAAGGGAGTTAGTATAACAGCTGAGGCAAGCCATCCTAGACTAAGTGAAAATGACATCTGTGACCTTTTTTATTTGAAGTTGGTTAGAGATGTCTATGGACTGCAGAGCTACTTGCAGGTGAACTGTTAGCTTTTGGTCTCTCTTCTTCGTCTTCATTAGCTCATAAAAGTGCTCTGCTGAAGATGTGCTAAATGATTCTGCTGGGAAAATGCCATGTGGTAGCAACTCAAGAGAATTTATTACTCAATTTCATCCAATGGCTATTGTGAGATATGAATATGGGAAATGTCAGTGGCTTCTGATAGACTGAGGTAATATCATCATGTTTATGTTGAGGAATAATTAATAAAATATATGAAAAAGAAATACTTAGGACAGGGATTGCCAGTAGCATCAAGAGAGCAATTGTCAGATACTGCAATCATCAATCCACCTGCCTATTGTAACGCTTGATACAAGTCCTCCTACGTAGGAGAAGTCTATGTCCAGCAGAGGACTTTTACGGGCTGATTTATAGAAAACAAAATGTCTGTCCATATAGTATTAGTGGCTGGTTACGCAAAAAACTATTAAGAAACCCATTCTTTACATATCCGTAAAGTATTGGACATTAATTGTTTAAAATTTAATAAAGTCTATAAAATATTACATCAACAGGTACGAACGCTGCATTTTCGCCAAGTTGTTTAGCAGTATCTGATCCAGGGCTAGTGGGAAGATCACAGATAATGACACGACCCCCTTGCTTTACAAGTAATTCAGCAGTTGCACAACCTAAACCCGAAGCCCCTCCTGTTATAATAGAAACGAGGCCCTGAAATAGAAAAATGATATTTTTACTTTACATTTTCATAACCTAGAATTATTTCATCACAATTATTATATTGTTTTCCGTTCGCTGCATTATATGTAAATGTTTTTTTTTTAATTCAAATTTATTTTTATTTGTGAATACAGGTAATGATACAGAATAGACCAATAATGCTAGAATATAATGCAGTTAATTTAAAATTAAATGTGATATACAAAAATTATCAAAATAAAATGATAAATGACTGTAAAAACTTTCATAACCTTGCTTAGGTTAAGAATAAATCATCATGACAACAAGTTGCGTAAAATCTAAACAGAGTTAAAAACAAAAAACTCACTTTAAACATTTTAGTTCGAAATAGCTACCTAGGTACTAATAAAATGTAAATAAGTTCTTGTTCTGAATACACAACACTGGACCGCCGCGCCGTCAGTTTGCTTATGCCAAGATGCCCAAAGCCAGCCATAGATTACTGTATATATACTAGAGACCCAAAGCCAAAGATCAAAGATGCCAATGCCAAGGATTATACTACGCCACAGAACTAGGGATGTCGATTCTTTCCGAAAAAGATCGATTTTTAAATCGTATATCGTAAGCTGATGTATCGATTCACAAAAAAATCGAAGTCTAAAAGATCGATTTCTAAAAAATCTATTTTTTTTCTTGTTTGCATTTGTAATGTAAATATAAATCCATTTTATGAAAAACAAGAAAGATACCATAATAAATGATATCTTATCAGTAAAATCAGTTTTTTTTTAGTTCTGGGAATTTAAAAATAACAATTATTTTTCATATTCAGATCAGGATCAGGTATGAAAGAAGACATTTATTTTCAAAATGTATTTATTACGAGAAAAATTCCCAATGCTTCATATCTAAACTATTTAAAAACAATAGTCTGTCAAGTCTACTGGGATCCAAACGGTTCCATCACTTGCGATGTTGCCGGCAATTGAAAAAAGGTACTCACAGGGAACAGGGGATCCAACGATACTCATATACATCATGGCTATTGAGTGAAGGTCGTGATAAATAGAGTTATTTTGTTCTTGCCAGTACAGTATAGGATCATACTCCAGGTGCACAACTGCCTGCGATAAGTGCATTACTGTGCTATATATACACAAAATAAGTATTTATTTCTCTAATCACAGTATAATATTACGACACAGTTTGTATATTTATACAAATGAATGACGCAATACCAATTAACAAATACAAAAAGTCATAGACTACAAACGTAACTTTTTTTTATTAAATGGAGGCGAAAGAAACTAAGCATACAGCCATCTCGTGAGTTTTTGAGTAATTAACCCTTTGACCGGCAACACCGTAATATATTCTACTAATTGTAAATAATTTTATGGTTTTTCCCAAAATAAATTAAAAAACTAATATCGATTTTCAAGGGTGAAATATCGATTCACTGGATCGATTCAATACTGCATATCGATTTAAAAATCGATCTTTTGGACCTGAAAAATCGATTCTTCGATTAATCGATCTCAGATCGCCATCCCTACACAGAACTTCGCCATCACTACTCTTCTTTAGGACTACTCACTAATCTTTAACAAATTTTTGCAATAACAAGAAAGTATAATAACTGTCCCATACAGGCAAATAGCTCTACTATTTCAAGTACTATTTCAGCACTAATGTTACATAACCTTTAAAATACTTGTACAAAATTATTAATCTATGAAATACTTTTACTGATAAGCAACTGATATCATAACTGATATCATAAGAATAACAAGTCACGGAGAGTACTTGGCGGGAACTCTTATTATTTATTTAAATATGTTTAGATGCAGATTTTGATTTTTTAATACGTAAAAGTGATGCGACTTTGTGTAATATGTTGTGTTGTGTCTGCGCATGTAAACTACTTTATGAAACTTTTAAATATTAATGGAAACGACGAAAGTGAAACATAACACACATGCTCCGATTTTGTAAATTCTCTTCACAGATTACTGAATACAGTTCTCTTGATGACT
Organism: Parnassius orleans; assembly: GCA_029286625.1. Classification (NCBI taxonomy): domain Eukaryota; kingdom Metazoa; phylum Arthropoda; class Insecta; order Lepidoptera; family Papilionidae; genus Parnassius; species Parnassius orleans. Next base: position 4,629,558 of record JAGSMP010000022.1, on the reverse strand, counting down.
TTTCCCGGTTTTTATTACGAGTCGTAAAGAAGGAGTTAAACTAGGCAATACGAATCCCTTAATGTTGGCGGGAATTTTCAAAAACGAAATCAAAGAGGTCACTAATATAAGAAGAATAAATGCTTCTAAAGTAGGGGTGGTGTTTGCGCGGGCGATTAACGCCAACGACTTTTTGAAAAATGGAAGCTTAGAGAAGTATGATTACAAGGCATTTATAGCAGCAAGGGCGGTGGAAACAATCGGGGTACTCAGGTATGTTCCCATTAGCATAAGTAATGAAGACCTGTTTAAAAAACTATCATCAAAATATGAGGTCGTTGCAGTGCGTCGTTTCACAAAAAAAGTTATTGGACAGATCAAACCGTTCAGTTCTGTAAGTGTAACTTTTTTGTCAACCAACTTACTTGACTTTATACATCTGGATTTATTCCAATATAGGGTGCATCAGTATATTGCCCCGCTTTTACAATGTTTTAAATGCTTTAAATTTAATCACGGAGCGAAAATTTGTAAATCAGTGCAACGGTGTTCAATTTGTGCAGATGAACATCGGTGCACTGAATGTAAGGAAAATGCGATAATTAAATGCATAAATAATTGTAGTGGCCCTCATGTCGCAATTTCTAGAGATTGTCCAATAAAAAAAAAAATTGATGAAAAATATAATAGGTCTACTTATGCTAAAGTTTTACAAACAAAACAAACTCAAAATTTATTTAACATTTATCACGAAAATTTCCCTTCAATGCCTACAAAAAAATAACAATAGATTCAAAAACAGTAGATCAATCACAAGTTAAATCTAATGACACTCCCAAAGTACACAAATCTAACACGGAAACTACCCAAACTAATACCACAACTAATAATAATGACACTCTTATTGACCAAATAATAACAAATGACAATATTTGGAAAGCAATTCCAATTTTGTCCACCTGAACTCCTCTTCCTCTATCTAGGACCTGAACCACTTCTTATTAGTTTGTAACCTGAACATATGACCTGAACATATACCTATGTAAGTTGGTGGCACTCATAGACTTAGAATATACCACAGGTTACTGTATACTAGTCTACGAAGGAATATACTGGCGTATAGACCGACCATAGACTTAGAATATACCTACTGGCGTATAGACGGACATAGTGTGCAAGGGAGAAGATAATTCCTTATGGCACAAATGCAAGATAGAAAAAGATTCCAAATCTCATAGCTTTGTAACCGATTTTGAACGGTACGCAAGAAATAAGCTCCTAGATATTTTGTATTTTTTTAGATTATAACAGTGTTAATGTTTATAATTCATAGTCTTCCAATAGGGTTACATGTTCTGTGAGTGACTGTGGTGTCAATAATAGAAATAATCCTGATGGTTGCACATTTCACAGGTAAATTCGCAAGCGTCATCAATAAAAAGACGCGTGTATTTATGGTTAAAATTTATGTTATATACTGTTTAAAATATAAAATATTTTCAATTATTTTATTAATTTTGATATTTTGCAAGGTAAAGTCACGTTGTTGATAATTTGTATGATTTTGGTGAATTCATTTTTAAACAAAATATTTTACATGTACGCTAGGGATTGACTCAACTATATAAAAATTAATGTCGATATTTATCTTGAATGTTTATATTGAATCGATAGACTTGCCCACACAACAAGGAGAGGAATGAAAATAAATGCTCAGTTTGCGTTCTAAAAACGTAATTTTATTTTGCCGTTTGTCAAATGGATGGATAGAATACAAAAATGGATAAGGTTAATTGGGCGGGTTGGTTGGAATCCAAAGAAGAACTCTACAATTTGTAGCAAACATTTATTTGAGAAATATAAAAGAAAAAGCAGAATAGAAACAATTTTATTAAAAGGAGCCATTCTTACATTATTTGTACCAGCAAGTATAATATTGTTACAGTAACACTTCAAAAATTTAACTTCAAAAACTTTAGATAAAAATAGAGATAGATTTTTATATATCATAAAACTGTAGTATATTAAAGGTAAAAACTCTTGAGATTATTCTGTTTAAGCCATTATGAACCCAACTACGTATCTATTTATCAACCACAAAAATGTATAACCTTACTTCACCACCCGCACTTCACGGTCACACTAGTGCAATATTCATAGCATCACGCTATTTTCAAAATAATAAGACGTTTACCGTAGTTAGATAATATAATTTAGTAATGCTCTTGAAGCGCCAATAGACGCCTGCGCATGAGGCGCGCGTTTCCATGTACCAGGATAGTATAAATTCCATAGTATTTGATACTCACAACAATAGATGCCCGATTAATGCTTGATGGCCGACGACATTGTGCCGAGGGCTTAAATAGCGTGGTTCATCGCCTACAGCGTAAGTCGTAGAGAAGAGGAACTCGTGGTTAAATAATAGCTGCGCGAATCAATAGATCTGCGAGATTAAGTTGCACTTGCCGCGTCAGTCCATGAATGAGTGACCATTTTCTTAACATACCGAGATTGAGAGAATAGAGAGTGCATCTGTAACCTCGGACACTTGGTGCACTTTACTCTGTTAAGATCATTATATTTTTAAAATTCATGCAGCTAAAATGATAATAAGTTTATTATTACTTTATACTTTTCAGGGACAGATGAAAGAATATAAACATGACGCATGATGAAGCCTCATAAACATATTGGCCTTTAAACAGAGCAATCTTATTTAACTGATTCCTACAAGTTTCCTTACTTAAATTATTAAGTTTACATTCATATTTAAGTCGAAAATTAAAACTAACTTCTGCTTGTAATTATCAAAAATAATACTTATATGAAAAACTAGCGGTCGCCCGCGGCTGCGCCCGCGTGGATGTCGGTTACCGCTGCAAAAAGCCTACCCAGGAAAGACACGGTCAGCAAACAAAATGATTCCCAGGTCAATTCACAGACACCGACACTAACATCGACGAAGCAGTCACTATCCGCAGGCTGAACAGATTTTCTTTCTGTGGATGTTATTTGTTAAGTCCCGGAGTGCAACCTGTTGTTTTAGGATAGAAAACTTAAGCTATTATTGTAGAGCTTCTCTATACACAACATTTGACGTTATATTATTTTCTGGTAACAAAATATACTGAAGGCCAGGGCTGACCCGTGATAGGGCAACGTAAAGTTGCCCATGCGTAAAACATTCTTTTCGTAAATCAATTCCTACTAATTTGAACGTTTGGCCCTGGGATTTGTTTATCGTGAGTGCGAAAGAAATTTTACTGGAAATGGAGCCTTTTGAAGGGTATAGGCAAATCAGTAGGGATCATGGTTATTCTTGGTATATGAGCTAATTCACCAGCTGCAGGGCCGGTGATAATCTTCGCAACTATTAAATTATCTTTTAGCTCCTTTATAAGAAGTCTCGTGCCATTACACATGTTGGGGGGTCTTAAATTTCTGAGAAGCATTATCGGCGTGCCAACTTTTAACGACAGTTCATGAGGTGGAAGCCCAGCGGGGTTCAGAGAATTTAAAAATTCCTGGGGGTAGTGCACTGCGTCCTCGATGTTAGTGACGGTGTCTATGGATTTATAGCACTTAACTTCACCCGGTACTTTCTGCATAATTAAATTGTTTATTTCGTTGACTGTTTCATTCCTGGGAGAAACTATTGCTCTACAACACAGCCAACGAAAATCATTTTGATGTAAGTTTTCGATGTCAGGATATAGCATCTATCAGACTATCTAAATTATAGACTAATTGCCCTAGAGACTCATCCAAAGTAACCGCATAATCGGTGCCCAAATTTAAAGATGGAAAATTCCTTCTCCCAGTTTCAGCAGCTGTTGTGGAAAATTGCTATGCGTATTTCCATATAGATGAGCTCTCATATTAGTACGCAAATTCAAATGTTGAACAGATGTCCAAAGGTGAGACGATTTTAAACATGCCTTCATAATATCTGCTCGCGTACCTCTGTTGACGACAGGAAGCGTTTGTCGAAATCTCCAGCAAATACAAAAGTGATACCACCCATGACATTAGCAGAGCTTCGGAGGTCTTTTAAGTACGGTCCACGGCCTCCACATGAGCTCTATGACTCATGGTGCATTCATCCCATATTACCAACGACGCGTCTTGCAGCAACTTACCAAGAGGCCCATTTTTCCGAATAGAGCACGTAGACCGTTGATCTAAAGATACGGATAGCGGGAGTTTAAACGTAGAGTGAGCAGTTTTCCTTCGTTCAAGAGAGTTGCAGCAATTCCTGACGAAGCAACTGCAATCGCTATCTTCCTGATTGACGTATCTTAGCAAGTATCAAATTTGCGAGAAAAGTCTTCCGGTGCCTCCTGGTGCGTCCAAAAATAATCTCCCATGTTATTGTTCACGCTGTCCACAATAGTCTCATAAGCATGTCTTTGATCTGGTACTAATTTTGGCACATTGTCATTAACAAACGCTGTTAGATCATTGCTGTTATACTGTTGTACCATTGTGTCAATAGTATTATTCTGGTACGAACGGGAGAAGGTAATCCAAAATCACTTAAATTTTTGTCGTTTAGTTCTAGAAGTTTGTTTTCTATTTCAATTAATACTTCATTATAAATGACTTCAGTGAAGGGTGAAGTGTTATCCTGATTTTGTTGTCTGATACGATGTCTAATATCTTCACAGAACTGATCTTTGAAAGTATCCCATAACTTCAATGGTTCCGATGGTTGACAAAATAAAAGTATGACTACGAACAACTCCTTAGTTTTTTGGACAATGTGATAACGAAGCTTCGCTTAAAGTGTTACCCCAATGATCATCGTTTTCAAGTAAACCTCGGTCACGGCAAGCTGCTTGATACGTCTCTTTGACAATACCGTTTACAGTTTTAAGGTATGCAAATGAGGTCGGACCGCGTACGTGGTGCAGTAGAATCCTAAGATAAAACACTCTGATTGGGATGGATGTATCCGTAGACTCTACCTAAAGCGGCATCTTTTTATCCCCGGATGTCCAACTACATCTTCACCACGCTTCCTTCTAGTGAATGTATTATTTGCCCATGTATAGTATTGGGACTTCATGATACAGAAGAGTTTTCGCGAATTCATCTTCATTACAGAGAGCAAAAATGCCAGTAATGTGGTATTGCGTGGGTTTTGGACAACTTGATGAGCTGTCCCTGGTGTAAAATACACCTTTGACCGTTCTCTAGATGAACGGCCAAATACACTACAGTAGGATGCCGCTCGTGAATAGGAAATTCAAATAAGCGCCAGACAACTTCAGATGCTTATGTACCTGCCATTTAAATAGTTTTCGACCTCATCGTGTGGGTTTCTAAGGCTAAAAGTTGCCTGATCTGAACCTTTATTTATATACTTACATATATATTTAATGGCTTGGACAGAGTGGCAATACTCCACGTTTATATGAGCGTTAAAAGTCTTACATAGTAGCGGGAGTATGGAACAATCCACCTATTATCTATCGTCACCATGTTGCCCTGATTTGTAGCGTAGTGCTCCGACCGCCATTTCTGTATCGCGCCTACAATAAACTGGATACCCATCCTCTCCGGTCTGGGTATCGTTCATGAAACGGCGAGGGTATTTTTTGTGCAGACACCGTTCTTCATGCATGGTGCAGCTAAATTATGTTCTCCGCAGGGTCCATGTACCATATTTTTAGTTATAATGTCGTGTAGTACCGGATCAATTTGTTGATCGGTAGCTCCGCAACTATGACACTGTCGATCTCATCTGGTTGTATTTTAGTTTCTAGCCAGAACAGCAAATGACAATGAGGTAAACCGCGCTTTTGCCACTCCACACTTGCCATATAACATTTTACTTTACCGAATATCTGTTCTTTGACAAATAATTTGATGAATTTCTTCACCTTTAAATGAAATACACGTGAAATTATGTCATGACGGTCGAAAGACCGTTGTCCTGGTAACAGCTCGGCTTTTATTTCAGGCCATTCAGGGTTACATGTAAAAGTGACAAATAAGTCAGGTCTACCATAATTTCGAACGTACGTCATCGCGTCCTGCGTTTTCTCGTGCATGAAACGCGGAGAACCCGTAAATGACGATGGCAATATGACATGTTGACCGATATTTGATGGGTCAACATTTGCGTCATGATTTAAGGCATCTCTGAGATGAATGTAGTCATCAGCCCTCAGTCTTTGTTGATTCCGACAAATATAATTTAATCTTTCCGATATCATTTTCGCCATCATGTCAACACAATATTGACTAAATAAGTCTCTGTAATAATGTAACGGATTAAAAGAGTTAGTTCTAATCATTAATCTAAATGCATAAAATTGCATACACGAAACAGTTTTATTACGCGCAGAACCCTGCTGAGGATAGTCAAATAATAACCGTCTTCTCCTGTCACAAACATTATAGGATACTGTAGTGGATCATAGGACCGATGTAGCTCAGAAACTCTTTTGAGCTGCCCGTCTCTACCGTGTAAGACTATATCCCTGGGACCTTTGTCTTCATCGACCAAGAGAACAGCTACCTCGTTTACAGTAGGAGCATTATATCTGCCTCTGTGCTGTCTGTGGAGTGCGATCTGAATGAATAATTAACTTTAAATTATCTGAGGAGTTAAGTTCTAAGTTTTGTTTAAAACTTCGTATGTACACGTTATGATTATTTAAAGCGGTCTGTAATTCGTGAATTAAATCCATTTTTAAGGTTGGTGCGATGCTTGATCGCAACGATAACTGGTCTGCATCCGAAATAAAATATATTTGCAAGAACTGTGGGTTTTGGCCTGATGGTGGTAAAAGGCTACCAATTAGATGATACACTTGTCCTTCAATTTTAAAAGTGGGCATAAAATTTCCTTCCTGATTTCTTTTGCCAAACGAAGTCATTTGAAAAAGACTATTGTATTTACGTATGTTTGTTAAAAATGCCCAGATAATGGATGGTTATTAGTCAAAAGATTTTTATTGGTTGTGGCGGCTCCTGCAGGTTAGGAAGACAAACTTTACCTGAAACACAGCACATACCATTAGGTTCGTCCGCCCATTTCTTGGCAGAGCAGTTAGAGCAGATCTTATTCATGACCTGATTTGGACGGACGCTTGTTGTGCATAATCAAACTGCGGATCATATCTGAAAGCCAGTCTGTTGCTGTTAGCTAAAATTCGATTGCGAACTCTATTTGTGGACAACTGCTGTCTCTGCCTGAGCTCTAAGTCGCTGCAAACGCTCGACACTCGACTCTCTTTCGCGCAACTGAGAGGTCCTTATATTTTGTTCATGAAGACGTTGGGAACGCTCCAGGCTCGACTCTTGAGCGCGTAGCTCAGAGGTTCTCAAGCTTTGTACGGCAAGGCGTTGCGAACGCTCGACACTCGACTCTCGTTCGCGTAAGTCAGAGGTCCTTATATTTTGTTCATGAAGACGTTGGGAACGCTCCAGGCTCGACTCTTGAGCGCGTAGCTCAGAGGTTCTCAAGCTTTGTACGGCAAGGCGTTGCGAACGCTCGACACTCGACTCTCGTTCGCGTAAGTCAGAGGTCCTTACATTTTGTTCATGAAGACGTTGGGAACGCTCCAGCCTCGACTCTTGAGCGCGTAGCTCAGAGGTTCTCAAGCTTTGTACGGCAAGGCGTTGCGAACGCTCGACACTCGACTCTCGTTCGCGTAAGTCAGAGGTTCTTACATTTTGTTCATGAAGACGTTGGGAACGCTCCAGCCTCGACTCTCGTGCACGTAAGTCAGAGGTTCTCAGATTTTGTTTTGCAAGGCGTTGTGAACGTTCGACACTCGACTCGTGCGCGTACCTGAGAGTTTCTCTGATTTTGTTCAGCAAGGCGTTGTGAACGTTCAGGTGAAGATTCTCCCATACGACGTATTTTTGCTGCCCGTGCTTGAGAACTATGTTTAGAAAGTTGAGACCTGGCTCTCTTAGGCATTTTCAAATGTTTAAGATAATGTTATTAGCGTGTAATATTCTAGCTCTAAAAGAACTGTTGGTTAGCCCTGAAAAGAACTGTTGGTAAGCCCTGAAAAGAACTGTTGGTTAGCCCTGAAAAGAACTGTTGTTTAGCTCTAAGAAGAACTGTTGTTTAGCTCTAAGAAGAACTGTTGTTTAGCTCTGAGAAGAACTTTTGCGTAGGTGTGGTTTAAATAACGAAACCTAAAAAATCGCACGAAAATTATTAGACTTCACGCACGACCGCTGCGTAGGAGCCGACCGCGCGACTGAGCCGCGCGGGTACCTACTCATAGATCTAAACTCCCTCCCACACGCTCACCGGGCCTTGGTAACGCCTACTTCGCAACGGGCCGTGCAGCAGAAATCGTAATATTTTAATTTCGCTATAACTTCAGAACCAAACGTCCAATTTTAATCATTCAAAGACCAAATATTATCTACATTAACTGTACTTAGTGATGAAATGATTTATTTTGATAAGTTAATAGCATGAGTAAAATAAACGCGTTTAAATGTAGTCCAAAAAAATCAAGATTTTCAATAAAAAATGGTTATTGTGCCTCACTCGACATAGATAGGTATAGTGTGTCGCGGACTTTTTGTAGATATTTATAAGATCTACAATTACTTAGAACATTTTATGGTTCTATCTTTAATAGTTTAGGCAGGGTACGCAAAATAAGTAACTTTTTTGGTTGATTTTTTACACCTTGTGTCCGAAAAACCCTAATATCTTACGGAACCCTATTTTTGTTCAAAATTAAATATAGCCTATATTACTCGTGGATAATGTAGCTTTCGAATGGTGAAAGAATTTTTAAAATCGGTCCAGTAGTTTATGAGCCTATTCATTACAATCAAACAAACAAACAAACAAAGTTTTCCTCTTTATAATATTAGTGTAGATAAAGCAGGCATTAACTCCGTGTCCCCGTTTTTTATTTCCCCATCAAAACATTTTATAAAATATATAAAATATAAATAGGTTTTTTAGTTAAGTATCTACCTATTTATATTAACAATATGTTAAAAAATAAATTCCGGGGAAACTGTCAATGGCCGTAAATATTTTTCTCCAAAGATTATAACTCGAAAATACAACTTGCCGATCTGATTCTTGGGGAGCGTTTTTTAAGTTTATCGGTAGAGTCACCTGGGATTTTTTTACATTTGAATTAAAATCCAACAAAAGACAGGTAGGTTCAGCTTATTCCCAGGAACGTGATATATGACTATTTTTTAATTATTTTAGAACTATTGTAGTAAAAATTCAGTTAATTTTTGAAGTTATTCAATTTCGTGCACTAAACTATTTTTTTAAATCTTTTTACCGCTTCCTTAACAATCATTTTTCGATAGTCCTTGTAAGTAAAATGCACATTACTAGCTAACGCACACAATGACAAATCAAAATTGGTTACAAAATTTCGGGATGTCAGGTCGTCTATACGCCAGTATATTCTAAGTCTATGCTTACGCCAGTATATTCTAAGTCTATGGTGGCACTATACACATAGACTTAGAATATACTATATTCTAAGTCTATGACTATACAATAGTTTAGCGCTTCAAACGCCAAAGGCAAAAGGCAGACAAAAGTGTTATAATATACAGCCTACTCAGATTTGTATTGTTCACAAAACTCTTCACATTAATTTGTGTTCTTGGTAGTGACAGTGAACAGTTGATGAATATAATATCTCTAGACCTAAGGCGATAAAAACCTAAGATTTATATCATCACCAAGCACTTGTTACATCATTTTCACTAATAGTTCACATGTGTAAACCTTTAATGCACTAAAACAAAATTATTTTCTACTTTTTATCAACAAAAGCGTGTTTTTTTAGTTTTTTTTTGAAACTATTATTTATTTAAAACATGGAATTCTTTTTTCCAAATAAGTCATTTGTTTATTGATTAGCGTTATGTTTTCATCGCATTTGAATCTTTTTCGTCATCATGGATACTTTAAAAATTTGAGTAATTATGGAATCTGAGTACGGTCGTGGCAGCAACGCGACACAAGCGGCACACAACTTCAACGACGTTTACGGGGCGAATACCACAAGCGAACGCATGTTATTGGTTTGCCCGCTTCCGTTCTGGAAATTTCGACCTGAAAATTGAACCCCGTGGTCGTCCGAAAACTTTTGTCGAAAATGACGAATTGAAGGCGATGTTGGAAGCTGATGATACTCAATCTACGATTAAAATTACCAGCAGCTTTCGACGTAAGCATCAAAACAATATTGGTCCATTTGCGTCAAATCGGCATGGTAAAAAAGCTTGACAAATGGGTGCTCCACGAATTCAATGATCGCCAGCACGAAGTACGTATCGAGACGTGCCTTTAACTGCTCCGCAGGCACACAAAGGAATGAATTTTGAACCGCATTGTTACCTGCGACGAAAAATGGATTCTGTTTGACAATCGCAAGCGCTCAGCAAGTTGCTTGGATCCTGGTTCAGAACCTAAACAATGCCCTAAACAAAATTTAACCTCTAGAAAAGTGATGGTCACTGTTTGGTGGTCTAGCGCCGGTGTGATTTATCACAGCTTCTTACCAAATAGTATGATCATTACTGCAGATGTGTACTGTAAAGAACTGAACACAATGATGGAGACGCTCGCACGTCTCCAACCAGCTTTGGTGAATCTCTCGTCCTCGCTGCTCTTGCATGACAACGTGTAACCTCATACTGCACAACAGATGATCTCCAAGTTACAAGAGCTGGGGTTGGAAGCTCTCCATCATCCGCCGTACTCACCTTACACCTTACGTACATACCTTGCGCCTGAATTTGGATAACTTTTTGGCGGGAAAAAATTTAATACCAGAGAGGGCAGTACAAAAGCCTTTGAAAAATTTGTTGCCTCCCGTCCAGCTGATTTCTTCAAGAAGGGCATCAATAAACTGCCACTGCGTTGGTAAAGATGCTTCGATTGCATGGGTGATTACTTTTATTAATAGAATTAAAAAATATAGATAAAACATTTCGTTAACTTATTTCATAAAAAGGGCAATTTCATAGGTAAAGACCTAATAGAGATTATACGAGACCTAATTACTAAGACCTAATAGATCTATCTACGCAGACTTAATCGACAAAATCGTATTTATGTATCAAAATCTATTTTATACCTTAATTTATTTGAAGTCGCAGGAGCAGCAACCCGCCGATTACGAAAACTCATTCACACTACACATCTTAACCTAATTAATTTAAAAACATGACAAGAAATTTAAAAAAAATTCTATATGTACAAAATCTTCAGTAGGTACCAAACTAAATTTTTATTTTTAATTGCCAAAGAAGTCACCACATTATCGGGCACGTTAAACTTTCGAAGCAGTTTCCAAAATCTATTTGCATTGAATAGCTATTATCGAAAATGTAAACTATTACATATTTATTATTTTTGTAGAAACTTTAATGAAAGAATATTGTGTTTAAATCACGTTTAAAATATCTAAAAATTAAAAATTTGCTAAACTAATAATGTAATAATGTAAAGGGCCAAAAGTCAAAAGTCACCAGATACAGTCCGTACCAATAAAGAATGGGATTAAAAATAGCGTCTCATCGAACTCGTACCGTCAACATGCACAGTGCCAATAGCGAAAACCAGCTAATAATGGTATTTCGTTATAACGTTATATTATTCGGTTAATTTGAAATTTTCTTTTAATGGAAAAATATTTGAAAGTAATTGTATACGCAAGTAGGTACATTAATTTTAAAATAACATTTACGACTATGACCCGCTCTGGCTTCGTGTGGGTGGGATGTATTAATGTGTCTTTATTTAGACTTAAGATAATCATTAAAGACCATTTATTTCATCTTCTCAATATTTATATTTTAATAAAATCTCTAAGCTTTCCGGATAAAATTTAGTCTAGATCACTCCTGGTATTACTCTATTTGTTCGTGAAGCTTTATTACAATGGGTTCAGCCATTCGGAAGATTAGCTCGGACAGACACAGAAAAACGAAAATTTTAAAAATGGTTACTCATGTCTCAATGGCATGTACATACAGCAGAGACTACGGACTTCGATTTGGCACGATCCTAGCACACCTCTCTCGCCTCCTTTACATTCATATATCTACGCATACACGTTCGTCGGTTAAGGGTACTCCTAATCTGGCCCATTTTCAATATATCGCCAATTTGGTCGATAAACCTATGTCTAGGGCGTCCATTTCCGACTCTGCCGTTCACTTCTGCAGCATAAATTTGCTTTGTCACTCTTTCTTCGTTCATTCTTTTGATTGAGCAAACCACCGAAGCATTCCTTTCTTAATCCTGGTCACAACGTCATCTTTCAAACCACACTTTTCTTTTATCACACTGTTTCTCACCTTGTCATTCAGATTCAGCCCTAGCATACTCCTTAATGACCGCATTTTTACAGCATTTATTCTACTCTCATGCTTCTTCTGCCAGACCCAACTTTCACTACCATACATTAAAGTAGGGACTAACACAGCATTATGAATTGCCAAACGTGCCTTTTTTGACACATTCTGACTCTTCATAATAGCGTGTAGAGCCCCATTCACTCTATTTCCTGCATTCACTCGTCGTTCTATATCCTTATCATATCTAACATCTCTGCTGAATAAATATCCCAAATATACAAACTCATCCACTTGCTCAATCAACTCCCCTTCTATTCTTATTTCACATAACGTTTTACTTTCTTCTCTTTAAAAAAACACACTTTCATCTTACTTGCGTTCACTTTCATACCCCTTTCTTTTGATGACCAGTTCATTAAAGTAACCATCATTTGCAACTCGGCCGCCGACGATGCAAATATGACTTGATCATCGGCGTACAAAAGGCATTTGACGGTTAACTCACCCATTCTCAACCCACATTCTTCAACTTTGAAAGTTTGCAAACAACTGTCCATAAATAGGTTAAACAGCCACGGGGAAGCTACACAGCCCTGTCTGACACCTTTTTGGATGCCAAACCAGTCCGAGTAGACCCCGTTGATCCTGACACAAGCACTAGAGTCCCTATAAAGAGACCTTAATGAGTCTTACTATAAAGAGACTTAATGCCTGTATCAAACCAGCGCTCAAACCAAATGAGTTCAGTGTTTGCCATAACACATTCCTGTCCACACTGTCGTAAGCCTTTTCCAAGTCCATGAACGCACAAAAAACTTTCTAGTTATCCCCATTCCCTTTCTAAATCCAGCTTGCACATCCCAAATTTTTCCATAAGTTTCTTCTATAACTCTTTCAATTAACACCTTAGCATACAGTTTACCCACAATGCTAAGCAAGCTGATACTACGGTAGTTTTGACCCTTTTCCTTTATATATTGGGACTATAACCGGGCGCCGGGAACACGCGGCCATTTATTTGATTTGTTGGCTCATGGTACGAACTAAGGGGTGGTAGGTTTTACTTTAGCCGAGTCTATCCTTTCGGCTTTGTCGCTCGTTTAGCACCACCCGTGGAACACGTGTAGGGTGGGCCTAGGGTTAGGTGGTCGAAGCCTACGGACGCGAGCGACTCATCCCCATCAATGGCATGTAAATATTTTATACAAAAATATTAACAAAAAAGTCACATTCGCAACATATTTTTACTGTAATCTTTACTGGTTGGTGTGAGTATAGATAGCCACAGTGTGCGAGGGAAAGGTGAACAGAGGCGACGCCATTTTCAATCCCATTCTTTAATCGCACGGGTAGTAGTGACAAACTAAGGTAGTTACAACCTTACCCACACCTCGCACTGATGACGTAATATGCATTAGTTCATGCTTGTAATATAGTATAGTGTGCAAAAAATGGGCTAAATAAAATACTAATTTATTTTATAACTAGCGATCCGCCCTGACTTCACACGGGTGATTTCTGGATCTCGTCAACAGCGCCACCTACCGGGTCTATTAAATTATTGTAAAGTGAAATATGTTTAAAAAAAGTCCCGCTGGGTTTCTTGCTGGTTCTTCACATGACAGAGGTATTTTCCGAACCAGTGGCAAATAAAAAATGACTCTCAATAAGTATTATGTAATAATCAATATTAAATAAAAATCATCCTATTCTATTCTATTCTATTGTGAATCTAAACTGTCGAATCAACTTAATCACACACACAAAATTTCATCAAAATCGGTCCAGCCACACGAACAGAAGAATTATAAATATAATTATACATTTATACCTTCCTCTTGAATCATTCTGTATATAGATGATAACGTCATCAAAATCTGTTACGTAGTTTAAAAGATCGAAGCGTACAGACGGCGGGAAGTGACATTAAAAGTTTAAATTTTTTTTAACACTCCCGCACTTCCCTATGTGGGTGGAATTTCATAAAATCCGTTCATGGTAGTTTTTAACATGCCAAGAAGAATATTCTGGGAAAGTTTTATACCTATAATCTAAATTATATATAATAATTAAATCTCTTATATATATATATAGAAGGAAAGAAGATAGAAGATTTTAAGGGCTGATTTTTTAAATTCTCTGTTAAAATTTTATCATAGAATAAAATGCAACATAACCAAATTGAAAATCGCAGTTTATGTATAAAATAGTGCAAGTGTTTAACTTTTATATTCAATGAAATTATAATTATTTATACGATTGATAACTATTATCTGAAGATTAAAAATCGGCCCAAAGTAAGTTACTATAAAAGGCCCTAAGCCGAGCACACAGTCCACCTGATGGTGAGTGGATGCTGTGGCCTATAGACATCCACATTTTTATCCTTGATTAAGAATCAAAATTCAGATTCGTTGTCACCACTGAGGACTAAGATAGAATGCCTCGTTACAAGTGAAAAAGTTCACCGGATCCCTACTCTCACCATACGTAACAATCATGAGATGGAATGCCTTATTTCCAGCGAATAGGGTCTCCGGTTCTCTATACTCATCATACGAAACAGCAACATCAAGTTAAAGGTGCTATTTTACGCTGATATTCTGAGGGAGGGAGAATTCTCACCTTTATTGCATTTTCTATATGAAAAGATGTGCATGTACCCGTGCAGTTAAAGAATGGGATTGAAAATGGCGTCGCCTCTATTCACTTCTCGCTCGCACACTGTCGCTATCTATACTTACACCCGCCGTACGTTTCGTATGTTGTGTGTGTATGTTAGTGTCTTTAATGATTATCTTAAGTTTAAATAACGCCACATTAATAAATCTCACCTAGGAGAAGCTAGAACGGGTCGCTAGTTATAAATGTTATTTTAAAATTAATATACCTACTTGTGTATACAGTTCTTTTTAAATATTTTCCCATTAATTGAAAATTTCCAATTAACCGAGTAATGTAACGTTATAACTACATACCGTTATTAACGGGTTTTTGCTATTGGTACTGTGCATGTTGCTGATACGGACTCGATGTGCCGCAATTTCTAATTCCATTCTTTATCCGTACGGACCGTAAAAGACGGACTTAATAGGCACTTTTTTACCATTATTCAATTGTTATAGATTATTATTAGGGTGAATGCAGTAGTTATTGGCAACTTGACATCAATAAAAAACATGTTGATAAAGTCACATACACTTATCACCACAGAACACAATTACTCTCTACCGAGAGTACCACAGAACACAATTACTCTCTTCCAAGAGAGTACCAAAAAAAAGAGAATGGGATGGGGTCATAAGTACTAAAAAACATATAAATAAAATCACACATTTATTGGTGAAAAATCTCAATCAAATTCAATCACTTAAGAAATTTAGCAATTGGCCATGATATCACAGTAATTATGAAATCTTAGTAAATTATTGACTCTTTTTAATCTGAATTAAAATTTTACGCAGCTCAAACCTAATTCTTTTTGCCCTGATCTTATTATATTTAAAAATTCTTGATTTTCTTCGTCACTTTCACTCTTCTCGTTCTCAGAAATACTTTCATAATTTTCCGTACAAAAGCAGTTATGGCATAAGAAATTGTCACCTTCCTCCTGAGGTATATGCATAAGGTGAGATTTAGGAATACATAATTTATGATATGCTTTCTGACATTCACAACATCTCAATTTATGTGTGTATAATTTATGAGTGGTGTGTGTAAAAGAGTTGTAAAAAGCATACTCTTTACAACTCTTTTACACACACCACAGCAAGAAATAGACTCAATTTTTCTAGTCTTTTCCAACTTTTTTGTCTTTATTTCCTCTAGTTTCTTCTTTATTTCTTCTTTTTTTTTGTTCTCTCACAACTTTCTTTGCCTTGTTTTCTTCCTCTAGTCTATTCTTTTCCTTGGATTTTTCTTCTAAAATCTTTTGCTATTCTGGTCCTGATATGTGGTAAGGTAGCCTCTCAATATTAGTAGTAATGTTGATTTGATGTTGAAGGTAGAATAGTAAAGGGTTCTTCGTCAGAGTGAAGAAAGTTTTCATATTCACAGGGCTGGTGGTCATTTCTCGCGCTATTTTGTTCATCCTGGATTTTTTCAAGGCTTTGGTGCGTTATATTTTGACTTTCGTTTTCAGTAATATTGTTATTAATAATTGTTGTGTTGAAGTTTTCTTCTTGCGCATTTGTCAGTTCTGGTTCCATGTCATTGTATTATGTAATTTTTAAGCTTGTGGCCTCTATCTTTTCGATCCAAATGATCAAAAGGGTAGAGGCCGCAAGCTCGAAAGCCATTTACAATGGAGACAGAACTAATTTTGTCAGTAACTTTTTTTAGAACGAAAGCAAAATTTTGCTTAGAAACAACTTCACCCATGTTCTCAAGCAACCATTCACTAACTGCCGATTTCTAAACAGTGACACATCAGCTGGCTGATGAATCCTAGTGGCGTTTGGATACAGAGCAAATATTTCTATTTGAAGAGAGCGAGCTAGTGAGCGAGTGAGCTAGACACTTAAATCGTAAGTTAAATGAGATTTGTGTCCGTCAACAAACAACGAAACTGGTAGCTGAATGTTATTTCTCACTAAATAAGGGTGAAAAACATGCTCGATAATATATTTAAATGTATGCGCCGTCATCCATACTGAACTACTAATTCCTTCACCCCAGTCATCAGGAACAGTTTGTTTGATTCTCTCAGGTAAACGTTGATAAGGGTACACAATCGTAGACAACACCATCTGTCCATCACCAGATATTGTAAAAAGTACTGTCATATTTTCTTTCGCTATTCCTTTATCGATAATGTAGACATTCTTCTCTCCTTTTTCAGCAAAGACTCTACCGGTAGATGGACAGGTTTGAAAACCGCTTTCATCAGCATTAAAAACTCTGGAAGGGTCATCTAAAATGTGGGTAAGATTAGACTTGTTTTGATTTGACCAAACCAGTTTCTGATGTCAGATTCGGATACACATGCGCTCGCCTACGTAACATCTTCACATGTTCTTCTAGTTATCCTAGGATGGCGTTTCAGAAAACCTTTTAACCATCCTTTTCCAGGTCTATTTTAGCTAAATGGAGTCTCTCTGGGGTTTTTATTCAGAAAATTTTGAACAGAATCTAGAATGTCTTCGGCATTTCTAGGAAACCCTCTTTTGCCCATATCGCACAGCCATTCTTCTAACTGTTTTTCTTCTTCTCTAGTCAAGTAGGGTTTTGGTCCAAATTTATTCTTGTTATCCGGGTGTTTCAATTTAAATTGTAGTGTTGCTCTAGGTATACCACATTTTTTGGCTGCTGTACGAACTGATATACCTTGACTAACGTTTTTCCTAAAGCTTTGTCTACTTGTTCTTTGGTATATTGCGGTATCTTTGGCATGTTAAAGTAGTCTGAAAGGAGACAATAGTTTTTGGGTCCACTAGAAACATTAACGTAACTTAATTTTATTACACATAAAAAAGATACCAATTTATTATAGTAAACGGCCTAAAGATTTTATGAAAATGTAACCGGAATCATAAAATCTGAAAAGAAAGTTCTTTTGATATTCGTGTGAACGTTCGTAAGAACGAACTACTAAAAAAATTTTTCATCAACCTTAAAGTACCTATAAATGCTGATTGTACCTACAACTTTCTTTTATACTATTAATTATTGACCAGTGCACTATTTTAACTTATAATACCGGTGAAAACTACTAGACAATCGCATTTAGTTTGTTGTTCGCATTAAAATAAATAAATTAAACGCGATAAAGTAGTTAAACAAGCCTTTACATTTTGTTTAAGCAATGATTCGGCGACAGTAGGAGAACAATTTAATGATTTTGTTGTCAAAAAAGGAACATCAGTAAAATGTTTCTCAAAAGCCATAGCAACTTCTTGATCAGATCAGAGAATATTCAATTGAAAATCCGAGTTGCGTGGTTTGACCTTGCCCGTTTCACTATTTATTATTTTAGACACTTTACACACTTTTTTTTAGCACACTTTTTTAAATATTTTAGAATATGTTTTTACATAATCTCTAAATATAACACTAGTATTATATGATATTTAATTATAAAGCTCGTATAACTTTCGCCTACTTTTATAAATTCCTACTGTCGCCCATTCATTAAATGATTTGCGACTGTTAAAAGAGAAAGTTTTAGAAGTAAATATTCTACTAAATTCACAACTTATAATTTTAAATAACGCACCATACAAATAATCAGCACTATTTTTAAATGAAAGTGATGGAAGTCTTTTTATTATATTACTTCTAAACCTTTCCAAGCGATGTTCATTTATTGGAACAAACAAAACTTTCTTATTTTCTGTTTTTTGTGTATGTAAGGCAATGATACCAACTGTCCACAGTGATCTGAACTTAAATTTTGAATAATTGATTTATGCAAGGGCTTAACATCTGTAAAATGTTATCTATACAGGTCGCAGTAGGCCCAGCAATACGTGTTGGTTCTAAGAATAAATTAACAAGATTATACAATTTAAACAATGAGCTAAACTTAATACTAATGAAAGAAGTTTCAAGGAGATTGATGTTAAAGTCTCCACATATTACAACAGATTTGTTCTATTTACTAAGTTTGAGCAAAACTTCTTCCACGATCCTTTCAAAATAGTAATAAGTAGCACACGGGGGTCTGTAAACACTTACAACAATGAGGTGCTCGAGCTCGACACAAGCCATTTCTACAGTTCGCCCAACAGAGAGGCTCACAATATCCTTACGTTCTTTATATAATAATGATTTATCTGCTAATATTAAGGAGGCCACCACTTAAACTTTTTTCTCTATTGAAGGAACTGACCACCTGTTGATTTCTGAAATTAAACATGAAATTATAATCTTTTAGCCAATGTTCAGTAATACAGTAATACTGTAGTAATGCAATGGGAGGAAATACTGGTCCTTGAAAGAAATAATGAAGAACAAATATCATAGTATCATATCATATCTATAGTTGTAGCACGAATGGGTCGGTTCGACCGGGGAAGGACCACGCTCTCACAGAACACCAGCGTAAAATAGCAGCTTAATGCTGCTGTGTTTCGTATGGTGAGTGTAGAGAACCGGAGAGCCTTTTTACTGGTAAAGAGGCATTCCATCTTAGTCCTCAAGGCTGACAACGCATCTGCATTTTGATTCACAATCGAGGATAGATGTAGATGTCTATGGCCCACAGCAACCACTTACCATCAGGTGGACTGTATGCTCGTTTGTCACGCTATTTCTATAAAAAAAATCTAGGCATACATATTAAGAGAAAGACTTTCAACACTTGTATTCTCTCCTGCATGACATACGGCTGCGAGACATTGACATTAACGGACAAACATAGAGAAAAACTTGCTAAAACAGAAAGAGCAATGGAAAGAAGCATGTTTGGAATCAGGCTTAGTGACAGAATCCGAAATGTGGAAATAAGAAGGAAGACAAAAGTAACAGATATAACAACCCGTATAGACCACCTAAAATGGAGTTGGACAGGGCATATACTACGTGCAAAATAAATAAATTGAGCAAACAAGTAACTTTATGGTACCCAAGAGGGGACATCAGAAGACAAGGGCGTCCGAAAACAAGATGGAGTGACGATATCCGCCTAACCCTAGGACCTTACTGGACCAGAGTTGCAGAAGATCGAGCTCAATGGAGGGAGCTGGAGGAGGCCTATGCCAAGAGGCACGCCGAATTGCGGGATATATTATAAGAAATAAAATTCATAACATCAAAAATGTTAAACTGCATGTAGTTCTGAATAAAAGGGCTTTATTATTATTAACGGAATATTTTAATGTAATTTTCACCAACTTGTAAATGGCCGATTGACTTGAAAATTTGGGCTCGTATCAAGGACTGATGACAATACAATAATTTAATAACTATATCCTAGTATCCTGATCAGGATAACCAGGATAAAATAAAATAATTTTATCTTTAGCGTGTTTCTTTTGTTTTTTTTAAAACTATAATTTAATTATTTGCTAAATGTTTTGCGTTCACAATCGAGTAAGGTTAACAAACAATCATACTGCACACCTGACGGTAAAGAGATACTGTGACTCACATCTACCACCACAGCTATCCTCAGTTATTAGTCCGGTCCAGTAAAAAATTAAAATGTAAATAGGATCTTCGGTACTCGTCATGCTATTTTACTCTGGCATTGATTGAGAGCACAGTCTTTGCCCATTTAGTCAGACCCATTTTGATGGAGCCTGAATACACCATGGATCTACCACGTATAAAAACTAGTTAATAAAGTGGTGGTCTGTATTTCATTAAAGCTGTGAGTACTCAAAATTTTTATTATGTCGTCATCATCGCACATTACAAGTAGTATAATACTTCTTGTGAAAGTCAACGAAGTGCAAATAAAATCCTGTGGCATCCGACACGAGAGAATGCATATTGTATAAATCGTACAATACTATTGTACAGAAAAATTCTTATTGAATAACGTAACATATTTTCTCGTTTATTTATAATGACTATACAAAGGTTATGTCATCATGTATTTTTTTTTCATTTCTTTCATTCATTACAGCATATCAAAGTCCACTGCTGAACATAGGTCCCTCCATAGATTGCCGCATAAAGGGGATATTTTCCATATTAGCCAAGATGGGCAGACACAACACAAACATAGCAACTTTGAGCTGCTATTTTAAGCTGGTATTCTAGCGTGGTCATTCCCCGGTGCTACTCTAGTAGTATTGGCCGACTGCACACGTCCTAGAAAGTGTATGTATGTAGTATGTACTTATTAACTTTCCTTGCTTGGCCTTTTATACCTTTAGTACAAAAAAGTGTTAATAAATAAATTTCCAAAGTAAGAATCAGTCAAACCAGTATTTATTACGTTGCACATAAGATCTAACGGGGATCCCAATATGAGATCACCGATTTAGGTGTAGTATTCGAATAGTTAGTAAAAGCACAAGTTCTACAATTACGATATAATATGTAAGGCGCTAAGCTAAAAAGTAAGCATCTAAGCTATTTGCACGTTAATTTTTTTCAATACCTAAATATATACGAGACTACATTTGATTTCAAATATTTAATCTAAGAAGAAAGTCTAGAAGATACTTACGTATTAAGTTAATCTGCATGCCCTAGAGAAATTAAAACAAAATTTAATACCACATTTGGCCTATACATGTTACCCGTACTTTGTGGTATTTAAATGTGTGGGAGGCCTCAGGTGAACACAGGGGAGGGTTCAGCAATGGACTTGGGTAATGATGACGATAATGATACACATTACTACTATTTTAAGGCTTACTTATTATACTAGGCGAATTAG
Source organism: Parnassius orleans (assembly GCA_029286625.1). Classification (NCBI taxonomy): domain Eukaryota; kingdom Metazoa; phylum Arthropoda; class Insecta; order Lepidoptera; family Papilionidae; genus Parnassius; species Parnassius orleans. The sequence goes on along the minus strand of JAGSMP010000022.1, from coordinate 4,607,915 downwards.
TAGTGCTAGATTCGTTACGCCATTAATGATATGGTTAATGGCGTAACCATATCATTAATGGCGTATAGATTTTAAAAGAAGAAACATTTTATTGGAAGAAATTAAGGACACAGACCCTTAAAATGTAAGTCATGATAAGTCCCACAGACTTAATCATCAACTATTATTGTTAATATCTTTTGCAAAATCAAGTTTTACATATAGACACTCATACACTTAAAATTGTTCGTCACTATCATACAAACAATAAAACACATAAAGTATAATAAGCACTTACTTTTTTAAATAAGCACGTCGCATGTTTTTTACTTGGAACATTAAACAGGATGTCTTATTAACAATGAAGTGCTTTGCTTCTAGAATGTTATTAAAATAAAAGCTACTACAAATTGGGCACGCGACCGGTATCGGCCACTTTGTCAATGTCGACGAGCGACTCGACAGTAATCGTCAGGGAAATGATGAAGAGGAAGTTATTAATGGCGCTTACCATATTGTCGCTTTCTACTGCCACGATGGATCATTCCCGAATTCATAAGGAAGATGGCGATAGTGGTTATTCAAGCAATGAGGAATTTAGTAAAGACAAAGAAAAGTATAATTACGTACCTACACTTACATCACTCTCTTCCAGAAATGAAATAGTTGTTGAAAAGTTTGTGGACACAATGTTGTCGAGTGAACACTATTTGAAAAAGATTGTAACGATCGAAGAAAAACTGACACATCTAAACTCCTTTCTCCATAACAAAACAAATATAATTCTTAAGTACCTTTCGGAAGTTATAAGATCGGTTAATACCTCTCCTGTTCATGTGATGGAGAGTGCCGTGCAGTCACTGAAGGATGATTTTAATAAGATAAAACATATTATGTTGAAGCAAAGAGTACAAGGCCATCCGATACGTCGAGGTAATTTTATTGAACATGGCTAATTTTATTAAAGAGATATATTATATATATATATATATATATATATATATATATATATATATATATATATATATATATATACATATATATACATATTTTTTTTTATCCTATAATATTCTAGCCCACACGGCCCTACAGATGGTCGAAAGTAAATTATTATGGTCCAATAAAATGTTTCGATTATTAAAAATCGTATATATAATATAAACATGCAAAAATAGCTCTGAAATGTTTACTTTCATTTTGTAACCCAATACAAGTTTTATTATATTTGTTTCTTTATGAAAAGTGTTCTTTGTGTGTTTGTTTTTCTTTAAAGATCGTTAATGAAATATCATTTATGTTGGACACTTTTAAATCTGTTTATGTAAAAGGTAATGTTTAGATATTACCTACACAGTATTGTCGAATTATCATCGCTATTTATATTCACTTTGAGATATAATACTTACCAGTGGATTTTGTTCTAACATTTTACTGCTCATTGGCAATATTTCTAAAAAAATCCATTTAACTTTAAAATGGTACTCGGCTCAAATTAGTTGCTTTATTACAGAATATACTTTTAGTACCACTAAACAAAATGTTCAACGTTAATTATGAATTGACCTTTTGGTTTATCAACATGTTTATATTTTTTAGGGATCCGTACTTAAAAACTCGAAACGGAACCTCAGTGCGGAGTTTGTTCGCCTATAGATTTACATACTATGTAGGCTTAGACATTTTTCCAGTGACTGGTGACTATGCTACTTGCAATTGCTATTTGCCATGGTTGTAGTGTTTATTTACTTACTGCCGGTACTTGGTATTTCTGGTGAAAGAATTTCGGATTTTTACTACCTACATATTATACTAGCTTTTCGCCCCGCGGTGTTACCCGCGTCCAAGTTGTAACACCCGGACAGTCATGACCCACTCTTATTATGAGATCGCATAATACGGAGAGCTCAAGCTATTATATGAAAACTTTCTCATATTTCGGAATGATGGATCGCAGTCGCAGATTTTATTTAAACTGCTTATTACTATTTCAGTGGTTTTCGTACTTCGATCACCGAGTAGGTACTTTAATAATTATAACTTTTAACAAAAGGTAAAAACTGACTTCAAATTGCTAAAAGAAGTTATTTATTTGGTACCCTTAGAAGTGGAATTTTTTCTCCAAAATATGGGACCACCCTTGAAGTATAACCTATTTAATAAAAAAAGAATCATTAAAATCGGTTCTCAATCTGCGAAGATATCATGAAATTCCTTAATCAGTTTATCTAATTATTGTTCTCATGTAAGTGACGATTGTCTTATTGAGAAATAAAGATTTTTATACCGAAACAATAGTCCAATATGAAACTATTTCCCCTATTTTCCACCCTTGGGGGCGGAAGTTTTTCTTCAAAATTTAATGGGACCACCCTTGAGGTAAAGCCTCTTCAATAAAAAAAGAATCATTAAAATTGGTTCACAATCTGCGAAGATATCGCGTAATTTACATACAAAAAAAGAACATACATTCGAATTGAGAACCTCTTCCTTTTTAAAGTCGGTTAAAAATACTTTCAAATGTGCTTTGTAGATGGCAAGTTTAATAATGTTGAAAAAGTTGAAATGTTCATCATACAAAAGAATGAACCGAGTTACTATAAAATTTTACATTAACAGCTGTTTTCCATTTCCAGTTACGAACTTTTTTATAGAAGTGAAGAAACAAGCAAGCGACTCATCTGTGATCACCGTCATCAATAAACACGTTTTTGAGGAGTAATTGCTGGTGTTTTGCCAGCTTCTGATAAAGTTAGGTTCTTTCATTTAGGGTTCATTCTTGGGTTCTCAAAAGTTCCTGAGGCATCGTCATCATCATCATCATCATTACAGACCTTCACAAGTTCACTGCTGAACATAGGCCTCCCCCAAGGAATGCCACTAAGAACGGTCTTGAGCCACCTGCATCTATCGACTTCCTGCATGTCTTACCAGGTAGTCACTCCATCTAGTGGGGGGCCGCCCTACACTTCGCTTACTGCCTGCCACACGAGAGAACCTTTCTTCCCCAGCGGTTCTCGGTTCTTCGATGTTCATATAGCTGGAAGAACCTGGGACATGTTACCACTTAACTCCACAAAGTTGTCGTGCGAGACAGAAAAATTTGTAAAAATGTATTTTTACAAAAATATTGGTTCTGCCTAGGACAAGATTAGTGGCTTGAACACAAGATTAGCGGTATAGCAGCCACTCTAACTTCTCAGCCAAACGGTCGTCATTGTAATAAATGTGAAAATAATAATACAAGTCAAGAAAAAATATATACCCAGCAACTGCCCAGAAACTAGTCAAATGGATGACCAGCAATAAAGTGTGTGGGTTAAGTTATTTTCGCAACAAATTGTACGCAACTGAGAGTCATAGTTAGTATTTTTACATTGTACGAGATGGTATTGTAAACGAAAATGTTTGTAAACATGAGCGACTTCCAATTATAAACATGTGAATGAACAACTGTGCGAATCATCTTTACAGATAAATCATAACTGTTTTTATTTAAAGACTTCATAGCTTGTAAACTTTTCTGTGAGAGTGCAAAATGATTAAACGCGGCAGTCGCTTCACGGCACACTGAACGGTCACATCTCGATATGTTTCGGAACTTTATGTTGTTGCAACTGGCTCTAGCGACCATGTCACCTATTTCTTCCGAAGAAGCCAGGAGTAAAAGAGGGAGGCACAGAAATGAACATTCCGACAAATCTTCATGGAAAAAGGAATACGAAGATGAACTGAATCGGGCTATACTTTCGTCAAGGCGCGATAATCACACAAGAGTGACACAGTCTGCTGGAATGACGGACAATGAGGCGGTCGTAGAAAAGATAATGGAGTCAATAACAATTAGTGAAAAATATCTGAAAAAGATTGATGGCATAGATTTTAGATTAAATAGACTGGATATTGAAGTACACGAGAAAACAACCAATATATTGAGAAATTTAGGAGCTCTATCCAAATCTATTCAAAGTCTGTCAAATTCTGAAAAGGTGGATATGGCTCTAGAACTCTTAAAAACGGATGTAAACTATATAAGGGCGAAAATGGAGAAAGGTGCTCAAGAAAGAACAAGTAGTTTAAATCTGAGTAAGGACTATTTATTGGAGGTTTTTCACTAGAACATGATGTGAACACTATAAATGTACCAAAAATTTATTGCCAGCCTATGAAAACATATTCATAAAGGGTCTTCATTTAGGGAACAACTGTTTTAAAAAATGCCCCAATTACGGTTTCTAACGCATTACTTTGTGATTGCATATGATACTTTATTCATGTTACTCTTAATATAATAATGTCCACCAGATCGAATTTCGGTCAATGCGCAGGACAGGATTATAGTGCCCAAGTGTGCACAACAAGCACAATTGCACTCTCTATTCCCTTATTCTCATAGTCGGATGGGACGGTAATTCGACACGACCTGAGAGAGATTAGGCGCAGGACCAACGGATTTACGTGCTTTCCGAGGCACGGGGGTGAAACACTGCCTACTTCCTGTCTCGATTCGGGATTCGAACCCGGGATCTTATGATTAGCTATCGCGTTTACGACCAGTCAGTCAGGCACCAGTAAGGCAGTCACTCCTCATGTACATTAATGTGGTTACAAAACTTGTAATTGATAATGCAGTTAGTTGTCTTGTCCTAGTAGCAATAATTGTTGACTTGTTGGTAACTTTTGTTATTTGTGCACTTGATATATTATTATGTTTCGTATGCTGTTTCCAGTTGAGGGAGGTGAATATCGACTGGAATCTAGTCTTGAAAACAGACTGAAATTTGTAGAAGATCACGTCAAGTCTATCATGACGAGCGTTGATTCGATTTCAGGAGTTATAGCAGAAGTGAAACATCGTCAAAGCACTAAGAACTATCACAGGTAAGTAAATTTAAGGTTCGTTTTACAGAAATTTTTGTTATTATTTTTTGAATTACTTACTATCTTTTAAAAAAGATAAAACTTCGTACTATACATTAGACGTACGCGCTCGTCATTGTGCACCAATTTTTGGACTGACAGGCCTAGGCCTTTGGGGGAGGCCTATGTTCAGTAGCGGACTTGTAATAGGTGGTAATGATGATGTGTTAAATTTGTTTTAACACAAATTATTAACTGTCAGGTTTACCTGTGTGCTACCTACGTTGGTTCTCGTGTCAAAGATTCTTCATTCATAACATTTCCTTATTTATTCATAGCGTATGTACTAACTAGTAACTACTAACAACAGATACGAAAGGCTTGCATTACATCCACAGATTTACCCCCTTAGAGGGTAATCTGTGATTACATCTATATGTATATGGTTCAATTATTTAATAAAATAAACGAGCAAGTGTCTGAGAATCAATAACATTTGACTATTTTACATAGCTCAATACAAGATATTGTCATATTTGATTCAATATTTATTATACAGTGGCTTCCGTCCGCTTTTGTGCCCGTTTGAAAACAGAACAGTTCAAAACACCTTCATGTTTATTTTTCCGTGGAAAAATTATCTATTGTGTTAGTTCAGGAAATGGTCTCTAGTTATACCAGATTTAATTAAAATCCTCTTGGTCATAATTGATTAACGAGTATCCAAATGTTTTTACATAACATATTTTTTTATTGTGATCACCTTGGGTCTTTTAATAGGCGGACTTAATGCCTTATGGCATTCTCTGCCAGTCCACCCTGGGACGAAAAGTGTTTGCAGGTGCAGACCTTGATGTATTTAATGTACATCTTAATTTTTTTTGTTAACAGGCCAGAAGTTAGCGGTTCGTTAGACGTTTTATCCTTGATTAGTGAATTTAGAAGAACGCTATATGAACAGAAACCCAAGAAATGTGAATGCAAGTAAGTACAGTTTTCTATGAATTCATCGATCATTTTCTTAAATCAAATCATAATTTAAGTTATTGATTGCAGAATCGGTAGGATGGACCGCAACGAGCGCTACCCCACTGACTGTCACGAGATACAAATGCAAGGATTTAACATTTCTGGCATTTACAAGATCAAGCCGGACGATATGGAGGCGTTTTATGTGCTATGTGACCTCAGCACTGCCGGGGGAGGTTGGACGGTTAGCAAATATATTGTGTTTATTACCCACAGTTTATTTTCTTGTAATTTGAAACCGTCTCCAGTTAGGGGAACCACTTTAAAATATTGAAAATTAAATGAGAAGACAATACAATATTATCTGGGATTTTTAAAGTTTACAATGCTCCGATGACGTCTTAAGAATTAGATTTTGATTAAACTTGCAATTTTGTACAACTTTTTAAATGTATTGTAGATTTTTTCATTCTTAACTTGTTATTTAATTATTGTATATGAACATTAAAATATTTGCAGGTGTTTCAAAATCGCTTTGACGGCTCGCAAAACTTCTACAAGTCGTGGTCGGAATACAAATACGGTTTCGGTAACCTGGCAGGTGAATTCTGGCTGGGATTGGAGCAGCTGCATTACCTCACAAGCCAAAAGCTGTACGAATTGCGTATCGAGCTGGAAACTCAGCACGGACGCGATGCATTCGCTAGCTATTCCGTGTTAACTATCGCGCCTGAACACGAAGGCTTCAGAATAAGCACGCTTGGATCTTTTCACGGTTCTGCAGGTTCGTAACATATTTTACATTTTTCCTTTTTACTTTAAAAAAAAACATCTTAATAATTAAAAGAGATGTTGAAGGGTGTAATGAGTGGTTTTAAATTTTAATATTATTATAATTTCCTGCAAGGTGACTCTTTGTCATATCACGCTGGGCAGAAGTTCTCGACTCATGACGCAGACCACGATGAATGGAAGGAAGGTTCCTGTGCTAAGGAGCACGGTGGCGCTTGGTGGTATAAAGAATGTGACAAAAGGTAAGACAACGAGTTAAAACCTAAGTATGATTTATTCAGCAGAAGAAAACTGCCTACTACCTCCTTGCTTATTTTACACCTCGAATATGGTTTAATCTAAGGGCTTATTATGCCCTTAGATTAAATCATTGTTTGGATGGTAACTCAATATTAAAACGCCTGGACTCAGTTAAATGCCTTGCCTTGTATTCGTTAATTATTTAGATATCATAAGTGTATGGTCAATAGAATGTTTTGTCCGACCAAAAGTCAGCACTAGAGCCATGCTGCAGCTATATTATGGTTGTAGTACGAATGGGTCGGCTCGACCGGGGAAGGGCCACGCTCTCACATAATACCAGAGTGAAATAGCAGCTTAATTCTGCTGTGTTTCAAATGTTGAGTGTAGAGAAACAGAGACCCTTTTTACGACGAGGCATTCCATCTTACCAGCATCAACTTACCATCAGGTAGAATGTGTGCTCGTTTGTCACCCTTATTCTATAAAAAAAAAACACCGCCGCACAGGACCGGTTGTGTAATAAGTAATAACCTCCCGAGAGAAATTTCGGGTACGGCAAGCGCCGTAACTTTTAGTTTCTCTACATTTTAAGATGCTTTGTAACATACTAAAGTATCGATAGGTTATGCTTTCGCAGTCCTTATGCGTATGAGCATCTGGATCAAGCAAGTATTACCCATTTACCCCACGCGTGGTTTAAGTTCTCTCTGAGCGAGCCTTAGGATAGCCTAGACATCTGGATTACGTATTCTTTGACATTTTACTATCGTTTAAAATATAATTTTTATTATTGTTTGGTTAGCGTGTGATCGCGAAAAATAAATATGTGTGATTTTTGCAGTAACTTGAACGGCAAGTATACACTGTCGGCGGAGGAAGCGCAAGGGCAGAACATTTACTGGATCTCGTTCAAAGCACCCACGGTGCCACTAACCAAGACGCGAATGATGATCCGCCCGCTGCCCGCCAGCAAACCCATAGACTACAATCAGCACCCGAGGGTAATGGTTATCGTTTAGATATTTTTTCGTCCCTGGATGTGAAATTAACAATAGTTAATTCCTTAGCTCTGCTACGTAGTAATAATAAATATTCTTTGGTTTAGCCCAAAAGTATAAGATAAACGGAGCGCGTAAAGTTTAACCAGAATGCAAATCTAGTGCTTAATTCTTTATAATTTTTGAGATTGGCTGACGAATTTTCATATAATTTATTTTCCACAGACAGTACTAGTTAATTACGAAATTTCGCTGCAGTAATGGGATTAAGTACCTACGCTTCAAATTACGCTAGTGAACACTGTGGTTTGTTAATTGGTATTCCCTTTTTTTGATTCACTTCATTAATTTACTCATTCCGTTTATCTTGCTTGATGGTCTAAGTTTTTTGGTATGACGTTTTTAGCCCTTAATCTAGGGAAGAATCCTCCAGCTGCTGCGAACATGACGATAATATCCCCTGGTAGTTATTAACGCTCTATAGTCTCTATCTCTATATCTACCACGCGTATGCGTTAAAATACTCAACGGCTCCACGTAATATTTCACAGTACGCTAATGAGCCAGGTTATTTTCCCGTTGGCAGCAATGAAAATGTTAATTGTAATTTACCACGTGCTCTGCGGTGAAGGAAAAGATCGCGAGCAACACTGAGCACGAGCAATTTTTCGAAGACATGTGAAGTTCACCAACACGCATTGGGGCATCACGGCCGACACTTCCTAGCTCTAAAACCCTCTCAATGAAAGGAGGCCTTTGTGGTAAATAGTATAGGCTGTAACTATACTTTTTACCTGGTATGCAATTAATTCAGACGCATTACATAAATAACTGAAGTAATAATAAGTGATGGCAATGCTAGCTTCGGGTACAACTTTCAAGATTAGTAATTATTTAGATTTCAATTGTTAATAAGTGTAGGAATCTAACTATGAGATTAATGGAATTAAGCCGTTGTTAAGTCTTACTGATTTCTGAAAATTATAATTCTAGGTTTATCATTAGGGTTTTCTTAACTGATAGGTACTGGTGTGGTGATTATTTAAACGAGCATTATTTTTAATCGTAATGATAAAGCAGACAATATGCGAATTCTTACATAGAAAACAAATCATATTAACAAAACATTTAATTAATATTGGTGAAAATTCGACCCAACCTTCATTCTGACCTGTTGAGTTGTATAAATAAAAAAACTTGTTGTATTACTTTAGCTAAGTTACAGTTTCCACTTCATCTGTAGGAACGCAAAAGTGTTCAGCACCACAACTTGCGGCGCATGTGCGGGACCCATTGCTTTGTTGGGCAAGTATCCCACTTTCATACATAATTCTAACTTTTTCACAGTTGCCCAACTTTTAGACTATAATGTATAAATTATACGCGTGATATTCTGCTGCGCGAAGTAGGTAATTATGTAGTCACTTGTGCAGTTAATTAAAAATAATGCGCGCTTAAATATTTATGAATGCTGCCCTTTGAATTTTTGATCTATTGTACGGTATCATTATTAGAATATTATCAAACTGAATTTATTATTCCTCCAACGTACGATGAATATCATGAAGTAATTACACGATGAAGGCTTTATTATAGCCTAAGAATAAAGTAGCTTATGTTTTTTTCAGAAAACTGTAGAAGGCTCTAAGCTGAGAGGGGCAGAGGAGCATCAAGCGTTTCGAGCGAAAGAACCGAAGCTCGGCTATGAAGTCGGTCACCATCGGAAGCCTTACCGGTACGAGGTGCCCACGCGAGATGATGTCTTCTTTCCCAATTATACGTAAAATATTCAGATAAAATTATTTTAGTCACAATGAATTTCAAGGGCTCTATTAGAAATAAATAAACTTTCGTAACTGAAAACCTTTTCAGTTACGAAACTAAAGCACAACCACAAGAAAATATATTTGTTGTTTGTTGTCATTGTAACGGATTTTTCGTTACATTATATAATATCAGACTTACAATTGAAATGCATCAAATGATGAATAATGAATTTAAATGTATTTAAGGTTAATATTCATCATTTTTATATTATTTAAGGTTTAGGAGATAAAATCAATAATTAATTGAAAGGCCGATTGCTTTCCTCTAATTGTAATATACGCAGCATGTTGATATTATGCTTGCTCGGGAAATGCCCCCGATGATAAAATCATTCTAAAGTAGTTATTTTATTATCTATACAAATAAATAAAATTAAAGTGTCTGTTTGTAATGTCAAAATAACAGCTTTTTACATAAAAATATAAATAACATAAATTTTTTTGTCTATCTGTCTGTCTGTCTGTTTGTTTCGGCTAATCTCCGAAACGGCTGGACCGATTTCGACGGGACTTTCACTGGCAGATAGCTGATGTTATAAGGAGTAACTTAGGCGACATTTATTTTACAAAAATAATTAGGGTTCCGCACAACATAATTAAAACCCTAAATTACACGCGGGCGAAGTCGCGGTGAACAGCTAGTATTATATATATTAGGAACGAAAAATTGGTATAGATAACGGTTTCACATGACGGCATCCATTTTATAAATGACGGCATTTCGTAATCCCAAACTAGAAAATGATCACTTAAAAAGTATTTTTACCTACTGAATGTACTTAGTATTATTATTTATGAACATTTAAAAAGTATTATAGTTTATGAGTGTAGTATCATTACTTATGAGCATTTAAAAAGTAGTTTTAATATGTTTAATGTGTATGTTTTAAAATATACACAAATGTAAAATATAAGATAGCTAGATTTTAAACGTTTTAAGTTACTTGTTATATTTTTAGAAATGGAATAAATCAAAATGCAAAATATGGTAGTTTGTGTTTTATTGATTTACCAATGAATGAAATAAAATTGACATTAACAACAATCAACACGGTAAGTACCTATAGGAATATTTTTAATAACATTAACCAACTAAACTTTTATTTGATGTGTAGTGGCGGTGTAAGAACATCCACTATCCCATATCTTTCCGTGGGTGTTGTAAGAGGCGACAGAGGGAAACAGGCAGGATCATAACAGCAATAGTACAGTAAAACACTGCGGTTGCCAACCCGCTTGCCAAGCGTGGCAACTATGGTAAACATCCCATGAGCAACGACACAAATAAACGGCCCCCAGTCCCTAGCGGCCTCGCTATTCCTGGCTTCGGTGGAGATCATGGTAACGGCAGGGGGTGCTAAGAATCTCCGGTGGAGGTTCGGTTGCCACCTAAGACCTGGCAACATATAACGCACGCACGGACTGACGAGAAGGTCCTAGAGCCGGAAGAAAAAATAGACAAGTTGCGCTGAGATAGTATAGGATTATCAGAGGGGGAGGACACGGGAATCTTCGAATCCGGCAACTTGTTACTCTGGGAGGGCGACCATCTGTCCCAAGGAGGTGTCGGATTTATCGTCCACAAGTCTCGTTAACAACGTTGTAAATATTGTGACTGTGTCGACGAGGGTTGCGTTCCTTATACTCGGAATCAAGAAAAGGCATTCGTTGAAGGTCATACAGGTTTACGCACCTACCTCAGCACATCCCAATGAGGAGGTGGAGGAAATGTATGAGGATATCTCTAAAGCCATGCATTCCTCCAAAACTAGGCACAAGAGAGAACGGTAAACTGAAGGTAGGGAAATTCGGAATAGGACAACAGAACCCAAGGGGCCAGCAGCTGGCCAACTTCATGGAGAAAGAGCGACTCTTTATGATGAACTCTTTCTTCCAGAAACGGCCCCACAGGAAGTAGACCTGGTCGAGCCCCGAAGGTTCGACAAAAAATGAGGACGACTAGACGGCAAATGTTCAGTGATGTCTCAGTGATCGCAAGGGTGCACATTGGCAGCGATCACCGAATGGTTAGAGGCACACTGAACCTTAACGTTAAGTTGGAGAGATCACGTCTAATGAAGTCAACGCTCCGAGTGGGACTCGTGTTCTAATCCAAAGTCCCGAAAACTTTCAGCTCGAGTTACAAACCCGTTTTCAGTGCCTAGAAGACTCCAATGCAGTTGACGATATGAATGACAAGCTCGTGGAAACTGTCCATACGGTCGGGGCTAAGTTCTGCAAGACCCGTCGGAGAAGAACACAAAACTCTACGATCACACACTTAATCTCATGGCTGTTAGGCGGGAAATGAAGCTGCAGTCTTCAGCAGATTTGACAGAATACAGGCAATTGAACAGACAGATCTGCAAATGCATGCGGCGTGACTTACTCAACTTCAATACAGCTCGTATTGAAGATGCGATTGAGCGGAACCAGGGATCCAAAGTCCTTGCCCGGGCAGCTGTACACATCATGGTTGGAGCCACACGCAAGTGTGAGTAAAAAACCGTGTAAAAAAAACGGTACTTGAAATCCTTCAGAAGCTGTTTAATTCCGTCCTCCATGGTGGTATTACTCCGGAGGCGTGGAGCAGAAGTGCGGTGGTCTTCTTCGTCAAGAAAGGCGACATCACTCTTGAAGAATTACAAACCGATTTCCTTTCTGAGCCGCGTCTACGTGCTGTTTTCGAGAGTCGCACGCAGCCTCGACTTCTTCCAGTCTCCCGAACAAGCTGGTTTCCGTAAAGGCTTTAGTACCATAGACCACATACATACCCTTCGGCAAATTGTACAGAAGTCCGAAGAGAACAATCTGCCACTTTGCCTTGCGTATGTGGACTATGAGAAAGCCTTTGATTCAGTCGAAATTTGGGCTTTGCTACAGTCTCTTCAGCGGTGCCAAGTTGACTGTTGGTATATCGAAGTGCTGAAGTGTTTGCACAGTAGGACGACGATGACTATCCGAGTACAGAACCAGAGTACGAAACCCATCCAACTGCAGAAAGGTATATAGGTATATAGGGTGACGTTATATCCCCGAAACTCTTCACCGCTGCATTGGAAGACATTTTCTACGTACTGGACTGGAAAGGATACCGTATTAACATCAATGGCGAGTACATCACTCACCTTCGGTTTGCCGACGATATAGTCCTTATAGCAGAATCGCTGGAGGACCATGCACTATGCTCAATGACCTCAATAGTGCCTCCCAAAGGATAGGTCTTAAGGTGAACATGGACAAAACAAAGATCATGTGTAACGTCCATGTCACACCTATGCCGGTAGTTGTTGGGAGCACTAAGCTCGAAGTTGTTGACGAGTATGTTCACTTGGTACAAATAGTCCCAACTAGGTCATTCCAACTTTGACCGAGAGGTCAATCGACGGATTCAACTCGGCTGGGCAGCGTTCGGGAAATTACTACACATCTTCTCGTCAGGTATACCTCTAAATTTGAAAACGAGATTGTACAACCAGTGCGTGTTGCTATAGTATGTGCCATATCGATTGAGAAAAACGGACAATGACCTCAGATATGAGCCGAGTGTCAAAAGGCGTAACTTACAAAATCTCAATTTAGATGTGATAACAATATTTAAATATTGATATTCCCACTTCTAGGTCAGCACATATGTTTTGTTTTTGTTTCTTAAATAATATTGTCTGTGGTTCCTATAAACATAGTAAAATCTTACGGTACATCGCGAAAATGTGTTATATTTTATATTTCAATTTATGGTAAGTAACGCAGCAATTCATTTAATAACAGTTTCATATTAAAAAATATTTGAAGCAATATAATCACCATATTGAGCTTTTGCAATTCATCCCTTTAAAATAAACAAAACGCGCGTTACGTCAGTTCGTTCTAAAAGAAACGTGACAATGGCAGCCAGAGATGCGTCACCTTTTTGGCCGGTCCGCCATTTTGTTTTCATTCGTGTTCGGATAGCGCTTGCGTGTGTACGTCTCGGGTAATTCATAGCATTCATTGCATTGTTTTAGTTGAGTTTTACTGTTAAATTTGTTATATCGTTAAGTTTTTGTTTTTGAATCTGTTATATTAGTTTTACTGTGACGGTCGTTACTAAATCGACATGAGTTCAGGAGAATTTGGTGAAGGACCCGGTCCTTCAACATCAAGTGGAAAGAGACGTCGCCGACCCATAATAAACGTAGCAGGTACGTACAAATAGGTACAAATGCGACGACGTAGCCTTTCTATTTCTTAAAGCGCTCTTTTATGTGACCATGTGGTATTTATTTTCTAAAACAATATGTATTTATGTGATGTAGTACTATGGTAGTATATTTTTGTCATTTATTTACAGGCCCATCTTCTGAGCACCTTTAACGTCACCAGTAAAAGAAAACCTACCACTTTGTCGGTCAGGGAACAAGTTATCATTAATGTATACAAATATGTCAAAACACCTGGCCCGAAGACGTGTATCCTTCAAACGTTAATATGGTAGAAAAGGTTTCGGAGATCTCAGGAGTCAGCAAGAGCACTATATATCGCGTATTAAGCGTGTATAGAATTCCCATAAAATACCAGAAAGGAATAATTAATAAAGAAAAAGTCTGTAATTGACAAGTTGGACGATTTTGATAAATCGGCTATAAGAGCGAAAGTGCATCAGTTCTTTCTTGCAGGAGAATTACCGACTTTAGACAAAATTTTGCTCAGTATAAATCAAGATGACCAGTTGCCAAACTTGAGCATAACTTCCTGCGACGTGTGTTGCGCCATTTAAAATTCAAATATAAAGAGAAACAGAAAAAGTGGTCTAATAGATCGCCCAGAGATAGTTCTGTGGCGTACCAGATATTGAGAGAAATACAAATATTAAGAAACGAGGGACGTAACATTTTTACCTTGACGAAACATGGATTAACGCAGGTCATACTATGGGAAAGGTATGGGAAGACACCACAATTGAATCTTCTCGTCAATCACGGTTGAAGGCTACTCTACTGGCGCGAAAGCCTTCGGGTAAAGGAAAGCGATTAATAGTTGTACACGTTGGCAATGAAAATGGCTTTTGGAGGGATGTGATTGGGTATTTGAATCATCATCTACTGGTGACTACCATGAGAGTATGGACGCTCCATTTCGAGGACTGGTTTAGAAAAGTAATAGAAAAACTGCAAAGCGGCGATGTCATAGTTATGGATAACGCTAGTTACCACTCAGACGTTTAGAAAAAACCCCAACAATGTCTTGGCGGAAACAAAATATGCAGGAATGGCTAGAATCTAAACAGATCGCATACGTGCCCTCGGACACAAAGACCCATAATGGAAAAATAAAGGCAGTTAAAGATAACTATCGAAGTTACGTCACCGACGAGATGGCAAAGAAAAGCATCACAGTGGTAAGGTTACCTCCTTATCACTGTGAGCTTAACCCCATTGAACTTGTGGGCAGATGTGAAGGGTACGTTGCACGAAAAAATACAACTTTCAAGTTAAAAGATGTTAAAATTTACTTAAAGATGGTTTAACTCAAATCACGCCAGATAAATGGAAAAACTGTGTTCAGCATGTCCTTAAGGTTGAACAAAAATGCGTGGCATGGATGATAGAATTGACCAAACTGCAGATCGCTTTATAATTAATGTTACAGATAGTTCATCAAGTGAAGATACAGTGATGATTGCACCGAATAAAAATAAAGTTCTTATATAATATTAAAAATAAAGTTTTATCTTTTGCATAAGTACGTACTTATTCGGTGTCGTTATCACTCGAATCTTTATATGTGTTATAAATTAATGTTTTTTGTTGTTAAATGAATAAAGTACTTTATAACAATAGATGATTTTTCTTCTACAGCGATCTTTCACATAACTTTTTAATAATAGTTAATAAATATAGGGTAAGGTTGCGATGATTGGACCACTTTTGTTTAAATGCTTAAAAAAACGAATGTATGCAATGTGGAATAAAAGTGATTTAGTTACTGAAGTGCTCTTGTATTCCTGTGTAAATACCTAAAGTTTCAGAATTCTAAAATAGTAAATAGAGTCAATAAATGGGTAAAATGATTTTTGTTAAGGTTTCTTTGATTGGACCACTGGAACGTTCATTAGACCACTTTGTTGCTATCATTGGACTTAGGAAAATGAGTCGATCGGTCTATTGATGGGAACTCGGAAATTTCATGGTTTAAGGTGACAAAATAATAATACTACAATTTAAAGAAATGAACATTTTAATCATTATTTTAATATTTATGTTACTAATTAAGTCATTTTTCAATATAGGCATATGAAACAGTCTTCTTGGTTTTAATACCGTGCATGTATGTAACATTTTTTTAAATGTTTCCCAAAAAAAATTATAAAACAACAACTTGAGGTACTTAAGTTTTTAACCATTATTTTAATATTAATTATTTTAACATTGGCTCACAAAATAGTCTTCTTGGTCCTTATATTTAATACCATGTAACCACTTTTTTAAAATGCTACATACTAAAATCTTCATAGAAAAAATATAGGAATATCAAAGTACTTAGTGTAAAATTCTTAAAAACTAAAAATACTAGTCTGAACAACAATAAACTTAACCTAATAATTTTTGAGTATTATTAAAAAAATTGTTAAACTTTTTCTGTACTAATATCAAAAACATAAAACTTAAACCCATCTTCAGGGATATAAAAATTTTTCCGAACATTAATTAAAAAATTTCAATATCTAAAAGAAATCAACATTCAAACTTAAATTAATATTCAATAATTTCAGACATTTGAGATCCATTATTCAGTACATGATGGGCAAATATATTTTTTGATCTCTTTTTAACGCAAGCACACTCCTCGTGGACCCAACATTTACATAACAAACATTGTATCATGTCTTCAATAGCACAATGGAGACAAATTTTGCAGAACCATTTTTCTAACTCCAGCTGGCACTTTCTTTCTCTTCACGTCTTTCTTTATCTGTTTCTCTGGACCTATATTAGATTTTACTGTTTTCTCCAAGTTTAATGCAGCAACTTTTTCTCTTTTCAGCATCAGATTTTGTTTTGGATGCTTTAGCTTTTGACTCTTCCAATTGTTTTTATATGGGAAGCAGTTAACTCTATTGCCGATTGTGGTTTACGACTTCCTTTTTCAATTCTTGCATGACTTTCTTTGCAGTCGGAGTTACACTACAAATTTGAAATTCTGAGCTAGTGCTTGGAAGTGGTTGTCATTGTTTTACTTTTGTTGCTATGATTGGTGCTTCAGGTTGAATATTTATATTGTTGCAATTATCCGATAAATCAGGGCTTGGTATAACAGGGTTTTGGAAGCAGACGGTATTGTTTGCATCGTATTTACATCAGTAGATTCAACGCTGGTAAAATGGTGGATCATCCGAGGTAACATCTTTTG
This sequence comes from Parnassius orleans, assembly GCA_029286625.1. NCBI lineage: Eukaryota > Metazoa > Arthropoda > Insecta > Lepidoptera > Papilionidae > Parnassius > Parnassius orleans. The sequence continues at coordinate 4,590,859 of JAGSMP010000022.1, read as the reverse complement.
GTATTCCATTGTAATCTACATCATTAAGCTCTGGAAACAAAGGATCCACAATCATGTTCTCATTCTCAATAGACGGTAAGTTGTCGTTATCTTCAGGTAAAGTAACGAACTCATAATCCTGGAAAATATCCTTATAAAAGGATATATGCCCGTACTTCGAAATCCACTTTCAGCGGTTGCAATAGATGCAGCACGGGCGTAGGCTTTACCGAAAAGCATTGAAATTTGAAATACTGTAACACGTCTTCCTGGATTTGTACGCAGCCACTCTCTGTTTCATCTATATAATAGCAACTCAACGGTCTAAAAACGAAGTATCTAGGGGCTGTAGTTTATTGGAAGTATGAGCAGGAAGTGACAGTAACACAACATTGTTTTCCTTGGCATATTTAATAGCATCCAAATTTTTTGTGTGACTAGTGTGTCCATCAAGTAACAGCAAAACTTTCTGCTCCGTGGTTGGCTTTACACATTCTACAAAGTGTTGCAACCAAACAAAAAATATTTCACTATTAATGTAGCCACTGTCGGGGTTAAAAGCGAAGATTGAACCAGGTGGAGCACCGTCGCGAAGTTCGTCTTTAGCGTTTTTTCGTTTAAAAATTATAAGAGGTGGTACAAAATGGCCAGCTGCACTTGCACAACACACAGCAGTAGTAGTGAATCCACGCTCACCACTTGTATAGCACCAACTTGATGCTTTCCTTTTGGCCAATATCTTCTTGGTTTTCGTTGCACTGTTGAGAGGCCTGTCTCATCTACATTATAAATGTATCGTGGGTCATGTATACCGTGCTCACCCATCACTTTTTCTAATTTTTCAAAAAAGTCTTTGACAATTGGTTTATTAAATGCTGTAGCTCTATTTAAAGATGTAGCTCTGGGTTGTCTTAAACTTAGACTGGGATGACGCTTTAAAAATGCATAGTACCACTTTCCCGGCCATTTTTTGTTTTATTAAATCTGTGTTTAATATTGTTTTCTCAGCTATTTTAAAAGCAAGTGATCTCACATCTTTGGTGTTAGACCGTACAAACAGACTTCCATTTCTAGAATATGTTGGTACAACTTTTCTTCCAATTCAGGTGTGAGATCACCTGTAGAACCTGTTTTTCTTCTTTGGCTGTTTGATTTGAGCCATCAAGTCGTCTCTTTAATGTAGCTTTTGGTACACCGTAAATTCTGCTTGCTTCATTTAAGCCAACTTCCTTATTACGTAATGCCTGTAATGCTAGTTTCATGCTTGTTTCACTCCACGTAATATTGCCTCTTTTAGACATGCTGCAATAAAAATATTTTCTATTACCAATACAATAATATCAGCACACATACATGGCAATCGAAATTAAATTGATTATTTATTTAAAAATTTATTATTTCACATTTAAAAAAAATAAGTTGACATAGGTATTCCAATGATATTTTAAACACAGGCTGCCATTTAAAATTAAATCAATTTATTTAAAATATTTATTATTATTTCATTTCACATTAAAAAAAATAGTTAGATCTCCTCGAATGATATTTTAAAATTCAGGTTTTATATTAGTTGCCATGATTGGACGGTCCAATCGAGGAGCTTCGAGGTGGTTCAATGATGGCAACTACGTATGGTTTTACAAGGTCAAATATTACGACTAAACTATAACTTTTGGACATTCCTTTCTATAAGAATCAATAACGTTGATAAACAAAGAACAGAACATTAAACAACACGCATGAATATCCTTAAGGAATATCTACTTACATGGTTTGGTTTAGCCGGCGAAAAAAATTTTTTGAGCTCGCGAAACGCTGCGACAGACCTAGGTCCGCGACGGAGCCTGCGGTAGAACTGAAACTACGGGGGTGTAGCGGGGGGACGTATACCAAGCGTCCGACGCCTAGCAACAGTTTTAAAATCGAACCGTTTCGAAAATATCGAAGCGGTCCAATGAAAGTGCCGGTCCAATAATCGCAACCTTACCCTATATTATATCAATCATTATAAAAAAATCATTATAAATAAAGAAAGTACTACATATAAAATGTGCCTATATATTGAAGGTTTGTAACCCCTGGTTAAACGACCGAAAGGTCATTGTCCGTTTTTCTCAATCGATTTGGCACATACTATAGTGATGACTTATGGATCTGACGTGGTCCTTCACTGCTGGCCGTATGAGGAAGCTCAAGGTACCTCAGCGAGCTATGGAGAGGGCTATGCTCGGGGTTTCTCTGCGTGATAAACTTAAAAATGATGATATCCGCAGTAGGACCAGAGTGACAGACATAGCCCAACGGATTAGTAAGCTGAAATGGCAATGGGCCGGCCACATAGCTCGAAGAGCCGACAACCGATGGGAAAAAAACAACCGTTCACGAGTGGCAGCCTCGTACCGGCAGGAGAAGTGTAGAGAGTCCCCCACTAGGTGGAGTGACGACCTGGTACCACGTGCAGGAAGTCGATGGATACAGGTGGCTTAAGACCGTGCTTTGTGGCAATCCTCGGGGGAGCCTATGTTCAGCAGTGGTCTTGTGAAGGGCTGTAATGATGATGATGACCAATTAAAAAAGTACTGGCCACTTTAAAATGTTTTATCAAATTTTTCGTCATTTATTCCAGATTGATTCCAAATTTATTTAAAATGAAAAATAAAATGTGTTGGCGGTAATAATCGAGTTCAACTAGAAGGAGCGAATTTTGTACCGGAGTAACTGTTATTTATTTTTTGTTTTTTATTATATTTACCGCTATTTAATCATCTTTTTGATTCAACTTGTGTTGACTGTTACAATGCAACGGCGATATTTAACTGGAGAAGAGCTGTTAGGAGCAGTGGGAATGCTGCAGACTGGTGCTTTTCGACGTGACGTCGCTGAGGCAATAGGCACCAGACAAAGTGTGATTTCACGCTATCTTGCCACGGGGGAGGTGGCGGAGAGACATCCAGGACCAAGCCGCGTTACTACACCCAGACAAGACCGTTTTTTGCAAATTGCTGCGAGAAGGCAACCAAATGTTACGGCGATGCAATTGTTTCAAAGGCTACGGTCTGAATAGCAGGTGCTTGTGAGTGACCCAACTGTGAGGAGGAGACTGCACGAAGCCAACCATTATGTTCGTAGAACACTTCGGGTTCCAGCTCTAAGAATAGGAAATCGTGGACGAAGACTGCAATGTAGTTTTTACCGATGAATCCCGATTTGGTTTTCATCCTGATTCGAGAGTACGTGTTTGGAGAGTTCCTGGTCGTACAAGCCGGCTTCAACACCCTCAAGAAATTCATCAATCCATACCAAGGTGGTACAATTATGATGTGGGCAGGAATTCGTTTTGGTGGAAGAACGGTTCTCGTTTAGATACAGGGCACTATGACGGCTGAAAAATACCGTAATGATGTGCAAAAACCAATAGTCTTGCTACATCGAACACAAATGGGTCAAAATTTCCTGCTTTTGTACAAGCCCGTTCACATACGGACAGTGATAAGGGGCAGCCTGGTTGTACGGACATGATGTCACGGCCCTAGAATGGCCAGCGCAATTCCCAGATTTAAATCCCATTGAGCATGCTTGGGATATGCTCCAAAGAAGAGCTCTAATGCGTTTTTCTGAAAATCTGATTACAGAAGAACAACTTTTTACGCATGTCAATAGGACCTGGGACAATATTCCTCAACAGGATATTGACAACCTCATTCTGAGTATGCCCAACCGATGCAGATGCGTTATGAATGTCATGGGTGCTTAAACAGATTATTAACTCTTAACTTTACTTTATTTTTTTATTTAAAAATTAAACTTTCATGATGTACAGGTTTCACACATTTTCACGTTTTTTTTTCTGCATAAAAATCTGAAATCTCCTTTAAGGGGCTACAGGAGCTAAACACAAGTTTTATAATGCCGTAAAGTATATGATCCACCGCAGAAAACAAAATCAGAAAAATATATGATATTTTTCAGGATATATGCTAGTTAGATAGTGTGTTGAAAACATGATACTATTAATTTGATACGATAGAAAAAAATCACAAAGATACCTCTAAAAGTTTCTTTTAACGATTAAAACCAAACTAATATACATACAATCATTCTGATTTTTGTCAGACTATTCTACAAGCAACATATTAACGTAATAGTGTTTTAATTTTTTAGTATAATCAATAGATCTTTTTTAAATCACATATTATTCTTATTTCTGAACATAATACGTACGCATGTGCGTGTAAATGCCTGTGTACCGACAGTGCCGGGTGCCGGCCGAGATGCTTAATTCGAGGTCACTTAGCTCTTGTAGTCCTCTTAAAGTCAATGTTTATATAAAAAAAATGGTAGATTATTAAATAAAGTTTTCTTACATGTCTTAAGAAAATAATGACATACTTTTTGGAATTCATTTGTTGTTAAAATATCCTTATGCCGTTAAATGTGTTTAGTTCTTTTTTATGAAATACAGGTATATGTCGTTATATTTCTGTATTATGTCGCGTCAAAGTGTTGTAGTGTTTGTATTTGTGCAGTAAAAGACATTTAAGAATAAAATTGAAGGCAAAATAAATAAATCGTGACAAAAAATGCCGCTTTAACCAGATGACCTAGCATCTGGTTAAAGCGGCTTGGACGGATAATAAAAGTATCAAATCAGTCTCATTCACTTTATTGAGAATTTCATCGTGAACAGTAAGCTTCTGTATTAAGTTGAGCAAAGTGATACACACGGAGATATTGTTACAGAATAGCTTAACGCAGAGTCTCAGTCATTCAAGAGAAAATAAGATAAAATCGTTAATTAGTTTATAACCGGTGAACCAAAATATTATTGGAGAAAGGGATGATGAGACTCCGCGGTACAACTGGACACATGGCCGTGCTCAAGCCGATGAAAGTTTATTTTAAATGTACAAATTAAAATACCCACGTGTTCGGTATAACTAAACATTACTTACTCTTCACTTAGATTAACACATTTTACCTTAAACCTAAATGTTACTTTTATATTAAAAACAGAAAAATAATGACTACATTTGACCATCGGCATGGACAGTGTAGCCTAAACAACGAGAATACAAAATCGACTCCCACACCTACGGGGAATTCAAAATCATTTTAAGCAAATACCAATTTGAATAACCCTAACAGTAATTAAAGACACAAAAATGTTTATATGTTGGAATCCTAAAATACTTTCCAAGTATTGTACTTGGTATACTTAAAATAGTTTTAAATTCCCGATGCTTATATTATGATATTTTACAGACCTGTTTTTGGTATTGAACGTAACCACGATGCTTATTTTCATAAGGTAGTAAGTGAACTATGCGTATAGACTATAGATAGGCTTATGTATTATTAATTTATACATCTAGTATGTACAACAAGAGCAAAATAACTATAAATGCTACTAAAAACCAACAGGACCTACAGAAAGATAATATTATATATGTATTTCAGAAATCCAGTTCTGTGTCCATATCCCAAGTGGTCTCGAGCCGCATTAGTAAGTATAGATTCACTTATAATAAGATATATAACTAGTAAACAATCATAATTTTGCAAAATATTCGCCACACAAACACAAGATATAAGTAGCACCATAGATTAATTGTTTTATACATTTTAAGCAATCAGTTTGAAGGTTTGAAATAAATGATGAAGCGTTTTCAGATTTGCCAAATTATAATCGCTAATATCTAGACAGATTGCACATTCGGTCATTTAAAACCTGCCGCAATACCATAAAGAACTAATGAGTAACAATTATAAATATCAAACATAAAAATCATCTCCCATCGACAAATGATCGACAGGAAGGTTAAGTTTTTGAATGTAATTAATGCACATTGAACATAGAACATTGATTATCTAGAACAAATCTTATTTTAAATATTTTGATACCAAAGACTTCTACGTTTACTACTAGACCGATAATTCATGATAAAAACTTTGTCACAGTTAATGCGGGCGCCTCGCCGCGCCGTCTGAGTGAGTTCCTGATAGAGTAAATATGCCACGCAGTTGTATTTTCATTTACGACAGTTACTGCTTTAGGCAAATATGAAATAAAGTTACATATTATCTTAAATAAACTTCAAATCACATAAATAATGACAGCGTTTTCTTATTCACATTAAACAAAATCAGTGTTCCATTGCCGAAAACAACGTTCGTGGTTTACAAAGCAAAGAACTAGTCTTCTCGCCCGCACGCAGTCGACTAAAGAAGTTACCGAAAATTGACTGTTACTTAGTTCGCAATTAGTACAGTAACAGTAGTGGCCGTCTAGTAGTATACATACAAGTCTTTAGTTGATACACTTAATAAAGTCTCTTAAAATTACTTATCTTTACTAATTTAGAACACACACATATCCGTGCGAGGAAGTTAGGCATATTTATACTATACGCTGAAAAATTGTATGTATTTTGTCTGTCTGTTTGTTTAAGCACAGATATGTGAGTGTGCACATTTCTTACCACCACTTAAAAATATAATTTAAGTGTCGACGAAACATACATGATTAAAAATGACTTAAGGGTACAAATTCCGAACTAGAGAGAGACCAGGTAAATGTGGACAGGTAAAGTTGTTTCAAAGTAATTATGTAATTTGTTAAATTAAAATCAATGTTTAGTACTTTAGGCGTTTAGAAACTGAACTTTTGCTTAATACTTAAACTTGCATAAAATACTAGGCTATCTTACGATAGTAAATTATTATTCGAAAAAATCCAAGTGATAGAAAAGTGGACGTCCATTAATTATGTACGGTGTTTAGGGTGGGAGAGCGTCGAGACGAATATTACCGAATCTTACCCAATCTCACGTGGGTAATCCGTCTGACGTAATTAATGGACGCCCCCTAAATAGGCGACTTATTTTTGAGAGACTGGTAAAGTTATGCCGCGCTTAGGGTGAGTTAACCAAAGGGAAGTGAAGACATGATATCAAAGTCGAGAATAGTGTCTCTTTTTCTGTCGAGTATGCGTATCACAACTAAAAGGGTAACTATTCCATTAAAAAAATTACATTATATTCTTTTAAATAAATGATTTATAGAATAAATAAAGAAACAGCGGTGATCGATCTCACGACCGTTACCGTTACTGTTACAGCCTAAAGTCCACTGCTGATCATAGGCCTCTCCCATAGATTGCCTCATAGGCCATATTTGCTATAGGTGCCACGCTTGGCAATCGCAGTTTTTTCATTTTAATTGTTAATAGGAAGACGCTGCTGCCCATCTCTAGATTTGTTTTCCTCTGTCGCTTCTTACGACACCCACGGGATGATATTGGGTAGTGGATATTCTTACACCGCCACTACACGTGATCTCACGACCACGATATTGTTGAGAAATTGACTATTAATTGTGAAATAAAGGTTTAAATCTTTTATTATTCACTGGATAGAGCACCATTTATTCATGGATGTTATATGTACACAGATATTTCGAAGACATGTGAAGTTCGCCAACAAGCATTGGGGCAGCGACGTATATATGCTGTAACTTTATACGTAGACATTTACAATATACAATAAATTTTTATCGATTAGAAAGTTTTAAGTGTTAAATAGATAGGTAGGCGAATAACTTTTGAGTTTGAAAAGACTATGCCGTGTCTTCGGTCTCGGGATCTAATGTTATCGCACGAAGTCTAGATATATTTCTTACAGGTTCTTTTTCGATTTTTAGGTTATTTGTAATGATTCCAAATTACTTGATAAATATTAACGTTTACATACGGCGTCGCTGTCTGAACGAAAAGCATACGTATCACAACTAATAGTGTATTTGGCTTTAACACACTATTACTTGCGATATTATAATGGCTTTTCGTTTATAACAAAATTAGTTGAGATTATATCCTTATAGATAAGTGATATACGAGTAACAAATTAAGTAATAAAATGAACCATAGGACTGGACCTTTTAGTTCTAAAAGGGCTCTAAAGTAAAATATCACCATACTGCTCTAAAGCATGTTGGTAGATTTCACATAGTGTAGAAATAGTGAAAATAAAGTTATTAACACGTGGTAAATCATTTAACCGAAAATACCGTTATAAATAAAGTTTAAATTAAATTCAAGAAACATATTTATCGTGGACAATCTTTTTCATGTGAGTATAACTAGTTAAAGTGATATATTTGACGTTAGAATTAGGAAAGTTCCACACTAACCGCGGCACAACTAAAGCATTAAGATTAAAAAGATATCTCTACAAGATGTTTCGCTAGTCAGGTGTGAGCTTACAGCTGCAGTGAATGTACGGACACTAGAATAGTGTTTAGTTATATAATATGTAATTCGCTTAAAATATAATAGGCGGAACTCTCGACATTTGTCCCAGATGTACCGTTGCATATCTTGGCTAGTCAAGCCGTCATGCGGAGGCAAGACTTTTAACGCTGTTGACGATTTGGACAAATACATTGAATATTTCGAATGAAATAAAAAGTAAACACGAACAAGAAGTTATAAATATAGAAGTTATATAAAATTCGCAAATATAATTAGTTATATTGTGAAAAAAAATTAATCTTAATATTTATTAAAAATATTAAGCTATTAAACCAATATAACATAACATGTATGGATTTGATATTTATCACTAAAAATTATATAGATGTGTACAAGAAAAATATGTTTTATGCAAACCGGCTTGTCTCGGTCCCAACCGTCAACTGCGATTCCGTGATACCATTGTTTTACTCACTAACTTATAACCCATGCAAGCGTTAGACACGTATGCACTGAAACATATTAAGCCTTAAATTAAATACAACCAAATGAAAAATAGCGACACTAATAGCTATTCGCATTTCCAATTACAAAAGGCTATTTTAAATTACGGGTAATGTAGTATGTAATTCCGTGGTAGCAGCAAAAAAATCACGCTTCAGCAAAATGACCATACTTCAGAAATACGAACAGCCGGGATAAAACATTTCGTAACACCGCGTAACTATACAAACTCCGCAGCACGAACAAAACATCGGTTACCTATGCTTTAGATATATTTATTAAGCAGCAATTTATTTTATGTGTAACTTAAATTAGAGAAGCATAACTTTACATGAATTTTAACATTATGAGAGTGTAATATGTACTTAAACGGTAATGTTAATTCGACACAATAAGGTTGAAAATGTAGGAAACTATTCTACTTATGAAACATGTGACAGGAGGATAAACGTTGACGACGCTACGTAGATAGGCCTACGTAAGGGACGAAGAAATATGGACGATTATTATTATATACCATCGTCCTACAATAAGAAGGTAAGAAGACGCATGAAACAAACTAAACATTTTTGGTACGTATTTGACATGGACTATCCTATATATTACTTAATATTAAAACACAAGACGTTACACTGACAAATGTTCCTTCGTCTCATACGTGCATCACACACATTTTGATAGTAAATAAATCTGACGAAAATAAAATAATGCACGAATAAAAATCTACTTACTCATGTTTCTGAGTGTAATAAACAATTTACTGAATTATCGCTACCAATAAATAGTTTTACGATGTAAAGTTATCAAATGTATCTAAAATTGCGTCTAAGTCGCAAATACATCCTAAATAACAATAACCGTTCAATAATGAACAAAAAGGTTATAAAGTTAACGGCTGTTGTTTAGTAAATATATGTAATAAAACAAGGTATAAAATATGTATTAATATTAAAAATAACTATAGACACATTATTGTATTTGAACACTGAATTTTAGTCACAGTTCGACGGCTCCATGGCGCAGTGGCTTAACAATGAGTTGCGGCGCTGAAAGCCGCGGGTTCGCTATCGGGATCTACAAATAATTGTTCCGGGTCTGGATGTTTGTCCTTGTAAAATTTATGTTTATAAACTGCCTCCACGATACAAGAGAAAATCCTAGTATAGAGGTTACGTTTTTTTTTAATAAAAAAAAATAAAATACGAGTCATTGGGTTGTGACGTGGGAGCCCAATCTGAAACAAAAAGAAATAATTTTAAGGTTCTCTATTTTTAAAATTAGATTAATATCTGAATCCGTCTGAATATATATATATATATATATATATATATATATATATATAAATATATAAGCTAGGTAAAACCTAAAAGAAAGAGAAATAGAATATATTTTAATTTATATAGATATATTTAATTTTAAAGATTATATGTACGCATAATGTATGTGACGCTTTATATAAATTAATTAACTTACTGTATGGTACGGAAACTATATATATATACATACATAGTACACATTGTCCTCATAACTAATTAAACACTAAGTTCAAAGCAAATAGAAATCATAAAAGGAGAAATGTAAGCGCAACCGTCGTAGAAGTCCCTTTGACTAAAAATAAAACTGCTAATGCACAATGTCAATTTAGACCAGTTATTCTATGATATAAATAAAAATTTAACTATTTATCTTAAAATCTGTCATGAATGTAAAGTTATACTTATTGATTATATTAATTAATTAATATATGAAACGTGAAATATACGAAGATACCGAGTCTTTTTTATTATAACTCCATATAACTAACATTACTATTCTATGATATTGTTTCATGATATTATGTCATATTTATGAATATAAACATTTTTGATTATTATTAATATGCAAATATTATATAGTTACATCAATTTTATAAGTACGAAGGAAAATTTATTCATTACTTTATTTGATCTTTTATAAGCGTTAGATACGAATGTCATCGTTATCGAGTGACACATGATTTGAACACATCAATTTATCAATTTAAAACTGAACATTATCTTTATTAACAATTATAATAACAAAATTAATTTATATAATTATTATAAATGAATAATAATAACAAAATTAACAGCGTTATATTAAATTATCGTCGTCGGATGAGACATTTGATAAAAAAAAAGAACTTAACCTTAACCATTATCAGTCAATAACGGATTTCTTAATTGATAATAAGTTCTTTTGAATTCAATCTTAAAATGAAGGTAACAAAACTGTTGGTTTTTGTATGACGGTTGATATTGCCAGGGGAGATAAAGAAAGTAATAACGCGTGCCGGCGCGCGCTGTTGTGTGTGTGTATGATGCGTGCGTGCGTGCGTGTGTATGCGTACCTCAATCGTGTTCATTATTGGGTTGGTCGCTATCGGGACGCAGCGCATCTATGCAGGCGACGATCTTGAGCGCCGGCCCGAGTTTCATGGAGAGCGCCATAACTAGATGCTCAGGCCTGATGAGGAGCAGCGCTTCTCCGTCCACTTCCTGCATGAGGAACTCATCCGCGTATCCAGCGCAACCGGGAATATTGCGGATGAAATCGCATACTTCCGCCACCTGTAGGTTTACAAATTCAACGTGACGAGGTTTTTTTCTTTATTGTCAACCCCTGATAGTGAATGACGAGAAAAATTGGAAAATATCAACTCAAGCAGTGTCCTAGGCTAAAAAGTAGCCCTACCATTAGTATTATCTCGCTAAACAACTGCTGAATGTATCGGGTGTTTATTTATGAAATCGCCGTTTTGTATGAGAAAATAGAAATATTTTTTTTTACAAAAAATAGTTTAATAAATGAAAATATTTGCTTAACCTATTTAAAATATTCTTGTCATTTCATGGACAGTTTGTTGATAACTTGCTTTATATATCCGCTACAAAAGAAATAATATTTAAAGGCGTTTTTTACTGTATCTTCGGAATTAAAATTTTTGCCACTCGAAAAGTTATTTAAACTTCAACTATAAGATTCAACTTTATATTACAAGCTTAGACGCGTGCATCTCGCTGTGCGTCATGTAGTTCGTGAGGTGTCCATTTGTCAAGCTTCTTTATTTATCTTAATTTATCTGCTTACGATTAAGAATTTTAAGTCCAAGTCATAGCTATTACAATTCAAAGTGGTCAGTTAAACAAAACGACAATTTCCTAGGTAAAACGCAATAGATTACTTTTTCTAAACCAGTCCATATGTAGTTGACTCCAATACATATATTTTTTTACAATCAACATTTTGCAAATAGCAATACACTATGAGGTTAGTTTTTCACATATGGCCACGTGGCGGCGCTGTCGTCGCACCACAAGCGAAACACACCGAAGCCTAAATCGCGCTATTAAAGTTTTGAAGCTACCGCGCTATAACCGCGATATTGTACCGCTCCGAAATAACACACGGAGCGTTGGCCGCTCCCCGGGCTGAACACCTTGCCCGGCGGGAGATCTCCCCTCTTCCTTCCACGGTAAAAGCCAAATCTTCAAAAATTGCGTCATTCGGGGCATTTTTAGAAATAGTAGTAGTGTTATTTTTAGAAGCCGTGGTAGCCCAGCGGGGCTAGCATGGGCAGGAGACAATTTTATCCCCGGGAAAAGGAGAAAATGTTTATCCCCTCGTTTAGTTTTATCCACCCTTCGAGCATGGGCACACCGGTGGATATAATATCCACAGTAGATATAATGGGAGATAGACTTAGATAGATTTTTTGTATGAATATAAACTTAAACCCACGTCCAATGAACTAGGATAAAATTGTCCCTTTCAAAAGACAAAAAACCATTATTTTTTATCTTTCATTTGGCTCCATGCTACGGATGGGGGATATATGTCTACTCGTTATGTCAAACGGGGATATACTTCTCCCCGTTTGACATAACAAGATAATTTTATCTCTTGTCCGTGGATGTAATAGGGAGATAAATTTTTTGTTTTCAGCCCATGCTAGCCGTGCAGGTGGGGGGGAGGCTAAGCGCGCGCTGTTAATTTACTGATTTACTACATGCTCGGCGGTGAAGGAAAACATCGTGAGGAAACCTACATGTCTGAGATAAAAATATTTCGAATACAACATGTGAAGTTCGCCAACACAGATTGGGGCAGCGCGGCGGACATTTCCTTGCCCTAAAACTATCTCAGAAATAAGAGGAGGCATGTGCCAGCAGTGGGGCGTATATAGGCTGTAACCAGTAGTGATATTAAACAATATAGTAAACAAGATGCATTAACTCACGCTCCATTTATTGGCGTTGGGTATCTTAGGCTGGGCCGTATCGTCTGGGGTGCAGTCTGGAATGGACTCCTGTTTCGTTCCATTTTGTGTCGCCGCTGCCTCGCCAGTCTCCATACTTGAGGTGATTCGAGCTAGACTGCTGCAATTGTCCAACATCTGTTTCTTTCCTGTTAACAAAAAGTAACTTCAAAGTTAAAGTCACTTTAATAAATAGAGCGTAAAAAATTAGCAAGCCAGTAGAAATCTGCCGGAGCTTATGACAAAAATGTGCTTAGGTAGTTTTCCTGTAGCTTGCATGTAAAAATAAAACAACTAATCCTAATTTTTACTCTAGACTAGCAAATTTGTACTAAATTATTCCACTCTGAAGGAATGGTGAGAGTTGACATTACTCCGAGGCCCAGCTGTAGTCGATCTAAAGGAACCATGTGGGAGGTTGCTTTAGTAGGGATGCTTAGGAGTCTGTCTAGTGGTCAATTGGTCACACTCTTACCCATCTCTGCTCCTGAGTAGCACTGCATCCACGGCTCTGCTCTGAAGGGCATTTCCTCACAGCGAAATGTGTGCCATAAGCTTTAATTGAATAGAACATTTTAACTTTGACTTTATCATAATTACCCTTGTCCAGCCTTATACAGGGCTGCAGTAGCTACTTATCATTAGGTGCATTATTAGCTCAATAATTGTCATTGTGAAATCCGCGCGTTCTATCTTGACCGGGCTGAAGTTGGCTTTCGGAGACATTCGCGCATGTACAGACGCTAGTCGATAGAGATGTGTCACTTCATAATCGCTCCTAAGATTGCCTAGGGAAACAGTTTATTTTGTCTATATATCGATTATAGAATAAATTGAAATTATATTTATTATGAAAATATATTTATAATTTCAATAAAACTATTTAATAAAGAATTACTATAAACAGTTTGAAGTCACACGATATTAGCGGGGACAACAAATTATTTCTTTTTAAATTTTGCAATAAAATCTTTAATGCACATCACCATAATAACTGTATTAAAAAACTATATGTTGCATTTACACACCAATGAACCATAAAAATATAAAATAAAATCGAATTATAATCGATAATAACGATAATCAAGTATTTATGTGATTTATAATCACTACGCAATATGCGTATTCGCATCTCTAGTCTTAGTTACCGCCCGCACTACCCGCTTCTTGTCACCATTTTATTCCTAAAAACTATATCTGCGCAGCCACTCGCGACTAACTTTAGTCCGGCCGGGATAGAGCGCGCGGACTTTAAAACCAACTACCCTGGACTTTAAGATCAGATGGGATATCATTGTGTACTTACGAGGCGGCTCATCAGGTGACGGCAGTTTGTTTTCTTTATCCTGTTCTTTGTCAGCGGCGACCCATTCACGAAGAGGTCTGTTTACCTAGAAATAAACACAAATCCCACAATAGCATAAAAAGGCCGTAAAGTAAATATGGGAATTACGATTATACAGGGTGAAATTGAAGTCCTTAGCATCCACTGAACTTATTAATCTATTTATGCTTAGAAATATTTTAAAGTAAATTAAATTAGTAACGACGCATAAAAAAGTATTTGAAAATTTTGGGAGAAAAATAGTCTACGTAAGAATTTGTTAGCGCTTCCTCCACAAGGTCTCCGCGCAGTGCACACTTGTTGAAGCGATGGCGTACCATTTCACTTTGAAAAAGTGCTTTCTTAAAATCAAATTTATAAATAAACATTATCTTGAGTAAAAATTAAATAAGGCACCTACATCTTTGTACAATTTGTCCCGAATAAATGCGACTTTGAATTTTGCTTTGCCCTGACCAATGTCTCTGGTCAATAAACTATGTTTTCAATATTTGGAGAGTTTACGATTTATTGGCGTTTCTAATTTTATAATGATTTTTTCGTGTTTATTTGTAATAATGGTGAAGGATTGAAGGGTGAAGAAAACATGGTGCGCAAACCTGCACGTCTGAATAAAAAATAAATATTTCGAGGACGTGTGTCACACGCATCAGATGCGTATCCAACTCCGTGTATTGGACAACTTTATCTAGGTCCATGAATAGAATGTGTAATGTAGCCAGTTACTTTTTTACTTTAAATCATTTAATATTACAGGTAAACATTTCATTACATACTTTAAAACTGTAATAATAATAAGTAATATAGATAAACAAAAAATACCGTTGAGGGTATTTAAATTCCGTCAGGTCATCTGAAAATAAATTAGGAAACAGATGTTAGAACTTACTGCGAAGGGTTCCCCGGCTTCTTGGATCACGTAACCTTCGATAACGTGTGTCAGGATGTTGGGTTTCACCATCGCCTTCGGCAGCCCTTTGTCTAAAAAATGTTTAAAAATTAAAACAATAATTCTAACATATTAAACAAACTTATTTGTTTAGTATAATAGTAGTCCTATTTAAATAGTTATTATTTATTCGCCGAACCATGGCACATTCTATAGATTAATAAAATGAACATGTTTACTAGCATGGCATACTTTATAGTTTCACAATTATTTGTTTTATAAAACACATTTACTCTTATTAATCTCCTTCAGAATACAATATTATAAATATAAAATATTTTATAAGCATGGAGAATCTAATGCAAGATTTTTATCATAAAATTAAAAAATATATATACATACACATATACATACCTCTTTTATATTATAAAAGTTGTAGTTTGTATGTTAGATGTCTGTCGGTCACAAGAGCTGTATGAATTTAAGTCGGGGCGAAAGTTAGTACATAAATAAGGGGTGGGCCATTTAAGATTTGGAATTTGAATTGGCTATAAAAAAAAACTAATGAATATTTTTTCAAAGTTATTAGTTTGTTAGAAGGATTGAACCTTTCCATTTAGGAATGGAAGACAACATCATTCAAATGACTGCCACGGCTAGCCTTACAATAGCCTTCAATCGTCTCTGGACGGTTAGCGTAACACTTGTCCTTAACGGCTCCCCACAAAACAAAGTCCAACGGAATCAAATCGCAGCTTCGAAGTGGCCAATTGACATCAGCATTTCGGCTGATTATGCGATTTTCGAAAACAGTGCGCAAAAGATCGATTGTCACATTGGCTGTGTGGCACGTTGCGCCGTCCTGTTGAAACCAAATATCGTCTATGTCATCCTCTTCAATTTTGGGAAACAAAACATCCCTTAGCATGGCGCGGTAGCGATTACTCATTTTCGAAGATAAATGGCCCAATAATGCCACCAGACCAAAATCCGCACGAGACATTCGCTCGTTTTGGATGACTTGTTTTCTCCCCGATGACTTGTGGATTTTCTGAGCCCCAGATACGAGAGTTTTGCTTATTGACGTATACTGCGAGGTGGAAATGAGCTTCATTCAGATGAATTGATTTCATTCATTTCAATTGATTTTTCGGTAAAAATGCTCATCTTCGATCAAGCGGTCTTCGGCCCATTGAGCAAACCGAAAACGCATCGGTTGGTCATGCGGCTTCAGCTTTTGCACTAATTGAACTTTGTATGCATTCATACCGAGATCTTTATGCAAAATTGTTCTCAAAGAAGTGCGTGAAATGTTCAATTCTTGAGAACGATGACGAGATGATGTTGAAGGTTGTTCACGTTCACTCTGAGCAACGGCAGCGATGTTTTCGGTTGAGCGCACTGGACGAGTACGTACACGGGTTGTTTTATCCAACAACGATCCAGTTTCACGAACTCGCTTCACAAATTGATCCACATACAGCGTTTTTGGAACATCCTTTTTGTCAAATTTTTTTCGTAAATTTCTTACAGTTTGAGTAGAAGACTCACCGCTTTGGAAATAAGTTTTTAATATTTCCCAACTTTGTTCAAGCGAAAAGCGATCCATTTCATAAATGTCAAACATAAAACTAACTTTCTGTCACATCGGTAATGTCATCAAACCTTCCAACCTCAAAATAACCTATAGTTCCAACTCCAAAAGTTAGATGGCCCAGCCTTTATAAAAATGAAAATGATGTGTTATCAATGGTGACTTACCATGTGCGGCTTGTTGGTTGATATGGCGCGGCGCACACTGAGAGCTCTTGAACAAAGGAGCAGCTGAAACAGGCGCTGCCATAGCCGTGGCTGCAGTCGCCACCGACGTCGAAGATGCCACAGTCGTTACCACCTGACCATAACAGATTATATATATAAACGAACTGACAAATGGAACAAAAATAAAAAACTTATTTTTTGTTTAATTAAAAACGTTACCATCACACTAGGATCCTCCTGTATCGTGGGGGAAGTTTACTTATACAAAATGCACAAAGACAAACATTTAAACCCGGAACAATTATTTGTAGGCCACACAAATACTTGTTCGGGATCCGAACCCGCGGCCGTCAGCGCCGGACAATGCTAAGCCACTGCGCCACGGAACAGACAAACTTCAAAACTTTAAAAAGACTTATTAAAGGCTATCTCTGACGATATACATTGCAATCTCTGACGGAAAGCGCATCAGATCCATCATTGTAAATACCATTACCATATACATGGAAAAGCTAAAAATAAATAACGCCACCGTTTAATTTTATTTCATCGATCCATAATAAATAAATACATGCGTGAGTGTCGCGGAACACTCGGTTGGAACGAAGTTCCTTTCGTAGTATATTATTATTGATAAACGTATTAGCGTCATTTAAAATAATATTTCTTTCATGGCAAGATAAGAAAAGGCAGATGGATATTATTCCATCTCGCTTCTTTATAGCCCCCAAGGTCGTGACGGAAAACTCAGGGCCTTATAAATAATATTAAACTACGTCAGTGTGCAAAATTACATTTTGCTTAGAGACGTAGGTTAGAGTTTGAACGGTGCGGCAGAGGTGAAGGTACGAACCCCTAACGGAACAAGTATTAGTATGGGGTATGGGCTACAAATAATTGTTTTGGATATGAGATGGGATTGGTCTCTATATGTACAATTTATGTATGTAAGACGTTTTCAGGATATAATAGAAGTACCTATAGTAGAAATATGGGGTGATATTTAAATAAAAAACAAAAGTAAAACAACTTAGAGGTAAAGTTACTGTGTTTGCGACTTGTGTTATCACATTTAACTGTGTAACATAAAATAAAATTCAATTTAAAGTGATTATATATATATATATATATATATATATATATATATATATATATGTATGTGTTCATGTGTATATGTGTTCAATAATCACCTGTGGGGCTACGGGCGTGGTTTGTTGAGCACTGCTGGGCACCGGAGTGGTCGAAGTTGACACTGAATTGACGGAAGTGGCTGCGTTGGACTCATTGCTTGCTTGTGTATCTGACTTTAAGGGGCTCGATTCGGATTCCATTGGTGTTACAGCGCCTAAGAATAAAATTGGTTCATCGATTCAAGTCAAAAAATGACTACTAAAACTAAAATAAATTAACATTTAATAAGTTAATTTCATAACATTGTTAATCTGAAAATATCGAGCATTTTCACATGAAGAAAAATCGTACTGAGTTTAATACAGAGTTTCACGAAAGAATTCTCTCGGGTGCGGTGTCACAATCTACGCGACATCTGACATCTGCCGTCAAATCCCATACTATACATTTTTATTCATAATATACTATCCGCGAGAGTTCTTTCGTTAAAAAGGCCATATATTATTTTACGCACCAATTGTGGAAGTGCTGGTGGTTATAGTGGAATCAATGACAGCAGTCGAAGTTGTGGTGGTAACAGAAGACGAAACGTTGGCAGCAGAAGCAGTGCTACCGGCAGTGAAGCCTGTTGCGGTAGAAGCAGCCGCCTCAGAAGTAGCTTCAGTTTGCACAATCGGCTGGGGGGCTATTTGTTGCACCACTGGTGCCTGGGGACAAGTAACGGAAACAAATAAATAAAAAAATAATTCATATTATTGCACTCACATTAAAATTGTCGCGAAAAGAATACATTCAACGCTAAATGTGCTATTTATAATGGCTGTCTGTTCCTTTTTATTTTAGCGTATCGAATTGTCAAAAAAATATGGATACATTATAATTTATACAAATAAATAAAATTGAAGTGTCTGTTTGTAATGTAAAAATAACAGCTTTTTATTAAATGCATATGAAATTATATACGGTACTTATAACAATAACACAATTTTTAAAATTTTTGTCTGTCTGCCTGTTTGTTCCGGCTAATCTCCGAAACGGCGGGACCGATTTTGACGGGACTTTCACTGGGAGATAGCTGAAGTTATAAGGAGTAACTTAGGCTACTTTTATTTTAGAAAAAAAAAATAGGGTTCCGCGCAAAAAAACTTAAAACCCATGAAATGCAATCGTAATAAATTACACGCGGGCGAAGTCGCGGGGAACAGCTAGTATATAATAAGATGACATTTTTATATGGGAAAGAATAATTTAAAAAAAGCAGTAGTACAACTCTTTAGGTCTATCATAATGCGGCTTTTTAGGTACTATACAAAATTCTACATCATTTTATTGAGTATTTCATTATTAATGTTTTTTTTAAGATTTGGAAGAATCTAAGAATTACAGTTTCTTGTTCTTAACAGACAATAAGCGAAGTAATAACAGATCTCACCTGAGTGGCCATTTGATGACCCTTATCATCTTCGCTCTTCACGTGAGCAACGAGGGTAGCTTGGGGCGGTAGAGGCAAAACAGAACCTTGAACGGGCGCCGCTATTAAGCCTACGGTACCCTGGGCCGCTTGAAGAGTCAGCTGAGGCGAACTGAGACTATTTGCTGATACCTGTAGATATATCAACTTCAAATATAGACGTGCATTTAAACAAAATTTATTCTTAAATCTCGTTATTTTTAATGAAAATTCTTTGGTGATCGATTTAGTCCCTTTTAAGCAATATCGTTCTTAATCTTGAATAATAGGGAAGTAAATTTTGCAAAAAAATTGTACTTTTTTAAAATAATAGTTACTTTGTAATTGATTATAAATTTCAATGTTAAAATGTGTAATATGGAATGTTTTACCGTAGCAGCATTAGAGAATTCCATCACTTAATCTCTTTTGATTTAAGGAAAATACCGAGAAAGAAAACATTTGAGTTTAATCTCTACATCTTTCTCTTTAAAGGAAAGACTGATTTTTCATTGAAGCAATGTAACATACTGAAACCGTTAATTCATGCGGCAAATTATCAACATGAAAACAAACAAATCATGCTTAATATAACGCCTTATAGCATGCCTTTTAAGATGTAAAGAAAGAGTCAAGTTTAATCATGCTTATTTTGTATTAGTCAACTTTTTAGTTATAAGTCAATTCGTATTAATCATATTATATCCTAAAAGACCATAAAATTAAAACAATTAACACTTAACAGTACTGTTAAGGTGAAATTACACGGTTCACTTTTGTCTTTCAATTTGGATGAAGCAACCAAATTGATCCATGTAAACTTATAAGTGAATCATTCAATGTCATTGAATGTTGTCGTTCTACGGCGTTGAAAGAATTGAACATGCTCAATATTTTCACTTTTAGCGTTCAATCTTCAACGCGGATGAATGAGAAATGAATGTGTAAACACAAGAATTGAACGATTCACTTTTACAGTCAGTCGTGCGCGCCACAGTGTCGAGGAAGGGGCGTAAAAAGATGATATTGAGCATCTCGGTACTCTGTATAATGCTTCCAATGATCCAAAACAATCCCCAGTAGCAAGATGTCTGAGAATGATTTGCAATTTCACTCTTGCGGGCAAAGCATCCCTCATCATAGTATTTTCTTTCTGAATTAACGGTGTAACCATTGTAAGAAGTTCATCAAATTTTGCTTCATTCATGCGAAGATGATTGAGGTATGCATCTGGATCCTCTTCTGCCAATTCTCAATAGACGGTTTGACGCTCCTAAGGCTTGCCTTCTTAATACCCATGATCGCACCCACCAACGACGGCGTTTCCTTAGCTTCTTTTTTGATAATTCCTTTATTAAATGATCACATATTATTGCAACTCCTAAACGTACGACCTCATTCGACGACATCTTTCGGAGAATATGTGTTGAACAGTTCATTTTCCAGATACCGTGTAAACAGTATTCCTTTCATTTCTGCTCCATTCAACCAAAGTGATTCAATTTGATTGAACCGTGTAATTTCACCTTTATGTACACAACTACTGTGTATTTTTAACACAATATAAAATGCATCAATGTTCGTAACCACAAATTTGAAAAAAAAAAGTTCTTCAAATAATTTAACAACAATTTTTGACACCTTACAAAGCATTCGTACAGATCCACAATTTCCCACTACAAGCATAAGTAAAGAGTTCATGTCATACCATGCAAAAATTAAAAAACATTTAAGTTAAATAATTATTATTAAATAGTAATATTTAAAAGGTATTATATATATATATATATATATATATATATATATATATATATATATATATATATCTCTACAATAATCAATTACATACCATACATTGGAACTACATGGAAAATTCATTTCCCGAGTATGTCTCGACATTTATACATACGTAAATATGCAAAGTATTTTTTTAAATAGAAATGTAGGTTTGTTCGAATTAAATAGTTTAGTTATAAATACATACAGGGAAATTGAAGTCCAAATATAGAACATCCATATAATTAAATAAAATTAACAAAATAAATATTCTATATTAATTATTACTCTTTAGAACAATAGTTCTAAGGAGTTATAATTTATTTTAATAATTTCTGACTACTATTGGCTTTTTAAAATCCTCTATTAATTGATACTAGTGATATTAGGTAGGGTAATATTATATTACAAATTATAAATAATAATAATAAAAATAATATAGTATTTATTTCTACAAATCACTCGTATAAAAACTAGAGGGTAAAGCCAAAATCCCAGGGGGCGACTACCTCGTGCTGTATTACTGCTGGGGAGACCTGCACGAGAGGCGAGGTCAGCAGCGGAGACCCGTCGATTGCGATCCCAGACTGCCATTATCAAAGTGACTTTCTTATTTCATGTTATGACATAATCTTTCTATTTTGCCTTGAGCAACTAAAGGCTCAGTAATTGGAATTACCTTAGGCTCAATTCACATTGACGTAAAGTAGAGTTGAAGAAAAAGGACAAATATTTCACAACCATAAACAAAGTTGTAAGTAAATTCGAACGCAATTATGATGTCAATATTTTTTTTCCTCACATTACTTGTGAAGATATTCCATTCGCTACCTACCTAACATTTTAGAGTGGCTATAATTACGTGATTTACTACCCGTTTATACGCACAAATGAATTGAGTCTTAGCTTATGTTCACGTATATGAGATTTACGCTTTTGATTATAGTTACTGAATAAGTATAATGTAAGTCGGTTCGCGGTTCGAATAATATTTGCAACGTTAGGCACCACATTACTATATTAGCAAAAACAATTTTTTTTTCCGATTCGGCCGCAGCCTTTGTTTATTTTGCAGTACGAACCGGATATAAATATTATAGGTATAATGTAATATGCACTTGGAAACCTAGAGGCCTGCAAATGCCAAATATAAACACTTTAATTGTAACTGGCATAATGTTTTGTTTGTGTGCGATAGGATAACCTAATGTTATCTTATTATTATTATTCATTTGAATAAGTTTATTCAATAGTGATAAAAAATTAAAATATATAAAACTTAATAAATTGTTTCATACCTACAATTTACTAAGGACAAGAAAAACATATTAATAATAAAGAACCAACATATGCTTTTAAGATAAATATTCGTCTTTACTCATACATATAATACCTATGTTTTGTCTAAAATTCTATAATGTTTATAAATACTCGTAATATATATTATATTGTATGTAGCGAAGTAATTTCAGATTATGATATCGTTATATCTAATATCGAGAATTACGCAGCAGTAGCACAAACACTCACGCAGCTTTAATGTTACAAATGACACACTCCAACAACTGCCGAGTTATACCACCCACGAAACAAAAGCATTTCATATCAAGGTTACAAAATTAAAAAAGCATGATTTTATTATTTTATTAGTTTCAACATCTGTATTTAAGTTAGCAAAAACTGTTACGTCGCCATATCATTTCAGACGACAAAAGTATAGTAATACTCGCCAAACGTAAATGCGCCTCTAAGTTTGAGAATCGCAGAACATCTCTACATAGTATAAAACAAAGTCGCTTCCCGCCGTCTGTACGCTTAGATCTTTTAAACTACGCAACGGATTTTAATGCGAATTTCATCAACAGACAGATTCAAGAGGAAGATTTATATGTATAATTATATAAAAAAATTCTTGTGTATGTGACTGAACTCCCCCTAAACGGCTGGATCGATTTTAATGAAATTCTGTGTGTGTGATAAAGTTGATTCGAGAATGGTTTAGATTTACAATTGGACCCGGTAGGTTGCACTGTTGTCGAGATCCAGAATCACACATGCGAAGCAGGGGCGGATCGCTAGTTTCTATACAAGTGGAAGCGGGAAGTGTTAAAAGTAGTATAGGTAGGTATCGTTTGTCAGTCTTGCGCCTTGCTCCCACTACATGTAGAAACAAATGGTAGTACAATAATATGTTTAAAATTATAAAAATTGTGGAATATAATACCATTTTCTACTTCGTTTTTTTTACTTATTATAATCCGGTGCTCGATAATAACAGCATCTAATAAAATCCCAAAGGTAATGAAAGCTTAATCACTCATGATTTTAAGATGCACACGTTGTGTCGGAGGGAATGACAGAAGCTATCCCACACCTTTGCTCTATACATTACAAACGACAAAGTAATTCGTTCGTTTGTCGTTGTTCGTTTCGTTCGTAAATCACCGATTTTTCACTGAGTTCAAAGCCAAGGCAATTGTATTCTATGGACGACCGACTTGCGCTTTATTCAGCCTAAGAAGCTGTCCCAGCTTTTCGGCAGTACCGCCGCATCTTTGCAAGGACACTTAAGTTTCCTTGCTTTCGCCTTTTTGAGTTGACGTCATCGCACCATTCGGAGCAGTGAGTTTATACGCTCTACCACGGTTTCTTTTGCACTATATTTGCTCTTAACTGACCTAAGATCGAGGCTGGTATCTCTCAAAAAAAAGAGTTGCGAAGGGGATCCCTAAAGAATTCATCATTCTGTTCTAGATATGCTAGGTCCAGGCGTGCAATATACGCTCCATAATCTTACAGGTTATGTAGGTAATTGAAATTGGCCAATAGTTGCCAAAGTCGGCCACGGCTACTTTTGGTACGGGCTGCAAATAACCTAGTTACCAGGATTTTATCACTATTTTACCCTAAATGAGAAGTGAATAAACGTATTATCAACACAGGAAACAACGCAGGTGCACAAGCCTTTAGAAATCCTGCTTTGTTTTATTAAACGCGAAATGGTTACATGCATTAAGCGCGATTGCAAAGACTCCCGTTTTCTTAGCTTACTTTCAATAACTTTCCTATAAAATAGTGTACTGTGCATCAATCACAAACTTAGTAAGCACATTTAAATTTGGCAAGAACCATCGAAGTCATTCTTTAACCAAATAATTTTCCACAATTTATTTGCTTGTATTGTTTTGTAACCTTACCCAGGTTTTTCTTATTGTTTTTTATTATAACAAAGTTTGAATAATTCTAATAAGCAATTTGAATCAACAACTCACCGTTTGCATGGGAGTGGAGTGATTGAGGTTGGCTTGTTGCTGTACGGCCATGCCAATAGACGTTTGGACTAAGCCGCCCCCCACCAATGTCTAAATATGTCAATGATAAGACGTGTCAATAAATAAAATATAACAAATTATTTTATATTCAGCATTTAGTTTTGAGTAATACTGGTTCACCGCTACGCCATTCTACTATCTTATTTCATTAGAGTCTCAAGAAGAGAGTGTGAGCATTGAATACCAAACACCTTAGTGGTGTTTCACTAATTACGAAATATTGATATATGATATATATCGTATCATAGACAAAAGGACATTAGTAGCTACTTAGTAAATTTAACAACGACATGAGCAGCCATCTCCCACCCCACCAGTAATAAAGATATTGGGAGTTGCAAATTTAAGTGCCGATTTAAGATAAAAGGTAAAGGAAAACATCTTATGGAAACTTTTTGTGTGTCACAAAAATTTTTTTTATTAGATAGTACATGTGACGCGTTATTTATATATATATATATATGATATTGAAACTACTGAATCTGTTTGAATGTAATTAGGCATATTTGTTGCTTATACACTGGGTTAAGCATTGGGATAAGATTCATCCCGAAAAAAACTATAGTACAGACACTATTTCGCATTTATAATATTAGTATGGATTATCATAATTGTTTTACTTTTACAGATTTTCAAAAGACCCTCACCTCATTTTTAGGTGGGCACAATTGTGCAATCGACTATCAATATCAATGTTTGCCTAGTAAACGTCGCAAATTAGTCTGTAATGCTTTACCAACATTACTGTTAACAGTTGCTGTAAGTGCTATTCATGTTATGTACTTGTAAAATTTGGGATTGATTTTTGAGGCAACCACTTCCACCAATTTTTATTTTGGTACTTAGAGTTTTTTTTTTCTGGTGTTCATGTATAACCATGCAAAAATTACAGCTCCTTATATCTACGCTAAGCCGCGGACAGACGGACAAACGGACGGACTTGGTGAAACTATAAGGATCCTTGTTGTTTTACTACGGAACCCTAAAAAGACTTGTTGCGCTGACCAAATTAAAGATTTCAGATGATTTTAATTGTTCGAGTGCGTTTAGCTTATGCTTGTTTTTTTCGCTTAGGGAAACTATCGATATACAATATTCATATGGAGGCATCACAATCAATTTGTCTGTCTTACACATAACTTTTTCTATGTTGAAATATTTAACCTAT